>CM060939.1:699593867-700973867 GCA_030765085.1 Allium cepa
AGGATAAAGTATTTATATATATACATATATAGGATTTTGGGATATAAAAGTTTATATAAAGAAAATTTGATTTTCAAAGTCTATAAATAGAGTTTCAAAATGAAATAAACTTATACATATTTTTAAATCTACCTGTTTATTTAAAAAAAAATTATATTATGAAGATAAATTTAATTAATAAACGTAATCAATTTGTATTAGTTATCCAAAATTATTTAAAAAGGAAATTTAGTTTTTAAAATTTAACTTTTAGTTAAATAAATTGTTAAAAGGGTTGTGTTTAGAAATTAAAAATATTGGTTTAAAATTAATCTATTTAATTATCTTAAGATACTAAAAGGGGATTTTGGTTTAGAATTAAATTAATAAAATCATTGGATAATTAAACTACCAAATTGAAAATTGATTATTCGATTTATTTCGAATATTAATAAATTGTATAATTTTTTATACAAGGTTTAAAGATCGTGAAAAACAAACTGGAATGGAAAATGGATTGTATGCAAAGCAAAGGTGAGATCTTCTCACTCAATCGCTAATTTAATTTTAATAGTTAAATTTAAAATTGATTGATTGTGTGGTTGGATAATTAATTTATTATTAGTAATATTAGTTTAGATCCTATGCACCGCATAATAGCGGAGGTTATTATATTAAACCCATATACCGTGATATTCCACCTCAAAGTGGAATTGGTATTATATATGTATTTCGAGTTGTTGATTTCCCGCATTATATAGCGGATGAGACCCTATTGCGTCGCATAATAGCAGATGATATTTTAGAAATCTCATATACCGCGATATTCCACCTCGAAGTAGAATTGGTATTTAATTGTTGTGCTAACGTCAATGGATGCAGGGAAACGGTTGGAGGGATCCAACTGGATTCCTCAAACATTTTGATTTGTTTTCAAAATTTTGTGTTGATTATTTATAATCTCTGTGTGGCATATGTGATTGAAACCATTGAAGGCTAAAATTTAGCAGAATATATTTTTGGTATCGTAGGATACCAGAAATATGAAATTGGATATTTGGAAATTAAAGTAGAAAATCCTAGACCGTTATAAGTAAAGTATTAAAGTCGATTTTTATAATCCGATCGAATTAATTCCAAAAAAAGTATGGGAAAATATTTTAATAAAGGAATTTTCGAGTAATGTTGTTTAATAGTTGAAGGATTTATTTAAGATACGTATTTTAAATATTTGAAAGAGATAAAGAAATTTATTTCAAAAGGAAATAAATTTAGAAATTTAATTTGGAATTTAATTTGGAGTTGAAATTAATTTTAGAAATCGATTCGGGAATTAATTTGGAGTTAAAATAAATCTTAGGAATGGATTTGGAAATTTGGTTTGGTGTTTTGGAAATAATTTGAGAAATCAATTTGAAATTGATTTGATATTGGAAAACTAATTTGGGAAATCAAATTGGAATTTGATTTTGTGTTTGAAATAAATTGGAAATCAATTTGTGATTTGATTTGGTTTGAAGATGATATTTGGGAATCGATTTAAAATTCATATATCAGTTGATATTTGGAATTGTAAATTCACAACGGGAATTTGTAAAGAAAAGGGAAATTGTTTAAAAATAAATATTGGGTTATTTTCAAAGTATGGAAAGAAATTTACAAATTTGGAATGTAAATTAAAATAAATCAAGAAGATTCATTAATTTATTTGAATGGACCATTTTGTAATGGACAAAGAATTCTTCCCTGGAAAGCCGAGTATATTTTTAAAATAGCTTTTGAATAAAATTTAAAAGCTTTAGATTTGGTTTTAAAATAATATTGTTGGAGAAATTAGTTTAGAAATTGTTTAAAATAAAAATTTATTTAATTAATTATATAGGGGATTATTTTAAAGGTTTAAATTGATATTTGATTTAGAAAAAGTTATTTAAATATTTATACCCTATCTACAAATTTGTATTTTAAAATTAGTTTTGGACCTGAATTTCTATACGAGATATTAGTATAATATTTTTCATAACTAATATTTATGCAAATATTCTAAAATAGTTTATTTTATACTTTTCCAAGTATATTTTGAATAAGTATTTTATGTTATTTTAATATATTTGAAATCGGCAGATTTTCAGTGGAAATGAATAAATATTGGAAATGTTTTCCGCGTAAGGAAAATTTGATTTGAAATTTATTTTCAAAGGATTGAAGTGTGAAAAAATTGATTTGAATTTATTTTCAAAGGGTTGAAAAGTGAAATTTTATATTGCGAAGATATATTGAAAATAATAATAATTGGGGGAGAATTATTTGAAATCCAGCGATTGTTGTGAATGATGATTGATAGTTAGATAACCAACTATCAATATTAGCCTTTAAATGACATTTGAATTTCGATGCGACCGGGAGTCGAATTCCAAATGGATATTCGAAACCCACATCGAACATTTGTGATTGTGATGGATCTTTTGTTAAAAGATCGAAGTGGAGTTTGTTGTGATTTGTTTGAATCTGAATTAACACTTATTTTTAAAATAAACGCTCATTATTCGGATTAGCCGGGAGAGGACCTTGTGTCATAAAACCCATTTCGAATAACGATACGACGAAATGGGATTGCATTTGAAGATGGTGTTGAAGATCAGGTATTTTCGAAAGCGAAAGGATTACCTGTCGAATATCTCTGATTTATCACCCTTTGTGATGGGGATTCCGGACGTGATTAGTGAATATCCAGATTGCAAGGGCTTCTTTTGAAGTGCCTTCGGTTCCGTTCGATCCCGGAACGGACTTGTATGGATGTGTGTCTGACGTTACACTTTGAGATGTAAAGCTGGTTTCTATCAAATACATTTCTGTTGGTGGCAGAGAATTTATTTTCTTAGCTTAACACCCTTCTCTGAGACGTATGAGCTTAGAGGTTATGTAGTTGATGGTTACTTGTGATACATTCCTAATTTGGTAATGTGGCATACGAAGTGTTGCTGATCAATTATTGATCAAAGCATGGCTTTTGTGAAAAGCGTAGCTTTGTGGACGAGATTTCGTCGAGCCTCGCGCCCCGGAATGGTCGAAACAGGAAGGATGCAGCAAGATTATAGGGGGCAGCGCACCTTAGGGTATGTGCATTTCCTTTTGGATAGAAGTAGTATCATGGTATGGAGCCCAGATACTTAACTTATGTGAGATATCGCAAATATATATTACTTTGTGATTGTTGTTGTTGAGGATCCTCGGATAAAGGTTGTTTACAACCGGGGGATGACATACTCCTGTAATAGTTACCTATTTTTGCAGAGGTAACCTGGACTTGTGTTGGGAGAGATCCGGTTAGGTTCTCGGGGCGTCCCTCCAGAGGCGTACCCATGTGGCCCAGGAAGTTCCTTTGCCTGACCATTTGTTGGAAATCCAATCACCAATACGCGCCTTGTACGGTTTTAGTTGTATAACCTGCCATCTAATATGGTAGCTATGGTAGGCATACTATAATGGTATGTATGCTAGCTAAGATTAATATTATACTTGCAAATGTTTTCTGCACTATGCACTAATGATAATATTAAAAAGATTTTGGGTATTAAGCATGTTTGACTATCATAAGGAGAAATCTCCCCCAAGTGTGCGATTGCATTGTGTGTGTGCTGGGAGGCCTTGTATTAGTTTCATTTTCCAAAAAGCATTGCGGATTTCTTTTAAAATCCTTTGTTTTCTTTGTAAAAGAATAACTGTTTTAAGATCTCACACCAGTCCCATGACTGACCTGGAGTTTATTGTTCCCTTTATAAACTCTGGATGCCCATAATTTTCCACATGGGCAGCCTAGAGTTAGGTTATCAGGTCATTCTGGAAATTCAGGAGTTGCTGTGGAGCTCAAGAGATGAGCTGGATGGCGAAGCGTACTTCTGTATACTATTATCTTTTCCACTGTTTGTTGTTGTAAACTCTGATAATGTGATGTATAAACTGATATAGTGTTTTTGTTTAAAGATTATTCTTTATCTATTATATTTGTTCCGCTGCGAAATGTGAGATTTTGTTTTTGTTTCCGTTCTTCTTCTACTTTCTTCTTCTTAAACCCAAATGGTTCGGCCTTCCGGCATTCGATCGTTCGACAGTTAATACAGTGGGCGTATTGATGTCGACTTTCGGGCGTCGTAAAATCGGGTCATTACATTTATTTAAACCTAAGTATTTCACTTATTGAGTTATCTGTACATTTCACTTGAGTATAACCTCTTACATAAGAATGTTAATCTGACTCGAGTGCTTTTGTTTTACTTTACGCTCGGGTCAGACCGAGTATTTCAGTTTAACGAAGACATTTATTTCTGAAGACGAAGACGGGGTCGAGGACCGCATCTGCTATTATTATAGCAATTGTTTAGTTTGCCTGAAAAAAAATGTAAATTCTGATTTTGTTCAAAATAGTTTCATGAACTATTTATGTATTTACTTTTTTCTATTATATTTCATCCTTCTGCTGCGAAATTTTTTGTTTTATTTTTCCTCCTTTTCTTTTATTTTCTTATTTATCCCATGAACAATCCTCCCTTTTGAATGGTTTGAATTAGACATGTGTAGTTTATTGTCGATTTAAACCGTCTAAAAAGGTGGGTCGTTACACTGCATATTCCTGTGATATGCAACACAACAATAGGGTTATATGTGTTTAAGAAGAAATGGTAAAATATTTATTTTTAGACATGTTGCTTTAAATGAAAATATTTTTCCTTTTTTAAGAAAAAATATGAAAGTGAATCAAAATATATACAATGTAAAAGCCTCTATACCTCGAATACCACTATACAAGGAGGAATGTGTAGGAAAAGTTGTTGCCACTAAAAATGGTGAAATTGATGAGCAAAATAAGTTAATGCAATCAAGAGAGGCATCAGGGGACACAAGCAATCCAAATAGTTATAATTATGACAATGGACAAGTATCAGATCACAAGCAAGAACTTCATGAAGATAATTATCAGGATGAACCAACACCTGTACAAATTGGACGTAACATGATAACTAGGTTAAAAAGAGGCATTTTCAAACCCAAGTATATACAGTAACTTCGGAATTGGAAGAGTTAGTCACATATGAGAAAGCATCAGAAAGCAACAAATGGAAAGCTGCAATAAATGAAGAATATCAAGCTCTCATAAAAAAACTAGGGATCTAATGCAGAGACCAGAACATCAAAACATAATTAGGTGAAAGTGGACATTTAAACTGAAGAAAAATCTAGATGGAACTATCAATAAATATAAGGCAAGTCTTGTGGCTGAGGGATGCACGGAACAATATGGTTTTGATTTTATAGAAACTTTCTACCCAGTGGTAAAACCAACTACTGTAAGAATTGTTCTCACTATTACATTACATAAAAACTGGAAAATAAGACAGCTGGATACAAATAACGCCTTCCTTAATGGTGTTCTCAAAGAAGAACTGTATATGGAACAACCACAAAGGTTCAAGCATAGCGAGGATTACAATATGGTATGCAGACCGAATAAAGCAATTCATGGTTTAAAGCAAGCACCCAGAGTGTGGAATGATAGATTAAAAGCAACACTTATACAACTAGGGTATGCTGCAGCCAAATCAAACAACTCATTATATAACAAACACAGTGAAGATGCCACTACTTTTATACGGTGTATGTAGATGATTTTATAATCACTGGAGATAATGAATCAGAAGTCAACAAAGTAGTTCAGCATCTAAATCAAGAATTCACTATCAAAGTCTTAGGTGAATTAAATTACTTTCTAGGTATATAAGACAAAAGAAAATCCAATTCAAAAATCATTCTGAATCAAAGAAAGTATATCTCAAAAGTTCTTATTAAAAGCAACATGGATCAAGCCATTTCTCTACCTACACCAATAGTGAGCAATTTACATCTATCTAAATACAAAGGTAAAATCACAAGCAATGAAAAACAATATCAAAGTATTGTTAGAGCACTTCAATACATAACCATCATAAGGACTAAAATAACATATAGTGTCAACAAAGTCTGTCAATTCATGCAACAACCACATGATGAGCATTGGAAATCGGTAAAAAAATACTCAGATATCTAAACAGCACATCAAGCATAACAATCCGTCTTTCATTCCATAGAAAGACGCATCATCAATAAGAAAGAAAGAGGTAGAAATAGAATAGATAGAAGAAAGAACTCAATAATATCAGAATCTCACAGAGGAGACGGAATAAAATATAATATATCACTTGATTATTACATAGTCAATACATCAGAGTTACACAGATTACATCAACATTTCTTATTAGACAGTTATAAAGTTCTGTCTAGTCCATTACATTTCAAGATACAACAAACAAAGACTTCAACACAACTGAAATATAATATAGCTACGTCTGGACTCATGCTCCAAGCTATCCAATATTCGTCAAGCCAAAACCTAATCACTTGGCTACTCGTAAAAATTTGAGTACCTAAGAGTTTAAGAAAACAGAAATAAACTAAGGGTCAAACATGGGTCTGGTGTGAGTAAACAGTTAAATTTGCTTAACTTTTAAAATCATTTGAAAACAAAGGTGTCACGTAAGACTTCCCACACATAAACATGAGTAAGATTTTACCTTATGCTAACCAAAACATTTGATAGGAAATCTAGTGATATTATAACAGGGTCTAGGGTTTTCAAGTAAATATTCACATCGCCGAAATTGTTACATGATTACATTCCAACATACTAGCCACAAAGTGGGTTATACAATTAAAACCGTAAAGGGACGTAGGGATAATGAGTTTCCATCAATGGCAGGGCTACTGGGGTACCGCTCGTCATAGTACATGGCCTAGATCACCGTACCGAGGATTCGCCCTAAATACCCTGCAACAAAAGGCCGGAATCATTCCTTACTGAACAGTCCCGAACAAGACAAACCCGTAGTTTGCTGCAGACCAACTGCCCGCACAGCTGAATAAAAAGGGACCTCTAGACAGGGGAAGCTCTTGTCCTACTTGAGCGCGATTCACTTAGCATTGCTGCATCTCTCCTGTTTTAGCCTTTCTCGGTTGATGAGGCTTGAGGCTACGATTACCTTTATAGAACACATCTATCTTAGAATGCTCATCGTCCACCTGACGATGTTCTGAAAGCATTCAATCCATACAAGTTCATTCCGGGTTCGAACGAAACCGAAGGCAATATCTCGTTACACTCATGTTGGAATCACTCTCAGAGTTAACGACAATAACCCTTGCACTCTGAAACTTCATCTCGATCTTCACTTTGAGATGTCATGACCTATCGTTTAACTTGGATCGATGTGGTTTTCGAATAATCAAATTTGATACCCGATCCCAGTCTCATGATTAAATTCCAGCATACTAGCTACAAAGTAGGTTATACAATCAAAACTGTAAAGGCACGTAGGGATAATGAGTTTCCATCAATGGCAGGGCTACTGGAGAACCGCCCGTCACGGTACGTGGCCTAGAACACCGTACCGAGGATCCATCCGAATTCCCCTACAACACAAGGCTGGAACCATTCCTTACTGAGTAGTCCTGAACAAGACAACCCTGCAGTTGGCTGCAGACCAACTACCCATACAGCCTTATAAAAAGGGACCTCTAGACAGGGGAATCTCTTGTCCTACTTTAGCGCCACTCACTTAGTGTTGTTGCATCTCCCCTGTTTTAGCCATTCCCGATTGATGAGGCTAGAGGCTATGATTACCTTTATAGAACACATCTATCTTAGAATGCTCATCATCCACCTGATGATGTTCTGAAATCATTCAATCCATACAAGTTCGTTTTGGGTCAGAACGAAACCGAAGGCATTATCTCATTACACTCATTTTGGAATCACCATCGGAGTTAACGACAATAAACCTCGCACTGTGAAACTCCATCTTGATCTTCACTTTGAGAAGTCATGACCTATCATTTAACTTAGATCAATGTGGTTTTCAGATAGTCTAATTTAATACCCGATCCCGGTCTCATCGAAATCCGAACGTATCTTAAAGGTCAAGTTGTTTAAGGTTTAAACAATTCAATTTAATTCAATACAATACTTTGAATTCAAACAACATCAACACAGATAAATATCACACATTTATCACTAATATATCCAATATCACGTCATATCATCCAATTCAGATATTCAACTCAAACAATCATCCACAAACAGGAATTATTAATCCATGTTATAATTAATTTAATTTATTTAAATTAAATTAATTACTTAAGAATTAATCACCTAATCCTGCTTAATTTATCACTAATTAATTACAAAAAAAATTAATTAATCATCACTTTAATTAATCATTCCCTTAATTAATCCTCCTTGATAATTTATCCTTAAATACTTTATCAATCAATTAATTAATCTCTAATCACAGATTAATTATCCTTTAACTATCAATTAATAAACCTTAATTATTAATCAATATTCTTCAATACAAAGTAATAAATCCTTAATTAATTTTATAATTAATTAATTAACCTTAATTAACTAATTAATTATCTCTTAATTATTAATTAACAAAACTTAATTATTAATTAACAAAACTTAATTACAAATTAATTAATCCATAATTACCAATTAATCAATCCTTAATTACCATTTGATTAATCCTTAATTACCTTTGATTAATCCTTAATTACCTTTGATTAATCCTCCTTTAAGTATTAATTAATAAAATCTAATTATTAATTAATAAAACATAAACACATTAAGTGTTCTTAATTATTAATTAAGTAACTTCTAATTACTTAATTAACAACTCTCTAATTTCTAACTTAATCAATCTAAATTACTTGATTAATTAATTCTTAATTATTTAATTACTCAATTAATTAATCTCTAATCATTAATTAACCAATCTTATTTATCTAATTAATAATTCTTAATTACAAATAAATTAACCTTTAGTTAATTAACTTATAACCCTTAAATTATTAATTCTTAATCGTTAGTTAATTAAATCAATTAATTACTGTTAATTAATTTCTTAATTAATCCTATATAATTGATTAATTAAATTGATTAATTATACTTAATTTCCTTAATTAACTTAATTAACCTCAAGACATTAAAATCTTAATTATTCTAAGATAAAACATTTTCTTATTAATGCCTTAATTACCATTATCATTTTAAAACATTTTATCATTATAATTAACTTTGCTTAATTAAATCATTAAATAAGATTTGAAATAAAATAACCTTTCAACTTGGTAAATTTAAGTTAACAAAACATACTCTAAATGTTATCAAGTAGTAGTTTTAAAAACTAATTTCAATTTGAATTTTAAAACTTTCTTTTATAAAAGAAATCTTAAAATTTCATTTTTAACTTAAGTTTTAAAATCCATCCATCTCTGTCACATATAAACATCCGTGTAGACCTCTAACTTACTCTTGCTATCAAGAATAGCTATAACAGCCACACTGGTCAGCCTTGCCTTCAAATCCAAGAAAGCTTCTTCACACTCGGGGTCTGCGTAAACCTTGCTCCTTTCTGAGCCAACTTTGTTGAGTGCGAAGAAATCTTAGAAATATCCTTGATAAACTTCTTGTAGAATCCTGCCAAATCCAGAAAAACTACGGTTGCTTCACTCCTAAATAGTAGCTACCTTGGCTGGATCTACATAAATACCCTTACTAGAAAAAAAAATACCTTCTCAAAGAAATCTAGGATCTGCGACACCAACTCTTCTCTCCTTCGACACCATCCTTCTCTAGTGTTGAACAACAGGCACTGCTCCTAGAACTAAGACGATCTGAAACTCTATCTCTTGATGAGGAAAAACCTTCACTCCTCGAAAACATCCGGAAAAATCTCTAACCAAAACGATGGACTCTACGCCTTTTGGAGATGTCCTGACTTCCAATGCAGAAGATTACTCAAGTGAACTCTGAAATCGTCGCAAGTCACTTTTGCGATTCTTCCCAACTCAGTCTCCAAAGAAACAATCCACTCTTCATACATCAAACAGCCTATGTTTATCCATCCAATCCATATCCAGAATAAGATCAAACCCTTTGAAATCCAATATAAAGGGTCGCCCAAAAAATTATGGGGAAGATAAGAAAATCTTAAGCCTCTACAGATCTTATCTAACTCAGTTACCCCACCTATAGATTTATATACAAAGATAGGACGGTCAACCAAACAATGAAAAAGATGAAACTCCTCTAGAACTCATGTTGGAAATCCGAACAGATACCCAACAAATTTAGATAGGTATATAAGTATATAAAAATTACAAATACGCGCTCTCGAGATAGACACTACTACAGAGCCTAGGTATTATCTCAACCTATGCTCTGATACCAAGTGTAACGACCCGCCTTTCATTCCACAGAAAGTCGCATCATCGATAAGAAAGAAAGAGGTAGAAATAGAATAGATAGAAGAAAGAACTCAACAATGCCAGAATCTCACAGCAGAAACGGAACAAAATATAATATATCACTTAATTATTACATAGTCAATATATCGGAGTTACATAGCTTACATCAACATTTCTCATTAGACAGTTATAAAGTTCTGTCTAGTCCATTACATTTCAAGGTACAATAGACAAAGACTTCAACATAGCGGAAATATAGATAAGCCTGTCTGGACTCCTGCTCCAAGCTATCCAATATTCATCAAGCCAAAACTTGATCACTTGGCTACTCATAAAAATTAGAGTACCCAAGAGTTTAAGAAAACAGAAATAAACTCCGGGTCAGACATGGGTCTGGTGTGAGAAACGGTTAAAGTTGCTTAACTTTTAAAATCATTTGAAAAAAAGGTATCGCGTAAGCCTTCCCACATATAAACATGAGTAAGTTTTTACCTTACGCTAACCAAAACATTTGATAGGAAAGCTGGTGATATTATAATAGGGTCTAGGGTTTTCAAATATATATTCGCATAGCCAAAATTGTTACATGATTAAATTCCAGCATACTAGCCACAAAGTGGGTTATACAATCAAAAACGTAAAGGCACGTAGGGATAATGAGTTTCCATCAATGGCAGGGCTACTGGAGTACCGCCTGTCATGGTACGTGGCCTAGATCACCATACCGAGGATCCAGCCTAAATACCCTACAACACAAGGCTGGAACCATTCTTTACTGAGCAGTCCTGAACAAGACAACCCCGCAGTTGGCTGCAGACAAACTGCCCACACAGCTGAATAAAAAGGGACCTCTATACAGGGGAAGCTCTTGTCATACTTGAGCGCCACTCACTTAGTGTTGTTGCATCTCCCCTGTTTTAGCCATTCCCGGTTGATGAGGCTAGAGGCTACGATTACCTTTATAGAACACATCTATCTTAGAATGCTCATCATCCACCTGACGATGTTCTGAAAGCATTCAATCCATACAAGTTCGTTTTGGGTCCGAATGAAACCGAAGGCATTATCTCATTACACTCATTTTGGAATCACCCTCGGAGTTAACGACAATAAACCTCGCACTCTGAAACTCCATCTTGGTCTTCACTTTCAGAAGTCACGACCTATCGTTTAACTTAGATCGATGTGGTTTTCGGATAGTCTAATTTGATACCCAATCCCGGTCTCATCGAAATCCAAACGTATCTTAAAGATCAAGTTGTTTAAGGTTTAAACAATTCAATTTAATTCAATACAATACTTTGAATTCAAATAGCATTAACACAGATAAATATCACACATTTATCACTAATATATCCAATATCACATCATAAAATATCACATCATAGCATCCAATAGATATCAACCAATTCAGATATTCAACTCAAACAACCATCCACAAACAGGAATTATTAATCCATGTTATAATTAATTTAATTTATTTAAATTTAATTAATTACTTAAGAATTAATCACCTAATCCTGCTCAATTTATCATTAATTAATTACAAAAATAATAATTAATCATCACTTTAATTAATCATTCCCTTAATTAATCCTCCTTGATTAATTATCCTTAAATACTTTATCAATCAATTAATTAATCTCTAATCACAGATTAACTATCCTTTAACTATCGATTAATAAACCTTAATTATTAATCAATATTCTTCAATACAAAGTAATAAATCCTTAATTACTTTTATAATTAATTGATTAACCTTAATTAACTAATTAATTATCGCTTAATTATTAATTAATAAAACTTAATTATTAATTAACAAAACTTAATTACAAATTAATTAATCCATAATTACCAATTAATCAATCCTTAATTACCATTTGATTAATCCTTAATTACCTTTGATTAATCCTTAATTACCCTCGATTAATCCTCCTTAATTACCCTTGATAAAACCGGCTGGCCTTGCCAAATCCTCATTTAAGTATTAATTACTAAAACCTAATTATTAATTAATAAAACATAATTATGCATTAAGTACTTAATTATTAATTAAGTAATCTCTAATTACTTAATTAACAACTCTCTAATTACTAAATTAATCAATCTTAATTACTTGATTAATTAATCCTTAATTACTTAATTACTCAATTAATTAATCTCTAATCATTAATTAACCAATCTTAATTATCTAATTAATAATTCTTAATTACAAATTAATTAACCTTTAGTTAATTAACTTATAACCCTTAAATTATTAATTCTTAATCATTAATTAATTAAATCAATTACTTACTCTTAATTAATTTCATAATTAATTCATTAAATTGATTAATTATACTTAATTTCCTTAATTAACCTCAAGACATTAAAACCTTAATTATTCTAAGATAAGACATTTTCTTATTAATGCCTTAATTACCATTATCTTTTTTAAAACATTTTATCATTATAATTAACTTTGCTTAATTAAATCATTAATTAGGATCTGAAATAAAATAACCATTCAACTTGATAGATTTAAGTTAACAAAACATACTCTAAACATTATCAAGTTGTAGTTTCAAAAACTAGTTTCAATTTGAATTTTAAAACTTGCTTTTATAAACGAAATCTTAAAATTTCATTTTTAACTTAAGTTTTAAAATTACTTTAAAATTAACTTAAAAAAATTTAATTTAAACAAATTTTTAAACTACATAACCAATTGTTAAAGAAACAATTGTTATATATAAAGTAAGTTTATATAAAAAGTTTAAACTAGTTTTAATTTTAAATTTCAAAAACATTAATTTTTTAAAACCCTTAAAATCTGCTCAACCCTGTTGCTTTGAGTCAAGCCCGAAGTCCACTTGGGTCTAACCCTGAGTGAACTATCTTCTTCCTCTCTATTTCAAAACTTAGATTTATTTTTAAGTTTTAAAAAAAATACAGGCTTAACTTCCACAAATTACTCGAGTACAAACTCGAGTCTTTTCTCCAATCACTCGATCTCTCCTTCGAGTCAACCAGACCCAGATCACAACACAACAACTGACACAATCAATACCTCCGTACACGTGCACCATCGGCGGAGACCATTCAGACCATCTATGCCACCTCTGTTTCATCATTGAACATCCCTATAAGCAACCACGACCATCCAAACATCATCACAAGCTCGAGATCAAAATCGAGCATCACAGATGAGACTGCAACCATAACCCTCACCAGAAATCTGCCTCGATCACTCACCTTCGACCACTAGAGTCGCTGCACTTTCGCCCATGAAATCTCTGACCATCCACGAACCCATCCCCTTTGGCCCCATCGAACTCGATACCACAGAGAGGTGGTTCAATTTTGCCAGCTCTACCAAATTAGGGTTCAAAACTAGATCGTCACATCGTCGACGCCACGGTGGACTATCACCCTTCCTACCATTTTTGCCAAACTCCCTGAACCTTCCTCTACCTCCAGCCAAGATCCCGACTCCCCAGCAACTGCCGATCATTAGAGAAACTCAAAAACCCCAATTTCCAGTCATTACAAAATTTCCCACCTAATACAACGTTAAAATTTATGATTTTCTTTTTCAAAAATCATGTTTTCCTAAGACAATTCAAGATATATACTTGAATCAGCCAACTACATCATTTGGTTTTATCATGTTATTAAGAAATTCTACGGTGTCTCTTGTTTTCAGAGGAATTTCAAACTTTGAATACTTAAGCATGTTTTTAAAGCCTAAATTATAATTTCACAAACTCATCTTTTTTAAAATTCAAAGTCCAATGGTAATTAGATAAAGATTTTTGAGATTTTGGTTTTTGTTTAAATCTGTAATTAGAAATAGAGAAGAATAGGTAAACTAATCAAGAACAGATCAAAACATACATATACACAGAGATTTACATTTGTATATTCACAAGAAAACACAATAGAATTCAAGAATCACATGCACAGATTTAATTTTTACTTTTGTCTTTTTAATATATTTTTTCTCACCTATTTTTAAAAGGTAGAGACTAGATTTTTTTTTTTTACTGGGAAGTTTGATTTCATTTGAAACTGCAAAACTTTGATTACTGCAAGTTGAAGCTTATTGCTGTTAAGAAGATTGCCTGACAATGTACTTCAGGTTGCTTTGCAAATCTCAGATTTGAAAATGGTTACAGGCCTTGATATTCCTGGTTTTTCAACTTAAGCTTATATTTATTTCAGATTGCATTTTTGAAGATGTTACAAGCCTGAGTTTGATTTGTTTGAGGAATTTTACAAGCTTGAGTATAAAGCTGTTTACAGGCTTGATTTCTGTTTTAGTTTAAGTTTGAGAATGGTTACAGGTTTGAGACAAAGTAGTTGACAGGTTTTGATTTTGTGTTGAGAAAGTTTTTTTTCAGGTTTTAATTCATGAGAATTTCTGGTTTGTGAAAGATAGTTTTACAGTTGAGTTTCTTTGAAAGTGAGGAGATAAGAAAAGAAATAAATGAGAGGAGATGAGAGTTTATAAAATGTTTATTCGAATTTATTAAAATTTAAGAAAAATAAAAATAATGGAATGACACTTGCCCAAATGTTTAACACTTGTCACTACCACTTTTTATTTAAACAACACATATATTTATCTTGGTTTTAAAGGATACACTTATAATAAGCAATTTTCTTATTTATTTTAAAATGATATTAAAAGCTTTTATATTAATTTCTTAATTAATTACTACATTTCTAAATTAATAAATGCTTTCTAAATTTTATATAAATAAAATCTTTAAAAGAAAACAGAATATAAACCAATTATAATTTAAATAAAGTCATGTATAGCATATTAAATTCATTTTAATTATTAATATAAAGCTTTTGTATTTATTTTACAATTTAATAAACACTTTTCAAATTTATATAAATAATATTCTTTAAATAAAACAAATCTTATTTAATAAAAATTTATTCATATATTTTATATCTAAAATAATTTCAAGATATATATTCTTTAAATTAAAATTTAAATCTAAATTCAAATTAAAATTCAATTTTAAAATCTAGTTTAAAATCAATTCAAAAATATATATTAATTTTAAACAAACACATTATTACTTTTGAAAAATAATAACTTTATTTTAAAATCTATTTTAAAACCAACTCAAATATATATATTTAAACAAACACCTTAATAACTTGAATTAATAATTCTATTTTAAAATCCATTTATCTCTATATTTAAAAACATCACATTATTAATTATTGTTATTTATATTTAAAAACAACAATTTTATCAATTTTAAATAATTTAATAAGTAGATTATCACATTTTAAATTCCTTGAAATTCCAGGATATCAAAGCAAGTAACGGATTGCATCTAAAAGCAGGAAATAATTTAAACATACAAGGATTTGCAGATGCAGACTGGGCCACTGACCCATATGTCAGTCATTCAACCACTAGCCACTGTATATACCTAGGTGAAAACCCTATTCCCTAATGTTTTAGAAAACAGCCCATCATACCTCGATCAAGTAAAGAGGCAGAATACAGAAGCGTTGCCACGGCAACTACTAAAATCATTTGGATAGAATCTCTACAATATTAATTAGGGTTTCCAGTACAACAAAAATCGATAATATGATGCGGCAACTTAAGCATAGTGTCTCTATCAGCAAACCTGATCTTGCATTCACGAACAGAACACATGGAAATTGACTGGTATTTTGTTCGCAAACGCGTAACCAATGGAAAGTTAAGCAAAAATCACTTACCAGCCACTTACCAGAGAGTTGATCTACTTACCAAACCATAATCAAGGAAGAATTTTGAAAGACTGAAGCAGGAAATCAAAGTTTTGATGGTGGCTGAGAAAAAAGGGGAGACCGAGAAAACCTTAGCTTAATTTGAGGGGAGTATAAGAGAATAAGTCGAAATGGAATACACTGATGAAGTTATATCAAATTAATTAAGCCATAGTTGAACCACTCTTAAGCCCAAGGGCATTTATTTAATTTTTATAACTTTGGAGATGGCCGAAAGCTTTATAAATATATCTGTATACTGATACAAAGAATGTAACATTATAATCAACATTCTGTATCAAATCTTCAACATAATAAAGCATCATTTTTCTCTGTTGTTCTTGTTATTATATTTTAATGATAGAAAGTTGAATTTCTATCTCCACTTAAATCCCATTTTGTTTTCAGCTATTTTTTCAACATACCACTTTAAGAAATAAGAGTGTCAACCAACTTATTAGAAAGAATAGTCTCAACAGTTGAGAGTTGATTGTTTAATGGCTATTAATCATTGCTAGTTCAGTAGAGTGTAGTTGAGTTCTAATGATAATGGACTACTTAAAATCATTACCATTAACTTGAGAGGGCCATAACTTAGGATTCTTTAGGTAATATCTGTTTACTTTGCAAAATAAGCACTGGGCTATTGTATAGGTTAGTTTTCTATGTATTTTGAACATTTTAAAAACTCTTTATGTTTAGTCCAATCATTAAAAGTGAAAATGTGGAAGTTACTTTAATGAATGCCTGATCCTAGTTAACTATACAAGGGAGGTGATCTGAGAGGAAAGGAGGAAGGATGTTTATGTAACTTGGCCGTAAGGATAATGTTGAGAGGTTGTAATAAGATCTATCAAGCTTGTAGAAGGTCCTTATGATAGTCCTATTGGTATTGTTCCAGGTATAGAATGTTAGAATTCTCAAAAATTGGTGAATGAGATATGTCCCACATCGCCAAAAATATGTTAATTTTCTGGTTGATATAGTATACTCTCAATCCCTATATTGGCCCTGATAGTCAGGTAATTTTTACGAGGGGGATGATCTATATGGCCATGGACTAACACACGTGCGCGTCGCCACCGCCTGCCCGTTTGATCGTCCGAACCGAGCCGGATCGGGTGCGGGTCCAATAATACTAGACCGTGTTATATTTTTGCTGTACAAAAGTGAACTGTTTTCTACTGTTTAAATTCAAAAAGAAGCGACTACTGGATTGGACGCGACTGTTGAAAACCGCAACAGTTTCTATCCGTTGCAAATGAAGAGACGCGACTGTTGCGAACCGCAATAATCTCTGGCCTTTGTAAACGAAGAGGCGCGACTGTTGCAAGTAGTAAAAGTTTTCGGCCGTTGCAAACGAAGAGACGCGACTATTGTAAGCCATAATAATTTTCAACTATTGCAAACGAAGAGGCGCGACTACTGCGAACAGTAATGCTTTTTTAATAAAGGGATGTTACTTTTCTCAATGGGCGCAGCCATTAGGAATTCGATTATAAATAAGGAAGAAACCTGATCACTTTCCTCACGCAATCAGTTCTGAATTTTCTCTGCTACCTCTTCGTTTCTTAATACCTATAATCCATGCGCTTTTGCATATCACACAGAAGATCATCACTACACCAGAAATGCCATTTCGCAACGGCTTAGAGCCGTTGCAAACGAGTTTCGCAACGGCTTAGAACCGTTGCAAAATTGGCAGTGGTAAAAATTTAGTAACGGCTCTTAGCCGTTGCGAAATTAAATTTAGCAACGGCTCAAAGCCGTTGCAAAACTTAAATTCGCAACGGCTAAAAGCCGTTGCAAAACCTTATTGTACATGGGTTGTTAATTTGGTTTTGCAACGACTCAAAACCGTTGCTAATTTTAATATTTTAAAAAAAAATATACATTGCTTTTTTCTACCCTCTTACTGTAAGAGTTAATTCATTATCATACTCAATACAAACATTTGCAAATTTAACATAATATCACAAAAGAAAGATCATTAAACCAAATATTTTTCATAGATTCAGCACAAAGACCAAACATAACAAATCTTTTAATTACAATGTTCAACAACATTACATTACACTACATAGTTCAGCGGCAACAACAACAAATTACATTATACAGTACATAGTTTGGCAACAACAACCAAACTTATACAAATTGCACCTCAACCCCAGAATCCACCCACCTAAAATAAGACCACGACCATCAACCAGAAATCTTGTTCTGTTATCATTAAAGAATTATAACTGAAATTGTTCTAGGCATCTAAGATTTAAAAAAAAAACAGCTAATGCTACTTCGACAAGGACCATAATATGTGCATGGCACATGCCACAAAGGTAGAGTAAACTGACCCAAAGATAGCAACATCTTCAATTGAGGGATGGGTAAGAAGAAGCGCTTCTAACTCTGCTGGAGCCACCTGCAAATAAATTATTGGGGTCCAAATTAATTGGCAATGTCTTGAGTGACTGTTATAATTGAGGAATATAACCTACTTATGCCTGCAAGCAGAGAACAATTCTAAACCACAATTTTTGATAATTTGATATGCCTTTATTTCGAAACTACCTTTGCAACTTTCTTACTGTTATCAGTTGGGTTCGAATTATCTTTGTTTTCAAAGCAGATATAGGTAGACATGCATAGACGAGCTGTTTTCATTCAGCTCGGTGTTGGGCGTGGTTAGTTGGCCACTGGAAACATTTGGATATGCATATGTTTGTAGTTCTGTGCAGCTGCTTCTAAGAGGGAATTCTCGTGCACTAACCAAGTGAAATGTTTTTGTAAACTTGCTAGTTTTCATGTTTCCTATGCACATAAATATTTGTAAACTTCCTTCACCTTTGTCCCAGTCACCATCCACCCGCTCTTCCCCTCCTACAACTGCCTCATTCATCCACCATAAATTGCCTCTGCAACAAACTTTAACTTCCACTTACATTCCAAAGCGCCAACAGCCTGCCACTGTCTTGCACACCAAACATAACCATACATAACCCTCCTTCATATCACCCTTAAGTCTGAAAAATTGTAAAACAACAACTTCATCTGCTGCCTGACCATCCACCAGTATCACTTCCTATCCACTGCACATATATCCAGCTTCATCATAAACAAATAGCACCACTTCCACCTGAAATTACATCGCAGTCTACCTCCAACATATAACATTTTCCTCTCAACTATATCTCAACTGCATATTCCACCTTCAACTGTCATCACCCTCTGCCTATCACATTTCTGTCCACTGCTTTGCCATATTCCACCTTCAACTGTCATTTTTGCTTACACCATATAATTTATGTTTGTTCCAATTTTATTCAATTGAAGGGTGTTTTAAGCATATCCATATTACTTTTGCATGGGTGTAACTAAGTAATCTTTTAATGTTTGTCCTCTAAATCACGTAACGATGTTTGGTATGAATAAATGATAAGTTTATTGTTGATTAATAAAAACTGTAGGAGTTTATGGTTAACCATCCAAAACAGAGTTTTATTAATATTCATGGATTAAAAGTTTACTAAAATATAGGAAATTGTGTGTCTTTATATTTTTCTTCTTGCTTTAAGAATGTAGTTTCTTGAAGAAAAAAGAAAAAAACAGAATACATCTCACCTGAAAACCTTTGTATTTGATCAACTCCTTGATGCGATCTACAAGTTGACCTCTAAGTTGGGAAGAATGAATCCGACAGAGTTCTTTAGCAATTCCATGCCCTTTTCTTGGATCACCATGGGTGAACGTGATGCAACTATGTTCTGTAAGCCTGTATGCCTAAATAGTAGACATCACGCAATAACTGTTTTCAACAATTTATAGAACTTGCAAAATAAATCTTTATATAGAATCTCCTTCAATATAATATGCATCTTTAGTTCGACAATTTTATATTGGTTAATGGCAGAACTAAATGAAGCCTTTCAGTGTTAATAGCATATGCCTGCCTTATCAATCCTATAAATTTCCTAACCAAAATAAGAAAGTCATTTGAACATTAAAAACTTACAGCTAATTTATTTCAATTTAGTGTCTGGATTTTTTTATAAATAGTCAAAACTATCTACAACCATCTTATTTTATTTTTAGTATTCGTAAACTTCTTCTAGGTAGCTTGCAAAATTAACCGCTAAGAAGCAACTATTTGTTACTAATGACTTATGAAACAATATCATAAGCAATTTTATCAAACATGCATATACTGAGACATAATAGCACGGATCTCCGAATCCATATAACTCTGTAAATAATAATATGTAAATAAACATGCAGTAGAATTACTATTATAAAGACAGGATCTATATCCTGAACATGATAGATTATTAAAATGGTTTGCACTACAAAATGTAATGGATTAGATATTCAAAATGATAGAGGAAAGAATCAAAAGTAACGTTTAATGAATTAGATATATTCAGTGAAAGTTTGTTGAAACACAAGTTGGTGATATAATATATTTTGGCCATAGATGTCATTGTGTTTTTATTTATATGTTAGATCTAATGAAGATCTACTAACTGAAATCCATTGATTATAAATTGTACCTCAATAGCCACATCCTATATTTAAAAATAATATCTTTTAAAAAAAGTTAAGTTGTATTTCAATAGCCACATCCTGTATTTAGAAATAATATCTTTTTTTTCACTCTCCAGATATATTGGTATTGAACCATTTGATTTTCCCTGTTCACGATGACAAAAACCTCCCTAAGCCTAAACAGTCGGTTTGATGATGTTCACTCATCCAAAAAAAGCATAAGTTGTGACTAAAATCTGATGTGAACAAGACCATGGAAAAGAATGCTAAATACCTGAATTCTATATTTATAGACTGCATATCCTCCAGCTCCAGCAGCAAACAAACCAAGAAAAATGATCCACAAAAAGCTCCAACTCATCTCGGATGACCCCTCCTTGCCTGTATATTACATTCATTGTAGATATTAGCATCCAAATATCTTTTTTCTGGAGATTGTGTCAAATATTAAGTAAACTGCCAATCAAACCCAACCCAACCCAACAACATCCTTACCTCAAGTGCCATGGTATAGCACTTAGTAAATGTCGGTGACAATATACAAAAAATGTAAGAATGGAACCAAACATCAAGAGTACAACATTATAAGAGAACAGTTCAACTCCTTGCGCCCTATAATTCTAACATAAGACATATCCACTGAGGTGTTAAATGAAATATACAAATACTTTGTGCTTCAGAACTCACGTTTCTTGACGGTGCATAGATAGGAAATAATGAAATGCAGACGATGTTCCTTTTTCAAACCAAAAAATTAAAAAAAAAGAGAAAAGAAGAAGAAAAGAGGAAGGCATACTCACTTATGCATGTATCATGTTCCTTCATGTACAACAGGTTACCCCTGCACCTGCATTCGTAACTGCCCCACGTATTCCCACATCTGCAATCTGAACACTGACACACACTTGTCTCTTTACACTCGTCAATATCTTACAGTTGGAAAATTTAATAGTAAAAATCCGCTTTAAGATCCATAAGCTATGAAAGCATACAAAATATTTAAAGTATACTAGCATTCCAATCTAAGAATTGACAGTTACAAGTAGCAAACCAAATCACCACATAATGTGAATGAATACCTTCGCATGTGTTGCTACCATCACCTTTAAAACCAGTTGGACATCGGCAACCTCTGGAATGATCATCCTACAAAGTTATATAATAGTTAATAGATGAACCGTGAACAGAAGTGTTAGGAGTTATTTTGTGTATTAAGGAGGAGCAGTTGGAAAAAGAAGTCCAACATCGGCTATATTTTGAATGATGCGGTGTATAGATATGAATTGGTAAGTAAGAATTATTTCTATTACGGTAGTCTTTGTCATCTCCAATTCTTTGTCATTTCCTATGCATACACCAAGAGTCGATAAGAGCAAATGAAATCTAAAACATTGGAACATAGTACCACATTTTCACATAATATCAAAACCGACAACGACGATTGTATTATTCAAGATGCATAACAAGTCTCAAATAGAATTTGAAGAGATGGAAGTGAAAAGGAAGACTATAGTAGTCTCACGTGAATTTAAGGGTCTGTTTGGATAGCTTTCAAAAAGCAAAATTAAAAAGAAAAAAAACAAATGTAAGAATTAAAAAGTCAATTTTGACACGATAAGATAGACAACTTCATGTATTATTATTTTTGATTTTATTGGAAAGATGACATTTCAACCTAACTAACAAATATGTCGACTCATTTAAGTTTTAAAACCAAAAGACATGAAAATTATGCAAAAGTGTTTTTACTTCTGATTGTCAAATCTACCTAAAGGGAGAATGGTTGGAAAATAGGGAACATGGCGTATAATAGGGAAGGCAGAATTGAACCACATTAATATGTAATAAAAAAATTTAACAACCAAAATATTAGTAAACTCACTAAGCATGCACTGTAAGTATTGCCATTTTTAGTTTGTTTCCAGCAGCCTCCGTTGTTAACTTCACACCTGCCGAATCCTGAGGCTGCAACAAAGGGATGTTGTCTGTTACCATCTCCTACCACATTAATAGCATGATATCTACATGTATAACATTGAGAATTGATTTATACAATTATGATGCTAATAATTATAAGTAGTTTAAAAGGTCAGTTGGATTTGTGCTTCAAAAAATTTCCCACTAAACCCTTCTTTTAATCCAAGGCTTGAGGTTTCAACCAAAACATTAAGACTCCAATCATTCCATTTGGATTTCAGCAGGAACCGAAAAGAAACCAACATGAAACTTTGATTCGATATAAAAAGCTACTGAACTTTAGATTTTATAGAAGAAACTCAAAAAAAGAATTAAAAGTTTCAAATATATGAATGTTCAAAATTCAAAATTCTAACTAGGGAAACGTACAAAATCACAACGTATTATAAATGGTGTAACTAAAAAAGTTGAAAACAAAGTAATAATAGACATATTTTTTTATTGTTATAGATATTTATAATTGAGCATTGATCGTTTATATCTTAATTCTTACTTAAAGATAAATGATATATTCCATTTAAATAAATTAAACAAATATGTGTAATTATGCGAAAAATAAATAACAAAATCTGAAACTGAAATCGAAACCAAAATTCCCGAAACTTAAGAAGTAGATCGAAATTCCTAAAATTACAAAAGACCGAAACCAAGAAGGAAACTGAATGTCGAACCTAGGTTTATCCCAATTGATTCTCTATATATTTCTAATTCATTGCATACCTTCACAATGGGTGTACCCATTTCCAATAAACTTTATTCCTTGCACAATAGGACATTCACAAACTCTTCCACGGAATGTATCCTGCGTAAATAAATATATAAGAAATTTTCAAGGACAACAATCAACCAACACTCATATAAGAGCATTAGTGAAAGACCTTGCATGCAGTGATATTTGCAATCTTATCTTCCCTGCATCCACCATTATTATCCAAACATTCATTTGTTTCAATACCTACACAATAGGATTACAAAGATCTTCAACAATTGTACAATTGCTCCTTTAAATTAAATTGTTAAAAAGATACCATCACTCAGACACACAGCTGGCTCAGTAGTTTCCTCAAACCCTGAACATATTGCTTTAAGCACAGCACCTTTGTCCAGCTTCCCTGTAATTAAAAAAAACAAAATTTTTAAATATATATACAGAAAACTCATTCACTATATGTAATTAGAAAATTAAACGTACCTCTATGTTGTCGGTTGTTAATAACAAGTGTGGGCAAGATAGTTACATCTCCACGAGACTCTTTGCCCATCTACATAGATCATAGCCCATTTGTCAAAAATCGATGCAATTTTAGGCAAAGATAAATCCAAACAAATAGTACGTACAGGGACGGAAATTTCATAGTGTTACCTGTGCGTCTTGTTCAGCTTTGAGTACTGGATTGTCTTCATCAGCTTTGAGAATGATGTGGAGCTTTGCATATTGCAGCCTGTTTTTATAGCTCAATTCATTTATTTCTAACATTGTAATGCAATATTGAGATAGTTAACCACCCATTGTGTAGTTTTTCCTGTAAAAAAATTCAAGTGTCATTCTTTAGCTACACAATTGAATTAAGCAAATTATTGAACCAGTATATAAAAGCTCATAAACCTATACGTGTACATTGATCCACTGTAGTAAGGTTGTTTCATTAGTTTGTGCATTGACAAACCTCCATTGCAAATATCTATTGTACAGTAATATAAAGGAATGTGCTTCTTCAATCATATTCTTTGCTTTCTTCACTATGAAGTTCAAAACTGAAGGCATATTTACCATTTGATTCTTTTGAGGACTGAATTTTTCAGAGCAACTAATTCCTCTTTCTACATTTAAACCCTTCACTGAAGCTAAATTGTTATTACCTCCCTTGGGAATTGTAGCATGTGAAACAAAACAGATATCATATCCAATAGAAGTAGCTCTTTTAACCTTCTCCTCGGAAACATCTGAATGCCTGAGAATTCTTTCACTAGGAAAAAATTGTTCTTTCTTCTCGAATGAGCAATCCAATCTCTTCGAAGCAGAACTCAATTTTTGAGCTTTTGGGATTAGTGGTTTTTTCGTTGAATTTTGTGAAACAGGTTTTGGTTTTGCGATCTGGAAGATGAAGTTATAGGGGACGATTAGGGCAAACGAAGGGAAATGAAAGAGGGGAGCGATTAGCTAGGGCAAACATGGAGTTGGGAAATGAAATCAAGAGGCGTGCTATTTTGGGAATGGAGGGTTACGTACGCAAGTGGTTCGAAACGGATATAAAAAAAGAATTAAGAAAAATTCACAACGGGTTTGAGCCGTTGCAGAAATAAAACAGCCCAAAGCCGTTCTTAAAGGTTTTACAACGGCTCAAAACCGTTGCAATTTTGCAACGGTCCAGAACCGTTGCGATTCTTCCGCTCAGGGGGGTTACAAATCTGCCAATATGGTGTAGTGCATACACATCACAATCTCGAGCAGATCACGTCTGTTGTATCTTAGGAGACTTTGAATAAAGTCTTAAGGAAATTGTTATGACAAGCCTTAGACGTAATTTCCGTCTTCAACCGGTAAGTTTTTTGGTTGATGTGTGTGTGTGTATATATATATATATATATATATATATATATATATATCGTTTCTTTCTGCATTGTACTATTTCTTTAAATAGTATAACGTTTGATTTAGCAATATAGTTATTGTTGCTATAGTCGTTACTTTGTTGTTGTAATTGATTACAACATATTTAGTGTTAAAATAACTAATACAAAAATTCCAGAGTAGTGAAAATCTGAGTTGTAAACTTGTGAGACAAGTTTATTATTGATTCGTCTCTGTTTTGGTATACAAGACGTACGACATCTTAAGACTTTACTATTTCCGTTAAAATAGAGATGACAATAATTGAACTATCAATAAAGGCTACTACTCATAATAGGCTCGATCCGTTCAAAGGAGATGGTGATGAATTCATAACATGGAAAAATCAAATGCCATTTTATCTCATCACACTTGGTCTGTAATGGTATCTCGAGGAGGAGGAACCGATTCCTGCACTAGGCAAAGAATCAGATGTTGATATTTGGAAGCATTCCGGTTTTCTATGCATAAACTATATTCTAATTTGTCTCGAAAAGGTGCTATACAAAATATATCAGCCTCTAAAGACAGCAAAATCACTCTGGAATGCACTTTCCATGAAGTATAAGAGTAGAATATCAGTCTTAAGAAATTCATTGTAGACAAATTCATAGACTATAAGATAGTTGACTCCAAACCGGTGACTGCTCAACTAAATGAAATGCAAATCAACATTCATGAACTCGACGTAGAAGGTCATAAGGTTGAAGAATCGTTTTTGGTTGAAGCCATCGTGGGAAAACTGCCGCCGTCATGGAGAGATTACCGCAACTATCTAAAGCACAAGAAGAAGGAAATCTCTTTACAGGATGTCATAGTCCGACTAAAAATTGAGGCAGATAACTGTGGAGTTACAAAACCAAGCAAGGAGGCATTTGTGGTTAAAGGCTCGAAGACCAAAAACAAAAAGAAGAATTTTCAGAAGAAAAGGAAAGCTCGAAACAAACGAACCAAAATTTTTAATGGCGAATGTTGAGTTTGTGGAAAGGTTGGACATGCCGCTAAAGATTGTAGACATAAAAAGGAACGCAACAAAGAGGCAAATATAGTAGACAACATGGAAGTAGACGTGTCCAACTTCTCGACCATTGCATCTGAATGCAATTTGGTTCAGAATCCTAACCAATGGTGGGTAGACACAGGCGCTACTTAACATGTCTACTCTGACAAATCCATGTTTTCTACATACCAGAAATTCGATCATGAAGAAAAGATCTATATGGGTGATTATGCAGTATCCATGATCGAAGGCAGTGGCACAGTAATCCTCAAGTTTACTTCTGGAAAAACTATCAAGTTGAATGACATGCTCCACGTTCTAGACATATGCAGAATCTCATCTCCGGTGCAGTACTATCGAAGAAAGGATACAAAATGGTGTTCGAGTCAGACATGATGGTTCTGTCCAAAGCTGGAATGTATATCAAAAGGGGATATTTATGTGATGGCCTGTTTAAGGCAAATGTAGCCATTATAGGCAATAAAACTATGTAATTTGATTGTGCTATTAATAAAATTGAAGTTTCTTTCTTACTTGAGCATGAAATTTTACTATGGTATGATAGATTGGGACACATAAATTTACGAAAAACGAAAACATTATCAAACTTGGGATTAATTCCAAAATTCCAAGTAGATAAGAACTACAAATGTGACACATATGTAGAAGCAAAAATGGTTAAAAAAACCATTTCAATCTGTTGATAGAAGCACCGACCACTAGGTTTGGTTCATACAGATTTACGTGATTTTAAACCATTACCTACAAGAGGTGGGGAAAAGAACTTTATCACGTTTATTGACAACTATACGCGATATCGCTATGTATATCTTTTGAATAGTAAAGATGAAACAATTACATCATTAATAAAGTACAAGGCTGAGGTAGAAAATCAGTTAAATAAAAAGATCAAGATATTGAGATCTGATCGGGGTGGAGAATATGAATCACCATTTGAATAGTTCTGTGCCGAAAATGGTATAATTCATCAAATAACAGCTCCATATTCACCACAACAAAATGGTATAGCCGAGAGGAAGAACAGAACGTTAAAAGACACGATTAATGCCATGCTTTTAACCTCTGGTCTACCGACGAACTTATAGGGGAAAGCCTTAAATATGTCTAATCACATATTAAACAAGGTCCCTCGCAATAAAATAGGAACAATTCCATATGAGATTTGGAATGGACACAAACCAAGCTTTAAATACGTCAAAGTGTGAGGGTTCTTGGCAAAAGTTCCAGTTCTGCCTCCTAAGAGAGTCAAACTTGGACCAAAAACAGTAGATTGTCACTATCTAGGGCCAACCCAAAATAATAGTGTGTAACGACCCACCTTTTTGGACAGTTTAAACCGATAATCAAATACACATGTCGATTCCAAACCATTCGAAAGGGCAGATGGTTATTGGGGTAAATAAGAAAAGAAGAGGAAAGAAAATAAAAGAAAGGAAACAACATAGAATCTTGCAGCGGAACGATAAAATATAATAATCAAATAAACAGTTCATGAAGTTGTTTACTATACTTTGATCATTATTTATACAACATTTATCAGAGTTATACATATTCAACAGAACAAATAAAATAATGCAGCAGACAGCATGATGCAAGGATAATAATAGTAATAGTATACCAAATCTTCGTCTTCATCCTCCAGAATAGATCTTCAAAATCTGAAAAACTCAGGACTGACCCGAGCGTAATGAAAAGACAAAACACTCGAGTCAGGACTAAAATATCATTATGAAAGTTAAATCAATCGTAAATAAATATGAGTGTAACAGCGTCAGAGATGTTTATGGCGTTTGACATCTCATATCCAGTGTCAACGTGCATGCAATAACTCAAGAGATGTTACGGGGTTTTCCATCTCTTAAGGATCCGTTAAACTATCTACTATGTAGTAATGTACTCTAAGTAGATAATGCCTATCAGTAATATAAAGTATCAAAATAGCGTTAAGGCGTTACCATAATCCCCCTTAACACATTTTTATAATGCCATAGTCTATACAGCACCGTAAGCCCCACCGTAAACTGGTGGTTATTAAAGGGTACCCCATAGGTATAACACAAAACATAACATAGTGGTCGCGAATATGATAATCAGTATGACAAGGTACATGAGGCGATACCAACTAGGATACTAGTAGTTACATGATCCGGACTGATTGTAACGTCCCTAAAATTTTCGACTTTCGAAAATTCAACATCGATACTCACTTTATCGACTGCCGAGAAATCGAAGGCCGGAAACCCAAAATGTTATGGTTTTAAAGAAAAAGAAAGAGACAGAAGAAGAGAGATAAGGATAGAAAATGGAGAGAAGAAAATAGAAAATAGAACGGAATAGAAAACAACAGAACAATAACAGAATCTCACAATTCGCAGCGGAACAACATATAATAAATAAATGAATAATCTTTAAACAAAGAACTATATCAGTTATTACATTTTATACATTACATTTCATTACATCATATCATCAGAGTGTACAACAACAACAAACAATGCAGCGAAAAAAGAATACTATATACTAGTAATATGCCATGCCATCCATCTTGCCTCCAGCAACTCCAGAATATCCAGAATATCCTGATAAACCTAACTCTTGACTGCCCGTGTAGAAATTGGTGGGCACCCAGAGTTTAGGAAGGAAAACAATAAACTCCGAGTCAGTCATGTGGCTGGTGTGAGAACTCAAAACAGTTTATTTATCTTTAAAATCAAAATAGAGGAATATTTTTAAAGTCAATTCGCAATGCTTTTAAAAATGAGACTACCATAAGGCCTCCCGCACACACACACAATGCAAACGCAGAATCGGAGGAGATTTCTCCTTATGATAGTCAAAGATGCTTGATACGCATTTAAAAGAACATTTTATATTATTACTAGTGCATAGTGTAGGAAAAATTTATTTCGAAAGTAGAATATAAATCTTAGCCAACATACGACCATTATCGTATGCCTACTATAGCTACCATCCAAATAGTGGGGCGCCACCATAAGTGAATGATAGGTTCTACAACTAATACCGTACAAGTCTCGTATTGTTTCTTTGGATTTCCAACGAATGATCAGGCCAAGGAACTTCCCATTGCCACATGGAAACGCCTCTGGATGGACGTCCTGAGAACTTAACCAGCTCCCTGCCAACACAAGGCCGGGTTACCTTTATCACTAGGTAACTACTACACGAGTATGTCATCCCCCAGTCCTTTGGGACCTTTCACCGAGCGCTCGTAATCAATTCACACAATCATAAAGTGTTTTCAACATGAGTAAGTATCTGGGCTCCATACCATGATACCACCCTTTTCCAGAAGGAAATGCACATATCCTAAAGGGCGCTACCCCTCATAACCTTGCTGCATCTTTCCTGTTTTGACCATTCACGGGGTGTGAGGCTCGACGAAGTCACGTCCACAAAAACATACTTTATACAAAAGTCATGCTTTGGGTCAACAAATGATCATAGAAATGATCACCCAGATAGACGATCAAATAAATGATCCTATCACAAATAATCAACACAATGATCATTTCACAGCAACACTCAGCATGTCACATTACCAAATTGGGAATATATCGCTGATAACCTTCAACTACATAACCTCTGAGCTCGTACGTCTCAGAGAAGGGTGTTAAGCTAAAAGAATAAATTCTCCGCCACCAACAGAAATATATTTGAATGAAATCGGCTTTATATCTCAATTTGTAATGTCAGACATACAATCCATACAAGTCTGTTCCGGGCTCGAACAGAACCGAAGGCACTTCTTACGAAGCCCTTGCAATCCGGGTATTCACAATCCCGATCGAATTTCCCATCACTTAGGGAATCTCTATACCAGGAGCTACCCGGTGCAGAGACAATCGATAGGTCATCCTATCGCTTTCGCAAATACCCGGTCTTCAACACCGGTCATCAATGCTATCCATTACGTCGTATCACTATTCGGAATGGGTTATACGACTCCATGGTCCTTTCCCGGTTAACCCGAATAGTGAGCGCTTATTCAAAAATAAGTGTGGCATTCAAATTCAAACAAATCACATCAAATACCCATTCAAAGGGAAATATTGATAGTCGGTTATTGAACTATCAATGGATATGCACAACATCACCAGATGCCAAATAATTTTCCAAATTATTTATTTTCCAAAATATCTTTACAAGATATATTATTTTCAATACTTCAAAAATAAATCAATATTTATTTTTAAACAAGTTCCCCTTTCTTTTATAAATTCCATAGTGAATTTATATTTCACAATATCTACTGATATACGATTTTTCAATAGGTTTCAATATTCCTTTTCAATTTATCTTCAAAAAGATAAATTCTCAAAATATTCACTTTATATTGGAAAACATTTCCATACTTATTAAATAAGTAATTCACGAACCTATTTATTTTCAACACTTGGAAAATATCCAATATACTTAAATCTAGATTAAGTATATATTTCATTCTTTAAGGAAATCATTCTCTTAAACATATTTATTTGGGCCAAAACAAATGTTGCGTAAAACATCGTTACGACAACCCAAAATCACTAGTATAGGGATTCGAAATTAAAATAGATATATAAATCCCAATACTATACAAAACATTTCCTTTCGGAAATCATTTACTATAACAACAGTGTTATAGTCCATTATTTCCTTCTATTTCTCGAAAACGTCTATTTCAACAATGAATGTTGACATCTATGGTTTCGAATCTCAACACATTTAAAACATCGTTAGATCGTTTTAATTCTATTTAAAATATCACATCCTAAACATTTTCTTTAACATATTATTCACTATTCAAAAACGTGAATATACTTTGTTAACAAATTTCATCCTTTTATTCATTTTATTTCAAAGGATTATTCACAGTCAAAAACTTGAATATAACTTCATTAATAGGTTTCAACAATTTACTTATCAAAATAAGTTGTTTACGAATTTATAAAACAACGTTTATATATTCCATTTCTATTTATTTTATAACATCTTTCTCTATAAATTTTCTTTATTAACCTATTCACTTTATATCTCATTTATGAACCAAAAGTTCACATTATAAGTTAAATGCTTATAAAACGATTATTTTACAAAATCGTTCTTTTAAACTTCATAATTATAAATCTTATAACTTATAAGATTCAATTATTTATCCAAATATATTCTTTAATAACTTCACAAAATTTATAAATCTTACTATTTATAAATTTCATTTATAACTTCACCATTTATAATTTTATAAATTCCATTCACTTATGCAATCCATTTTCACTTCATTCAAACACTTATAAAAACTCGTTTTATAATTCAAAATATTCTAATTTATAAATATCCATTTTATAAATCTTTTATACAAATCAATTTGTATTATTCTTTTAAAACATCTTTAGATTTCTTTTAAATTCCATCATTTCTGATTTATAAAATAATCAAATTTTATAAATCCTATATTTCAACTTTTTATAATAAATCCAAAAATCCCGATTAAACTATTTTATAAAATCATTAGCCTCATATTTTCAAAAATCAACCTTTAACTATATTTCTCAAAAATCATAATTTTTATAACTTTAAAAATTATAACGTTTATTTATTTAAAATGGATCAATTCCAAAAATATTTTATAAACGTATACTTTCAAAAAATCACTTTAAAATCATTTTAAAATCCCAAAAATTGGTTCAATGATGCTACACACCAAATAGTCAATCACGACAACAACGACATCATATATCGATATGATAATCCATCAAATATCAAAATATCTGAAATCAAATAAATACTGTTGAGGAATCCAGTTGGATCCCTTCAACCTGTTTTCCTGCATCCACAAACATTAGCACAATACCAATTCCGCTCCAGTACGAAATTATCGCGGTATATGGGATTTAATAATATTATCCGCTTAATAGACGGCGCAATAGGGTCTCATCCGCTATACAAATGCGAAAAATCAATAACTCCAATATATACATATGCCAATATATATATATTGCTATTATATATAATACCAATTTCACTGTTTATGAAATATTCGCGGTATATGTTTTTAATAAATAACATCCGTTTACTAACGGCGCATAATGTCTATTTTAAAAATCAATAGATAACAATCATCATTCAATCATGCATTTAAATATTTTAAATCTAACTATTTAAAATAAAATCGAAACTGATTCGATTGAGTGAGAAGTTCTCACCTTGATTTTAATTCCGTTTTAGCGATTTATTTTGAATAAAATTAAACGGACGTTTAATTTTACCCAAAATTCTCACTAACTCCAAACGACTCCAATCCAATTTCATCGCGTAGTGCTCGTCCATACGATTCCAACGCAACTGGTTTCGCACGTTTTCGACCTCGTATGAAAAAGTTATGAATTTATGAAGTTTACTCGATTTCTATATAAACAAATTTACAACAAAATTTTTATTTATAACCTAACTTTAAATCACGGCCCTCCATCTCAAACCCAAACACATCAGGCCGCACACCCCCCTACTTCTTCATCACGACGCAACTTTGCCTCCAGGAAACAAACGCAAGCTCAAACCCATGAACACAAAACTAGGGTTCCATCTTGCTCCTCCAATACTCGACTAAACTTCATCAAACCACCTCCATATTGAAGCCCATTGCAAGAGCTACCTCCACCATGAACGACTTGAAGTTCGGCCCCCCCTACCTCCTCGAGTTGCGTGCACAACTTGCGACTGTCGGCCCTCCTTTGCTCCCTCTACGCGACACTAAACCCCATCATATCCGTATGGATCTAAAGTACTCAAGACGCTTAACAACTTTCATGTTAAACACTTCTTCTAATTATCTACAGATTTAGAGAAATTGAGGGGAGAAAATCGAAAAATTCTGGCCTTTGATAAAGGAGGTGGCGGCTAGGGTTAGGTTTAGTTTATTTTTATTTTAATTTATGAAGGGGTAAGGGTCTATTTATAGGAAAACGAACGAAACACTATTCATTCCGGAATTTCCGAACTCCGATTCACGCGCCGTAACTAGCGTTTCTAGGGTTTACCCGCGTTCCGGACACAATGGAACAGGTTTCGGAAGCTAATTCGACATCTGTGCGAGTTATGGCAATAAACGTTCAATTTAAATTAAACCGATTTAAACGATTTTCTAGGCGTTTTAATTTGTACCGGACAAACGGTAAATCCAATTGACACGAAATTTGAAACCTTACAATAATATCACATTACGGATCCGATGAAACTGGTTTCGTCGAAATCCGAGACTTTTTGAAAAATGGCTATTTTAACTCGCTAAATTAATATTAAAAATAATTCGATGCGTTTCGAGCTGCCACGATCAAACGATAACTCCGATTGACACGAAAATTGAAATCCGATAATAACTAACTATTACGGATCCAATGGAACTGGTTTCGTCCAATTCTGAGACTGTTCAAAAATTTGCTATTTTCACTAGTCGATTTAATATTAAAATATTCAATTTTCACAAATTAACTTTTAATTCGATTTTGAAAGTTCTAAAATATCATTCTAACTTCAATATGATAAAATAAAACTTTACAAATCATTTTCAATCATATTTAACTCAATTTTCAATTTTTTTCCATAATTTAACATATTAAATTATCGATTTAATTATCCAATTAAATCCAATTATTCAAATAAAAATTTATTCGACTTATAAATTTCACTTATTAATATTTAAAATTAATTAAATATTCAAATTTTAATTACTACAAATCCTGGGTCGTTACACTGATGTTGAGCATAGCCAGCAGCTACCCCAACACCGCAAAACAACACTCCCAAATCGAGGGGTGAACCCAAATCGAATCACAAAAGGTAATAGATATGGTATCGAAGAAGTGTGTCCGCTAGAGGTGGCGAATCTCAATGGCCCGGCGCGGCTCCTGTTTTAGTCATGTCAGGGGTCATCCAATATCGTTCTCTTTCTTCAATCAACGCGTTCACCAAACCATCCACTTCATTCTTGGTCAACACTCCGCGTATAATAGTTATTGAAGTGGTATTCGGTATCGACAGAGAGTATGTCCATATCCGATCCCGGTCTCTTTAATAACTACGTATTATTACACCGGTGGCTCTTTTACATTTCAATCAATTCATAATTTATATCAAAATATCATATTCGCTTCAAAATCAAGTCCATTTTAAATATCATCGTATCTATTCAAAATGTAATGTTCCGTTTCAAAACATTTTTCGCCTCAATATCTCATTTCGATTTCCAAATCATTTCGAATTTCAATTTAGGTTGCAACTTCATTTAACCCAATTCGTATTTACATTCGAAATTTAAACATAAACATTTCACCTTATTTGAATTGGGTTAAGTAGATTTAAAGTAGATTAATATAGTTTAAGTATTCAAAAATGGTTTATATAACAGAGTAATTTGGAAAACAAAAATAAAACAGCTTCAAAACCAATCCATTTCAATTATAACTTCCCAATTCAAATCAATTTCCATTCTACCGATTCAATTTCGATTTCAATTCAAATCAATGTCAACTTTGACTTCAAATTAATTCACTTTTACATTCACCTTCAATTAATTCAATTTCAATTTATATCGATTTGGAGCTTGATTTTCAAAATATCAATTTATAACATTTAACAAAATTATCCTTCAATATTCAAATTTAAATCCAAATTTCAAATATGATTCAATTTCAAGCTCAATTTCAAAATATCATTTTTATGTCACTTTTACTTAGTAATACTCAAAGCTCGAAATAATGTTCAATCTTTAAAACAAATAAATTTTCGAAATTCAATCATATCCCGATTTTTAATCTCAAAGTCTCAACTTAAATTATTTAACAATTTCCTTTAACCAAAATTCTTTCAACATTCCAAACTCAATTTTCCGATAAATTCGATTTCTATAAATTGATTTCTGTTTATAACTTTTAAATCAAAACATTTAAATAAATTTCAAATCGACGATTTTAAAATTTATTAATTTAGCCAATCCGGTATCCGTATATAATTTTCTATCCTATGGCCAAGTAATTATTTATTTCAATTAAATGTCAGGGATGAATATATATCACTTAAATCAAATCACAGTTTCATATGTATGCATAACAGGATATATATAAGCAAATAAACATCCAAACATTTAAATATCAACCAATAGCATCCATCGAAATACATCATCCAATAGCCAATACAATTCATGACAATTTCATAGTTATCAATGTCAGGTAATTTAATCGCAATTCAATTTTAATTTCAATTTAATTGTCAATTAAATTTTCAACGGTGAATTCAAATGACAATTAAATTCTATCAAATAACGACAAATAAAATTCATCACTTCATAATATCAAATTTAACTAGCATAAAGATATTCATTACGTTATGAGCGTTATAAAACACTCACCTTGATTTCAATTTAGTTCCAGCGTTTTATTTCGAATAAAATTAAACGTGCATTTAATTTTACCCAAAATTTTCACTAATTCCAAACGACTCCAATCCAGCTCCATCGCGTAGTGCTCGACGAAACGAAGACAACGCAACTTGTTTCGTAATTTTCCGACCTCGTATGAAAAAGTTACATCATTGTAAAGTATATACGAATTTATATAAATCAATTTCTATATTTATTTTTATTTTTAAACTCTTTTACCATCATAGCCGTGCGTCCCTGCTCCAGGAAATCCAGGCCGCTCCCCTTTCTTCCATCTTCATTCGTTACAGGCAATGAAACCCACGGCCGCATCCATCAACTCGAGGTCGCATCCTTCATCGAGCCACCAGAGCTCGATCCAAGACCTCCCACGCGTTCGCCTAGCCGCCTAGCACCACCGCTCCGAGTAGCTTGAAGCTCGGTTCACCCTCCTCCTCAGAAAATGCGCATGAACGTGCGAACTTCCAACCCCTATTGCCACCAATCCACTCAACTCTATCCAATCATAGCCGTTGGATATGTAGAGCTCCTCGAGCTCTACAATTTCCCTGTAGAAGCCTCTAGCTAATTGTCAAAGGATAGGGAGATAAATCGAGGAGAGGGCTAGCCATTTTTGGCCATTGAAATAAACAACGGCGGCTGGCTTTAGAAAACCCTAAGGTTTAGTTAACTTTAAAAAAAAAAAAAAATGAAGTGCTTTTATAGAAATACGACGAACACTATTCATCCCGGGTTTTCCAAACTCTGATTTACGCATGGTGACCGGCGTTTCTAAGGTTTACCCCATGTTCCGGACAAAATGGAATAGTTTTCGGAAGCTAATTGGATCATCTGTGCGAGTTACGGTAATAAACGATCAAATTTAAATTAAACCGATTAAACGAATTTCTAGGCGTTTTGGCTCGCCCCGGACAAACGGTAAATCCGATTGATACGAAATTTGAAACCTTACAATAATATGACATTACGGATCCGATGAAACTGGTTTCGTCGAAATCCGAGACTGTTTGAAAAATGGCTATTTTAACTCGTCAATTAAATATTAAAATATTCAATTTTCACAAATTTACTTTAAATTCAATTTTAAAAGTTCTACAACATCATTCTAACTTTAATATGATAAAATAAAATTTTACAAATCATTTTAATCATATTAAAACTGTTATTCAATTATTCAATAAATTCCAAATATTAAATTCTTATTAACTCTATTATAATCCCGATATAACTTACATTCACTTTGGAAACCAATTTGAATCATATTAAATCAAATTTCAATTATTTACTCTATTTTCATATATTAAATTTCAATATCAAATTAATCATATCAAATTCGGAATTTAATTATTCAAACATTTGTAATATTAAATTTAAACAAATTTGATTATTCTTAAATCACTATCTTTTGAAATATTCAAAAACGAACTTAAAAATTTAACTTTTGAAACGAATTAAAATTATAGAACAACCATTTCCATTATATGGTTATTTAATTCCCATTATTAAATTATTCAATAAATTCTAATATTAAATTTAAACAATTTCGATTATCCAATAATTCATTATCTTTTGAAATATTGAAATTGAACTTATAAGATTCAACTTTTAAAACCAATTCACAATTTAGAACTCTAATTTACATTTGTTTTTCCATATATTCCCTTATAACCAAGTTATAACATTTGAGTCAATTCAATTAGATTAGAACTCCATTCAATCTATAAATAATTACTTGGATAATTATTGTTGCTATTCATTCAAGTTATTGTTATTCCAAATGAATTACAATTTTTTTCTAACATTAAATCACGAAATCTTATCAAATTAGCTATTTTAATTATCGAAAATTTACGGGTCGTTACACAGTGCCTACAGATTTTGGGTATTCAAGTCTGATATAGTTGATATTCATGTAAATACAATCATGTAATCTAGAGATGCCTCATTCTTTGAAGACATGTTTCCACACAAAAGGAATGAAGGGAATAACCTCTATAAGAATTCTAATAGCAATTGCATCGATCTATAATCTAGAAATTCATCAAATGGATGTAAAGACAGCATTCTTAAATGGAGATCTCAATGAAGAGATCTTCATGGAGCAACCTGAAGGTTTTGTTTCTAAAGGAAATGAAAACAAAGTCTATAGATAAGTCAAATCACTATACGAACTAAAACAAGCTCCAAAACAATCGCACGCAAAATTTGGTAGTGTCATGATGAGAAATGGTTTTCGTATAAATGAATGCGATAAGTGTGTTTATTATAAACAAATTGGACAATCATATGTGATGGTTTGTTTATATGTAGACGAAATGTTAATATTTGGTCCAAATATTCAGGTAATAGAGACCATAAAGAAGATGTTAATTAGCAATTTCGATATGAAATACTTAGGAGTTGCAGACGTTATTTTGGAAATCAAAATAATAAGAACACCTAATGGAATTGAATTATCTTAGTCACACTATGTGCACAAAGTGATTGAAAAATTTCAAAATTTTGGAATTAAAGGAGTAAGAACACCTTTTAATCCATCAAAAGTACTGCATAAAAACACTAATGAGAATGTAATGCAACCGGAATACTCTCGTATAATAGGATGTTTCATGTATATCATGAATTGCACAAGAACAGATATAGCTTATGCAGTAAGTCGACTGAGCAGGTATACAAGCAATTCAGGAAAGGAACACTAGAAAGCACTAATGAGAGTGCTTGGATGTTTAAAAAATACAACAAATTATTCCTTAGGAAAATATCCTGCCGTCTTAGAAGGATATAGTGATGCAAACTGGATTGCTGATTCATAGGAATCAAAATCAACGAGCGGTTATGTGTTTACCTTAGCAGGGGCAGCAGTGTCATGGAAATCTACTAAACAAACATGCATAGCTCGATCCATTATGGAATCGGAGTTCATCGCTTTAGATAAAGCAGGCGAAGAAGCAGAACGACTTCATCATTTTTTGAAGATATTCCATTTTGGCCTAAATATGTACTGGCCATATGCATACACTGTGATAACCAAGCTGCGCTAAGCAGAGCGCACATCTTTGTGTATAATGAAAAGTCATGACACATTCGTCGACGCCATAACACAGTTAGGCAGTTACTCTCAAATGGAACTATTTCCATAGATTATGTGAGAATAAATGATAACCTAGCGGATCCATTTACTAAAGGTTTATCAAGAGAGAAAATTGACTGCACATCGAGGGGAATGGGTTTAAAAGCCTAAACCACCAAGAGTTATCTTATACGGAAACCTATACTAGCGATTGGAGATCCCATGGACTAGGATCAATAGGCAAACTAGTTAGGAGTAACTCAAGACGTAATGCGTTTACTTGGACATAGTCCAACTCCATTCCTATGGTGCACAATGTAAATGCATGGCTACAGAAGTATTTAAAGTTCAAAACTATGTTTTTAATGATGACCGTATCTTGAATATAATAAGTGGGGTATATGTAGGATACTCTTAATGGTTGCGATCACCTATGTTACTGTGAGCTGGGTCCGCTCTATGAGAATATTAAAGGATTTTATTCTCTAAAAACTCTCGCAGAACTAAAAATTGTTCAAGACCAAAATGAACACAACCAAGAGGTTGGATGTGAAGGGAAATAATGCTTTGTAAAGCTTATTGTCTAATTATACAATAACGGCTGATAGTTCAAGATGAAATAATTCACCGACTAGCCAAGTATATCCATAACTAGGGAAAGTTCAAAGTGAAATATCTACTATCCTCGATATAGCATTATTTTCATATGAACTGTGTGATATTACACTTTGTGTGGGGGGACATATATCGTCATTCATGTGGGGTATTGTTAGAATTCTCAAAAATTGGTGAATGAGATATGTTCCACATCGCCAAAAATATGTTAATTTTCTGGTTTATATAGTATACTCTAAATCCCTATATTGGCCCTTAGGGTCAGGTAATTTTATGCGAGGGGGAGGACCTACATGGCTGTGGACTAACACATGCGCGTGCTGCTGCCGCCCGCCAGTCTGACCGACAGAACCGGGATGAGATGGGTGCGGGTGCGGGTCCAATCGTAGTGGACCGTGTTGTATTTTTGCTGTACAGAAGTGAACAGTTTTCTACTATTTAAATTAAAAAAGAAGCGACTACTGGATTAGACACGACTATTGCAAACCGCAACACTTTTTGGTCATTGCGAATGAAGAGATGCGACTGTTGCGAACCACAATGGTTTCTGGCCATTGCAAACGAAGGCGCGACTGTTGCAAACAGCAACAGTTTTCGGCCGTTGCAAACGAAGAAGCGCGGCTGTGGCGAACAGCAACAGTTTTCGGCCATTGCAAACGAAGAGGCACGACTGTTGTGAACAATAACGCTTTTTTAATGAAGGGATGCTACTTTTCTCAACGGGTATAGCCATTGGGAATTCGGCTATAAATAAGGAGGAACCCCGATCACTTTCCTCACTCAATCAATTTTGAATTTTCTCTTCTTCCTCTTCGTTTCTTAATATCTACAATCCATGTGCTTTTGCATATCACGTAGAAGATCATACACATCGCAATCTCGAGCAGATCACATCTGTTGTATCTTGAGGGACTTTGAATGAAGTGTTAAGGAAATTGTTACGATAAGCCTCAGACGTAATTTCCTTCTTCAACCGGTTAGTTATCTAGTTGATTTATATATATATATCATTTTCTTTCTACGTTCTACTATTTCTTTAAATAGTATAACGTTTGATTAGCACTATAGTTATTATTGCTATAGTTGTTACTTTGTTGTTGTAATTAATTACAACATACTTAGCATTAATAACTAATTCAGAATCCCAAAGTAGTGGAAATCTGACTTGTAAACTTGTGAGACAAGTTTATTATTGATTCGTCTCTGTTTTGGTATACTAGACGTATAACATAGTAAGCACTAGTGGAAGGAATAGCGAATATGTTAGAAAAACAAATTGTATTATTAAGTGGAAAGGTATATCTCAAGGTCAACAGTTTACCACCAAATTTGCCATTATGATGTTGCGTGCAATTCCAATCACCAAGGAAAATCCAAGGGAGAGTAGTTGATTGAAGAGAAGGGAGAATATCAAGGAGGGTTTGTCTAATAGGTTTGTTATTTTCAGCATAAACAAAAAGATTAGGAAAGTAGTATCTGAAAGGATGTGATGGGCTTGAGAGTGGATATTGTGATAATGAAAAACTGAAGGAGTGAGAGGGAATGTCATAGGGTTCCACATGGTAAGGATTCTACCATAAGAAGCTTGAACATGATTATAAAGAATGGAATATGAAGGAGCTATCAAGTTTGTAGCTTGTAAAGTTAAAAGATGATTCGGTATAGTTTTAGAAATGGAAATCATATGAAGGTAGTGAGTATATATGATATATTTTTACATCAAGTTGCTTTGCTATTTTATAAGCACACCTATCATTCCAAAATGCAATTTTATCGATCTCTAAGAGTTCTGGACTTGTTGGAAGATTGAATTATAATGACCCTAAAAGAATTATTATGGTTTTTGTTAGGTTGCTTCAGACTGATTAAATCAGTAGAGAACTCAAAGCCATCTTCAGTGGAAACTAAATGTTTACTTTGTTTTTTCTAGAGCTTTTCTTTTTTGGAATAAATAATGGTTTGAGAGTTTGTGTAATTAGTGGGTGGACTGACTACCAAGTCATTAGAGTCTGGATCAAGAAGAAAGATACGAGTGGGAGGTTTTAAATGAAAGTAAGGACTATCCATATTTTATTTTTCAAAAGAGACTGGTGGAGTAACTGGATAAATAATTGAGTTGTCAAGGTTAGAAGGAGGAATGATGTATTTTCAAGGATGGGGAAGAAATGGAAAAACTAGTGGTGGTATTGATTTGCAATGGAGAGATAATGGTATAAGAAACAATAGCCATTTCATTATCTGGTAGGGGACATTTTGAGTATCAATGTGCATGTTTGGGGAATTTTAAGTATCAATGTGCTGTTTGAGGCTTTTAGACATGTAACATGATTTATGACAAGAGATACAACTGAATTCGTAATAAGAACAGGTACTAGTTAGTAAGGAGTAGTAATATAAGGAACCTAATGAGAAGGAGAAACACATACTGTAGAGGAAAAAGAAATGGTGGAAGCATGTTACTGTTAGAAATGCGGTGAGAAAACAGTTTCAGAACGAAGAAGAGGATTGTTAGATTGGGAATCAGGTTCATTTTCTTTCTCATTTTGAGTTCGATTTCTCAATTTTCAAGTTCATTAAGAACGACAGTTCTTTTATAATAGTAGTAATTTTCTTGTTACTGTGAAGACCCGCGATTCCGTACTCCTTGAATATACACTAATCTCCATAGATTAACTCAAGATGAACAGAAATACGAATTCTCATTGTTTAAGAAAAAGAAAGAGGTAGAAGAAGGGAGAAAAGATCGAACAGAACAGAAAGAAAACAACAACAGAACAACATCAGAATCTCACAATCGCAGCGGAACAACATATAATAGATAAATGAATAATCTTTAAACAAAGAACTATATCAGTTATTAAATTACATTACATTTCATTTCATTACATCAGAGTGTACAACATCAAACAACAACAAACAGCGGAAAAGAAATACTATATACTAGTAATACGCCATGCCATTCAGCTTGCCTCCAGCAACTCCTGAATTCCATAATATCCTGATAAACCTGTCTCTTGACTGCCCGTGTGGAAATTGGTGGGCACCCAAAGTTTAGGAAGGAAAACAATAAACTCCGAGTCAGTCATGTGACTGGTGTGAGAACTCAAAACAGTTTATTCTATCTTCAAAACAAAATAGAGGAATATTTTTAAAGTCAATTCGCAATGCTTTTAAAAATGAGACTACCATAAGGCCTCCCGCACACACACACATGCAAACGCAGAATCGGAGGAGATTTCTCCTTATGATAGTCAAAGATGCTTGATACGCATTAAAAAGAACATTTGATATTATTATTAGTGCATAGTGTAGGAAAAATCATTTCGAAAGTAGAATATAAATCTTAGCCAGCATAGGTACCATTATATTATGCTTACTATAGCTACCATATTAAATGGCAGGTTCTACAACTAAAACCGTACAAGTCTCGTATTGTTTCTTTGGATTTCCAACAAATGGTCAGGCCAAGGAACTTCCCATTGCCACATGAGAACGCCTCTGGAAGGACGTCCCCGAGAACCAAACTGGATCTCTGCCAACACAAGGCCGGGTTACCCCTAACTGGGTAACTACTGACACGAGTATGCCATCCCCCGGTCCTTTGGGACCTTTAACCGAGCGCTCGTAACCAACATCACACAATCATAAATAAAGTGTTTCAACATGAGTAAGTATCTGGGCTCCATACCATGATACCACCCTTTTCCAGAAGGAAATGCACATACCCTAAAGGGAGCTACCCCTCATAACCTTGCTGCATCTTTCCTGTTTTGACCATTCCGGGGTGTGAGACTCGACGAAGTCTCGTCCACAAAGCCACGCTTTATACAAAAGCTGTGCTTTGGGTCAACAAATGATCATAGAAATGATCATAAAGATAAATGATCAAACAAATGATCATATCACAAATGATCATTTCACAGCAACACTCAGCATGTCACATTACCAAATTGGGAATATATCGCTGATAACCATCAACTACATAACCTCTGAGCTCGTACGTCTCAGAGAAGGGTGTTAAGATAAGAGAATAAATTCTCCGCCACCAACAGAAATGTATTTGAAAGAAATCTGCTTTATATCTCAATTTGTAACGTCAGACATACAATCCATACAAGTCTGTTCCGGGATCGAACAGAACCGAAGGCACTTACAAAGAAGTCCTTGCACTCCGGATATTCACTAATCACCACCGGACTTCCCATCACATATGGAGTCTCTATACCGGGGACCAGTCGATGCAAAGACATTCGACGAGTTGTCCTTTCGCTTTCAAAAATATCCGGTCTTCAACACCGGTCATCAATGCTATCCATTACGTCGTATCACTATTCGGAATGGGTAATCCGAATAACGAGCGCAATAATTTAAAAATAATTGTGGCATTCAAATTCAAGCAAATCACAACAAATACCCATTCAAAGGTAAATATTGATAGTCGGTTATTGAACTATCAATGGATATGCACAACATCACCAGATTCCAAATGATTTTCCCAATTATTTATTTCCTAAAAATATCTTTACAAGATATAAAATTTCAATACCTCAAAAATAAATCAATATTTATTTTTAAACAAATTCCCCTTTTTATAAATTCCATAGTGAATTTACATTCCAAAATATTTATGAATATACGATTTCAATTATTCATTTTCAATTTATCTTCAAAAAGATAAATTCTCAAAATATTCACTTTATATTGGAAAACATTTCCATACTTATTTAATAAGTAATTCACAAATCTTTTTATTTTCAACACTTGGAAAATATTCAATATACCTAAATCGAAATTAAGTATATATTTCATTCTTTAAGGAAATCATTCTCTTAACCATATTTATTTGGGCCAAAACGAATGTTGCGTAAAACATCGTTACGACAACCCAAAATCACTAGTATAGGGATTCAAAATTAAAATAGATATATAAATCCTAATACTATACAAAACATTTCCTTTCGGAAATCATTTACTATAACAACAATGTTATAGTCTACCATTTCCTTCTATTTCTCGAAAACGTCTATTTCAACAATGAATGTTGAAATCTATGGCTTCGAATCTTTGACACATTTCAAAACATCGTTAAATCGTTTTAATTCTATTTAAAACATCATATCCAAAACAATTTCTTTAACATATTATTCACTATTCAAAAACGTGAATATACTACGTTAACCAATTTCATCATTTCTATACATTTCATTTTAATGGATTATTCACTGTATAAAACGTGAATATAACTCCATTAATAAGTTACAACAATTTACTTATCAAAATAAGTCGTTGCGAATTCATAAAACAACGTTTATAAATTCCATTTCTATTTATTTTATAACACTTCCTTTTATAAATCTCCTTTATTAACCTATTCAATTTATAACTCAATTATAAACCAAAAGTCCATAATTTAAGTTAAATACTTGAATTTATTTGTTTGCAAAATCGTTCCTTTAAATTTCATAATTATAAATCTTATAACTTATAAGATTCAATTATTTACTCAAATCTATTCCTTTAAATAACCTTATAAATTTTTATAAACCTACTGCTTATAAAATTCCATTTATAACTTCACCGTTTATAATTCTATAAATTTCATTCATTTATGAAATTCATTTACAATTCATTCTAACACTTATAAAAACTCGTTTTATAATTCAAATATTTTAATTTATAATTATCAATTTATAAATCTCTTATATAAATCAATTTATACTATTATTTTAAAACATCTTTAATCTCCTTTATAATTTCATCATTCTCTTAGATTTATAAAATAATCAAATTTCATAAATCCTATATTTTCAACTTTTTATAATAAATTCAAAAATCCCGATTAAACTATTTTATAAAATTATTAACCCCATATTTTCAAAAATCAACTTTTAACTATATTTCTCAAAAATCAAAATTTTTATAACTTTAAAATTATAACGTTATTTATTTAAAATGGATCAATTCCAAAAATATAGTATATTTTCAAAAAAAATCACTTTAAAAATTCTTTTAAAATCCCAAAATTGGCCCAATGATGCTACACACCAAATAGTCAATCACGACCACAACGATATCATATATCGATATGATAATCAATCAAATATCAAAATATCTGAAATCAAATAAATACTGTCGAGGAATCCAGTTGGATCCCTCCAACCTGCTTTCCTGCATCCAAAGATGTTAGCACAATACCAATTCCGTTCCGGTACGAAATTATCGCGGTATATGGGATTTAAAATATTATCCGCTTAATAGACGGCGCAATAGGGTCTCATCCGCTATATATTGTGGGAAATCAACTCCAAGTACATAAATAATACCAATTTCACTATTTATGAAATATTCGCGGTATATGTTTTTAATAAATAACATCCGCTTACTAACGGCGCATAATGTCTATTTTAACAACCAATAGATAACAATCATCATTCAAACATGCATTCAAGAATTTTAAATATAACTATTTAAAATTAAAATCGAAACCGATTCAATTGAGTGAGAAGTTCTCATCTTGATTTCAATTTCGTTTTCAGCTCTTATTTCGAATAAAATTAAACGCGCGTTTAATTTTACCCGAAATTTATGCTAACTCCAAACGACTCCAATCCAATTCCATAGCGTAGTGCTCGTCCATACGATTCCAACGCAACTTGTTTCGTGCGTTTTCGACCTCGTATGAAAAAGATATGAATTTTACAAGTTTACACGAATTATAAAATAATAATTTACCCCTTAATTTTTTTTTATTTTTCTAACCCTAATCAATACTGGCCGTTAGATCCTGCTTCTTTGAATCCAGGCCGCCCATCACCATCTCCCCCAAACTCATGTTTGGCTACAGGTAAACGAACCCAAAGCCGCCTCCCCTTCATGAATTTCGCACCCCACCACAATGCTTCTGGAGACGATCAGAAGCTTCCAATCGAACGGCCATGACCCCACACACCTTCGGCATGAGCCATGTCGAGCTCGGTTCACCCCCTCCTCGCAATACGTGCATGAACGGCAGGCCTTTGAGCCACGATTTCGACCACCACACTGCTCCTTTCACGATCTTAACCGTTGAATACGTAGAGCTCGAGACGCTCTACAAGTTTGCTTCAGAAAGTTTTACGAATTAAAGCGTGGATTTGAAGAAAATTGGTGGGGAAGATAATGGTGTTTCGGCCATTGATAGTAGGGGGAGGCGGCTGGCTTGTTTTTAGGGTTAGGGTTTTTTAGAATTTGCAAAAATGGAGATATTGAGGGCTTTTATAGAAAAATCGACGTACACTATTCATCCCGGATTTTCCGAACTCCAAACGAAGCATGCCGGTTGGCGTTTCTAAGGTTTACCCCGCGTTCCAAACACAATGGAACGTGTTTCGGGAGCTAATTCGATCATCTGTGCGAGTTATGGCAATAAACGTTCAATTTAAAATTAAACCGATTAAACGATTTTCTAGGCGTTTTAGCTTGCACCGGACAAACGGTAAATCTGATTGACATGAAATTTGAAACCATACAATAATATCACATTATGGATCCGATGAAACTGGTTTCGTCGAAATCCGAGACTTTTTGAAAAATGGCAATTTTAACTCGCCAAATTAATATTAAAAATAATTTCGACGCGTTTCGAGCTGCCACGATCAAACGATAACTCCGATTGCTACGAAAATTGAAATCCGATAATAATAAACTATTACGGATCCAATGGAACTAGTTTCGTCCAATTCTGAGACTATTCAAAAAATGGCTAATTTCACTAGTCGATTAAATATTAAAATATTCAATTTTCACAAATAAACTTTTAATTTGATTTTAAAAGTTCTAGAATATCATTATAACTTCAATATGATAAAATAAAATTTTACGAATCATTTTCAATCATATTTAACTCAATTTTCAATTATTTCTGTATTTTCACTATTAAACTATCGATTTAATTATTCAATTAAATCTAATTATTCGAATTAAAATTTATTCGACTTATAAATTCACCTATTAATATTTAAAATTAATTAAATATTCAAATTTTAATTAATAGAAATTCTGGGTCGTTACAATTACCATTTCCATAAACCTGGTGGATTGATATGTTGGTGAAGTGGATTGATGCCTGTAATTTCTTATCGAGATATTACGATTGAGGAGGGTAAGTGTTGATCAAGGTTATCATTTTTGTATCTTTGTATACAAACTACTTTCTATTAGTACTACAGTCTTAATTCTAGTATTCAAGGATCACTTCATTATTTATCCCAAATAATTAACCCATTCAAATTTCTTAGACATCCCCATTGCTATTTTTCTTTAAAATAATTTTCATCGACTATTTTGAAAACATGGCGTATTATATATTTATTTTTCTAAAATTAATAATTGTCACATAATCATTCTAATCGCCTTATTATCATTCCACTCAAAAATAATAATGTTTCTTCGACTTTACTCATCAAAACACAATTCTTTCAAAATATTCATAACGAGATTAATATTATTTAATCTATTTAAAATAAAAAATAAACTTTCTGAAGTATCTTTGAGATATATCTTGTAACGCCCCACCTCTATACTCACGCTAACCAAGAACACTGCGGTGTAATGCTGTCAACTAGCATGGAGAATAAGGCTGTTGAGGAGCGACCATCTGTGTAATGGCTTTGCGCGAGCACCGATATGTCAGATAGTATAACATGCATTTTATTTCAAGAGGAAATCCGACATACCGATACAAACACAAAGCTACTACACAGTGGCTATAATAATCTTCGGAAACAAATGTAGAAATAAGCATAACACAAATCAGTCACAGATAATTCATATCACAAAGGCGGAAATAGATATGAATGTTACACTAGGAAGTGTACATCAGAGTAGCGGTCTAAAAATATCCACAATATCACAAAAGAATAGTTACACGAACTACACAAAAGAATAAGTATACATCATGGAGTCTATATCTCAAATGTATACAACAAAAACTACTAATCTAAGTAGTTAACCAAAAGTCAAGGAGGTAATCCCGGATGTAAAGTCAAGCAGAAGCACCTGTAACATCTCGGTCTGACCCGAGTATTATTTAATAAGAAAATAATAAACGGATCAGTCTAGCTATAAATATCAGATAACATGATATAGAATAAACGTTATGGCATAAACATATAATATCCATAATGACATACTACTATAAGTATGCAATTAAAACTCAACATGAGATTAATCAATATCACACAAATCTTCACAAAGATCCAAAAAGGGTTTCATACCCAAAACTTGAATTCACAACAAGTCAATGACACACAAATTCACCAATGCACAAAAATTGATAACTCATATCAATAGAAATCACAAAAATAGGTGAAGCATAAATTCCAGAATTCAACACACGAAATCTAGAAATCACAAGAAAAGGGGGGGAGGCCTATCACACGAACGGGAGCATTAAAGCTCGCCAACAGATGTATCACACGAATGAGAAGCTATCTCATGGTAGCTAGCCATTAAGTTTTGACACACGAATGACCCGAAGACCATGGGGAGTTACCCCACATGTGTGAGTCGAAATCACACCGAAACAAAGAGACATCGCACAATTGCTAGTCTAAATCTTAAAATGATCGTCATGATCAAAGAGAAGTGTCAATTACAATAAGCTAGTAAATATATGAGCTTAGCTTCATATCCCATAACCACTAGCTTAACTTAAATATTTACGAACAAATTGTAGATCTCCACTAGAAAATTGTCACAAGAGATTCAATCGAACAAGTCCAAGAATTAACCGACGAAGTAAACGCAAGCGTTTCATACCACTCGTTTTACTAAGTCGTTTAATTAGATTTCTCATACGAGTGGGGTAAAGGCTTGTATATACTAATAGATTGGAAAACGGTTTAAGAAAACGAGCTTTGTAATAAAATAGTGTTGAAATCATTTGACGAAAGAGTTTTGATATTTACTACTAGTATAGAAAACCTTTATATTTTTAAAGTGACAAATCACAAAGAAGATTGTAGGAACAATCAATCACTAAAATTCACATTCGAAGACGTGAATGAAAATCCAAGAAATCGATACTGAATTCATCGAAATGGATATTCCAAGAATTCCCAAAGAAAATAAGTCATCAAAGTCAATAACAAATGATAACAACAAATAGGAAAATAACACAAATCGATTAAAGTCGGAAATTCAGACAACTAGGCAAAATAGGCATAGTTGGCAAATAGCAGCAGGTCGGTCAACCGAACTCCCTGAGTCGGTTGACCGAACCAGGGGTTGGAAGTGCTCGGGCACCAGGTCGGTCGACCGGCCCAGGGGCTCGGTCGGCTGAAGCCTGTAACCAGCACTTCCAAAACAGAGGCAGGAAGTGCCTGGGCTACAGGTCGGTCGGCCGGCCCAGGGGCTCGGTCGGCCGAACCTGTTGCCAGCACTCCCATGCCCTATTTCAAATGAGGTGCAAATCTCGATCAAATTACAATCGCACGAGCAACGGCGCTAAGGGTTTATGCTAATCGACTACCCGGCCCTATTTGCTCCTCGATGCATCACCAAAAACATGTTCAAACATCAAAGTTAGGATTTTTAAAGATTTGAACCCAAAATACTAAAAATTGGAATATTCACAAAAGCAATCCAATTCAAAATCAAATGCACATGAATAAGTGTTAGGAATTCATACCTAACAATGAAGATAAACATAGACTAAGATGTGAGATAAAAATCTCACCTTTGAACCCAAACGATTGAAAAAGAAGCTTAGAAGCAAAGGAGAATCAACCACTCTTCAAATCCAACTCAAGAAGCTTGATTCTAAGCTAAATAGAGAAATATTTTCCAAATTAGGTTTAGGAATTTTCTGAAGTCAAAGAGAGAAAGAGTTGGAGAAGAAGAAGAGAAGCTTACCAAAAGGTTCTTCTATTAGTTTGGAGCTTGAGCTTGATTTGCAAAAGGAAACTAGGGTTTTGGAGTTTTAATTTCCCATCTCTCCCACCATTGATGCTTTAAAACTGAAAAGAGGAGAAAGTGGGAGTGAATGGGGAGGGGTGGTTCAGTTTTGAGTATAAATTAAACATAGGGCTGAACCCAAACCCAAACCCAAAGTGATAATGGTCAAATTTTTGACTAGCTCCAAACATATCAAAGTTTATACTCAAAAAGGTTGCAAACGTCATTTTGAACTCAATGGAAGTGGTCCCGAGTCCTAATTCGACCGTATGCAAAAAGTAGCTTTTCGGACTAAATTTCGAATATCGATAAAATAATTAAATATAAAATCGACAAATATGCGGGTTGTTACAGACTCCCCTCCTTAAAGAAATTGTGTCCTCGCAATATTTAAGAAGAAGATATATAGTAACAACATAAAAGCATATTCAACACAAAAGAAGTTTGAAATAAGAAGTTAACCTCAAAGAGCACGAGAGAGTAAGTCCGGATGTGTTCGCTCGATGAACTCTCTAGATTCCCAAGAACAATCCTTAGGATTTGAAGACCATTGAACTTTAACGAGCGGAACATCTTTATTTCGAAGTCGTTTGACTTCCGAATCAATGATACGAATAGGATGCTGCTCATAAGTTAAATTCGGTGAAACCTCAATCTCTTCCACAACACCGGGCTCAAGAATAGAATCGGGATCTCGAAGACATTTCCGAAGTTGAGAAACGTGAAACACGTCATGGATAGCAGAAAATTGAGCCGGTAGTAAAAGGCGATAAGCCACGGAACCAATACGTTCGGTGATAGGAAATGGCCCAATATATCGAGGCGCTAATTTTCCCGATCGACTGAAACGTACAACACCTTTCATAGGTGACACACGAATGAACACAAAATCTCCCACAGAAAATTCTAATTTCCTTCTTCGGTTATCGACATAGGATTTTTGTCTACTCTGGGCCTCTTTCATCCTATGACGAATAAGATCAATCTTTTCTGTGGAATCACGAATAAAATCTGGACCTAAAACCGGCCTCTCACCGGCCTCAAGCCAACAAAAAGGAGATCGGCATGGCCTTCCATAGAGTGCCTAAAAAGGTGCCATACCAATACTAGATTGGAAGCTATTATTATAGGAAAATTCGACAAGCGAAATATGATCTTCCCAACTTCCACCAAAATCAAGCACACAAGCACGAAGAAGATCTTCAAGAGTTTGATTCACACGCTCGGTTTGTCCATCGGACTGGGGGTGATAAGCGGTGCTAAAATTAAGCTTCGTTCCCAAAGCTTTTTGAAGACTCTTCCAAAATCCACTAGTAAACAATGGATCACGGTCGCTAATAATAGAAGTAGGAACCCCATGCAATTTAACAATTTCTTTGATAAAAAGTTTGGCCAAAAGAGGAATGGTTCGATTAGATCGAACGGGAATAAAATGGGCGGATTTAGTAAGCCTATCAACGATCACTCATAAACTATCATGACCCGAACGAGAATGGGGAAGGCCGTCAATAAAATCCATGGAAATTTGATCCCACTTCCAAATTGGAATTTCTAAAGGTTGCAATAACCCACCGGGCCTTTGATGCTCGGCCTTAACGAGTTGGCAAGTCATGCAATGCTTAACGAAGTTAGTGATGTCAAGTTTCATTCCCTCCCAATAATAAAGTCGCTTCATATCCGCGTACATTTTGCTACTGCCGGGATGAATGAAAAATTTAGAACGATGTGTATCTTCTAAAATATCTTTATGAAGATCACTAATTTTTGGCACGATAAGTCTACCAAATTTTCGAATGCCGCCACGAGAATCAATATCAAAGTCTTTCAAACTTTCAATATCAATCTTACCCTTAATATTTTGGTCAAGAAGAGGCAATTCGGGATCTAGCCTTTGAGCTTCAAGAATGCGGTCTAAAAGAGAAGGATGAGCATCAAGACTACACAAGACAAGTGATAAACATAGATCGAAAACTCGATCTCGAATTTCACAAGCGGATAAAATCTCGAGATCGTTCCATTCGGATATCATCAAAGAAACAACTGCTTGTTGTTTACGGCTAAGAGCATCGGCGACACGATTACCCTTACCGAGAGTATAAAGGATATCAAGATCATAAGGTGCGAGAAATTCGAGCCAACGTTGTTGACGCAAATTAAGTTCCTTTTGAGAGAATAAATACTTCAAAGACTTATGATCGGTATAAAGAATAAATTTCTCTCCCAAAAGATAATGACGCCAAATCCGAAGAGCAAAAACAATAGCCGCGAGCTCTAAATCATGAGTGGCATATCTAGTCTCAGCAGGCTTCAATTGCCTAGAAGCATAAGCAATAACACGTTCTCTTTGCATAAGAACGGCACCCAAACCAACACGACTAGCATCGGTATAAACAATGAAATCTTGATTCCCCACGGGAATAACAAGAATAGGAGCATTAGAAAGAAGTTCCTTTAGTTTCTGAAAAGACGTTTCACATTTGTCCGACCAAATGTATTTAACACCTTTCTTCGTTAAGCCAGTAAGAGACACGGAAATCTTAGAAAAGTCTTTGATAAAACGGCGGTAATAACCTGCCAATCCAAGGAAACTACGAATCTCTGTCACACTCTCCGGTCTCTTCCAATCTTGAATCGCTTCAATCTTTGAAGGATCCACGGAAATTCCAGATTCGGAAATAATATGACCGAGAAACTTCACACGAGATTGCCAAAAGTGGCATTTAGAAAACTTTGCCTTTAAATGATTACTCCTAAGAGTTTCCAACACAATCCGAAGATGCTTCTCATGTTCGTCCTCGGTTTACACAAGAATATCATCAATAAAGATGAGAACAAATCGATCGAGAAAATCTTTGAAAACTCGATTCATAAGGTCAAAGAAATAAGCCGGAGCATTCGTTAGACCAAATGGCATAACAAGCCATTCATAAGATCCATAACGAGTACGGAACGATGTCAAAGGAATGCTATCCTCTGCAATACGAAGCTGATGAAATCCAGTAGCTAAGTCTAATTGTGAAAAGACTCTAGCACCACTAAGTTGATCGAATAGATCATCAATCCGAGGTAAAGGATATTTATTTTTGATAGTAAGATCATTAAGCTTGCGGTAGTCAACGCAAAGCCTAAGTGTACCATCGGATTTCTTCACGAAAATAGCCGAAGCTCCCCAAGGCGAGGAACTAGAGCGAATAAATTGCTTCGTCTCCAATTCGGATAATTGTTTGCGCATCTCCTCATTCTCCTTATTAGACAGGCGATAAGGAGGACGAGTAATAGGTTGAGCTCCAGGAATAAGATTAATTTTGAACTCAATTGCTCGCTTAGGTGGAAATCCTAAAACGGGCTCAAATATGTCGGAAAATTCACGAACGACGTGAATACGAGAAATAATATCACCCTCATCATCATCATCGTCATCACGAGGATTTAAAGAATATAAAGATGCAACCAAGCTGAAATCCGAATCTTTAAGATTAATAGAAATCTGCTTAACAGATTGAGGGTGTCGGAGATAAATAGTCCTCTCGAGACATAGGATGTGAGCTTCATAATGGTTAAGCCAATCCATTCCCAAAATCATTCCAAAGCCTAAATAACGCATGACATGCAAATCGGCTAGGAAAGGAAAATCACACAAAATAATCTCCACATCTTTACACAATAAACTGATTGTTGCGGATCCACCAACCGGATTCGCAATTCTCAAAGAGGTCATTAAAGCAACAACACTTAAAGAAAAAGTATCAACAAGCTCTTTTGATATAAAAGAATGGGACGCGCCCGTATAAAAAAGAACTCGAATAAGATGACCACGAAATAAAATAATGCCATCAAGGATAGAATGAGAAATACCTTGGCCACGAGATGTGTTGCCAGGGGCTTAAGCAACATTTAACTTTCCCTCCTTCCTGCCCTGAAGCTTGGGGCAAGAAGATAAATAATGATCCGGGCTTTTGCAATAGCGACAAGTACGAGGCTTTGAACACTTGTTCGCAAAATGGTCTCTGGAACCACAGTTAAAGCATTTCCCTTCAGTAGAGGAAAAGATCTTTGCAGCAGGAGTTGCTTGCCTCCCTTTCTTATTGGGATAAGGACCTTCGAATTTGTTTGGCCTCTTCTTGTTGTTGAAGTTTGGTTTGGAACCCACCACTTCAACATCACTTTCCCTATCCGCCTCTTCAAGACGAAGAGCGGTATCAATGAGTTGGTCGAAGGGAACTTCTAATTTTAGAAGTAATGGCTTCTTGAGATCTTTGTTTAAGCCATAGACAAATCTTTGGTTCTTCTTCAATGGGGTGTTGATGTATTCAACCCCATATTTAGAAAGCGACTCGAAGGAGGCGACATAATCAGTCACGGAAGAATCACCTTGAACAAGGTCTATAAATCGTCGAGCTAATGTCACTTTCTCTGCTTCTGGTACAAATTTCAACTCGAAGCGTTCTCGGAATTGCTCCTAGGAGAGATCCGCTTCATTAATCTTAGAAATAAGAAGTTCGTACCACTCCAATGCTCTTTCTTGGAGCATACTAGAAGCCACCTGAACTCGGTGAAGATCAATGAGGTTCATGCGAGAAAAGATTCGATCGCATGTCCTTAACCAAGCCTGGACTTCAATAATAGTTTCAGAACCTTTAAATGGCTTCCCGCCCAGGTTGGTGTAATCATTGCACAAACGTGCAAACCCAGATTTAGGGTGAGTAGGTTCCGGATTAGAACCAGCTGCTTGAGCATTCGTGACAAGGTCAAGAAGTTACTGGGTAGTCATAAAAACTCCATCTTGGGGTGTAGCACTAGATGGTCCAGCTCTGGGACGACCAGGTCTAACCATTTCTCTTCTTTAAGAAAGAAATAAAGAAGAAGAAAAAGTTATTCTCAAGATAAATATCAAGCAATCTTGATAGATAAAGCAAGGAATCATAAAGAAAATAGGATGAATCGGTACGAAGACTCGAATTAAATCCTAAAGCACGACTCCTAAGATCGACTTAGGACGATGATCCTTGTTATAATATTCCATATTGTTCTGAAGTTTGGCTCTGATACCAAGCTGTGACGCCCCACCTCTATACCCACGCTAGCCAAGAACACTACGGTGTAATGCTGTCAACTAGCACGGAGAATAAGGCTGTTGAGGAGCGACCATCCGTGTAATGGCTTTGCGCGAGCACCGATATGTCAGATAGTATAACATGCATTTTATTTCAAGAGGAAATCTGACATACCGATACAAACACAAAGCTACTACACAGTGGCTATAATAATCTTCGGAAACAAATATAGAAATAAGCATAACACAAATCAGTCACAGATAATTCATATCACAAAGGCGGAAATAGATATGAATGTTACACTAGGAAGTGTACATCAGAGTGGCGGTCTAAAAAGATCCACAATATCACAAAAGAATAGTTACACGAACTACACAAAAGAATAAGTATACATCATGGAGTCTATATCTCAAATGTATACAACAAAAACTACTAATCTAAGTAGTTAACCAAAAGTCAAGGAGGTAATCCCGGATGTAAAGTCAAGCAGAAGCACCTGTAACATCTCGGTCTGACCCGAGTATTATTTAATAAGAAAATAATAAACGGATCAGTCTAGCTATAAATATCAGATAACATGATATAGAATAAACGTTATGGCATAAACATATAATATCCATAATGGCATACTACTATAAGTATGCAATTGAAACTCAACATGAGATTAATCAATATCACACAAATCTTCACAAAGATCCAAAAAGGGTTTCATACCCAAAACTTGAATTCACAACAAGTCAATGACACACGAATTCACCAATGCACAAAAATTGATAACTCATATCAATAGAAATCACAAAAATAGGTGAAGCATAAATTCCAGAATTCAACACACGAAATCCAGAAATCACAAGAAAAGGGGAGAGGCCTATCACACGAACGGGAGCATTAAAGCTCTCCAACATATGTATCACACGAACAAGAAGCTATCTCATGGTAGCTAGCCATTAATTTTTGGCACACGAATGGCCCGAAGACCATGGGGAGCTACCCCACATGTGTGAGTCGAAATCACACCGAAACAAAGAGACATCGCACAATTACTAGTCTAAATCTTAAAATGATCGTCATGATCAAAGCGAAGTGTCAATTACAGTAAGCTAGTAAATATATGAGCTTAGCTTCATGTCCCATAACCACTAGCTTAACTTAAATATTTACGAACAAATTGTAGATCTCCACTAGAAAATTGCCACAAGAGATTCAATCGAACAAGTCCAAGAATTAACCGACGAAGTAAACGCAAGCGTTTCATACCACTCGTTTTACTAAGTCGTTTAATTAGATTTCTCATACGAGTGAGGTAAAGGCTTGTATATACTAATAGATTGGAAAACGGTTTAAGAAAACGAGCTTTGTAATAAAATAGTGTTGAAATCATTTGACGAAAGAGTTTTGATATTTACTACTAGTATAGAAAACCTTTATATTTTTAAAGTGACAAATCACAAAGAAGATTGTAGGAACAATCAATCACTAAAATTCACATTCGAAGACGTGAATGAAAATCCAAGAAATCGATACCGAATCCATCGAAATGGATATTCCAAGAATTCCCGAAGAAAATAAGTCATCAAAGTCAATAACAAATGATAACAACAAATAGGGAAATAACACAAATCGATTAAAGTCGGAAATTCAGACAACTAGGCAAAATAGGCATAGTTGGCAAATAGCAGCAGGTTGGTCAACCGGACTCCCTGAGTCGGTTGACCGAACCAGGGGTTGGAAGTGCTCGGGCACCAGGTCGGTCGACCGGCCCAGGGGCTCGGTCGGCCGAAGCCTGTAACCAGCACTTCCAAAACAGAGGCAGGAAGTGCCTGGGCTACAGGTCGGTCGGCCGGCCCAGGGGCTCGGTCAGCCGAACCTGTTGCCAGCACTCCCATGCCCTATTTCAAATGAGGTGCAAATCTCGATCAAATTGCAATCGCACGAGCAACGGCGCTAAGGGTTTATGCTAATCGACTACCCGGCGCTATATGCTCCTCGATGCATCACCAAAAACATGTTCAAACATCAAAGTTAGGATTTTTAAAGATTTGGACCCAAAACACTAAAAATTGGAATATTCACAAAAGCAATCCAATTCAAAATCAAATGCACATGAATAAGTGATAGGAATTCATACCTAACAATCGAAGATAAACATAGACTAAGATGTGAGATAAAAATCTCACCTTTGAACCCAAACGATTGAAAAAGAAGCTTAGAAGCAAAGGAGAATCAACCACTCTTCAAATCCAACTCAAGAAGCTTGATTCTAAGCTAAAAAGAGAAACATTTTTCAAATTAGGTTTAGGAATTTTCTGAAATCAAAGAGAGAAAGAGTTGGAGAAGAAGAAGAGAAGCTTACCAATGGGTTCTTCTATTAGTTTGGAGCTAGAGCTTGATTTGCAAAAGGAAACTAGGGTTTTGGAGTTTTAATTTCCCATCTCTTCCACCATTGATGCTTTAAAACTGAAAAAAGGAGAAAGTGGGAGTGAATGGGGAGGGGTGGTTCAGTTTTGAGTATAAGTTAAGCATAGGGCTGAACCCAAACCTAAACCCAAAGTGAAAATGGTCAAATTTTTGACTAGCTCCAAACATATCAAAGTTTATACTCAAAAAGGTTGCAAACGTAATTTTGAACTCAATGGAAGTGGTCCCGAGTCCTAATTCGACCGTATGCAAAAAGTAGCTTTTCGGACTAAATTCCGAGTATCGATAAAATATTTAAATAAAATATTTAAATATAAAATCAACAAATATGCGAGTTGTTACATATCTTTAATATTTATTTCCAAAATAGTAATCAAACTTTACTTTATCAAAATTAATTTTACACTATAGTTTGATTTGAAAATAACTTAATAAAATATGGTAAATTCCTCCAAAGCAGTTTTCTTTTCTTAAAATAATGATTTACCACAAAACTCCTTTGTGATAACTTTATTAGTTTCCAAATCAAAATATTGAAAGTTATCTGACTTACTTTTGCAAAAACGTGATATTCTTATACTCAGCTGAATTGTTACTTATCTTGAAATTACAGTAGTTTAGCCAAAACATTTATGAGGTATCTTTTATCTACATATCTTTATAATAAAATGGTTGAATTTTTTTACATTATAAAGACTACTATACTATTATTATTATTTTACTTCATAAATCAGTGATATAGTACTATAAATATTCCAAGAGGGTTTTATCGCCATTATTTATTTCAAAAATATACTATGGATATTTGCAAAATCATTTTATCACTATTCAACAAAAGGTCTTCTTTTAATTGAATTTTACATAAACTAGTTTGTTATTGTTATTTATGAATTTCCCCAGCAAATACGTAAATATTATTTATTCTCAAATTCTTATTATTTATAAATACTCTTTTAAGTAACTCCATGTGGTTATACTTTTTTAATAATTTTACGCTTAAATAAATTAAATTTTGAATAGCCTTTGTCTCAAAATTACGACCAATATTTATCACCAAATATATTTCAAAACTCAATATATTATTGATTGATAATATAACCAAAATTACAAGTATGTTCTCCCAACATTCTAGTTCACCATGGAGTTTATATTTACTCAACGATCTCAGCCCTTATATGTAGTTAGGTTCTTTAACTACCTATATAGCTCTTATTGAAGAAACTTAACTACTTGTTGCATTAAAGCGTCTACATGAGTGCTCCTAAAGTGAATTTACATGTAATACCCTGCTTTCTACGTCATAAAATAAATTAAATTAGAAATATTCAAAATTGATTTTTGATAATTATTATTTTATAAACTCTTACTTATTTGAACTCTAGTTAATAAAAGATGTTGTTAATAAATTGAGTTAAATTAATAAATTCCTTCTAGATAATATATTGTAATTGAAAAAAATGTTTTAATCCATATAAAACATTTTGAAGTATAAATAATTTTTGTATGATTGAAGTAATTGAAAATATATTTACTTTATGTTGGAACAATGAATAACTAAATAAAATAAATGAGTATTAAATTGAATATGTCCAATTATTGATATATTCTAAACAATGAAGTGTAAAGCAATTGGAGTGAACAAGAATGGGGATCGGATGCGGGCGAAATTTCCGCCAACTGCTGAGATGTTTAGTCGACGCCCCCTAGTGGGGGTTCGGACCTCACGAGCGAGTAGAAAAAGGAGGAGGAAAGAGGCCCTGGTGATCAAACTCACTACTTGGGTGTGCTATGGGCTACTACTTATGTAGATCAAAAATGCTAAATGGGATTGTGGCACGCCATTCGCCGCCAATGCGGAAGTATGCCGAGAATGGAACGTTGCTTCGCTTTGCTGGATGCGTGGGATCCCATAATATAAGAAGCTCGTTGTTTACTCGATCATTCAAACATTTTGTGGACGGTGCTCCCGAGAAAGAGTTAGCATAGTAGACAGGTAGACTATGACTAGCTTAACGATTTACCTCTCAATCGGTCTAAGAAGCGTATGTCCCCGCCCTAGCCTTCCTTTTGAGCCAGAATCAAATCAGATGTTGGATTATGATTGGGCTTCGTAGACTTAACAACCCAATATCTTTTTGACAACATCTAATCCTGATTTATTTATAAATTTCTACCCCTTTCGGACTTAGATTGCTTCATTATTGCATTCAATTGGGCGATTTGGCAAAAGAGGAATTTACATTGTAGAATGCTTTGTAATCAAAACTAAGAAGAGGATTTAACATTAATTCTATTTAATTTATAGATTCTTAATTTACTAATTTAAACTTTTAGATTAATAGTTCAATTTGAAGTTTAACAATCTAATCAACTTAAAAGAAACTTAAAACTAATTGATTTAATGATTTAATTAATCTGTGCCCACTTACCTCGGTCCTAAGCTTCAGATCTGATCTCCAAACAGTGTATTTCTCTTAGATCTTCTTGGACTTCTCCCTAATTGCTAGATCTCCTTCTAATTTGGCTCTAGATTTGATTTAGAATGAGATTTGGGTTTGATTTGAGAAATAGGATTTAATTTGGGAACTAGGGTTTGAGGAGATTGAAAGTTTTGGCATCACTTCATTACTGACTTTGAAAATTCGAGATTAGGGTTTAGGTTCAGTGTTAATTTAGAGAGGTAACCAACTACCCCTAGCCATCAAATCAACCCTTAGTTAGATCCTGACCCTCTATCATTTAATTGGTCCGCATGCACGAATCAATGCCATTCAAAAGAAGCTCGCACGAATGATAAACGCTCGTTAATTGGGCTTTTGGGTCAACTGCCCATGCTCGACCTAGGGTCTAAAAGTTTGAACTGAACCCTTCATTATTTTAAATATTAAATATTTTAATTTTTAATTTATCATTTAATTTTTTAGTATTCGTAACTCTCTCATACTAATCCGGATTACGACAAATTATATATGGAAATCGCCCGAAAAATCGCCACGGATACAATATTGTAAGATCCATTGCCCAAAATGGAAGTTTGTGAAAATCTTTCTTTTAAGTTCATTCTTAACTTTAATTATATTTCTCATTTTTTCCAAAAAATTTCTGGATGTTACAATTAGCTAGGGTTTGAGCATGAATTAAAATGGAAGTATGTTACTACCTTGAAAATGCAAATTTAACATAACGACGCTGAATTCATTTGATCATATCTTTCAAAGGATTCGTCAAATTTCAACAATCTTGCCCTCTTTTGGAAATCTAAGAACATAAGAAACAACTTTTGTTTTAAGCATTTCACAAAATTTTGTTGTTTTCTAGGTTGAAAATGCGGGTTTATAGTGTGTTCTTGTGCTTGTTTTACTATTTTACAATTTGTTGCCTTTTGAAATATAATATAACTCAAGCTGTTTTCCACATTTTTTCAATTTGAAAGTTTTTTTGGAAGCTAACACACTGCTATGATTCTGTCTTAAAACCAGTACTAATTTGGTGTTTTCAACCAATGAAATCATGTCGGAAAGTGGTTTAAATATGAATGTGATGTTGCTTGTATATTAAATTAGTGCATACTTCTTATACCTCTTCATATGTGACTAATATTTTAAATTGAGTTGAGAATAGGTATTTAGGAGAACTATATGGACTAATGGGTGGCGATAACTTGCTTTATTGCGCATAATAGCCAAGTAAATTTCATAAAAGCGCTAATAAAATTGTATGTTTTAATGATATGTCAAAATATATGTGATGTCATATTATTTTCCTATGTTTTAGGATGCCTCATTGATTGGGATGTGTGTACATTGTAATATAATTTTGTTATGATTTTTCGGATTGCTCTGCGTACAAAGGAGAATTTACCAAAATTTTCGAAAAATCCGACACTTAATTTTTTTTTTCATAATAATATATCGTATGTGAGAAATTGAAAGTCGGTGAATAAGTCTATTAAAATAATGGCATATGATAAGTTAGGAGTAGAGAAAGCCACATGGGGATTGTGTAAACTTTTAAAAGATTGTGGAATATGAAGAATGCAAGCATATGAGTTGTATATGACGTCTTCCTAAAAGAAATTGCAAGGACGCAAATTTTATAAGGGTTGAAGTCTATAACAACTCTACTTCCTATGTCGCAAAATAAATAAATTTAATTAGAATAGAAATATTCGATTTCAATTTTTTATAATTACTATTTTGAAAATAAATTCTTTCTTATTTGAAATCTAATTAATAAAAGATTTTGTTTTAATAAATTGAATTAAATTAATAAATTCTTTCCAGATAACTTATTAAAACTGAATAAAATATTTTAAACGATTTAAATATTCTAAAATATAAATAATTTTTGTATGATGGAAATGGTTGAAAAATAAATTTACTTTAGTTGAAACAATGAATAATTAAATAAAAATAAAGGAGTATTGAATTGAATAAAATCGTCCAATTATCAAAATATATTTTGTACAAAAAAGCGTAAAGCAATTTAAAATAGATTGAAACGTATTTATCAGTAAATTAAAAGAGGTGTTAAAAGGAAAGAAAAGAAAAATAATTAAAACTAGCCGAAAATCAACCAAGCCTAAGCCTATATTATATTCCCAGTCCCAAATTAAACCTGTTTCTTCGTTCTTCCATATTTTTCCCTATCCTCAGAAGTCCGAAAATGATTCGCAGCTATTAAAAATAAGAATGAAATCGAATGGGAAGCGCATACTTATTGTAACGACCCTGAATTTTGGCCCTGTTTATTTTAATAAATATTTGATATGATTAGATAAAATGTGTACTGATTATTTTCAAATGAACATGATTTTGGAATAATTGCCATTTGTTTATGTAAATTTGTATTTTAAAAGGAAATTTGATCTTGAAAATTTAAATAGAATCTTTTAATAATATTGACCTTATATAATTGAATTGAAATACTGTACTTTGTTTATTTGGAAATATACATATGAATGGTAACGTTTAAATTAGAATCCCATTTCTAACAATGTAAAATATAAATGTAAAACATAAATCAAATATGTGTATATAACTTAATTTAAATAAGTGATAGTAAAGTACAAATGGAAATGGATACAAATATAAGTAAGGAATCGTTTTTGAATATGACTTGAACATTGATAGTTAAATATAAAGTACTAATGTAAAATTTAAAATAAAAATTAACTAGTTAAGATTTGTATACAACATAAATTAAAAATTTGTAAGCAAAACTAAAATAAGAACAAGGTATAAGAATACAAAGTGTAAAGTGAAATGAAATCAAAATATAATGTAAAACCAAACTCAAATTTGTGTGTATAAATTATGTAAACTTTAAGTTAGCAAAACAAAATATTTTCATATACAAAATAACAATAACCATATGTATATAAGCTATTCAAGCTAGGAATAATAAAACAAGTTAACTTCATATATACAAAATCTACCTGCAATCAGCCAAAGCATATAGTATAACACCTGACACATATATGAAAATATTTAAACTGGAGGCTAATAACAAGACAGGCGTTCACATACAAATTATCTTCATATACAACACCCTAGTCTGCCCGCATAAGTACATGTTTACATGCAATATTTTCACTCAGCCAAACATAATTATGATATATGCATTAATGAAGAAACCTGACAAACTCAGGTAGATTGAAATACAAGCATTTTAATAACTTATCTTTTTATGCAAGCTACTTGCTATTTAATGCTCTCCTGTTAGAGCACATCTTCGTGTCTAATTATAATATGCAAATCTTATTTTGCAGTAGTGAAATCTGATCAAACATAATGGTATAGCAGTGAGTTAATTATATAAAAAAATATAACAGGCTTGAAAATATATGAAACCTGCAAATGATTATGCAAAGCAAGTAATAAAAATCTATGTACTAATAAGGTTATGTGTAGACAATAAGTACATAGCATTTAATGTTTTAGCATCTCAGCAAAACATTTGGGTCGAATTCAAGAATCGTATCAGCCTTTAAAATAAATAAAAAAAGAAGCTTGCCTGATAAAACAAGATTTTAACAGTGTATTAACAGATAACATCTAACCTGGGTAAAACATTCATAACTTCTTATCTTCTTTATATATAGATATTCATCTTTTATTTAGTTTATAATATAAGTATAACTGAAAGAAGAAGAAGAAAAATATAAAGAGGAGAACAGAAAGAAAAGGGAAAAAGGATGCAAGCAAACTCTGATTGTATTCAAACTTCAAGCTGCAGGCATCTATTAACAACCATGCCTTGTTCAAAAATTGTTTTGGTGAGTAAACATTAAATATAAAGTTTTAAGTTTAATTTAAGACAGTTGAGAATTTATTGATACTATTGTTTGCATATATGATGGTTAACTTAGTGTGCTTTGAATCTTCACTGTGATGTGCTTCAGGGTTGAAACTTTTCTTCGAATTCAAATTTTTACTTATCAGATTGATATAAAGCTCCAGTTCTTCAATTAAACAAGATAGTACACCTAAATCTAGATTTTTTTAAACTGATCAAATTATGATCTGTTAGAAATATACACTGTAAATTTATTTACAGGCAATCAAGTGATAAATGAGTAAGGTTCGATTGCTGTAGAACTTTAATTCAAGTTTATATCTTGAAGTATCACTACAAATTATGATTTTTGAAATTTAAATTAGGATTTTTAAATTAGTGTTTGAAGAGAAGATTGAATTTAAACAGAAATTATACTTTTATAGATTTTAAACACTGCAACCAATTTTAACAGTTGAAATTGGATTTGAGGAGAGTGTGGACATCAGTGATTTTGGGAAAAATATGCAATAATTTTTCCATTGCGTGAATTCGAACATCAGAATCAATTTAGGGTTTTTATTCAAGTTTTTGGCATGCCTGTAAATACGATGAGTTCTCCATCTATTTGTGATCGAGTTGTTCGAAACTCGGGTGGGTGGTTGCTTGGAGTGGCGACGTTGAGTGGGTAAAGTTTCAGCAACCCCGGTGGCGTGATTGACAGTGGCGAGGTGATTATGTTGTTTGGGTTGAACTCTGCATCTCGGCCGACCTGCTGTTTTTCGTTTCGACATTCCTGAAGGCTATTGGATCTTGGTTTTAGGGTATACGAGTGATTTGTGATGTGTGTGTGTCGTGGGGGTTCGCCGGTGGTCATTGGTGCCGCCGTGCACGTGCATGGTGGGGAGAAGGAGACGGCGTCGTGTCAGTGTTGATACTCGGGTCGTGCTCGAATAATTAGGTGGTTTCCTTCGAGTTTGGGTTCGAGTGTTGAGAGTGTGAGTATTCCCTGATGTTGTGAATTTCGGTTTAGCTCAAACTTTAAACTACAGAAAAAAAAGGTAAAGGAAGAAGATGATGTTCAGGGCAGGACACGGAGAAAATGGGAGTGGAACTCGGTGAAGTACTCGAGTGAACTCAAGGGGGAATCTCGGGTTAGTAGTTTCAAACTACAGCATTTTATAAAATAAGGAAGTTAAGAAAATCACTTTCAAACAAATCGTAAGCGTTGTAAAACTTAATAGAGTTTTAACAGATTTAAGTTAAAACTTAAATACAAGTTTTAGTTATTTTGTAGGTACTTAACAAATGCATTTAACACTTTATTATTATTTTAATTAAGCAATTGATTTAAGTTAAGATTAAAGTTAATCAACATTTAAAAATTCAAACTTTAAGAAAATTCTTTCAAATGTTAATTAAGATCAATAGTAATTTACTAACAATTTTATAAGTAACTAAGAATGATACTTTATAATTATAATTAGAGATCGAATAATAATTAAGAAATAAATTAATTTGTAATCAACTACTTAGGTAGATTAATGAACAATTAATAGTTAATTAATCAAGAGATTTAACTAAGAATTAAGAAATGATTAATGAAGTAATCAACAATTAAAATTTTGTTAATCAAGTTATTTGATTTGTAATTAAGGTTTTCAACTAATGATTAAGGAAAAGCTAATTAAGTAATTAAGATTAAACAAATTGATGAAGAAGTGATAAATTAAATAGCTTGAAATAGAATAATCAAATAATTAAGTAATTAAGGAATTAATTACTTATTGTAATTAATGAGGTTTAATATGAATCGTTTAAGTTAATTAATCAAGTTTAATTGATTTAAATGATTATTTGATGATATGATAAGTATAATTACTTGGAGAAGTAATTGATGATAATGACTAGAAGAAATTGATTGAGGATGATAATGGAAGTAATTTGAGTATAATTACTTCGTGCAATTTAATCAAGGGATTGATTAAAGGAAATCAGTTGAGGAGTAATTAAGTGATGTGATAAGAGTAATTAAAGGTGATTGATTACTGAATAGTATTAATCAGGGGTGATTAATAAATATAGTTTAATTGAAGATTTAATTACTTAAGGTAATTAATTTAATATAGGATAATGAAATGAAATGTAATTAGCAATCATTAAATGATGAAATTAATGATAAAAGATTAAAGAATAATTAATTGGTGAAATTAAGAAGTAATGTAATGTATGCAATTGAAGGTTAATTTCTATATTTGGATAAGATAATTAGTTTGGAAAATAATTAAAGATGGTTACTTGAATAAAATTAAATGTTAACTAATCAAGTGTGATTAGGTGAAATGAATTCATTAATTGTTTGATAATTGGTCAATAGTTATATAAGCAAGATTTGTGATGTTGAAGTAATTAATTTAATTTACTTTAAATTAATTAGAGATGCAAGTAATTAATTTAATTCATTTTAAATTAATTATAGCTGATATGATTGCTTATGTATGGATGGATGATATTGTTTACTTTGAATGGTTTGAAATTTCTAGTATAAGATAAATGGTGTAGTGTGAAATGTATGCTTGATTGTAGTATGATAATAATATGGATTATCTGTTGTGATGATAATATTGCCTATCTGTTTATGGTGATAGTGTTGATTATCTATTGAGATATTGTGAATTATCTATCTGTGTATATATGGATAATTGAATTGTTTTAAACTTTAAAACAACTTGGCCCTAAAAGACACGTTTTGGATTTCGATGAGACCGGGATCGGGTTTCCACATTTGGAACATTCGAAAACCACATCGATCCAAATTAACATTAGGTCGTGAATCTGATGTGAAGATGAAGATTCAGAATGCAAGGGTTGTCGTCGTTAACTCTGAGGGTGATTCCAAAATGAGTGTAACGAGATAATGCCTTCGGTTTCGTTCGAACCCGGAACGAACTTGTATGGATTGAATGCTTTCAGCACATCGTCAGGCGAACGATGAGCATTCTAAGTGATATGTTCTTTAAAGGTAATCGTAGCCTCAAGCCTCACCAACCGGGAATGGCTAAAACAGGGGAGATGCAGCAAGGTTAGGTGGGTCATGCCCAAGCAGGACAAGATATTTCCCCTGTCTAGATGTCCCTTTTTATTCGGCTTAGTGGGTGGTTGGGCGCGCCAACCACGGGGTTTATCTTGTTCGGGACTGTTCAATAAGGAATAGTTCCGGCCTTGTGTTGTAGGGGAGCGGGCGTACTCCTCGGTACGGTGATCTAGGCCCCGTACTGTGACGGGCGGTACCCCAGTAGCCCTGCCATTGTATCGAATCCATTTTCTAATATATGCCCACGGTTTTGATTGTATTACCCACTTTTGTGGCTAGTAGCTGGAATTTAATCATGTAACAATTTCGGCTATTTTCTATTTACTTGAAAACCCTAGACACTATTATAATATCACAGAATTTCCTATGAGATGTTTTGGTTAGCATAAGGTAAAAACTTACCCGTATTTATGTGTGGGGAGTCTTACGTGATACCTTTATTTTTAAATGTTTTTCAAAGTTAAACAATTTAAACCGTTTACTCATACCAGACCCATGTCTGACCCGGAGTTTATATTTTGTGTTTTCATAAACTCTTGGGTACTCAAAATTTTATGAGTAGCCAAGTGATAGGTTCTTGGATTGTTGAGTTCTGGAGGAGCTTGGAGCAGTAGCCCAAACGTATGTAGATATCTATATAGTTTCCGTTGTGTTAATTAGAGTATGTTGTATATTGTGATGTATGTAGTGACAGATGTATATAAAAATTTGTCAAGTGTATAATACTGTATAACTCTGATATATGTAAACTATGTAATTGTTATGTGATGTATTATATTTTATTCCATTCCGCTGTGAGATTCCGTGTCTGTTGTTCTTTCTTTCTCTTTCTTTTCTATTTCTATCCCTTTCTTTCTTCATGATGATACGTCTTTCTGGTAGTAGAAAGGCGGGTCGTCACACTTATGAAAGAATCTAGTAGCGGGATGGGGATTATGCGAAGTTGTTTGCTAGAAGATGTCGAACGCGGCGGCGACGTGGTGGAAGCTAGGGCGGTACGGCGAGGTTTTGGTGACGATTAGCGATGATTGTGTTAAGATTTTTAGGCAGCGACCTAGGGCATTGCGATGGTGGATGACATTTTGGCAATGGCGAAGGGCAGTAATGTATTTGCTGGCTTTCTTGCTTAGAATTTCGGTGAGCTTTTACACTTACATCTATATCTATTTCTTATTGCATGATAGATAATTATACCGTTTATTAATTAAATTGAATCGTTAAATGTTTATTTGGGACATGGGATTGATTATTGTGATATTGGATATGATTATGAATTTGATAGTGATATTTGGTGTATGTTGGATCGTTGAAAAGCAAAGGGAATGTTGCGTGAATGCATTCTAATTTGTGTAGTTTATTATATATTGTGTGTGCATTATATAGATGGGTCGGAATTCAATATAATTCGACTCGGCCATGTAATAAAATTTATATTGATGATTGGGTGATAATTATAGAGAATTTCACCCTAGGATTTATCTTTTTTATGTTTATTGATTTTCCTGTTTTAAAAGATTTTAGAGTGCTCTGAAAAGTTGTTTATGGGATTTTAAAATATCTACAAATAAACTAAAGTGGTTGGAAAATAAAATTATTTATTGGAAATTGTTTCGGATATAAAATTTCTTTTGAAAATAAAAAAAGAGAATTTTCAATAGTATTAGAATGTATGAAACTTCTACAAGTATAAATGCTTTTAATAATATTTCTCAAGGTAATTTCTTTTGTAAAGTGTATATTTGATAAAAAGGATTCCAGAATTCTTTGAAGGGGATTTAGAGTGTATAAGCCTATTTTGAGGATAAGCAAATTGTGATACATTTTGGAATGGTTTTAGGAGTATTAAAATAGAAATCCCTTTTCACATGTATATAAAGATTGATTTGAAATTTATTTATATATATGTTATGTGAAATTCTATGCAATGAGAATTTTGAGTGAATGGTTTAGAAATACCAAGTATCATGTGACATTTGGTAATATATTTTTTATTACCCCCTTGACTACTCATACAATATATTTGATTTGTACCAAGTTCTAACTCTATACAATAAGGATTTTGAATAAACGGAATAACATTGCGAGGTGGTATAGGACACTCGGTAATATTTTTTTGATTTTCTATTGACTCATGTTATAGAATAGTTGTTGTTTTTTAGTATAGTTAACTAGCTTTTAGCAAACGTTTGAATAATACTGAATGGTATGGGATGCTCAAATAATACTTCTTTGACTACTATTTGAGACGACCACCCAACATCACCAGCACCCAATATAGCTAAATAGAGTGATGTTGTGGTGCCCGACCGATGTTGGTGGTGCCCGACCGATGTTGGACAATTTTCCAAGGTTGAAAAGAAATGAAACATCACAGAACCTATATATATCTCACGATGCATCGAATAATATATAATATCCGTTATAGATATAAAATAGGCGAGACAGTAATAGCTAAAATGAACCATAGTATCAGAGTACATAGGTTCACAAAGTTATAAAAAATGATAATAGAGTTTATACAACTAGTAATAAACTCAAATTATCTCTAATATATAACAGATGAACACTGCCTAGGCTCCACAGTGTCGTATAGCGGAATATGCATAATTATCTATATATAATATAAGAAAGCTCCCTCCAGCTCGTCCTACGCACTGCCAAAATACTTGGTATAATAAGAAGCAAAGCATATAACCTCGAGTTAGACAACAGTCTATGTGAGCGATACAAAATCACAAAATAATATACAAGTCGATATAGTAAGGAATAAGGGTATACGAACCATACTTGACTTGTCCTTGCAGCCAAAGAGTAAGCAACAAACATAATAAGCTACTCACAATGTCATAAGGTGTACTACAACCTAAGTACAATATCGGGTAGGACTATCAACGGTTACCCAAAAAATCCGAAATATGTCCGCATCCGTATTCGAAAACAAATAAATATGCGATATCTAGAAAAATGTATGCGAATACAGATACCTAGTCATTCGCGTTTGAAAATTATCCACCCATTTTTTTTGAGATTATAGTTTAAATCATGTGCATTTTAGTATAATGAAATATATTTATTTATTTATTATTAAGTTAGAAGTTTATATTATATGCATTAAATGCGTATTAACCATGCTAAACTATTCATTGTCATCATATTTGTCTTTTTAACACTTTAATAATGATTAGGATTGAAAAAAGTTCATGTTAAACTAAAATTTTCACTTAAATTTTTGATTTACTGATCATTAGTGGATAGGATAATTATCCGATATCCAAAAATGACTTTGGATGTGAATATAGATATGGCATTTTCCACATCCAAAAGTATCCATTAATAGGCCTAATGACGGGTGTCTAGGTATACCTATCCATAACACTTATCTCAAGTGACATCCCTAGAGTGATAGACCATAAAAGAAAGCAAACTAAGCAAATATGGCATCCATTAAACAATCATCAATATCACTTAATGTGCCCCAGATATATGATAACTCAAATGACCACTCCTCTACTAGGGAATAATTGAAAATTCCAGTTTTCAATGTAGTCGCTCACAGCCCAAAGCCGACACTAGACCCATTCCACTGGTCCAGCATAGAGGATCCTTCCATCAACATGGGTTAGCCATTCCAAGCACCTAATGAGCGTCCTTATAGTACCCGTACTTTCGACACATAAGAAAACACTACGAGTATCAATGATGCCTTAGCACGTGTAGCCGAGCTCTTTCCTTGCTCCATATAGTTTCTATTATCCTTAAGGAATCATTCAAAATTCCTTTCTTTCCACGATAAAAGAATTCAACATTCTATCCACGGGCCACTCTTCTTAGAACCCACCCTTTGTGGATAATCCCCCCCTCGACTCCTTTTAACATCGAGATGCCCTCATTCTAACCTAATTCCATTAACCATCGAGTTATCATCATCAAAATCTCTAACCTGTCATTGTGCTACTACATCACCATTAAACCTTAAGTTAACAAAAAACCACCTTCAGCATGACCTCAAGAGTCCCTGCATTCCCCTTTGGGAATTCTAAGAACCCTGCCACCGTCAATTCATGTCGGTATCGACAACTAGGGGTTGGTAACTACCACTGGGGTGGTATCCATGTGAAGTCTCCGACATATACTTAGCCAAATTTTAGCTAAGTATTTTCTACCCCGATCTCTTCTTTTCGACATGCATGGAGCCCTTTTGCTTCATTCCAGAAGCCCACAAGCTTCAAGATCCATCCACATGCCATAAAATGTGCTCGAAACTAACCAGAAATGGTCGGTACTGACACCCATACTTAGTTGATTCTCTAACCTTGGTTTTGGAGTTCCTTCCTAATTTTGTCCTAAATCTTGCCATGATGTTTCATAATTTTGGCCCCAAAGCATCCTCTCATCACCAACCGAACCTGGGACTTATCCCACCGATCTGAAATTCATCTCATCAATGAGATCCCAAACTAAGTCCAAATGACCTGCGATCAAAACCTTGGGATCCACACCTCCTCTAGAGCCTCTCCTTCAAGTTCCATCCGATTTCGACCACCTTTTCATTATTTTTGCCAAATCGACGACCTCTCTCCTAACTTCACCACAACACTAGCAAACCATATCAAGACAACTCATCCAAGTATAACATCATTCATAAGCAATTTTCAAACGTACACAAGCAGTCCAAACATCGTTAACATGCAAATTTTAGTCTAGATCTAATCTTTACACTAACATGACAATACGATCAAAAGCGGTTGCAAAACTATTTAAAAAAACATTTTAAACCTTTTTAATTTCATCCATAAACATGTATGAAGATGTGATTAAAGTAAGAAAATGTTTTGATGTCAAAATCATGTTAAAACATGTATTTTATTTATATGGTCAAGCATAGAGTAGTGAGAGATCATAAATCACTCACATAATATCCCAATCACCACTTTAAATCCCTAAATCTGATATGAATGGTCAAGAAGACAAATTTCCAAGCACCAAAATGATAGATCTATGATCCCCTTCTCTAACTAACCTTCTAATGATGGATTTTGCTAAGATTACAAAGAAAAAAGATGAGCTTTTTGATGAATTAAGAGTTAATGGAGGTATAGGATTGTTTTGGGAAAGTTGGGAATGATCTAATTCTATCTCATCTCCCCCAATTAGGCACAATTCTCGAAATTCATTAGCGAGTTTAGTTTAATTATCCACTAATAAGTCCAATAACAAAATGAACTTAAAACAGCCATATCTCGTAAATGGCAAGTCCATTTTTCTATATGACCACTCTACGGAAAGTGACACCACAAGCCCAATCCAATGGAGGTGGTTTTAGACCCTAACCCAACCCCTATTAAAAATTGTAAGCCTTACAAGAATTTTTTAGGTCCAAAATGTCCGTTAAAAAAATTATAAAGGTGGAAAATCTGCCTAGTAGTTGTTCCTTAAAGTTTAGCGTCGTACGACCTCATATGAATTAAATAATAATATTTTGTGATTGTCTGATACGTACTGTACGGGTCATCACACTCTCCCCTCCTTTAGGTATTTCACGCTTGAAATCCCTAAGCAAATAAAAGAACAATCAACTATAACTACCGCATGGCTAATAACCGTATACAATCATCAACCATACCAAACAAGCGCCATGCGATCAATAATATTGGTAATCCTATTCTAACATGTGAGATACTAAACAAACCTGTATGACATCAAATGTGAAAGAAATTGCGATAAACTGTAGACCTTACTATGCAAAGAGCTCTATGCAGCCTTCATGCTCTCCTCGGTTTCTCACATGCAATCGCTTTCACTTTTGCCCCATTGAACTTTAACTATCTCTATCATCTTTCTCCTAAGCCATTTCGTATCCATCTAACAATATGAACTAACACATGAGGTCTCAAAGCTTCTGGCTCAATCTTGATATCATTAGGTTGGTTCAGTGCAATTTTCACGTTTGAGTCATGCACAAATTCCACAGGTGAGAGACATGGAATACACTGTGCATGGCTGCCATCTTCTAAGGTAAGTGGACCCTATATGCTAAGTTCACAATCCTCTCTACTATCAAAAAAGGACCTACGAATCTCGCTGCCAACTTTCCCCTACCAACGAATCAAATAACTTCCTTTAATGGAGAAATCTTCATAAATATTGTATCGCTATCAGAGAACTCTAAATCTCAACGTCTCTTATCAGTGTAACTTTTTTTCCTATCCTGATTAGCTTTCATTCATTGCCAAATGATCTCATTTTTTTTGCGAGGTTCTCTAATCATATCTGGCCCAAGTATTAGTTGCTCACCCTTTTCCCACCAACATGAAGGGTTGTTACACGGTCTGTCATAGAATGCTTCGTACGATGCCATATCGATACTGGACTGATATCTATTATTGTATGTGAAATCTACCAAATGCATATGATCATACAATGAGCCTCCAATATGCAAGCTCATAAAAGATCATCCAATATATGATCCACTCTCTCGGTTTGCCCATCGGTTTGTGGGTGATAAGTAGTACTGAGATGAAGCTTCATCCCCAATGCCTCTTGTAAGCTCTTCCAAAATCCACTAGTGAATAAAGGGTCTCAATCACTTACAATGCTCTTTGGCGCACCACCCACTTTACATACAATTCGACTAAACTTCGATGTTGTTCTGTTAGACTTTATGAATCGGGTGTTCTTTGTCAATCTATCGACTATGACCCAAATGTTATCGTACCCTTCTCTGGTCCTCAATAATCCATCAATGAAAGCCATCGATATTTGCTCAAACTTGCAATGGGGAACTTCAAGTGGTTGCATCAACCCAGTTGGCTTCTTTTGCTCTGCCTTTACCAATTAACACATCATACACTTCGAGATGAATCTCCCGACATCCTTTTTCATCCTTTCCCAGTAATATATCTGCTTCATATCATGGTACATCTTATTACTTTCGGGATATATGGTTAACCTAGAGTGATGGCACACTCGTAGCACTTCATCTCGTAATCCATCTACATCGGAAATAGACAATCTCTTATATTTACGCTGCTAACCATCTCGGTCGAGTCTGTATTGCTTCATCTCCTCAGACTCTACTCCTACTTTCTCCATGATCACTGATATTCTAGCATCTCGCTTTTGATTAGTATGGATCCGCTCAATCAAATTTGGACTGATCGCCATGCTAGCCAACATCTCTGGCTCTAACCTGCAATGAGTTCTAAATTCATAACCCATAATATACTCCAACTGCTTCCACTCTAGGAACATCACTCCTAAACTGGCATGTCTTCTACTCAATGCATCAGTGACTAAATTTCCCTTACTGGGCATACAGGAAAAGTTAAAGTCATTAGAGGCCAACAACTCTAGCCATCGTTGCTGAAAAAAGTTGAGATCCTTCTGGGAGAAAAGGTACTATGCCGTGTAGTTAAAACATTTAGCGATTCTATAGCAGTGGAGGTGTAAAAAGTTATAGTGGGGATATAGTGGAAAATAATAGAGGTGTAAAAAGCTTCATTTGTTATAAAACCAAATATTTAAAGTTTATCATTCTCACATCATTTGCGTTAGAAAAAGAAATATTGTTTAATCCTATATAAAATGATTGAACAATACCATGATTTATACAGACAAGATTTGGTGACTGTAATACATTCCTAACTTATATTGAGTACTTATGCCTTAAAATTAGGTCTTTATCCTAATTTTATTGATTTTATTTAAAAGATAACTTGTCAAATCAACCTTTGTATAATAGTATTGCTAAAGAGAATGCTAAAATTCCTTGATTAGTGGGCATAGTAGAAAATAACAGGGCTTAAAATGGATCTACTATTTAGTAGTGCTAAATTGGAATAGCATGGCAATCAAAGAGCACTACGCTCCATAGCAATGATATTGTAGAGCTTTAACTGGGATTTAACTACACAGGTCTTATGGTTAGTGAATTACTAAAACCTTCTCCTAATAGGTAGTGCCTCCAAATCTTCAAAACAAATACTATAGTTTCCCACTCCGAATTATGGTTCGGATACTTCTTCTCATGTGATTTCAACCATCAACTAGCCTAGGTAATAACTTTTTCTCACTGCATCAACACCGCACCTAGTCTAGTACCATAGGCATTTATGTATACTATCAGCTCCTCATTCTTTCTCAGAATAGTCTATATTTGGTGCGCTCGTCAACCTCTCCTTTAGACTCGCGAACATATGCTCGCACTTCATGTCATAAAAAAAGTCTGATTCTTCTTCGTCAAATTGGTAGCACTGCTACCTTCGAGAAGTCCTTGGTAAAATGTCTATAGTGTCCCACCAATCCTAGAAACTCCTCACATAAGTAGCATTCTTAGGTTGGTTCCAATCTCGAACCGCTACCCGCTTGGCAGCATCTACTACAATGCTCTATTTAGAGATGACATGGCCCAAGAAACTCACTTCCTTCCTTTAGTAGTGACACTTCGATAACTTTGATTTCAACCTATGCATCCTTAAGACTTCAAGAACAATCCTCCAATGCGTCGTGTATTTCTCATCTATCCTAGAATAGACCAGACTATCACCCACGAACACATGCATAAACTTATTCTAGTGATCCCTAAAGACACAGTTCATGAGATCAACAAAGTATGCCAAAGCAATGGTTAATCCAAATGGCATAACCAACCACCCATATCAACCACACGGCGTACGAATCACGGTAATTGGCACACTCTCATTTGATACTCTCAGTTGGTGAAAACCCGCCGCAAGGTCCAACTAAGCGAACACCTTCACAACATAGAGCTGATTGAATAATTCATTAATATATGGGAGTGGACACTTGTTCTTCCTTATCACTTTATTCAACTCATAGTAATCTACACACAACCTCAAAGAGCCATCTACTTTAGTGGTGAATGTTATAGGTGCGCCCTCTCAGATATGCTCCTATAATGAACCCTCGCTTCAACTAGTCATTCACTTGCATCTCCAACGCCTTCTTCTCTTTGGGCGCCATACGCCTCAAATGCATAACTATAGGCCTGAAATCCTTCATAAGGTCTATTTAAAATCCAATCTCTGATGTGGCGGTAATTCGATCACCTCCTCGAACATGCCTATGTACTCTCTAATCATAGAAATAAATGACAAATCATCCTAAAGGACCTTGGGTGAATATAGAAAGCTAAGCATAAGCCCATCCTTTGGCAGGCAGCCAATAACTACCTTTCGCTCCTCTTTAGCCCCAATCATCAACAACAGCATGTCGCTATCCACCACTACTACATACTTCCTTAGCCGGTCCATTCTCAAGATAATCTCAAACCCAATAAAATAGAAAACGAAGCAACCACAAATAAAAGGACATCCATGACTCAATAAGGCCAAACCACAACAAACCATACAAAGACAAGTGGGGAGTCTAATACCATAAACATAAAGCATATTGTGAGTATTGTCGAGGGATCACTCGGTAAAGTTGGGATATCATCTAAAGCATATGAGTTTACTACTAAATGTTGTCTTATATATAAGAATATCCTTGAAGCTAAAGAAATGAAAAAGATTCTTCATGCATTTGCAGTGTGGAGTCTAATGCATGCTAAAGCATATACATAGACGGATATTGGGTGTATTATTTGAAAAACATCTTACTGACGTTAAAAGTGGATCAATTGTTAGTAACCAAAATGGTAATGAGTTATCTTTAAGAAACAAATGATTATATACTCAAGATGGATTGGTTGAAGATCATAAGGGAATACAGTCTGAATATTTTGGATGCTAAGAGTATAAAAGATCCACTTCTGATAAATATAATATTACTATTGTTATTGTTATTTTTTGGATGAAGCTTATAAGAAAAGCTATCACACATATACTTATAGCCTTCTTTGCTATTTCCCATTATTGGGCATCCAACGATGGAAAATAATTGTATAATTTTATCGTAAAGTAATGGACTATTGAATAAAGAAATTGAAAGACCGTTAAAGTAATATTGTAACAATAAACAACATACTATTTTCCAGTAAGGGAAGAGTGCAAAATAGATTGTAATTCGTAGAGAATACTGTAACAAACTCCACTATGACGGATCCACTTACAAAAGGATTATCACCCAAGGTCTTACATGAGCATCTTGCTCAATTTGTGTAACTTTTGTGTAAGAATATTTTATTCCGGAGGGAGTTTGTATTTGGTACTGTCATATGACACAATGCTCAATACTTTAGTGTTATATATATATATATATATATATATATATATATCAAGTTCATTTTTTTGATCTGAAATAATGTAATAAATTTTTGTTTGTACTCTAGGTTGTTCAGATATTGAACATTTTGATCTCATTAAAGTAGGACCAGTTGAAAATCGACATGTATAGATCACATCTCATGTAATTTCCATGATACACATCCATGATTGATCTATTTCATTTCATTATGTTGGTATATATGACCATTAATTGGCTTAGTTACACTAAAGGTAACGAAAGCCACTTTGATCCTTTTTTAGCATAGTTAATGGACGGGATTGTTTTAGAAACATCTTATGTTATAAATAATAAATTTTGGAGCTCATAAAGTTAAACATATTTATATGGTTATTACATATATGACCCAATGGGAGATTGTTGGAAAATTTCAATATGTGGGCCACATATGTAAAATAAACATGTCATGCTATTTTTCCGTAAAGCTTCATTAAAATGATCAAATTATGAATTAAAGTTAAAAAGCTTATGGTATAATTGCCATGGTATTAATGTGTAGATACTGGGGCAATTCTATTTTGTTAAAGAGCCAAATAAGAAAATGCCAACATTATAAATAAGGGGTTATGGCCCCAAGTTACATAAGCTCCAGTTATTTTCCTAATCTCTTCCATTGAAATAATTCAGATCTTGGGCTTATGTTATTTTGGAATCAGATCTAACTTCCATCTTTTAGATCTATCTCTTTCTCTTAATCTGTTTATAAAAACAGCAACTATGAATTCAGATCTAACATAAGGTCTAGGGTTTGTGTCAATATTGAAAATCAAGCCAAATTTACTTTTTCAACAGTAACTATGAATTTAGGCATGGCTTCCACTAACCCATTTACTTTCCTCTATTTCTTTTCAGCTAAATCAATATTGGTCACCTATTCAGATCTAGGATTTCATGATTAATCGGTCTTAAAGTATTTTGAAATCCTAACAAGTGGTATCAGAGCCAACCATCACTGGTTTCATTGAATTTTTTTAAGTATGAGTAAGTTTGAATTGAACTCTTTTTTTCCTATAATAATCTTATTTAAGTTTTAGATCTTCTTGATCTATGCATCAAGGACTATTTGATGATGATTTTGGATTTGGTTTATATCTTTTTTGTTGTAAATTAAAAGGCTAATTTATGAAATCATTTTGTTGTAGAAAGTTAGATAGATCTAAATGATCTATATGTTATTTATGAAATAGGATAGAATTTTGAAATCATTAAATTATGGGAAATAATCTAACCTCCTCTAAATTCTGAAAATTAATTTATATTGGTTAAAGCATTCACATGTTTATTATTGTTTATTTTATAAATAAGTTGTGAATTTTATGGTAAGAAATGTTTTATCTGATATGTACAGTCGTTTTTGTAATGTTTATAAATGGTATAAACAAATATATATAATTTAGAACCATTTATGCAAGAAATGTAAATCTGATTTTATGGTTATTTTACCTTACTTAACGTTTGATCAAGTATTTTGGATATTTATATAAGTTATTTAAGTTATTTCAGAAATTTTGGTTAATTAGAAATAAAGTATGCTTTAATGTGTTAAAGTTTATTTTATTATTAAATTTTAACATGACACTAATTTACATTTTGGACTACATAACATGTCAGTTGCATTTATTTTTATCATAATTGCATTAAATGTGGTTATTATGGTAATTAATTAACTAGTTATTTAATTATCATAAATGCAGTAAATGTAGTAAATGCATCAATTGCAATAAATTGAATGATGGAGCATGTTTTTATTTGAAATAAGAAAAGACGTATGGTTTATTATTTGATACATTTATGTTTAATTGTTACATATTATATTTTATATGTTTGAACTATGCTTATTGAAAACATGTTTCACTTTCGTGCTTTGGTTAGCATAAAATAAAAGGAGCATCAGTTTCCATATTTTGCTAAAATACATGGTTACTGACCTTAACTAAATATTCAAATAATAACAACATATAAAGCGATACATCAGCATAATATAGCAAAATTATGGTTCAGATGTACATTATAGCTACTACATGTTATTTAGCATGACAATTACAATGTCATTTATGCATAATTTTATATGGCATTTAATTCCAGCGTTCATCTATGACATTTTTTTATGTGATTTATTTATGATATCTTGTATCATAATTATTTAGAAAATATCATGAATGTAACCACATACTTAAAGTAAAAAGACTATAACATCTATGATTAAAACAAGTTATGCCACAGTTATAATTTTGAGATTTTCAAGTATTATATGGACTTAAAATGCTTATGGGAGTATTTTATAGCACTTGAAATATTGTACATACATTAAGAAATAAATTCAAATATATTTTTGGTGTCTCTTGCAAACTAATCGTAAATATCCTACATTCCAAGCGAGCTAATTGAAATAACATGCCACTAAAACGACCTCCCTTATTTTAGTTATTCTTGAAAATGTTTTATATTTATGTATATTTATTCATGTGAATGTTAGCCAGCCCAAAGGAAGACTAATATTTGGCCGAATAACTTACACATGCGTGGCGATAAATATGTGATAATTATATGGTTTTACAAGTAATTAACTAATCGGCCCAAGAAAGATTGTTATTTGACTTGAATTTATTATCAGTGTTATCAACAAGAGTACTACTTACAGTTAATATTACTGTCCAAAGGCTTGATATTGATATTGTGCTAGGTATCTTGAGAAGAACATACCAATTATTTGAATTTACCATGGATGATATTTGGACATGGGCATGTACGTTCAATCCTTAATTTTTTTACAATTTTCAACTAATTTGACTAAAGTGTCCTCCAATTTTAGTGCTATCAACTTGTTTGGGACTAACTCAAAGGATTATTAAGAAAACATGTTGTTTGTTCTTAACTTTATGGGTCAAGCTCCTGCAATTAGGAGGGTCACACCCACTCATATTATGGTTGAATGCTCTTATAATGTCATTAATAACATTCAAAGGTGAGACAATTCAAAAGGAAAGAGTCAAAAGATCATAAAGTAAAATATTTCAGAAGGTTTCAAGGATATGGTATCCGTAGGGATAACCAATTTTAAGGAGTTTTTTCTTGAGAATGAAAAGTGTTTTGTTAAATGGTAAGGAGTAATAAGCACACTTTATATTGCTTGATTCCATAAATTCAAAATGAAGAAAATATAAATAAGCACCATATGGAAAATATTGCTTCGAAAGTTAAAGGCACTCAAGTTTTTTATTTTTTCTTGTACTCTTTTTATTCGCAGTATATCCATTTTAAGATTATTATTAATTCTCTAAAAATAAAATGACCTTTATTTAGCTCGTTTCACATTGTGGTAAGAAGAAGAGAGATTGAAGCGTGGTAAGATAGAAAGTACTTATTTATCATACACTGCACAAAATGTATAAATAAGGATAAAGAAGTCACGAGGATCTACAAGAAAAGAAATAACATATAAATATATATAGTTGTTTATTTATAAGTAATAAAAATATATAAAGTAAAGTTTACTAGATATTTTTAAGATATTATTGAGATTTCAGAAATATTTTTTGGATTTATTTGATATTTTTGTTATGCTGTCATTTAGATAGATTTCAGTTCTTCTATTTCTATTATTACCAAACTCGGTTATTACTGTTTATTTAGAAATAATAAGATTTATTTATGAATAAATTCAAACATTACTGGAATTAAAGCTTTACTTATGCTAAATACCTTTTATAATGAAATATCAAATTCTGGTTCGGTGATTAATATGATTATTTGTTTCAGCTTACTAAATAATTGTAGACTAAAGATAGCAAATACTTTATTAGTATTCTAAGAAACTTGAAAGCTATAAGTTTTATAAACCTACACTAAGAAAAAATTATAAGATGGAAAGTGCTACAATTTTCGAGGATGCTGAGTTTGAGGGGAGAAATAAAGTACGGATCATTGTCTTTAAGGAGAATCATCATCTTCAATTCAACTACATTTACTTCATCGGATAATGCACGTGATTCGTTTCTTTTCATTAACAAGAAGTAAATTAAGAACCATAATAAGACAACGTTAAACAAAATTTCAAGGTATGTATCACTGTTTTTAAGGAGAATCATTATCTTTGATTCAATTACAGATACTTCTTCAGATAATGTATAGGATTTGTTCCTTTCATTAACGAGAAGTAGATTAAGAACCATAATAAGACAATGTTAAACTAAATTTTCTTCAAACCTAAGGTTATTATTTCAAGAAAACAAACTCAACAACTTCAAAGTGTAAGGTCACTAAGGAAATCCACTTGAAAAGAAGAAATACTATTTCGATGACTATATAGTATTTTTTCATAAAGATAAATATTGGATTGGTGAAGATGATTCTTTGGAGTTGCATCAATCCATATAAGGTACTAATTTGAAATATGGATTTAAGGTATGAATATATAGTATATGTGAAGACCCGTAAATCCGTACTCCTTGAATATACACTAATCTCCCTTGATTAATTCAAGATGAACAGAAATACGAATTATCAATGTTTAAGAAAAAGAAAAAAAAGGATAGAAGAAGAGATAAGAAGGTAGAAAATAGAACGGAAAGAAAATAGAAAATAGAACGGAACCGAACACAACACAACAATATCAGAATCTCACAATCGCAGCGGAACAACATATAATAATAAATGAATAATCTTTAAACAAAGAACTATATCAGTTATTACATTTTATACATTACATTTCATTACATCATATCATCAGAGTGTACAACAACAACAACAAACAGTGCAGCGGAAAAGAAATACTATATACTAGTAATACGCCATGCCATCCAGCTTGCCTCCAGCAATTCCAGAATATCCAGAATATCCTGATAAACCTAACTCTTGACTGCCCGTGTGAAAATTGGTGAGCACCCAGAGTTTAGGAAGGAAAACAATAAACTCCGAGTCAGTCATGTGACTGGTGTGAGAACTCAAAACAGTTTATTTATCTTAAAAAAAAATCAAAATAGAGGAATATTTTTAAAGTCAATTCGCAATGCTTTTAAAAATGAGACTACCATAAGACCTCCCGCACACACACACAATGCAAACGCAGAATCGGAGGAGATTTCTCCTTATGATAGTCAAAGATGCTTGATACGCATTTAAAAAGAACATTTGATATTATTACTAGTGCATAGTGTAGGAAAAATTCATTTCGAAAATAAAGATATAAATCTTAGCCAGCATAGACATTCCGCACTTATGCTTACTATAGCTACCATGTTCAATAGCAGGTTACGGCCACATTCCATGGCAGGTTATACAACTAAAACCGTACAAGATCGTATTGTTTCTTTGGATTTCCAACGAATGATCAGGCCAAGGAACTTCCCATTGCCACATGAGAATGCCTCTGGATGGACATCCCCGAGAACCAAACCGGATCTCTGCCAACACAAGGCCGGGTTACCCCTAACTGAGTAACAACTGACCGAATATGCCATCCCCCGGTCCTTTAGGACCTTTCACCGAGCGCTCGTAATCAATTCACACAATCATAAAGTGTTTTCAACATGAGTAAGTATCTGGGCTCCATACCATGATACCACCCTTTTCCAGAAGGAAATGCACATATCCTAAAGGGCGCTACCCCTCATAACCTTGCTGCATCTTTCCTGTTTTGACTATTCCCGAGGTGTGAGGCTCGACGAAGTCACGTCCACAAAAACATACTTTATACAAAAGCCATGCTTTGGGTCAACAAATGATCATAGAAATGATCACCAAGATAGACGATCAAACAAATGATCCTATCACAAATAATCAACACAATGATCATTTCACAGCAACACTCAGCATGTCACATTACCAAATTGGGAATATATCGCTGATAACCTTCAACTACATAACCTCTGAGCTCGTACGTCTCAGAGAAGGGTGTTAAGCTAAAAGAATAAATTCTCCGCCACCAACAGAAATATATTTGAAAGAAATCTGCTTTATATCTCAATCTGTAATGTCAGACATATAATCCATACAAGTCTGTTCCGGGCTCGAACAGAACCGAAGGCACTTACAAAGAAGTCCTTGCAATCCGGATAATCTCTAATCACGTCCGGACTTCCCATCACATAGGGAGTCTCTATACCGTAGCTACTCGGTGCAAAGACAATCGACGAGTTGTCCTTTCGCTTTCAAAAAGATCCGGTCTTCAACACCGGTCTTCAAATGCAATTCATAACGACGTATCACATATTCGGAATGGGTTATACGACCCCATGGTCCTTTCCCGGTTAACCCGAATAGTGAGCGCTTATAAAAAAAATGTGGCATTCAAATTCAAGCAAATCGCAATAATACCCATTCAAAGGGAAATATTGATAGTCGGTTATTGTACTATCAATGGATATGCACAACATCACCAGATTCCAAATAATTTTCCAAATTATTTATTTCCCAAAATATCTTTACTAGATATATAATTTTCACACTTCAAAAATAAATCAATATTTATTTCTAAACAAATTTCCCCATTCTTTTATAAATTCCATAGTGAATTTTCATTCCAAAATATCCATGCATATACGATTTCAATTATTCGTTTCAATTTATCTTCAAAAAGATAAATTCTCAAAATATTCACTTTATATTGGAAAACATTTCCATACTTATTTAATAAGTAATTCACAAATCTTTTTATTTTCTACACTTGGAAAATATTCAATATACTTAAATCGAGATTAAGTATATATTTCATTCTTTAAGGAAATCATGCTCTTAAACATATTTATTTGGGCCAAAACGAATGTTGCGTAAAACATCGTTACGACATCCCAAAATCACTAGTATAGGGATTCGAAATTAAAATAGATATATAAATCCCAATACTATACAAAACATTTCCTTTCGGAAATCATTTACTATAACAACAGTGTTATAGTCCACTATTTCCTTTTATTTCTCGAAAACGTCTATTTCAACAATAAATGTTGAAATCTAGGGTTTCGAATCTCAACACATTTTAAAACATCGTTAGATCGTTTTAATTCTATTTAAACATCAAATCTAAACATTTTCTTTAACATATTATTCACTATTCAAAAACGTGAATATACTACGTTAACCATTTCATCATTTCTATACATTTCATTTTAAAGGATTTATTCACAGTCAAAAACGTGAATATAACTCCATAAATAAGTTATAACAATTTACTTATCAAAATTAGTCTTTGCGAATTTATAGAACAACGTTTATAAATTCCATTTCTATTTATTTTATAACAACTTCCTTCTATAAATTCCTTTATTAACCTATCTCAATTCATATCTCAATGATATACTAGAAATTCATATTATAAGTCAAATGCTCATAAAACGATTATTTTACAAAATCGTTCCTTTAAACTTCATAATTATAAATCTTATAACTTATAAGGTTCGTTTATTTATCCAAACCTATTCTTCAAATAACTTTACAAATTTCATAAACCTACTGCTTATAAAATTTCATTTATAACTTCATCGTTTATGATTCTATAAAGTTCATTCATTTCTGAAATTCATTCACAATTCATTCTAACACTTATAAAGGCTCGTTTTATAACTCAAATATTTTTAATTTATAAATACCAATTTATAAATCCTTTGTAATTTCATGATTTCTGATTTATAGAGTAATCAAATTTTATAAATCCAATATTTTTTTAACTTTTTACAATAAATTCAGAAATTCCAATTTAAACTATTTTATAAAACCATTAACCCCATATTTTCAAAAATCAACTTTTAACTATATTTCTCAAAAATCATAATTTTTATAACATTAAAATTATAACGTTTATTTATTTAAAATGAATCAATTCCAAAAATATTTTATAAACGTTTTCTTTCAAAAATCACTTTGAAATCCTTTTAAAATTCCAAATTTTGGTCCAATGATGCTACATACCAAATAGCCAATCACGACAACAACGATATCATATATCAATATGATAATCAACGAATATCAAAATATTCAAAATCAAATAAATACTGTTGAGGAATCCTGTTGGATCCCTCCAACCTGTTTTCCTGCATCCACAAACATTAGCACAATACCAATTCCGCTCCAGTACGGAATTATCGCGGTATATGGGATTTAAAATATTATCCGCTTAATAGACGGCGCAAAAGGGTCTCATCCGCTATACAAATGCGGGAAATCAATAACTCCAATATATACATATGCCAATATATATATATATATTGCTATTATATATAATACCAATTTCACTGTTTATGAAATATTCGCGGTATATGTTTTTAATAAATAACATCCGCTTACTAACGGCGCATAATGTCTATTTTAACAATCAATAGATAACAATCATCATTCAAACATGCATTCAAATATTTTAAATCTAACTATTTAAAATAAAATCAAAACCGATTCGATTGAGTGAGAAGTTCTCACCTTGATTTTAATTTCGTTTTAGCGATTTATTTCGAATAAAATTAAACGGACGTTTAATTTTACCCGAAATTCTCACTAACTCCAAACGACTCCAATCCAACTCCATCGCGTAGTGCTCGTCCATACAATTCCAACGCAACTGGTTTCGCGCGTTTTCGACCTCGTATGAAAAAGTTATGATAATATGAAGTTACACGATTTTTTTATATATAAATTTACAACTTAATTATAATTTTTAAACCTATATCTATTCCTGGCCGCTGGATCTCTCTTGCTTGCATCGGGGCCGTCCACCCCATCATCTTCCCTCCTTCGTTCGGCTACAGGTAATAGCCGAACACATGAACCCAACATCCCATAATTAGGGTTTAAATTCGCACCCCTCAAACGACGACTAAACTCGATCATCTCCTCACCATCGAAGCGCCATCACCCCCTCAACACTCGGCCCAAGAACAAGCAAGCTCGGTTGCACCATCACCGTGCAATTCCTTCTCGAATGCGCGACCTTCACGAATGATTTCTGGTCCATCCACAGCTCCAAACACGATCTTGACCGTTGAATAGCTAGTTCGTGTTGTGCTCTACAAGATTGTAGTTGAGAGTTTCTTGCAATAATGCTTAGATTTGAAGAAAATTGAAGGAGAACGAATTGAATTGTGGATTGGAAGAAAATTGGAGAAGAAAATGATAGTTTTCTGGCCGTGTATTAGGTGGAGGCGGCTGATGAATATTAGGGTTAGGTTTATATTATTATTTTTAATTTGAGTGAGGGGCTATTTACAGGAAATTTTTGAACACTATTCATTCCGGAAATTCCGAACTCCGATTTACGCGTCGAAACTGACGTTTCTAGGGTTTACCCCGTGTTCCGGACACAATGGAATAGGTTTCGAAAGCTAATTCGGATATCTGTGCGAGTTATGGCAATAAACGATCGATTTAAATTAAACCGATTTAAACGATTTTCTAGGCGTTTTAATTTGTACCGGACAAACGGTAAATCCAATTGACACCAAATTTGAAACCTTACAATAATATCACATTACGGATCCAATGAAACTGGTTTCGTCGAAATCCGAGACTTTTTTAAAAATGGCTATTTTAACTCGCCAAATTAATATTAAAAAATAATTCGATGCGTTTCGAGCTGCCATGATCAAACGATAACTCCGATTGCTACAAAAATTGAAATCCGGTAATAACTAACTATTACGGATCCAATGGAACTAGTTTCGTTCAATTCTGAGACTGTTCAAAAATTGGCTATTTTCACTAGTCGATTTAATATTAAAATATTCAATTTTCACAAATTAACTTTTAATTCGATTTTAAAAGTTCTAAAATATCGTTCTAACTTCAACATGATAAAATAAAATTTTACAAATCATTTTCAATCATATTTAACCCTATTTTCAATTATTTCCATAATTTAACATATTAAATTATCGATTTAATTATCCAATTAAATCCAATTATTCAAATTAAAATTTATTGGACTTATAAATTTCACTTATTAATTTTTAAAATTAATTAAATATTCAAATTTAAATAAATAAAAATTCTGGGTCGTTACAATCTTCCCCCCTTAAAAGAATTTCGTCCTCGAAATTAACAAGTAAGAAAAGTTACATAATCTATTAATTTTCCAAAATCCATAGTTAAATTTCTTATAATAACTTACTAAGTTTTCAAATCATACTCAGTTATCTTTACAAAAACAACTACTATTGTTTAACTTTCAATTCCAAATCAAAGTTAAAGTTTTCAAAATTTTCCCAATTTTCCCAAAAAAAATTTCTAACGCCTTAAATTTTCGGAAAAATTCGCCATAGTCTCCTTTGCGCGGGTCGATCCGAAAAAAAAATGACAGTATATATATCACAAATATGCATCTCATCAAGTAATGAGGCATCCCGAAGGGAAAAAAGTATAAAAGTACAGTATGTAATCCGAGATATGTACCTTATATTTTATTAGCAAGCATATACGGCTAATATAGCGTGAAAGCGAGCAACAAATGCGAAGCAAACGCGATCCGCACCTACTAAACACTCAACAAACAACATGAGAATCATGTATATAGACAATAGTATCGATATACAACATATAGCAACATAATAACTATATATGTCAACATAGCAATTGCAATAAAAGCAATATATTCAACCATCAACCAACTAGCATTCATAACCAATAAATATTCATTTATATTCTCATTAATATTCAATGAATTAGGTTTCCAATTTAAATCACATATGATTCATTAACAGTGGATGTTCTTACTAACATTCATTTTCAATTAGTTTATATTCACTAATTCATATTCAAGTTGGTTCACTTCCAAATCAAATTCAATTCTATTTAAGATTCACTTAACTTCCAATTGAATTTCAATTATTTTAGCTTTCAATTTTCATTAACATTAGATTTTAATGAATTATATACAATCAACTAACAATCATATAACAACCAAGGTATATTCATATAGTTTCACTTCTTATATATATAAGTTTATTTCACAATTGTAAATCACTTTAATTATAATTCAATTCTTATAATTCTTTTGCTTATACAATTATTCTTAAATTTAGATTAGTCAAACAACTAAACAATCAACTTATAAATACTTTAATAATTCTGAAAAATTATTCCTTTATATATAAAATATAATCAAGGTAAAATTATTTCATTTACCCAATTTAAAACAATATCGTGTCGGTTTATCTTGTTTAAGAGTTTAGAAACCCCTTTCTACGATAGTTAGCTAGACTACATCGACCGAAATCTATAAACAATCAACCGATAAGTCAACACAATACAAAACAATTATATATTCACTAACAAATACGCTCTCATATCTATTATTACACTCAACTCATTCTAGAGTACTACTGACTCTATCTCTAATGAGTAATACCCAACAGAACCATGGTTGTCGCTTAACCATACGCTCTGATACCACATTGTCAGGAACCGATTCTTCGTCTTTCGAAAATTCAACATCGATACTCACTTTATCGACTGCCGAGCAATCGAATGACGAAAAACCGAACACTGAGGGTTTAAGAAGAAGAAAAGAAAGAAGAAGAGGTAAGAGATAGAAAGATAGAGAGGAAAGAAAATAGAAAATAGAACGCAACCGAACACAACACAACAATATCAGAATCTCAAAATCGCAGCGGAACAACATATAATAATAAATGAATAATCTTTAAACAAAGAACTATATCAGTTATTACATTTTATACATTACATTTCATTACATCATATCATCAGAGTGTACAACAACAACAACAAACAGTGCAGCGGAAAAGAAATACTATATACTAGTAATACGCCATGCCATCCAGCTTGCCTCCAGCAATTCCAGAATATCCAGAATATCCTGATAAACCTAACTCTTGACTTCCCATGTGAAAATTGGTGAGCACCCAGAGTTTAGGAAGGAAAACAATAAACTCCGAGTCAGTCATGTGACTGGTGTGAGAACTCAAAACAGTTTATTTATCTTAAAAAAATCAAAATAGAGGAATATTTTTAAAGTCAATTCGCAATGCTTTTAAAAATGAGACTACCATAAGACCTCCCGCACACACACACAATGCAAACGCAGAATCGGAGGAGATTTCTCCTTATGATAGTCAAAGATGCTTGATACGCATTTAAAAAGAACATTTGATATTATTACTAGTGCATAGTGTAGGAAAATTTCATTTCGAAAATAAAGATATAAATCTTAGCCAGCATAGACATTCCGCACTTATGCTTACTATAGCTACCATGTTCAATAGCAGGTTACCGCCACATTCCATGGCAGGTTATACAACTAAAACCGTACAAGATCGTATTGTTTCTTTGGATTTCCAACGAATGATCAGGCCAAGGAACTTCCCATTGCCACATGAGAATGCCTCTGGATTTACATCCCCGAGAACCAAACCGGATCTCTGCCAACACAAGGCCGGGTTACCCCTAACTGAGTAACAACTGACCGAATATGCCATCCCCCGGTCCTTTGGAACCTTTCACCGAGCGCTCGTAATCAATTCACACAATCATAAAGTGTTTTCAACATGAGTAAGTATCTGGGCTCCATACCATGATACCACCCTTTTCCAGAAGGAAATGCACATATCCTAAAGGGCGCTACCCCTCATAACCTTGCTGCATCTTTCCTGTTTTGACCATTCCCGAGGTGTGAGGCTCGACGAAGTCACGTCCACAAAAACATACTTTATACAAAAGCCATGCTTTGGGTCAACAAATGATCATAGAAATGATCACCAGGATAGACGATCAAACAAATGATCCTATCACAAATAATCAACACAATGATCATTTCACAGCAACACTCAGCATGTCACATTACCAAATTGGGAATATATCGCTGATAACCTTCAACTACATAACCTCTGAGCTCGTACGTCTCAGAGAAGGGTGTTAAGCTAAAAGAATAAATTCTCCGCCACCAACAGAAATATATTTGAAAGAAATCTGCTTTATATCTCAATCTGTAATGTCAGACATACAATCCATACAAGTCTGTTCCGGGCTCGAACAGAACCGAAGGCACTTACAAAGAAGTCCTTGCAATCCGGATAATCTCTAATCACATCCGGGCTTCCCATCACATAGGGAGTCTCTATACCGTAGCTACTCGGTGCAAAGACAATCGACGAGTTGTCCTTTCGCTTTCAAAAAGATCCGGTCTTCAACACCGGTCTTCAAATGCAATTCATAACGACGTATCACATATTCGGAATAGGTTATACGACCCCATGGTCCTTTCCCGGTTAACCCGAATAGTGAGCGCTTATAAAAAAAATGTGGCATTCAAATTCAAGCAAATCGCAATAATACCCATTCAAAGGGAAATATTGATAGTCGGTTATTGTACTATCAATGGATATGCACAACATCACCAGATTCTAAATAATTTTCCAAATTATTTATTTCCCAAAATATCTTTACTAGATATATAATTTTCACACTTCAAAAATAAATCAATATTTATTTCTGAACAAATTTCCCCATTCTTTTATAAATTCCATAGTGAATTTTCATTCCAAAATATCCATGCATATACGATTTCAATTATTCGTTTCAATTTATCTTCAAAAAGATAAATTCTCAAAATATTCACTTTATATTGGAAAACATTTCCATACTTATTTAATAAGTAATTCACAAATCTTTTTATTTTCTACACTTGGAAAATATTCAATATACTTAAATCGAGATTAAGTATATATTTCATTCTTTAAGGAAATCATGCTCTTAAACATATTTATTTGGGCCAAAACGAATGTTGCGTAAAACATCGTTACGACGTCCCAAAATCACTAGTATAGGGATTCGAAATTAAAATAGATATATAAATCCCAATACTATACAAAACATTTCCTTTCGGAAATCATTTACTATAACAACAGTGTTATAGTCCACTATTTCCTTTTATTTCTCGAAAACGTCTATTTCAACAATAAATGTTGAAATCTAGGGTTTCGAATCTCAACACATTTTAAAACATCGTTAGATCGTTTTAATTCTATTTAAACATCAAATCTAAACATTTTCTTTAACATATTATTCACTATTCAAAAACGTGAATATACTACGTTAACCATTTCATCATTTCTATACATTTCATTTTAAAGGATTTATTCACAGTCAAAAACGTGAATATAACTCCATAAATAAGTTATAACAATTTACTTATCAAAATAAGTCTTTGCGAATTTATAGAACAACGTTTATAAATTCCATTTCTATTTATTTTATAACAACTTCCTTTTATAAATTCCTTTATTAACCTATCTCAATTCATATCTCAATGATATACTAGAAATTCATATTATAAGTCAAATGCTCATAAAACGATTATTTTACAAAATCGTTCCTTTAAACTTCATAATTATAAATCTTATAACTTATAAGGTTCGTTTATTTATCCAAACCTATTCTTCAAATAACTTTACAAATTTCATAAACCTACTGCTTATAAAATTTCATTTATAACTTCACCGTTTATGATTCTATAAATTTCATTCATTTCTGAAATTCATTCATAATTCATTCTAACACTTATAAAGGCTCGTTTTATAACTCAAATATTTTTAATTTATAAATACCAATTTATAAATCCTTTATAATTTCATGATTTCTGATTTATAAAATAATCAAATTTTATAAATCCTATATTTTTTAACTTTTTACAATAAATTCAGAAATTCCAATTTAAACTATTTTATAAAACCATTAACCCCATATTTTCAAAAATCAACTTTTAACTATATTTCTCAAAAATCATAATTTTTATAACATTAAAATTATAACGTTTATTTATTTAAAATGAATCAATTCCAAAAATATTTTATAAACGTTTTCTGTCAAAAATCACTTTGAAATCCTTTTAAAATTCCAAATTTTGGTCCAATGATGCTACATACCAAATAGCCAATCACGACAACAACGATATCATATATCAATATGATAATCAACGAATATCAAAATATTCAAAATCAAATAAATACTGTTGAGGAATCCTGTTGGATCCCTCCAACCTGTTTTCCTGCATCCACAAACATTAGCACAATACCAATTCCGCTCCAGTACGGAATTATCGCGGTATATGGGATTTAAAATATTATCCGCTTAATAGACGGCGCAATAGGGTCTCATCCGCTATACAAATGCGGGAAATCAATAACTCCAATATATACATATGCCAATATATATATATATATATTGCTATTATATATAATACCAATTTCACTGTTTATGAAATATTCGCGGTATATGTTTTTAATAAATAACATCCGCTTACTAACGGCGCATAATGTCTATTTTAACAATCAATAGATAACAATCATCATTCAAACATGCATTCAAATATTTTAAATCTAACTATTTAAAATAAAATCGAAACCGATTCGATTGAGTGAGAAGTTCTCACCTTGATTTTAATTTCGTTTTAGCGATTTATTTCGAATAAAATTAAACGGACGTTTAATTTTACCCGAAATTCTCACTAACTCCAAACGACTCCAAACGACTCCAATCCAACTCCATCGCGTAGTGCTCGTCCATACGATTCCAACGCAACTGGTTTCGCGCGTTTTCAACCTCGTATGAAAAAGTTATGATAATATGAAGTTACACGATTTTTTTATATATAAATTTACAACTTAATTATAATTTTTAAACCTATATCTATTCCTGGCCGCTGGATCTCTCTTGCTTGCATTGGGGCCGTCCACCCCATCATCTTCCCTCCTTCGTTCGGCTATAGGTAATAGACGAACACATGAACCCAACATCCCATAATTAGGGTTTAAATTCGCACCCCTCAAACGACGACTAAACTCGATCATCTCCTCACCATCGAAGCGCCATCACCCCCTCAACACTCGGCCCAAGAACAAGCAAGCTCGGTTGCACCATCACCGTGCAATTCCTTCTCGAACGCGCGACCTTCACGAATGATTTCTGGTCCATCCACAGCTCCAAACACGATCTTGACCGTTGAATAGCTAGTTCGTGTTGTGCTCTACAAGATTGTAGTTGAGAGTTTCTTGCAATAATGCTTAGATTTGAAGAAAATTGGAGGAGAACGAATTGAATTGTGGATTGGGAGAAAATTGGAGAAGAAAATGATAGTTTTCTGGCCGTGTATTAGGTGGAAGCGGCTGATGAATATTAGGGTTAGGTTTATATTTTTTTTTTATTTGAGTGAGGGGCTATTTATAGGAAATTTTTGAACACTATTCATTCCGGAAATTCCGAACTCCGATTTACGCGCCGAAACTGACGTTTCTAGTGTTTACCCCATGTTCCGGACACAATGGAACAGGTTTCGGAAGCTAATTCGGACATCTGTGCGAGTTATGGCAATAAACGATCGATTTAAATTAAACCGATTTAAACGATTTTTTAGGCGTTTTAATTTGTACCGGACAAACGGTAAATCCAATTGACACGAAATTTGAAACCTTACAATAATATCACATTACGGATCCGATGAAACTGGTTTCGTCGAAATCCGAGACTTTTTGAAAAATGGCTATTTTAACTCGCCAAATTAATATTAAAAAATAATTCGATGAGTTTCGAGCTGCCACGATCAAACGATAACTCCGATTGCTACGAAAATTGAAATCCGGTAATAACTAACTATTATGGATCCAATGAAACTAGTTTCGTTCAATTCTGAGACTGTTCAAAAATTGGCTATTTTCACTAGTCGATTTAATATTAAAATATTCAATTTTCACAAATTAACTTTTAATTCGATTTTAAAAGTTCTAAAATATCGTTCTAACTTCAACATGATAAAATAAAATTTTACAAATCATTTTCAATCATAGTTAACCCTATTTTCAATTATTTCCATAATTTAACATATTAAATTATCGATTTAATTATCCAATTAAATCCAATTATTCAAATTAAAATTTATTCGACTTATAAATTTTACTTATTAATATTTAAAATTAATTAAATATTCAAATTTAAATAAATAAAAATTCTGGGTCGTTACAGTATAAATCTACAAGGATAATAAAGTTTGAGATCTTTCCCACCACCTTAAGGTAACAAGAATTGTTTATGAATAATTATTCAAAACAAAAATGGATCAAGCGAGTAATGTGGAAAGGTATGACGCTCATTACAGTAAAGACTATACTCAAAAAGGAAAACAATGGTTGATTTTTAAAGAGATTTTCTCTTTGGTTTTACTAAAGGATTCTTTAGAATTAATTTGAAACTTATTGTAGAATATGACTTTAAGCAACCTCGGAGAAATATTAAAGTCATGTTACTCAATGGAGACATTGATGAAACAACTAAGAAAACCACTTATGGATTACCCTTTTGTATTAGGGATTCAAATACACCATTATCATTCATGGAGTGCTGTTCAAATTACCATAAAAGGGCTAGGCAGACAAGGCTTTAAAAAAAGGAGGGTGGGGTTTGGTATGCAAACTGCAAATCAATTATCTTTTGCCAAAATAGACAAATGTTGCCTTGTATATAAGAACATCCTTGAAGCTAAAGAAATGCAAAAGATTCCTTATGCATTTGTGGTGTGGAGTCTAATGCATGCTAAAGCATATACACAGAAGGATATTGCATGTATTATTTGGTAGATATCTTACTGACATTAAAAGTGTATTAATTGTTAATAACCAAAATGGTAATGATTTATCTTTAAGAAATAAATGATTATATGCTCAAGAAGGATTGGTTGGAGATCATAAAGGATTGCAGTCCGAATATTTTGGATGCTAAGAGTACGAAAGATCCACCTCAGGCAACAATAATATTATTTTTATTATTGTTATTTTTTTAGATGAAGCTATATAAGGAAAGCTGTCATACAGATACTTATATACTTCATTGCTATTTACCGTTATCGGGCATCGAACCATGGAAAATAATTGTATAATTTTGTCGTAAAGTAATGGACTATTGAATAAAGAAATTGAAAGATCATTAAAGTAATATTGTAACAATAAAAAACATATTAATTTCCAGTAAGGGGAGAGTGCAAAATAGATTGTAATTCATAGAGCATACCGTAACAAACTCCACTATGGCTGATCTGCTTACAAAAGGATTATCACCTAAGGTCTTGCATGAGCATCTTACTCAATTGGTGTAACTTTTATGTAAGATTATTTTGTTCCAGGGGGAGTTTGTATTTGATAGTATCATATGACACATTGCTCAATACTTTGGTTACAGATATATATATCAAGTTCTTTTTTATGATCATAAATAATGTAATAAAGTTTTGTTTGCACTCTAGGTTGTTCAAATATTGAACCTTTTGATCTCACTAAAGTAGGACCAGTTGGAAATAGACATGTATAGATCACATCTTATGTAATTTCCATGCTATGCATCAATAATTGATCTATGTCATTTGATTGTACCGATATATGTGAACATTGATTGGTTTAGTTACACTGAAGGTAAGGAAAGCCACTTCGATCCTTTATCAGCATAGTTAATGGACAAGGTTGCCCCAGAAACACCATATGTTATAAATAGAAAATTTTGGAGCTCATAAAATTAAACACATTTATAAGTTATTACATGGTGGGAGATTGTTGTAAAATTTCAATATGTGGGCCACATATGTAAAATAAATGCGTCGTGCTATTTTGGTGTAAAGACTAATTAAAGTGATCAAATTATGAATTAAAGTTAAAAGGCTTACATGTATAATTGTTATGGTATTAATGTGTATATACTGGGACAATTCTATTTTGTTGAAGGGCCAAATTAGAAAATACCAATATTATAAATAAGGGGTTATGGTTCCCAAAATACATAAGCTCCAGTTATTCTCCTAATCTCTTCCATGGAAATAATTCTGATCCAGGATTTATGTCAATTTGGAAGATCGGATCCAACTCCCATCTTTTAGATCCATCTCTTTCTCTTAATCAGTTTATGAAAGCAGCAACTATGAATTTAGATCTAATATAAGGTCTAGGTTTGTGTCAATATGGAAAACCGAACCAAACCAAATTTATTTTTCCAACAACAAGTATGAATTTAGGTATGGTTTCCGCTAACCCATTTACTTTCCTCTATTTCTTTTCAATTAAATCAATATAGGTCACCTAATCAGATCTACGATTTCATGATTAATCGGTCTTAAAGTATATTGAAATCCTAACACGTCTGTATTTGGAGAGTTAAGTAATAAATTTAGCATTTTCTTGATTTCATTAGGAAATCATAAATGAAACAGTAAGTATTGGCTTGGTGCTATAGCAACAAGGTACCTTATAAGATGAGAATGTAGGCTACAAATAGTCCAAGTATTGTATGGTCACCTAAAGGCTACGGCAGAATAGGTGGACAAGAATGGGAAAGTATCTATTTCATCATGCAATTGGATTATATCATAGTAGTTGTATTCCATGAATGTCTAGATGTGAATCTTGAAATTGTAGGGTTGAATGTTACACATACTTGAGTATGGAAAATAATAGGTAGTAGTAGTTTTTTAAATTTAAAGATTATGAAATAGCTTCAGATTGGTAGACTCAAATCACTTAAGCAGATAAAAATGTAAAATTAGTCATTACAATAGATTGTTGGATAATAGATATGGATTAGCAAATTTGAAGTTATTACAAATTGAAGTGGGATTTAAGTATATTTTATTCGTTCGAATGAAGTATATGTGTAACATCCCGCCTTTTTGTACGCTTTAAATCGACGATAAACTACACACGTCAGACTCAAACCATACAGAAGGGCGGATTGTTATTGGGGTGAATAAGAAAAAAGCAAAGAAAGAAAAAACAAAACATAATCTTACAGCGGAATGATAAAATATAATAATCAAATAACAGTTCATGAAGCTATTTTACAAAATATTTGATTATACTTATACAACACATATCAGAGTTACACATACCAAAGAATAATAAATAATGCAACGGAACAGTATGAAGGTAGTGGAATAATATAATACATAATAATACAATCTTCGTCTTCGTCCTCCAGAAATAAAGTCTTCAAATCCTAAAATGCTCAGGCTAACCCAAGCGAATTGAAAAGACAAAACACTCGAGTCAGAACTAAAAGATCATATGTGAGCTAAATCAACAAAAAATAATATGAGTGGAACAGCGTCAGAGATGTTTACGGGATTTGGCATCTCCTATCTAGTGTCAACGTGGGTGTAGTAACTTAAGAGATGTTTGGTATTTACATCTCCTAAGGATCCGTTAAACTATTTACTATGTAGTAATATTTCGCTATTATAATAATGTCTAATAGTAAAATAAACTTACTTTTAAATAGCGTTAAGGGGTTACCCATATAGCCCTTACCACGTAATTGTCCCAGTAGTCCATCCAGTATCAGCGCATCTCTAGATCTGGAGATTACCCTAAATACTCCACGGGCTATGGGAGAAAACCAAACTCGTACAAGGCGCGCAAGGGTAGGTGACACGGCACAACTAGGCAATGCCAGGGTAGATATACCAATTACGCTTCCTGACCGGTGGTAACGCGTAGCAGCTACTACCGCCCACATCGATCCACACCCCCAAATCAAAAGGTCCCCAAATCAATCACAAAGTAATAGAATGGTATCGAAGGAGTGTGTTCGATAAAAGCTGCTACCTTCTTAGCCTGTCAATCGCTCCTGTTTTAGCCACCTTATGCCAACACACGGGAGTCTGGTCCACGTATTTACCTCAAAGGAAATGTGCCACCATCCTACTTCATTCTAGAATCTCCACCGCGTACACAGTCGTTAAAGTGGTTTCCGGAGTTGGCAGAGAGTATGACAACTTCTGATCCCGGTCTCTTCAACAACCAACCGTTATTATAACACTGCGGTCTTTTCAAAATAGTTTATACTTTAGAATCAAATATCATTTCCCTTTCCAAATCAAATCAATGCAATATCATTTTCATTTCAAATATATCCTTTTCTAAAATCATAACACTTTCAAAGTTATAACATTTCAAAATCAAAACATCTGAATATTACCTTGAAACTCATAACTTTGAAACACAGCTTCCACCACTTAAATGGTTTAAATATTTAAAATACTTTGTATAATAAAATAGCCTCTTCAATTCCCAAATCAATTCCTAAATCATAAACTTCAATTCAATTCAGTTTCCAAATAAATTATTCCAAATTACATCATTTTCAAAATAGATTTGATCCACAAAATAAACCATTCGAGATTCCATATATTTCCAACTTTAAATATTCAACAATTTCACAACTGAGTTTGGAAATTTCATACATACATACCAAATTCAATTTTCTATTATTTAGTTTTGAAATATTTTACTTAATAAATCCATTGTCATTTAAATAAATTCCAACTTACAAATAACTAAATATTTCCTTCAATTTATTTATACTTGAAATACTCCTTTAATTCACCTTATCCCAAAAATCAAGTTATAATGATCATACCTTTTTAAAATTCCCAATTTAATAAATTTCACATCAACTTATTTTAGTTAATTCTTACATAAATTAAATTTCAAATAAATTTCCAATTTATCTTCCAACCTTAATTTATTTAAATCATTATAAACTCTATATATTAACATATAATTAAAATACCTAACCATATTATCTTCCATAAAATCAAACTTTATTATTAAACTTATTTTATATTAAAACAAATTATACATAGTTCAAAATCAAGAATAAAATGACATTATATAATATCGGGAATCAATATTTATATAAAACCATACATTTCTTTACAAAAGCATAGAAATCAGTTCAAAATATTGCCTATATATATAAACCACGATATCTGTATATAATTTTCTATCCTATGGTCGAGTGATACAAATATTTATCATTTCAATCCGTAATTTAAAATATAAATTTGGTTATATATCATTTTAAACCGTAATCCCGAATGAAATAAAATCCATAACAACTTGTGGTTTATAAAAATATAAATACAACATCCAATCATCTAATATCAAACATCAACCATTAATCACAATCATCATCCAATTCAAACAATAGCATCAATATAGAACAGATAATAAATAACAGGTATTTACTAGCAGTTTATATTCAATAATAAATTAAACAACAACTTAACTGGCAGTTTATATGCAATAAAAAATTTAATAAAAAATTTATCCAATTAAATTCAAATAAACTGAGATAATGATCCAAAGTATGCCAAACAGTCATAAATAAATTTTTAATCACATCATAAATCAATTTAACAAACATAAGAAATTTTAGAAGTTGTGAGTGGGTTAAAACACTCATCTTTTGAATTTAAATCCAATTTAAACCCAAAATTCAAACAATCTCAGAATTCATCCAACCCTGCATCAAAATGTTCGAAATTCCAATAGGATCGCAGTGGAGAAAACCGCGCGTGAATTGGACCTCGTATGTGAAAGTTACATCGATTAGAGCATATAAAAATTCGAATTAAATTTAAATAAAATAATACAGTTTGATTTCCACGTCACCTATCTTCTTCCTCCAGGAAGACCTAACGCACGCATGAAGCTTCAGCCACCAGAAGCCCTAACCACGACTCCAACTCCGATACGCCGCACGCCTCCGGTCGATCGTCACCTCGCCATCACCTCGCAAACACCCACAAGCCTCGCGATGAATGCCGCGCGTTGCCCACGGTTAAGAATCACGAGCAGCCACCACAAAAAAAGGTGACCTGCTTGAACTTTTCATCCCGGTCCACCTATCAAATCGACGAACAAACTATACCAATGAACACCCCTTGGTCCACTCTACAGAACCCCTCAGACAATTTGGCGAACGGTCAAAGTTAATCACGACGCGATGAACGGCCGAGAATTGATCATCAATTTCTGGACAAACAAAGCTTCAAATCAGAAAACGAATAATAGATCTAAGATGCGCTCATCGAGAGCTTCAGATCGATATACAATTAGATATGTATTGAGGAATTTGAATTTTGAAGTAGAAATTTTTGATTTGCAATTGACTGTGAAATTTAGAGTTTTTCTGCCATTGAGAAAGAGAAGCAATTGTAATTGTACGTACAGAAAAATGAACATAAGAAATAGGCTAGGCTTTATAATAAGGTACATATGCAAAGCTGAAATTAGAATGGACCGGATTGATTTGGATCGCAAATTGAACGATAATGGCCCAAAAAGCCCGTTCTGACTACGGAACAAAATTAGGTCAACCCATATATCAAAATAGATGTTTTAAAATATTTTAAATGCGATGGGACAGGCTTCAAGTCCAAATTCCATCGTATGAAAAAGTTATGCTAAAATAAATTTATTTCAAATTGATTTTCTAGGCGTTTCGAGCCCGTACGATCAAACGACAAGTCCGATCGCTACGAAACTTAAAATCCTATAAAAGTTCACCGTTACGGATCCGATGAAACCTGTTTCGTCGAAATCCAAGTCAATGGCCAAAATGGCTATTTTTACATCAATTAAATTAATTAATAATTAATTAATTAAATCAAATTTTCAATTTCAATTCTATAATTGACAATTCTTATCATTTTTAATTTCTTACTCATTTACACTAATTTAACAAATTTAGATGTCAATTTAGAGTTGATTAATTTATCAATTTCAGTGTTAAATCTCAATTTCATTTAAATTCAGAAATTATAAATTTAAAATTCCAAAATCCATTTATTTACTTTTAAACCTGGTTATTCAAGACTTTTATTTCAAAAAAGATATAATTAACATTGGTTTATAACATGGTACATTAATATTTCCCAACTTCATCCTAATTCCTATTTACGTAATATTTAAATATTAATTTTCATTTAATTCCAACTAATCCAATTATTAAATTTAAATTAATAAATCTTGATTCCCATTCTTTTTTTATTCAAACATTCATTATCCTATTCATAATTTATTATCACCCAAACAATTATTACAATTAATATCTAATATTGGTTTTTCCAAATTACAGCTAACTACGTATTATTTCATGAATTAATATTACTTTAAATTTTATTTCCCAATTACTATTTATAATCAATAATGACCTTGTAATTGTTTCAATTAATTGGGTTTGCACTAAGTTAGTTATTTATTAACTTGCATTAACATTATTACCTTTATTTTAGTGATTTCATTATTAAATTACAGAATTTTTTATTTTCTTTCCAAATTAAATTTACCAAAACTTAATAAATTAACAAAATTTAATTATCGAAAATTACGGGTCGTTACACTCTCCCCCGCTCAAAACTTTTCGTCCCCGTAAAGGAAAAAGAAGGGAAATGAAAATTTTAGTAATCAATATATATTATTCAAAAATATTAATTTTATAAACAAATAAATTTAAAAAATTTAATAATTCTAATAAAATGTATCAATTTATAACTTTTAAATCTTTTTATACTCAAATTGATAAAGTTTGGAAAACATTTTTCAAAAATTTTCTAAGTCTAAGATTTACGAAAAATTTCAGCAGATCCTTTGTACGGGGAGGCTCGGGAGAAATTATAATATCAAATATAACAATATATACATATATCTTTCAAAATAATATATTCCAACACGAGAAAATAATATAATAACGCTATAAAACCGTAATCCGAGAAAATTATCCATATAGCCCTCACCACGTAATAGTCCCAATAGTCCATCCAGCATCAGCGCATCTCCACATCGGGAGACTATCCTAAATATTCCACGGGCTATGGGAGAAAACCAAACTCGTACAAGGCGCGCTAGGGAAGGTGACACGGCATAACTAGGCAATGCCAGGATAGATATACCAATTAAGCTTCCATACCGGTGGTAACGGGTAGCAGCTACTACCTTCCACCTCGATCCACACCCCTAAAATCAAAAGGTCCCCAAAGCAATCACAATGTAATAGAATGGTATCGAAGGAGTATGTCCGATAAAGGGTGCTACCTTCTTAGCCCGTCAATCGTTCCTGTTTTAGCCACCTTATGCCAACTCACGGGAGCCGGTTCCACGTATTTACCTCAAAGGAAACGTCACCACCATCCCACTTCATTCTGGAATCTGCACCGCGTATGCGGTTGTTAAAGGGTTTTTCTGTAACGATCCCGGATTTTTATAAAGTTTAAATTGATAATTAAATTAAATTTTAATTTAAAATTGTGAAATTTATTGATAAATTGATTTGAAAATTATCAAAATGAAGTCTTTAAAATAAAATATACTTTATAAATACTAAGCATAAGTAAATAAAATAAATACGTATAGCTAAAATTTTAAACAACACATCAACTAGAATATACAAAGTATAAATAAGACAATGGAGATTTATAAAGTACAAATAAAACAAAGTATATAGGAAAACATCAACATATAAAAGGCTGCCAGGTAAGTAAGAAAATATATAAAGTCATAAGACAAAGGAAATCAATACAAATAGCTTGGCCACCAACAACAGGATATTAGCCACTAAAATAAGTTTTAGCCAAAATGAATTAGCTTAGTCAACAAACAAAAGAAAATATCTATGTATATAATATCTTTAGCTGTAAAAAAATATGGGAACAAGCAAGTACATAATATTTTCTCTAAGCACACAAAGTATATTTTCCCAGTTAAAACAAATACATGCAAGTGTAGGCAAGCATAAACAAACTGTACAAGCAAACATAATCAATTATTCAAACAAGACTTAAGCAATTAATGCAGCCATGCATGTTGTGCAGACAACAATATATATCCCTGTACAATACAGTATCTTCAGCCATGACTATTGTACAACAAAATATTATATCACTTGTACAACATAAACCATCACCCTATACATTACAACATCACCTGTAACTTCATTTTATATACATCATCTTCTCATCTCAGTTTCGTTCACCATTATAAACTGAAGTAAAGATCATTCTTTAACTTAAACAATCATTCAACATAAAACATCAAAGCAATCAAAGAAAATCTGAGAACAAGGAAGAAACTTCAGCTAACAGTTCAAACCAGAGTTTTCAAACTTTGCAAAGTTTAAAAAGATTTCAACTTGAAGACTTCTGGAAAACAAGATGTTTAATGTGAGTAACTTCTTGTTGAAAATTTTGCTTTAGTATAATTTTATATGTTGCTTGAATAATATCTGAAATGTGTATGTTTATCTGTATGCTTACTGTTGTAATTCTGAGTATATAGAATATCAATGTTGGTTTAGCTGGAAGGCAACCTGTTTTTAAATTTCAAACCCTTCAGAAAACAAGATCTCAACTTCTAATTCCCCTTAAGCTTTGCTGTTCAAACAGAAATTATTTATAATGGGAAGATCTTTAATTTAAAAATAGTTATAAGAATGATATGTGTCATGTATTATCTGAAAATCAAAAAAAAAATAGAAAAAATAATAATAAAACAGGCTTCTCTGTTTTATAACTGTGAGTAAACAATATAAAAGTTTAAGTTAGATTTAATCTGTGAATGGTTCATGTTTAATCTTGTTCGTTATGAACAATTTCCTTTGACAATTACTCTGTGAATAACTATGTGAAAATGTCTATGATATTCATCTCCTCCCTGTTTTAGTTCACAAGGTAGAAACAATGAAAAGAAAAAAAAAACAATTCAACCCCCCCATTTTTAAATCACTGTTAGACTTTGATATTAAACAAAATGTGTGTGTTTTGATATGTAAGGTAGATTAAAAGTAGATTCAAGCAAGGGAAACAAAAATTTATTTTACAGTAAAAAAATTTAATTTTTGGATAAATTCGAAACTAACGATTTTCAAATTCGATTTTATATCTTGAATTCTTATTGGAAGATATGATTTTTAAAGCTAAAATATTGATTTGTCATTTTGTATTTCAAGAGCATTTTGCACTTGAAAGGAAATTGGATTTTTGCCAATTTCAGGCGACTAGAAGCTCTTTGATGGTCGGGGTTCGGCGAAGAGGTGGACGATACGTTGATGGTGGGAAAAATACTTTGAGACACTCACGTTCACTGTGGCGACGACGATGGGCAAAGTTTGTTTCTAAACCTAATTTTTTGGGTGGTCGAGAATTTGGCCACCGCGACCTCTTACGAGCATCGAGTTCGACGCAGTTTCGAGGGATGGTGGATGGGTCGTAGACGATGCTGCGGCCGGAGTTTGATGGCCTACGGTGGCCGGAGCATCGAGAAATGGGTGATGACAGGTTGGGGAGTTAAGGGTGGCGAGTGTCCCAGGTTTCGACCTTGCACTCGAATTTCAATTTCGAGCGAACGATGGATTTTCGATGACCGGAAACTGATGTGGGGAGGTTCGTCGACTTGTCTCAATGACCGACAAGGGACTGGAGGTGAAGGCGGCATGGTGCACGTGCACCGTGCATTTGTTTGGAAGTCTGGAAATTTAGGGAAGTGGGGAAGAAGCAGGGTGAACTCGCGTGTGTTGACTCGAAGCTTTACTCAGATTTTGAGGGGTAGAACTCGAAGCAGAGGAGTGTTGCTTCCAGTTGATGCTTTGGTTACAGGTTTCACAGGAAAACCTGTTATCCTGTTAAATTTAAAATAAAATTTAAAAACTAAGTTTAAATGAAAAGTAGAGTTTTAAAATGAAGTTTAAATATGATTCAATTTGGTTTTGGAATCTCAGTTTTAAAATATAATAAAGTTTTGAAATTTAATTTTTTTGAAACAACTTTAATGGTTTTAATAGGTTGAATTTAAAAGTAAAATTTTAAATTAAGATAGAGATTTAAACCCAAGTTTAAACCTGTATTCAAATTCAAATTTGAATCTGAGTTTTGAAATAAAAGAAGTTTTTAAAAGTTAATTTGTTTTTAAACATTTGAAAGATAGTGTAAATCTTTAGATTGATTTAAATTTAAAAAAAATGAAATTGGGTTTTGTATTCTTTTAAACTTCTATATCAAGGTAAATATTTTCTTGAACTTGTGAATTTAAAAGGGGTTTTGAAACTGTTTCAGACGTTGTCAAAGTCAATTTGTTTTCATTTTAAATCTTAAATTTAAAATGAAATTTTAAAAATATATTTGAAAGTAAATTGTTTTTGATAAATTGATCATTAATAAGATAAATGTTTTTATCTTTAAAAATATGAAGATTTAATGATTTGTAATTATTTGAATTAATTAAAAAGGATAATTAATGATTTGGATTAATTAAATAGGCAATTAAAGATTTTATTTCTTTAAAATAATTAATTAAGGGGTTAATTAATTTTATAATTTGTTTAAAGGTTACTTTAATAAATTTGTTAATTAAGAATAATTAATTAAAGTGTTTGATTAACTGATTATATCAAATGAATTGTAATTAATAAATCAGGATTGGATAATTAATTCATAAGAAATTAATTTAATTGAAAATAAGTTGAATTAATTAGGATTAAACAATAAATTAATCCTGCTTATAAATAATTATTGAATACTTGACATTACTTATGAATGATTGCATGATATGAGATGCCTTGAATTGATTGTCATATCTGATTTGTGATATTTTGTTCTGTAGATTGTGCTATGTATAATTTATTCATCTATTTGATGATACATCTGTATATTATCTGTGAATCTGTGAATGAGCGATAAGCGTAATAGTTATATCGCTTATCAACTATATTTCTATGTTTTAATCTGTGATGATTGAAATGATGTTGCACTAATGTGTTAAACCCCTGGACCACACCATACACACACAAATATGGATTTCACGAGGAAATCGATTAAGTCACAGATTTTTGAAAATCGTTTTGAATTTGAATTTTTAAATTCAAATGGTTTGAAATAGATTGGGTTTAAAGTGAAAAGCTTTTGATAAAGGAATTTCAAAGATGAAATTTATTTTGAATAACTTGATAAAGTTTGAAATTTAAATAATTTGATTTAAATTTAAATTCAAAATGTGAAACTGAATTCTATAATTTGAAACTAGGGATTAAAGATGTTATACCAGTTATATATGGGTTAAACTATTTTAAAATGTATTAATTTGGGAATACGAATATAAATTAAGGGCTTTAACTCGTATAAATATAATTGGATTTTTCTAAAATGAAAACTGTTTGTTTTCAAATAATAAAAACTTTCACATAAGTAATGAACTTTCAATTTGTGTTAAAAAGATTTCTAGTTTAAAATGAAAATGATTTCCAAATTATAGAAACGGTTTGAAAGCTATAAGTTAAATCTTTGATTTAAAGATTTAATGAGTTAATCCAATTGAAATGGAGATTGTTTTGAATTCCGTAAATAGATTTTTGTGAAACTAGGTGAACTTTGAGAAATAAATCTTTTGTTTTGAAGATTGGAAATGGTAATTCGTTTTAAACCGTTTAGCGAAAAAAATTGGGTAATAAGTTGTGACTTATTTGAAATCCCAATATCCATATGTTTTTGAACTATTTCGCTCACTATTCGGTTTAGCCGGGAGAGGACCTTTGTGTCATATATCCCATTCCAAATATGTGATACGTCGTTATGGATAGCATTTGAAGACCGGTGGTGAAGACCGGATAATTTCGAAAACGAAAGGACAACTCGTCGAATGTCTTTGCATCGACTGGTCCCCGATATAGAGACTCCATATGTGATGGGAAGTCTAGAAGTGATTAGGGATTATCCGGATTTGCAAGGGCTTCTTTGGAAGTGCCTTCGGTTCTGTTCGAACCCGGAACAGACTTGTATGGTTACGTGTCTGACATTACATTTTGAGATATAAAGCATATTTCTTTCAAATACATTTCTGTTGGTGGCAGAGAATTTATTCTTTTAGCTTAACACCCTTCTCCGAGGCGTACGAGCTCAGAGGTTATGTAGTTGAAGGTTATCAGAGATATATTCCTAATTTGGTAATGTGACATGCTAAGTGTTGCTGTGTGATGATCATTGTTTGATCATTTGTGATATGATCATTTGTTTGATCATTTATCTTTGTGATCATTACTTTGATCATTTGTTGACCCAAAGCATGGCTTTGAACCAAAGCGTGGCTTTGTGGACGTGACCTCATCGAACCTCACACCTCGGAATGGTCGAAACAGGAAAGATGCAGCAAGGTTATTGGGGGTAGCGCCCCTTAGGGTATGTTCATTTCCTTCTGGATAGAGGTGGTATCATGGTATGGAGCCCAGATACTTAACCTATGTTGTTACTGCAAATTTATTACTTTGTGGTTGTTGGTTATCGGGATCCCGGATAAAGGTTGGTTACGACCGGGGGATGGCATACTCGTGTCAGTAGTTACCTAGTTAGGGGTAACCCGGCCTTGTGTTGGCAGAGATCCGGTTAGGTTCTCGGGGACGTCCTTCCAGAGGCGTTCTCATGTGGCAATGGGAAGTTCCTTGGCCTGACCATTTGTTGGAAATCCAATTCCCAATACAAAACCCTGTACGGTTTTAGTTGTAGAACCTGCCATTTACTTATGGTGGCGCCCCACTGTTTAGTGGTAGCTATAGTAGGCATACGATAATGGTCGTATGTTGGCTAAGATTTATATTCTACTTTCGAAATGTTTTCTGCACTTTGCACTTATAGTAATAATATCAAGGAAATTGCGTATCAAGCATGTTTGACTATCATAAGAAGAAATCTCCTCCAATTCTGCGTTTGCATTGTGTGTGTGGCGGGAGGTCTTATGGTAGTTTAATTTCTAAAAGCATTGCGAATTGACATTAAAATCTTTTGTTGATTGTTTTAAAAGACAACTTTTTTTTTGTTGCTCACACCAGTCCCACGACTGATCCGGAGTTTATTGTTTCTTTCCTAAACTCTGGGTGCTCAAAATTTTCTACACGAGCAGTTCAGAGTTGGGTTTTTCAGATAGCTAGTTCAGTCTTTGGATGTGGACGAGACTTGCTTGTCTTTGCACATCGTGATGTTGAACGAGCTGCTGTTGCTGGAGTTCTCTTTTGAAGACTATCTTAGAGTTATATTGTTCCGCTGCTAGATGTTATCTATTTTCCTTTTTCGCTGCTATTTCTTGTATCATATCTCTAATGTATATTGATATTCATTGTATCACTCTGTTGTATCAGATATTGTACCTGTGTCGTATATCAATGTATTATTCTTCTTTTCCGCTGTGTTGTTTACTTAATGTTGTTATAAGCTCCGGCGACTCGGATTTGAACGGTCGAATCTACGGCATTCGAGTACGATGTAAAGTATGGATGTCGATTTTCGAGCGCGAAAAATCCGCGTTCGTCACATTTGGTATCAGAGCTAAGGTTGAAACTTTAGCTCAGGAGTATAACACATTGAGTAGCTCATTAGAGATAGGGTGAAGTATCCCTAGAATGAGTAATCCCTAAGATATCTGTTTGAACGCCTCGGTAAGTTCTCTTGCTATCCACTGATAGTGAGTATGAAGTGTAAGAAGAGAATGAGATAGGGGACAGGGAAATACGACCATAATGGGTCAATGCTCTGTAAAAACAGTGGAAACAACTTTCTTCTCAATCTCTTTTTGATTCGTTTTCAAATTTCTTTTGATTGCTTCGTGATAGCTCCAGAAAGAACTTTCGGTGCGGAGATGGCCCTACGAATCATTGTAGAAAATCCTTACTTCGTATCTTCATCGGTTTCTTACCAGTTTCTCGATTTAAATCTTAATAAATATGAATTGGAAATTTTGAATAAATTGGAAATTTTAAATTGAGTTAAATTGATTAATGGAATATGATGCTAAATTTGAATTGTATTGATAAAACGATTTCGTTTAAAACCAAATTTGAGATTTTCTTATAATTTCTCGGGTTGATCGAAGTCCGAAGAGGGACGAATTAGTATATATTCTAAGATATTCCGACTTGAGTTTGGAATTCATATCTTAAATTTGAGAAATTATAGGAGATCGAATCTGTCTATCTCTGTGTTGTTTTCGTGCTTGCGAATTTCGAGGAGGAAATTCTTTTAAGGGGGGAAGTCTGTAACGATCCCGGATTTTTATAAAGTTTAAATTGATAATTAAATTTTAATTTAAAATTGTGAAATTTATTGATAAATTGATTTGAAAATTATCAAAATGAAGTCTTTAAAATAAAATATACTTTATAAATACTAAGCATAAGTAAATAAAATAAATACGTATAGCTAAAATTTTAAACAACACATTAACTAGAATATACAAAGTATAAATAAGACAATGGAGTTTTATAAAGTACAAATAAAACAAAGCATATAGGAAAACATCAACATACAAAATGCTGCCAGGTAAGTAAGAAAATATATAAAGTCATAAGACAAAGGAAATCAATACAAATAGCTTGGCCACCAACAACAGGATATTAGCCACTAAAATAAGTTTTAGCCAAAATGAATTAGCTCAGTCAACAAACAAAAGAAAATATCTATGTATATAATATCTTTAGCTGTAAAAAAAATATGGGAACAAGCAAGTACATAATATTTTCTCTAAGCACACAAAGTATATTTTCCCAGTTAAAACAAATACATGCAAGTGTAGGCAAGCATAAACAAACTGTACAAGCAAACATAATCAATTATTCAAACAAGACTTAAGCAATTAATGCAGCCATGCATGTTGTACAGACAACAATGTATATCCCTGTACAATACAGCATCTTCAGCCATGACTATTGTACAACAAAATATTATATAACTTGTACAACATAAACCATCACCCTATACATTACAACATCACTTGTAACTTCATTTTATATACATCATCTTCTCATATCAGTTTCGCTCACCATTATAAACTGAAGTAAAGATCATTCTTTAACTTAAACAATCATTCAACATAAAACATCAAAGCAATCAAAGAAAATCTGAGAACAAGGAAGAAACTTCAGCTAACAGTTCAAACCAGAGTTTTCAAACTTTGCAAAGTTTAAAAAGATTTCAACTTGAAGACTTCTGGAAAACAAGATGTTTAATGTGAGTAACTTCTTGTTGAAAATGTTGCTTTAGTATAATTTTATATGTTGCTTGAATAATATCTGAAATGTGTATGTTTATCTGTATGCTTACCGTTGTAATTCTGAGTATATAGAATATCAATGTTGGTTTAGCTGGAAGATAACCTGTTTTTAAATTTCAAACCCTTCAGAAAACAAGATCTCAACTTCTAATTCCTCTTAAGCTTTGCTGTTCAAACAGAAATTATTTATAATGGGAAGATCTTTAATTTAAAAATAGTTATAAGAATGATATGTGTCATGTATTATCTGAAAATCAAAAAAAAAATAAAAATAATAATAATAAAAAAGGCTTCTCTGTTTTATAACTATGAGTAAACAATATAAAAGTTTAAGTTAGATTTAATCTGTGAATGGTTCATGTTTAATCTTGTTCGTTATAAACAATTTCCTTTGACAATTACTCTGTGAATAACTATGTGAAAATGTCTATGATATTCATCTCCTCCCTGTTTTAGTTCACAGGGTAGAAACAATGAAAAGAAAAAAAAAACAATTCAACCCCCCCATTTTTAAATCACTGTTAGACTTTGATCTTAAACAAAATGTGTGTGTTTTGATATGTAAGGTAGATTAAAAGTAGACTCAAGCAAGGGAAGCATGTACAACATACAAAAATTTATTTTAAAGTAAAAAAATTTTAATTTTTGGATAAATTCGTAACTAACGATTTTCAAATTCGAGTTTATATCTTGAATTCTTATTGGAAGATAGGATTTTTAAAGCTAAAATGTTGATTTGTCATTTTGTATTCAAGAGCATTTTGCACTTGAAAGGAAATTGGATTTTTGCCAATTTCAGGCGACTAGAAGCTCTTTGATGGTCGGGGTTCGGCGAAGAGGTTTCGAGCCTACGTTGACGGTGGGAAAAATACTTGGAGACACTCACGTTCACTGTGGCAACGGCGTTGGGCAAAGTTTGTTTCTAAACCTAATTTTTTGGGTGGTCGAGAATTTGGCCACCACGACCTCTTACGAGCATCGAGTTCGACGCAGTTTCGAGGGATGGTGGATGGGTCGTAGACGATGCTGCGGCCGGAGTTTGATGGCCTACGGTGGCCGGAGCATCGAGAAATGGGTGATGACAGGTTGGGGAGTTAAGGGTGGCGAGTGTCCCAGGTTTCGACCTTGCACTTGAATTTCAATTTCGAGCGAACGATGGATTTTCGATGACCGGAAACTGATGTAGGGAGGTTCGTCGACTTGTCTCAATGACCGACAAGGGACCGGAGGTGAAGGCGGCACGGTGCACGTGCACCGTGCATTTGTTTGGAAGTCTGGAAATTTAGGGAAGTGGGGAAGAAGCAGGGTGAACTCGCGTGTGTTGACTCGAAGCTTTACTCAGATTTTGAGGGGTAGAACTCGAAGCAGAGGAGTGTTGCTTCCAGTTGATGCTTTGGTTACAGGTTTCACAGGAAAACCTGTTATCCTGTTAAATTTAAAATAAAATTTAAAAACTAAGTTTAAATGAAAAGTAGAGTTTTAAAATGAAGTTTAAATATGATTCAATTTGGTTTTGGAATCTCAGTTTTAAAATATAATAAAGTTTTGAAATTTAATTTTTTTGAAACAACTTTAATGGTTTTAATAGGTTGAATTTAAAAGTAAAATTTTAAATTAAGATAGAGATTTAAACCCAAGTTTAAACCTGTATTCAAATTCAAATTTGAATCTGAGTTTTGAAATAAAAGAAGTTTTTAAAAGTTAATTTGTTTTTAAACATTTGAAAGATAGTGTAAATCTTTAGATTGATTTAAATTTAAAAAAAATGAAATTGGGTTTTGTATTCTTTTAAACTTCTATATCAAGGTAAATATTTTCTTGAACTTGTGAATTTAAAAGGGGTTTTGAAACTGTTTCAGACGTTGTCAAAGTCAATTTGTTTTCATTTTAAATCTTAAATTTAAAATGAAATTTTAAAAATATATTTGAAAGTAAATTGTTTTTGATAAATTGATCATTAATAAGATAAATGTTTTTATCTTTAAAAATATGAAGATTTAATGATTTGTAATTATTTGAATTAATTAAAAAGGATAATTAATGATTTGGATTAATTAAATAGGCAATTAAAGATTTTATTTCTTTAAAATAATTAATTAAGGGGTTAATTAATTTTATAATTGGTTTAAAGGTTACTTTAATAAATTTGTTAATTAAGAATAATTAATTAAAGTGTTTGATTAACTGATTATATCAAATGAATTGTAATTAATAAATCAGGATTGGATAATTAATTCATAAGAAATTAATTTAATTGAAAATAAGTTGAATTAATTAGGATTAAACAATAAATTAATCCTGCTTATAAATAATTATTGAATACTTGACATTACTTATGAATGATTGTATTATATGAGATGCCTTGAATTGATTGTCCTATCTGATTTGTGATATTTTGTTCTGTAGATTGTGCTATGTATAATTTATTCATCTATTTGATGATACATCTGTATATTATCTGTGAATCTGTGAATGAGCGATAAGCGTAACAGTTATATCGCTTATCAACTATATTTCTATGTTTTAATCTGTGATGATTGAAATGATGTTGCACTAGTGTGTTAAACCCCTGGACCACACCATACACACACAAATATGGATTTCACGAGGAAATCGATTAAGTCACAGATTTTTGAAAATAGTTTTGAATTTGAATTTTTAAATTCAAATGGTTTGAAATAGATTGGGTTTAAAGTGAAAAGCTTTTGATAAAGGAATTTCAAAGATGAAATTTATTTTGAATAACTTGATAAAGTTTGAAATTTAAATAATTTGATTTAAATTTAAATTCAAAATGTGAAACTGAATTCTATAATTTGAAACTAGGGATTAAAGATGTTATACCAGTTATATATGGGTTAAACTATTTTAAAATGTATTAATTTGGGAATACGAATATAAATTAAGGGCTTTAACTCGTATAAATATAATTGGTTTTTTCTGAAATGAAAACTGTTTGTTTTCAAATAATAAAAACTTTCACATAAGTAATGAACTTTCAGTTTGTGTTAAAAATATTTATAGTTTAAAATGAAAATGATTTCCAAGTTATAGAAACGGTTTGAAAGCTATAAGTTAAATCTTTGATTTAAAGATTTAATGAGTTAATCCAATTGAAATGGAGATTGTTTTGAATTCCGTAAATAGATTTTTGTGAAACTAGGTGAACTTTGAGAAATAAATCTTTTGTTTTGAAGATTGGAAATGGTAATTCGTTTTAAACCATTTAGCGAAAAGTTTTGGGTAATAAGTTGTGACTTAATTGAAATCCTAATATCCATATGTTTTTGAACTATTTCGCTCACTATTCGGTTTAGCCGGGAGAGGACCTTTGTGTCATATATCCCATTCCGAATAAGTGATACGTCGTTATGGATAACATTTGAAGACCGGTGGTGAAGACCGGATATTTTCGAAAACGAAAGGACAACTCGTCGAATGTCTTTGCATCGACTGGTCCCCAATATAGAGACTCCATATGTGATGGGAAGTCTAGATGTGATTAGGGATTATCCGGATTTGCAAGGGCTTCTTTGGAAGTGCCTTCGGTTCTGTTCGAACCCGAACAGACTTGTATGGTTACGTGTCTGACATTACATTTTGAGATATAAAGCATATTTCTTTCAAATACATTTCTGTTGGTGGCAGAGAATTTATTCTTTTAGCTTAACACCCTTCTCCGAGGCGTACGAGCTCAGAGGTTATGTAGTTGAAGGTTATCAGAGATATATTCCTAATTTGGTAATGTGACATGCTAAGTGTTGCTGTGTGATGATCATTGTTTGATCATTTGTGATATGATCATTTGTTTGATCATTTATCTTTGTGATCATTACTTTGATCATTTGTTGACCCAAAGCATGGCTTTGAACCAAAGCGTGTCTTTGTGGACGTGACCTCGTCGAACCTCACACCTCGGAATGGTCGAAACAGGAAAGATGTAGCAAGGTTATTGGGGGTAGCGCCCCTTAGGGTATGTTCATTTCTTTCTGGATAGAGCTGGTATCATGGTATGGAGCCCAGATACTTAACCTATGTTGCTGCAGCAAATTTATTACTTTGTGGTTGTTGGTTATCGGGATCCCGGATAAAGGTTGGTTACGACCGGGGGATGGCATACTCGTGTCAGTAGTTACCCAGTTAGAGGTAACCCGGCCTTGTGTTGGCAGAGATCCGGTTAGGTTCTCGGGGACGTCCTTCCAGAGGCGTTCTCATGTGGCAATGGGAAGTTTCTTGGCCTGACCATTTGTTGGAAATCCAATTCCCAATACGAAACCCTGTACGGTTTTAGTTGTAGAACCTGCCATTTACTTATAGTGGCACCCCACTGTTTAGATGGTAGCTATAGTAGGCATACGATAATGGTCGTATGTTGGCTAAGATTTATATTCTACTTTCAAAATGTTTTCTGCACTTTGCACTTATAGTAATAATATCAAGGAAATTGCGTATCAAGCATGTTTGACTATCATAAGAAGAAATCTCCTCCAATTCTGCGTTTGCATTGTGTGTGTGGCAGGAGGTCTTATGGTAGTTTCATTTCTAAAAGCATTGCAAATTGACTTTAAAATCTTTTGTTGATTGTTTTAAAAGACAACTATTTTTTTTTGTTGCTCACACCAGTCCCATGACTGATCCAGAGTTTATTGTTTCTTTCCTAAACTCTGGGTGCTCAAAATTTTCTACACGAGCAGTTCAGAGTTGGGTTTTTCAGATAGCTAGTTCAGTCTTTGGATGTGGACGAGACTTGCTTGTCTTTGCGCATCGTGATGTTGAACGAGCCGCTGCTGCTAGAGTTCTCTTTTGAAGACTATCTTAGAGTTATATTGTTCCACTGCTAGATGTTATCTATTTTCCTTTTTCGCTGCTATTTCTTGTATCATATCTCTAATGTATATTGATATTCATTGTATCACTCTGTTGTATCAGATATTGTACCTGTGTCGTATATCAATGTATTATTCTTCTTTTCCGCTGTGTTGTTTACTTAATGTTGTTATAAGCTCCGGCGACTCGGATTTGAACGGTCGAATCTACGGCATTCGAGTACAATGTAAAGTATGGATGTCGATTTTTGAGCGCGAAAAATCCGCGTTCGTCACATTTTCAGAATTGGCAGAGAGTATGACAACGTCCGACCATGGTCTCTTCAACAACCAACCGTTATTATAACACCGTGGTCTTTTCAAAATAGTTTATACTTTAAAATCAAAAATCATTGTCCTTTCCAAATCAAATCAATGCGATATCATTTTCCTTTTCAAATATATCCTTTTCTAAAATCATAACACTTTCAAAGTTATAACATTTTGAAATCAAAACATTTGATTATTATCTTAAAACTCATAACTTTGAAACATAACTTCCACCACTTAAATGGTTTAAATATTTAGAATACTTTATACAATAAAATAGCCTCTTCAATTCCTAAATCAATTCCCAAATCATAAACTTCAATTCAATCCAGTTTTCAAATAAATTATTCCAAATTATATCGTTTTCAAAACAGATTTGATCCACAAAATAAACAATTCCAGATTCTATATATTTCCAACTTTAAATATTCAACAATTTCACAACTGAGTTTGGAAATTTCATATATACATATCAAATTCAATTTTCTATTATTTAGTTTTGAAATATTTTACTTAATAAATCCATTATCATTTAAATAAATCCCAACTTACAAATAACTAAATATTTCCTTCAATATATTTATACTTGAATTACTCCTTTAATTCACCTTAACCCAAAATCAGGTTATAATAATCATACCTTTTTAAAATTCCCAATTTAATAAACTTCACATCAACTTATTTTAGTTAATTCTTAAATAAATTTAATTTTAAATAAATTTCCAATTTATCTTCCAACCTTAATTTATTTAAATCATTATAAACTCTACATATTAACATATAATTTAAATACTCAACCATATTATCTTCCATAAAATCAAACTTTATTATTAAACTCATTTTATATTAAAACAAATTATACATAGTTCAAATTCAAGAATAAAATGACATTATATAATATCGGGAATCAATATTTATATAAAACCATATATTTCTTTACAAACCATAGAAATCACTTCAAAATATTATATATATATATATATATATATAGACCATAGTGTATGTATATAATTTTATATCCTATGGTCAAGTGATACAGATATTTATCATTTCAATCCGTAATTAAAAAATAAATACAGTTATATATCATATCAAACCGCAATCCCAAATGAAGTACAATCCATAACAACTTGTAGTCTATAACAATTTAAATACAACATCCAATCATCCAATATTAATCATCAACCATCTATCACAATCATCATCCAATCCAAACAATAATGTTAATATAGAACAGATAATAAATAACAGGTATTTACTGGCAGTTTATATTCAATAACGAATTAAAGAATAATTTAACTGCCAGTTTACATGCAATAATAAATTTAATAACAAATTTATCCAATTAAATTCTAATAAACGGAGATGATGATCCAAAATATGCCAAACAGTCATAAATAAATTTCTAATCACATCATAAATCAATTTAACAAATATAAGAAATTTTAGAACTTGTGAGTGGGTTAAAACACTTGTGACGACCCGACTTTTTACCACCTAAAAAGTCGTATCATCATAAAGAAAGAAAGGAATAGAAAAGAGAAAAGAAAAGAAAGGAAGAAGAAATAACATCAGAATCTCAACAGCGGAACGAATAAATTATATTAATCACATAAGTATTACATAATATACTACATCAATTAGAGTTATACAGATAATACATCACATACTAGACAGTTATAAACACCTGTCTAGTTATACACCTCAATATACAATGCAGATAAACAACTCAGAGATACCAACACAGCAGAACATTATATATAGTCTACAACGCAGAAGCCTCATGCTCCATTGCTCCTCCAGAATTCGTCAAACCTAACCTGAATCCCTTGGCTACTCGTACAAATTTGAGTACCCGAGAATTTAAGAAAAATAGAAATAAACTCCGGGTCAGACATGGGTCTGGTATGAGTAACAGGTTAAAGTTGCTTAATTTTTAAAATACTTTGAAAATAAAAGGTATCACGTAAGACTTCCCACACATAAACACGGGTAAGTTTTTACCTTACGCTAACCAAATCATTTGATATGAAATTCAGTGATATTATAACAGGTCTAGGGTTTTCAAGTAAAATACAGAAATAGCTGAAATGCTTACATCTCACATTCCAACATAGTTGGGCACAACTAATACGTACGGCACTTATTGGAGATTGGATTCCATATAATGGCAGGGATTTTGGGGTACCGCCCGTCACAGTACGTGGCCTAGATCATCGTACTGAGGAGCCACCCTAACTCCCCTGCAACACAAGGCCGGAACCATTCGTTACTGAACAGTCCCGAACAAGATAACCCCGGCAGTTGGAGCTCAAAAACTGCCCACACAGCCGAATAAAAAGGGACATCTAGACAGGGGAAAATCTTGTCCTGCTTGGGCATGACCTACCTAACCTTGCTGCACCTCCCCTGTTTTAGCCATTCCCGGTTGATGAGGCTTGAGGCTACGATTACCTTTAATCAGAACACATCACTTAGAATGCTTATCGCCCACCTGACGATGTTCTGAAAGCATTCAATCCATACAAGTTCGTTTCGGGTTCGAACGAAACCGAAGGCAATATCTCGTCACACTCATTTTGGAATCACCCTCAGAGTTAACAACGATAACCCTTGCACTCTAAATCTTCATCTTCACTTCAGATTAATGACCTATCGTTAATTTGGATCGATGTGGTTTTCGGATGTCCAAATATGGAAACCCGATCCCGGTCTCATCGAAATCCAAAACGTATCTTTTAAGGCCAAGTTGTTTTAAAGTTTAAAACAATTCAATTCAATTATCCATATACACACAGACAGATAATTCACAATATCACAATAGATAATCAACATTATCATCATAAACAGATAATCAATATTATCACTACAAACAGATAATGCATATTATCATCATAACAGATAATCCATATTATCATCATACTTAAATCAAAGCATCCATATCACATAACATCAATTTCTCATATCTGAGATCTTAAACCATTCAAGGTAAACAATATCATCCATCCATACATAAGCAATCACATCAGCTATAATTAATTTAAAATGAATTAAATTAATTACTTACATCTCTAATTAATTTAAAGTAAATTAAATTAATTACTTCCCCATTTTAAATCTTGCTTATATAATTATTAATCAATTATGATTCAATTAATAAATCATTCACTAATTATTCGTTTCAATTAATCACACTTGATTAATTAACATTTAATTATATTCAAATAATCATCCTTAAATTATTTTCACAAATTAATTGTCTTATCCAAATATAGAAATTAACCTTAAATTACAAACATTACATTACTTCTTAATTACCCTAATTAATTACTCTTAATTACTTATTATTGATTAATTAATCTAAGTTGATCATCCCTTAATTACATCATTAATTATATTAATTAATGATTTCTAATTACATTTTAATTAATTCCCTGTTTAAATTAATTACCTTAAGTAATTAATCTTCAATTAAACAACATTTATTAATCTCCTCTGATTAATATCATTTAGTAATTAACTATCTTTAATTACTCCATCAAATAAATTAATTACTCCTTAATTAATTTTCTCTAATTAATCCCCTGATTAATTATACAAAGTAATTATATTTCAATTACTTTCATTACTAAATCACCCTCAGTTAATTACATCCAGTAATTATCATTAATTACTTCCCTAAGTAATTATATTTGTCACATCCTCAAATGGTTGTTTAAATTAATTAACTTAAACAATTCATATTAAACTAAATTAATTATAATGAGTAATTAATTCCTTAATTACCTCCACTAAGTAATTATACTTAAACAATTCACAATTGATTATCTTTAAAATTAATTTATCTAATTAATCTTATAATCAATCGCATTAATTAATTTGTAAATAATCCTTAGTTAAAGTCCCTCATTAACTATCCTCTGATTACTTTTCTAAAGAAATTAACTAAGATTTATTCATTATGAATTACAATTAATTATTCTTTAACAACTCATTAATTAATCCATAATTATTTAATCAATTAAGGGTTAATTGTTACTTAATCAATCATTAATTACTTAATTAATTAATTACTAATCATTAATTAAAAGTTATAACCTTATTTGATTAATGATCCTTAATTATCAATTTATTTATTCATTATCTTAAACTTAATTAACTAATTTAAAGTCTTTATTACTAAATTAATTAATCCAAATCATTAATTAATTGAATTGGTTAATTATTCATTTTAATTAATGTAATGATTACAATCATTAAATCTTCATTTTATTCAAGAATAAAAACATTTTTCTTATTAATGATCAATTTATCATTAGCGAGGTACTTAAGGACAATTTACTTTCAAATTTTACTTTTAAATTTCATTTTAAATTTTAGATTTAAAACGAAATCAAATTAACTTTAACAAAGCTTAAAAACCATTTAAAACCTCTTTATTTTACAAGTTAAAGAATTATTTATCCTATAATAGAGGTTTTTAAAAGAATTTAAACCCCATTTCATTTTTAAATTCAAATTAATTCAAATTTTACTTTATCAATAAAACTATTTAAACAATTTAAAATTTTAAAAAAAGAAACTTCTTTTATTTCCAGACTAAGCTTCAAATTTATATTTGGATTTAGATTTAAACTTTTGATTTCTATCTTTACTTACAAATCTTTAACCTCAATTAAAATTTCAAACTACTTAAACATTTTAAAGTAGTCATCACAATTTAAATAAAAACTTGATTTATTTTAACTGAAATTCAAAAATATCTTGATTTGGTTTTAACTTGGATTTAAACTTAAATAAATTCCCGCTTCCCAATTTAAATACCCAGATTCAAGTTTTATAAACTTACAGGTTTTAAACCTGCAGCTAATATACTCGATACCATCCAGATGACTTCGAGTCATAACCCCGCTACATCGAGCCTGATACGCGAAACGCTCGAGAATATCTCGAGACTAAACTTTTACCACCTGGACCCAAACTAACTTCCCCAGCTGCATAAAAAAAAGATATGCACTGTGCATATGCACAGACAAACCATCCCTCTCCGATCACCCACGACCATCTCCACTAGTCATCGATCATCCCCAGACCAAACCACGAACATCAGTGTTCAACTGGAAATCCAAAATCAAAATAGAGACTTACATCCAAACCTAGAAACAAGAAATACAGGAACGCCTAAAACCTGTCAACGCGCCTCGACCACGTAGCTTCGACCATCGTAAACGCTGAAACTCCGGTCATGGCCTTGTCCACGACCAAGCTTTCATCCATCGAAACCCCGCTGCATTCGATCCATTGTAGAATCTGGGGTGATCGATTCTTTATGCACAGTAGAAATTAGGTTTAGGAAATCAAAATGACAATCGCTGTCACCACCATGCTCAGACCACCTACTTGTCAATTTTGCTAGACACTCCGGTCACTCTTCCACCTCCAGGAAGAGCCTCGACCTCCACCTTCAAGTAGAACACCAGAGAATCATGAATTTCCATAATATGTTCAACCCAAAACCACACCTTTAACACTTAACTAAAAATAGTGATTTTGGTTTTAAAAATCATTTTTTTTTATTTTAGCTTTTGATTCATATGCTTGAATCCATGATTTATGAAAATTAAATTTTAACTTATTTAAAATTTTCACTGTTGTTAATTTGTTTCCAGAGGCCATACACACTATTTTAACTTAAATAAACTAAAATCAATGCTATAACAACATATTTGGTTTAAGACTCAAGTTCTAACAAAGATTTGATCAAGAGAGATTGATTCAGGATTAGATTTAGAACCTGGGTAAATAAAACATAACAGAGCACATATATTTAACACCATGCACACATCCATAAATACATAGGAATTTTCCGATATATATGCACAAATACAAACTTATATTAGGCATTGATCAAGCAACCATATTTGTACTTGATTTTTAAAAAAAAATGTTACTCACCTAAAAATGCAGAGGCCCTTTGAAACTGAAATGAAATTTGCATGCTTTTGTTTTTGATTCCAGAGACTTGTATTTGAAAATATGAAAGCTTGCAACAGATTTAACTTGAAAACTGTGTCTTGCTTTGATTTCCTTTAAACCTCCTTGTTTTAGTTTAGTTGAATGATGTTTAATGTTTGTAAAAATGGATATGCTTGCTGTACATATTTCTCTGGTTTACTATGAAATGAACGAATGCAGATAAGAGGATATATATAGACAAGAGTTTGTATAAGGGGGTAGGTGTTACTGGAATGAGCTTTTCTTTACTTTTTGTTTTATCAGGCAAGATTTTTTTATTTTGGAGGCTGAATTGATTTTTTACACAATTCGAATTGACCTCATTGTTTGCTGAGATGAAAGCATTAAATGCTTAAGTACTTTATGTTTCATGTTTACCCATTTTGGTATATGTAGAAGTTTCTTTCTTTTGCTTGTGTGGTTTGTGTGTGGAGATCTTTTTATTTTACTTTGTTTATATTTTGCCTTGTATACTATTTCAGGTTTCATACATATTACTTTGCCAGTTTATGATTTATTTTCTTTTCTTTTGTCTTATTCTCTTCATATACATATACTTTACCTGCCTTGCATAACCAAGCTTCACATACAAGATTTTTTTATTTTATTCTTGCCTGGTTATGCTTTACCTCATTTACATATGCATTTTTTTATTATTACTTTGTTCTTGCCAGATTGCTCTTATTCCCTAAGTACATATATAAAGTTGTTTTAGATACTAGTGTTGGTTTACTAATTAATTTATATTCATATAATTTCGTTTTAGTGATTGTTATAAACTTTTAACTTATGTATTTATTTTTATACTTATGTTTTAATCATATATTTTATTTATGCTTAAGTTTAATATTTATAAAGTTTACTTTATTTTAAACATTGTTGAAAGATTTTATTTTAAATTTACAAATCATAGCTTTCCAAAATACACACACACACACATATATATATGTAAATACATTTAAAATAACAATTTCTATTTGTATTAAAAATCCATTGTTAAAGGCATTCATCATTAATATTGCTTAAATATAACCCATTATTAGATTAAAATAATTCATAAAAGAATTTGTTTCTTGTTTAATAAATTACTTATTTTATCAGCTATATTTTAAAAAAAACAAAACAACCCCTTTAGTTTAAATTTAAACTTAAGCTAAAATCAATTTTAAACAATTAAGTTTTTATCTTGAGTATTTTTAAAGTCATATGATTTATTTGTTCAATATTAAATCAAATTCCAATTTATCAAAAATATTGAAATTAGAAAACATGCCTTTATTTTAAAACAAAGTTATCTATTCACAATATATACAAATATATATACATTATAAATAGAAACAATTTTATTAGCTTTTAAAAAGATAAAATCATCCATTTAAATATTTATCAAAGAATATTCAAACTTATCATTAATAGTATTGTCAAATCAATTTAATTTTACCACAGGTTATTAAATTGATATTGCCAAAAATTCCGGGATATCACACTTCTCCCCCCTTAAAAGAATTTCGTCCCCAAAATTTAAAACAAAGGTAATTTAATAATCCAATTAAAGATTTAATTTTAAAACACAAGCATAGATCAATCATATGCTATCAACCATAGCAATCAATTCATCCAATCAAACAAATCTAACTATCCAGACAAAATCAGGATAGATCGATCTAGAGTTTTCCCAGGTATAAATAGCGGAATACTCGCTCTACAGAATCCAACCAATCAATACTACTAAACTACCGAGCTTCCACTCAACTAGATCTACAAAACAAGATAGGATATCAGCCTACAGACAAGTCTGACTCAACAACCAAAACTCCCTGAACTGCTGGCTCTACAACCAGAGATATATCTTATGCATACTCCCTCAGAGATACGTGAAACACATCGAATTCCAGTTATCCAAATTGAAAATTCAATTATGAAGACCAAACACTTATCCAAAATCAAATCTCCGATTTCAGAATCCAAATTCCTTCGTCTCTTATCCACAAAACTCTTCGGACGATCCTGGGCTGCCTACATCCTTCCTGATAAGCTCAACCTTTGCCGATGCCCCTAGAAACAAACTGAAAAACAATCCAACAAAATGATCTTTCCAAGATCAACCAATCTCAGAACACAAACTCTATTCCAAATCAGAAAACAGATCTCACTTCTCTCATCTGGAAAAGATAAAAACAGATGCACTTCATATCGGGCCTCAGATCCTGAAAAAATTTCCTGTAGAAACTCTCTAATCCAAATTACTGCAAAATTCCAGTTATTTCCAAACTAAAACAGCTGCCACCATGCTTCCACTGCGCTACTCTGACTGAGCAGATGAAAATGCTGATGATGAACATAAGCACAAACTGGACAACACATTCCAAAACTATGGTTCAACAGATCTATAAAAGAGACTCAGAAGTTTCCTCCAAAACCCGAGTTGCTTCACCAAACTCTCACTCTTCGGAAACCATCCTACTACTAAGACGAACCACCGGTACCACTCCTAGAATCCAGTCGATAGAGAAAACTCAATCTCCAAAAGCGAACAACCCTCTGACCTCCTGAAGACATCCAGAAAAAATATTGACAACCCAAGAGAACACTCAGCTATCGCAAGTCACTTTTGCGATTAATCCAGCCTAATTCCAAAGAAAAAAACTACTCCCTCTTACCAAACAGAACAGCCTATGCTTAATTAGCCAATCCATCGAAGAAATGGATCAACTCTGCTACTCTTGGAATTACCTCAAGAAAAACGGCTAAGCCAGAAGATCTCCTTGACGGCACACAGAACACTCCGAGCTGCATTGCTGACTAATATGCCAAAAGACTTCCTATCCAAAACTCTTCGAGAAACTCGGACCTCAAACCAAACAAAAACATCCTACTGAGCTCAGCCACAATACCGAAGAAGATACACTTCCTTAACTTGTTCCCGAAGAAATATCCTCGGAGACATCCATAATCACTGTGTCTCATCACACAGCTACTATATCCTGAGATATCAAGATATCATGACTCACTTCTGTCCAACCAACAGATCCAAACTCTAGCTCATCCAAACTTACATTTCAAAAATGAACTCCGAACCTTAACAGGTTTCCTTCAGAGATCAATGAAATCCTTACACTATCCAAAATTCACTTGAGACGGTATTAGGTCTACAGTCTCGACGGATACACTTCCAACTTCAAACATTCAAACTCCACCCATTGGAAGTCTTGTTACACACACCACTACCCTATCTACCTTTATAACTTATATTGAATACCCGAACAGGTAACCCAACAGATAGGTAGAACTAAATATACATATATATATATATATATATATATTACAAATAAGCTCTCTCAAGAAAGAAATCACTCAAGAGCCTAGGTATTCACTCAACCTAGCGCTCTGATACGAACTGTGACGACCCGGCTTTTTACCACCTAAAAAGTCGTATCATCATGAAGAAAGAAAGGGACAGAAAAGAGAAAAGAAAAGAAAGGAAGAAGAAATAACATCAGAATCTCAACAGCGGAACGAATAAATTATATTAATCACATAAGTATTACATAATATACTACATCAATTAGAGTTATACAGATAATACATCACATACTAGACAGTTACAAACACCAGTCTAGTTATACACCTCAATATACAATACAGATAAACACCTCAGAGATACCAACACAGCGGAACACTATATATAGTCTACAACGCAGAAGCCTCCTGCTCCATTGCTCCTCCAGAATTCGTCAAACCTAACCTGAATCCCTTGGCTACTCGTAAAAATTTGAGTACCCGAGAGTTTAAGAAAAACAGAAATAAACTCCAGGTCAGACATGGGTCTAGTATGAGTAACAGGTTAAAGTTTCTTAATTTTGAAAATCCTTTGAAAATAAAAGGTATCACGTAAGACTTCCCACACATAAACACGGGTAAGTTTTTACCTTACGCTAACCAAATCATTTGATATGAAATTCAGTGATATTATAATAGGTCTAAGGTTTTCAAGTAAAATACATAAATAGCTGAAATGCTTACATCTCACATTCCAACATAGTTGGGCACAACTAATACGTACGGCACTTATTGGAGATTGGATTCCATACAATGGCAGGGCTTCTAGGGTACCGCCCGTCACAGTACGTGGCCTAGATCACCATACCGAAGAGCCACCCTAACTCCCCTGCAACACAAGGCCGGAACCATTCCTTACTGAACAGTCCCGAAAAAGATAACCCCGGCAGTTGGAGCTCAAAAACTACCCACACAGCCGAATAAAAAGGGACATCTAGACAGGGGAAAGTCTTGTCCTGCTTGGGCATGACCCACCTAACCTTGCTGCACCTCCCCTCTTTTAGCCATTCCCGGTTGATGAGGCTTGAGGCTACGATTACCTTTAATCAAAACACATCACTTAGAATGCTTATCGCCCACCTGACGATGTTCTGAAAGCATTCAATCCATACAAGTTCGTTCCGGGTTCGAACGAAACCGAAGGCATTATCTCGTTACACTCATTTTGGAATCACCCTTAGAGTTAACGACGATAACCCTTGCACTCTGAATCTTCATCTTCACTTCAGATTAACGACCTATCGTTAATTTGGATCGATGTGGTTTTCGGATGTCCAAATATGGAAACCCGATCCCGGTCTCACCGAAATCCAAAACGTATCTTTTAAGGCCAAGTTGTTTTAAAGTTTAAAACAATTCAATTCAATTATCCATATACACACAGACAGATAATTCACAATATCATAATTGATAATCAACATTATCATCATAAACAGATAATCAATATTATCACTACAAACAGATAATGCATATTATCATCATAACAGATAATCCATATTATCATCATACTTAAATCAAAGCATCCATATCACATAACATCAATTTCTCATATTTGAGATCTTAAACCTTTCAAGGTAAACAATATCATCCATCCATACATAAGCAATCACATCAGCTATAATTAATTTAAAATGAATTAAATTAATTACTTACATCTCTAATTAATTTAAAGTAAATTAAATTAATTACTTCCCCATTTTAAATCTTTCTTATATAATTATTAACCAATTATCAATCAATTAATAAATCATTCACTAATTGTTCGTTTCAATTAATCACACTTGATTAATTAACATTTAATTATATTCAAATAATCATCCTTAAATTATTTTCACAAATTAATTACCTTATCGAAATATAGAAATTAACCTTAAATTACAAACATTACATTACTTCTTAATTACCCTAATTAATTACTCTTAATTACTTATTATTGATTAATTAATCTAAGTTGATCATCCCTTAATTACATCATTAATTATATTAATTAATGATTTCTAATTACATTTTAATTAATTCCCTGTTTAAATTAATTACCTTAAGTAATTAATCTTCAATTAAACAACATTTATTAATCACCTCTGATTAATATCATTTAGTAATTAACTATCTTTAATTACTCCATCAAATAAATAAATTACTCCTTAATTAATTTTCTCTAATTAATCCCCTGATTAATTATACAAAGTAATTATATTCCAATTACTTTCATTATTAAATCACCCTTAGTTAATTACATCCAGTAATTATCATTAATTACTTCCCTAAGTAATTATATTTGTCACATCCTCAAATGGTTGTTTAAATTAATTAACTTAAACAATTCATATTAAACTAAATTAATTATAATGAGTAATTAATTCCTTAATTACCTCCACTAAGTAATTATACTTAAACAATTCACAATTGATTATCTTTAAAATTAATTTATCTAATTAATCTTATAATCAATCGCATTAATTAATTTGTAAATAATCCTTAGTTAAAGTCCCTCATTAACTATCCTCCGATTACTTTTCTAAAGAAATTAACTAAGATTTATTCATTATGAATTACAATTAATTATTCTTTAACAACTCATTAATTAATCCATAATTATTTAATCAATTAAGGGTTAATTGTTACTTAATCAATCATTAATTACTTAATTAATTAATTACTAATCATTAATTAAAAGTTATAACCTTATTTGATTAATGATCCTTAATTATCAATTTATTTATTCATTATCTTAAACTTAATTAACTAATTTAAACTCTTAATTACTAAATTAATTAATCCAAATCATTAATTAATTGAATTGGTTAATTATTCATTTAATTAATTTAATGATTACAATCATTAAATCTTCATTTTATTCAAGAATAAAAACATTTTTCTTATTAATGATCAATTTATCATTAGCGAGGTACTTAAGGACAATTTACTTTCAAATTTTACTTTTAAATTTCATTTTAAATTTTAGATTTAAAACGAAATCAAATTAACTTTAACAAAGCTTAAAAACCATTTAAAACCTTTTTATTTTACAAGTTAAAGAATTATTTATCCTATAATAGAGGTTTTTAAAAGAATTTAAACCCCATTTCATTTTTAAATTCAAATCAATTTAAATTTTACTTTATCAATAAAACTATTTAAACAATTTAAAATTTTAAAAAAAGAAACTTCTTTTATTTCCAGACTAAGCTTCAAATTTATATTTGGATTTAGATTTAAACTTTTGATTTCTATCTTTACTTACAAATCATTAACCTCACTCAAAATTTCAAACTACTTAAACATTTTAAAGTAGTCGTCACAATTCCAAAATCATATTTCATCAATATCCTTGGACTCTATTTCAAACCTTATCAACTTCATGCCAAGTGGAAAAGTTTACACTCCACATGGTTTGCAGACAACTTAGGAGGTTGATATTCAATCCACTTTCTCATATTAAGAAATTTATATTTTCTCTTTGCATACAAGGTTTTTGATTAGACATTCTAAAGAGCTATGCCCTTATTAGGCTAGATTAATGCTATATTATCTAAACATTTATTTTCACCTCATTATATAGGATCTTATCTAAGTCAACCCTATTCCACTAATTTTCTAGATTGAAATTCCTCGATTAAGTGGTGGAATTTTTTGAAATATTATTTTATTTGTCAATGCTACTGAACATGCTTCAAAAACCTATATGATTCATATGATAATAAATCTAGGCTTGAGTTTATGCAATTCATTTTCTAAACTTATGTAAAAATCTAGTATCCAAAACATTTAAGATAAAATTTCTTCTTTATCATATCTTATATGATATTAGCCCTAGATAATGCAATGTTCATTATATGTATTTACCTATAAATACATATTCCTCAAGAGATATTTGATTCAACTTTACTGATGTAAACTAAATCATGTTTAGCGTAATTCTCTTATTCCTTGCATGTCATAATGTATCATATATAGGAGTAACATTGAGATAAAATCACATTCTAATTTAGGTATTATTGGAACTCATATCCAATATACTCACCTTATTCAATCATATCGAATTGTTTAAACTCTTTTGCATATCTTTAATTTTAGTTCCACGTATAGTCTATGAATTTATCATAGATTTTTGATTTTATATATCAATATACAAAAGTCTGTATCTTAGATAATTCAACAGTGAACAAAAACTAAGTAGGTGGATTTGATTTTGTATTTTAGACTATAATGTCTTTGTCAGTCTATCTCAAACTCCTTTGGAATGGCCCGGCAAGATTCCTTATGATTTCAAACTTTTATCATGCTCCAATTTAATGTGAGCATTGCTAATGATCATTCGAGACATATTCCATAAGTATAAATTGATACATAATTATATAAAAGGAAGACATTCTTAATACTTGGTGTTATATACATTTTTTGATGATTTATAGCTTAGTCTAAAGTTCCAAAATGAATTATACTTAATATGTAGATGCTTATATAATATCTTAGCTAACACACCATATAGTCTAAAACATAAATATTGCCAAGACATACCACCACAATTTTAGTTTATATCAAATACAAAATATATCCACATAGAAAATAATCGTGTTTACTTTCGATCAAATCTCAATAAGGTATTATTTCAAAAATAATATTGGTATTCTTGAAATTATTTATTCTAAACTAGACTTGTCCATTAGTAAACGTCATATGATAAGACCTCTTTATTTCTCTCACTACTATAGCAGCATCAGCAATGCAAAGTCCTATCATATTTTATAATGGTCTTTCTATCTCATTTACTGTAACTAGTTTACAATCATGATTTCAGATTTAATATCCAAAAGCTTAGTGAAATAGAACTCGTAATAAACAATATTTTATAAGGCTATATCAGTACCAAAAATCATAATTCATGTCACTTCATTAGGCATCTTCCAATATTTCATATAATTCTAATTATAATGTCTCCTCATGAATCTGAGGCGATGTTCACCATCTCTTCATCCCAACTATACCATCATTGCTACTATCACTTTAAATTTCCATTTTCTTTCCTCAAAGGTCACACCTCTAAGAGAAAACTTACCTATGAGACCATGGTCTAATTCCATTACTCGGTTACTTTCATTTACCCTTAATAAAATAAGGAGATCAATCTTGTAATTATCTAATTGGATCAAACTGACACCTCGATTAATTAGGCCTCTCTTTAATTTTGCGTCTAGAATTATTTCCAATTCAAAAAGCATCATGATACACTTAATCATATTAAATATATGATCTTGTACTAAGTTTTACTTGCTTTATTCGAAAGACATCACTCGAATTCTGTACATTACGAAATAATACCATTCACCATAAAACTATTGCGTATGATCAAATATGGATTGAATATACATACTCATATACCATCTGTAGTGATCACGCTCATATAGACAATAAACAGTATTAAACAAGTAAAACCTTAAATGGACCTAGACTTGTAATTTAAATGCATTTTTACTTAGCCTGCCATTGTGGGCTATGAAGTGACAACATACATAGAATTAGTTTTTGGTAAATATACATTTCTTTGTTAATCTTCAATTTAGTTCATTACGCATACTTCAATCAATAATTGTTTATCGATTAAACTATTGTAAATTTGTCTTAATAGAACATAATATAATATTACATGCGTTCTTATACTTATTTAATTGGTTTATTATGTTCCTTCTAATAAGGTTTCCATCATATTTATATAACACTCCAAACCCTACGAAATGTATGTCAATATTTCAATTTCTCTAATGGGTGTCAAGACTCATTTATCACATTGCATGTTTGCTCAATACCCCTATAATTAGTGGATAACATTTATCGGTTATATCGTATAACTCCGAACCATGTGGGCTTTTCCCTAATCTTAGTTATGACATTGAGTTCACTCAACGAGCCATAAGAGATTACTCTCTCTGACCTATAAGTCTGCGATAGCCTAAGACAAATTGCTTACACCTTAGGTTTTCTCAACAAATGTAAGCAATGTCCTTCCCCACCAAGAGATGTATTAAATAGTGTTACACATAACTACATTAGCTTGTGTTTGGTCGACAACCAATACATATTCAAGTAATATACCTAATATGTAAATGGTACAAGGCAACATTATTTAAGATTCACAACTTTTAATAGTTAGCAATGATATTGGTATAAGAGATAACATATTGTTGAAGTGTTGAAGAATAATCTAAATGATACAAGTGTTAGACACATCAGATACCATTGTATATGTACACAACGTATGTATTTATCTCAAAAACTTATATTGGGTTTGCTTTTAGCCATATATACATATCACTTATATATACATAATTGATTAATTTATTGGTAACTTTTGTAATTTTAATTAATTCTTATATTACACATATAAGTTTATATGTATTTTATTTAATTAATTAGCAATTTAAACAATTGATTGATTTAAAATTTCATAAGTCTTAAATATTAATTCAAAGTAATTTTGAATTACTATATAATTATATATATTTATTTACCTATTATATATATGTATGTGTATGTTATAGTGTTTATTATATATACACAAACACATACATATATGTGTATAATTAATTAAATAATTTTAAATTTATCTCTTTTACAGCCTTTACAAAAATCAATTTAAATTTAACCCTTTCAATTCAAATTATATTTTGTGATGACCCGAACTCGATGTCAGACAAACAACATCAAATTCGTATCGCCGGAGCTTATAACAACATTAGATGTAAATAAATAGAGGAAACATCATGAATATCATTGATCATAACACAGATGCAACTTTGATACAATATCCATTACAACATTGATCACTAATATCAGAGTGATACACAACAAAGGATACAACAATAAAGTGAAAACTCCATAGCGAAACAACAGAGACACCAAAAAATTTCCAACATACTTCAACTTGATAAGGCCTTCCAAAACTCCAAGCACTTCAAAAGATTTCCAAATCCAAAAGCTTTCCAAAATCTGACAGCTTCCAAAATATGGATAACCTGCTTCTAGGCTGCTCGTGTGGAAAATTATGGGCACCCAGAGTTTAGGAATGGAACAATAAACTCCGGGTCAGTCATGGGACTGGTATGAGTAAACAAAACAGTTTATCTTTAAAACAACTAAAAGAATTGACTTTTGAAAATCGCAATGCCTTTTTGGAAAATGAAACTGCCATACGACCTCCCACCAAACACTCAATGCAAGCGCACACTTGGAAGAGATTTCTCCTTATGACAGTCAAAAGAATATTTGATACGCGAAAAGCATTTGATATTATTATTAGTGCATAGTGCAGAAAACATTTCGAAAGTATAATATTAATCTTAGCCAGCATGGGCATTTCGCACTTATGCCAACTATAGCTACCATATTTAATAGCAGGTTACCGTTACATTCCATGGCAGGTTATACAACTAAAACCGTACAAGGTACGTAGTGTTTCTTTGGATTTCCAACAAATGGTCAGGCAAAGGAACTTCCCATATCGAAATGGAACGCCTCTGGAAGCACGTCCCCGAGAACCTAACCGGATCTCTGCCAAACAAGGCCGACACTACCTCACGCTTTAACCAAGCAGTAACTAGGTAACTAACACACGAGCTTTGCCATCCTCAGTCGTTACCCGGCCTTTATCCGAGCGCTCGACACCAACAACCACAAAGTAATAAATTTGCAGTAACCACATAGGTTCGATATTTGGGCTCTATACCATGATATCACCTTTTATCCAGGAGGAAAATGGACATACCCTAGGGGCGCTACCCCTAAAAAACCTTGCCGCAACATTCTTGTTTCAACCATTTCTAGGTTGCGAGGCTCGACGAAGTCTCGTCCACAAAGCTACGCTTTTTCACAAAGCCATGCTTCGATCAATAAATGATCGGCAGCATTTCATATGCCACATTACCAAATTGAGAATGTATCACTAGTAACCATCAACTACATAACCTCTGAGCTCGTACGTCTCAGAGAAGGGTGTTAAGCTAAGAGAATAAATTCCCTCCACCAACAGAAATGTATTTGATAGAAACCAGCTTTACATCTCAAAATGTAATGTCAGATACACATCCATACAAGTTTGTTCCGGGTTCGAACAGAACCGAAGGCACTTTCGAAGAAGCCCTTGCAAATCCGGGTATTCACAACCCGACCGAACTTCCCATCACTTAGGGAATCTCTATACCGTAGCTACTCAGTGCAGAGACAATCGATAGGTCATCCTATCGCTCTCACAAATATCCGGTGTTCACCACCGGTCTTCGAATGCTATCCATATCGTCGTATCACTATTTGGAATGGGTTATATGACACAAAGGTCCTTTCCCGGCTAAACCGAATAATGAGCACAATACTTAAAAACATGTAGATATAGGATTTCGGCTAAGTCACAATTTAATGATTCCAAACTTTCCTTCAAATGGTTTAAACCAATTACCATTTCAAATCTTTTAAACAAAAAGATTCATTTCAGAAAGTTCACCCAGTTTCACAAAGAACCATTTACGGATTTCAAAACAATCTCCATTTCAATTGGATTAGCTTATTCCATCTTTAAATCAAAGATTCAACTTATAGTTTTCGAAACTCGTTTCCAAAGATTCATTCATAGCCTTTCAAGACAATTCTATTTCAAGTTGAACTAACTCATCCAGTCTTTGAATCAAAGACTCATTTCATAGCTTTCAAAACATTTCAATTCCATTTCAAACTTGAAACCTCTCGACACAATTTGGAAACCCTTTCTTTAAATGAAAGCTATTATTATTTGAAAACAAGTAGTTTTCGTTTCGGAGAACTCCAATTATATTTGCTCAAGTTAAAACCCTTCAATGATAAAACTTGGGTTGAATTCAAATTCTCAAAATAATACTTTTGAAATGGTTTAAAACTCATATAAACTTATATAATTCTTTTAAAATCATAAATACCAATATAGTATTCAATTTCAGATATTCAATTCCAATTTAAATCAAATTATTCAAATTTCAAATCTTTATTAAGTTATTCAAAATAACTTACATTTTTTAAAACACCTTTTCAAAAGCTTTTCACTTTAAACCCAATCCATTTCCAACCCATTTGAATTTAAAATTTAAATTGAAAACTATTTTAAAAATCTGTGACTTAACCGATTTCCATGTGCAATCCATATTTGTGTGTATAAGTGTGGTCCAGGGATTTTACACAATAGTGCACAACATCAATCATCACAGATATACCAATATCGATAAGAGGTATAATCCATAAAACTTATCTTCATTCACGATTTCACAGATAAAATAAATTTATCAATCACAAAGATTCATCATTATGATTCGATGTGGGTTTCGGATAAACAACTGGAATCCGACTCCCTGTCGCATCAAAATTCAAATGCCGTTTTCAGGTTTTCACATACATACAGAAACGAATCACAAATCACAATTCAGTATAAGACAATCCACATCGCACAGTATTACAATCACAAACAGAAATATCAATCCAGTGCACGACATCTAATGATAGTCAATCATCTTCAATTTAAGGTGAAGGCGATTTAAAAGAATTAACCACATAACTATTTTTAATGATAAATTAATTAGATTTTTAATTAATTATTCCTTAGTCAATTATCTTAATTGACTACAAATTATAAATTAATTTAACTTTAATTATCTAATTAACAATTTTAATTACAAATAAATTTAACACTTAATTGTGAATTAATCAAATCTTTAATTTCAATTCGACTAATCTCTAGTCACTTAATTAATTAAAATTTTAAAATTAATTAATCATCTTGATTACCCGTTTTTTAAACAATTAATAATTATTATTATTATTTGTCTTATTTATTCTAAACTTTGAAATCAATTGTTACTAATTTAAAACATTGATGTTAATTAAATTCCAATACTTTTTTATATTAACTATTTAAATAAAGTATTAATTAGATTTTAAAAACATTTTAAAGTATTAATTGTTAACATTATTTACTTCAACGTTATAAACTTTAAATTGTTGGGCTTAACCCTTTTTTTTAAAGCAACCCGAGCAATCTCCCCCATTTACTCGAGTAACACTCGAGTTCGTTCCCTAACTTCTCCGAGACCTCTCCCTGTCACAACGTTTCTTCTTCTTCTTCTTCTTTTTCTTTTCCAGTAAGAGCTTAAGCTAACTTAAGTTTTCAAACTAAATGACAGAAAGTATACTCGCGCACACGAGTACGAACCCGAAGCATTAACCCCTTTCACTCGAGAATCAACTCGAGTTGCCAACTGCAAAACAACCTGACACAAGAACGATGTCGTGCACGTGCACGGCTTCGCGCCGCCGCTACAATGAGCTCCGAAACTTGTGGCAAATCGCAAACCTCCCCCACATTCGAAATCGAACTTCGATTCGAAGCCATCAACCCAAAGTCAAGAATTAGCAATTTTGCTCGAGAAACTGTAATCAACTCCACCAACACAAACGCCTCGCCGCCGCGTCTCAGACCACCGAAGGAGCTCCCACTCCGGCCACACCACGTCACCCCCCTGCACTACCATACAATGGCAGGGCTACTGGGGTACCGCCCGTCATAGTATGGGGCCTAGATCACCGTACCGAGGATCACTCCCGATCCCCTGCAACACAAGGCCGGACCCATCCCTTACTGGATAGTTTCGAACAAGACAACCCCACAGTTGTGGCCAACAACTGCCCACACAGCCGAATAAATAATAAGGGACTTCTAGACAGGGGTAAATCTCACTCACAAGTGGGGGTGGAGACTTCTCAAGAAGAGGTTGAAGATATTGAAGTAGCCCTGCCATTGTATGGAATCCAATCTCCAATAAGTGTCGTACGATTTGATTGTGCCCAACTATGTTGGAATGTGAGATGTAAGCATTCCAGCTATTTCTGTATTTTATTTTAAAACCATAGAACCTATTATAATATCACTAAATTTCCTATCAAATGTTTTGGTTAGCGTAAGGTAAAAACTTACCCGTGTTTATTTGTGGGAAGTCTTACGTGATACCTTTTGTTTCAAAATGATTTTTAAAGTTAAACAACTTTAACTGATTTACTCACACCAGACCCATGTCTGACCCAGAGTTTATTTTGTTTTTCATAAACTCTTGTGTACTCAAATTTTTATGAGTAGCCAAGTGATTAGGTTTGGATTAGCATGCGTTTTGGAAGCTGGAGCTGGAGTCCAGACGTACTATCTATCTATATTCGCTATAGTGGCATTTTGGTGTTATGTTTTGAGTTGTATGGATTGGGAAAACTCTTATGAATGGCTGATGTAATGGAGTAGTATTATTTTGTGAACTCTGATATGTAAATTATGTAAAGAATATATGTAATATTATATTTTGTTCGTTTTCGCTGTGAGATTCTGATGATTGTTGTTTCTTTCCTTTCTATCTTTCTATTTCTATCTCTTTCTTTTCTTATTGATGATACGTTTTTCTGTGGAATGAAAGACGGGTCGTCACAGTACTATTCCGTCAACTCATTACGGAATCACCCACAGAGTTATACTGACGTATAGCCCTTACACCTCGAGTCTTCACTCTTCACATAAGATTCACGACCTAACGTTATTTGGAATCGATGTGGTTTTCGGATATCCAAATATGGAAACCCGATCCCGGTCTCATCGAAATCCAAAGCGTGTCTTTTAGGTCCAAGTTATTTTAAAGGTTTAAACAATTCAATTCAGATTTAAACATAGCATCACACAACATTATCAACAGATAATAACCAATATCTATCACAGATATACAATATCTCATCACAGAATATAACTCAACTATCATTCAACAGATATCAACCATATACAGATATCAATACAAACTATCATCCACGAGCAAGTACTACTTAATTCTTATCATAATTAATTTAATTAATTTAATTTAAATTAATTACTTAAGAATTTATCACTTAATCTTGCTTAACCAAACATTAATTAATTAATCACAATCATTTAATTGATTAATCACCTCTTAATTATCTTATTATTAATTAATTACTACTAATCTCGGAAAACACAGTACCTTAAACCCTACAAACCCAAATTTCAATTTCTATGTTGCATAATAAATTCAAATAGTAATTTTCTAGTGATAATCATCATCTAACATAGCTTCAGTTCAAATTTCATAAGTTGAAATCAATCCAATTACAAGAATTTGACAAAAGTCCCAAATACTGTAATCTTCAAAATTTGAATTCAATTGCAAGTTATAAATTCTGATTTCAATCTTAAAATTCATAACATGCATTATAGATTCAACATATATATTTGATTCATCAAAATTTAACAAGATTTTCATGCTAAAATTTTTGTTTTGTTTTCACTGCATATTTGTTTTCTGCAGTTTTACAGTGTCATCAGTATGTATATTTAAATACTTATATCATATTGATTCTAACCTATAAATATGTTTGAAGATATCTACTAAATACATGCATTATTTCAAAATCTGGAAATCATCAAGCCAGCAATTTTTTTCAACCAAAGCAAGTCAGTTACAAAGCAATTTGCAGCATGCATACAGTTTTAAGTAAGGAACAATTCAAGATTTAAGAAAATGAAGCTTTCCAGTTTTATAAAGCAAGTCTCTTTCCAAATTTCAGAGCTCTACACATCAAGAAAAGGTGAGTAACATTTTAATTAATGAAGTTTAAACATTTTAGAAGTTGCTTGTGGATTTTCATGTTTCTGTATGAATGATATATGCTCTTGTATAAGTTGTTTTTCTGTAGAAGTGTTTGAGTAACTTGATCATGATGTCTCTGTATTTTTCCTTTCCAGATTCAAGGATCTGTGTAAACACCATTATCACATATTACAATATATGTTAGTGTTTTCAAATATCTAAAATGTGTTTATTAAACTTAGAATCAAAGTTTAAATGGTGTTCAAGTTTAGAAAATAAATAAATTAAGTAACAGTAGTACTTGATTTATAAAGCAGAAATCAAACTCTGTAAATTTATGAATTCAGTAATATGAAATAGAAACACAAAGCAAATTATGAAATTTCAATATAAAAATCATACTTAATAAATTATAAATTCAGTACTATGAATTTAATACCTAGATCAAACTATGATTTTTAGGACTAAAAGTAGGATTTTTAGTTAAGGGGTAGGGGTACAGTTCTGTGTTGAACTGTAAAGGGAAATTTTGAAATTTTGAGGGATATGAGCAAATGTAAGGGTTGGGATTCTTCTGGTAGGTGGAGGTGCTGTCACTAATGAATGGAAAATTATTAGGTGATGATGCATATCAATATGAAGACAGTGGGTGTGATTTTATTACCTGAAACCCTAGTTTCAACAAGGGAGTTTGTTTTGCTCGTGGCAATCTGTAGGAGTGATCGGGTTGTCTAAGTTTCTAGGGGATGATAGTAGGTTGATGGGTGAACTAGTGGACGGGGTCACTGCTATACTTAACGACCCAACTTCCAAACACCAGAAAGTCGCATCGTTAAGAAGAAAGAAAGGGATAGAAAAGAGAAAAGAAAGGAAAGAAACAGACAACATCAGAATCTCACAGCGGAACCAATAAATTATAATATATCACATAATACTTTACATAGTATCATATACATCAGAGTTTTACAGTCAATACAACATAAACTAGACAGTTATAAGCATCTGTCTAGCAATTATAATTCAAGAACATCAGAGAAAAACAAATACAACTCAAAGACAGTGGACCACTACATATATCTACATGCTGAAGCCTCCTGCTCCATTATCTCCTCCAGAACTCGTCAAAGCAATCCTGAATCACTTGACTACTCATACCAACTGTAGCGACCCGACTTTCCACTACCGGAAAATCGCATCACTAATTAAGAAAGAAAGGGATAGAAGAAGAAAAGAAAGAGAAGAAAAAGAAAACAACACATCAGAATCTCACAGCGGAATGATTTAAATATAATATAGAACATATACATAGTATCATATACATCAGAGTACACAACTAAACATCTCAATTTAGACAGTTATAACATTTCTGTCTAATACAATACAAGAACAATCATATAGAATAACAACACATCGGAAACACTAACTATATATCTACACGCTGAAGCCTCCTGCTCCAAAGCTCCTCCAGATTTCGTCAAGAGATACCAAATGTAACAACCCGAAAATTTCGAACCCGAAATTTCCAGATAGTTAATAGAAGAAGAAAAGAGAAAGAAGAAGATACAGAAAAAAACACAAAAATCTCACATTCGCAGCGGATCAAATTATAATATCACATAATAACAGTTTACAAAAGAAGAAATGTATTCGTATTTTTTTTTATACATCAGAGTTACAACCATTTTATAAAACATTGGACAAATACAATTTAACATATCTCAGATATATACAATAACAAAGTGGAAACTCTCCATACGTCCCTGCCATCGACGTGTAAAACTCTAGGTCCACGTTGTAACAACCCAACTTCCAAAACTCCAGGAAGTCGCATCGCTAAGAAGAAAGAAAGGGATAGAAAAGAGAAAAGAAAGGAAAGAAAGAACAGACAACATCAGAATCTCACAGCGGAATCGAATAAATTATAATATATCACATAAAAATTTACATAGTATCATATACATCAGAGTTAAACAGCTAATACAACACAAAACTAGACAGTTATAAACATCTGTCTAGCAATTACAATTCAAATACATCAGAGAAACAGATACAACTCAAACACAGCGGGACCACTAATTATATCTACACGCTGAAGCCTATAGCTCCATTATCTCCTCCAGAACTCGTCAAAGCAATCCTGAAACACTTGACTACTCATACGTAATATGAGTACGCAAGAGTTTAATAAAATAGAAATAAACACTCAGGTCAGACAGAGGTCTGGTGTGAGTAAACGGGGATAAAAGTTGCTTAACTTTAGAAAAATCCTTTGAAAACAAAAGGTATCACGTAAGACTTCCCATACATAAACATGGAAAAGTTTTTACCTTACGCTAACCAAAACATTGATGGAAACCCATTTACCCTACGAGACCCTACGGTTTTGTTTGTATTACCCACTTTTGTGGCTAGTAGCTGGAATTTAATAGATGTAACAATTTCGGCTATTTCTTATTTACTTGAAAACCCTATTATTTAATTATCCTTAGATAATTAACAACATTTTCATTAATTCCTTACTTAAGTAAATTATCTTAGATTAATTATTCATTAATCATTTCTAATTATAAATTAATTCAAGTTATTATTTAAAATCAAATAAATAAGTAAATTTTTAATTATTCCCAAAACAATTCATTTACTTATTTATAACTTAATTAATATTCAAAATTAGAAATGATTAATGAATAATTAATCTAAGATAATTTACTTAAGTAAGGAATTAATGAAAATGTTGTTAATTATCTAAGGATAATTAAATAATTAATTAATCTAATTAATTATGACGACCCGTCTTTCATTCCACAGAGAAACGTATCATCAATAAGAAAAGAAAGAGATAGAAATAGAAAGATAGAAAGAAAAGAAACAACAACCATTAGAATCTCACAGCGGAAACGAACAAAATATAATATTACATATATTCTTTACATAATTTACATATCAGAGTTCACAAAATAATACTACTCCATTACATCAGCCATTCATAAGAGTTTTCCCAATCCATACAACTCAAAACACAACACCAAAATGCAACTACAGCGAATATAGATAGATAGTACGTCTGGACTCCATCTCCAGCTTCCAAAACATATGCTAATCCAACCTAAACTCTTGGGTACTCAAATTACCAACTTTAGCAACCCGACTTCCTATCCCCAGAAAATCGCATCACTAGTGAAGAAAGAAAGGGATAGAAGAAGAAAAGAAAGAGAAAGAAAGACAACAATATCAGAGAACTCACAGCGGAACGAATAAAATATAATATAACACATAAAATATTACATAGTATCTCATTACATCATAGCTACACAACTTTACAACACATATTAGACAGTTATAAACATCTGTCTAATTCATACAACTCAACTATACAAGATACAGATATCGCAAACACAGCGGAAACATAATATATCTACACTTCGAAGCCTCCTGCTCCATATCTCCTCCAAAATTCGTCAAGCAAACCTGAATCACTTGATTACTCATACGTATGAGTAGTCAAGTGTTTCAGGATTGCTTTGACAAGTTCTGGAGGAGATAATGGAGCAGGAGGCTTTAGCGTGTAGATATATTTAGTGGTTCCGCTGTGTTTGAGTTGAGTCTGTTTCTCTGATGTACTTGAATTGTAACTGCTAGACAGATGTTTATAACTGTCTAGTTTGTGTTGTATTAGCTGTATTACTCTGATGTATATGATACTATATAATGTTTTATGTGATATATTATAATTTATTCGATTCCGCTGTGAGATTCTGATGTTGTCTGTTCTATCTTTTCTTTCTTTTCTCTTTTCTATCCCTTTCTTTCTTCTTAGCGATGCGACTTCCTGGAGTGTGGAAGTTGGGTCGTTACATTGAACTGTAGCATCCCGACTTTCCACTCCCGGAAAATCGCATCACTAATTAAGAAAGAAAGGGATAGAAGAAGAAAAGAAAGAGAAGAAAAAGAAAACAACACATCAGAATCTTACAGCGGAACGATTTAAATATAACATAGAACATATACATAGTATCATATACATCAGAGTACACAACTAAACATCTCAATTTAGACAGTTATAACATTTCTGTCTAATACAATACAAGAACAATCATACAGAATAACAATACAGCGGAAACACTAACTATATATCTACACGCTGAAGCCTCCTGCTCCAAAGCTCCTCCAAATTTCGTCAAGAGATAACCTGAATCACTTGACTACTCATACATAATATGAGTACCCAAGAGTTTAATAAAACAGAAAATAAACACTCGGGTCAGACAGGGGTCTGGTGTGAGTAAACGGTTTAAGATTGCTTAACTTTAGAAAACCTTTGAAAAGAAAAGTTATCACGTAAGACTTCCCACACATAAACATGGAAAAGTTTTTACCTTACGCTAACCAAAACATTTGATAGGAAATCCAGTGATATTATAATAGTGTCTAGGGTTTTCAAGTAAATATGAAATAGCCGAAATTGTTACATCTATTAAATTCCAGCTACTAGCCACAAAAGTGGGTAATACAAACAAAACCGTAGGGTCTCGTAGGGAAAATTGGGTTTCCATCAATGGCAGGGCTACTGGGGTATCGCCCGTCATAGTACGTGGCCTAGATCACCGTACCGAGGAGCCACCCTAACTCCCCTGCAACACAAGGCCGAGACCATTCCTTACTGAACAGTCCCGAACAAGATCGCCCCGCAGTTGGCTGCAGACCAACTTCCCACACTGCCGAAATATAAAGGGACTTCTAGACAGGGATGTATCTTGCTCTCCAGTGGGAGCGACCCACGAAGCCTTGCTGCACCTCTTCTGTTTTAGCCATTCCTGGTTGATGAGGCTTGAGGCTGCGATTACCTTTATAGGACCAATTATCTTAGAATGCTCATCGTCCACCTGACGATGTGCTGAAAGCATTCAATCCATACAAGTTCGTTCCGGGTTCGAACGAAACCGAAGGCACTATCTCGTTGCACTCATTTTGGAATCACCCTTAGAGTCAACGATCATAGCCCTTGCACTCTAAATCTCCATCTCGAATCTATAAGCACTATTCCGTCAAACTCATTACGGAATCACCCACAGAGTTATACTGACGTATAGCCCTTACACCTCGAGTCTTCACTTGCTCCACTTGGATTAACGACCTAACGTTTAATTGGAATTAATGTGGTTTTCGGATATCCAAATATGGAAACTCGATCCCGGTCTCACTGAAACCAAAAGCCATTTTAATGTCCAAGTTGTACTTAAGGGATTTATAAAATAGATATTTCAGAAAATATCACTTAACATAAATGGATGTATTCATATTACACAGATAGATAAGCATTTATTATCACATGCATCTATACATATCACAAAACAGCATATATATCACATTCGGATATAGCATATTCACATCATCACCCATCAATCAATGTCATCCAACAACAACCAATATCATTAACTCACCCAATGATATATATCATCCAATCATTAATCATTCATAAACAAGTTTGATTCCTGTCTAGAAGTCCCTTTATATTCGGCTGTGTGGGTGGTTGCTAGCTACAACCATGGGGTTGTCTTGTTCGGAACTATTCAGTAAGGAATGGGTCCGGCACTGTGTTGCAGGGGGTCGGGAGTGATCCTCGGTACGTTGATCTAGGCCAAGTACTGTGACGGGCGGTACCCCAGTAGCCCTGCCATTGTATGGAATCCAAAATCCAATAAGTGCCAACGGTTTTGATTGTATTACCCACTTTTGTGGCTAGTAGCTGGAATTTAATAGATGTAACAATTTCGGCTATTTCTTATTTACTTGAAAACCCTAGACACTATTATAAGATCATCGGATTTCCTATCAAATGTTTTGGTTAGCGTAAGGTAAATACTTTTCCATGTTTATGTGTGGGGGAGTCTATGGCCGGAGGTGGTATTCATTTTAGTGGTCGGAGGCGAGAGGATTCAGATGATCTTCAATATCGATTTTTTTCCAGTATTGGACTCGAAGGAAGTGATGTGAGGTATCGGGTTTTTTTAGTTTTGTTACAGGGTTTGGTAACCTGTAGCACAGGTTTGTATAAACCTGTTTTATATTTGAGATTTAAATAGATTTTAGGATGAAAATTGTTATTCGAGTTACTCGAGTTGCTTGAGTCAGCTCGGGCTAATGATTGAAGTTTAGAAATTGTTATGTTTCAAATTTCAAATTTGAATTTGAAATATAAAACAAAGATTTAAATTAAGTTTTAAATCTAATTTAAATTATAGATTCAAGTTGAATTGAATCTTAAAATTTGAAATGATTAAGTTTTTAAAATTTAAATTTGCTTTAAAATAACTTTAAAAGAGTTTATTGTTTAAAATGTTTTTAAAGAATTTGAATTTAAATTTGGAAATTGAAATAGGTAGTAATGTTTAAATAAAGTTTAAATTTGATTCAAATCTAATTTTGAATCTTTGGTTTAAAATGAATTTAAGTTTATAAATTTAAGTGTTTAAACCAAATTTGAATGATAATGTAAAAATTTAAATGGTTTTAATTTTAAAAGAAATTTGTTTTAACTTTTGAAAAATTTCTTTTATAATAAAAGTATTATTTAGAAAATAAAGGTTTTAAATTGAATTTAAACTTCTAAAGTTAAATAACAATTTAATGTTTGTATTTAATTTAATTATTAGAGTAATTAAATGAATAATTAATTTATTTAATAAATTAATGAAGTAAATAATTACTTAAAGTAATTAGGGGTTTAATCTTAAGGATTTAGGATTAATTATTCTTTGAATAATTAACTTGTAATTAGGAATAATTAATTAAATAAAATTAGTTTTTAATTAATGATTAATAATATCAACTGTAGCGACCCGACTTTCCACTCCCGGAAAATCGCATCACTAATTAAGAAAGAAAGGGATAGAAGAAGAAAAGAAAAAGGAGAAAAAGAAAACAACACATCAGAATCTCACAGCGGAACGATTTAAATATAATATAGAACATATACATAGTATCATATACATCAGAGTACATAACTAAACATCTCAATTTAGACAGTTATAACATTTCTGTCTAATATAATACAAGAACAATCATACAGAATAACAACACAGCGGAAACACTAACTATATATCTACACGCTGAAGCCTCCTGCTCCAAAGCTCCTCCAAAATTCGTCAAGAGATATAATAAATAATCATGCATATATTTTTTCTAAAGCAAAATTTTATTTATAATCCAATTCAACTGAAAATATTTATTTCGAGTTTCAAATTCAAATTTAAAACAAATAAGTGTATATATCTTATTAAACTTGAAAAATTCAAATAAACTCATAATTTAACCCAAAAATTTAATTAATTACAACATCGTTAAAACCGGGATCGTTACAGATTCCCCCCTTAAGAAATTTCATCCCCGAAATTTGCCAAGGAGATAACAAAGGTAGATGAATAGAGAAATATCTTTTCATATCAAACCGAATGTTTATTCTGCATTTCGTTATCAAATCAGAATATCAATAATAGATATGAGAACAAACTCAATCAACTATGAAACAATTGGGTTATCTGATCTACGAAGTATACAGGGGAATGGTTAGTTCAGAGGAATAACTAACCGGCCGTAGATTTTATCGAAACCCAATGAAACAGATATTTATAGATTCGATTACGATCTCAGATCCAAGATTTAACTCATTTACGATTTGCCGAAAAATAAAACTAAGGGTAGTTCCCGTGTCGAACAAAATTTGAAAATTTTATCGTAAATGAGAAAGTTACATTCTAAAATCCCTTTTCCCTTATAAGCCTTTGAGGTTGAAGGATCATCTTTGATTGCATACCCCTTTGCTACATGAGGTTGCTTCCTTTTCAGGCAATCTTTAACTTCATGACCTGGTTTGTGACAGTAATAACATTTCTTAACTCCCTAACTAGTTTCCACAGGTTGTTCTTTCTTAACTTGTTTCTTTGGATTCTTGCGGTTGTTTGCATAGTAGCCCTTTTCTTGGCAATTGTAACAAGTTATATCTTTCGTCGGGTTTCCCCGATTATCCTTCTTTTCCTTGCCTTGATATGGTTTCTTGTCCCCGAACTTTCTTTTTTTCCAATTTTGATTGTTCGTATTTCCCCCTTCCCTTGGAGTTTCCTGCATATCCAGGGTAGCATACCTATACCCCATATCTATCAATTCTGAAAAAGATTCTTTGACCTGTGCTGTCATCCTCTCGTGGAATTTCCTGTTCATTCCACGAATGAGTCTTTCATTCTTTTTCAAAGGCGTATTCACTAGTTCCGGACCAAAACGAGACAATGCGTTGAATTTGTTCAAATATTAACCAAACGATAAACTTTCTTACTTCAAATCCATAAATTCCTAGTACCATTCTAGAGATGCCAATGGATGGCATATATCGTTTCTCAAACACTTCCTTAAATTGTCCCAAATAAATTCTTCTTCTGGCTTATCCACAGTAACTATCTCCCACCAAGCTAATGCTTCTTCTTGGAGTTGCCAAGAAGCTATCAATCGCATTTGATCATCTTCTAACTTCAATCCTCTAAAGATTTGTTCACATGACTGAATCCAGTCTTGTGCTTCGATAATGGATTCTTTGCCAATGAACGGCGTACCACCAAGTCTGGTAAAACTTCTATATAAATCAGCCAAATTAGGCCGAGATTGAGTAGGTATAGCTGCTTCTGCTGATGTAGGGACTTGACCAACTGTAGTGGTATTTCCCCGACCCCTACCTTGTCCTCTTCTTCCGCTCATTCTTACTATCTGTAAATAGTAAGAAAACTTGATTTAGGCATTCGGACAAGATATCTTAGAGAATAATAACAGTTAAAGGAAGCACACTAAATAATTTTTTGGGTTTCAGTTTCTCGGTTGTACTCATTCTAGGGTATACTTCACCCTATCTCTAATGAGCCATCTAATGCGTTATACTCTGTAGCTAAAGTTCTTACTCAACCTTCAACTCTGATACCACTTGTGACGACCCAAACTCGATGTCCGACAAACAACATCAAATTCATATCGCCGGAGCTTATAACAACATTAGATGTAAATTAACAGCGGGAACATCATGAATATCATTGATCATAACACAGATGCAACTTTGATACAATATCCATTACAACATTGATCACTAATATCAGAGTGATACACAACAAAGTGAAAACTCCACAGTGGAAGAACAGAGACACCAAAAAGTTTCCAACATACTTCAACTTGAAAAGGCCTTCAAAAACTCCAAAACTCCAAGCACTTCGAAGATTTCCAAATCCAAAAGCTTTCCAAAATCTAACAGCTTCCAAAATACGGATAACCTGCTTCTAGGCTACCCGTGTGGAAAATTATGGGCACCCAGAGTTTAGAAAGGGAACAATAATCTCCGGGTCAGTCATGGGACTGGTATGAGTAAACAAAACAGTTTATCTTTAAAAATAACCAAAAGAATTTACTTCTGAAAATCGCAATGCCTTAATGGAAAATGAAACTGCCATACGGCCTCCCACCGCACACTCGATGCAAGCGCACAATTGGAGGAGATTTCTCCTTATGACAGTCAAAAAAATATTTGATACGCGAAAAGCATTTAATATTATTATTAGTGCATAGTGTAGAAAACATTTCGAAAGTATAATATTAATCTTAGCCAGCATGGGCATTTCGCACTTATGCCAACTATAGATACCATATTCAATAGCAGGTTACCGCCACATTCCATGGCAGGTTATACAACTAAAACCATATGAGGTACGTATTGTTTCTTTGGATTTCCAACAAATGGTCAGGCAAAGGAACTTCCCACATCGAAATGGAACGCCTCTGGAAGGACGTCTCCGAGAACCTAACCGGATCTCTGCCAAACAAGGCCGACGCTACCTCACGCTTTAACCAAGCTGTAACTATATAACTAACACACGAGCTTTGCCATCCCCGGTCGTTACCGACCTTTATCCGAGCGCTCGACACCAACAACCACAAAGTAATAAATTTGCAGTAACCACATAGGTTCGATATCTGGGATCTATACCATGATATCACCTTTTATCCAGGAGGAAAATGGGCATACCTTAGGGGCGCTACCCCTAAAAAAGCTTGTCGCAACAATCCTGTTTTGACCATTTTCGGGTTGTGAGGCTCGACGAAGTCTCGTTCGCAAAGCTATGCTTTTTTACAAAGCCATGCTTCGATCAAATAATGATTAGCAGCACTTCGTATGCCACATTACCAAATTGGGAATGTATCACTAGTAACCATCAACTACATAACCTCTGAGCTCGTACGTCTTAGAGAAGGGTGTTAAGCTAAGAGAATAAATTCTCCATCATCAACAGAAATGAATTTGATAGAAACCAGCTTTACATCTCAAAATGTAATGTCAGACACACATCCATACAAGTCTGTTCTGGGTTCGAACAGAACCGAAGGCACTTTCGAAGAAGCCCTTGCAAATCCGGGTATTCACAATCCCAATCGGATTTCCTATCACTTAGAAAATCTCTATACCATAGCTACTCAATGTAGAGACAATTGATAGGTCATCCTATCGCTCTCGCAAATACCCGGTCTTTACCACCGGTCTTCAAATGCTATCCATATCGTCGTATCACTATTCGGAATGGGTTATACGACACAAAGGTCCTTTCTCGGCTAAACCGAATAATGAGCGCAATACTTAAAAACATATAGATATGGGATTTCGGCTAAGTCACAATTTAATGATTCCAAACTTTCCTTCAAATGGTTTAAACCAATTACCATTTCAAATCTTTTAAACAAAAAGATTCATTTCACAAAGTTTACCCAGTTTCACAAAGATCCATTTACGGATTTCAAAACAATTTCCATTTCAATTGGATTAGCTTATTCCATCTTTAAATCAAAGATTTAACTTATAGTTTTCAAAACTCGTTTCAAAGATTCATTCATAGCCTTTCAAGGCAATTCTATTTCAAGTTGAACTAACTCATCTGGCCTTTGAATCAAAGACTCATTTCATAGCTTTCAAAACATTTCAATTCCATTTCAAACTTGAAACCTCTCGACACAATTCGGAAATCCTTCCTTTAAATGAAAGCTGTTATTATTTGAAAACAAGTAGTTTTCGTTTCGGAGAAATCCGATTACATCTGCTCAAGTTAAAACCCTTCAATGGTAAAACTTGGGTTGAATTCAAATTCTCAAAATAATACTTTTGAAATGGTTTAAAACTCGTATAAACTTGTATAATTCTTTTTAAATCATAAATACCAATATAGTATTCAATTTCAGATATTGAATTCCAATTTAAATCAAATTATTCAAATTTCAAATCTTTATTAAGTTATTTAAAATAACTTGCCTTTTTTAAAACACCTTTTCAAAAGCTTTTCACTTTAAACCCAATCCATTTCCAACCCATTTGAATTTAAATTTAAATTGAAAACTATTTCAAAAATTTGTGACTTAACCGATTTCCACGTGCAATCCATATTTGTGTGTATAAGTGTGGTCCAGGGATTTTATACAATAGTGCACAACATCAATCATCATAGATATACTAATATCGATAAGCGGTATAATCCATAATGATTATCTTCATTCATAGTTTCACAGATAAAATAAATTTATCAATCACAAAGATTCATCATTACGATTCGATGTGGGTTTCTAATAACCAACTAAAATCCGACTCCCTGTCGCATCGAAATTCAAATGCCGTTTTAAGGTTTTCACATACATACAGAAACGAATCACAATTCAGTATAAGACAATCCACATCGCATAGTATTACAATCACAAACAGAAATATCAATCCAGTGCACGACATCTAATGATAGTCAATCATCTTCAATTTAAGGTGAAGGTGATTTAAAAGAATTAACCACGTAACTATTTTTAGTGATAAATTAATTAGAATTTTAATTAATTATTCCTTAGTCAATTATCTTAATTGACTACAAATTATAAATTAATTTAACTTTAATTATCTAATTAACAATTTTAATTACAAATAAATTTAACACTTAATTGTGAATTAATCAAATCTTTAATTTCAATTCGACTAACCTCTAGTCACTTAATTAATTAAATTTTTAAAATTAATTAATCATCTTAATTACCCTTTTTTAAACAATTAATAATTATTATTATTATTTGTCTTAATTAACATTTACAATTTTCTCTAAACTTTGAAATCAATTGTTACTAATTTAAAACTTTGATGTTAATTAAATTCCAATACTTGTTTTATATTAACTATTTAAATAAAGTATTAATTAGATTTTAAAAACATTTTAAAGTATTAATTGTCAACATTATTTACTTCAACATTATAAACTTTAAATTGTTGGGCTTAACCCTTTTTTTTGAAGCAACCCGAGCAATCTCCCACATTTACTCGAGTAACACTCGAGTTCGTTCCCTAACTTCCCCGAGACCTCTCCCTGTCACAATGTTTCTTCTTCTTCTTCTTTTTTATTTTCCAGTAAGTGTTTAAGCTAACTTAAGTTTTCAAACTAAACGACAGAAAGTATACTCACGCACACGAGTACGAACCCGAAGCATTCACCCCTTTCACTCGAGAATCAACTCGAGTTGCCAACTGCAAAACTACCTGACACAAGAACGATGTCGTGCATGTGCATGGATCGCGCCGCCGCTACGACGAGCTCCGAAACCTGAGGCAAATCGCAAACCTCCCCCACACTCAAAATCGAACTTCGATTCGAAGCCATCAACCCAAAGTCAAGAATTAGCAGTTTTTCTCGAGTAATTGTAATCAACTCCACCAACACAAACGCCTTGCCGCCGCATCTCAGACCACCAGAGGAGCTTCCACTCCGGCCACACCACGCACCCTCCGCACTACCATCCAGCTCAATCTCGAGCAATTCGATGCCTCCGAGGTGATGAAATCGCCTCATTTACAGACGCGACACAAAAACGCGAATATAACCCTAGATTGAACTCAAATCCGCAATTTATACAATAGAAAATTTTTCCCGCTAATTTTCCCGAAATCTATGACGTTCAACCTTGCTTCACACAAAACTTCAACATCAAATATTGAGTTGATCATCGGAAAATGGTCAAAGTGTCTATTTTGTTCACTTTCGAACTGCACATCGGATACTTCACTAAAAATCATCATATTCATTTTATAAATCCTATCTATAGCTGTTTATCCAAGTTATGAAACCAAACCAATAAATTAAAATACTTGAAATAATCCATATGATTTATTTTTACTGTAAATTTGAGTTTACAGGGTCAAGTGTTTTTCATTGTCAAGCAAAAATATTTCTGGACTATGATTTAAGCTTAAAAAAACTTATGTTGTATAAAAAAATCCTAAGTTAAAGATGTTTGTGTGAAGTTTATTTGAAATTTTTTTTTTCCAAATTCACTTTGCTCTGAAGCAAAATATTAAAGAACAACTGTATAAAAGTTTACAGTAACACAGAACATACAGAACAACATTTTCTTTTCAATATACAACAAAAACACCAGATTCATGAACTAAATACTTAGATTTCAAATAAAAAAATAAGTTCACTCACCTCAATTTGAAAAACAGAGAGCACTGTTGTTTAAAACTGCAGACTGAATCTTCTTTTAAACTTGCTTTGTTTTCTTTAAAAAATGTTTTGTTGTTGAATGATGTTTATATATTTTCTTCTTTTCTCTGGTTTACTAATTTTTTTTCTTACTGAACAAATTAGGATAGGGTTGATATATATATAAAGAAGATGGTCTGTACAGAGGAAGGTATTATCTAGTTAAGCCTTATTTGTTTTGACTAAAGATATTTTATGAACTGGAATGAAGTAATTTATTTCGGCTGAAAGATTTGTTTTGGTGTGCTTGAGAAGGATGTTATTAAATGCATGTCTCTATTTTTGTTTACAAGCTCATGTTATTTTATTATGTATGTACAGTTTGTTTATAGATATATATTATTTGTTTCATTATCTTCTTTTGCAAGCTTTTGTGTTGTAGATATTCTTTTTTGTTAGTTTGTTTTATTTGCTTTGTACATAGATTTTTTTTCTTATCTTCTTGTCTTGCATTTTTCACATACAATTCTATATGTATATCGTTTGTTGTTATTATTATTATTTTTTTATTTGATTTTATGTTGCCATATGACCGTATACTTTTATTATTAACATATATACTTGAATTTCATTTCTATTTATAGTTTAATCAAACATTAAATTCATAACCTATATTTTATTTTATATACATTAAATATTGATAAAATAAATTTTATACTTCCTATAACTTCATAAAGAAAATGGAGTAAAACACAATCTATACATTTAATAAATAATCATGCATATATTTTTTCCAAAGCAAAATTTTATTTATAATCCAATTCAACTGAAAATATTTATTTCAAGTTTCAAATTCAAATTTTAAAACAAATAAGTGTATATATCTTATTAAACTTGAAAATTTCAAATAAATCCATAATTTAACCCAAAAATTTAATTAAATTTCAAATTTAAATTCATCTTTAAAACCGGGATCGTTGCATATTTTTAGTAATTCAAATACGATATTTGAATTTGCTCCAAGACCAACTTTTGGGCCTTACACTTGCGTCAACCTAGAAAACCAATACATCTAGTGAGTCAGGCCAGAGCCCACAACTAGAGGGTATTGATTAGTTCAACCACAAACCTAGACAATCTTTTCTAGACACCTAATAAATAGAAAAAGCCTAGAAGTTAGCTTAAATGTTGACTAGTTATTTATATAAATCAATTGACACTAATACCATAATTAGATCTGGTCCATCTAGCGACGGGTAATTTCAAAAGCCTTTCCTTATTGGGTCTTTAGTGGCTTATATATAAAAAACAAATTTTTTATTTAATAAAATTCAATAACCAAATACAATGACATACATTGTTGTTTAATTTCAATATTTGGTTTTGTAACATATAAAATTAACGACATTTATTATTGTTTTATTTGGGCTTGTATAAATAACTAATTTTTTATTAAATTAAATTCAATGACATATACTGTTGTTTTATTTTTGTGGTTGGTTTTGTAATATATAAAATTTAACAACATTTGTTATTTTTTTATTTCACTATTTGGTTTTGTAACATATCCTATAATATATAAAACTTAATGACATTTATTATTGTTTTATTTAAATCTTTGGTTTGCATCGTATAAAATTTAATGACATCTATTATTGTTTTTATTTTGATGTTTAGTTTTCTAAGTAAAAATTTAATGACATTTGTTAATGTCTTATTTCAATGTTTGGTTTTGTAACGTATAGCTTATATGGATCGATCAAAGGGATATTGTATCTAATAAAACATAGCAAATAAAACTATACTACACATCTATATAGAACACACACATATGGATATGGTTATTGGGATTTATAATCATTGTATACATACATATAATACACTTATACATATGTATATAGGATCCTTCATATCAGTGCCATATATATAATTATAAGTATGTAAATATGTTTAAGTATATTAATTCATATATGCATACGATTCTGTATGCATACATATTAATACCCACTACAAGAAAATCAGAATTTGGTAGCATGAATACATAGCATTTTCGCCTTTCCTCCTTCTACCACTATTTAGACCAAGTTATTCGATGCTATATAGTATAGAGACATGGTTTTTCAATGCTATAAAATAAATTAAAGGAAGGGATTAATTATTTTATGCGGGAATAGAAATTAAGTCTACTAGAAACCTTGCGCCTTTTTCCCTTTTCCACTCCTTTCACCTCGTCACCTCTGTAAAACAAATCATGTGTCGATCTAACCACTCACGTTATTAATATTCATGTAGTCACTCACGAAACCCTAGCCATCGTCAATCCCAATCCTGTGTTGTAATATATTGTGTATTCAAATCGACTAAGCTGTAATGTCCCACATCGCTAATATGGTACAGGCGATGACTATATAACCAACTAGGCACCCTCCCCTTACAAGCTAGCTTTTGGGGGTGATTTCTACCTAGTTTGGTTCATAACAATTGGTATCAAAGCCTAACACCATGATAGGAAAGGTTCGAAACTCGTTGGTGACATGTATGGGCATGGACGACATGTATGGGCGTGGCATCACTCTATTGAACATTAACATTGTACGGGCAGTGTCAGTGCAATGAGCATCGACGTGGACGTCGGACTTTGAAAGCGTGGTGGTATGTAATATCCCACATCTCCTAATATGGTACAGGCGATGACTATATAACCAACTAGACACCCTCCCCTTACAAGCTAGCTTTTGGGTGAGTTCTACCTAGTTTGGTTCATAACATAAGCTAATGTCGATCAACTAAGCTAACGTCGATCTCAATCCCTAAATAAGCAGCGACCGTTTCAACTGCCTAGAATCTTAAATCCATGCCTCTCCAATTTGAACCGTCGTGAGAGGCACTGCAATATTGGTTATATGATTTTTCACTACTTACTATTCTTTATCTATTTATTAATTTCTTCTCTCACATGTTTATAGATTATTACACCCCTTAATTACGCTGTGGCGATACCTTTATCCCTAAGTTTCAAGCTAACCGAATAGTCGAGATTTTGAGGTTATTAACCCTGTTCATTATGATGTGTAGAAAATAAAATGAAATTAGGTGAATATTTAATATGATAATAATCGTTTTATATTTCTGGCTTCCTTTTTTTACACAGATAACGTATAAGTATAGTATATGTAGATATATTATTACCTGCAATATTTTCATTGTAATTTTATACCGTGGTCCATTATATCTAAACAGAGGATTGACTCTGCTTCGAGGGTGTAAGTCTAGAATTCATATATAAAAATCATTTGCATATATATTTGCGATAGTTACATGAGAGTTGAGCTTATCTGCAATGGTTATAAAAGTTGAGCTCATTTGAAGTACGTCTTCTTCAGGAAATCAATATACATTTAGTGTTGCCTTCAAACCATGGTAGTTCCCATTGAGTGATACCCAAGACTATGTTTACTAAATTAATCAATAGGATAATGATACCTGATATTATATGTAAATTTGTGTTTTTAAAACGAAACAAAATAATAAAGTACAATTGTTTTTTGTTTATTAAGATGATTTGATCAATGAAAATAATATGGTCTCACAATTTTAGTAGCATATAATGGTTATACAATAGGAAGAACATTATTTACTGATGACTAGTAAGATTTATTAGCTACGGACTAAAGGTAGAAAATATACTAAATGATTTTTAGCATGTATGTACACTTGTTGGAAATGTTTTTGTTTATGAAGTGAGTTTTTTTTTTAAATTAAATAAAAGACAGGTTAATGGTAATTTATTTATGAACCATTATTATAATTGAGCCGTTGCAACTTCATAACGGTAATATATTTATGAATCATTATTATAATTGAGCCGTTGCAAGTATATAACAGAAATATATTTATGAATCATTATTATAATTGAGTCGTTACACTTTCCCAACGGTAATATAGTTATGTGATATTATTATTGAGCCGTTACAAAAGCTAATGATATTACAATATTGTTTTAAATGAGAATAAATTAGAATCCATTAACATTCCATCATTTTAGTAACGTATGCAATTTCCATTCTGCCTAATTAAATGATAGATAGACAGAAGAGAAAATGGTAAGAATAACAGACATTTTTCTTTTTCTTCTTCCTTCAACAAAACTAAACATATTGAGCAGTATTTCAGAGAGCAAATCAGAATCGACTTTGTCAGTGCAAACAGGTTGATATTTTTTCAGATTAGAGAGGCTGTTTTATTCTATAGGTGATGACGTTTGTTTTTCAAAACTACTTTTCACCTCTGAGCAGAACGCCGAAACGTCTTTAAGAGAATGGCAACGTACACGACTCAGTTGGAGTTCATTGTTTCCAACAATTTGAACATGTTCCAAACAACAATGACTTCTACTGTAAGTATTGATGATGCTGCATCGACCTTAATGTTTCAGAAAAGCCAACAATACCAGGGAAGCCTGTTGAAACTGATGCACAATAACTGCAGATCTGGCAGGAAAAAAACCAAAAATTGCAGAATTGGACATAGTATGATTACCTCTGCAAGAACTTCATACTCAATGGCCTAAGCGACAATCTCTACGACTACTATAATTCGGACAAGACAACCAAGGAAATCTGGGAGGCATTGCAAAAGAAGCATGATACAGAAGAAGCTGGAGCAAAGAAATATGCTACCAGCCGCTATATCAAATTTTAGATGACAGACGACAGGCCAGTACAGACACAATCTCATGAATTTCAGAAAATAGCTCATGAGATCGGCTCTGAAGGTATGGTTATTGATGAACAATTCCAAGTTGCTGTTTTGATAGATAAACTCCCCCTAGTTGGAAGGATTTTAAGAATAATCTGAGACATAAAACTAAAGAATTTTCTTTAGAAAGCTTGATAACTCGCCTCCATATTTACTATTTAGGAGGAATCACGTAAAAAAGATATGAAAGAAAGTGCTAGCTGTTAGAGGCAACACTAAGAAAGCTGCAGTTTTGAAACCAAATCCTAAAATTTTTAAGAATTAGAACAGCAATCTTAGTCAGAACCGCAACAGATAGAAACCACCCCAAAAGAATGATTCTAGATGGTTGTTTCTTTGCTACAATTGTAGAAGACCAAGTCATATGGCACGCAAGTGTAGAAACAGAACGGGCCCTGCACCGCAGGCTAACCAAACTGAGGAGCCTCTAACGGCTATGATTATTAATGAGATTCAACTTGCTGGGGGATCAGAGGGTTGGTGGGTAGATACTGGTAATACACACCATGTTTGATATGACCGTGCTATGTTTAAAACATACACGGAGACTAAGAACAAGAAAGTGCTGTTGGGAGACTCTCACACCACTGTTGTTGGGATTGGAAGCGTATAATTAAAATTTACCTCTGGGAAGACCGTCATTTTGAAGTATGTAATGCACACTCCAGAGATGAGAAAGAATCTTGTTTCAGTTTACCTTCTTAGTAAGGCTGGTTTTACATAAACTATTGGGGCTAATATGTACACCATCACTATGAATGGTATGTTTGTGGGTAGGGGTTATGCAACCGATGGTATGTTTAAACTGAATGTTGAATGTAATGAAATGTATGCTTCTGTTTATATGTTGTGTGATTTTAATATCTAGCACTCCAGATTATGTCATGTGAATAAACGTATAATTCATAACATAAGCACCTTAGATCTTATCCCTAAAATGCCACAAACTGATTTTGATAAATGTGAATTATGTAGTCATGCAAAAATCACTAAGAAACCACATAAATCAGTTGATATAGTTTCTAAACCTTTAAATTTGATTCATTCTGATATATGTGAGCTTGATGGAACTTTAGACATGGACACCGTTACTTTATCACTTTTATTGATGATTGTTTTGATTTTACTTATGTATACCTTATGAAAAATAAAAATGATGCATTTGATATGTTTAAATCATTTAAAATTGAAACTGAGAATCAATCTAATAAGAAAATTAAGAGATATCGTAGTGATAGAGGAAAAGAATACGAGTCTAGTTTGCTTCTTGATTTTTATAAATTGCATGGTATAATTCATGAGAGAATTGCACCTTATTCACATGAAATGAACGGTAAAGCTAAAAGAAAAATAGAATCTTTATCGAATTAGTTGTAGCTATCTTATTGAATTCGGGTGCAGGAAAACATTGGTAGGGGATATTTTTTAACTGTATGCTATATATTGAATAGAATCCCTAAATCAAAAAGTAAAATTTCACCATTTGAAATTTGAAGAAATTATAAACCAAATGTGTCTTATTTTAGAACTTGGGGATGTTTGGAATATGTTCGTATATCAGACCCTAAGATAATAAAATTAACATGTAGAGCATATGAATGCGTGTCGATTGGCTATGCTATTAATAGCAAAACATATAGATTTTATGACCTGAATATACATAATATAATAGAACCTAACGATGCTGCTTTTTATGAATCTAGATTTTCTTTTGAATTGAGGAATAGTGGGGGCACATCAAGTAACACCATGCCTATTAGACCAGAACATAATGAATCTTCTAAAAATGAACCTAGAAGAAGTGAAAGAGCAAGAACAACAAAAGATTTTGGTTTGGATTTTTATGCTTTTACTATGGAGGAGGATTCCTTAAACCTCCAAGATGCCTTATCTTTTTTAGATGTCGATTTTTGGCAAGTGTCTATAAATGATGGAATGGATTCTATGGAATCCAACAAGACTTGGCACTTAGTGGATCTACGGCTTGGTTGTAATTCTATAGGTTGTAAATTGATACTTAAAAAGAAATTAAAACCTGATGGCACAGTTTATAAATATAAAGCCCATTTAGTAGCTAAAAGATTTAAGCAAAGAGAAAATGTATATTGTTTGACTCCTTTTCACATGTAACTAGGATTTCATTCATTCGAGTGCTAATTTCACTTGCATCTATTTATAATATAATAATACACCAAATGGATGTTAAAACTGCCTTTTTAAATAGTGAAATAGAAGAAGAAATTTATATGGACCAACCTAAAGGATTTGTAGTTTATGTCAAGAACATAAAGTTTGCAAGTTAGAAAAATCCTTATATGGCTTAAAAAAGCACCTAAACAATGACATGAAAATTTGATAACTTAATAATCTCACATGGTTTCAAAGTTAATGAAAGTGACAAATGTATTTACTATAAATCTGAGAATGACATTTGTACTATCATATGTCTGTATGTAGATGACCTACTTATTTTTGGATAAAACATTCATGCCATAAACTCTCTTAAACCTTTGTTAAGTGCCAATTTCGATATGAAAGATCTAGGTGAAGCAAGTGTAATCCTTGGTATTAAGATTACTAGGTTTGAAAAGGGACTTTCTCTAGATCAGTCTCATTATATTGAGAAGATTCTAAAGAAATATAATTACTTTGACTGTAAACCTACATGTACACCATATGATCATAATGTAAAGCTATAAAAGAAGACAAGTTAAGGTGTAAGACAGTCTGATTATACGAGCATCATTGGCAGCCTTTCCTATGCCACTGATTGTACTAAACTCGACATTATCTATATCGTGGGATTATTATGCAGGTTTACTAGTAGACCCAGCATAGAGCATTGACATGCTATTGAGAGAGTCATAAGATACATAAAATGAACCATGAACCTTGGGTTACATTATGAAAAATTTCCATCTATCTTTGATGGTTACACCTATGTAGACTGTAATACTTTATCTGATGATTCAAAAGCAAGCAGTGGTTATATCTTTAGCATTTCTAGAGCAGCTGTTTCTTGAAAATCCAAGAAACATACTTTTTTGGCTCAGTCTACTATGGAGTCTAAGATGATAGCAATAGCCACAGCTAGTGAAAAAGTATGGTACTTAAGAAATCTACTAGCTAAGATTCCTTTTGTGGGAAAAACTGATACCAACTGTGTTGATCCATTGCGATAGTACCACGGCTATTACAAAAGTATAGAACCGTTATTACAATGGTAAGAGACGACAGATATTTGATAAGCGCGGTATTATTAGAGAGCTACTCACTTCAGGTGCCGTTAAAGTTGATCACATATGTAGTGAAGAGAACTTGACAGATCCTTTGACGAAAGGACCGACCAGAGAGAAAATCCTTAAAACTCCTAATAGAATGGTACTATTGCCCTTGGATTGTTGAATCATGCACAATGGTAACCCATCATAATGACTAGAGATCCCAAGAACTAGGTTCAATTAGTAAGAACAAGTTGTGAAGTGATATTAGTTGAACATGCAATTTTTATATTAAGATGCATATATTCCTGAAGTGATTAGAGGATGAGTTAATAGAAACTCTTATGAGATCTATACTCTATTTGAAGTGCCTATCTTCAGGAGTACTCTTGATAGACTCACATGTGTGAATGTGGAAATGTGGCCGTTTCCTATGGAGTTTTGGGAAAAATTCCTAGTGCATTCACTAAACTGAGATAGACGTGCATGGCCATAAAAGTCACGAGTTTATTTGATTGCACTCTAGAAAGATTGTGTGTGGTCTGATTTCAGGAATAGAGTTCAAGACTACATGTCACTCTAGTAAAAACTGAATCCTATCCACTATGCAAAGATTTAAGTTGAAAAATACCTTTGTTTATGCACAATCTTATGTTTTCAGAAACTGCTCGAGTGACATGTGGAGGATTGTTGGAAATGTTTTTGTTTATGAACTGAATTTATTAAAAAAATTAAATGAAAAACAGTTTAATGGTAATTTATTTATGAACCATTATTATAATTGAACCATTGCAAGTTTATAACGGTAATATATTTATGAATCATTATTATAATTGAGCCATTGCAAGTTTATAATGGTAATATATTTATCAATCATATTATAATTGAGCCGTTACACTTGCACAACGACAATATATTTATGTGATTATTATTGAGCCGTTACAAAAGCTAACGTTTTTACAGTATTGTTTAAATGAGAATAAACTAAAATCCATTAACATTCCATCACTTTAGTAACGTATATAATTTTAGTTCCGCCTCTTTAAATGATAGATAGTCAGAAGAGAAATGGTAAGAATAACCGGCATTTTTCGTTTTGTTCTTCCTTCAACAAAACTAAACACCTTGAGCAGTACTTCAGAGTGCAAATCAGAATCGAATTTGTCAGTGCAAATAAGTTGATATTTTTTTCATATTAGAGAGGCTGTTTCATCATAGAGACAGCGGTTTTTTTTCAGAACTGCTTTACACTTTCAAGCAGAATGCCACAACGTTTTAAAGAGAGTGACGACGTACATGACTCAGCCGAAATTCATTGTTCCTAACAACACTTAATACAAATAATATATATTCTTACATAAAAGGGCTCTTTTCCCTTTTAACTAGTTTCCTCCCCTTTTTGTCTTCCTTTTTTTAATTAAAAAAAGTGGGTAAAATTTGAAAATACCTTAGCTTCAATGATAAATACATATCAGAATGCCACATTGCTATAGCTATTAACATGTAAAATAAATAGAAGCCAATTGATGTTAGACTAAATATATCCGAAGAAAAATTATTAAATCAAGGTTGTTCGCATGCAAGTTTATCATTTTCTTATACGTGTACATATGTACTTCAAAATTCATACCCTTCAAGAGTATTCCTAGTAGCAGTGACATTTTTAGTTTACTTTTCCATTTTGCTCATTCTTGAATCCAAACAATTCTTTACCTTTTCATCGTATAAGTGGATTTGAATATTAACTTTTTAGTTGTTGTAGATTAGTTGTAAAAAGTACAAGTGTTTGAATAATTAACTTACATTTTGGTGAAATTTAGATTAAAGATTAACGAGAATGAACAAGCCAATTTTTAATGCTAATTAGCTATTATTTAACTCAAAATTTGAGTTATGAACATTTTTTTCTGGGATAAGCCCCAAGAAAAAAATGTGCACGTAAAACAAAAATGGGATGTAGAGATTGATAACTTGAATATATATATTGAAGGAAGAAAACTGCTTCTGCAACTCTGATTAATGAACTTTATTGTCAGCCTTATATAGGCAATACACAGTTAATAATTCCATAAAAATAGCAAAAATATTAGCAAGATACTCGAATAAACTAAAAATAAACCACATGTAAAGGGACCTAAGACTTGGACAACTAAATTCAAACTCAGTTTGCTGAAAAATAGGACAGCTAAATTATTTAAATTCCAACAATCCCTCCCTTAAACCGAAAGTTTTCAAACGTTCAGTTTAATATGACTCGTCCAATGCTGCAACTCCAAGCAATTTCCTTAATTTTTGAAATAATGGCAACTTTAGTGGCTTGGTCATTATATCAGCAACTTGATTTCACTCTTACAGTAGAAAAGGTTGATGGTTCCATCTCTTGTAAGGTCTCTTAGAAAGTGAAACCTTACATCCATGTGCTTGCTTCTACCATGAAGAATTGGATTTTTGGATAGTTTAATTGCTGAGCTATTGTCACAGAAAATTGCAGTGGCTCCCTCTTGCTTGTTCCATAGCTCTTCAAGTAATTTCCTCAGCCAAACCGCTTGACAAGCACATGCAGTTGCAGCTACAAACTCCGCTTCAGCTGTAGATAACGTGACAATGGCTTGTTTCTTTGAAGACCACGAAATAGCGCCATAGCCCAGCATAAAAACATATCCGGAAGTGCTCTTACGATCATCTACATCTCCAGCATAATCACTGTCAGTGAAGCCAAACAAATCTGAATTTCCTCCCTTCTTGAAATGCAGTCCAAAATCTTTTGTTCCTTGCAAGTATCGAAAAATCCTCTTGGCAGCTAGAAGATGCATCTCCTTCGGGCACTCCATATACCTACTAATGAGACTAACAGCATACATTATATCAGGTCTTGTAGCAGTCAAATACATCGGGCTTCCTACAATTTGCTTGTACAAAGTACTGTCAACTTTTCTTCCTTCACAATCTTTTGAAAGCTTCAGACCAACTTCAACTGGTGTGCTAACAGGATTGCAATCCTTTATGCGAAATCTGTCTAAAATTTCTCGAACATACTTCTTTTGAAAAATTGAAATTCTACCGGCAGACTGGAGCACTTCAAGGCCGAGAAAATAACGCATTTTTCCAAGATCGGACATATCAAATTCAAGCATCATCGATTGCTTAAATTTTTCAAACATGACATTATTATTTCCAGTGAAAATTAAATCATCAACATATAAGCATACAATAAGAATATTTCCATCATCTTCAAATTTGGTGAAAAGTGTATGCTCATAAGGACATTTTTGAAAACCCTCTTTTGAAAAATAAGCATCTATGCGACTATACCAAGCTCTTGGAGCTTGTTTTAATCCATATAATGCCTTTCTTAGTTTATATACTTTAAACTCAGCACCATGTTTCACATAACCGGGAGATTGATCAATAAATACTTGTTCTTCTAAGTTACCATGTAAGAAAGTTGACTTTACGTCCAACTGAAAAATAGGCCATGAATTTTGAACTGCCAACGCAATGACTAGTCTAATAGTATCATGCCTTGCTACAGGAGCAAATACCTCTTTGTAATCTATGCCACACTCTTGCTTGTAGCCTTTAGCGACCAAACGTGCCTTGTATTTACTGACTTCTCAGTTCTCATCCAGCTTTGTTTTGTATATCCACTTTACTCCAATGGATTTGTGACCTTTCGGTAGATCAGTTAACTCCCAGGTTTTATTTCTTTCGATAGCTGCAATTTCAGCATTCATAGCCTCTCGCCATTTTGATTCTTTAGCCGCCTCTTCAAATGTTATTGGATCGCAGTCTGAAAATAAAGAAAAATGAGTAAGTGGATCATCCACATTATTGATTCCAGTTACCTCATAATCTGACATCCATGCTGGCCTTCTTCTCCCATGTTGAGAACGAGAACCTATTGTGTCATCAAGTTGGCTGTCAGAATCTGCGGTTGTAGCTGTTGTTTCAGAGCTTGCGGGAGTTGTATTTTGAGGATGTGGAGGTTCGGCTACTGCTGCATCTTGTCTATCTTGTGTTTGATGTGTTTCTTCTTCATTTTCTCCATCAAAAACTATTGGAATTTGCTGTCCATCATTGCTTTTGTTCCAACACCAGATTTTTTTCTTCATCAAACACAACATCGTGGCTAATTATAATTTTATTTGTGATAGGATTGTATAATTTGTAAGCCTTTGATTTATCACTAACACCAAGAAAAATGCATTTTTCTCCTTTATCATCAAGCTTTTTCCTCTTTGCATCCGAAATATGGGCATATGCTATACATCCAAAAATTCTAAAATAATGTACAGTCGGTTTTCTTCCACTCCATGCTTCCTCCGGTGTCATGTTTTTAACAGAAAAGGTAGGGCTTCTGTTTAATATGTGAACGCTCCAATTAACTGCTTCAGGCCAAAAAAATTTTGGCATGCCACTCCTTGTCAAAAGGCTTCTTACCATATTTAGAATAGTGCGGTTTTTCCTTTCACATACTCCATTCTGCTGAGGCGTGTATACTGTGGTAAGTTGCCTTTTGATTCCATGAAACTCACAAAAATTTGCGAATTCATGTGAGTTATATTCTCCACCACGATCGGTACGGAGAATTTTTATTGGATTGCCTAGTTCTCTTTCAACGCGCGCTTTAAAATTTTCAAAGGCTTCATGCTTATTTTGCAAAAAATAAACCCAAATTTTTCGGCTATAATCATCAATAAAAGTAATTATATATCTTTTACCTCCATTAGAGCATGGATTTATTGGTCCACAAAGATCTGAATGCACCAGCTCTAATGCTTTTTTTGCCCTCCATGATTTGCCTTCTGAAAATTGATTTCTATGTTGTTTGCTAATAACGCATTCCTCGCAAATTTCTGAAGTTGTTGATATTTTAGGGAGTCCATTCACCATTTGTTTTTGTTCTAGCGTCTTTAATCCACCAAAATTTAAGTGTCCATAACGAAAATGCCATAACCATGTCACATCTTTTATTTTTGCAGAAAAACAAGCAGAACTTGTGTTATTTAAATATAGAGGGAACATACGATTTGCTGTCATGTTGACTTGAGCAATTAATCCTTTCTGTGGATCTTCAATTCGACATGTTCCTTCTTTAAATGTAATCTTGTAACCCTTTTCTTGAAGCTGACCAATGCTTAGAAGGTTTGTTTTCAATTTTGGAAGAAAGAGAACATTTGAGATAATTTTTTCAGCATTGTCTTTGGATCTGATTTTTATATTCCCTATGCCCATGACAGAAACAGTAGATTTATCACCTAGTGTTACTGTATCATGATAAGATTCATCCAAATCAGTAAATAAAGCCTTGTCTCCACACATATGATTGCTACATCCCGAGTCTAAATACCACAAATTTCCATTAGCTCCTTCATTTGCATGACATGCTAACAAAAGAGATATTTCTTCTTCCTTTTCAATATAGTTGGATCTTTCTCCTTGATATTTAGTTAAATTTGTACGACATTCTGAGCTATAATGACCACGTTTGTGACATCTATAGCACTCAATATTAGATTTGTCTTTATGCTTGAAACCTGTTGATTGATTATCTTCAAGACCTTTTTCTTTATCATGTGAATCAAATGGTTGGCTGTTTGCTGATTTTTGGTGCAAAAATCTACGATCATTACTACCTCTGCCTCTGCCTCGGCCTCTGCCTCGGCCTCCTCTGTTTGAAGTTGAGAAATAATTGTTTGAAGAGACTTTTAATGCTTGCTCTTCTTTATCTTGTCGATTCATTTTTTGCTCATGAACCAACAATGAACTTTGTAATTCATCTATTGATAGCTCTGTAGTATCATGAGATTCTTCAATTGAACAAACAACATAATTGAATTTTGATGTCATGGATCGGAGAATTTTCTCGATTATAGTGACATCCTCTAGCTTTTCTCCATGAATTTGTAGCTTGTTTGCAATTGACATCGTTTTAGAGAAGTAATCTGTCACTGACTCTCCCGTCTTCATGTATAAAGTTTCAAAATCTGCTCGAAGTGCCTGAAGCTGTGCTCGTTTTGCCTTTGTTGTTCCTTGGTATTTTTTCTTCATGGAGTCCCAAATTTGCTTGGAAGTTTCTTTGCAAAGAATTGTCTCCAATATGGAACGATCTATTGCCTGGAAAATATAGTTTTTTGCCTTAAGATCCTTCAGCTTCAACGCTGCTAATTCTTCCTTCTGTGTCTCTGTCACCACAACTCCAGCTGCTGGTTCTACAAATCCATTTTCAATAACATGCCAATACTCCTTGGATCTCATGAAGTTTTCCATCAACATGCTCCAATGATCATAATGACCATCAAAACGAGGAATTGCAGGTTGCACAAAATTTTCAGAGGCCATGATGATTGCTGCTGCAATGATGATTTTTTTTTTTTTAATCAAGCTCCGATACCACTGATAACTTGAATATATATATTGAAGGAAGAAAACTGCTTCTGCAACTCTGATTAATGAACTTTATTGTCAGCCTTATATAGGCAATACACAGTTAATAATTCCACAAAAATAGCAAAAGTATTAGCAAGATACTCGAATAAACTAAGAATAAACCATATGTAAAGAAACCTAAGACTCGGACAACTAAATTCAAACTCAGTTTGCTGAAAAATAGGACAGCCACGTAAAACAAAAATGGGATGTAGAGATTTGATATTAATAGCAACTTCTTGGGTAGAAACTCTACCTTTACCTTTTTCTGATTCTGAATCAAGAGATTTTCCAAAGGATAGGTTACCCTTTTTGTCTTTCAACGGCGCATCTCTCTCTTCTTTTCACCTTAACTTCTTATCAGAAGTTTGTTCTTTTTCTTCCTGGCTATTTTCTTCTTGATTGCCCACCTGCAACTATAGTGAAGTCTGTAGAATCAGTAGTTTTGTGAGGAATCCTTGTTTTTTTTTGTTTTTTTTTTCCCCTTTCTCGTGTCTGCTTGCTTGAAGACGAGTCTAGTAAACCGCTTTGAGTATCATGGTTAATCTTTTGTTTAACAGTTGATTCACTAGACACTAGTTATGAATTGGTTTACAAATAGCTTCGGAAATGATAGGCCGGAAAAATTAAAAGAAATGAGCATTGAGACCTTCAGCTCCATCAACACAGTTATCATTCATTTGAAAGTTGGCATTTTTGATTTCATTTTCAGTTATTGGAAATATAACAGCTTGGCCTTGTTCACTGGTGAGCATAAGAAGGGATATATCAGTAAGTTTAAGGATGCCAAGGGTCAAAGATCAGGTTTTGCTAAAATCGAAGTGAAGTAGTCTAAAAAGCCTTGATTTTGCTAAAAAAATTACTATAGTCTAGAAAGCCTTGGTCTAGCAAGATACAGGCTTCTGATAATAAATTTAAAAACCGTGTAATGGCGAGGCATACAAGTTCCTAAAATTTGAATGTCCATTAGCGCTTTGGTATGTATGTAAGCTTGATAAAGGTTGACCCACATTATATGCATTACATGTATCTTGTTCCAATGCATTGGCTTTGAAAGTTTGCCAAAGATTGAAACACACACTTACATTTAAGTAAAGACTATGATTTCTGCTTTTGAAAATAATTATGTCATACTGAAAAAACTGTGTTGTACTGTAACACGGATTTAAATCGAAAGGTTTCACTAAAAATTAACCTTTTTAATTTAAATTTCTTTCTCATTCGACAACAAAATATTAAAATGTACAAAGTTAATGCAACAGACGGAAAGAAGACATTCATGATATGATAATGATTCCCCTGCACAAACCGTACGTATGTTTCATGCAAGCATGTTAAGATCTTTCTTTAGCTTTCATAAATAGAAGCTTAATTTATTCATTATTGTAATCCCAGTATTCTTGCTTAGGGCTCAGAGCAATGAGAGGTATTACCTAGTGTACTAATGCATAATGGAAAAATAAAATAAATTTTCGCTTGTACATAAATAAACAAGTCCGATGCAGTACAAGGCACTCCAGAGTGTTGTCTTATAATTTAGTTTATTATTTTCCATTTTCTATCATTGATTGCTCTCTTCATCTTCACTTGGTTTTCTATGTTTATCCTTCTTATTTCAGGTATGTGGAACCATCAGTAATAGCTTTTTTAAAGCTGATAATCAACTACAAAACCTGCTTTTAGTATTAGAGTATCTTTGGCCTGCTTTGCTTTTGCCCGTTGTTGGAAACAAAGTAATAATTTACAGAAAACTATACTTGGGGTTCCCTTTTAGTGCTACTGACAATGAATCTATACACGTGTTTACTGTAATAGATTACACAGAAAGTACGGCTTTTCCCTAGAATCTTTTACTTTGGTTCTATCCAAGTACACATTTAACTTTAAATGGTACCTTGTTGGATATGAATTGCAACCCCGATGAAGGTTTAAATGTACACGGATACCTTAGCAAACAATATCGGCTTAACAGACTTGAGTTATTGGATTGTAACGAGTTTGAAACAGTAGCGAGTTGTATTTAATTTGAGACTAAGAGCTATAAATTCATTTGCATAAATTCAAATTGATCATGTGTTGCAAGTATATTAAAGCAAAGATTTACTAACATTTGATTTACAGTCATGATTCCTTAGGTCTAGCATTTGCATTGAATTGAATAGGTTGGCAACATTATGGTTTTGATCTTAAAGTCCGAAATCTTGGGTTCATCATTTTGCTTTCTTTGTGCGTGTGTGTACACATATGCACAGACAAAGAATACTACTATTGCATGCATACCTGTCTCAAACAGTCCATAGCTCATGATGATTTTTTGCCATAGTAGTTCATAGAAATTGTTCATCAGGGCTAAATTATGAACATTGCCAGTATACATTGTATTATGATATCAATAAAGTTAAATCAGGTGCAGGTTATCATACGATATTCGTAAATAGCTTGCTTGTAAGTTTTTCTGAACTAATTCATGACACTTTATAAACAAATAATTCACAATCATTTAAAACTCATTACATACCATTATTCTAATTTAGCATCATCCACCAATCAATCACTCATTTGTAAGTCTTTAAAATGCAATAAAACACCATTTATGAAATCATGCCTTGTGATGATACAAATCTTCTTTAGTTTGAAATTTAGTATATTCTGTTAACCGTTTGAAATACAAAATTTAATATATGAATTAGAAACAAAGGAGGTAGAGAAGTATGCACATTATTGACTAAGCGTTCAACTTCATCACTTATTAATTATAATATGTGAATACTAGTTGTGTTCATAAATATATATAGTTAGGCAATACTCAGCTTTGAAAAATTTGTGCATGCATGTATATGTTTAATATGTGTTAATGTATATATATTTGCTGAGGATACACTCAGTACGTCCTTATGCCAGCAAACTCTTACACATGCACACACACTGACCAATATGTGCTAATGTATATATTTAAGCATCTTTGTTCTATGTTGAGTGGGTGTTAATATGTTAGTTATAAATTTCTACAAATACATTAACATGCAATAATACTAAATATCTGCTATGTTATCCCCTGGTCAATTCTTTAAGTAAACGGTAATAAATATAAGGAAATCAAAGCATGATATCTCGATAGACTAAAAATGATTTGTATGCAAGATTATTCAAATAGTTCCAAAAACATTACAAAGTACAAATACTGGACTTGATTGCACTATTATTAAAGGACTAGAGACAAAGCTTATTTTCTTGGTTTTTATATATTAATTTATCGCAGATATATACATATTTTCGAGCGTGTACTTACATTAGTTTGTGTACTAGCTTGTTTTCCTGGTTTTTACATATTAGTTTATGGATGTTCATGTGTAATGGTAGGACAATGAGAACATATACAACTTCTTGGTGTAAGAAATAATCTCACATTATTTTAGTTTTTCGCTAAAAACTAACACAGTGTGATAATTTTTTGGTGTCATCAGGTCCATGGGATATTTGGATACTTTCTTTCTTCATACTGCATTTCTTTATTGCATTACGTGCTTTCGAAATTTGTCAGTGCATCTTATTGTTGTTGATGAATTTAGAAAATTAATGATGAAGTTTGAATGAAATATGATTATTAGCAAGTAAAATCAAGAACCAAAGAAGGTTGAAAAGAAACATAAAATAGCTAATATCTAAGTAGTATTTCATATGATTAAATAATAGATTACTATAAGATGATATAATAAAGACAATGATGGTTGTATACAGATTCTTTAGTTGTTCATAAGGTAGATAAAGTGAATATCTACCTCAGATCTACAAATTGTTAAATTCCATTTTGATTATTGATTCTCTAAGATCTGCAACTTTTACCTTCTTCTTCATAACCAACCATCTTCCAATTTAATGGGTAATTAAAAAATTTGTATATAAATCAAATGTTTGGGTTAGCTTGGGGTTTGTTTTGTAAATTTATTGTTTAATATGGAAGATATGTCGGCAGTTGCTTAATTCATGATGGTTGTGGAGAAATATGAATTCTTCAATCCCTCAAGGTAATGGAAAGTAACTTATTTCCTGATTTTTATGTGAATTTTTGTTTATATTTTGTTTAATTCAGTTTTGGCTATGCATTTGCAATTGTATGTTATAATTTTTTTGGTGCAGTGGTATTTATTATTGATCTTATGTTACCAGAATAAATTAAGAAGGATTAATAATGATAAACTTTTACCATTTTAGGTTATAAGGTTCTATAGTTTTATTGGCATTTAGAAATTGGCATTTTCCTCAATTACAAATGATAGTCTTATCTACACATACCTGATATCTTACTGCTTTATTAACAGTCATTAGCATTATAATATATAATCGCAAAAGTAAAGAATTTTCTTTACAAACCATCTGTTAACACATTTTTGTTAGTAACAGGGTAGTATTTTTGAAATTTCAACTGCTATGCACTTTTAAATTTATGATTCAATACATGTGCTGTGGTGGTACATGCCTGTATATTTTGTTAGTAACAAAGTTTGTTTCCCTTGTGATAGTTGTTATACTGCTATATAATTAATTCAAGTGATTAGCGGCTTAAGTTAACAACTGAAGCATAAGTTTACAGATATTTTCTAAGCTGTAGATATGAAAATTGTGTTTTTGTTTGGGCTGACTGTTTTTGTTTAAACAGACATGTATCTTATAGCAACCTTTTTTTAGCTACAAGAACATACAATAACACACTTTTGTGTTCCTGTGTCTACCAGGCAATGTATTTTGCAAATGGTCAGGAGTGCAAATTTTTTTGAAAAAGTGAGCGAAAGGCAACATAGTATGAATATGGTAGAATGAAACTAGGTTCAGGAATTACGGGTCAGGTCTACCAAGGTATTCTACCTGACAAGCAACTTATAGCGGTTAAGCATTTTTACAAAACTTGCATTCGTGTTCCTTTACTATAGAAGTAGAGTGCTTGTCTAAAATACATCTTCAGATCCTCTGAGAGTAGGCCCTTCTATGTGCAGCCTAGGTCAATCTTCACTGACCTCATCAATTCAAGATTTTGACTGTGATTATGACATGCTGAGAATTACTGAAAAATTATTAGCGATAGAATGCGGACATGACAGAGTCTCGTGCATGCATAGTGGAGTAAGGCAGCAATTTTGAACCAAGGTGTAGTGTTAGCCTCCTCGTAAGCAACCTACTGCATGCAATGGAAAACTGAAAAAGAGAATGTTATATCTATTACCTATTTACACTGCAGAACAACACATATTTCTTATTACCGTGTCATTGTTTAGCTACGTATAGGTGGTAGAATAAAATTACTTTCTAAACATCATGAAATAGATTACACATAGTTTGTATAGATTACTTATGGACTTGCTGCATGTTTTACTTATAGACATGCTACATGAATATGTGTCGCAATGTAAACTTACTTATAGACCTGCTGCATCTTTTACTTTATTCTACATTAAATAGATTACAAATAATTGTATACATATAGTTTAATTACTTACGGTGCCCACTGCATTGGCTTGCTGCATCATATTTTAAGTCCTAGCCGCATATTTTTCTTCCTTTGGGACCTTTTACTTTGTGAATATTTGACACAATAATTACCAACTTCTTGATTACTTATTTGTATTACTAAGGTTAGAGAGAAAATATCAAAAGTAAAGGAAGATCAAATCAACTCTTTTACTACTTTATAAATAAGTTGATGCAAATATCTATGAAATATTATGTATGGACATGAGAAAAGTTGATAGAACGGTATGTATGAAATACTATGTTTAGATATGGTAAAAGTTGTTTGAATATGTATGAAATACCATGTCTAGATATGAGAAAAGTTGTTTGAATATGTATGAAATATTGTGCGATAATTTACAAATTTTTTGTCTATGAAAATATGTTATATTTATATGCAGAGTAGAATTGGGTAAATGGATATTATATATGTGAAAGAGCTGAAATGGCAATAAATAAAACTTGCAAATCAATATTATATTTAATAGTGTTTGAGAAACGCTGTCGTATAATAAATGCAATAGAAAGTAACCATGAGATATTATTTACCCAACGCTATAGTAACAAAATAAACACTTTAGAAATATGTACGAAACATGCTATACAAATATGCAAACCAACCCTATAGAAGTATCATATCCAATGCTATAAAATATTTATAGAAAACACTATAGAAATATGTTGAAAAAAATGCTTATAGAGTAAGTATGGGATAGCATTTCCTATAAGCTTGATAGCACTTAAAAAACCCTATAGAAAATTTAATTTTAACAGCGTTATTGTTATTGCTATTTAAAGCTAAAGATCTATCATAGCATGTCGTTTTTCAGCATTCTCTAAAACGCAGTGGTAAGGTATAATTGCATTTTTTTTAAACGCTATAAATGCCCATGTTTGTTATAATGATCATATATATATATATATATATATATATATATATATATACCATTATTAACCTCTAGAGATCTACTAAATATACATAATTGAAAACTAAGATCTGAATTTAGTTTAACATATTTGAAACATCAAAATATACATAAAACATATTAATTTTAATTTTAAATAATTTTATATTAAAATATATAGTGTATATATGTGTGTGGTTGTGTGTACGTTTAGGGCCGGTTTTTTCTCTCTCGAAACACCAAGTATATGTTTTGTACGCATATATTTTGTTAGTTTCATTAATACACTGAAAGCTACTAATATAAGTATAATCATTTAAACAATATTACAATGAACATGTAATATGAATGTATATCATTAATATATGGCCAAATTAGAAGCAATGGTTACTATCACTTTCCTTTAATTATGACTTTCAAACAATTCAAACATGTATATGCAAACAAACATTAAAATTATATATTAACTTGAATCCACTAAATTTAATTTGTTAAATAAATTCACAAAATTGCATTGCAAGTAAATTAATAGCTGAAGCTAAATATAATATTGGCTTAGGTATATTATAATAGATTAAAACATTAGTTTACCTTTCCGATATGCCCACTTCACACCTTGACCTGGTTATCTTCTTTTGAAATTCCAAATTTTGCGCTTTGAGTTTCCAGTGCTCAAGTTCTTCACCTAGGAGGAGGCTTGTTGTTTAAAGTTTGGTAGAGTTTTCAATCAAATAAGAATGATAGTGAAGGATGGTATTTATAGAGAAGAAATCAGAAGAGATAAACTTTCAATAAAATGTTTATTTCCCTTTTCAATTTCTTACCAAATTCTTACCCACCCACGCCATATCACTATATGCCAACCCTTATATTCCTTACCAAAATTTCGTCCCCTTTTCTTGATTCGAATCCATATTTAAATGTTTACTAGCATGAAATCTCATTTTATATCCATGGTGAGATTTTTCATCTCATAACACGCAAATGATCATAAAGTTATTATAGCAATAATTACTTTCACAATTAAGAATCAACAAATTTAAGTAACATTAAATATGCCTTAAACGTAATAATTATGTTGTTGAGTGCTTACACAATGCAGTTGCATTCTAATCGGTTGTTAAAATGTCAAGTTGAATTAATATCCAATTTAGGCAAAAAACATAAAGTATCCACTGAAAATAATGTAAGAAAAAAGTGCAAAAAAATAAAAGATGCAGAGAATTTACGTGGTTCGAATGTTAAAAATTCCTACGTCCACATATCAAATATCACTTTCTTCTTTTATATATTCTTAGTACAGACTATAATGGCAGAGAGTACAGAAATTTCGTTATTGTTCTTAAAAATGTCAAATCTCGAAAAAAGATTCATTTCTTGTTATAATGCCCTTTTTATTTATAGTATAGAGAGGCACGTGGATTGCTAAAATCCTTCTGCCACTATTTTTGTATCCACTTTTCGATCGTGCCATGTGCATTCATCTTATTTATTTGATGTGCATGGATTGTTAACATGTCTTCGGTAGGAAACTATAATTTGGGCGGTTGAACCCTGGATATTGGCGGAAAGTTAATTGAAGCGGAAAATCTTGAAATTGTGGCGGGAAAGTCAAATTTGACTAAATTATACGCTTCTAATTTCGAGGAGTGAATGGCCTATGTACTACTCCTATGCATGAGTAACGAGGTGTTGCCCTTTTCTTCTTGATGAATTGCGTCACTCTTAGCAACTTTGCCCCAAAAATATTGAGAGTTGTTCTACTGCTTTGATCAAGGAGGTGTCGATAACTGTGGAGCTGAACTGCACTGTCTGGTGTGCAGCGCTTGCATAGTACCGCTCTGGAGGTGATTAGCGTTAATTTATCTTACCTAGTCTACAATGCTCGCTTGTTACCATATTAAGGGTGGATGTGTTGAGTTGCCTTGTCCAACTTGTGGTGCCTGCCTTACATGGCCTTATTCTTAACGACACTCGATCATTGGTGAATTGTACCCTTGCTTCTCCCTTTTATTGGTTATTGGAAGTGTAGTTGGTAGGCTACGAGTCATTGCCTTGTCATCCTTCTCCATTTAGCTATGATTGCACAGATGCACGGGTTACGCAAATGCATGGGTTCCTTCACAGGGTTATGCTAGTCGTCGATAAAAGATGCTTTAATACATCGTTGTTTGCTAGTAAGTACAGAACTATGATGGAACACCATTTTAATGACTTGTGTGCAGCTCTTGGAATGCTTTTGACTCCGCATGGTATTGCTTAGAGATTCTTCAGTAAGTGCAGGGCATATTCGCCCTTGAAAGTGTTAGCAAGGCATAAGTTTCTAAAATAATATTAGGGTTCCTTTGACCTTTTGGGTATGCGCAGTGTTTACTTATGGCTTGCTTGAAATGGATTAAGAGCAGTTATTGGTAAAGGGTTGTGCAAGGCACTTGCGCAGGTTGTTTACCAGGTTAACTTATGGTTTAGGGAATGCCATCTTATTATGATCTCTAGTGGGGACTGCTTTGTTAAGGGTTTCAAATGGTTTTACTTTAGGTGGGATTTAACTAGATGGCATGTGCATAGACCGAGCGTATTCCACTGTGGTCCTAACTTGGTCAAGCGTTGATAACCATTTTACCTAGTTTGCCTTATCCGAGTTCAGAGTTGTCGAAAAGACGAGGTATGTCTAGTGCAGCTCAGTAGTTGGTGTGATTAGGCTTCATAATAGCAACGTGGTCCAATTAGTGAGATGTGCCGTTTGGTTTTAATTATTTCTAATACTGTGCTTTGTCGCTATTTTCGCTAGAGCGGTTGAGTATGACTTCTGGTGTGTTAGTGCAGTTTGAACTCCGTGAAATATTGCTATTCTATGTTGCTATGGGGGCATAGTACTATATGGACTTTGTCTTATTCCTTGCTTACTTTTCATAATCCATCTTTTATGCGAGTGCAATTCTTTCAGTTTAGTGCCTGCATCAGTTTTCCTTTAGCAACGTTTGGGAAATGTGGGTGTAGCACTTGCCCTCCAAGTGTGCAGCGATCCTAGATGGATGTGGAATTGTCTCCGCTCTTATTCACTTACCATAAACCATCGGTTCTTCCTTCTCTCTTCTTTCTTTTCAAAAAAGGGAAAAAGTCTTAGTAGCTATTTCGCATTTTATGCTCTTGCATACATGCCATCCCCTCATTAGTTGACCCACTAAATGGTTGTCAAAGTCATATTTTCATTAACTAGGCAAATCCGTCTTGACCTTATGCTCATAATTCTTACTGTTAGTCGATTAACATATAAGAAATTTCTCATCCTTACGATTGTGCGGCTAAAATTCAAGTTCAAGTATGCATATATTTCTTTCTTCTTCTTCTTCCTTCATTTCATTTTACAAGCTACGGAAAAGAAATGAAAAATTAGTAACCACCCTTGCTGCTAATCTTACTATCTCCCGATCTTGTTGCTTTTTCGATTCAAAGTAAGAATTTTCTTTCTTTTGTTGTTCCCTTTGCATTTTAGTGGTAGTTGGTGGTTAAGCTTGTAATTTTCAGCATGGCCTTTTCTTTCTCTTCTCATTTCTCCTTACCTCTAAGGTAACTCGGTTGAAAGACACTGAGGGTATCTTAAACCACTTTGGGTTTGAAGGTTATGAAGTTAGGGTTCTCGAACCTCACAAACGCATTCACACACCCCTTGATGGGTTTATTCGTCTTACCTCTAAGCATATAAGATGCGAGCTTTTATCTTCCCACAAATCGGATTCTCTGGGAGTGGCTAAATGCTATTGATCTTTCTCATCCAACTCGCTCCTCTTTATTCTCCTATAATTGCTACTTTCATCCTATATGTAGAGAGTGACTCTACTCTTACTTGTGAGGAACTCCAATTTTTATTTGATATTGACAAAAGCCCTACATGGGGTGCTGCTAGGTTTTGTTATGCAAACGCTAAGAAATTGGTCCTAACATCTATTCCTTGCAAAACTCAAAAGTGGATCGATCGTTATTTCTTCATTTCGAATTCTGATAATTTTCCTTCTTCTTCTCGTTCATTCCCCCATCGATCAATTTTTTTGCTAACTGGCTGTCAAGTCCTTTGAGCCTCGTAGAAATCATATTTTAGGTTTAGATGAGAAGGATAGGAGAATACAATTATTTCTTACAAAACCGATGTTGAAAAGCATGAATTTCTACGCAATCATAACTTCTCTCATTCCATTTTTAAGTTTCCCCAACCTTAGATGAACTTAGAGGTATAATTTGCTCAAAATGTATTCACAGATTATTATTTTATGCTTCTGACCTTCACAAGTATTTTTTTTCTTTCACCGACCTTAACATTGTTTTCATCTATAGGTGAAATGGATGATAACCTTTCTATAACAACCCACCTCGAAACGGACCTAATTTCGATCAAATAAAAGCCCATCAAACCTTAGTCCCATATCAAGTCGAGTTGTTAAGTTAATATAATTTAAACAATACGCAGTACACAGAACTTTCAAAATCTCACAGCGAAATGGATAAAATATAATATCAGAAACGGTACCCATTTCATAAAAGAAAACCATTTCATAAATATACATGCTATTACCAAATCTTACAACATGTCTACATAAAATTTCTACAGCACAATATTTCAAAAATAACATAATTTTGTGAACTGGGCAGATTAGAAATATTTAAAAAGCATAAATAGATAGATAACTTCCACAAGTCTTCATCTTCGCCTTCGTCCCTAAAATCAACATTGTCACCTCTATCCTATGCGTTGTAATGAGAAGTAGGTCAGAACAACAAATGTCTGGTGAAATGAAAATCTTAAGCTTTACCATAATTGTACTTGGTAGTATTATTTAGATAAGAAATATGTCTTACATATTTAAAACTATACCATACTAATAAATTTAACTATAAGCCCAGAAGCCTTTCTAGTCTAATTCCAAAACTCCAATGCTACTAACATTAATCATGTAAGAGAAAGCGCCCAAAATAATAAATACCTTTTATTGGGGATTAGGCAGACCCCTTCATTTAATACCGAACCCATTTTCAAATTCTAACGCAACTATCGTTAACGATACGAGAGTGAGAACCTCCAAACCATTTAATACCTTTTTATTAAGAATTAGACAGACTTTGACCATTTAAGACCTATAAAATAGACAAGTCCTCGCCATTTAAGACCTAATCCCAAGGCAGGTCCCCACACAGTTCTCCCTAACTAACATCATAAGAAATCCCATTAGGTCACTTAATACTTCTCCTAAGAAAGAGGCGGACCCTATCATAGCCACTAAATACCTCGAACCCGAAGCGAACTCCTGCTAAAGATTCCTACTATCATATCAATAGCGTAATTATAACCCATAACCTAAACCATAACGTCTCGGACAAATCCGACTGTTCATAGGTACTAGAATCCAGATTGACCGGGCAGACTTACCCCATAGAATTTAGACTAATCTCGCATCCACTGAGGTTATTTATTATATGTGATGTCCCATATCAGTCCTTGGAGTTACACAGCTGGTAGTTAGATTTAACTAGGTAGGCTTCTGTGTAACTTTTGACTAACCATGCATCCCAATAACTTGGTCTTACTTCATATATATACTAATTGTATATATACACTATCCTACACAATTAATAATTTAGGCATAGAAGGTAATCCCTTATTATGCCCTTAATTGTGGATTAATTATCATAATTAACATTAACAACCTTTCTACAAAATTAATATCATTTACTGCCCTATTAATTCTAATCAATACGTTCAATACGCTATAATTATTACATTATTAACAACTTTAATAATCAATACGTTAATATTATATATATATATATATATAATTTCCAATCACATGTAAAGAAAACGCTTATTAATTTAAATGCCAGAACTCATACAAGTCCTCATACTCTAAACAAAAGAATAGCTAATATCCTTAGCCAACAAATGGACTTGTAAAAAAAGGAATAATACCGAACTTATCTCATATTAATATAATAATTAACTCCTCTATTCAAGGAACAAACTTTACAATTTAAACATTTATATCCTATCCAACTTTTGCAATTACCACCTTGGAGTGAAAAAGAGATTCATACTTATTTTAATTGATGGGCGGTGTAAACCACAAATAATCAATAATCATACTTTGCACATAATTTCTAACTTTATTTATTTTTAGAACCCTTTAACACTATAAGAGAAATCAAAAGAGATGAAGTGGGATAGATTATAAATTGCTTAAATCTCAACACAAATCCGATTCTACTATATTAATATATAACAATTGAAATTCTAACATGTTCAAAGATTGACATTTATTTAGGGAAGTTCTAGGGTTTTTAGATGTTATATTTTTGTTTATCAAAATTTCCCAAGGCATACATCAAATTTCCTTTTAGATCTCCCTCTTTTGGAATATACAACAAAGTTAGTTGTACATGGAAATTAGATTTAAAATCAAAAATTAGAGAGGAATATAATCGGAAATAAAAAGAATTAAACATGTAAGCCTCTTACCTAAAAATCCTAACTGATTTGGAATCTAAGGAAGAAGAAGAAAAAGAAGATGAGATCTGATTTATATCACTCCTAATTCTCTATCAGATCTTCCCCCTTTTGAATATACAACAAATAAATTATATATATATATATTAGATTTGAAAAATCGGAAGATATAGAGGAGAAAGATTGGAAATTTAATTTAAATTAGAATTACTTACTAGAAAGTTTACTATTTCTGAAATCCTAAAGGGAATGAATTTGACAGAGCTTCGCTGTTGCTACAAAATTTTATGAGGAAAAGTGGAGGGACTAGGGGTCTATTTATAGAGGTGAGAAGGAACCAGAACCATTGGATTTGAAAAATTAAATCCAAACTGTAAAAATAGCCAAAACCCCAGTCGCCTTCATCACGAACCGTTTGACCACAAGCAGTCGACCGCTAACGGTCAACTGCTTGCCAATGGGTGGTCGACTGAACTCGGTTTATAATCGTGAATTTATTTCCTCCATTTAATTTTGATTAATTACCTTATTTAATTTATTAATTGGTCAGTTAATTCTTACGTTAACCAGGTTAGCTCAAATATTAAATATCCCTTAACGTTGCATAGTTTCAAATTTAAATATTTAAATTTAAATTTAAACTCGTTTGAATTATTTTAAACTTGAAAATTTCAAACATCCATAACTTCTCTGTTTGAACTCCGATTTCAACATATTCTACATGGACATTGATAAAAAAATCTCTAAAGACGCAATGGTGCAACATCCGTGACCAAATTTTGACATTTATAAAATTTCCATTTTTAACCTTAATTTTAATTACTTAATTTCTTATTATATTTTAAGGGGAGTTACATTCACCTCCCTTAAAAAGGATTTCTCCCTTGAAATCACCAAGGGAAGATAGTGTAACATGAACTCAACAATCATATTATATAACCAATTTATTTATAATAATCTACACAACCATCTACTTAATCAAAATGCAATGTGATTATGATGCAAACGTACTATAGGCGAGCTCAATTCTAAAGTGAATGCAAGATCATGACATCTAGGTATGTTTGAAAACATTCTAAATATACATAAAATTCTTTATGAGTGCATAAATAACAGTAAAAAGTGTAGCGACTATATCCTACCATCTAATCTAACAACCACACTGCAACCAAATACCTATATTTTAGGGAGAAAAATTTACCAAAGAAAAGCTTGTATGAGAAATATTCATCTTTTCTTATGTTTCCTATGTGCTTTTCACTGGGTTATCTACCATCTAATCAAACCAACCCAATTTTCTTTATTACAAAGCCTCTTAATACCTTGCTGCACAATGCACGAGGGGAGGGAGGGGCGATGGTATAATGATCTAGAATTTTGGATATTTGACATTGGAATATTTAATTGAATTTAAATATTTAAAACTTAATTTTCAACTTGAATTTCAAATATAACTATTTATTGATAATTTAATTTTTAAATTTAATAATCGAAAATTGGGTAAATATGAAATCTTGAGTTTTAAGCTTGTTAAAAATAATTTAAAAGCTTATAAAATATATATTAATCATAATGAAGATAATAAAAGTTTTAAAATTGAATTTAAAAGTGATTTGTTCAGTTTTAAAAATATATCCTTTAAATTAACATTTAAAAATAGTCTTCCAAGGTACAGTCTCGGAATTCGACGAAACCAGTTCCATTGGATCCATAATAGTGAATTATTATTGGATTTCAAATTTCAAATTGTTTGAAGTTATCGTTTGATCGTACGATATGTAAACGCGCAGAAATATATTTCGAAAATTCAATACAATAATTGGGTCCAAAAAGATATCTTCTCCATACGATCGAAGTAGGACTCGAAACCTTTTCCATTACATTCGAAATAGGGGTAGAACATTATAAACTCGCAGCGGCACGCCTCGATAGGGGTTTGAGATTTGGAGTTGCAAAACTGAGATGATATATATATATTGACCTATATATTCACATTAACCTTTTCCCCTTCACTTCAGTCACTATAGATGACCTATTTGAACATGTAAAGCATCTTCTTCCGTCCTCTTTTATAAATTCATGGTCGAACACAGTTATGAAAAAAAGAAAAAGAAAAGAAAATGAAATTTTAAAAATTTATTTCTCCAATTCTACTTGGCCTAAAATCACGGTCCAAATTTTGAAATTCGTATTTCTTAATTCTCTCCCATCTAATACATGAGTCGAAGAGTGCAGTGGTATTTTTGGCATGTTGGGTAGTGGTCATGGAGACTAGGGCTTTGATTTACGGGGATTTGAGGCATCGATTGTCGAGTTGGAGCTTGAAAATGGATTCATAGCATCGTTTGGCATCTCGGGATTGAATTTAGTGAGGTGCGGCTCCTCTTAGCTAGGTGCGAAATTTTTTATGGCGGTGCCTAAATAAGTAGCAGGTCGAGACGTGAAATGGGGCTCGGGCTCGAAGAAATTAGCATGGGAAATGGAGTTTTACACAAGAAGGTCATTCGTGAAGTCGAGTTTTGGTTTCGTGGAGTGGAGCATAGTGTCACGCTTTTTCATGCACTGCCTAGGTGTTATTCATGTGCACAAGTAGATTAGAAGAGTGGAAAGAAGAAGAAGAAGAGGCAGTGGAGTGGGCTGTTGGGCCAGTTTGATAATTTGGGGTATGGGATTTATTTAAATGTAATTAAGTTGTTTTCGTAAATTTAAAATATTGGTAACTTATAAAATTTATATCTCATGCGTACGAGGTCCAATTCGGACGATTCAAGATTCGTTGGGATCGTGATATCGTCATATACGCATTGAAAATGATTTGGACGAATTTGGAGCTCCTAAAATTTTCAAATAATTTCAAACGCGTTCAAATTAATCAGACGGGAATGCAAAAAGCAACGAAAATAAATGTGAGTTAATTTCACTCAGTTTTGGATTCCTATAATTAATTTTAAATAGTTAAAATTAATTATTGACTGTTTAGTTGAATTAAACTATTTTTATCAGTTGAATGTGATATTATATATCGTAGTATATATATTGGAGTAATTGATGTTTCCGTATGTATATAGCGGATGAGACCATATGCGCCATGCATGTATATACTGTGGTATCCCCCTCGAAGTGAGATTAGTATTTTTATATTATGTTAACATCTGTGGATGTAAGGAAACAGGTTGGAGGGATTTAACTGGTTCCTAAAAAATATTGAAATTATTTTCATATTCAGTGATATGATTTTTTTTAAAATCTATGATAGATTACAGTGGAATTTGAATTTATTGGATGCTATGGTATTGCTGGGTAGATTTTTGACATTTAAAATACCATAAATATGAATATTGAATTTTTAGAAAGAAAATAAAAAGGGAAATTTAAAGTAAAATATTTATAGTGAAGTTGGATAGACTAAAAGAAATGAATTTGGAAAAAAAAATAGTTCGATTCAAATTTGTATTTAATAATTAAGGAATATTGTAAAGAGAGATTTTTGAATAACGTAAATAGAAGGGTTTTACATAATAGAGCTTAAGCGATATTGTTTAAGTATAAAAGGACTTATTTTTAAATCCGAGACTTAAATAGTTGGAAGAATCAAAAGAAAATTTTGAAAATAAAAAATGGAATTGTTATACTAGGTTTTAGAAAAGGTTTGAAATTTATGTAATGGAAGTGGAATCGAAATCAGCTGGGTTTTTGGAATATCGTTAGTTTATTTAGGAAAATAATTTTAAAATGGAATTTAATTTATAAATCGATTAAGCATTGTGAAGCCGTTATAAACGGGAAATGGGACTATGGAATCTATAAATGATGTTTACAAATAAAGTAAAGTAATTATCAATGGGTAGATTGAAGTTATAAACTAACGGCGATGATTTATTAGGAGGTGGGTAAATCAGTTTAAAAAGATTTATTTTTAGAAATGTGGGAAGGGGATTTTACGGAATTGGGATTTAAATCGAATTGGAAATAAATCGAAAAAGATTTATAGATGTTAGACTGGTTATACTAGAATTGGAAAATATATTTTTAATGCGAAATTCAGTTATTTTAAAAAGGGAGGATATTTAGGTATTAATTAGAAATTTAAAAGTGTTAGAGAATATTTCAGAAAATTAGCTATTTAGTTGTTTTAAATCGTTTGAAGTATATTTAAATATAAATCAAGTTAGTTTATAATAAGTTAATTATTATTTAAGGATTAATCAGTATTATTGTTTTTAAGGGATAAATTATTCAATATATAATATTATATAATAACTTTTCTTTTAAAGAGCTACTTGCCTAAATTTAACTTGGGAATTTTTATAGAAGTTTCATAAGTTTGATTTTGAGAATTTATAAATAAATTTTTTAAGAAGTAATGGTTTACTCGCATGGCGAAATCAGAGGCAGTGAATGCCTACAGTTAAGTTTGGGATTTCTCTGTGGTACAGCAGTGGTACATTCCATTTTTTTTAAATGGTTACTCAAATATTTTTTTGAAGAAAGGATAGTCTATGAATATAATAGATTTGATAAGAAAGTACATATTTTGGATAAAGAGATTTAATTTACTAAAATTAAAATGAGACTTGGTGTTTTTTAGTAGAAAATAGAATATTTGGTTGAATGATTGTTTATTTGATAATGAAGTAATCGACTATCAAACTTTGACCCAAAATATAAATTTGGAAATATCTAGAATAAATACGGTAATTATATGGTACATTTACCATTCGAGGTGCTATACTGTACATATAAACTCATTTCATTCTTCTTGGACGTTTATAAGGAAATCCCTCCACTAACGGTTAGGAGATAATATCCGATCTTATTTTCGTTCGATTATTTCCTAAAGATCGGGGTTGAGTTTACCGAAAATATCAAATGTGGTTTCGAAGAGACCGGGATCAGATAAGTTATCTGAAAACCACTTCGATCCAACGAATACATTTTTGAAAGCGAAACAAGAGCATGGAGTCGAAGATGGAGCAATGAAGTGCAAGGGCTAATCGCTACTAATCCTGAGGATTATTCCAAAACGGATGTAGTAGGAATAGTGCCTTCGATTCCGTTCGGACCCAGAACAGACTTTTGTGGATGAATGCTATCAGTGAATTGTCATTGGAGGAAAATGAGCATTCTAAGTGAAAATTACTCAAAAGATAATCGTAGCCTCTAGCCTCATCAACCGAGAATGACTAAAAAGCAGGGGAGATGCAGCGATGCTAAGTGGGTAGCACCTAATTAGGGTATGTTTATCACCTATGTAGATATCCTTGGATATTATTACTACGATACTTGGAAGGAGCTCGGAAAAGGGTGGGAACATCCGAGGTGATAGCATATTCGATCTATCCAGGTTAGGCGTAGACCGTTCTTGTGTTGCAGGTGATCCCGGCGTGTCTATGTAAAGTTTTGGTTATCGTAAGGTAAAAACCCGTCGTGTCTATGTGTGGCGTGGTCTTACGAGATACCTTTGATTTTCAAAAGATTTTGAAACTTTAATAATTCTAATTGAGTGTGTTTTCTCACGCTGGTTTTCCAGACTGACTCGGGTGTTATTTTATTATAATGCTCAGGTCAGACAGAGTATTACAGATATATGATAGAATGCTATGGAGCTCAGGAGACGAGCTGGATGGTGAAGACATATTCAAGTACTTGATTTTTATTCCGCTGTGTATGATATGCTGTATATTCAGCATTTGTGAGGACAAATTATTATGATTGTCCAATATTGTGTTATTGATGTATTGCAATCTAATGATGTAATGCATAAATAACAGTTATTGTTCTTTTTGTATGTAGACATGTTATATCTATTACATATTGTTCCATTGCGATTGTGAGATTCTGTATTGTTGTTACTATTTTCTTCTTATACCTCTTTCTTCTTCTCCTTAACAATTTGGTATTTTCGGCATTCGATTGCTCGACATGTAATACAGTTGATGTATTGACGTCGATTTTCGAAGATCGAAAATCCGATCCGTAACACTTGGTATCAGAGCTGAAGGTTAAGCGATAACCTTGGCTCTGGGGGGGATTACTCATTAGAGATAGGGTCAGTAGCATCCTAGAATGAGTTTGAGCGTATTAATAAACATGAGCGCGTATTTGTTAGTGAATATAAAATTGTTTTATATTACGTTGATTGATCTATTGAGTGGCTTATGGATCCTGGTCAATACGAGTACTTAACATTTTGATAGGGATCCCTAAACACTTGAACAGAGTAATTCGACATAGTATTGTTTTGAAATAAGGTAAATGAAATAATTTTACCCAAATTATTTTTTCATATGAAAGAAATAATTTTTCAAAATATGGTTTGCTTGGTTGTTAGGAAATGATTATATTAAGCTATTACCATTGGCAATATGTGGAAATTGAATAAAATTTGATATTATAACCAAAGTTAAGAAATTTGTTCATATAACAAAATGGAGTTTGTAAAAATGAGTTTATAACTGTGATTTAAAAATTGAAATGGAATAAAATTCTAGAAAAATATTCAAAGATGATATGGTTTATAAAAATGATTTATAAAGGATTTAAAAATTAGAAATTTGGGAATTAAATTCCGTTGGTTTTGAAATGTTTTTAAAGTCCTGGGAAATAATAGTAATATTACTTGGAAATATTTTTAATTGGAAATGAAATCTAGTTAGATTTGGAAATAAAAACATTTAAAAATGGTTTTTAAAGGAATAAAAGCAATAAACTCACTTCCGTCGCTGGAAAATAATTTCGATGATGATTGCAGCACCATCGATGTTCATTTTCGAGTTTCCAAGGGAGAAATTGCTACCTCGATGACTGAAATGGAGTTTTCTTGAAAAACCGGTTTGATTTGAAATTCAAAGGAATAATTTGATACACCAAAATATTTTCAGGTATATATGATTTCAAAATGATTTTGAAATATTCAGTAATTTTTTAAAACTCTGGAGTTTGATCTAAAATGTTTTATGGAATATAAATAAGTTTGAAGACTTACGAATTTTTTTTGAAATTTGATTTAGAAGGGAAATTAACTTGAATTAAGTTAAATAAAAGAGAATTTTGAGAAATTAAGCCAAAGCAGGCCAAATGGATATAGCTATTGAAATAGAATTATTAAATTGAAATAAATTAGTAAATGGAGTAATTTATTTAATTAGTAAGTAAATGGAATTGAAATTGAATATTGGAATGATATCTAAATTATGTTAAATAAAGTGACATTGAAAAATTAGTTCGAGTGGATTAAATAAAATAAAAGTTTGGAAATAAAAATTTGATTTAGATATGAAATAAATTTAGTGAATCAAATATGTTTGGGACATGGTTGATAAAATTCAATATTTAAAGATTTGGAAGATAAATTGAGTTCAAATGGAATTGAAAATTTAATTTGAATGAAAATGGATATAAACTTAAGTGGTGAAGTGAAAATAAATAGAAGAAATTGTATAAAATAACTATAATAGATTTAAGGAAGTTAATGGTGAAGTTCTTAAGTACTATTGTTATTGGAAAGTATACTGAGTAGGTATTTGAATGAAGATTAAATAAAAGTTATGTAGAAGGGTAAGTGGGAATACGTGAATGGAAATTAAAATAAATGTGAATTGAAAGAATTGGATATAGCTAATAATCAATTGGAAATTAATATGTAAGTTGTCTGTACATTATTTTATTCGAATAACGATTTGATCCTGATTCGAGCACAGAATTTTGAGATAATTTATATCGATCTAAGTTAGTATTTTTCACTCGATTTTCGATGGCGAACCTTGGATATGAATTTTTGATTCACTTTGGAATTCTCTATCATAGTATATAACTATGTAAGGAGAATAATGGTTTCTAATCAAGGAACCAGATCTGAGTCTGCACTAGAGAGTCGTGTGAACGATACTAATTTGGAATTAAAATTGTGTGATCGAGTGAGCGATCAGAGTTGATATTGCATACGGATGATATATGTACATCGTACGGGCTTAGGTAAAGAAAATATTGGAAATTTTGAAAAGGAATAAATTAAATGATTTTGAATTGTAAGATTGGATATTATTGGTAAATAAGGTGCAAGTAATTAAAAGCAAAAGCTAAGCTGATGTCTTCGATTTCGGAAGTAAAAGTTGATTGCCCGATATAAGGTGTGTTTAAATTATTATATGAAATTTGACGATTTTATAATTGAGCCACTTGGCTTGTATTTTCTTTTGATGATTTGGGGTCGTGGAGGCAGTTTGGCAGTTTTCCGAATCTAGTCGCGCAAGGGAGACGCTAGCGAAATTTTATGAAAATTTAAGGAGTCAAGAAAATTTAAGGAATCAGAAAATTTAAGCAATCAAGAAAAATTTCCGGATCTATGGATGAAATTTGAAATTAGTAGAGGTGGTATTGTGTTTACAACAAATTAATTTGGAAAGTTGTTTAAATTGGTTGGTTTTGAGAAAAATAGTTAACGAGTTTTGGACCATTCTTCTTACCTAGCAATTTTGAGGACGAAGTTTTTATAAGGGGGAAGGAATGTAATGACGCAGAATTTTGGATATTTGAAATTGGAATATTTAGTTGATTTTAAATATTTAAAAGTTAATTTTTAACTTGAATTTCAAATATAACTATTTATTGATAACTTAATTTTTGAATTTAATAGTTGGAAATTGGGTAAAATATGAAATCTTGAGTTTTAAGCTTGTTAATAATAATTTAAAGGCTTATAAAATTTATATTAATAATAATGAAGATAATGAAAGTTTTAAAATTGAAACTAAAAGTGATTTTTTCTGTTTTAAAAACACATCATTTAAATTGACATTTAAAAATAGCCTTCCGAGGCACGGTCTTGGAATTCGACGAAAACAGTTCCAATAGATCCGTAATAGTGATCAGATTTCAAATTTTGGAATGTTTGGAGTTATCGTTTGGTCGTACGGTATGTAAACGTGCTGAAATCTATACCGAAAATTCAATATAATAATTGGGTCTAAAAAGCTATCTTCTCCATGCGATCGAACTAGGACTCAAAACTTTTCCTTTGCGTTCGAAATATGGGTATAACATTATAAACGCCTAGCAGCACGCCTCGATAAGGGTTCGAGATTTTGAGTTGCGAAATTGTGACGATTAAAATTTAAGTAATATATATATATATATAATGGATTTGACAAAAGAATTTCACATTAGCTTTTTCCCTTCCTATCAAAATCACTGTAGCCCTCTTTATACATGCCAACATCAAATCTCATTCTCCCTCCATTCCCATTTTAAATTGCACGCAATAGTTCAAACGAGAAAAAAAAGCAACCTGTATCCTCCTTCAAAAGCAAGTCACGATCTGTTAATATTCTCGGCCTAATTCGTTTTCCCGAAGTTAAGAAATATTGAATCCTCTTGGTTCAAAAAAATTATATATGCCGCGATCGAATCAGTAGCGATCTCGTACTGTCATGCATGATGGTTGAGGGGGAGACTTTGAATTGCGGTGGCGAGTTTTTCAGGGATTGGAGGTGGTTAAGTGGTCGGCAAATTCACTGTCGCGAGGTAGAAGCGAAGTCGCGTTGGTTGTGGGTTCGTACGTGCGCGAGGTTCAGAGGATAGTCACTCGCGTGGGTATATGCGAGTTGTTCGAAGTTGAGTGTCATCGTCGTGGGCAATGAAAAAGGGAAGGCCAATGATCGAAGCGGTCGGTCGACACTGGAGGGTTGCATACATGCATATGTGTGTGGCAAAGCGGAGGGAGGCGAACTCGTGGCTGTAGCTGGAAATGAGGGGGTCAGCGTTCGAATTGAAGGGGAATTCAGGTTCGTCGGTAACGAAGTCGAGGTCAATGTCAGGCAACTGGAGATGGAAGGCGTAGGTTAGGGCTTGGCGATCGTGGTGTCTTGGCCTGGGTGATGGCTGTGGTTGTCAACAGTCTGGAGGCGGTAGTGGAGATGTCGAGTTGTGAGAGCTATATAGTAATTAAATTTTAAATTTTATTCTGATTAATGTGAATGAGTTTTATTACAGAATATATATATATATATATATATATATATTATAGTTATATAATTTTTTTTTAAAATACAATCGTTAACTTATAAATATTAGAATTTGTTCATACGAGGTTGAAAATTACAAAAAGGTGGCGTTGGGTTCGTAATGAAGTAGGCTTCAGAAAAATAAAATTGATTGGAGATTTTTTGAAGTCAGTCGGGATTTTGGTTTTTTGAAATCTGGATATTCAGAAAGAAAATAAATCAAGGTGAGATAATCTCACTTAATTTTGGATCATTGCAATTAATTTTAAAAAGTTAAAATCAGTTATTGGTTGTTTGATTGAGTTTTGATAATTATTATCAGTTGAATGTGATATTATATATAGTAATATATATATTGGAGTGATTGATATTTCAACATATATATGGCGGATGAGACCCTATGCACCCGTATAATAGCGAATGACCCTATATACCGCGATATCCCCCTCGAAGTGGGATTGCTATTTTTATATTGTATTAACATCTGTGGATGCAGGGAAAACAAGTCGGAGGGATCCAACTGGATTCCTAAAAAATTTTGAATTTAATTTTCATATATAGTGATATATAATTTGTTCAAATAATCTGTGATAGATTATAGTGGAATTTGAATTTATTTGGATGCTATGGTATTGCTGGTATAGTTTTGGTATTTTAAAATACCACAAATATGTATATTAAATTTAAAAACAAATTAAAAAGGAAATTGGAAGGAAAATATTTATAGAGAAATTTAGATTTACTAAAAGAAATGAATTTGGGAAAAATAAATAGTTTGATTTTAAAATTGTACTTGCTAATTTTGGGGTACGGAAAAAAATATAGATTTTGGAATAATGTAAACAAAAGGATTTTAAATTGTAAAACTTATGCGATATTTTTTAAGTGTAAAAAGATTTTAAAAATTGAGATTTAAAATAGTTTAGGAAAATAAAAAAGGAAATTTGGAAATAAAATATGAAATTTTTGTCCTAGATTTTAAATTATCAAAAGGAAGCGAAATCTGAATTTAGTTGGGTTTTGGAATATAGTTGGGTTATTTAAAAAATTGATTTGGAAATGGAATTTAATTTAGAAATCGATTTAAAATCGATTAAATGTTGTGAAACCATTATAAACGAAAAATGTGACTATGGAATTTATAAACGAAGTTTATAATAAAGTAAAGTGATCATCAGTTGATAAATTGAAGTTATAAATTCAAATGAGGATTTATAAGGAGATGGGTAAATCAGTTTAAAAATAAATGTTAGTTTTATTTTTGGAAATATGGAAAGGGAATTAATGGAATTGGAATGTAAATCAAATTGGAAATAAATCGAAAAGGATTTATAAATATTAGATTGGTTATATTGGAGTTGAAAATATATTTTTCTTGAAAAGTTAAGTATATTTTAAAAAGGAGAATTTTTAAGTATTAATTAGAAAATTTAAAAGTGTTTAAGAATATTTCAAAAATTAATTATTTAGTTGTTTAAAATTGTTTAAAATATATTTAAGTATTAATTAAGTAGTTTATAAATGGTTGATATTAAGTTAATTATTAATTAAGAATTAATCGGTATTATTATTTTAAGAGATAGATTATTCTATATTAATATTATTTTATAATAACCTTTATTTTAAAAGAGTAACATCCTAAAATTAATTCGGAAATTTTTTATAGAAATTTCATTAGTATTATTTTGAAAATTTTTAAATAAAGTTTTTGAGAAGTAGTGGTATACCCGCATGGCGAAATCGAAGGTAGTGAGTGTCTATAGTTAAGTCTTGGATTTCTTTAGGATAGAGACGTAACCATTGAGCTGTGAATCCATGGTTTGATACCACAATAGTACCTTCCACGTTATTTTAAAAAAAAAAAACGGGGGGTTTCCAAATATTTATGGGAAGATAGTTTGTGAATTTACTAAAGTCATTAAGATAAGTATATATTCTGTATAAAGAGATTTAATTCATTAAAATTAAATTTAAATGGGGATTTAGCGTTTTTAGTGGTAAAAGAAAATATTCGATTGAATGATTATTTATTTGATAGTTAAATAACCGACTATCAAATCTAGACCCAAAATATAACTTTGGGAATATCTAGGAGAAATACGGAAATTATATGGTACGGTAATCCTCCGAGGTGCTATACTGTACGTATAAACTTGATTCGTTCTTCCAGGACATTTATAAGGAAATCCGTCCACTAACGATTAGGAGGTGATCTCCAATCTTATTTTCGTCCGATTTTTATTCACGTACTCACGTACTATATTTTTACTCACGTACTTGATTTTTATTCCACTGTATATGGTATGTTATATATTCAACATTTGTGAGGACAAGTTATTATGACTGTCCAATATTGTGTTATTGATGTATTGTACTCTGATGATATAATGTACATATAACAGTTATAGATCTTTTTGTATGTAGACATGTTATATCTATTATATATTGTTCCATTGCGATTTTGAGATTCTGTGTTGTTATTATTTTCTTCTTCTACCACTTTTTTCTTCTTCCTAATGATATGGTATTTACGGCATTCGATTGCTCGGCATGTAATACAGTTGACGTATTGATGTCGATTTTCGGAGGTCGAAAATCCGGGCCGTAATGGGTGGGCTCCGTTTCAACATCAATTAACTGATCAGACTCTATTACATAGGCAATGTCATGTAGACATTTCTCAAATGTGGAACATGAAAGACATCATGGACACCTATTAACTAGTCCATAAGCTCCATCCAATAAGCAAGTTTCCCCTACCCTCTCTAAAATCGAAAAAGGCCCAACGAACCTAGGCGCTAATTTCCTAGGTGTACCACTAACCTCCATAAGAAGGGGAAACTTAACGAATACCATGGCCCTAACTAAAAAATTCCAATCCCTTTCTTCTCCTATTAGCATAGGACTCCTAACGGTCTCATGCAGTCTTCATCTGCCGCCTAAACACATCTACCCTTTCTTAGGTCCTCCAAAATTCATGGTGCAAGCTCTTGACAAATCTTCTAAAATCCAAAGTGGTTACCAAGTAGATTGTAAAACTCCTCCAAAGTTCGCTAGTGAATAAGAAGTTCCTATATCTCACAACACTAACTAGCACTCCATGAAGTTGCACACTTCCTTGATATAAATCAATGCTAGAGAAGCTACAACCTTATAACTTCCAACGGGAATAAAATGAGCCAATCTACTATAATCTAAATAACATCACTGCCTCTAGGAAACCCATGTATAAAGTCCATTGATTCATGCTCTCAATCCCAAATCGAAACCTCTAATGGTAATGACAATCCTTCGGGCTTGTCTATCCTATCTTTAATCCTTTGGCATGTCCAACATTTAAAAACAAATTCTTCATCCTCGACCAACTAGAAAATTCTTTTTATATCATTGTACACCTTATCACATTCCAGGTGAGTGGTGACACTCCATAAGTTTGGGTTTAAAGCAATCTAGCTTAATTTTCTTACTAACTTCTAGTTTTATCTTCGGTTTATCGCTAGTTAAGTGTCCTTATGAAATTTCCTTATTTACGATGTTCCTTAATATATTTATTTATTTAACGGTCTAGACCCATCCCTAAAATCAACACAGTGATAAAACAGGAACATGCCTTATGTAATATTACACACTTTTCCTAAAGAGACAATTAACGATGTCGACCCAAAAACTCTAAAAGAAAATTTTGCTGGAAGTTGCTCTGAACCATTAACTAGTGTTAATGATGTTCGTGTCCTAATGCTCCTTAGCAATTTAAGATGGACATTCCTAAAATGTAATTCTGCAATTACTCACCTTCCTTAATTTTCCTTCTTAGTTCTAATAAATATCCATTATTCATAATATTGTTCATTAATGTCATAATCGACAATCACTAATCAATCCTTATGAAATCTATTGCAATCTATTAATAGTTTCAAAATTTTCTTATTATGAATACTCAATTCCTCCATAAATATCATATTAGATTACTTAATTAGTTCTTTATTTAATTCATATTCGTCTCTGTTTATACTTCTCCTACTTAAATGGCTTCTACATCATTTTAGTTAAGCTTCATTTCCATCAAAAAAAGAATTTTAAAGAACTTCCAAATTCATGAAATAGAAATAATCATCAAGTCCAACCTACACTATATTATGTATTTATTTTAAAAATAAAAATCCTTTATTGAAAATCATAAACTGGGAACTTTTTGGCCCAACAAAATTTTAGACTAAGGATTTTGAAAATGAAAAACACTTTTGACCAAAAACCTTTTAATTGGAACTTTTGAATTCACAACTTCTTTTTAATTTATGATTTTTCAAATTTCCTTACTTTTTCAAAATAACAACTTCGTAATAAATCTTTTGAAAAATCCAATCAAAACATTGCAAGGAAGTTTGCGAAGAAAATCTTTTTATCAAATTCTTTTCACATGAGATTGGATTTTAGAAATTGACTTTAATTATCCTCTCTATTGCATTTTCTTCTTCTATCACCACTTACTTTCGAATATTCCCAACTGTGCTACCTTGTAGTGGTTAATTACTACCTAGCATGCTTATTTACTATTTCTATAAGTGTTGATTATCTGTAATAAATGATTATTATTCAACCGAACAATTTCTAAAGACGTTTGATTATTCATTCAACTTTTCCTAGTAAAACTTCTTTGCCTCTTCATAATAACCCTAATCATTTCTTTAATTAGTGCATTCATATCCTTATTAAATTCTTATTACTCCCTATTTTTCACATTTATTGTCCTATTAATTTTAGGGTTACAATCTTTTCCATTTACATTCCTATGATATGACCTCCATTGCACATTCCTTACTCCAGTTATTTTTTCCAACCTAAATTCGCCTTGCCCATCCTTTCGGAGTATGGTTATAACTACTTCTATAGTCTAAAATTATAGAGTAAATTCAAATTAACTATATATATATATATAATACGGTTTTTTTAAAATACTTTCAAAAATAACAAATTACGCCACTCATACATATACCTACTGGTCGGATAACCTAAGCTCTGATACCAAATGTAACGGTCACCCTAAGTGGTAGTGGCCATAAATGTTAGCCTCAGCAACTGGTTTTACGACCAACATCTCAACTGCCAAGGCCAGTCCTCTAATCGCCTAACCAACCTACCTTAGAACATGTAGGGGTAAGAGACAAAGCTTCATCATAGATCACAATGCGGGAACCCCTAATCATGCTTCAACCAGCTTTGATACCAATTATTTACATATACTACCTTACACAATTGATAATTGAGTCTATATAAGGTAACCCCTTATCATTTAATTCCCATAATTAACACTAGCTACCTTTCTACAAAATTAATATTATTTACTACCCTAAAATTGTAATCAATACGTTCAATATGCAATAATTATTATGTTATTATTAATTTTAATAATCAATACATTAATATTATATATACATATACGAGATTCAAATTAAATATTTTTAGTCACACGCTTATCAATTTAAATGCCAAAACTTATAAGAGTCCCCATGCTACAAACAAAAGAACGACTAATAACCTTAGCCAACAACTGGACTTGCAAACAAAAAGGAATAATGCCGAACTTATCTCATATTAATATAATCCTTTATTCAAGGAATGAACTTTACAATTAAAACCCTTTATATTCTATCAACTTTTGCAATTACCATTTTAGAGTGAAAAGGGAATTCAGATTATTTTAATTTATAGCAAACTACAAATAATCAAATATCACACTTTGCACATCATTTCTAACATTAGTTATTTTTAGAATCCTTTAACACTACAAGAGAAACCAAAAGAGATGTAGTGGGATAGATTATAAATTGCTTTAATCTCAATACAAGTCTGATTCTACTATATCAATACAAAACAATTGAAATTCCAACATATTCAAAGATTGAAATTTATTTAGGAAAATTTTAGGGGTTTTAGATGTTATATTTTCATTTATCAAAATTTTCCCAAGGCATACATCAAATCCAAATAAATGCTATTCAATTAGAAAAATGTGAAAAACTTGATATTTCCACTCACAATGAACTGTTTGCTTCCTAACTCGATTTGATTCCACCATGTTTAATTTTCTTTCAGATCTCCCTCTTCTGGAATATACAACAAAGTGAATTGTATATAGAAATTAGATTTACAATCAGAAACTAAAGAGGATTAGAACCAGAAATCAAAAGAATTAAACATCTAAACCTTTTACCTAAAAATCCTAACTGATTTTAGAATCTGAGGAAGAAGAAGAAGAAGAAGATGAGACATGACTTATACACCTCCTAATTCTCTATTCGATCTTTCCCTTTTTGAATATACAACAAATATTATATATATATATATTAGATTTTAGAAATCAAAAGATAGGGAGGAGGTAGTTTGAGAATTTAATTTAAATTAGAGATAGGAATTAGAATTACTTACCAGAAAGTTTACTATTTTTGAAACCCCAAGGGAAAAGAATTTGACAAAGCTTCGCCATTGTTACAGAATTTTATGAGGAAAAGTTGGGGGAGGGGATCTAAAAGTCTATTTATAGAGGTGAGAAGGAGCCACAACCATTGGATTTGAAAAATTAAATTTGGACCGTCAAAATAGCCAAAACCCTAGCCGCGTTCATCACTTATCGATCGACCGCTGATCACAAGCAGTAGACCACTATTAATCGACCGCTTGCCTATGGGTGATTGACCGGTCTCTATTTATAATTGTGAATTTATTTTTTCCGTTTAAATTTTATTAATTACATTATTTAATTTATTGAATACTAAATTAATTAATACATTAACAAGGTTAGTTCAACCGTTAAGTATCCCTTAAAATTGTAGAATTTAGAATTCACATATTTAAATTTTAAATTTATACTCATTTGAATTATTTTAAATTTTAAAACTTCAAACATCCATAACTTCTTCGTTTGAACTCTGATTTCAACTTATTATATATGGAAAATGAACTGAAAATCACCACGGGTACAGTGATGCAACTTCCATGACCAAATTTCGATATTTATGAAATTTCTATTTTTAACCTTAATTTCAGTTACTTAATTTTTTACTAAATTTTAGGGGTGTTACACTTTCTTCTTTGTTTCTAAGTCCCATGAAGCCAGCTAAGACGATGAAGAAAGGGTAGAAGAGGAAACTTGTTGGAGGTGAGGCACCTGGCGAATCCCCTAAAAGGGCCGCTGTGATTTTACCCTTCTTTCTTCGGATGCACTTTTTATTCCGCCTCTTTAGTCTATCCAAGACCCATGCACTCGATACTTGCCCATACTCGAGAGTGCCATAACTAACCTTGCTGAGAGTTGGAAGGGTTGCTCCGATTACTTATCCAGCATTGCTTTATCTTCTTCTTCTCTTCTTCTCTTATTCCCTTTCCACTTCTTGAACTCACCTCCTCCGAGCTCGTGACCGAAATGAAAAAGTCTTGGGCTTACAAAGAGTTTCCTTTTAATATTGGTAGCTTATTTAGTTGTTGCTTACCTGTTATTATTTTATTTATTTAGTTTACAGCCTTTATAATTGAGACTCGGTGGAAATAGGAAAGTGAGCAGGTCATTTCCTTAGCTTTTTTTGCTAAACTCGAAGAAAACGTCACTTCAGCTACTTTTGAGAAGGCCAAAGTAAGGAAGATTTTAGGGCATATCAAGCCAAAGCTAAAAGGAAGGTAAAGGCTATGACAGAGGCTTTGGAATCAAAAAATCGCAACTTGGAAGAGAAAGAGAAAGCTCTGCAGGCATCTCAAAATGAGCTCGAGCGGATGACATACTATGTGCCTTATAAATTTTACGCTTCAGTTTAGCGACATTTTTCCATCGAAATCAACCTTAGCTTCTTGGGTAAGCCTGATAAAATTGTAGCTTCTCTCGACCATTGTAGAAAACACCGGGCCAAGGAATTAGCTTCTGCTTCTAACGACCAAGCAGGGATGCGACGTTCAAGGAAATCAAGGTGCTTAAGGATACTGAGGTCACTTCAACTCCTCAAATAACTACTTAACTTTTGTATGCGAATTCAAATTTTTTGATATGTAATAGTATAGGATTTGTTGCTTAATTTTTTAGTGGATAATTAGTTGTTGTTTTGTGTAGTTATTGCCTCATGAACGACCATTCTTCTTTCATTCCTTTGTTTTTAATAGTTTCCTAAAGAAGTTATGTTTACTAAATTTTTGAGGGAAAGCTTAGATGAACTCTGAACCCAAACCATAGATCGTCTAAGTCTTTGCATAACAGCGATTCATAGGCTTGAGAAAAGTTGGATGAGCCATTTTCATGACTTAGAGGGGAAACCCAAGGGTTTCTCTCCAAGATTGACCAAGTTGTTAAAGAGGAGGCGCTCGGTGATTTTATAGTGCGTTGATTGGCGGTATACTTTAGAAAGTGGTTCCTTCGCACCTGATAGCCATCACTTGGAATGGTTTAAGCGTAGGCTTTGGAGTTTACATAGGGATTGAGTCTTGCCTATTATTGTTTTTTTTTGTATATTGATTTTTGGATTTATTATGTGATAATGTTCTTGATAATAGATGATTTTCATTTAATTTTGACTTAGAACATTTTAATGTCATCTGAATTGAGTTTTATTTATCACCAACTAGGTTGGTCATCTTAGTCCTTCATCCAAGTTTACTGAGGCCTCTGAATCAAAATTACCTTCTACCCCTCTCCCTCGTTCATGGCCCAAACGTCACAAGTGTGCCTAAATTTGAGGTTGCGGCCATGACTTCTACTACATCCTTAGAAGAAGAGAATATATGTTGGATACTCATCAACTAAAAGCTTGAGAAAGACTTAAAGGAAGCCTTTTAAAGCTTAATGAGGCAAAAGATGCACTAAGCCGTCAACATCAACTTAATATCAAGATACACAAAGGGGTTACGGCAGCTGAATTAAAGTTGAATGACCTGCAGCAATCCTTAAAAGATGGCGAGGCACTTAATGCACTGTTTATGAGGTAGAAATAACGAAACTAAATAAAACTATAGAAGATATGTCTGCTCAACTCGCCTGCCAAATTGAGAAGGAAGGTATTGAAGAGGGAAGCAAGGGGGCCCAGTTCAGATATGGTCGTGCTCCCCCTGTGGGTGTGAACATTTCTTTGTTAAATGAACATAAAACGAGAGTGGAACTTCACTTCCAGGGAAAACTAAGAGAGATGGAGATCCACCACAAGCGGTGGATGGCATAGTTGGGGCTGAAGATGCTTTTCTATTCACGTAGAAAGGGTGAAGGACGGATTCCCTTAGGTATTTTGGTGGTTTCTCTAAAAATACAAAGAAAACTAAGGTTTGAGCTAATCGATGCTTTAGAAAGCATGAGAGAGAAAGCTATACTCAAGATTGATGAGCTTGACGATTCTTTGCTTGAAGCTCGAGCTGCCTTCAGTGCAGCGGCAGCACTTGTTGATAAACCTGGGTAGAACATGATTGCTGCCCTTATAGAAAAACTTAGATAGGAGAAAACAGAAAGCAAGATGAGTCGGATTTCCTTACAACACACCATAGACGTTTTCAGTTATCTTTACCCTACGCTTAATCTGAGCTTCCTCTTCAATATTAATGGTTTTGAGGTGACCTTAGAAGAGCTAATAGATCATTGGAGGGTGCTTGTTATGATCCCCAAAAGATTGTCCACGTTAGCTTAGTTCCGCCCTTAGCCAGTATACCTTCTATGTTTTTAGTGTCATTTTTTAGGAATTTATAACTTAAACTTACTTTATAAGTATATTTTTTGTACACCTTACTATATAGATTAATATTTTTTGTGAAATTTATAAATTCCTTGTGAGTGTTTTACTTGGTTAAGTTTCCTTTTAATTTTATTTTGTGTGGGCTTGTTTGTTCAGCCTACTTTTTTCTATCGAGATCCGGAGAATGTTGATTTGGAAGGAAAGTTTACCTACGCTCGGACAAGGATTAACAAGTTGGAAGGTTTGTTAAAGGATCCTGAAGGCATATAAAGGGTCGTATATATGAACGAAATTAAGGCTCTTGAATGCAAAGTTAAGGAATCAAATGAGTAGATCGTGGGACAAATTAGCATTGAAGATGCCCTTGCACCCCTACCAAGGGGCAGACCCTGATGTTGTTCTTACATGGAAGAATGAATTGAAAGACTATTATGAGGCAAGCTTGTCGAGCTAACAAACCTTTACAAAATGGAATTGAAAACAGCTGGGAGTAGCAACTCTCCTTATATTTCAATTGCGCATGAGCTTTTCGGACCGCACTCTAGGACTACCAAGAAAAAAAGATCAACTTTTGGTTGAGATTGTACGGGTTAGTAGAGTGGCTATGGAACATCTAAACGATCTGAAGAACAAAGTTTTTACCTTACAGTCTCAGCTCCACCTTGATGTTGCTGCCACTTCTCTAAGTGAGTTGGATAGGGCTTCTATGATGGAGCAGCTTCATGGTAAGAAGATAAGAAGGGTTAGACAGACATTGCTATGAAGTGCGCAATCAATGTCTTTACTTCCTTCTGGCCTAGACTTGATCTAACCATTTTATACAATTGTGTCGATTATGAGCATGATCCACGAGACTATAGTGATTTTTAGGTCGGCGCAAACTATGATCTTAGTATCACTTTTGGTAGCGTTGCTCCTTGTTGCTCATCATTCTTAATTTCTATGTTGAATGACCCATCTCCTGCTCTTCAAGTTAAGGCAGGTCTGGTCAATGTTTGGCATTAGATGCTCACAGTCATTATCGTTGAAACAAGATCGTAGCTAATATATACTTCAAATCGGAGTTAGATTCGTGATGTCGTTTTATTTTATTACAAATTTTAGTTTTTCGTTTTTCTTTAAGCTTTTAAAGAATTCGTAGGGGTATGGGTCATGTAAATACGTATAGACTTCAATGAGTATTAGCGTAACTAAATAAATATGAGGAAAATTTTATTTTCTAATGTTTACCTAGCAAGCTTTTAAGTAGTGGCTGGGATTGTACTTAATATGTTGATTGTTGTGCATCCCATGTATCGCCTTTTTCTTGCCATCTTTGGATTTATTATCATGCAGCTTATGCTTTCTGAACTTTATTGTCTTAGCATTTAAGAATTGTTGGGCGCTTGGAACGATCTGCACAGCTTATGCTTTTCGAACTTGATTTTTTTAGCATTTATGCTTTGTTCATACACATGGCACAGTCTACCCTGCTATTTCGAGGTGGACTGATGTTTGATTATTAAGTTAGGTCACATATTTACAACCTTCTCAATTCATATGCATGGTGTTTTGTGTTGTTTCATACCGTCTAATATCCACATATCCGGTGTGGCTATGTTAAAGTAATTAACATAAAGAGATTTTTATAATGGTTTGAGCCATCTATTATCCCTGCATCTAATTTAGTTATTTAGCTGAAAAGTCAGACTACATTTGCACAGTTTTAGTTTGATAGCTGGTTCGAGCCTCTAATTCCCTACATTCAGCACAATTATTTAGCGATGTCAAATTGATTAACATAGAGAGATTTTTATACCGGTTCAAGCCATCTAATATCCCTACATCCAGTTCATTATATTACTATTTTTTCATAATAATTACAATATTTATTACACGCATAACATAGGTCATACAAAATAAGGTCTGAGATGTTTCGAGTTCCATGTTTTTGGAACTGGGTTTACATGCAGTTTTGATAGTCAGTATGCCCGTTAGCCAAAATTTCTGCCATAACTGACTGGCCTTCCCAATTTGGGCACAGAGCTCCATCCAATAGATCTTTTATATTGGCCATTACTCTTCGCAATACCTAATCTACCTTGCAAAAATTTCCTTCCTTGAGCCTAACATTGTAATTTCTTGCCATCCTTTGCCGGTATGCGGGGAGAAGACTACTGCCTTATCTCTTCTTTCTTAGATGAGATCGAGTGCGATTTCCTTCAGCTTTCTGTTCTTCACTGTTAGATATGACATCCTTCTATGTGATAGGACCTCTACTACGACAGAGAGCATGGCTTCATATCCATAGGTCAATGAAAAAGGAGTATGGCAGCTGCAGATCTGGTAGAAGTCCTATAAGCCCATAATGCTAAGGGTAATTCTTCTACCCAATTTTCTTTTGCTTACTACAGTGTATTATTAAGTAACTTTTTGATAGTCTAGTTTACAACTTCAACCTTCTCATTTACTTGTGGTGCATGATGAAGGAGAAACTTTTAATTATGCCATTCTTTTGGTAGAGCTCTATAAATTCCCTGCTTTCAAACTATATCCCATTGTCAAAAATTATTATGTGCGGGATTGTGAACCTCATGATTATGTTCCTCACTACAATGGTGATAGTCTTTTTTGTAGTGATGGTGGCTAAAGGTTCCAGCTGTACTCGTTTGGTGAATAGTCTATCGCCACTATAGCATACTTTGCTCCCTTCTTTCACATAGGAAGTGGACATTTTAAATCTATGCTAATATATCGAAGGGCCATGGACAAGGTAGTGGGATGAGCCTATGGGATAGCTATCCAGGGATACTTGCAAACCTTTGACATCTATCACATCTTCTTACAAATTCTCTCGCATCTTGAAGGGCAGTGGGCCAATAATAACCATGCCCCGTCACCATCTTTGCAAACTTGACTCCCTTAGAGTGATCCACACACTGCCCTTCATGTACTTCTTTCATGATCTACATCCCTTCTTCATTGGAAACGCACCTAAGGTAAAGGGTGGAATAACCTCTCTTGTATAAAATTCCATCAAAGTAGAAGTAGTACGGTGCCCGATGTCTTATTTTTCGGGCTTTATTTCTATTTTGGGGTAAGGTACCACTTAAAAGGAATTTTTTGATAGGGGTCATCCATAGGTTCTCTTCCGCTCGTTGAAATGAGGGCTTAGTTGAGGACTACCCTTGATTTTCATCTACTTCCTAGTGTTAAGCCCCTTGGATCATTGCTCGTTGGCCTGAGTTAAGACTAATCTTTGGTTAGCTTTATGATGCTTGGATCTACTTAATGTTCTATCGAAACTGATTTCGTTTCATATACTACTTTGGTTCTTGTAAGTTTAGCTAATAAATCGACAAAAGAGTTGTTCTCACATGGAATTTGCTTTATACCAAATTTCTCGAACTACTCTAATAATTTCTTAGAAAATTCCACATACTTGGCTACGATTGGCTCCTTCACTTGTTAATTGCCCTGCACTTGGTAATTACCCTACACTTGGTTTACAACTAAATGGGGATCGCTGTAAATTTTAATATGGGTTACCTTCTTTACCTGAGTCATTGGCAAACCTGCGAGGAGAGCTTCATATTCTACCATGTTGTTGTCACCTTGAACCCAGCTACATTTCCCCACTTAGTTTTTGATTATCTGAAGTAATCATTATATATCCAATTCCTGCTTCCTATTCATTCGAAGCTTCATCCACAAACAGTTGCTAGAATTGTGAGGTTGGTGTTTCTTCCACTAGTTGAGGCTTGATTCGAAGCATGCATTCTACAATGAAGTCTGCCAGTGCCTGACCTTTAATTGGTTTCTTGGACAGTGAGGGATAACATATTGGTTGAGCTCCATTACCCATTTTAACATGCGACCTGATGTCTCCGGCCTTTGCAGTATTTGCCTTAGTGGTTTGTTTATGAGGACCTTAATGGGATGCGCCTGGAAGTAGAGCCGCAACTTTCTTACCATGAGAAGCAAGTTGTAGGCTAACTTTTCAATGACTGAGTAATTTAGCTCCACTCCTGAAAAATGCTTGCTTGTGAAGTAAATTGGCCTCTGGGTTCATTTGTCCTCCCGAATCACTAAAACACTAATAACTTTATCAGTTATAGCTAAATATACATACAAGTCCTTACCCATTACCAATTCAGATAGTATGAGAGTGTTTAATAAACGGTCCTTCAGGTTTTGGAATGCGGCTTTGAATTCTTCGGTCCATTTGAAATTTCTTTCCTTCTTCGTATGATCGAAGAATGGTATGCACTTATCCGTTGCTTTAGAGATGAACTTGCTTAGCGTCGCTACTTTGTCATTTAGGCTTATGAGATCCTTCGGCTTTGTTGGGATTCCCATCATACTTATAGCTTCAATCTACTCTATATTTGCTTCAATGCCACATGTGCCACTATGTATCCCAAGAACTTACCGACTGAATGGCGAAAATACATTTCAAAGGGTTCGGCTTCATATTGTATTCCTCTGGACTTCAAATGTTTTTTAGGTCTTGGACATGACTTGAGGTTGCTTTTGACTTAACTAGCATGTCATCTACATATAGTTCAATATTCTTTTCGATCTGATCTGGGAGCATCATATTAACCAGCCTTTGGTAAGTTGCCTCAATATTCTTAAGCCTAAATGACATGACTTTGTAGTAGTATAACCCTTTATCCATCACGAAGCTAGTATGCTCCTAATCTAGCTCGAACATAGATATCTTATTATATGTTGAATATGTATTCATAAATGAGAGCAATTCATGTCCACTGGTTTGCATCCACTAGCTGATCGACTCTAGGTAGGGGAAACTGTCCTTAGGGCAGGCCTTGTTTTATATAATATATATAGATGTTCCATTTTCTAGTGGGTTTTTTTGAAATTACTGGATTAGCGATCTATTTTAGGCAGTACACTTCCCAAATGAATCCATTCTCCTTTAGCTTCTTGATTTCTTCATGCAGAACGTCATAACTTTCTTGATATAAGGTTTTGCATTATTGCCTGAATGGATGGCCATCAGGACCGATGTTGAGTGCATGAAAGATGATGGCTAGATTTATTCCTACCAGCCCGAAAGTGTCCAGGAAAATACATATGTTGATCTTTTAAAGAATTCTATTAGTTCAATTCGAGATTCTGCACATAGATTTTTCCTTATCTTAAGAACCTTTGTAGGGTCCTTTGGATCTACTTGTACATCTTCAAGGTCATCCACTGGCTTTAACTCTCACTATATTTCCCTTAATATCAAGTCTATTTCACTTTCTTCTTCTTCTTTTGTTTGAGAGGTGACTATGAGTGCCTATTTTTGAGCTTCTTGAAGAAGTACTATGTATAGACTGAATTATATTAATTGGTGCCTATCATGTGCATATACTTTCAATTTTCTTTCATTATTGATGCTGTAGCTATAGGATGACTTGTTTTAGCCTTAGCTTTGGTGCTCGGTATCGATGTTGTTCTTTGAATTGTTTTGGTTTTTTCATATATTAGGTATTAGAAGAGACATTAGAGTAGTTTTGAACAATTTTATTGCTAGAGGTAAGATTTACATTATACAATTCCTTAGCTAAAAACAGTTCTGCCCTTATCGATCCTATTCCAGCTAGGGTGTTGAACTTCATGCACAGATCCTTTTGCGAGATGATTGCTCTCGGGTCTATCAGCATAGATCTTCCTAGGAATGCTTTATATGGTGAGGACTGGTCAATGATCATGAAGCTCTATAGAATGATTTGTGTAGAGGTGTAGTTCTGGCTGTAATAAACATGCATGTTGATCCCATTGGTATTGTTGCGGTGTCATTAAAGCCGTAGATCAGCTTAGGGCTAGGCTTTAGAATATCTGTTGGAAGCTTCATCTAGTCACACTTATTTAAAGAAGACATTTATCGGGCTATCGAAATTAACAAATACTTTCTTCATAGTGCAGTTTGAAATCTGCACTGTGATAGTCAGTAGATCTTGGTGTGGGAATACAACTCCTGTTGCATCAGCAATTGTGAAGACTATTTCTCGTGTTGACTTTTGCTTAACATGGAAGACCAGGCTCTACTGTATCTTGGCTTCATACACATATCTCTCTCGCCTTTTTGCTTGCTCCAACAAGATGTGGTTGTCTATGGATTGAGGCTATGAGATTGAATGGGTTTCCTGCTTGGTTCTCATTTGGATCCAAGATGAGATTCCCAATCCTGTCTTCGTTGTTAGATTTTTGGAAGCCACCCAAGTATCCTTTTTGAATCATCCTTTCTATTTCATTTTTCAAGTGTCTGCATTTGTCTATGTGGTGTCATTTGCTCTATGGAAATGGCAGTACGCTCCGCCTTGATTCTTCTCTGCCTTCTTTCCTTTATTAGGTGCATTATATTCAAGCTTTGTCCTAGTCATTTCATATATCTATCAAGAAGTATGGGTGAGGGGAGGTTTTGCCATGAAGCTGAGCTCCTTTTGTCATTTCGTAGGTGGATGATACCTTTCTGCCCCCTTTCTTGTCATAAATGGGGACAGAAGCTGTCCGAGTATGTGATGTGGATCCAGCCTCTTCCAACCCTATGTAGCCATTGGCCCTAATATAGAAAACCTTCATGCTATGACACAACTTTCTACTATTTTTCTCTCGTGTTTATGTACCCCTTCTGATCCTGGCGTGGGAGCCATAAGTAGCGCTTTCTGGTTACTCCGATCAAGAGTGCTTTAGATTTGAAGCGCTTTGTGAAGTTATGCAGGCTTTCATTTTTGCCTTGCTTTATGCATGGCATGGTGTTTACGTCTAGGGAGGCCTATTTCCCGAGTTGAACTGCCTTCAAAAATCTATGAAGTTGCCTTTAAGAATGGACCTCCCTTGGTCCGTACCTCCTGAACCATTGGGTGGCTACACTGGCTAAGTAATTTGGGAAGAGTTTACATCGAGCCATCCTCCCTAACTTTAGAATGTCCATGTAATACTCAAAAGTGCAGATGTGGCAAGTATAGACATATGCAAAAGAACTGCCGAGAACTAGTGCAACAAAAGCTGTCTATTTTGGAAAAAGAGAATTGATTTGCAGTTTTCATACCAAACCCCACCCCCTTTTTTCTTTTGTTTTTTTAAAGCCTTATCTGCCTAGCCCTTTGCAGTCCATGAATGATAATGGTGTATTTGAATCCCTAATACAAAAGGGTAATCCATAAGTGGTTTTCTTAGTTGTTTCATCGATGTCTTCATTGAGTAACACGACTTTAATATCCCTCCGATATTTCCTAAAACATATTCTACAACAAGTTTCAACATAATTCTAAAAAGTCTTTTAGTAAAACCAAAGAGAAAGTCCCTTTAAAAATAAAACATTGTTTTCCTTTTTGAGTGTAGTCTTTACTATAATGAGCCTTATACCTTTCCACATTACTCACTTGATCCATTTTTGTTTTGAATAATTATTTATTACCACTGATCTTCTTACCTTAAGGTGATGGGAAAGGTCTCAAACTTTATCATCCATATATATTTAGACTATATGGCTTCTACTTTAATTACGGAATTTGTCTTAAATTTATAAAGTCCTCCTCATGTCCCCCTTATATTGTCAACATCATATTCTATTATATATGTCTCATAGTACTAATCTTGTTCATCCATTCACAGATTCAAAGTTTACTTGCTACTGCTAGTTGGTATAGAAAATCTCTATTAACATTTCTAGAGTTATTCCTTTAAAACTTCACTCATTCTCATTATTTATGCTTGGAAATTATTTTCAACTTTCCCATAGATGATATAGGCACGATATTACAATGAGATCTTTGGAAGTATTTGAGAATTTTTATCTGTATGTGTGTGTGTGTCTATATAATTAGAAAACTCATTTTATGGAAACTTTTTGGAAACATTTTGGAAAACCTTTTGAAACACCATTTTTTTTCAAAAAACCTTTAAGTGTGTTCTCTCAATACATACCTAAGTCCTAGGGAATCCTAAACCTAAGCTCTGATACCAACTGTTGCAACCCACACTATCCGATACACTAATCCAAAGCTCAGTCTGGCTTTCAGCCTCATGCCATGTCGAGAAATACGATCTGTTGGAATTCTAAAAAATTATAAAGCATAATTGTAAAGGTAAGTTCTAAGAAATTCCACACTTTCATAACTCACAAGTGAAAGGAATTAAAATATAAATACTAAAAAATAGGCATTTCAGAAAAATAGTCTCCAAAATACATAATTACCATATATATTGTTTTCAAAGTACAATATAAGTTTTATAGGCTGTTAATAAAATAGGTGAAAATATGATGAATGATAAGGAATATGAGAACTCCAACATGAAGCTCCTTTCTCCATATACTATGCCCTATCAACTGCTAACCTATCGTCTTGTGATGGTGGAAAATGAAAAGAAAGGGGTGGATTTGGCAAAAGTTTAGTGGATACGTACAAGTTTAATATAAGATGAACATGTATGGTTGACTTAAAAAATATTCTAAATGATATATGGTGCACAACAAGTAACTGTGAATTCCTAAGATCCATTACCTAAGGGTAATTATTTATTGCGAGGATCGAACTACTGATCGAACATCACACTAACAATCAGCTAACACTTATGGAATGATCCAATACAAAAATACCACATGTAGGAGATTGTGGGAACTACCCCATTATAAATACTTATAACCATCACTATGCCTAAAGAGGGAGAACCCCGAAATGCAAACTCATTGTATGACTCATTGTATGCACCCACTATTAACCTCTCGATTATACTGGTGAAATGCCTCTTATCATACTGCACCAACATCCACATGTATCACATCGTGCAAGAAAAATGCGTACAAGGACTCCCGTTAGTATCAGGCTTCTTTCTACTCTATAGCCTCTTATCAAGTTGTGTCGGGCCTGACTGTCCTTTAGAATCCCCCGTTAGTATCGGGCTCACTTACCTATTGTCTCCATCGGAGCAGGGCGTCCACTATGGAACACCCCTGAGTTTCTGTATCGCCCTAGACAACTCTTAACTCTTATTTGGATATTTAATTATTACCCAAGATGCGATGACTAATTGTCCTTTGATAGGGAACTAACTTCCAGATTGTCCCTAGCATGTATACTTAGCACGAAATAGGCTCAAACAATCAATTTTCCATTTATATTTATGAAATTATATAACTTTTATTCTTTAAATTAGGACTTGGGCCGAGGTTCAGTTCAGCAATTTTCTTTAAGAATGGTCGATCATTGTTCCTCTACGGTCGACCACTATCAGTCGACCGTTATCGACCGTTCGCGAACAAAATTAAGTTTCATACGATTTTTAGTTTATCAACCTTTCGTTGTATTCCAATTCAAGTCGTTAACAATAATCGGTGAATCCAAATTACTAGATGAACAAATTATGTATCAAATTTGCAATTCAGTTTAGGATTTATTAACCTAGGGTTTGCAATTCAAGTGGAAAAGGGTGTTTACATCAATATCTAATTAAAAGTACCAATAATTTCAAGTTAGGGTTTCATAATCAACAGTTCAATTTAGATTTCAAGCACCCTAACCCAATTAAAATAGTTTGAATCTAACTGCAATAATTATATTATTAGAATTCCTTTCGCTCACCTTAGATCCAAGCGCTAACTTCGTTGTCATATAAGATTTTCACCCGTTAACTTGCCCTCTCTTAGATCTGATTTACTTGTATTCTTCTTCTTTGATTTTTAATTTATTTTTGAAAGAAAATTTATAAGTGGAGAGAAGTTTTGGCATAGTTTTGGTTTACCGACTTATAATTATGTCGAATCAGGGTTTAGGTTATGTGTATACTTATAACCGGTTTGCAATAATTCTAACCGTTGATTAGTCCTAGACGAATCTTTGTTTTTATCCTATAATCTAACTAATTTCTTCATCCCCAAGTAAAAATATCTGGTTAAATCTAGGCTATCGGATTAACATATTTAATCTGGATGGTTATCTAGTTAACGCTTTCTTAACCATTGAGATTTTATATATTTAAACCTTCCTTAAGGTTAAATTCTTTTTACTGTTAACATCAATTAATTTATACACTACAAGAAAAATACCTTTTTATAGCGTTTAAAAAACGCTATAAAAGGATACGATGGCGTTTTTATAAACGTTGTATATCAACAAGTTGTAATATGTCAGGGATCTATAATAGCAACCTCGGAATCGCTATAAAAAACATGCTATAAATGACGTTACTTATAACGTTTCTGAATTGCTATTAAATGGACAATTCAGGACATACAAGTACCTTTCTATAGCGTTTTGGTGCTTGCTATAGAACTTTTACGCAGAGTTATGGTTTATGATGCTAATATTTAGGACGTCATTTATTTGCTATTTATAGTAATTGTAAACGCTGTAGATATATCATTACCTGATTATTATAGCAATTATAAATGCTATAGAAATATCATTGCCTGATTATTATAGCAACTATAAATGCTGTAAAAATGCTATAGAATGTTTACTTTAGTCTTTCATAGCATTATTTACTTGCCATGAAAACTGTTTAATCGTTGCAGAATATTTTTATTGCAATAGCATAAGGCTATAATATGTATAGCCATGACAATTTTTTTCCTAGCATTAATATAAAAAGGATGTAATATACGGTATTTCATACAGTATTAACAATTAAGCATAAAAAAATATATATGAATAAGAGCATTTCTTGCACAATATTAAGAATATAAATATTAGCAACAATTCATACAATCGTAGTTAACCAAAACAATACATAATAAAAGTAACAATCCATACAACCATAGCTAACAAAAACGATACATAGTAAAAGTAAAGATGTAAGAACATCGACACAAAATACATTTGAAGGAGAATGAGTACGACAACATATTTTTTCATGCCTTCCACCATAGCGTAAACCCAGAGCATCATACACCACCTGTCAAAAAGCACATACGTCTATTAGTCATAAAAAGTAAACATAAATTATCATGAATACCGAAATATGGAAGAATATGTGCGACAAATAAAGAAAATACTCAAAATTAACAGCTAAATCATTCTTTACGCTAATTTTACGTAAACAGCAACTGTATACCCTTGTTGTTCTTGCTGTTTACGGTCCCAGATTTCAAACAACTTCTTTTGGTTTGGGACTTACTGTAAGCATAGTAGTATCACTATTATGCAATGTACATAAATTTAAAAAACTGCTCGTCTTCTGCTATGTCAAAGCTGATAATATACAACATAAAGAGAAATTAAGTTTACTAATGATAACACTGATAAGCTTTAAAAATAAATGTAACCATATACATAGGGAGATGGATACTTACTATGTTGAGTACCATAAACAGTCTGTATGATCCCATGTTGTGCTTAGTTGCTCTGCCAATCCATTTTTGTGAATGTATTATTAGTAAGAGAGTTTGTGCTTTAATGTATGAATTCCAAGAAAACCCGCTGATTGGTACCATTTTTGGGTATATTGTTGGAGCAGATACCTGCATGTTATATAAGTGATTTTCAATTGATTATAACTAATAAGTCCAAGTAGTTTTATAATGTTTGTTGATGTTTTTGTAAGCATGTTACCATTTAAAAATACACAATAAACATTAAAAAACATACGTAAAAATAACTAGAATTCAGCAATCAAGAGCTTTAAAAAAAATCCTACTTTCGTAGGCTAGGGATGTAAGAATTTTATTTAAACTTTGAATTACCTTTACAGTGTTATAAACAACAGTTTTACAGTCGGGAAGAATGCTAAAAGATCATGCAGGCAAGTCATAATGCATTCTACTGAATGTCACAGTTGTAGAATTTTCCAGTCGATGTTTGCAAGAAATGTCGCACATGATGATTTTGATCTGTATACAGAAGATTGTACCAAAAAAGAATAATTTATTAGCTTTTCAGGGTAACACCCAAAAGAAAGGGAAATACCTTAAGATTGTATCCAAGTTTCGTCACTACAGGATCACTAGCGACCAAAGACGTTTCACACTGTTTTATTGCTTTATGGAGGTCCCTCGAATATCCCTATTTAGGCTGTCTTAGTATACCTTCAACCATAACAGTATAACTAGTAAGTTAATAAGAATTTAGCCTGTATGGATGCATTTTATTTATAAGTCTGAACAACCTCAGTTGATATTATATATTTATCAAAAACAAATTGAATTTTCACTCATTTAACTCTCCTATTAAAAAATACACATTTAAACTACTTTCAAACTGTTTTCAAAAACCGACTGCTTTCTGCCACCATGGTTTAAAAAAAGGGCATATTTTGCCATTTATGTGGAAAGTGATATGTTTTCGTAAATATTTTGAAACTGTTTGAAATATGAAACTTGTTTTGAAAGTAGTCTAGACGATCAAAAACTAAAACTCCAAAACAAATTGCTTGAGGAACAACTACAATATTGTTTATTTATGTATAGAAATCGATATAAATACCAAATTCATCAATTGGTGCATCATAATCGTAGCTAGTTGCAATGAGGGGACCACCGGCTGTCCTCCCAAAGTTGGTTCCTCCATGATACCGACAGCAAACATAAATTTTTGTTGTTAAATGTTACTATTTCACTTCAGCTTGCACATGCTCCAGCCAGCATGGCACTTCACATGCCTACTCAATGCTCCATTTTAATCACATTCTCTCCGATCATTTGTTAGCCATAGCCTGCATGCTTCCATTATCAACCCGAGGCACCTTTTATAACCTATTGCACCTTAATCAAGACCTACAAGCACTCTCTCGGTCTTCAGCTGTGGGGACTTCAATTGTATTGCCAAAATAAAATTAGTAACTATACAAAATGATGTGAAAGTCATAACTTTTGCAATGTGATTCAAAAATCTAACAGATTATTGTTTAGGAACAATAACTAATGGCATATGACATGTGAATCCTATAATGTGATTTATTATCGTTTTGATACACCATTGTCAGTAGTACTGACAATGATTTTGTTGAAATTTTCACTCAGTAATAATGAATACAAAAGCCATCAGAATTGCATTTGGATAAATATGCCTTACAAAAAAGTACTTGTAAATGTCTCCATATATGGGATCTGTAAATGCAAAACAAGTAACTGCTAAAATCTAAAAAAAATACCCAACTTGTGAAAAATCAAAAGAGAAAAAAGTGGACATGAGTTTTTTCGCGAGTATATACAAGAATAGGTTCAAACCAACAGGCAAAGAAGAACACTTATAGTAAAGAGGGTGCTATTTAAGAAACGTGCATAGAGTAAAAGTAAATAGTTGAAGTTAATTGTTTCCAAATTTAAGTCACTTGAAACTATTATCAACGTAATGAAATCTTATTTCCAAAAGCATGTATAACTGAATGCAGAATGGTAAATTGATCATGGAACTAATAGAGTTTTTGCTATAACGATTTCAGTCTTTGTATTATAGGAACTATTACTAATATATATGTTTAAACTTACTAAATGTAACATGGTTTGCATGTATAGCACACAAGTTTGCCTCTTCCAACAAGTTAATTATAAAAAATTCAGCTGCCTGCAAAAAATGACATTGATGAGGTATAACTGAAATGATGCCCCTATCGTGTAGGCAGGTGTTGTGTTTATCTATATCAAATATAGACCTGAAACTACTGTCTTCTTATATAAAAAATACACACATTTAAAACAAATGAGCATATTCTAGTGATCATGGCATTAATACTGGTAACTAGAAGAAAAAACTGTTGGATAAAGTACTTTAAAACTACAAGCAAATTTGTGTATGCAAGATATATACTGCTAAAGTGGCAGCATTAGGCGATGAGAAAGATGTATTAGGCTTTTTAAAAACAGGGGTTTAGAACCGTGTGTATTAAGTAGGAGGAATAGAACAAAATAAAATATAAATTCAGCTTATTCTAGTTCAGTTCAATAAGAACTCATGTCGGTTGATATTATAATTAGAGTAATTTGAATTAAAACATCCAATGCAAATTTACAATATTCTTTCTCAAAGGTTCTTGACTTGCTCACTTTTGAATTCATTTACATAACCCAAAGCAAATATGCAGGCCTATAACAGGCTATGAAATCATATAGTAAAATTTACTTATCCTTACTACTGGAGCATGCCTACAGAAAAAAATCAAAGTTGGAATACACACACACATATACACAAACGCACGCATGCATACACACACACACACACACACATAATTTCTTTATTACAAAGTTAAGCTTTTAAAATGAAATAGTGGAAAAAATAGAGATCTCTAACACATTATACTAAGTAGGTACATTTTTTATTGCAAGGTTAACCACATGGATTCAAGAATCGTTCCTGACAATATTCCTAGTAAAATTGGAATATCTATAACCATGATGAGAATATTGAAGCTTTGAAGATAAAATAATCATAATAACATGCATTTTTTTATATGTAGTGGATGACTACTCTTACATAAACAAATTAAGCTACAGTTGTATGCATATACATATGCAAATATGTATAGAATATGAAACTTCCAAAGGTATATTTAACCAAAATGTTTCAATTTTTGCATCTATACCGTTAAAAAAATATTGACTTTTTGCGTTATGTTACAGGTCACCTTTGTCTATACATTGTTTGGAATTTTACAGCATATTAAACTCATAATCTTAAGTCCTATATATTAATAAATCATCTTAATTTTTGTTAAATGCGTAACCTCTATGACCAAGCCAAGTATTCTAGCCAAATCTGCTCGCAACAAATATTTCGTGAATATTATCGTTACTTCTGTTACTCCATGATAAAAGTAATGAATGTGACACATGCACTGGTTGTTTGTAGGGATTATCGAATTAGTTTTACATCAGATATTGATGTCTATTTGACAAATTAGAAGCCTTATTGCCTTGATTCATTTTGCAGCTTTCTTGAGTTCACTAGTGAAATATCATATTTACTGTTTTCCTTTTCATTAATAGACTACTTGATAATTATATGTTTTACATCAGCAAAAATAAATAAAACAGTAGAGATGGAAAAAAATGCAAGTTGTTTTTAGAATTAAAATCAGAAGTCTAACCATAAAACCATAATAAAGTATATATAAATAAGTATAGAGATACACAATCCTTGGCTTTGTACTAATAATATATTTCTAGAATAATATACCGGTACTGTCTATTTAAGAGGTCACGACGAGCTGGACGTGATGACGACACACGGGGCAACAAGGTAGTGGCAGTATGCAAGGAGGAAGCGGACCGGCTTTTATTGAGATAACTGAGCGAACGAGGAAGAGCGGCATGTCTCAGATAGAAGCAACTGCAGTAGATAGACGGCAAAAGGAGGATTAGGTATTTTGTGGATAAACTTAGGGTTTTGGTAGTGAGGTGGAAAAAGGCAAGAGAGCAGGATCGTAAAAAAATGACCACCAAAATTTTAAGCTTATTCTACAATAGCGGGATTAGCGAGCTATCTTTAATTTAAATGACTATTAAAATAATAAGCAATAGCAAGTCATGCTACAATGTCATCCCTTCTAGCTATTAATAAACCATTTTGTTGTAGTGACACTATCATCATTTGTTCATAAACAGGAATGTGCATATACTGGTCTAGGCATATTCGAAAATTAATAAGTTCTCGTTCACAAAAGTGTAAGGCATATCGATAAAACATATTGATATCTCAATTGATGAATTCATATATTGCATATCCACCCCTGACCAATATTTCAATACACATATAAAATCCTCAGATTATACTTAAACAAGGAAAGCACCGACATTCTTCCTTTGATCATCTCGGAGTTAAATAACCTAGAAAACACATCGCATGCATATTATCAATGATAAAAAAGAGTTGCATTGATGATTAAGAGTGTGATATAAAATTTACCAAGCCAAGTTCAGGATTTTGGACTATATCCCATTCCAGAAAAATTCCTTTATGAATCTTTAAGGATTTTATTATAGCTGAACTCATTGGATAGTTGTCAAACTCTTTCTACTGTTGCGTTGTTGGATTCGCACATACACATACTCTTTTGTTTTAACACCAGAGTCGCTATAATTTGCCTCAACAAAAGGGTCTTCACATGCATATTAATTGATTATTAAGATTGAATAAGTACCAAGGAAAATACATTAGTTTTAACCAAGGCTACCTTATTTAAACTGAGGCATCCACAAATCCCCTAGTTAAACCGAGGCAATTTGACAATTAGCCTCAGTATTAACTGACGCATTGCCTCAGTGAAACTGAGGCTAATGCCTAGTGAACTGAGGCTAATGCCCAGTGAACTGAGGCGATCGCTTCAATTTTGAATGAGGCATTGCCTTAGTTACAAAACTGAGGCAATCGCCTCACTAATGCGAAGTTCTCTTTGTTTTGCAATTTGGTTGGTATTTACTAGATTGACAAATTTACTGATTTTTATTTTTCTGATTGATGCATTCTAAAAGTACATGAATTTTTTCAACTGTTTTTTTTTTCCACTATAGTTTGCAATAAAATGATGCATTTTACATATAATTAGCAAGTCCGTTGATTAATCACAATAGAAATTGTATTGTATAAGATTAACATAAACTAATAGTATCGTAAAAAAATTAAAATTTTCAACTGGGTACCAACGTAAAAACGGAGGAGTGGTTTTTTGAATAGTGTGATCAAACATAGTAAAAACTTTAAAACCTGAAATAGATTCAAATTCACAGAACAGTGGAGATAAAAATTTATATAAATTCACAGTCACATGACTTTGATACCTGGAGCTTTTAAGCTTGTGCTTGGCTGAGCGTGAGTATTGATTTCAGGTATGGGCTGAGCATGAGGTGAAGTTGGTGGTGGAGCAATTGGCTCTTAAGAGGTAGCCTGGAGTTATAATAGAGAAGCTCTGGGAAATCTTGAGGAATTTTTGTCGCTGCTATGGGATATGACATAGCTTGTGCATGGGCATCATTTATATCAACATGTACAAGCACATGAGTATTAATCTTTTAACAAAACATAAGCGACCCCATGAAAGGATTATTGATCCTGTAATAAGTTGTGACCTTGCAGCACAACTATTATTCAATATCACAGCTCAAAAAAAAGTTTAGTTACAAGTATTTATATACCAAACCAGATAACAGTGTTTTTAGTTTGTGAGTGGATATTATTGATTTATTGGCAAAGCCATCTAGCATGAAAATACCGTTATGTATTATAACCCAAACAACGTTTATATTTTATGCATGTATTCAAAATACCGTTATGTAATTGTAAATGTTGCTTTGCACAGTAGCATACTTAATACATATGTTCAATTGTATTATAATTCTCCTAACTAAACAACGGACCAAATTTAGGTAAAAGAAAACACAATATATAGTGTGAAAATTTAATCATGCAATCAAAGGAAAGAATGAGATGAATTAGATTAAATGTCATCTTTTACTGGTTCATCCCATATTGCTATATTTTTTATGTTAATTTAAGCTCCATCCAAAATAAATTTTAGTTGAATAACCTACCAAGAACAAAAATCCATCACAAAAGCGTATCACCGACCAAACTTTTCAACTGGTTTTACTGGCTCAGTAGCACTTTTCTTAAATACCTACCATGAAAAAAATATAAACTATGATAAAATAATAAACTATGGGCGTTAGAATAACTTTAATATTTATATCTCTAATTTATAAGAGGGTAGGTTGAACCCATACATTCAAAATACTATAATATTCATTATTCTTCCTTATACTACCCTCACATATTTTTCTTTGATGTAGTTGTATCAATTTTTTATACCAAGACCATCATCCAGGAAAAAGGAGTGAATATTCAAATAGCACCTATTTTAACTTAAATGGTCAAGGTAGCTGCATAAAATATATAAGTTTCAGAACTACTTGTATATACAAATAAATGTAGAATCTCAACCATGAAGTGTTCAAAAAACTAAAATTTAATAAAGATTAAAAATACATCATGATGATTATCACTCCGAAAAACATAGCATTGGTGACTCATAATGAAATAACAAAAAATATCTTATAAAATCAGAATAAAACAGATACAAAATAGTCGAAAAGTTATACCATATTTCAAATATCATGCCTCATACAACCACTCTATCATCACAACAAATATGATCTAGATTTGTACATACCAAAAAACAATCTAGGTGTTGATTTATAGCGAAATGCATTCAGTTTGAAATGGTACGTATGATAATTTTGATAAATATACCTTACAAATATAAACTTTAAATACATATTTGCATTCACTCTTTCTAACTCACAAAAAACAAACTTAAATTTTCATTTCTACCATCTAGAATATGGAAGCCACACCGAAGAAGCGAATACAAAAAATAAAAACATTCTTCAGCAAATGCTTTAGTGCAGTTAAGGAATCGTAAGTGTGTACTATAACATTATTTTGGACTTTGTCTTAATATTGGAAAATTCTTTTGAAAATTATCAAAACAACACTTTAATCGCAAGTGCGTACTGTAACTTCACTAAATCAAGACTAAGTATTAATGGAAAATTCTTCTTAAAATTATCATAAAAGAAAAAACTGCTGGAATAAATCTTAGCAATCTTATCTCCTTCAATAATAATAATACAAATGCAAAGTGTGTATTTAATAATATGGTATGTAATTCGCGCGTTCAGTTTTGTCTAGTAATAGCTAACACCCTAAAAGGAACTCAACGCTCCATAAAAAAAGCAAAATTGAAAATTATACCTAAAGTGTCGAGTTCAGTACCACTCAACGCTTCGACTAAGTTGACGAATCGTGCTTCAACGAAATTGAGAATCGAGCTTAAGTGAGGTGGAGGAATCGAGCTTCAACGAATTGGAGGGATTGAGCTTAAGCGAGGTGGAGTAATCGAGCTTTGGCAGGCTGGACAAGTGAAGGACGATCATGAAGTTTGTAGATTTTTAAGCGAAGAGGGATTTGTGAAGTTCGTAACTTTGTAATTTTGGATTTGGAAGTTTTAGGTAAAAAGAGGGGTTCTTGGCGGTATGAAGGAGGGAAGAGTAAATTGTACCGCCAATGTTTTGTTTTTGTTAATAATAGCATGATCAGGAGCCATCTTTTAACCTAAATGACCACTGACCGCCCAACCATAGCAATTTATGTTTCCGTGCTATCCCGCTTGCTATTAATAGAACATTTTCTTGTAGTGATATTTATTTCCTTTGAGTCCTTTCCTTTCACTGTGATAAATAAAATCTTTCCATTACCCTAATTTATGTCATTCTAATAAATTCATTGAATTATGTATACATATATTATTAGCCATTATAGAGGATCTTAAGTGTGTGTCTGTGCATGTGTATGTATGTATGTGTGTATGTATGTATGTATACACATCTTGAAAGTGATTAAGAAATTTACTTTTCTTTTTCTATGCTTAACTAGTATTTATCTTTCCATATTCAGGTTATTACATTTCCCCCCTTTTATGTCATTGATAACCATTTATTCAAATTAGTTAATATTATTCATTCACTTTTAGTATTCAATACAGTAGAGTATCATGTATTTGTTTTTAAAAGTACACTCATATGTATATATACAAATATTTGTATATATGAATATTTATTTGCCTTTTATTCACGGATGGAATTTAAGTGAAGTTTATTTCTATAAAAATCATTCCTTTGTTCATGTCATTTTATATATATAAACTCTTTCCCTTTACCCTTTTTAATATAACGGTCGCATTGCCTTAATTAATGCTACTAATTATAATTTAAATCGGTGAATTAAAAATTACAATCCCAATCAATATCCTTAATTGATATTATATGTATGTATACGCACACATACACATTATTGACCTTTGTAGGGAAACTTGGATTTCTATTCAAATGTGTAAATATGTGTATTAATTAAAAGCCTTATACTTTATAAATAAAAAAAATAGAGTATTCTTTCTTTTTTTAAATAATGATTCATTTCCAAATTTTTGTTACCTATATTTCTATGATATTGCATGCATTCTTACCCTCTTAAACATATCATTGCACATCTCTTCTAACCCAAGCCACTTATGTTTAGTAACAAATCCCATTATCAATTAATGTTTTTTTTTTCTTAAGATAATTTTTTACTTTCACATATATTTATCTTTCAAACATACAATTTTAGAATACTCCTTTTCTTTTCAACATATATGTTACTTTTATTAACTACCTTCTTTTTCTACATATTTTGTTATGTTGTCTTTCTTCTAAAGTAGCTCTTTACTTTTGTGCATACATTGTTATTCTTATTTTCTAAACATATAAAAGTAGATGTATTCTTTTTTTCTTTTTTTAAGTATTTTGGTGTACTCTCTTTTTAACACATGTAACGTATATTAATTACAGTAATAAATTCCATAAAAGGGTAATTAATGTCTTCTCTCTTTGTGTAAATATCTTCTTCTTATTTGTTAATGTTGATTGACAAAATTGTACCTTTTTAAAATATATTAACATATTCTTTCTCTTTTTCGTTTATTTGATATATTCAAACTATTAAGTACAACAGCAATTAATGCTTTTTCTTTGGAGCGTTTTCACATTTGTGTGCAAAAATACTTTTCCATTCTTTTCTTTCAAATACACCGCAGTATTATACTTTCTACGCTTTCTTCTCTTGTCTTAGATATTCAACTTATTTCTTACCTAATAAGTTTTATTTATCCTTAAACTTTAATTCGAAAATAGCCGCAAAACACAAAATACATGCTACGGTAAATATTCTGTATCTTCTTCATACGGTATCTGTTTCCAGTAACTTATATATGAATTTGGGTTAAAAAAGTCTACTTAACACAATGGTCAAGCAAGATTTTCCAAATCCCTTCATTTATATAAATTTATTATTTTGTTCTTTTATATGAAATTACGTTTTTACCCTTATTAATATTTTAATTTGTTATTAAAATTTCCGAGGTGTTTGCATAATCCCGTTCTCCGGTAACATGAAGGGATATTGCATGGTCCGCCTTATGAATTTTCAAGCGGCATCATACATATGCTCGATTGATAACTATTATTGCATGCGAACTTCGCTAAGTGCAAATAATCATCCTACTAGCCTCCAGAATCAAGTATGCGAGCTCATAGAAGATCCTCTAATATATGATCTACTCTCTTGGTTTGACCATTTGAATATAGCTGATAAGGTGTACCCAGATACAACTCCATCCTTAATGCCTCTTGCAAGCCGTTCCACAATTCACTTGTGAATAATGGGACTTTATGGTCACACTGCTCTTTGGTACTCTATTGAATTGTACAATCCAATGCACATATAACTCAGCCTGTTTCACTACCATTCTATTTGATTTTAAATGTATGAATTGCACGCCCTTCGTCAATTTATCGACTATAACCCAAATATTATTGTTCTTCACCTAGTCATTGGCAACCCATCGATGAAGTCCACTAAAATCTCCTCCCACTTCCTTAGTGGAACTTCAAGCAGTTACAATAAACCACTCAATTCTTTTTGCTCAACTTAGCTAATTGACAATTTATGCATTTTGAGATAAATGCACTAATGCCTTTCTTCATTTCTTCCCAATAATTTTTTTGCTTCATATCTCTAAACATCTTGTTTCATCCAAGATGGATAGTCAACTTCAAATGATGACACTTTCATAGCACCCCTCTCAAAGTCCATCTACATCGAATACATTTAATTATCGTTCAAACGAAGCCAACCATCTTGGTCAAATTCGTACTACTTAAAATCATCTGACTCTATTCTTACCTTAAGCTTTGCAATAATCTCTGCTATTCTAGCATCATGCTCCTGACTAGTACCAATTCACTCTATAAAAGTAGGTCTAATCGTCAAGCTCGCCAACATATCTTGCTCTAACTCACGTTTTGGTTGGAAATCATACCTAACTATATACTTAACTATTTCAACTTTAGAAATAGAGCTCATAAGCTAGCATGTCTCCTACTTAATGCATCTATTAGTGCATTTACCTTAGCGGGCATATAAGAAATGTTGCAGTCATATTAGGCTAAGAACTCTAACCATGTCTATCGTTGTAAATTAAGATCCTTCTATAAGAAAAGGTATTTCAATAAGGTTGGTGAATAACTCAAATCCTTTTCATTGCAAGTGATTCCTCCACGCCTTCATTGCAAATATTATAACCTAAATTTTAGATCATGGGTTGGATATTTCTATCATGCAATTTCAATTGCCTACTCATCTAAGAGACAACTTTACCTCTTTGCATCAATATTTCCCTTAGTCCAGTACCACATACATCAGTGTATATTGCCAATTCCTCATTCCAATCCTAAATGAGTAATAAAGGTATACTCATCAACCTCTCTTTCAAACTAATGAACGCATCCTAACATCACATGTCCCAACTTAAAGTCTGACAATTCTTCGTAAAATGAGTCAACTGTGCAGTTATCTTTGAGAAGACTTTAATGGATCTTCTTTAACAACTCGCTAATGCTATAAAACTTATCACATCTATCACATCCTTAGTGCTTTCCCAATCTTGCACTACTACTACCTAGGCATGATTTATAATAATGCCCTCACTATGGGGAAATATGCATCAGACGATAGATTTGCTCCGTTGTCTAATTAACATATCTATCGTTAAATCCCATGCCATCTCATTTCACATCAGACTACAAATATGCCCTGCCGTCTGATATGCCCTTAACACAACCAAAAAAACCATATGTTGTCTAATTTTGTAGTATCATTTCTCATATTTCCTATTATACAACATATTTATATACATACATATATATATATATATATATATATATATATATATATATTGATATGCATACCGATTACACTTATATTACATTTGCAAAATGAAATAAACGAATAGCAATTTTATTTAAACAAATATTTTATTTCAAATCAAATTCAAATGCAGTACAACTCTCACTATCGCTCTCATATATATAACTTTTCTCGACACTCTCATATATAACCTTTTTTTATTCGCTCTCACTCACACTCAGTCGAGTTTATTTTTGATGTGTTGATTTTGATTTGCTTGCTACTTGTCAAATAAACAACGTAGTAAAATGGAAAAGGAAATAAACCTAAATTGGATAATTAATTTAATTTTAATATTAATATTGCCCCAGTTTATGGGTTTGTTTTCTCTTCATGTTTTAGACATGGACAAACATATATGTGCACGGACAACTTATGATATGCACAGTGTATCATTATGAAGATCACAAGGCCGGGCATCGATTAAATCTCACGGACTGTTGCACAAACAAGTAAAGGCACAAACACATGAAAGTGCACAAACCAGATTAACCACCAACATTAACAATATATACATACATATGTATGTATATGCATAGAAATTCAAAGCAAGAAAAAGTTTCAACAATTTAACAGCATGGACCAATAAAAATCAAATAGATCAAAGAGTGCCAGTGTGCACTACCTTGAATAGGACAGTGGCAGTGCTCAGTCACACTAAAGCAAAGCCTATCAAAGCACCATCAAATAAAGCTTCAAAGTCACAAAAAAAAATTGATAACATATAAAAGAGTTAAACCAGACTTATAGGTTCAAACATGTTAGCAATTGAATAAGTGCCACAAATTGAATAATAATAATTCCATATCACTAACAATTTCGTATCATTTCCTAGAACAAGTGCCACAAATTGAACAAGGCACAAACGGAACAAGTGCCATAAAATTAAACAAGACACTAGCACTAACCATAAATTCGAGCCACCAGAATTCACACACATATACATACATATATTTGTATATACATACATGGATGATATTGGATTCAACGTGCACAACTTTACCTCGACCGATAGTTGAAATTAATGCAAAGTACTAATCCAAGTAAAAACAAAGTGCAAAAAACAATGCAACATGTGAACAAGTATCAGTTTTAGGCTAAACCACAAAAAAGGCTAAACCATAGAATACATACATGTATGCATGTATATACATGGATAAACCAAGATAGCATAACTAATATACACATATACACATATGTATATATATGTATATATGTACTTAGTGAGCAACAGGCAGTTCAAACCATCGAATTATTAAACAAAACATGAAGTAAAGCCACAAGCACATGAAAGTGCACATGAAAATGTATATAAGAAATGAAAGCACATGAAAGTAATCAAACAGGAGAACATGAAGTAAAGGCACAAGCATATGAAAGTGCACAAATAAGTAAAGGCATAAGCACATGAAAGTGCACAAGCACATACGTTCAAGTATAAGTACACACATATAGATACACACACATACGTATATATGCAACACATGTTCAGTGTTAAAGTGCACTACCTTGAAAAACGTAGTTCCAGTCAACACTACCTTAGACAAAAAGGTCCAAAATAGTAATCCACTAACTCAAACATGAAGTCAAGAGCATATGGTCAGCTAACATAGTGAAAAATAAGATCCAACATAGCAATCAAATTAGCAAATGGAAACCAAAGCAGAAATTCAAGAATTAGAAAATCATCAAGAGCATTCAAACATAAATCAACAGCCAAGAAAAATAATTTGAAAATTCAAATCAAATCATATATTAACAAATTTAAAAAATAAATTCCTATATAAGAAACCCAAATCATCATCGGCCATAGATTAGAAGTCGAGAACAATATAAATCGAAAGGGGCATACATCATACCAATATCAATCAAAGAATGCTCAACAAGGAGCAGCAACCATTAATAGTCAGTAAAACAAAGTACGCAATCTACAAGAAAGGAAGGTAGCAAGGTGATTTGAAGCTTAACTTTCAAGCAGCGGCTTTCATGAAATCCTAATTTTATAACGAAGATGAAAGAGGCGAATTTGATTAGGAAACCCTAAGTTTATCGAAGAATATCGATGGGATGGGGGGAAGGCTAGGGTCAGTAGCAGGCGATGGCTAGGAGGAGCGATAGGCGAAGGCGGTGAGGAAAATAACTGAAGGAACAAATGCCATTTTTTTCTCTAGAAATGAAAGAAGAGGAGGAAATGATCGAAAGAATGGGGCTATGAAATAATCTTGGCCACATTGAGAGGGAAACCAAAATTTTGATAAGGAGCTAAATGAAGTTTTTGATAATTTCAATCAAACAACGGATAAAATATTGTCTGAATGGCATGGATAATGTAACAGCCCAAATCCGTATCCCTTGAGTTAACCCTATTCTAGAATAATCAACTCAAGTTTTACAGAAATACGAACCATTTGGGTTAAAGAAGAAGAGGTAGAAGAAGAAAATAGAAATTAACATCAGAATCTAACCATCGCAGCGGAACAAAATATAATAGAAAATAAATAAACTTTACTCAAAGCAAATACATCTGTTTACATATTACATCATCGGAGTACATCAATCACAACTTAACATCCATAACATACAACTGGATACACAACAACACAGCACAGCGGAATATATATAAAACAAGTACGAGAGTACGTATCGTCATCCAGCTCGTCTCCTGAGCTCCACAGTATCATATCCTGTACCCTATAATATTCGGTCTGACCCGAGCATTATAGTTAAATAACACCTGAGTCAGTCTGGAATACCAGCGTGAGAAATTCACACCCAATTTGATTATTAAAGTTTCAAAAATCCTTTGACAACAAAAGCATCTCGTAAGACCACGCCACAAATAAACATGTCGGGTTTTTACCTTACGATAGCTAAAACATTTATATTAAAATCCTCTGATATTATAATAGTGTCTATAGAAAGTAAAATAGAATCTAGCTGAAATGCTTGCATCTCACGTTTCAGCAATAGTTGGGCACAACCAAAACTGTACGGGGAGGGAAAATGGATTCCAACTAATGGCTAGGCACTTGGGTACCACCTGTCACAGTACCTGGTCTAGATCGGCGTACCGAGGAGCCACCCTAACTCCCCTGCAACACAAGACCGGAACCATCCCTTACTGGACAATCCCGAGCAAGATCACCCCGCGGTTGGGATCAGCAACCACCAACTAAGCCGAAATAAAAGGGACATCTAGACAGGGATGACCTCACCTTCCGGTGGGAGCTACCCACGAAGCCTTGCTGCATAACCCCTGATTTTCAGCCATTCCCATTTGATGAGGCTTGAGGCTAAGCGTTACCTTAAAAGAACATATTCCTTAGAATGCCCATCGTCCACCTGACGATGTTTCGCAAGCATTCATCCATACAAGTCCGTCCCGGGTTCGAACGGAACCGAAGGCACTATTCCTACTACATCCATTTTGGAAATATCCTCAGGATTAGTAGCGACTAGCCCTTGCTCTTCACTGCTCCATCTTCGAATCCAAACTCATTTTTTTCACGAAAAACGTACAAACCCGATCGAAGTGGTTTTCGAGAAATAAATCTCGATCCCGGTCTCTTCGAAACGATCAACGCATTTGGCCAATATTGATAGTCGGTGATTTAACTATCAATTTACATTCACAACATCCATCATTCAATACCTAATTATTTATTTTTCTCAAAATATCTTCACAAGATATTATTTCTATTTCCAATCCCCTTTGAAACAATTCCAAAGCAATTTCCTCTTATGGAAAACATTTCCAAAATATTTATTTCCACTGAAACACCAAGTACAAAATACAGTTCAAATTTAAAATAAATTAAAGGCACATTATTTGTAAAATATACTTTATAATATTGAAATTTAAAACTACTTTAATACTCTATTTAATATATATATACTTTAATAATATTTGAAATAAAATCACTTTGTAAATATAAACTAAATTTTCTATTTAAAACATAATACCAAGTTACTTTTATATAATTTCTATAATAATAGTTTTGTAAAATACTTACTTCCGAATTTAACATTTTAAAATAATAAATTTCTAAAATATGCTATTCAAACAACATTAAAACTTTAAATTCATACTTTAAAAATTTCTTTTGAAAACGTACTTGGCAATCCAAAGAAATACACTTCTCCGCCACATCTTTTTAAAATAAATTACCATTTATTTCTAAACATATTTACATTCCTTTATAAATTCCCACTTTGAAATTATATTCAAAATATCCACTGATATTTCATTTCACTTTATAAACCCCAGTTTATAAATTCCAAAATATCACTTTGAAATGAATTTTCTTATTTACTTCATTTATTTCAAAACACATTAACTTTCATATTTTTATTTCTTAATTATACTTAAATATCCTCATTAACTAAAAATGTCATTTTTAGTTTTCCCAAATCCTTTTTCATCTTTTTAAATAAATTTACATCTTAAATCTTTAAGTAAACTCTTTATTACTTCAAGTAATATCACTTTTTAAATTTAAATTTCATTATTTCTCTGTTTTATTCAAATTTCCCCTTTTCCATGTTTATTTGAATTTTGAAATCACTTTTATTATTTTTTTCAATTCATTCTTATTTCTATTTGAATTCACTAGAGTTATTTTCTTAAAATTTTACTCTTTGATTTCTTTTCAAAAATCCAATTCTATAGATTTTTACAACTCAATATACCGAAGTATTCAATCCAACTCTATCATCTAACACATCAATTATCAATAAAATTATCACAGGATATCAAATATTCATAACACAAAATATTAAATAATCTAAATAATTTTGAGGAATCCTGTTGGACCCTCCGACCTGTTTCCCTGCATCCATTGATGTTAGCACAATATCAATTCCACTTCGAGGTGGAATATCGCGGTATACGGGATTTATAAAATATCATCCGATATTATGCGGCGCATAGGGTCTCATCCGCTATATAGTGCGAGAAATCAATCACCCAATATATATATACACACATACTATATATAAACCATATAATATCATATCCAATCAATTCAAGCATTCAACCAATTATTTAAATTTAACCATTTAAATTTAAATAAAACCAGATGAGTGAGATTAACTCACCTTTGCCTTTTAATACGCAATCTGACCCAATCTCACCTTGTTTCCATGATTTCAGACCTTATATAAGAATTATATGTTTTTTATTAATATTCGAACAAATCGAATGACCAATTATTACTTAAATAATTTGAATTTATCAACTTATCACTTACTAATTTAATTTACTAAATTCCAAATGATCGTTAACCAACTTAGTTTACATTTTTTTAACTTAATAATTTAAATCTTACTCATAATTTCTCTTTGAAAACTTTTGTAAATTAATAAGTTTATTAAACAAATAAATCACTAAAATTTATTATCAAAGATAAATTATACTTGTATTAAACAGTATCCCATTTCTAAACTTTAGTGCATATAAATTTCTCTGACTTATAAAAAAAACTTCCAGCTTAAAATTATATATATATATATATATATATATATGTATATATATATGTTTTTGTAAACATAATATGTATGAATTAAAAAAAATCTAACTTTGCATATTCATATATATATTGTATATATTCAAAATAAGTCTTTTCTTTTACTGTTTTAACAGAATATGTATATGGATGTATATTTAGTAAATTAAAACAAAGTTAGTTTATACCTTACTGCTAGGTCGGAACTGCGATGCCTCCAGAAAAATCGAGCTCACGCCCTAGCCTATCGACGAAGAAATCACCTCCTCCTCGATCTCGCAACCTCTTCTCCATCGCTTCGCTGCTCGAAACCCTATTCACGTCTGCAGCCATCACACCCAACCGCGACCCTCCCTGACGCGAAATGACGCTCGCGATACAACCTACGGCGCCGCCACTGTCGCAAATCCATACGAGTCACCTTAGGTCGCATCGCGACTTCCACCTACTTCCCCACGTCGTGCCTCGAGACCTAGCTTCGTTCGAAAACTCGTGATCCCCTCTTCGCGAAAATCTACTCACATATGCGGTTCACGATTTGAAATCGCATTTACTTTTTTTTTTCATTTTAAACGAACGATTTTCATTTGTTCGTTATAAATTGTATTTTCTTTTGATGATTTGAGAGCAAGAGGCAATATTGTTTTTAGAAGGGTGGTAATGGATACGCTAAATAAATAAAAAAGAGGCTTCAGGTGTAAGCTGCGATAGCACGTGATTAGGGTGTTGGCTTTTATAATTATAAATATTTATTATATCCAATATATCTCGCATTGGGTAACTAAAAATTTTACAATTCCTATCGAGGCATGCCGCAAGGCGATTATAATGTTAAACCCCTATTCCGAACACAATGGAAAAGGTTTCGAGGCCCAATTCGATCGTACGGAGAAGATAGCTTTTTGAACCCAGTTATAATATTAAATTTTCGTTATAAAAATTCAACGCGTTTATATATCGTACTCTCACACAACAACTCCAAACACTACGAAAGTTGAAATTCGATAATAATACAATATTACAGATCCAATGGGACTAGTTTCGTCGAATTCCGAGACTGTGCCTTGCAAGGCTATTTTTAAATTCAATCTAAACAATATATTTTCAAAACTGAACAAAACACTTTTAAATTCAGTTTTGAAAGTTCTATCACTTTCAGTATTATCAATGTAAATTTTATAAACCTTTAAATTATCTTCAACTGGTTTAAAACTTCAGATTCAATAATTCACCCAATTCCGATATTTAAATTCAATAATTAATTATCCAATAAATACTGATATTTGAAATTAAAATTAATAATTAACCTTTGAATATTTAAAATTAATTAAATATTCCAATTTCAAATGCTTAAAAATTCCAGGTCGTCACATTCCTCCCCCCTTAAAAGAATTTCGTCCCCGAAATTACTAGTCAAGAAGAATGGTCCAACACCCGTTACCTTATCCAAAGCCAAACAACTTTAAATATCAATTCAAGATAATCTTTCTATTAAAGACAAGTTAACCCTTACTAGCTATTCAAACTCATTCAGAATTCCCAAGCAATACTATTTACTTAACAACTCAAATTTAAATTTGAAATTACCAAAATTTCTCAAAATTTTTCTAATTCCCTAAATTTCCGAAAAATTTCGCCAGCGTCTCCTTTGCGCTGCTAGCTCGGTACGACTACAAAATGGCTCTACGGCCTTCCAAATCTCAAAAAGAAAAACAAAAGCCAAGTGGCTAGATCAAAACCCAATTAAATTTCGTACAGAAATCTTAAATGCATACCTTTTGTCGGGCCATTCATTTTTATCTTCTGAAATCAAAATATCCATTTAACCATTTCTTTTATACACCTGTATATCCTACTAAGCAATAACATCCAATTACAATTCCAAAATCATTTTATACATTTCCTTTACAAATTTTCAATATTAGCTTTACTTAATCCCATACGATGCACACATATCATCCATACGCAATACCAAATCCGATGGCTCACTCGATCACACAATTTCACTTCCGAACTAGTATCGTCCACCCGACTCTCTAGTGCGGACTCAGATCTGGTTTCTTGATCAGAAACCGTCATTCTTCTTGCATAGTCATAACTATGATAGAGAATTCCCAGAATCAATCAAAACCCATATACAGGGTTCGCCGTCGAAAATCGAGTGGAAAATCCTAACTCGGATCGATATAACTATCTCGAAATTATGAGCCCGAATCTGTATCAAATAGCTATGCGAATAAAATATTATACGTACATTCTACGTATTTTCCCCAATTGATTATCAACTATATCGATTTCCTTTTTATTCTCATTTATTTTGATTGTTAGTCACTTATTCTCACTTTCCCTTGTCACGGCTTCAGTTAAATTTTCATTCAATTATTCACTTGGAATAATTTTCCTCAATACCAATTTACTTAAGAATCTCACCATTCATTTCTCAAGTTTAATATAATTATTTTATATACCTCTTGAATTCGTTTTTCACTTCACTATTGGAGTTTATATCCATTTTATTCAATTTGCCTTTACAATTCCATAAAAATTTCAATTTTCTTCACTTTGTTAATTAATTTCAAATATAAATACTTCTTCCCAATTTTACTTGAATTCAATTCATTTCCAAACTTCGAATATTGAATTTTTGATTTACCCTATTTCAATCCATATTTAATTATCCATTTCCTTTATTAGTTTTACTTACAAATTTATTTAAAAACTCAAATAAAAGTTTATTTGCAAACCTTTTTCCTTCTTTTAGTGTCTTCGAACAATTCTTCAGTTCATCTTACTTATACAATTTAAATTAAATTTCAACAATCAGTTATAATTCCATTTGCTTAACAAATTTTAAATCATTTGTCGTTAGTGAAAATTTTCAAAATTTTCAAAAAAAATTCTAACTCCCAAAATTTTCAAAATTTTTTGGCAGAGTGTCCTTTGTACGGAGGAGCTTTTGCAATTTTACAAGAGATATAAATATATATACATCGACCCACACGGTCGGAAAACAGAAAAATAGTTCATATTTCCTATTTGTATTGCGTAGGCGTACCTTATTTAGCATTTTAAAGCAAGCAGCTATTTATTTAAGCAATTAGCGCAGTCAAAACCAGTCAAACGGCTTCCAAAAACCTGTACTTACTCAATTTAAACATGTCAGTGTCAAATATACAAAGTTTATTAACATTTCACTTTATTATAAATAACTAAAACATGAATTCTATAAACAGTGCATATCATATATTTCCATAAGCACATATGAAATATTTCGACACTTATTTATAATGCTTCCAAACAATATTCAAACCATCCTATTCAATTGAAATAATTTCACAACTCCCTTGACTTAAATTCATTTTAAGTCCAAGCAAACTCATTTAAATTGAATTAATTTCCAAAGCAATCTAACTTCCATTGTATTCCAAGTCAATTTCTCATTAATATAACTTAAGTTAATTAACTCAATTACTAATTTCATTTACCCAATAAGTTTTATTTCAAATCATTTCGTAAAACTCGACACCAACATATCTCAAATTTACTTAAGTCAAGCCTTTTATCCAAATATTACTTAAGTTATTTTATTTTCCTTCAACATATTTCAACTTCAAAACTCAAGTTATATTTTTGTTTTTATAAGCACTTCCCAATTTAAATTAGTTATATTCAATTCACCAACAATCCAAGCTGAACTCATTTACACTCCCTTGTTTACACTCAATTTATTTTTCATCCAAACAAACCCATATTTATTACAATTGAATCAAAAACCAACTTCATTGGCTTCTGTTAACCCATAGAATTTACATAATCTCGTTTACGTCAAATGACAATTTTCTTCTACGAAATTTGACCATATGCAAGAGAATAAATAACTACGTAAGCTTGTAACCACTTTAATTTGATTTCAACTCAATTAATAGTCAATTTCTCCCATTCTAATTCATTCGCAATCATTTAAATTTTATTTTTATTCACTTGAATTTTGTGCACCACTCAAACCATTACTATTTCAACTCCATTCGTTTAAATTAAATTAGTATATTTCATTGAATCAATATGAATTCTAATTCACATTCAACAATTTATTTCTGAATCCCTTTCTCTTCATAATGAGGCAATTTCCAATTTATCTCTACTTGGATTTTTATTTGCAATACAAATCATTTTTATGTAAATTCAATTCCATTCAACTTCAATTCAAATTTAATTCACTTACAATTTCAAGTTGAATTTCTATTAATAACTCAAACTTCACTTTCAAATTTTATCATTTATTCACAACTCAAATTTTATTAACCAATTTGAGTTCCATTTCCATATTTCCCTTAATTAATCAAGTAGTCTATTTAAAATTTTACCCAATATTTGATTTTTATTTCAAAAATCATGTTAACTATTTTACTGGGGTTCAATCTATTTTATAGTTTTGGATTTTATTCATTTCCAAATTATAAAACAAATTTATTTTGGCTTATTTATTTCATTTCTAAATTTTATGAGTCACAAACTTATTAATCCCCATTCCTTTATCCATTTATAATAAATTCCATTCACATTTCTTTTTAATTCTACACATTGAATTGGTTTTCTAACTTATTTTACTTCCAAACTTTATAAGTCTCACTTATTTATATTCATATTTCATCTATTTACAATCAACCTCATTCACACTTTACCTTTTAACTCGGAATTATACCTTTTATTTAGCCAATATATTTTTATTATTCCATAAACATTTTAAACAAAATTCCAGAGTTAAACAATTTTCCAAAATCTCAATATCACCTTAGAATTCAACTATATCCAAAAATCCTTTTGCACATTCAATCATCCCATTGAATTTCAAAACCAAACCCAGTTCACAGACAATTCCAATTTAAAATATTCGGGTAGCAATTCTTCTCTTGGAAACTCGAAAATGAACACCGATGATGTGGCGATCATCATCGGAATTATTTTCCAGCGACCGAAAGAGTTTAATGCTTTTGTCTTTTAAAAAAACATTACAAATATTTTAAATTTTCAAATCTCTCCATATTCAATTCCAATTCAAAAATATTCCCGAAATAATACCACTATTATTTCTTCAAAACTTTTGAAAACCATTTCCAAATCCAAAGGAATTTAAATTTTCCCAAAGATTCCAAATTGCAATTCGTTTAAGTCCCTATCCAAACATACCCTGGAATTTTATCTCATTTTAATCTCAAATGTTTCTCTGGAATTCTATTCCAAAATTATAATCACCTTTACAGTTTACATTAACAAATCTCATTTGTATATGAAGTTTATTTCAATTTATAAATTACATTTATCATCTATATTTCATATTTAATTTGTTATATAAATTTATTCTTCAACTTTGGTTATAAGTTCCAATTTCTTATTCAATTTCTACACAATAGTGTTAATAATTTGATATTACCATTCCTTAACAATCAAGCATCCGAATATTATAATACTTGACAAAAATTATATCTTTTATATATATAAAAATAATTTGGGTAAAATTATTTCATTTACCCTATTTTAAAACAATACTGTGTCGAATTGTTCTACTCAAGTGTTTAGAGATCCCTATCAATAACGTTAATTATTCGTATTGACCAGAATCCATAAACTACTCAATAAACCAATCAACACAATATAAAACCATTTTTTATTCACTAACAAATACGCGCTCATATCAATTAATACACTCAAAGTTATCCTAGATTACTATTGACTCTATTGCAATGAGTAATTCCCACCAGAGCCAAGGTTATCGCCAACCTCGCTCTGATACCAAGTGTAACAGCCCGCAAATCCGTATCCCTTGAGTTAACCCTATTCTAGAACAATCAACTCAAGTTGTACAGAAATACGAACCATTTGGGTTAAAGAAGAAGAGGCAGAAGAAGAAAATAGAAATTAACATCAGAATCTAACCATCGCAGCGGAACAAAATATAATAGAAAATAAATAAACTTTACTCAAAGCAAATACATCTGTTTACATATTACGTCATCAGAGTACATCAATCACAACTCAACATCCATAACATACAACTGGATACACAACAACACAACACAGCGGAATATATATAAAACAAGTACGAGAGTACGTATCGTCATCCAGCTCGTCTCCTGAGCTCCACAGCATCATATCCTGTACCCTATAATACTCGGTCTGACTCGAGCATTAGAGTTAAATAACACCCAAGTCAGTCTGGAATACCAGCGTGAGAAATTCACACCCAATTTGATTATTAAAGTTTCAAAAATCCTTTGAAAACAAAAGCATCTCGTAAGACCACGCCACAAATAAGCATGTCGGGTTTTTACCTTACGATAGCTAAAACATTAAAATCCTTTGATATTATAATAGTGTCTATAGAAAGTAAAATAGAATCTAGCTGAAATGTTTGCATCTCACATTTCAGCAATAGTTGGGCACAATCAAAACCGTACGGGTGCGTAGGGAAAATGGTTCCAACTAATGGCTAGGCACTGGGGTACCACCTGTCACAGTACCTGATCTAGATCGGCGTATCGAGGAGCCACCCTAACTCCCCTGCAACACAAGACCAGAACCATCCCTTACTGGACAGTCCCGAGCAAGATCACCCCGCGGTTGGGATCAGCAACCGCCCACTAAGCCGAAATAAAAGGGGCATCTAGATAGGGATGACCTCACCCTCCGGTAGGGGCTACCCACGAAGCCTTGCTGCATAACCCCTGATTTTCAGCCATTACCATTTGATGAGGCTTGAGGCTAAGCGTTACCTTAAAATAACATATTCCTTAGAATGCCCATCATTCACCTGACGATGTTTCGCAAGCATTCATCCATACAAGTCCGTCCCGGGTTCGAACGGAACCGAAGGCACTATTCCTACTACATCCATTTTGGAAATACCCTCAGGATTAGTAGCGACTAGCCCTTGCACTTAACTGCTCCATCTTCGAATCCAAACTCGTTTTTTTCACGAAAAACGTACAAACCGAATGGAAGTGGTTTTCGAGAAATAAATCTCGATCCCGGTCTCTTCGAAACGATCAACGCATTTGGCCAATATTGATAGTCGGTGATTTAACTATCAATTTACAGTCACAACATCCATCATTCAATAAATAATTTCCCTAATTATTTATTTTTCTCAAAATATCTTCACAAGATATTATTTCTATTTCCAATCCCCTTTGAAACAATTCCAAAGCAATTTCCTCTTACAGAAAACATTTCCAAAATATTTATTTCCACTGAAACACCAAATACAAAATACCTTTAAATTTTAAAATAATTTAAAGTCACTTTATTTGTAAAATATACTTTATAATATTGAAATTTAAAACTACCTTAATACTCTATTTAATATATATATACTCTAATAATATTTGAAATAAATTCACTTTGTAAATATAAACTAAATTTTCTATTTAAAACATAATACCAAGTTACTTTTATATAATTTCTATAATAATAGTTTTGTAAAATACTTACTTCCGAATTTAACATTTTAAAATAATAAATTTCTAAAATATGCTTTTCAAACAACATTAAAAATTTAAATTCATACTTTAAAAATTGCTTTTGAAAACGTACTTGGCTATCCAGAGAAATACACTTCTCTGCCACATCTTTTTAAAATAAATTACCATTTATTTCTAAACATATTTACATTCCTTTATAAATTCCCACTTTGAAATTATATTCAAAATATCCACTGATATTTCATTTCACTTTATAAACCCCAATTTATAAATTCCAAAATCTCACTTTGAAATGAATTTTCTTATTTACTTCATTTATTTCAAAACACATTAACTTTCATATTTTTATTTCTTAATTATACTTAAATATCCTCTTTAACTAAAAATGTCAATTTTAGTTTTCCCAAATCCTTTTTCATCTTTTTAAATAAATTTACATCTTAAATTTTTAAGTAAACTCTTTATTACTTTAAGTAATATCACTTTTTAAATTTAAATTTCATTATTTCTCTGTTTTATTCAAATTTCCCCTTTTCCATGTTTATTTGAATTTTGAAATCACTTTTATTATTTTTTTCAATTCATTCTTATTTCTATTTGAATTCACTAGAGTTATTTTCTTAAAATTTTACTCTTTGATTTCTTTTCAAAAATCCAATTCTATAGATTTTTACAACTCAATATACCGAAGTATTCAATCCAACTCTATCGTCTAACACATCAATTATCAATAAAGTTATCACTGGATATCAAATATTCAGAACACAGAATATTAAATAATATAAATAATTTTGAGGAATCCTGTTGGATCCCTCCGACCTGTTTCCCTGCATCCACAGATGTTAGCACAATACCAATTCCACTTCGAGGTGGAATATCGCGGTATACGGGATTTATAAAATATCATCTGATATTATGCGGCGCATAGGGTCTCATCTGCTATATAGTGCGAGAAATCAATCACCCAATATACACACACACACACACACACACACACTATATATATATAAACCATATAATATCATATCCAATCAATTCAAGCATTCAACCAATTATTTAAATTTAACCATTTAAATTTAAATAAAACCAGATGAGTGTGATTAACTCACCTTTGCCTTTTAATACGCAATCCGACCCAATCTCACCTTGTTTCCATGATTTCAGACCTTGTATAATCATTATATGTTTTTTTATTAATATTCGAACAAATCGAATGACCAATTATTACTTAAATAATTTGAATTAATCAACTTATCACTTATTAATTTAATTTACTAAATTCCAGATGATCGTTAACCAACTTAGTTTACATTTTTTTAACTTAATAATTTAAATCTTACTCATAATTTCTCTTTGAAAACTTTTGTAAATTAATAAGTTTATTAAATAAATAAATCACTGAAATTCATTATCAAAGATAAATTATACTTGTATTAAACAGTATCCCATTTCTAAACTTTAGTGCATATAAATTTCTCTAACTTATAAAAAAACTTCCAGCTTAAAATTATATATGTATATATATATATATATATATATGTTTTTGTAAACATAATATGTATGAATTAAAAAATCTAACTTTGCATATTCATATTTATATTGTATATATTCAAAATAAGTCTTTTCTTTTACTGTTTTAACAGAATATGTATATGGATGTATATTTAGTAAATTAAAACAAAGTTAGTTTATACCTTACTGCCAGGTCGGAACTGCGATGCCTCCAGAAAAATCGAGCTCACGCCCTAGCCTATCGTCGAAGAAATCACCTCCTCCTCGATCTCGCAACCTCTTCTCCATCGCCTCGCCGCTCGAAACCCTATTCACGTCTGCAGCCGTCACACCCAACCGCGACCCTCCCTGACGCGAAATGACGCTAGCGATACAACCTACGGCGCCTCCACTGTCGCAAATCCATACGAGTCACCTTAGGTCGCATCGCGACTTCCACCTACTTCCCCACGTCGTGCCTCGAGACCTAGCTTCGTTCGAAAACTCGTGATCCCCTCTTCGCGAAAATCTACTCACATATGCGGTTCACGATTTGAAATCGTGTTTACTTTTTTTTCATTTTAAACGAACGATTTTCATTTGTTCGTTATAAATTGTATTTTCTTTTGATGATTTGGGAGCAAGAGGCAATATTGTTTTTAGAAGGGTGGTAATGGATACGCTAAATATAAAAAAAGGCTTCAGGTGTAAGCTGCGATAGCACGTGATTAGGGTGTTGGCTTTTATAATTATAAATATTTATTATATCCAATATATCTCGCATTGGGTGACTAAAAATTTTATAATTCCTATCGAGGCATGCCGCAAGGCGATTATAATGTTAAACCCCTATTCCGAACACAATGGAAAAGGTTTCGAGGCCCAATTCGATCGTACGGAGAAGATAGCTTGTTGAATCCAGTTATAATATTGAGTTTTCGTTACAAAAATTCAACGCGTTTATATATCGTACGCTCACACAACAACTCCAAACACAACGAAAATTGAAATCCGATAATAATACAATATTACAGATCCAATGGGACTTGTTTCGTCGAATTCCAAGACTCTGCCTTGGAAGTCTATTTTTAAATTCAATCTAAACAATATATTTTCAAAACTGAACAAAACACTTTTAAATTCAGTTTTGAAAGTTCTATCACTTTCAGTATTATCAATGTAAATTTTATAAACCTTTAAATTATCTTCAACTGGTTTAAAACTTCAGATTCAATGATTCACCCAATTCCGATATTTAAATTCAACAATTAGTTATCCAATAAATACTGATATTTGAAATTAAAATTAATAATTAACCTTTGAATATTTAAAATTAATTAAATATTCCAATTTCAAATGCTTAAAAATTCCGGGTCGTCACAGATAAAATCTTAATAGAACAAAGGTTCCATGGGCTATGACACATAACGGTTGGTTTTTCCATGTGTTGTGTGAAACAGTGGCATATATTGGGATAATAGCAAATCTACCTTATGTTGTGTGATTGCTCTTATCTAATTCACATTGTGGCATAGTGCCTACTCCAAGAAAACATAATCTAAGAATCTCACTTCTCTTCTCTAGAAGTGACACTTCGAAAACTTAGCTTTTGAAAGAGTTACCGGTATGTTCTAAGGGAAATTATATAATTTTTATATATATCTAACTCCGTATTCAATCTTGTTCATAATAAAGGCATTTGATTTCTATTATATAATTTGTTACATTATAATATAATTAATTAAGATATTAATTTTAAGTATATTGGTAAGAAAATCTTTGAATAAAATGCTATATGATTGTAGTTGGAAAGAGTTACAATTGAGAGTAATTAAAAAGAAAATAAAATAACATTTTATTTTAAATATTCATGGTGTAATGACCCGATATTTTCAACCATTCGCATCCGCACATGTCGGACTTGAATTGTTCAAAATACCGCGTTGTAAATAAAATTTGGCAAATCTCAAAATATACAGTAAATAATTAATCACAGAATCACAGACACAGAATCAGAATACTCGCAGCGGAATTTAAAATACTTAGTGGTTCATGAAGCCACTATAAATAGTCTCAATCAAATAAAAATTACATAGTCTTTAATCCAAATATGGTTTTAAATCATCAGTAGAACAATCCAAATGTCCACTAGTCTTGATTTTAAATTTTTAGATAAAGAACTGGAAAGGAAGTTGCCAGCAGCTTGAAAGTGATCTACAGAAATCCTAGCTCCGGGATGAAACTGAACTGCAACTCAGGCTGACCCGAGCGTAACATAAAACATAAACACTCGAGTCAGGACATACATACTTATATAGTGTAATATAGAGCAAGTAACTTAAAAGATGTTTGGGACCGCCCATCTTCTAAGGATCCGTTAAACTATTTACTATGTAGTAATATTTTCGCTATTATAATAGTGTCTATATTAAAATAAACTTACTTTTAAATAGCGTTAAGGAGTGACCCAATATTCCCCTTAACACGTAATAGTCCCAGTAGTCCATCCAATATCATGGTCCCTCCTGATCGGGAAGCCACCAGAGGATACCACACGGGCTACGGGAGAAAACCAAACTCGTACAAGGCTCGCTATGGTAGGTGACACGGCACAACTAGGCAATGCCAGGGTAGATATACCAATTGCTATCCGGACCGATGGAAACGCGCAGTGCGCAGCTGCCGCCCACCTCGAACAACACTCCCAAATCAAAGGTGCGCACCAAAACAATCACAAGAGTAATAGAATGGCATACGAAGAAGTGCGTCCGATCAGAGGTGCTACCTCATTAATCCGAGAATCGCTCCTGTTTTAGCCACCTTATGCCAACTCACGGGAGTCGGGTCCACGTATTTACCTTAAAGAAAACGCCACCGCCATCCTACTTCATTCTGGAATCTCCACCGCGTACACGGTTGTCAAAGTGGTTTACGGTATCGACAAAGAGTATGCCAGATATCCGATCCCGGTCTCTTTAACAACCAAACGTTATTATAACCCGTGGTTACAACTTTTAAAAATGGTATTTATACTTTAAAAATCAAAATAAATTTCAAATACCTTCAATATCATAATATCATTTTAAACATCAGTCAATTTATAAAATACCATTTAAATCTATTCAATTTATTTAGGAATTAATTTCCTTTCAACTCACGTTTAAAAGTTAAATTCTTCCATTTAAAACCATTTAAAGTCAATTCCTTATTTTTATTAATTACATATTAAATTCCAAAATTTAAGCTTTTTCCCAAAGATTATTTCCATTATATTCTTTTATTAAAACAATCAAAATCCAGTTTCCGTAGCACTTATAAAATGCTACCTAAAGTCATAGGTTAAAATAGTTCATTTACAAAAGACAGTATTTAAGTGCTGAAATAAATTATTAACTTAACAATTAATTTTAAATTCCCAAATATAACTTATTATCAATTCTTTTACTTAACTAAAATCTCACTTTTAACAAAAATTCAGAATAAGTTATATTCCAAAATTTTACTTAAACTTCCATTTATTTAACATTTTGACTCATTCAAAAATCATTATAAATTAAATAAAATCCTTTAAATACATTTAAGCTAGAATATCATAAACTTTCTATTTAAAATATTTTTAAAACGTTTCATAAAATATTATATAAACCACGGGTCTATACATAGTTTTCTAGCCTAGGTCAAGTGATACGGATATATATCATTTCAATCCGCAATTTACAAAAACCCGGGTTCTATCATTTCAAACCCGCAATCCCAAGTTAACAAATAAATAATTAAACAATTAAATAAATGAACAAATGATTATCGTTCAGGCCTATAATTTCAGCCTATAACGATCTCAAATTTACAAGGAACTTACAGTGATGATTCAATCAGTAAATAAGCATTACATAGTATAACTGCAATAATATTACAATAGATAAACAACTGATGAGGTGTCAATTTAAAATGGGGTTTAACATCATACGTTATATCACAGGCAGATAAAATTTAATAAATAATTTACAAACACACTTGTGATAAATCACGGATATATAGGTATGTTTGTCCGGTGAGAAATACTCACATTTTCGCTGCTGCAGATTCAAATCAAACAACGGTATCTATCTCGAAAGAAATGAACAGAGGCACGATAATTCCAGCAGATGTGACACCTCAATTTCGAACTTGAAAAATAAATGAATAATAAATTACGCGATTATGAAGCGATCAGAGCAAAATTTAATAACAACCGGAATGAGATTTATAAATTTAAAGATTTTTACACCCGCAGCTTGACCACTCCATCACTCAATTTGTTCAACATCTCCAATCCTCTTCCCTTTTCAAATTTGTTATTTAAATGCTTTGGGAAAAATGCTTTTTTTAAAAAAATAAATAAATAAATAAAATACTTTGTTAAATCAAATAGGCTGAGTCTTGAAACAAAACGTTATTAGATTTTCATAAAAAAAATACTTGGAAAAAATGTATGCACGCACTTATGAAATGACAAGGTCGTGTGATTTGTTTCACACGCAATTAATAAACCACAAATCATTTTCCAGGTTTGTCTCCATTACACACTTCCATTTGTTAAAATCTTCAAAGTGGCTCACGCATGCAAATTCACATGTCCACAAAACTACAGGCGTATATGGTTTCTTCTCCAGTGATGCAAAAAATGAAAGATATTTATTTTGTTCGTTAACATTTTATTCAAAAGTGACACCCTTATTCAATTTCACGTGGCCACAACTACATGGACGCAGGCTAATATGTTCTACAGCAAGCAAAAGAAAGAAACTAGGCTTGATTCCCAATATTACTGGACATGCACGGCAAGATTAGGAGGAAAGGAGATGCATACTTATCAGGGTCAGGGATGGCAACAACATACTTGGGAGGTGGAGTAGTCGAGCATGGTGGAACGAGGAGAAGGAGCAAAGTATGCAACGTGAAAAGCATGAGAAGTAGAAATAAAAATAAAATAAAAGACAGATGCGTACCTTCAACACACGCATGTAAGAAAAGAAGGTGAAGCTCTCCAGGTGATGTAAAATTTGTTTTGAACGTGTGTTGTATAAGTATAGGGGAAGGTCACGTTGATTTTAAGGATGAGCAAGATTTCAGGTAAGGAGAAAAATTTAATGCGTGAAAGAAAAAGGCAGGAAGTCTTTGCATTTGAAATTCAACGTTAAAAGAAATGACTTCTTGCATTTTTAAGATTGCGTACATTTCAAGTAACGGTTGAAGAAGAAAAATGCGTAAAAGAAATTTGATTGATCCAAGATACTATTTCAAGAGAAACGTGCGTTGATTTAGATGAACAAAATTAAAGGTGGAAGAAACGGCAAGGAATTTATTTGCTTTGGATGCTACTTCAAGGACAGATTTTATACTAAATATAATAGCTGTGTGTTAAAAATTTGTTAGGCTAAAAGATGTATACATATACAGAGAATTTCGAAATCTGGGTAAGAAATAAATGCAGACAAGAAAGAAACGGCAACTAGAAAATTTGAAATTTCCGTGCGTTGATAAAGAGGGATGAGTGAAAATTATGGTGAAGAAACGGCAAGTGATTAATAGATTGGTTCATTTCAAACTTTTTCTTCAATTAATGATTGCGTGCGTTTCTTTCTTTATATAGGCTGAGTGATTTTAGCAAGGATTTTACGCCAATTTAAAACCAATGAAAACTGTGGAAAAAGTAACGTTTTGCTATAAAAATCTACTAACTGATTTATTAATCCATATAGATATTGCAGTATGAATTTTAAAATACGCCCAACTGACGCAATACAATACGCCCAAAATTTATGCAAAAGTAACATTTTTAATTTATACGTTTATACGTTACTTATACCATTACAATGCGTGCCCTTTTTAAATGCGAAATTTAACAGTCTGTAAAACACTGAATTTTACAAAGTTATTACTTAACTAAAATTTTAACTTGTTTACATTCTTCGTATATACTTATTTTAAATATACAAAATTCATTTTTATTAAAATTCCAATTGGAGTTGTCTTTTAACAAAGTAAAAATTTTAAAAACTTCAAATTTTATATTTAGACTTTTAGGAAATGATTAAACCAAGTTAAAATTTATATTAAATTTCAAGGTTTTATAAATAAAAAGAAATAAAGAGTAGGCAATTAAAAAGGCAAACAATTAAGACAATATAACGCATACCCTTTTAGTTTCTTCCAAGCCATAAATAAAAGATATAAACAAGCAATAATCTAATAAATAAACATGACTGTTAAAAATTAAAATAGAAAGATAAAATAGAGGTGGATATATGAAATAATAATAATAAGAACATATATATATATATATATATATATAATATGTAATAAAAGTAGAAAAATTTATTGCATGTAAAACGCTGTATTTTATCAAAAAAAAAAGTATAAGTTTTAAATTCCCAATAAATCCATATATTTGATTTCTCAATCATGTTATTGAATCGACTATTAACTTATCCTCTTATGGGTAATATTAAAATTGGTTTTTATACTAATACATAAAAAAAATTCCCAATTCATCCAAATTTCAATTAATTACTTTCCAATAACTACCATGCTTTAATCCTACTCTTTTATTAAATCTGTTATCACTTTATAAACCTAGTTATTATTTGTTTATCTTTCCTTACAAAAATATATATTCCAATTTTCATCTTTCTTTTGTAATAACTTGTTATTTTCAATTATATTGAATTTCCCAAATATATACATTTATCATAAATAAAACCTAAATCAATTTGTTCAACTTAGTTTCATTCCTTTATTTCATCTTATGAATAAAATATAAATTTCCATTTATGTCATTTCATTTACATTCACACATTACAGTTACAGTCCTATCTCACATTAATGAACATTTACCTACATTTAAATGTAATTGACTTCCTACTCTAAATTTAGCAGCCCTAAATAAAAAGGTGACTTGCATAAATGTTGTCACTAACTTTATATTACACTCAAGTTTATTATTTCCACTAATTATCAGAATTGCTTATATAATGTTGAATTGATTATATAATGTTGAATTCACTCCATTACCATACATTTATTTGCATATATTCAATTTAATACCCAAATGTAACAGTTAAAACTACATTAATAGACCAATTAAATAGTAACTTACAACCGTTACTATATCCCTATTATTTTCATTTCATTTTAAACACTCACTTCATTATAAATTATAAAGGTTTTTTTTTTCTTCTTAAATTTAATTACAAAAAATCTTATTAAAATAACCAGTTTAATTATCGAAATTTACAGGTCATTACACTCTCCCCCACTCAAAACTTTTCGTCCCCGAAAAGGAAGGAGGTAGGAGAATAGAACACCCTGAAAGAAAACTAAATTGAAACTCAAAATGGAATCATTTATTTAAACCACATAAATTCAATTTAAATTAATTAATATTCAATAATTGATTTAATTCATTTAATTTTTACTGAAGTTAAATCAATCTTAACTATTTCCAAATTAATTATCTTATTATCCAATTATTTTGAAATTAAAAATTTCTAAAATCAGAAATTTGTATAGTCATTTATAATAATCATCTTTTATTCAACAAATTTAATTCTTCTTTATTCCAGATTATTATTAAATATATTCTACTTAATATATCTTATCGCACATATTATGTAGATTATATTTATTATAACTATTCCAATTTATTTCTAAATTTCCTTTAACACCATTTGATATTGTATATTATTCAATTATTATTTTATTTCTATTTACCTCTATTTGTCTTGTTGTAACTGAAACTTTAAGTGTATAACATTTATTACAACCACTCAAATTTTATTTATAAAATCCTTTTATATTATACATTATCCAATTACATAGTTAATTTCTGAATGATTTAGGTAAGTTATATTGGCATGCAATTATACAAGTAAAATTTTTCCAATTATATTATTCAAGTTTAAATATTCATTCCAAATTTGACTTTATTTTATCATTAGAATCACCTTTTAACATAAATTTATGAATTTAATTTCCAATTAATTTCAAACCCTTTAGAGATAAATAAATACATACATATAGCATATGTCAAATCAAATTTAAATCATATATCTATATATATTATAAATTAAGTCATATTTAGAAATTCAAATCAATTAAATTTTTGAAGCAAAACTACAGTGTGGTCTCTTTACTTCGATACTCGAAAATGAATGTCGATGATGTTATAGTCATCACCGAAATTATTTTCCAGCGACAAAGAGAAGAGCACTAATTTTTAAAACTTTAAAATTCTTTGGAAACAAATTTATATTCGAAAATAATTTAAATAATAATATATCCTTTTAAGACTTTAAACACAAGGTTTGAAACTATCAGAAATTAAATTCTTAAATTCTTGTTTTAAATTCATTTCTGTTTCCAAATAAATTTATAACCATTTGTTTATATTCAATTATTTATATTAGACAAAACACATGGTCTATAAAACCATAAATAAAATCAAAACTATTATCTCTTGACAACTAGTTAAATTAATTATAAAATTCTGAAAATTATACTTATATATAATATTAGATTTTTCCCAAATACAGGAATAAATTTTTCAAAACAAGTATAGAGATTCAAATTTGAAGGACTCAAATCAAAGAGAATTTTGATTTAAAGATAAGTTGGAATCAGAAGATCCGATGATTAAATAACATAATAAGGAACCAGATAAGTTTATATAAATCGCGGGCAACCTTAACCGGGTCAACCGTGACTTAAAGAATAAGATCGATGTGGATTTTCTAGGGTAAATCTACATTCGATCTGAAGAAATAAAGTTCAGAATAACCAAAGATACTAGCATCTAAACCGAGGATAAATATAAATCTCCGGTGAATCAACGCTAGTTGTAAAGGAGTTTTACCCCTATATTAGAATATTGGCGAAACCGCCAATTCACTATAAAGATCATCCGAAGTGGAGTTATGAGATACTCCAGAATCGAAAGAAAATGAATAGTGAGGGACACGAATGAACTTTGGAACCGCAGGGAACGTTCCAAAATTCGAAAAGGAAGAGATTCAAGCTCGAATGAAAGTGATTCTGTAAATCAAATTTACCATACATTCTAAGTTTTGCCTAGAGCCAAAGCTCTGATACCAAATGTAATGACCCGATATTTTCAACCATTCGCATCCGCACATGTCGGACTTGAATTGTTCAAAATACCGCGTTGTAAATAAAATTTGGCAAATCTCAAAATATACAATAAATAATTAATCACAGAATCACAGACACAGAATCAGAATACTCGCAGCGGAATTTAAAATACTTAGTGGTTCATGAAGCCACTATAAATAGTCTCAATCAAATAAAAATTACATAGTCTTTAATCCAAATATGGTTTTAAATCATCAGTAGAACAATCCAAATGTCCACTAGTCTTGATTTCAAATTTTTAGATAAAGAACTGGAAAGGAAGTTGCCAGCAGCTTGAAAGTGATCTACAGAAATCCTAGCTCCGGGATGAAACTGAACTGCAACTCAGGCTGACCCGAGCGTAACATAAAACATAAACACTCGAGTCAGGACATACATACTTATATAGTGTAAGCTAATTCAAGTGTACTGTAATATAGAGCAAGTAACTTAAAGGATGTTTGGGACCGCCCATCCTCTAAGGATCCGTTAAACTATTTACTATGTAGTAATATTTTCGCTATTATAATAGTGTCTATATTAAAATAAACTTACTTTTAAATAGCGTTAAGGAGTGACCCAATATTCCCCTTAACACGTAATAGTCCCAGTAGTCCATCCAATATCATGGTCCCTCCTGATCGGGAAGCCACCAGAGGATACCACACGGGCTACGGGAGAAAACCAAACTCGTACAAGGCTCGCTATGGTAGGTGACACGGCACGACTAGGCAATGCCAAGGTAGATATACCAATTGCTATCCGGACCGATGGAAACGCGCAGCGCGCAGCTGCTGCCCACCTCGAACAACACTCCCAAATCAAAGGTGCGCACCAAAACAATCACAAGAGTAATAGAATGACATACGAAGAAGTGCGTCCGATCAGAGGTGCTACCTCATTAATCTGAGAATCGCTCCTGTTTTAGCCACCTTATGCCAACACACGGGAGTCGGGTCCACGTATTTACCTTAAAGAAAACGCCGCCACCATCCTACTTCATTCTGGAATCTCCACCGCGTACACGGTTGTCAAAGTGGTTTTCGGTATCGACAGAGAGTATGCCAGATGTCCGATCCCGGTCTCTTTAACAACCAAACATTATTATAACCCGTGGTTACAACTTTTAAAAATGGTATTTATACTTTAAAAATCAAAATAAATTTCAAATACCTTCAATATCATAATATCATTTTAAACATCAGTCATTTTTATAAAATACCATTTAAATCTATTCAATTTATTTAGGAATTAATTGCCTTTCAACTCACATTTAAAAGTTAAATTCTTCCATTTAAAACCATTTAAAGTCAATTCCTTATTTTTATTAATTACATATTAAATTCCAAAATTTAAACTTTTTCCCAAAGATTATTTCCATTATATTCTTTTATTAAAACAATCAAAATCCAGTTTCCGTAGCACTTATAAAATGCTACCTAAAGTCATAGGTTAAAACAGTTCATTTACAAAAAACAGCATTTAAGTGCTGAAATAAATTATTAACTTAACAATTAATTTTAAATTCCCAAATATAACTTATTATCAATTCTTTTACTTAACTAAAATCTCACTTTTAACAAAAATTCAGAATAAGTTATATTCCAAAATTTTACTTAAACCTCCATTTATTTAACATTTTGACTCATTCAAAAATCATTATAAATTAAATAAAATCCTTTAAATACATTTAAGCCAGAATATCATAAACTTTCTATTTAAAATATTTTAAAACGTTTCATAAAATATTATATAAACCACGGGTCTATATATAGTTTTCTAGCCTAGGTCAAGTGATACGGATATATATCATTTCAACCCGCAATTTACAAAAACCCGGGTTCTATCATTTCAAACCCGCAATCCCAAGTTAACAAATAAATAATTAAACAATTAAATAAATGAACAAATGATTATCGTTCAGGCCTATCATTTCAGCCTATAACGATCTCAAATTTACAGGGAACTTACAGTGATGATTCAATCAGTAAATAAGCATTACATAGTATAACTGCAATAATATTACAATAGATAAACAACTGATGAGGTGTCAATTTAAAATGGGGTTTAACATCATACGTTATATCACAGGCAGATAAAATTTAATAAATAATTTACAAATACACTTGTGATAAATCACGGATATATAGGTATGTTTGTCCGGTGAGAAATACTCACATTTACGCTGCTGCAGATTCAAATCAAACAACGGTATCTATCTCGAAAGAAATGAACAGAGGCACGATAATTCCAGCAGATGTGACACCTTAATTTCGAACTTGAAAAATAAATGAATAATAAATTACGCGAATATGAAGCGATCTGTAACGATAGCGATTTTTCGTTGCCGAAAAACCGAAATGTTAGGGTTTAAGAAGAAGAAAAAGTAGAAGAAGAGAGGAAAAGATAGAAAATAGAGAGAAAAGAAAATAGAAAATAGAACGGAAAGAAAACAGCAGAACAATAACAAAATCTCACAATCGCAGCGGAACAACATATAATAGATAAATGAATAATCTTTAAACAAGAACTATAGCAGTTATTACATTACATCACATTTCATTTCATTACATCAGAGTGTACAACAACAAACAACAACAAACAGCGGAAAAGAAATACTATATACTAATAATACGCCATGCCATCCAGCTTGCCTCCAGCAATTCCAGAATATCCAGAATATCCTGATAAACCTAACTCTTGACTGCCCGTGTAGAAATTGGTGGGCACCCAGAGTTTAGGAAGGAAAACAATAAACTCCGAGTCAGTCATGTGACTGGTGTGACAACTCAAAACAGTTTATTTATCTTTAAAATCAAAATAGAGGAATATTTTTAAAGTCAATTCGCAATGCTTTTAAAAAATGAGACTACCATAAGACCTCCCACCACACACACAATGCAAACGCAGACTTGGAGGAGATTTCTCCTTATGATAGTCAAAGATGCTTGATACGCATTAAAAAGAAACATTTGATATTATTATTAGTGCATAGTGTAGGAAAAAATCATTTCGAAAGTAGAATATAAATCTTACCCAGCATAGGTACCATTATAGTATGCTTACTATAGCTACCATATTAGATGGCAGGTTCTACAACTAAAACCGTACAGGGTTTCGTATTGGGAATTGGATTTCCAACAAATGGTCAGGCCAAGGAACTTCCCATTGCCACATGAGAACGCCTCTGGATGGACGTCCCCGAGAACCAAACCGGATCTCTGCCAACACAAGGCCGGGTTACCCCTAACTGAGTAACAACTGACCGAGTATGCCATCCCCCGGTCTTTTGGGACCTTTAACCGAGCGCTCGCAATCAATTCACACAATCATAAAGTGTTTTCAACATGAGTAAGTATCTGGGCTCCATACCATGATACCACCCTTTTCCAGAAGGAAATGCACATACCCTAAAGGGCGCTACCCCTCATAACCTTGCCGCATCTTTTCTGTTTTGACCATTTCGGGGTGTGAGGCTCGACGAAGTCTCGTCCACAAAAACACACTTTATACAAAAGCCGTGCTTTGGGTCAACAAATGATCATAGAAATGATCACAAAGATAAACGATCAAACAAATGATCCTACCACAAATGATCAACACAATGATCATTTCACAGCAACACTCAGCATGTCACATTACCAAATTGGGAATATATCGCTGATAACCTTCAACTACATAACCTCTGAGCTCGTACGTCTCAGAGAAGGGTGTTAAGCTAAGAGAATAAATTCTCCGCCACCAACAGAAATATATTTGAAAGAAATCGGCTTTATATCTCAATTTGTAATGTCAGACATACAATCCATACAAGTATGTTCCGGGATCGAACAGAACCGAAGGCACTTACAAAGAAGTCCTTGCAATCCGGATATTCACTAATCACGTCAGGACTTCCCATCACATATGGAGTCTCTATACCGGGGACCATTCGATGCAAAGACATTCGACGAGTTGTCCTTTCGCTTTCAAAAATATCCGGTCTTCAACACCGGTCATCAATGCTATCCATTACGTCGTATCACTATTCGGAATGGGTAATCCGAATAACGAGCGCAATAATTTAAAAATAAGTGTAGCATTCAAATTCAGTAAATCCCAACAAATACCCATTCAAAGGTAAATATTTATAGTCGGTTATTGAACTATCAATGGATATGCACACATCACCAGATTCCAAATAATTTTCCAAATTATTTATTTTCCAAAAATATCTTTACAAGATATATAATTTCAATACCTCAAAAATAAAGCAACGTTTATTTTTAAACAAATTCCACTTTCTTTTATAAATTCCATAGTGAATTTATACTTCCCAAAATATCTGTGAATATACGTTTCAATTCGATTTCTAATATTCATTTTCAATTTATCTTTAAAAAGATAAATTCTCAAAATATTCACTTTATATTGGAAAACATTTCCATACTTACTTATCCATAAGTAATTCACAAATCTTTTTATTTTCTACACTTGGAAAATATTCAATATACTTAAATCGAAATTAAGTATATATCATTCTTTAAGGAAATCATTCTTTTAACCATATTTGTTTGGGCCAAAACGAATGTTACGTAAAACATCGTTACGAAAACCCAAAATCACTAGTATAGGGATTCGAAATTAAAATAGATATATAAATCCCAATACTAAATAAAACATTTCCTTTCGGAAATCATTTACTATAACAACAGTGTTATAGTCCACTATTTCCTTCTATTTCTCGAAAACGTCTATTTCAACAATGAATGTTGAAATCTAGGGTTTCGAATCTTAACACATTTAAAAACATCGTTAGATCGTTTTAATTCGATTTAAAACATCACATTCAAAACATTTTCTTTAACATATTATTCACTATTCAAAACGTGAATATACTAGGTTAACCAATTTCATCACTTCTATACATTTTATCTTAAAGGATTATTCACTGTCTAAAACGCGAATATAACTCCATTAATAGGTTTCAACAATTTACTTATCAAAATAAGTCATTTGCGGATTTATAAAACAACGATTATAAATTCCATTTCTATTTATTTTATAACTACTTCCTTTTATAAATCTCCTTTATTAACCTATTCGATTTATAACTCAAAATTATATACCGAAAGTCCATATTATAAGTTAAATGCTTATAAAACGATTATTTTACAAAATCGTTCTTTTTAAACTTCCCAAGTTATAAATCTTATAACTTATAAGATTCATTTGTTTACCCAAATCTAATCTTTTAATAACTTTACAAATTTTATAAACCTACTGCTTATAAAATTCCATTTATAACTTCAACGTTTATAATTCTATAAAATTCATTCATTTATGAAATTCATTTACAATTCATTCTAACACTTATAAAAACTCATTTTATAATTCAAATGTTTTAATTTATAAATATCAATTTATAAATCCTTTATAAAATCAATTTATACTATTATTTTAAAACATCTTAAATCTCCTTTATAATTTCACCATTCTCTTGATTTATAAAATAATCAAATTTTATAAATCCTATTTTTAAACTTTTCACAATAATTTTAGAAATCCCAATTTAAATTATTTTATAAAGTCATTAACCCTATATTATCAAAAATCAATTTTCTTACTATATTTCTCAAAAATCATAGTTTTATAACATTTAAATTTATAACGTTTATTTATTTAAAATGAATCAATTTCAAAAATATTTATAAACATATACTTTCAAAAATCACTTTAAAATCCTTTTAAAATTCCAAAATTTGGTCCAATGATGCTACACACCAAATAGTCAATCACGACAAACAACGATATCATATATCGATATGATAATCAATCAAATATCAAAATACCTGAAATCAAATAAATACTGTTGAGGAATCCAGTTGGATCCCTCCAACCCGTTTTCCTGCATCCACAAACATTAGCACAATACCAATTCCGCTCCAGTACGGAATTATCGCGGTATATGGGATTTAAAATATTATCCGCTTAATAGACGGCGCAATAGGGTCTCATCTGCTATACAAATGCGGGAAATCGATAACTGCAATATATACATATGCCAATATATATATATTGCTATTATATATAATACCAATTTCACTGTTTATCAAATATTCGTGGTATATGTTTTTAATAAATAACATCCGCTTACTAACGGCGCATAATGTCTATTTTAACAATCAATAGATAACAATCATCATTCAAACATGCATTTAAGTATTTTAAATCTAACTATTTAAAATAAAAATCGAAACTGATTCGATTGAGTGAGAAGTTCTCACCTTGATTTCAATTTCGCTTTAGCGATTTATTTCGAATGGACGTTTAATTTTACCCGAAATTCTCACTAACTCCAAACGATTCCAATCCAATTGCATCGCGTAGTGCTTGTCCATACGATTCCAACGCAACTGGTTTCGCGCGTTTTCGACCTCGTATGAAAAAGTTATGCATTTTACAAGTTTACTCGATTTTAAACTTAATAATTACAACATATATTTATTATTTAAACCTAAGATAGATCATGGCCGTTGATTCCAACTTGGAGACATCAGGGATGCACGCGCGCTACACTGCTTCTTCTCCCTCATCTTCGTTTTCACCCAGTAATAACCGAACCCACTTACAAAAATTAGGGTTAATTTTTGCGATCACCTCCATCATCTTGAAGACGATCAAACACCCTCATTTCAACGCCCATTGCAAGAGCCATCTTCGGCCCAAAAATCTCAGAGCTCGGTCACCACACGTTCTCGAAATGTGTGCACGAAGTCGCGGTATACATCTCCACTTTGCCGTCAATTCCCTCAACAAAAATCGATCATAGCCGTTCAGATTGAAGATCTCACGTAGCTCTACGTTTTTGTAGTTGGAAGTTGTTGATAATAATCAATGGATTGGAAGATAATTGAGGGAGAAGGACTGACATTTTCGGCCATTCATATGTGTGGGTGGCGGCTGATGATAGAAACCCTAGTTTCTTTTTATTTTTATTTTTGTGAATTAAGTGGTCTATTTATAGGAAATAAAACGAACACTATTCATCCGGGTTTTCCAAACTCCGATTCACGTGCCGTAACCAGCGTTTTTAGGGTTTACCCCACGTTCCGGACACAATGGAACAGGTTTCGGAAGCTAATTCGGTCATCTATGCGAGTTATGGCAATAAACGTTCAATTTAAATTAAACCGATTTAAACGATTTTCTAGGCGTTTTAATTTGTACCGGACAAACGGTAAATCCAATTGACACGAAATTTTAAACCTTACAATAATATCACATTACGGATCCGATGAAACTGGTTTCGTCGAAATCCGAGACTTTTTGAAAAATGACTATTTTAACTCGCCAAATTAATATTAAAACAATTTCGATGCGTTTCGAGCTGCCACGATCAAACGATAACTCCGATTGTTGCGAAAATTGAAATCCGGTAATAACTAACTATTACGGATCCAATGGAACTGGTTTCGTCCAATTCTGAGACTGTTCAAAAATTGGCTAATTTCACTAGTCGATTAAATATTAAAATATTCAATTTTCACAAATAAACTCTTAATTCGACTTTAAAAGTTCTAAAACATCTTTCTAACTTCAATATGATAAAATAAAATTTTACAAATCATTTTCAATTATATTTAACCAAATTTTCAATTATTTCTGTAATTTCACATATTAATTTATTGATTTAATTATTCAATTAAATCCAATTATTCGAAATAAAATTCATTCACTTATAAATTTCACTTATTAATATTTAAAATTAATTAAATATTCAAATTTTAATTAATTAAAATTCTGGGTCGTTACAATCTTCCCCCTTAAAAGAATTTCGTCCCCGAAATTATCAAGTAAGAAAAGTTACAGAATCTATTAATTTTCCCAAAATTCATAGTTAAACTTCTTACAAATCTTTACTAAGTTTTCCAAATCATACTTAGTTATCTTTTCAAAAAACAACTATCTTGTTTAACTTTCAATTCCAAATCAAAGTTATAGTTTTCAAAATTTTCCAATTTTTTTCAAAAATTTTCTAACGTTAAATTTTCGAAAAAATTCGCCATAGTCTCCTTTGCGCGGCTCGATCCGAAAAAAAAATGACAGTATATATATCACAAATATACATCTCATCAAGTAATGAGGCATCCCGAAGGGAAAAAGTGTAAAAGTACGATATTTAATCCGAGATATGTACCTTATATTTTATTAGCGAGCATATACAGCTAATATAGCGCGAAAGCGAGCTCCAAATGCGAAGCAAACGCGATCCGCACCTACTAAACACTCAACAAACAACATGAGAACATGTATATAGGCAATAGTATTAATATACAACATATAGCAACATAATAACTATATATGCCAACATAGCAAATGCAATAAAAGCAATATATTCAACCATCAACCAACTAGCATTCATAACCAATAAATATTCATTCATATTCTCAGTAATATTCAATGAAATAGGTTTTTCAATTTAATCATATTTGATTTATTAACAGTGGATGTTTTTACTAACGTTCATTTTCAATTAGTTTATATTCACTAATTCATATTCAAGTTGGTTTACTTCCAAATTAAATTCAATTCTATTTAAGATTCACTTAACTTTCAATTGGATTTCAATTACTTTAGCTTCCAATTTCATTAACACTTAATGAATTATATACAATCAACTAACAATCATATAACAACCAATGTATATTAATTACAACCAAATTTATTTGCTCATATTGGTTTAATTAATTGATTTTCATTCAATTTTTCAACTTCCAATAACATTAGATTTTAATGAATTTACAGTTACATTCATTATTTCATATCAACTATTTAACCTTCAATTGATTAACATCCAATCCATTTATTCAATTCAATTACAAAAGTTGAATTTCATTACATAACTCAAGTTCATATTTATCACTTAACTCTATTAATTTACTATGATACCAATATCAACTTCATTCAACATCTCTTAAGTTATACTTCATTTAACTTTAAATTCATTTTTATTTACAACTCACATTCATAAATATATTCATAAAGTTTCACTTCTTATATATATAAGTTTATTTCACAATTGTAAATCACTTTAATTATAATTCAATTCTTATAATTCTTTTTGCTTATACAATTATTCCTTAATTTAGATTATTCAAACAACCAAACAATCAACTTATATACACTTTAATAATTCTGAAAAATTATTTTCTTTATATATAAAAATATAATTAAGGTAAAATTATTTCATTTACCCTATTTTAAAACAATATTGTGCCAAATTTTTCTATTCAAATGTTTATAAATCCCTTCGGCATAGTTGTTGAGACCGTGCTGACGAAGGTTCATATGCCACTCAATAAACCAATCATCACAATATAAAACAATTTTATATTCACTAACAAATACGCACTCATAGCTATTATTACACTCAAACTCATTCTAGAGTACTACTGACTCTATCTCTAATGAGTAATACCCAACAGAACCATGGTTGTCGCTTAACCATAAGCTCTGATACCAAATGTAACGATAGCGATTTTTCGTTGCCGAAAAACCGAAATGTTAGGGTTTAAGAAGAAGAAAAAGTAGAAGAAGAGAGGAAAAGATAGAAAATAGAGAGAAAAGAAAATAGAAAATAGAACGGAAAGAAAACAGCAGAACAATAACAAAATCTCACAATCGCAGCGGAACAACATATAATAGATAAATGAATAATCTTTAAACAAGAACTATAGCAGTTATTACATTACATCACATTTCATTTCATTACATCAGAGTGTACAACAACAAACAAAGGAAAATATATACTATATACTAATAATACGCCATGCCATCCAGCTTGCCTCCAGCAATTCCAGAATATCCAGAATATCCTGATAAACCTAACTCTTGACTGCCCGTGTAGAAATTGGTGGGCACCCAGAGTTTAGGAAGGAAAACAATAAACTCCGAGTCAGTCATGTGACTGGTGTGAGAACTCAAAACAGTTTATTTATCTTTAAAATCAAAATAGAGGAATATTTTTAAAGTCAATTCGCAATGCTTTTAAAAAATGAGACTACCATAAGACCTCCCACCACACACACAATGCAAACGCAGACTTGGAGGAGATTTCTCCTTATGATAGTCAAAGATGCTTGATACGCATTAAAAAGAAACATTTGATATTATTATTAGTGCATAGTGTAGGAAAAAATCATTTCGAAAGTAGAATATAAATCTTAGCCAGCATAGGTACCATTATAGTATGCTTACTATAGCTACCATATTAGATGGCAGGTTCTACAACTAAAACCGTACAGGGTTTCGTATTGGGAATTGGATTTCCAACAAATGGTCAGGCCAAGGAACTTCCCATTGCCACATGAGAACGCCTCTGGATGGACGTCCCCGAGAACCAAACCGGATCTCTGCCAACACAAGGCCGGGTTACCCCTAACTGAGTAACAACTGACCGAGTATGCCATCCCCCGGTCTTTTGGGACCTTTAACCGAGCGCTCGCAATCAATTCACACAATCATAAAGTGTTTTCAACATGAGTAAGTATCTGGGTTCCATACCATGATACCACCCTTTTCCAGAAGGAAATGCACATACCCTAAAGGGCGCTACCCCTCATAACCTTGCCGCATCTTTCCCGTTTTGACCATTTCGGGGTGTGAGGCTCGACGAAGTCTCGTCCACAAAAACACACTTTATACAAAAGCCGTGCTTTGGGTCAACAAATGATCATAGAAATGATCACAAAGATAAACGATCAAACAAATGATCCTACCACAAATGATCAACACAATGATCATTTCACAGCAACACTCAGCATGTCACATTACCAAATTGGGAATATATCGCTGATAACCTTCAACTACATAACCTCTGAGCTCGTACGTCTCAGAGAAGGGTGTTAAGCTAAGAGAATAAATTCTCCGCCACCAACAGAAATATATTTGAAAGAAATCGGCTTTATATCTCAATTTGTAATGTCAGACATACAATCCATACAAGTATGTTCCGGGATCGAACAGAATCGAAGGCACTTACAAAGAAGTCCTTGCAATCCGGATATTCACTAATCACGTCAGGACTTCCCATCACATATGGAGTCTCTATACCGGGGACCATTCGATGCAAAGACATTCGACGAGTTGTCCTTTCGCTTTCAAAAATATCTGGTCTTCAACACCGGTCATCAATGCTATCCATTACGTCGTATCACTATTCGGAATGGGTAATCCGAATAACGAGCGCAATAATTTAAAAATAAGTGTAGCATTCAAATTCAGTAAATCCCAACAAATACCCATTCAAAGGTAAATATTTATAGTCGGTTATTGAACTATCAATGGATATGCACACATCACCAGATTCCAAATTATTTTCCAAATTATTTATTTTCCAAAAATATCTTTACAAGATATATAATTTCAATACCTCAAAAATAAAGCAACGTTTATTTTTAAACAAATTCCACTTTCTTTTATAAATTCCATAGTGAATTTATACTTCCCAAAATATCTGTGAATATACGTTTCAATTCAATTTCTAATATTCATTTTCAATTTATCTTTAAAAAGATAAATTCTCAAAATATTCACTTTATATTGGAAAACATTTCCATACTTACTTATCCATAAGTAATTCACAAATCTTTTTATTTTCTACACTTGGAAAATATTCAATATACTTAAATCGAAATTAAGTATATATTTCATTCTTTAAGGAAATCATTCTTTTAACCATATTTGTTTGGGCCAAAACGAATGTTACGTAAAACATCATTACGACAACCCAAAATCACTAGTATAGGGATTCGAAATTAAAATAGATATATAAATCCCAATACTAAATAAAACATTTCCTTTCGGAAATCATTTACTATAACAACAGTGTTATAGTCCACTATTTCCTTCTATTTCTCGAAAACGTCTATTTCAACAATGAATGTTGAAATCTAGGGTTTCGAATCTTAACACATTTAAAAACATCGTTAGATCGTTTTAATTCGATTTAAAACATCACATTCAAAACATTTTCTTTAACATATTATTCACTATTCAAAATGTGAATATACTAGGTTAACCAATTTCATCACTTCTATACATTTTATCTTAAAGGATTATTCACTGTCTAAAACGCGAATATAACTCCATTAATAGGTTTCAACAATTTACTTATCAAAATAAGTCATTTGCGGATTTATAAAACAACGATTATAAATTCCATTTCTATTTATTTTATAACTACTTCCTTTTATAAATCTCCTTTATTAACCTATTCGATTTATAACTCAAAATTATATACCGAAAGTCCATATTATAAGTTAAATGCTTATAAAACGATTATTTTACAAAATCGTTCTTTTTAAACTTCCCAAGTTATAAATCTTATAACTTATAAGATTCATTTGTTTACCCAAATCTAATCTTTTAATAACTTTACAAATTTTATAAACCTACTGCTTATAAAATTCCATTTATAACTTCAACGTTTATAATTCTATAAAATTCATTCATTTATGAAATTCATTTACATTCATTCTAACACTTATAAAAACTCGTTTTTAATTCAAATGTTTTAATTTATAAATATCAATTTATAAATCCTTTATAAAATCAATTTATACTATTATTTTAAAACATCTTAAATCTCCTTTATAATTTCACCATTCTCTTGATTTATAAAATAATCAAATTTTATAAATCCTATTTTTAAACTTTTCACAATAATTTCAGAAATCCCAATTTAAATTATTTTATAAAGTCATTAACCCTATATTATCAAAAATCAATTTTCTTACTATATTTCTCAAAAATCATAGTTTTATAACATTTAAATTTATAACGTTTATTTATTTAAAATGAATCAATTTCAAAAATATTTATAAACATATACTTTCAAAAATCACTTTAAAATCCTTTTAAAATTCCAAAATTTGGTCCAATGATGCTACACACCAAATAGTCAATCACGACAAACAACGATATCATATATCGATATGATAATCAATCAAATATCAAAATACCTGAAATCAAATAAATACTGTTGAGGAATCCAGTTGGATCCCTCCAACCTGTTTTCCTGCATCCACAAACATTAGCACAATAACAATTCTGCTCCAGTACGGAATTATCGCGGTATATGGGATTTAAAATATTATCCACTTAATAAACGGCGCAATAGGGTCTCATCCGCTATACAAATGCGGGAAATCGATAACTGCAATATATACATATGCCAATATATATATTGCTATTATATATAATACCAATTTCACTGTTTATGAAATATTCGCGGTATATGTTTTTAATAAATAACATCCGCTTACTAACGGCGCATAATGTCTATTTTAACAATCAATAGATAACAATCATTATTCAAACATGCATTTAAGTATTTTAAATCTAACTATTTAAAATAAAAATCGAAACTGATTCGATTGAGTGAGAAGTTCTCACCTTGATTTCAATTTCGCTTTAGCGATTTATTTCGAATAAAATTAAACGGACGTTTAATTTTACCCGAAATTCTCACTAACTCCAAACGACTCCAATCCAATTGCATCACGTAGTGCTCGTCCATACGATTCCAACGCAACTGGTTTCGCGCGTTTTCGACCTCGTATGAAAAAGTTATGCATTTAACAAGTTTACTCGATTTTAAACTTAATAATTACAACATATATTTATTATTTAAACCTAAGATAGATCATGGCCGTTGATTCCAACTTGGAGACATCAGGGATGCATGCGCGCTACACTGCTTCTTCTCCCTCATCTTCGTTCGCGTTCACCCAGTAATAGCCGAACCCGCTTACAAAAATTAGGGTTAATTTTTGCGATCACCTCCATCATCTTGAAGACGATCAAACACCCTCATTTCAACGCCCATTGCAAGAGCCATCTTCGGCCCAAAAGTCTCAAAGCTCGGTCACCACACGTTCTCGAAATATGTGCACGAAGTCGCGGTATACATCTCCACTTTGCCGTCAATTCCCTCAACAAAAATCGATCATAGCCGTTCAGATTGAAGATCTCACGTAGCTCTACGTTTTTGTAGTTGGAAGTTGTTGATAATAATCAATGGATTGGAAGATAATTGAGGGAGAAGGACTGACATTTTCGGCCATTCATATGTGTGGGTGGCGGCTGATGATAGAAACCCTAGTTTCTTTTTATTTTTATTTTTGTGAATTAAGTGGTCTATTTATAGGAAATAAAACGAACACTATTTATCCGGGTTTTCCAAACTCCGATTCACGCGCCGTAACCAGCGTTTCTAGGGTTTAACCCACGTTCCGGACACAATGGAACAGGTTTCGGAAGCTAATTCGGTCATCTGTGCGAGTTATGGCAATAAACGTTCAATTTAAATTAAACCGATTTAAACGATTTTCTAGGCGTTTTAATTTGTACCGGACAAACGGTAAATCCAATTGACACGAAATTTTAAACCTTACAATAATATCACATTACGAATTCGATGAAACTGGTTTCGTCGAAATCCGAGACTTTTTGAAAAATGACTATTTTAACTCGCCAAATTAATATTAAAATAATTTCGATGCGTTTCGAGCTGCCACGATCAAACGATAACTCCGATTGCTGCGAAAATTGAAATCCGGTAATAACTAACTATTACGGATCCAATGGAACTAGTTTCGTCCAATTCTGAGACTGTTCAAAAATTGGCTAATTTCACTAGTCGATTAAATATTAAAATATTCAATTTTCACAAATAAACTCTTAATTCGATTTTAAAAGTTCTAAAACATCTTTCTAACTTCAATATGATAAAATAAAATTTTACAAATCATTTTCAATTATATTTAACCAAATTTTCAATTATTTCTGTAATTTCACATATTAATTTATTGATTTAATTATTCAATTAAATCCAATTATTCGAAATAAAATTCATTCACATATAAATTTCACTTATTAATATTTAAAATTAATTAAATATTCAAATTTTAATTAATTAAAATTCTGGATCGTTACACGATCAGAGCAAAATTTAATAACAACCGGAACGAGATTTATAAATTTAAAGATTTTTACACCCGCAGCTTGACCACTCCATCACTCAATTTCTTCAACATCTCCAATCCTCTTCCCTTTTCAAATTTGTTATTTAAATGCTTTGGGAAAAATGCTTTTTTTTTAAAAATAAATAAATAAATAAAATGCTTTGTTAAATCAAATAGGCTGAGTCTTGAAACAAAACGTTATTAGATTTTCATAAAAAAAAAATACTTGGAAAAAATGTATGCACGCACTTATGAAATGACAAGGTCGTGTGATATGTTTCACATGCAATTAATAAACCACAAATCATTTTCCAGGTTTGTCTCCATTACACACTTCCATTTGTTAAAATCTTCAAAGTGGCTCACGCATGCAAATTCACATGTCCACCAAACTACAGGCGTATATGGTTTCTTTTCCAGTGATGCAAAAAATGAAAGATATTTATTTTGTTCGTTAACATTTTATTCAAAAGTGACACCCTTATTCAATTTCACGTGGTCACAACTACAGGGACGCAGGCTAATATGTTCTACAGCATGCAAAAGAAAGAAACTAGGCTTGATTCCCTATATTACTGGACATGCACGGCAAGATTAGGAGGAAAGGAGATGCATACTTATCAGGGTCAGGGATGGCAACAACATACTTGAGAGGTGGAGTAGTCGAGCATGGTGGAACGAGGAGAAGGAGCAAAGTATGCAACGTGAAAAGCATGAGAAGTAGAAATAAAAATAAAATAAAAGACAGATGCGTACCTTCAACACACGCATGCAAGAAAAGAAGGTGAAGCTCTCCAGGTGATGTAAAATTTGTTTTGAACGTGTGTTGTATAAGTATAGGGGAAGGTCACGTTGATTTTAAGGATGAGCAAGATTTCAGGTAAGGAGAAAAATTTAATGCGTGAAAGAAAAAGGCAGGAAGTCTTTGCATTTGAAATTCAACGTTAAAAGAAATGACTTCTTGCATTTTTAAGATTGCGTACATTTCAAGTAACGGTTGAAAAAAAATGCGTAAAAGAAATTTGATTGATCCAAGATACTATTTCAAGAGAAACGTGCGTTGATTTAGATGAGCAAAATTAAAGGTGGAAGAAACGACAAGGAATTTATTTGCTTTGGATGCTACTTCAAGTACAGATTTTATACTAAATATAATAGCTGTGTGTTAAAAATTTGTTAGGCTAAAAGATGTATACATATACAGAGAATTTCGAAATCTGGGTAAGAAATAAATGCAGACAAGAAAGAAACGGCAACTAGAAAATTTGAAATTTCCGTGCGTTGATAAAGAGGGATGAGTGAAATTTGTGGTGAAGAAACGGCAAGTGATTAATAGATTGGTTCATTTCAAACTTTTTCTTCAATTAATGATTGCGTGCGTTTCTTTCTTTATATAGGCTGAGTGATTTTAGCAAGGATTTTACGCCAATTTAAAACAATGAAAGCTGTGGAAAAAGTAACGTTTTGCTATAAAAATCTACTAACTGATTTATTAATCCATATAGATATTGCAGTATGAATTTTAAAATACGCCAAACTGACGCAATACAATACGCCCAAAATTTATGCAAAAGTAACATTTTTAATTTATACGTTTATACGTTACTTATACCATTACAATGCGTGCCCTTTTTAAATGTGAAATTTAACAGTCTGTAAAATACTGAATTTTACAAAGTTATTACTTAACTAAAATTTTAACTTGTTTACATTCTTCGTATTTACTTATTTTAAATATACAAAATTCATTTTTATTAAAATTCCAATTGGAGTTGTCTTTTAACAAAGTAAAAATTTCAAAAACTTCAAATTTTATATTTAGACTTTTAGGAAATGATTAAACCAAGTTAACATTTATATTAAATTTCAAGGTTTTATAAATAAAAAGAAATAAAGAGTAGGCAATTAAAAAGGCAAACAATTAAGACAATATAACGCATACCCTTTTAGTTTCTTCCAAGCCATAAATAAAAGATATAAATAAGCAATAATCTAATAAATAAACATGACTGTTAAAAATAAAAATAGAAAGATAAAATAGAGGTGGATATATGAAATAATAATAATAAGAACATATATATATATATATAATATGTACTAAAAGTAGAAAATTTTATTGCGTGTAAAACGCTGTATTTTATCAAAAAAAAAGTATAAGTTTTAAATTCCCAATAAATCCATATATTTGATTTCTCAATCATGTTATTGAATCGACTATTAACTTATCCTCTTATGGGTAATACTAAAATTGGTTTTTATACTAATACATAAAAAAAATTCCCAATTCATCCAAATTTCAATTAATTACTTTCCAATAACTACCATGCTTTAATCCTACTCTTTTATTAAATCTGTTATCACTTTATAAACCTAGTTATTATTTGTTTATCTTTCCTTACAAAAATATATATTCCAATTTTCATCTTTCTTTTGTAATAACTTGTTATTTTCAATTATATTGAATTTCCCAAATATATACATTTATCATAAATAAAACCTAAATCAATTTATTCAACTTGGTTTCATTCCTTTATTTCATCTTATGAATAAAATATAAATTTCCATTTATGTCATTTCATTTACATTCACACATTACAGTTACAGTCCTATCTCACATTAATGAACATTTACCTACATTTAAATGTAATTGACTTCCTACTCTGAATTTAGCAGCCCTAAATAAAAAGGTGACTTGCATAAATGTTGTCACTAACTTTATATTACACTCAAGTTTATTATTTCCACTAATTATCAGAATTGCTTATATAATGTTGAATTGATTATATAATGTTGAATTCACTCCATTACCATACATTTATTTGCATATATTCAATTTAATACCCAAATGTAACAGTTAAAACTACATTAGTAGACCAATTAAATAGTAACTTACAACCGTTACTATATCCCTATTATTTTCATTTCATTTTAAACACTCACTTCATTATAAATTATAAAGGTTTTTTTTTCTTCTTAAATTCAATTACAAAAAATCTTATTAAAATAACCAGTTTAATTATCGAAATTTACAGGTCATTACACATGGTCAAGATGTTTCGAGAAAGGATATCGCTAAATCTTTTAAGACTAGAGTACGTAATGTCATTTAAATATTAGGAAGTGTATTACTCATGGATGCTAGAGCAACAAGGGGTTACATACCCATAGTTATTGGATAACTTTGGAATTACTCATCCGAGCGTTTCCTGTTGGTTAATAACAACTAGTCAAATAGGTAATCATATGGTAACGATGTTATACAATTCCTTTGACTTAAGAATACTTTGAAACTTCAATGTGAATACTCCACTTTAATTATAGTTAAATCATGGCATGCGATGAGCGACTATGTTAGGTCTAAGTTGAAGCATTGGAAGTGAAGTGTTATCTAATAGAGAATTCATCTCCTTGGTTGTATGAGGTTAGTATCACAGTCAACCGTAATCAACTAAAAGATAAAATTTATAGCCAGAGTAGAGCAGTTAGTAATAAATGTTATTATTGAACCAAGAACTTTATTTGTGGACTGATCAAGATGGGTGTGAATAACATTGGAATTTTGTTCCATATATCATAAAGTGATATAATTTTGACAAAGAAAATGTATGTAAATTATCATTACTAAAGGCACCGCTTAAGAAATTTTAAAACTGTATTTTACTTAGTAGATTTGCAAGCAATGAACTCGAAAAAACTGTCACAACACTAGTTAAGGAGACATGCGAATGTTAATATTTAAATTGCTTAGCGTTAATCGTTGACTGAATTCACATTTTTGAGTTTCACAACCATATTTGTGAATTCACAGAAAAACCACATAATTTAAGTGGTTTATAAATTGTTAGAAATTAATTAAATGAAATAATATTTAAGGAATAATATTTAATAATTTAATTGATGTTTATATAAAAATTATGTATACATGTATAAATATATGATATCAATATATATTTAAGTAGGTTTTAAATATAGTTAATTGCTAAATAGGCTTTTGAAAATAATTATCCATGTGATGGAATATGTGTCCTGCCATATTAGAGAGAGAGAGAGAAAGGGATATGATGAGATTTGATTGAGAATTAAAGGGGAAGCTTTAATAAAGAGAATATGAAAGGTTACATTCTCCCTGTTAAACAGGATCCTCTGACTTTCTCTCATTTTTAATTCTTCCATTCTCCTTTTGTTTTATCCTTCTCATAGCGGCCGCCCCATTCATTCATTGCTGAAACTTTTTTCCATTTATCCAAAAATTAAATGAAAGAAAATGAAACAAGGTTGCTTATCCGATTCTAGCAAAGTTTGAATGTTGATTCTAGGAATCTTAAGAGAATTGTAAATCAAGTGTCACTAATTGGCTTGGTCTATACGATACATTTCCTATTTACAATTTTATATTTTAGTCGAAACATTCTTATCATCATTTCATGGGTATATCACTGCCTCACCATGATTTACTGTTGATATCATAATCTAAATGATTAATTAAATAATATTAATTGATTTAACGCAACTGTTTAAAAATATTATGTATCTATATATAATAGGAAAACATCCATTTGAAGCTTTTGAACTTACTAATTCGCCTCTCTTATTTTAATATATATAAAATGTTGAGTTATGGTCATTTTTAACATTTCTGAAAATTAATTCAAGCAGAAACGATTACTTTACACCTTCTTCTCATTGGATTCTTTTACCTTTACCAAATCCTATCTTTTTAACTTACTCTCATTCTCATGAAAAAATCGAAAATAAAAATAAAAAAATATATTCGTTGTTTTGATTGCTTCCAAACATCCATTTGAAGCTTTTGAATTTACTAATTTTCCTCTATTATTTTAATAAATATAACGTGTTGAGTTGGGGTCATTTTTTGACCTTTTTGAAAATTTATCCCGAGCAGAAACGATTACTTTCCATACTCTTCACATTGGATTTTTTAACTTTACCAAATCCAAATTTTTTAACTCACTCTTTGTAACGATCCTGGTTCTTAATTAAATTTAAATTTCTAATAAAATGGATTTTTGAATAAAATTGTAGATTAATTTGAATTTTTCAAATTAGATAGGAAATTAATTTATTTAGACATTGATTTTAAAATTAACTATGGAGTTGAGATTGGATATTTAAAATCTTATAAAAAAAAGATAACATCCTAAAAATTTGTCAATATAAATTGATAATATATTTTAAACTTTAGAAATTTAATTTAGAAATAAATTGAGAAAAATCTCAAAACAAATAAAATAAGTAATAAACTATGTATAAATGAATTCCAATTTCTTTGAGTTTAAAATTTTGAAATAATTGATAATTAATATAAAATATTAGATTTAATTATGAAATTAATTGTGGATTAATATGAAAATTTCTAGAATAAACAAAATTTTAGATTATAAATAGGATTTTTGTTTGAAATGTAAGGATAAGTATTTTATAAATAAAATTGAAATTAAAAATAAATATATTAAAAATAAAATAGAAATTAAAAGTTTTGAGAATTAATAGAAAGGTTTAAAGGTATTTTCTCTCATATTTGGAATAAAAATGTAGTTTGCAAATGAATTTAAGGCAATTGTATAAACATAAGTATACATATATTTAAATTAAATTGGAAATAATAATAGATAAATGTAATTTGTATGAGGATATGAACATAAATTTTTAAAGACAAGGGATTTAAACATAAAAGCACTCATTTGTACAAGTGTTTAGGGATCATGATGATTTTTTAACAAATGGCATCCAACATATTTGATTAAATAAAATAATTAAATAAAAAATTACAAAAACCTTTCCATCTCCCCATATGAAATCATGTTTACTCTCAGCAAATCTGAAAAAATCAGTAATCAAAGATTTGAGGCATTTCAAATCTCAACACAAATGAAAGAAAGAAAAAAATAAAGTCAACAATGTACAAATATGAAACCCAAGAGTTTCAGATTCAAATACAAGAGCCTGGGGAAAATTCAAGCAAATCATCACAGTTTTAAAAACAAAGAAAAGATCAAAGGTTCACTGTTACAAAATAAAAAAAAGCAAAATAATTCAACAAGTAAAGGAATCAACCTGAAGACAGAAGTAAAGATTTAAAATCTAGATACAAGGCAAAGTCTTCAGCCTGGAATTTTAAAACCAAGGAAATCAAGCCTGAAGCAAATTTCAGATCATAAAACAAAATTCAAGTTCAGGCTCAACATTTTGTGCTCTGTTCAAATCTCTCAGGTAAATTTTAACTTTATAGTTTAATAAATCTATGGTTTCAAAACCAAGTTTTAACATAAACCAAATTTCAAGGATTGCAGAAAAAAAAAGGAAAAGGAGCTGCAGTTTGACAGTGCAGATTCTATCAAACAATTAAAGGCAAGTAAATCTTTTTTTTAAGACTTGAACTTAATATTGTTAATCAGTATTAAAGCAAAGATTTAAACAGCTTTATTAACAGTGCAGGAGAAAAAAATTCAAGATCAAAGACTTAAACCATTTCTGGGTTTCAACTGCAAAAAAAAGCTTCTCTGTGTATAACAAGAATTCAAAACTGTAAGAAAAAATAAAATTTGTTATTATTGATGAATCAAGTGAAAAAATACAAGAGTGGATAAGTAAAGATTTTTAATTTAAAATTCCAGGCTCAGATTTTCCCTTCCAGGCTCAAACACTTCACTGTTCTTTGTCCTCTGTCTTCAATTTTGAGGTGAGCAAACTTTCAACCTTTAATCTTTTGATGCATGTGATGTATCTATGTAGTGATGTTGTGTATATATGTTTGTCTGGATGTATTCACTTGAATGTAACGGAATCAGGTTATATATATATAGTATTCATGACTGGGTGTATATGTGCATATACCCTGTTGTGTTTTCCAAACCCTAGAATAATCAAAGAAAATTCATATCTTTTTGTCTAAACTACTTTAAGCAATGATTCCTAAAAGAAAATCGGATGTATAGATGCTAGTTTATTTTTAAATTTGGTTTCATGAGTTTATATTAAGGAATTAATTCAAAATCAAAGAATCACAGTAAAAGTAAAACAAGTTGGGAAAATTTGATTATCAAATTCTTACAATTTGATTATGTAATTGAATCGTACTCTGGAGTAACGAATTTTAAAAATAAAACCAGAATTTTTAGTGTTGATTTTTGGTAGGATTTGGGTTTGAACGAAATCTCGGTTTTTCGTCAATTTCCAACAATTTACGAGAAGATGAACGTTGTGCTTGGGTCTAGTGGTGGTTCAGGTGTGGATGGTCAGAGGAAAAATGAGGGGTGAATTTATTAATCGTTATGGCGATCGGAAAATAATGATCTAGGGTTTTAGAATAGCTTTGTTTCGTCAGAGTTTGTAAAGCAATTTTGTCGTGATGGATGAACTATCGGCGATCGCTCTAGTGAGGATAGCAGCGTGTGGTCAAGACGAGGCTTCAGCGAAGTTTCCATGGCCTCCGATGGTCAGAGGTGGGAGGACGATGTGTTTATGGTGGTCTGGTTCTGTTACAATCTGGGTTGTGACGTTCGATCGCGAGTTCGTCAATGTTTGGAATACCTGAGTGCTCATGGGGTTCAGGTGAGTTGCCGACGACTTGATGGTGGCTGGGGCTTCGACCAACAGCGGCGCTTTCGTTTGTGCATGTGCACGAACTTCTGATGGGTATCAGTGGCATATGTTAGGAGAAGAAGAAGATAAGGGACTCGGGTTCCTGTGCGTGCAGTACAATGTTTGACTCGAAGTAGTGAACGTTGCAAGGGCCTCGAAGTCATACTCGAGGAAATCGAAAAATAGCTCGGGTCTGTTGGTTTCACTGTAAAAACAGTTTTAACTTTTAAAATAAATCAATTTTTACTTAATAATTTCCTTAAAAACCACTTCCTTTCAAAATAATAAATTCTTATTTAATCTTGGGATTAACTAATGGTTTTAAAAAAGATTTACTTTAAAATAATAAACTTAATATGGTGATTAAGTATTTAATTAAAAAGTGGTGTTTTTGAAAGTTAATTAACTTAAAGGATTAAGCAGATTTGGTTAATGAGAACTAACTACAAGGGTTAGTAATAAAGGTTTATATAATAACTAAAGTAATTAATTTAGATAGATGATTTGTCTTTAATTAATAAAGGATAAATTTATTTATGAAAGTAAATTAAAGATAATTACCTTGTGAAATTAAATAGAAGATAATTACCTTGTGTAATTAAATAAAAGCCAATTCCTGAGTGAAATCATTAAAGGATAAATAATTAAATGGTAATTAATCGAATGGTGATTATAAAGATAATTAATGTAAGGATAGTTAATTAATTTAAAGTTAAATAAATAAATGAGGAATGATAATCAATTGAGGATAATTAATTGGAATTAAGATTTAATTAATAATTAAGGATTTATTTATTAAAATAATTAATGAAAAGTCAATAAATAAAAGTAATTAAGGTTTACTTAATTACAATTAAGGGTTAATTAATTAAGATAGTTAATTAAAGAAATGATTAATTTATAAAGGTGGTTAAGACTTAATCGATTGTAGTTAATGATAATTAATCATCGATTAAAGATTTCTAATGGAAGTAACTATGTTGTTGATAAATTAAAAATCACACGATTTATTCATCTTAATTAAAGATGTTTGATTGCTATTGAATGATGTGTGATGGATTGATATATTTGATATGTGATGTGATGTCGTGTAATGCTTTGTGCTGAGCTGTTATATTTTGTGATGTATATAGTGTTGTATGAATATAAAAACCCCTTGTCCCGTAAAACAACATTTGAATTTCGATGCGACGGGGAGTTGGATTTCAGTTGGTTATCCGAAACCCACTTCGAATTGTAATGGTAAATCTTTGTGATTGATAAATTTATTTCATCTATGAATATGTGAATAAAGATAAGCGTTATGGGATATACCGCTTATCGATATGATTGAATCTGTGATGATTGATGTTGTGCACTATTGTGTTGAACCCCTGGACCACACCTATACACACACAAATATGGGTTGCACGTGGAGATTGGTTAAGTCACAGATTTTTGAAATAGTTTAAAATTTGAATTTTTAAGTTCAAACGATTTTGGAAATCGATTGGGTTTAAAATAAAAAGCCTTTAAAAAGGAATTTCAAAGATAAAAGTTATTTTTGAATAACTTGATTTAATTTTGAAATTTGATCTAAATTGAATCCCAAATTTGAAATTAAATCCTATCTATGATTTTAAAAGGTTATACGAGTTTATATGGGTCATAAACCATTTTAAAAGTGTTGTTTTGGGAATTTAAATTTAACCTAAAGATTTAACTAGTATAAATGAAATCGGATTTCTCTAAAATGAAAACTGTTTGTTTTCGAACAATAAAGCTTTCACATAAGAAATGGACTTCCAATTTGTGCTAAAAGGATTTCAAGTTTAAAAATGAAAATGGTTTTCCATGTTATAGATAAATCTTTGGAAACATGTTTTGAAAGCTATAAGTTAAATCTTTAATTTGAAGATTTAATTGGGTTAATCCAACTGAAATGGAAATTGGTTTGGAATCTATGAATAGATCTTTGTGAAACTGGGTGAACTTTGTGGAACGAATCTTTTTGTTTAAAAGATTTGAAATGGTAATTTGTTTAACAATTTGAAAGAAAAGTTTGTATTTTTAAGTTGCGACTTAACTAAAATCCAATGTCCATATATTTTTAAATATTGCGCTCATTATTCGGTTTAGCCGAGAGAGGACCTTGTGTCATATTACCCATTCTGAATAGTAATACGACGTTATGGATTGCATTTGAAGACTGGTGTTGAAGACTGGTGTTGAAGACTGGGTGTCTTCAAGAACATTAGGATAACCTATCGGTTGTCTCTGCACCGAGTAGCTACGGTATAGAGATTCCCTAAGTGATGTTAAGTCCAATCGAGATTGTGGATACCCGGATTGCAAGGGCTTCTTCGGAAGTGCCTTTGGTTCTGTTCAAACCCAGAACAGACTTGTATGATTGTGTGTCCGACATTACACTTTGAGATATTAAAATGATCTCTATCAAATACATTTCTGCTTGGTGGCGAGAATTTATTCTCTTAGCTTAGCACCCTTCTCTGAGACGTACAAGCTCAGAGGTTATGTAGTTGATATTTATCAGTGATATACTCTCAATTTGGTAGTGTGACATGCTATGTGCTGCTGTGTATTGATGATCATTTGTTGATCATTGATGATCAAAGCATGGCTTTTGTATAAAGCGTAGCTTTGCGGATGAGACTTGCTCATCTAGGTGAAACATGATAGGGGATTCTTGCTTTTTGTTTGATGGCGAGCAGGAGACTCTTAACCCCACACGTCCTCTTTACAGGGTTGGTTAGACGTAAGCTATGACGGTCGAAAGGTTGGCCGTAAAAGCAAGTTTCGGGTACCAGTGTAGGCCACGGCGAGGCTGGGATGGTTGAAAAGCCTACCAGTCGAGATTGGCCGCTGTCGATGGTTGAAAAGCCTAGACTACTACATTTGGTATCAGAGCTGAAGGTTAAAACTTTAGCTCAGGAGAATAACACATTAAGTAACTCATTAGAGATAGGGTGAAGTATACCCTAGAATGAGTATATCCCTAAGATATCCATTCGAATGCCTCGGTAAATTCTCTTACTATCCACTGATAGTGAGTATGAGTACGAGAAGGGGACGAGATAGGAGACAGGGGAGTACCACTACAAATGGTCAATACCCTGCAAAAGCGAAAACAATTTTCCTCTCAATCTCCTTTGATTCGATTTCCAAATTCTTTTGATATCTTCGTGACAGCTCCAGAAAGAAGTTCGGTGTGATGGTGGCCCTACGAATCGTTGTAGAAAAATTCTTACTTTGTATCTTCATTCGTTTCTTATCAGCTTTTCGTTTTAAACTCTAATGAATTTGAAAATTTAAATTTTTGATAAATTGAAAATTTTAAATTGAGTTAAATTGGTTAATAAAATATGAGGATACATTTGAATTGTATGCATAAAACGATATCGGTTAAAACCAAATTTGGAATTCTATCGTAATTTCTTGTGTGGATCCAAGTCCGAAGAGGGACAAGTTATATATACTTTGGGGTATTCTGACTTGAATTTGGAATCCACATCTAGTATTTGAGAATTATGGAATGTTAAATCCATATGTCTATTCTTTGGGAATCCGATATATTCTACGAACGATTAATTATACCTCAAACTAATCAATGCAGTTGCATATTCGTAGACCGGTGGACCCAAGTATTTTGCGTAACATTGTATGCGTTATACTCATAGTTGATATTCTAATTTGGCAAACCAAATGCAGAATAAATATTTCGATCTGATCTGATCAATCATTTCTTTATCTTTTATCTATTCTTTTTTATCTCCCTTGCAAATTTCGAGGACGAAATTTTTTTTAAGGGGGGAATCTGCAACGATCCTGATTCTTAATTAAATTTAAATTGCAAATTAAAATGAATTTTTGAATAAAATTGTAGATTAATTTGAAATTTTCAAATTAGATAGGAAATTAATTTATTTAGACATTGATTTTAAAATTAACTGTGGAGTTGAGATTGGATATTTAAAATCTTATAAAAAAAGGTAACATCCTAAAAATTTGTCAATATGAATTGATAATATATTTTAAACTTTAGAAATTTAATTTAAAAATAAATTGAGAAAAATCTCAAAACAAAAAAAATAAGCAATAAACTATGTATAAATGAATTCCAATTTCTTTGAGTTTAAAATTTTGAAATAATTGATAATTAATATGAAATCTTAGATTTAATTGTGAAATTAATTGTGGATTAATATGAAAATTTATAGAATAAACAAAATTTTAGATTATAAATAGGATTTTTGTTTGAAATGCAAGGATAAGTATTTTATAAATAAAATTGAAATTAAAAATAAATGTATTAAAAATAAAAAATAAATTAAAAGAATTGAGAATTAATTAAAAGGTTTAAAGGTATTTTCTCTCATATTTAAAAGAAAAATGTAGTTTGCAAATGAATTCAAGGCAATTGTATAAACATGAGTATACATATATTCAAATTAAATTGGAAATAATAATAGATAAATGTAATTTGTATGAGGATATGAACATAAATTTTTAAAGACAAGGGATTTAAACATAAAATCACTCATCTGTACAAGTGTTTAGGGATCATGATGATTTTTTAACAAATGGCATCCAACATATTTGATTAAATAAAATAATTAAATAAAAAATTACAAAAACCTTTCCATCTCCCCATATGAAATCATGTTTACTCTCAGCAAATCTGAAAAAATCAGTAATCAAAGATTTGAGGCATTTCAAATCTCAACACAAATGGAAGAAAAAAATAAATAAATAAATAAATAAAGTCAGCAATGTACAAATCTGAAACCCAAGAGTTTCAGATTCAAATACAAGAGCCTGGGGCAAATTCAAGCGAATCATCACAGTTTTAAAAACAAAGAAAAGATCGAAGATTCACTGTTACAAAATCAAAAAAAAAAAAGCAAAATAATTCAACTAGTAAAGGAATCAACCTGAAGACAGAAGTAAAGATTTCAAATAAATAAAGTCAGCAATGTACAAATCTGAAACCCAAGAGTTTCAGATTCAAATACAAGAGCCTGGGGCAAATTCAAGCGAATCATCACAGTTTTAAAAACAAAGAAAAGATCAAAGATTCACTGTTACAAAATCAAAAAAAAAAGCAAAATAATTCAACTAGTAAAGGAATCAACCTGAAGACAGAAGTAAAGATTTCAAATCTGGAAACAAGGCAAAGTCTTCGGCCCGAAAGTTTAAAACCAAGGAAATCAAGCCTGAACCAAATTTCAGATCATAAAACAAAATTCAAGTTCAGGCTCAACATTTTGTGCTCTGTTCAAATCTCTCAGTAAATTTTAACTTTATAGTTTAATAAATCTATGGTTTCAAAACCAAGTTTTAACATAAACCAAAATTCAAGGCTTGCAGAAAAAAAGGAAAAAGAACTGCAGTTTGATAGTGCAGATTCTATCAATCAATTAAAGGAAAGTAAATCTTTTTTTAAGATTTGAACTTAATATTGTTAATCAGCATTAAAGCAAAGATTTAAACAGCTTTGTTAACAGTGCAGGAGAAAAAAATTCAAGATCAAAGACTTAAACCATTTCTGGATTTCAACTGCAGAAAAAAAAGCTTCTCTGTGTATAACAAGAATTCAAAACTGTATGAAAAATTAAAATTTGTTGTTATTGATGAATCAAGTGAACAAATACAAGAGTGGATAAGCAAAGATTTTTAATTTCAAATTCCAGGCTCAGATTTTCCTTTCTAGGCTCAAACACTTCACTGTTCTTTGTCCTCTGTCTTCAATTTTGAGGTGAGCAAACTTTCAACCTTTAATCTTTTGATGCATGTGATGTGTCTATGTGGTGATGTTGTGTATATATGTTTGTCTGGATGTATTCACTTGAATGTAACTGAATCAGGTTATATATATAGTATGCATGACTGTGTGTATATGTGCATATACCCTGTTGTGTTTTCCAAACCCAAGAATAATCAAAGAAAATACATATCTTTTTGTCCAAACTACTTTAACTATGATTCCTCAAAGAAAATTGGCTGTATAGATGCTAGTTTATTTTTAAATTTGGTTTCATGAGTTTATATTAAGGAATTAATTCAAAATCAAAGAATCACAGTAAAAGTAAAACAAGTTGGGAAATTTTGATTATCAAATTCTTACAATTTGATTATGTAATTGGAATCGTACTCTGGAGTACGAATTTTAAAAATAAAACCAGAATTTTTAGTGTTGATTTTTAGTTGGATTTGGGTTTGAACGAAATCTCAGTTTTTCGTCAATTTCCAACAATTTACGGGAAGATGATCGTTCTGCTTGGGTCTGGTGGTGGTTCAGGTGTGGGTGGTCGGAGGAAAAATGAGGGGTGAATTTATTAATCATTGTGGCGATCAGAAAATGATGATCTAGGGTTTTAGAATAGGTTTGTTTCGTCTGAGTTTGTAAAGCAATTTCATCATGATGGATGAACTATCGGCAATCGGTCCGGTGGGGATAGCAGCGTGTGGTCAAGACAAGGCTTCAGTGAAGTTTCCATGGCCTCCGATGGCCAGAGGTGGGAGGACGATATGTTTATGGTGGTCTGGTTTTGTTACAATCTCGGTTGTGACGTTCGATCATGAGTTCATCAATGTTTGGAATACCTAAGTGCTCGTGTGGTTCAAGTGAGTTGCCGACGACTTGATGGTGGCTGAGGCTTCGACCAACAGCGACGCTTTCGTTTGTGCATGTGCACGAACTTCTGATAGGTACCAGTGGCATATGTTAGGAGAAGAAGAAGATGAGGGACTCGGGTTTCGTATGCGTGCAGTACAGTGTTTGACTCGAAGCAGTGAACGTTGCAAGGGTCTCGAAGTCATACTCGGGGAAATCGAAAAATAGCTCGGGTCTGTTGGTTTCACTATAAAAACAGTTTCAACTTTTAAAATAAATCAATTTTTACTTAATAATTTCCTTAAAACCTACTTCCTTTCAAAATAATAAATTCTTATTTAATCTTGGGAATAACTAACGTTTTTAAAATAAATTTACTTTAAAATAATAAACTTAATATGATGATTAAGGATTTAATTAAGAAGTGATGTTTTTGAAAGTTAATTAACTTAAAGGATTAAGCTGATTTGGTTAATGAGAATTAACTACAAGGGTTAGTAATAAAGGTTTACATAATAACTAAAGTAATTAATTTAGATAGATGATTTGTCTTTAATTAATAAAGGATAAATTTATTTATGAAAGTAAATTAAAGATAATTACCTTGTGTAATTAAATAGGAGATAATTACCTTGTGTTATTAAATAAAAGCCAATTCCTTAGTGAAATCATTAAAGGATAAATAATTAAATGGTAATTAATCGAATGGTGATTAATTAAGATAATTAATGTAGGGATAGTTAATTAATTTAAAGTTAAATAAATAAATGAAGAATGATAATCAATTGAGGATAATTAATTGGAATTAAGATTTAATTAATGATTAAGGATTCATTTATTAAAATAATTAATTAAAAGTCAATAAATAAACGTAATTAAGGTTTAATTAATTACAATTAAGGGTTAATTAATTAAAATAGTCAATTAAAGAAATGATTAATTTATAAAGGTGGTTAAGACTTAATCGATTATAGTTAATGATAATTAATCATTGATTAAAGATTTCTAATGGAAGTAAGTATGTTGTTGATAAATTAAAAACCACACGATTTATTCATCTTAATTAAAGGTGTTTGATTGCTATTGAATGATGTGTGATGGATTGATATATTTGATATGTGATGTGATGCTATGCAATGCTTTGTGCTGAGCTGTTATATTTTGTGATGTATATACTGTTGTATGAATATAAAAACCCCTTGTCCCGTAAACGACATTTGAATTTCGATGCGGCAGGAAGTCGGATTCCAATTGGTTATCCGAAACCCACATTGAATTGTAATGGTAAATCTTTGTGATTGATAAATTTATTTTATCTATGAATATGTTAATAATGATAAGCGTTATGGGATATACCGCTTATCGATATGATTGAATCTGTGATGATTGATGTTGTGCACTATTGTGTTGAACCCCTGGACCACACCTATACACACACAAATATGGGTTGCACATGGAGATTGGTTAAGTCACAGATTTTTGAAATAGTTTAAAATTTGAATTTTTAAGTTCAAATGATTTTGGAAATGGATTGGGTTTAAAATAAAAAGCCTTTAAAAATGGATTTCAAAAATTAAAGTTATTTTTGAATAACTTGATTTAATTTTAAAATTTGATGAAATTAAATCCTATCTATGATTTTAAAAGGTTATACAAGTTTATATGGGTCTTAAACCATTTTAAAAGTGTTGTTTTGGGAATTTAAATTTAACCCAAAGATTTAACTTGTATAAATGAAATCGGATTTCTCTAAAATGAAAACCGTTTGTTTTCGAACAATAAAGCTTTCACATAAGAAATGAACTTCCAATTTGTGTTAAAAGGATTTCAAGTTTAAAATTGAAAATGGTTTTCTAGGTTATAGATAAATCTTTGGAAACGTGTTTTGAACGCTATAAGTTAAATCTTTAATTGGAAGATTTAATTGGGTTAATCCAATTGAAATGGAAATTGGTTTGGAATCTATGAATAGATCTTTGTGAAACTGGGTGAACTTTGTGAAATGAATCTTTTTGTTTAAAAGATTTGAAATGGTAATTTGTTTAACCATTTGAAAGAAAAGTTTAGATTTTTAAGTTGTGACTTAACTAAAATCCCATGTCCACATATTTTTAAATATTGCGCTCAATATTCGGTTTAGCCGTGAGAGGACCTTGTGTCATATAACCCATTCCGAATAGTAATACGACGTTATGGATTGCATTTGAAGACCGGTGTTGAAGACCGGGTGTCTTCAAGAATGTTAGGATAACCTATCGATTGTCTCTGCACCGAGTAGCTACGGTATAGAGAGTCCATAAGTGATGGGAAGTTCGATTGGGATTGTGGATACCTGGATTGCAAGGGCTTCTTCGAAAGTGCCTTCGGTTCTGTTCGAACCCAGAACAGACTTGTATGGTTGTGTGTCCGACATTACACTTTGAGATATTAAACTGATCTCTATCAAATACATTTCTGCTTGGTGGCGGAGAATTTATTCTCTTAGCTTAACACCCTTCTCTGAAACGTACGAGCTTAGAGGTTATGTAGTTGATATTTATCAGTGATATACTCCCAATTTGGTAGTGTGACATACTAAGTGCTGCTGTGTGTTGATGATCATTTGTGATCAAAACATGGCTTTTGTATAAAGCGTAGCTTTGCGGACAAGACTTGCTCATCTAGGTGAAACGTGATGGGGGATTCTCGCTTTTTGTTTGGTGGCAAGCAGGAGACTCTTACCCCCACACGTCCTCTTTACGGGGTTGGTTAGGCATAAGCTGTGACAGTCGAAAGGCTGGCCGTAAAAGCAAGTTTCGGGTACCAGTGTAGGCCACGGCGGGGCTGGGATGGTTGAAAAGCCTACCAGTCGAGATTGGCCGCTGTCGATGGTTGAAAAGCCTAAACTACTACATTTGGTATCAAGCTGAAGGTTAAAACTTCAGCTTAGGAGTATAACACGTTAAGTAACTCATTAGAGATAGGGTGAAGTATACCCTAGAATGAGTATATCCCTAAGATATCCGTTCAAGTACCTTAGTAAATTCTCTTACTATCCACTGATAGTGAGTATGAGTACGAGAAGGGGACGAGATAGGGGACAGGGGAGTACCACTACAAATGGTCAATACCATGCAAAACCGAAAACAACTTTCCTCTCAATCTCCTTTGATTCGATTTCCAAATTCTTTTGATATCTTTGTGACAGCTCCAGAAAGAAGTTCGGTGTGATGGTGGCCCTACGAATCGTTGTAGAAAAATTCTTACTTCGTATCTTCATCCATTTTTTATCAGCTTTTCGTTTTAAAATCTAATGAATTTGAAAATTTAAATTTTAGATAAATTGAAAATTTTAAATTGAGTTAAATTGGTTAATAAAATATGAGGATACATTTGAATTGTATACATAAAACGATATCAGTTAAAACAAAATTTGGAATTCTATCATAATTTCTTGTGTGGATCCAAGTCCGAAGAGGGACAAGTTATATATACTTTGGGGTATTCTGACTTGAATTTGGAATCCACATCTAGTATTTGAGAATTATGGAATGTTAAATCCATATGTCTATTCTTTGGGAATCCGATATATTCTACGAACGATTAGTTATCCCTCAAACTAATCAATGCCGTTGCATATTCGTAGACCGGTGGACCCAAGTATTTTGCGTAACATTGTATGAGTTGTTCTCATATTGTTGATATTCTAATTTGGCAAACAGAATGGAGAATAAATATTTTGATCTGATCCGATCAATCATTTCTTTATCTTTCATCTATTCTTTTTGTCTTCCTTGCAATATTCGAGGAAATTTTTTTTCAAGGGGGGAATCTGCAATGGTCCTGATTCTTAATTAAATTTAAATTTCTAATTAAATTGGTTTTTGAATAAATTTGTAGATTAATATGAATTTTTCAAATTAAATAGGAAATTTATTTATTTAGACATTGATTTTAAAATTAACTGTGGAGTTGAGATTGGATATTTAAAATCTTATAAAAAAAAAGGTAACACCCTAAAAATTTGTCAATATAAATTGATAATATATTTTAAACATTTGAAATTTAATTTAAAAATAACTTGAGAAAAATCTCGAAACAAAAAAATAAGTAATAAACTATGTATAAATGAATTCCAATTTCTTGAGTTTAAAATTTTGAAATAATTGATAATTAATATAAAATCTTAGATTTAATTGTGAAATTAATTGTGAATTAATTTGAAAATTTCTAGAATAAACAAAATTTTAGATTATAAATAGGATTTTTGTTTGAAATGCAAGGATAAGTATTTTATAAATAAATTGAAATAAAAAATAAATGTATTAAAAATAAAATATAAATTAAAAGTTTTGAGAATTAATAAAAAGGTTTAAAGGTATTTTCTCTCATATTTGGAAGAAAAATGTAGTTTGCAAATGAATTCAAGGCAATTGTATAAACATAAGTATACATATATTTAAATTAAATTGGAAATAATAATAGATAAATGTAATTTGTATGAGGATATAAACATAAATTTTTAAAGACAAGGGATTTAAACATAAAAGCACTCATTTGTATAAGTGTTTAAGGCTCATGATGATTTTTTAACAAATGGCATCCAACATATTTGATTAAATAAAATAATTAAATAAAAAGTTACAAAACCTTTCCATCTCCCCATATGAAATCATGTTTACTCTCAACAAATATGAAAAAATCAGTAATCAAAGATTTGAGGTATTTCAAATCTCAACACAAATGAAAGAAAGAAAAAAAAAGTCAGCAATGTACAAATCTGAAACCCAAGAGTTTCAGATTCAAATACAAGAGGCCGGGGCAAATTCAAGCAAATCATCACAGTTTTAAAAACAAAGAAAAGATTAAAGATTCACTGTTACAAAATCAAAAAAAAAAGAAAAATGATTCAACAAGTAAAGGAATTAACCTGAAGACAGAAGTAAAGATTTAAAATTTGGAAACAAGGCAAAGTCTTCAGCCTGGAAGTTTAAAACCAAGGAAATCAAGCCTGAAGCAAATTTCAGATCATAAAACAAAATTCAAGTTCAAGCTCAACATTTTGTGCTCTGTTCAAATCTCTCGGGTAAATTTTAACTTTATAGTTTAATAAATCTATGGTTTCAAAACCAAGTTTTAACATAAACCAAAATTCAAGGATTGCAGAAAAAAAGGAAAAAGAGCTGCAGCTTGATAGTGCAGATTCTATCAAACAATTAAAGGCAAGTAAATCTTTTTTTATAATTTGAACTTAATATTGTTAATCAGTATTAAAGCAAAGATTTAAACAGCTTTATTAACAGTGCAAGCCAAAAAAATTCAAGATCAAAGACATAAACCATTTCTGGATTTCAACTGTAGAAAAAAAAGCTTCTCTGTGTATAGCAAGAATTCAAAACTGTAAGAAAAATTAATTTTTTTTCTTATTGATGAATCAAGTGAAAAAATACAAGAGTGGATAAGCAAAGATTTTTAATTTCAAATTCCAGGCTCAGATTTTTCTTTCCAGGCTCAAACATTTCACTTTTCTTTGTCCTCTGTCTTCAATTTTGAGGAGAGCAAACGTTCAACCTTTAATCTTTTGATGCATGTGATGTATTTGTGTGGTGATGTTGTGTATATATGTTTGTCTGGATGTATTCACTTGAATGTAACTGAATCAGGTTATATGTATAGTATGCATGACTGGGTGTGTATGTGCATATACCATGTTGTGTTTTCCAGACCCTAGAATAATCAAAGAAAATTCATATCTTTTTGTCTAAACTACTTTAAGCTATGATTCCTAAAAGAAAATTGGTTGTATAGATGCTAGTTTATTTTTAAATTTGGTTTCATGAGTTTATATTAAGGAATTAATTCAAAATCAAAGAATCACAGTAAAAGTAAAACAAGTTGGGAAAATTTGATTATCAAATTCTTACAATTTGATTATGTAATTGAATCGTACTCTGGAGTAAAGAATTTTAAAAATAAAACTAGAATTTTTAGTGTTGAGTTTTGGTGGGATTTGGGTTTGAACGAAATCTCGGTTTTTCGTCAATTTCCAACAATTTACGAGAAGATGATCGTTGTGCTTGGGTCTGGTGGTGGTTCAGGTGTGGGTGGTCGGAGGAAAAATAAGGGGTGAATTTATTAATTATTGTGGCGATCGAAAAATGATGATCTAGGGTTTTGGAATAGGTTTGTTTCGTCTGAGTTTGTAAAGCAATTTCATCGTGATGGATGAACTATCGGCAATCGGTCCGGTAGGGATAACTGCGTGTGGTCAAGACGAGGCTTCAGTGAAGTTTCCATGGCCTCCGATAGCCAGAGTTGGGAGGACGATGTGTTTATGGTGGTCTGATTCTGTTACAATCTGGGTTGTGACGTTCGATCGCGAGTTCGTCAATGTTTGGAATACCTGAGTGCTCGTGGAGTTCAGGTGAGTTGCTGACGACTTGGTGGAGGCTGGGGCTTCGACCAACAACGACGCTTTCGTTTGTGCATGTGCACGAACTTCTGATAGGTATCAGTGGCATATGTTAGGAGAAGAAGAAGATGAGGGACTCGGGTTCGTGTGCGTGCATTACAGTGTGTGACTCGAAGCAGTGAACGTTGCAAGGGTCTCGAAGTCATACTCGGGGAAATCGAAAAATAGCTCGGGTCTATTGGTTTCAGTATAAAAACTGTTTTAACTTTTAAAATAAATCAATTTTTACTTAATAATTTCCTTAAAAACTACTTCCTTTCAAAATAATAAATTCTTATTTAATCTTGGGATAAACTAATGGTTTTAAAATAAATTTACTTTAAAATAATAAACTTAATATGGTGATTAAGGATTTAATTAAGAAGTGATGTTTTTGAAAGTTATTTAACTTAAAGGATTAAGCTGATTTGGTTAATGAGAATTAACTACAGGGGTTAGTAATAAAGGTTTACATAATAACTAAAGTAATTAATTTAGATAGATGATTTTTCTTTAATTAATAAAGGATTAATTTATTTATGAAAGTAAATTAAAGATAATTACCTTGTGTAATTAAATAGAAGATAATTACGTTGTGTAATTAAATAAAAGCCAATTCCTTAGTGAAATCATTAAAGGATAAATAATTAAGTGGTAATTAATCGAATGGTGATTAATTAAGATAATTAATTTAAGGTTAGTTAATTAATTTAAAGTTAAATAAATAAATGAAGAATGATAATCAATTGAGGATAATTAATTGGAATTAATATTTAATTAATGATTAAGGATTCATTTATTAAAATAATTAATTAAAAGTCAATAAATAAAAGTAATTAAGGTTTAATTAATTACAATTAAGGGTAAATTAATTAAGATAGTCAATTAAAGAAATGATTAATTTATAAAGGTGGTTAAGACTTAATCGATTATAGTTAATGATAATTAATCATTGATTAAAGATTTCTAATGGAAGTAACTATGTTGTTGATAAATTAAAAACCACACGATTTATTCATCTTAATTAAAGATGTTTGATTGCTATTGAATGATGTGTGATGGATTGATATATTTGATATGTGATGTGATGCTATGTAATGCTTAGTGCTGAGCTGTTATATTTTGTGATGTATATACTATTGTAAGAATATAAAAACCCCTTATCCCGTAAAACGACATTTGAATTTCGATGCGACAGGGAGTCGGATTACAGTTGGTTATCCGAAACCCACATCGAATTGTAATGGTAAATCTTTGTGATTGATGAATTTATTTTATCTATGAATATGTGAATAAAGATAAGCATTATGGGATATATCGCTTATCGATATGATTGAATATGTGATGACTGATGTTGTGCACTATTTTCTTGAACCCCTGGACCACACCTATGCACACACAAATATGGGTTGCACGTGGAGATTGGTTAAGTCACAGATTTTTGAAATAGTTTAAAATTTGAATTTCTAAGTTCAAATGATTTTGGAAATGGATTGGGTTTAAAATAAAAAACCTTTAAAAAGGGATTTCAAAGATAAAAATTATTTTTGAATAACTTGATTTAATTTTGAAATTTGATCTAAATTGAATCCTAAATTTGAAATTAAATCCTATCTATGATTTTAAAAGGTTATACAAGTTTATATGGGTCTTAAACCATTTTAAAAGTGTTATTTTGGGAATTCAAATTTAACTCAAAGATTTAACTTGTATAAATGAGATCGGATTTCTCTAAAACGAAAACTGTTTGTTTTCGAACAATAAAGCTTTCACATAAGAAATGAACTTCCAATTTGTGTTAAAAGGATTTCAAGTTTAAAAATGAAAATGGTTTTCCAGGTTATAGATAAATCTTTGGAAACGTGTTTTGAAAGCTATAAGTTAAATCTTTAATTTGAAGATTTAATTAGGTTAATCCAATTGAAATGGAAATTGGTTTGGAATCTATGAATAGATCTTTGTGAAACGAATCTTTTTGTTTAAAAGATTTGAAATGGTAATTTGTTTAACCATTTGAAAGAAAAATTTGGATTTTTAAGTTACGACTTAACTAAAATCCCATGTCCATATATTTTTAAATATTTCTCTCATTATTCGGTTTAGCCGGGAGAGGACCTTGTGTCATATAACCCATTCCGAATAGTAATACGAAGTTATGGATTGCATTTGAAGATCGGTGTTGAAGACCAAGTGTCTTCAAGAACTTTAGGATAACCTATCGATTGTCTCTGCACCGAGTAGCTACGATATAGAGATTCCCTAAGTAATGGGAAGTCTGATCGGGATTGTGGATACCCGGATTGCAAGGGCTTCTTCGGAAGTGCCTTCGTTCTGTTCGAACCCATAACAGACTTGTACGGTTGTGTGTCGGACATTACACTTTGAGATATTAAGCTGATCTCTATCAAATACATTTCTGCTTGGTGGCGGAGTATTTATTCTCTTAGCTTAACACCCTTCTCTGAGACGTACGAGCTCAGTGGTTATGTAGTTGATATTTATCAGTGATATACTCCCAATTTGGTAGTGTGACATGCTAAGTGCTGCTGTGTGTTGATGATCATTTATTGATCATTTGTGATCAAAGCATGGCTTTCGTATAAAGCGTAGCTTTGTGGACGAGGCTGCATCAGGACCTCACACCCCGAAAATGGTCGAAACAGGAAAGATGCGGCAAGGTTATGAGGGTCACGCCCTTTAGGTTGTGTCATTCCCTTCTGGAAAAGGGTGGTATCATGGTATGGAGCCCAGATATTGACTCATGTGGATACTGCAGATCTATTACTTTGTGATTGCTTTGTGGTTTAAAGGCGCCTCGGATAAAGGTCCCCAAGGGCCGGGGGATGGCATGCTCGAGTAGTAGTACCTAGTTATAGAGGTAACCTGGCCTTGTGTTGGCAGAGATCCGGTTAGGTTCTTGGGACATCCCGCCAGAGGCGATCCCATGGACAGTAGGAAGTTCCTTAGCCTGACCATTTGTTGGAAATCCAATCAAAACAATAGCGCCTTGTATGGTTTTTGTTGTATAACCTGTCATGAAATGTGGCGATAACCTGCTATTGAACATGGTAGCTATAGTAGGCATACGATACTGCTCGTATGTTGGCTAGGATTTATATTATACTTTTGAAATGATTTTCTACACTATGCACTAGTAATAATATCAAAGAAACTTTCTCGTATTGAGCATATTTGACTATCATAAGGAGAAATCTCCTCCAATTCTGCGTTTGCATTGTGTGTGTGGCGGAAGGCCTTATGGTAGTTTCATTTTCTAAAAAGCATTGCGGATTTCAAATTTAAATTCTTTATTTGTTTTAAAGACCAACTGTTTTTGTTTGCTCATACCAGTCCCACGACTGACCTAGAGTTTATTGTTCCTTTCCTAAACTCTGGGTGCCCACAATTTTCCCGGACGGGCAGTCTAGAGTTGGGTTTTTCAGATAGTCAGGTTTAGTAGATTGTCTGGAGCTAGTTCAGTCTTTGGATCAGGACTGCACTTGCTTATCTTTGCACATCGTTATTGGCAGTTCGAGCTATTTCTGGATTGGTGCCCTGGAGATGGAGATTATCGACGCTGGAGTTCTTCCTTGATGATCACCTTGGAGATTTTTGTTCCGCTGCTGGTGTTATATTTTCTTTCCGTTGTTGGTGTTATATTTACTTTCCGCTGCTATTATCTTGTATCTTACCTCTGATGTATATTGGTATTTGTTGTATCATTCTATTGTATCATATTGTATCAAATGTTATATCATATGTATTATTCATTTTCTTCCGCTGTGTTGTACTTAATGTGTTATAGGCTCCGGCGAACCAGATTCGACGTTTGGATCTGCGGCATTTGAATACGAGTGTCGTATTCGGTGTCAATTTTCGAAGGTCGAGTCAGGATCGTTTCACACTCGTTCTATTGAAAAAAATCGAAAAGTGAAAATAAGGAAAATATTCTTTGTTTTGATTGCTTCCATCCAAACAAGACTACAGAAGGAAAGAAAAATCGTTTGTGCCAATGGAGTAGTGGAGAGATACTTTTAAGGAGTTCAACCACCTTGCCTTTTTCTTGATCAATGGCAGTTGGTGGCTGTCAGTTCTCTCCAATATGACACACGAAATCCTCTAGCCACGGTCTATATGATCAACAAGAATAAATGTAGGGCATGTATTTGAAAAGGCATGGATTGAATGTTGAAAATAAGGGGACTGGGTTTGATAAGCTTATAATGATAATCGTATATTTTTAAAAGATGGATACAAAGGATAATAGAGACGACAGAGTTGGAGAAAAGGAAGAATGCGGTAAGCCTAGGCGACAGAGAATTAGAGAATAAAGATGGTTATACACATCTTACAATATTTGCATACATAATCAGTGTGGTAATGTTTATGTTAGATTCTATTATTTTTCGATCATATATCAAATGTAATTGATCATTTTTTATTAATTATATTAATTAAATGTGTGGTTATTTTAGTTGCGTATAATCACATATACTTTAAAGATTATTTTTATCTGAGGGAACAGCAATATTGTTGCAATCTTTCTCAGCACAAATTGTGTATTGTTCCTTATTTTAATTAATATGAAAATTTTATAGTGTATATATCACATATGATGAAAGGTGGTAGCATATTTTCGAAAAAACTTTGTTCACCTTGCTAAATTAGAGTCAATTAGTATGCAAAATTTATAATGTATCTATCACGTATTATGAAAACGTAGTAGTATATTTTCAAAATCTTTTTTCACCTTGCTAAACTACAGTCAAGTAATATGAAGGTTCTAGGTCGTAGTGATAAAACTTAAGTGTGAATTCAAAAGATTATTATATTAATTGTTCTATTTTCACACATTTTATTCTTGAAATATATATATTTAGAAGAAGAATGCAAATCTAAATACTTTTTGATCGTTTAAAAGGGTGCATCTGGAAATGATATTGTGTACATATGTAATATCATTTAAGTTAGATCAATCTGTTTTTGAAGTATGAACACAATAAAAAAAGGACAATGAAAGGAATTCACTTTGAATTTTGATCTTTTACGTTCATTTGCAGCTCATCTCACATACAATACTAATTTTTTCTATCAGCAAATTCACACTTTCTCCCTAGCTAATCTACCTATATTTAATCAGTTGCTTTGTAATATAGTCTTGTTTGTCTACTTATTTAAAAATGTGGCTTTTTTGGATAGTCACTGCCAAATCATTGATTTGAGAGGTTTAAAAAAATAACTGGTTGCAATGAGGCCGATGCGGTGATGAAACTTAATGGAAAAGACTGGAGTTTGAAAATAAAAATGGGAGTTTTAGAAAATATGAAAGAATAATATGTTTTAGCTTCCATTCCAAAATTTTGTATAATGGAATTCAAAACTTGGGAAGTTGGATAAAATTATTATATCCTGCTATTGTTTATAATTAGGTTACTATACTAACAAATAAAAAAAATATTGGCGCTGGATTATATTATTAACTTTTATAGTGTTGTACTTACTATTTTGGAAAATTCGGGTAGAGATATGAACAAATACATAAATTTTCTAACAATATCAAAAAAGTTCAACTATTATTTAAATTGACTTTCAAACTTATTTGTATCTATGTAAATACAATACTTCTTGCATATACATACTCCGTGAATGCAACATAACTTCATATTATCTCCCTTTTCACTTCTCTCTTTATCTACTCTCTCCATGAATTTGAAGTGATTTTGTATAATTCCAAATTGGAAAACAACTATATTGCCCACTTGATGGAGCGCGAGAAAAATGGGCAATCTGCATCGAAGTGGTCATCGTCCGACACAGCGTTCGATGCTAAGTGTTTTTGTTAGAAAATTGGACAATTAGACCCATTGTCATTTCTCTTACTTTGCCCTTTTGTTTCCCATTCACAACACAAAAACACCTTGCTCATTTGCTGAACTTTCCTCGGTCATGCCGCATTTAAAATGCCCCTTTCAGATGTCTTGTTTAATTTGCAAAGAACGCACCATAAATGACAAATATGAGAAATGTAAGGTATGCCCACATCTATCAATTTAGTCATGCACATGCACATGCACATGTGTTTGCACTCTTCTGAACAAATGAATGGATGCAAGGAAAATAATTTTACGGTAGGGATTTTGTGTGTTAAAATAAAATAATTAGTTTTGTGGGTTACGGATCTTTTGTGGGGTGAAGTTATTACTAATAGATGCATATGCATATGTGATGAGTGTCTTTGACATTGTCATGTAGTAATTTCTACTACTTTCAATTTTTATATAGCAGTGTTAAGATTATTGAGCAATCAAATATTTATGTGTGTATCTTTTTTTAGTAAGATGTATTAAGATGCGGTGTGTGTGTATAAACTAGGCGAACCCATACTACACACAGGAAGTTTCACCATATAATTTATTTAACAGTGTTTTCTCGGATTTGTTGTTATACGAAGGTGAAAATGTTTGCTTCTGAATTGTAATTTTTTTCATAACTTTTTATTAAATGCTATTAACAAACTTTTAATAAATCTACTTAGGTAATCTCGGATGCAAAAAGTATAACTAATACCTTTGAACCACGATGACTTTACAAAACAAACGTTAACATCAAGTATTTGTTATACTAAACTTGGTAAGCATTACATTACTAAGATTGACTATTCGTTTTTCAAGTCTAAATGACATTCAATATGGATTTATCCAATGTTCAAATAATAACTTCAATATATACATTGTTTGCCATGTAATAGTGTTCTAAACCTATAATATAGAAAATATGCTCTAAGTGAAATAATATTCCAAAATTAGTTCAAAAAAAATGAAATTACAACCTTTGCATTACTATACATTTTTTTAAAATTGGATACTTAGGTGGTAGTACAAAGCTTTATTTCTCTACTTTTCTACATAGACAATATTAACTAAATTAGAAAAAAAATATCATGGTACCTAGGAAATACTATATCTTCTAACTCTTATAACATAATATGATATGAAAATAATACATAATATTTCATTAAAGACGACAGTTATATCAAATGATGTAAGAAAAAATATACAATGAAAAAAATTAGTAAAAATGAGTTGTTGTTTATTATTAGAATAAGTAATTATAGATGCTTATATTACAATATAGAACAAAATTTGAAATAAAAATTAGAATGTAGTATGGTAAAATAATGATTTTATAAAATGCAAGAAATAAATAGTTAACTTGTTTTATTATGAATTAAAATCGTGGAAATTGTTTTTTACTTTGAGATAAATTAATCCTTTTGCCATAAAAATCATAAATAAAACCTGCATTTTTAATATGTGCATTAACTATCTTTGTTGGTTTCCTTAAAATTCTTTATAATAATTTATTGAATAGAAACACCTATCATATCTCTCCTCCTTCAACAAGGCTGTGTCACTTGTTACCTAACTCTAGATTCAAACATATTTTTTATTTTATTTTCACGTTTTTATTCAATAATTTCTCATTTTCATCTTATCTTTTTTTATTCTTTGTTGCAAACATTGTCCACAAATTTTCATCGAAAATTCAGTCAGAAATAGACGAAATATTTCTAGAGTACGAATCCAATGTCAGTTTTAATGCTTTTAATATTATTCATTTAAATATTGAATTATCAACACAATATGTAATTTATAACATAATCAGATTATAATTCATGTTTGGGTAAATATATAATCATGTTCCATAACATGTTGAATATATAACGTTTCCTTTCTAGCATAAACAAAAATGTAAATATAATATAGCTTTTAAACCCATAAAATTATATTAGCCTGCTGTAATATTATCTGCTAACTAAATTAAAAAATAAATCTTAGGTAAATTGTGCATATTATGTAATAAATTAAAAAAAATTAAAATTTTGCATGTTTTTGTCTAAAAGTAGTTCTAAATACAAAATATCATCATTCTGACATTCATTCATTTTGAGAAAGAAGCGTTTATGACACAAAAACCTTTTAGTTTGCAAACAATTAATCAAAATATCAATCTTTAAATTGCTGAAAAGTATCACACCTCTATATTATCTTAATGTATAAGTATGTAATAGATACCACATAAAATTGAACTCATATTTAGTTTCATATGAAGTTGAGAGAAAAAGTAAATTATGATACATATATCTACTAATTCAAACTAATTTAGAATAATTTACAATATGAATTTTTGATACATTTGGTTCCAAATTAAATTAAAGAATTGATTACACATTAATTTTGAGCAAGCTCTCCTTAATGCTTGATAAATGTATTAATTTCCATTAAGTTGAGAATTCAATTACATTGGGAATTATATATGGAAAAAATATGAAAATATACATCATATTTGAAACATAGACCAAAACCATTAATAATATCAATAATCAACTAAACCTAAAAAATGTAAATTTTTAAATTAACCAAATTACATATATTCTATAATAATTATATATTTTTTATTAAAAAACTAAGTGTACTTTTCTACGATTTAAGAATTGACTGGAGTTGAAAGTAAGAGTTTTAGAAAATTAAAACATTGAGAAAACTAAAGTAACATTATACTTTAATCCAAAAGCATAGATACTTTATGCATTCACCGGTTCACATTTTCACTTTTGAAGCAAGTATACAATTCAAGTTTATAAATGTTGTAATAAACACTATCTGCACCAATATAATAAAAATAAAGAAATAAATTATATAACACTCATTTCAACTTATAGACGATTAGATCCCATAGAAAATTTTCACATATAAATAAATATAAAATGGATATATTTATTGCTATAAATAAATATAAAATTGTATATACTAATAAATGAATATATATTTATTGATACATGCAACAAAAAGTTGAAGTAACTATAAACACATTTACTATTTTATATATTCTAATATAAACTAAATTGAGAATTAATATATTTTTTATTCTAACTTTTTCTCTTTGTTCCGAACCAAATTTGTAATTTGAGAAATAATTACATATCAATTATTAAATTACTTCTCTCTAAAGCAACATTAATGAATTCATTATCACTAGTGGGCATATTCGTTCAATTATATTAAATAACCAAATACTAAAGAATGAAAAATATAAACATACCCATTAACAACTAAAATAAATAATAAACATGTTATTAAATTTTCAAATTAACCAATAAAACACATATTATTTAGTTAATTTATAAAAAATAATCTATTTTTAAAGCTAATCATTTAGGTTAAAACTAAAAGCATAAAAATAAAGTTGTATGACGCTAAAAGCACTCAAGAAAGTGCTTCTTAATACCAAGGAATGGCTGCCTAATACCATACTTCCTAATACCATGCTTATTTCTCCACTCGGTAATTACTTACCTAAGAAAAGCACTTTTCTTTTCTAAACCTTGTTTCTTCTTCTTCATCACGTAAATTCCAAAACCCTAAGCCTGCACTTTCTCTTTCTTCTTTATCATGTAAATGCTAAGGCCCTAATATCCAACTTTCTTATTCTTCCTCAGGTTAAAACCTAAACCCTAAACCTAAAATCTCCATAGTTTGGAAAGGTTCCAGATCGCGAAATCTCCTCCAGATCTCAGCCGCCGCTACCCCTAGCTTTCGCCGCCGATCCATCATCCACCAGATCTCCTCCACTTTCGCCTCTGAGATGTCTACGTCCTTGCCACTGATTCCCCAATCCAATCGACCACCAGACCGTCCACCGTCAGCCATGGATCCACCTCCGGGATTTCCGCCGCTAGCTGCTACGCCCCGAGACAACACTGATGAAGACGGATTTACTTTGGTAAGCCGTCGAAAATGGAAACGAATCCCCTCACACTCGCCTTCTTCACAAACTGGTAATTCTACGAAAAGGAATTTACATCAGAAACAAGATTATCCGCCTTGTCCACGTTCTGACCCTATTACTAGTAAAGTTAACAATAATTCAACTCATAATAATGATTCCCAATATCCCCCAACCGTAAACAAATCCGCTACGAATAGATGGAATTTTTCCACAACAGCCAGTCGGGCTTGGAATGAAGTAGTTAAAGGCAACAACATTCCTATTACTATCCCACTGAAATTTTATCAACCACGTGAAGTAAATTCACTTCAATGCGCCATAATGTCTGAAGAAGTGGTGATAAAGGCCAAAAAACAATGGGATAACGCTATAGTGATTTATGTAGTTGGTCCGAAACCGTATTATCCATACTTCAAAGATTATATCCTCAGAGTATGGAAACCAGAAGATGAATTCTCTATTTATTCTAAGGAAAATGGATTCTACGTAATAAAATTCAACAAAAAACAAGACTGTGATAAAATCCTGGAAGGAGGTCCTTATTTCTATAATAAAAAGTTAATGATGATGAAAAGATGGTCTCTGGGAATGCAACTCAACAAAGAACTTCTTCATTCAATCCCGATTTGGATACGACTTCCTAACCTCCCCCTAGATTATTGGACAGAAGAAGGAATTAGTCGTATTGCTTCAGTGCTTGGTGCCCCAATCAAACTAGATAAGTTTACTGAAGGCATCATTAAAATAGCCTATGCACGAGTGCTAGTTGAAATTAAAAACTCGTTCAAATTCCCCAATAAAATCCCTATTCTAACCGAAGATGATAAATTATTATGGCAAGAAGTAAGTTATGAATGGAAACCATCATTATGCACGAATTGCTCAAGTTTTGGACATGCTGAAACTAATTGTCAATTTCACAAAGAGTGGCAACCAAAAACAAATAATGGAGTCCCAAATGAGAATAATCCAGATATGATGATAGATAGCAATGGCAATACAAACGAGAACGAAATCCTCAATAATCACAACAATGATGAAACTCGAAGTGTTTCACAGAAAACTGCTAAATCTTTAGAACAGGAAAAACCTTCAAACAGTAATCCCCTAAGTATTGATAATATAGACACAACACTAAATCAACCAGACCAAATTCAGTCAACTCATCAAAAACATGCTGAGGTGAACAATAATATATGTTTCAGTCCAAAAATCATTAGTACAGAACCACAATCAAATATACACAGTAAGAATGTAGACACAGAGCTACTCCTTAGCGACTGCAGTGAAGAATGCATGATCCAATCTGATAAGGAATCAGTGCCTGAATCTACAGAGCAACACACCACTGTTTTGCGAATTCCCAAGTCCAGTAATACTCGAAAAATAAGGACAGATGAAACCCCTTTTGAATTTAAGGCTTCAGCAAATTCAGATGTTGTCGATAATCCTGCATGGCATACCATGGTGAATCAATTAAAAGGAAAGAACAAAAAGTCGAAAAAAGCAAAGTTGCTGGGGAATGCTACCCCCATAGAAAACAGTAGCAATCCTGAAATCAAATTATAGATGGAGTTCCTATTTTGGAACATCAGGGGTATGAATGCCCCATACAAACAACTGGAAATCCGGAGATTATTGAATAACAGTAAATTTTCCTTTATTAGCATACTTGAAAATAAACTCACGTTAAATAGTATTGATAGCTTCATGAATAAAATCCAAAATAAGTGGAAATTCTCTCATAATATTGTGGATGGTCAAAAATGTCGTATTCTTATAATTTGGGATTCAACTCAGTGGTCTAATATTATTCTTCACACGAATGAACAATACATTACTGCAATCCTACATAATTCTAGTGGTCTTAGTGTGATATGTACATCTGTTTATGGTCACAATGATGAAATAAGAAGAAATGACCTATGGAAATATCTCATCGAGCAATCTCTGAATATTAATCTTCCTTGGTTAGTGGCAGGAGATTTCAACTCAATTTTATCACACAATGAAAGATTAAATAATGGAGTCTGTTCTGATATGGGTGATCAAGTTTTTATAGATTGCATAAATAAGTCAAAGTTAATTGAGCCAATTTTCTCAGGTAACTTCTATACATGGAGAGGAGGACTTCATTTCTCAATACATAGCAAAATTGATAGAGTATTTGTAAATGATTTATGGTCTGAAAAGTTCAAACAATATGGTATAAACTTTGGAAATCATTCAATTAGCGACCATACTCCTATCACAATTAAACTTTCTAATCAGAATATGAAAAGAAGGAGCATACCTTTCAAGTATAATAATTCGTGGCATCGACAAAGAGGATACCAGAATATCATACAGCCAGTTCTGGAGCAGAAATTTCCAGGTAATGCTCTCTACAATCTCCTATGTAAATTGAAAATTGTGAAATCTGAACTAAAAATCTGGATGTCAAGTAACAGCAATATATATTCAGTACTAGATAAATTAAAGGAGGAAACAAATGAAATCTATAAACAGTTAGTTCAAGAACCTCTAAATAGTAACCTAGTTGAAGAATATTGCACACAAAATGAACAGATTCATGAGATAATGAGGAATATTGCAATAGATAATGAGCAAAGAATGAAAATTAACTGGTTGACGAAAGGAGACAAACCAACAGAATTCTTCTTTTCGAAAATTAATAATATCAAACCAGCAAGAGGAAATAATCTCATTCTTCAAGACAATGGATCTTGGTTTTCAGCATCAGAAAAAATTGGTTCAGAAGCTATAACATATTTTTCAAATCTCTTCTCATCGCCCATAGACAAGTTACAATTTCCAGACATAATTTGTAAGAGAATCCTATCACAAAATGCAAAAGAAAATCTGTGTAAACCTTTCCTACTTGAAGAAGTTAAAAATGCAGTCTTCCAAATTAATGACAATAGTTCCCCTGGACCAGATGGAATAAATTCAAAATTCTACAAAATTCATTGGGAGCAAATCAAAAATGACATATGGGATGCAATGAACAGTATTCTACAATCAGGGAAAATTATTAAAGAAATCAATCATACTTTTATCTGTCTCATCCCAAAAAAACCAAATGCAGTGGATATGATAGATTTTAGACCAATCTCTTTATGTAATGTGTCTTATAAAATACTTGCAAACCTTTTATGCAATAGAATGAAGTCACTCATGAATGAACTTATCTCATATAATCAGAATGCATTCATCCCGGGAAGAGTTATTACTGATAATTCCCTTCTAGCATTCGAAATGATAAGAGGTTTCAACAGGAAAAAATCTAACAATTTATGTCTGAAAATTGATCTACACAAGGCGTATGACAAAATTAATAGAGATTTTATTCATCATATGCTGATTTCAATGAATTTTCCCCTCATTTTTGCTGATCTCATATACGAATGTATTACAACTCCCACGTTCTCAGTGCTAGTAGAAGGATCACCATATGGTTTCATCAATAGTTCAAGAGGGATAAGACAGGGTGATCCCCTCTCACCATACCTATTTGCCATAGCAATGGAATATTTGACTATTAACCTGGAAATGGAATTTCTCAAAGGCAACTTAAGCCCCATTTATCAAATAGAACCAGTGGTCACACACTTGATTTATGCAGATGACATTCTGATCTTAACTAAAGCTACAGTTCAAAATGCCACCTGTATCAAGCATGTTTTTCAAAATCTGAATAACATAACGGGACTGGAGTTAAATCCCAAAAAAACCACTCTTTTTCTTAGCAAGGGGGCCATAAATAAAAATCAGATAGCCAATACCCTTAATGTCTCCATTGGTAATTTGCCAATAATTTACTTAGGCATACCTTTATCAAATAACAAATTAAGAGCAAGAGACTTTGGAGAGTTGATAGACCAAATAAACAAAAAGTTCAATCATTGGCACAGCAAGATGTTAAATATCAGTGGCAGAACTGAATTAATTAAAACTGTAATTCATCCTATACTGCAGTTTTGGCTTCAATTCACACAATTTCCAGTGGCAATTATACAGCGAATCAACACTTTGTGCGCAAATTTTTTATGGAAATCTAAAGCTCACCAAATGAAGTGGGAAGAAGTGTGTAGAACTAAAAGTGAGGGTGGATTTGGTATAAGAAAAATTGAAGATATTTCTAAAGCAGTGGCTACCAACTTGTTGTGGAAATTCATCAATTGTGATTCTCTATGGGCTAAATGGACTCATAATAAGTACTGTAAAAATGAAAATTTCTGGAATGCTTCCATAGATCATAATGCTTCATATACTTGGAAAACATTACTTCGAGCAAGACAGTGGTGCAAAGGTCTCATTACTAAAAACATTGTAAATGGGGATACTACAAGCTTATGGTTTGATCCCTGGATTAATGGTACATCATTAATAGATAATGTAGGCTGGAATGCCATGACAGTGCTTAGAGGAAGTGATAAAAAAGTATCTGATTTGATATCCAACAATAAATGGAAACAGAACATCAATTTTGTTCCAACTCAATATCATCAAACTATTCACAATATTAACATTCAACCACAGATGGAAAAAGACCACTGGAAGTGGATCCCCAGCAACAATGGTCAATATACATTGAAGTCAGCATGGAACCAACTAAGAAACAAGCAATCAGAACACTTCTGGACAAAAATTATATGGGGAAAGGGATGTGCCCCTAAAATGTCAACGTGTGCTTTACTGGCCATCCAAAATAAATTGAAAACTAAAGTTCGCATAAGTAGATGGAACACAAACATTGATCAACAGTGCAATTTATGTACAAATCACTTAGAGGACAGAGATCACCTCTTTTTCAATTGCCCGTACTCTAGTAAACTATTGGAAAATGTCATGCAAAAATTGAACTTAGATTTCAAGCTTAACTTCAACATAAACCATATTCTGGAATGCATAAGTAAAAGAAACAAGAATCAAACTTTAATTAGCCAAATCACCAATGTTGCTTTCACTTCCCTGATTTGGAATATCTGGTGCGAAAGAAATAACAGAATCTTCAGAAACATTGAAATGCAAACCTCGATCAGAAGCACCCTAATAAATCAAGATGTTAAAAGCCTTATGCAGTACGTAATCAAGGATAGAGAAGTAAGCAGAGATACGAGTCTCATCTTTGATAACTGGAACATCGCCAACAAGCCGATGGAACCACAACAACCGCCCTGAGTTAACCATCCACCTTTTGGATTATGATGGTCCTTCTCATTTGCAGTACCAAACTTCTGCTGTTGCCTCAGATCTTTTAGATCTACCTTCTTGGGAGAAGTTTCAAGGTTACATCTCCCCATGGTTCTGATATCCAGATAAGAAAGATGTGCCTTTACGTCTTTTATTTTATTGTTTGTTTTTATTTATTTTTAATCTTTTTATCTGTCCTTTGATCAAGTTGTTACTACGGATGGTTTTGAGTGCAACCCATAATTTATTTTACTCCTCCATCTGTTAAACAACTTGGATCAGTGTTTTTACATTGTTGTAATGTTAATATATGGAAGTGATATGTACTCTTTTTCCTTGTAAGGTACCCGATTAGGTTAGGGGGGTTGCAAGGTTTTGATGAGGCATATCATGGAAATATATGCTCTTTCTTGTTAATAAAGTACCTGTTTCAAAAAAAAAAAAAAAAAAATCTCCATAGTTGAATATCAAAAGCAATTTAAATTTTCTACTTTGGATTGCTAATCAATGAAGCCCAGGAAGAAGGTGATTTAGATAATAGTCAACATTCTATGGAAGAAAATAAGATAATTTATATTTACGCTAATTTATTAGGCTTTCAGTATTATTTGCAACATGTATTTGTTTAAGGGTTATTCAATTATGGTATTTAGAAATGAGGAGTAGTCATTGACATTAATTTTCTCAATTGATTAATAGGAGATATTGTTTTTCTTGAATTCAAATAATGAAAAGGAACAAGAAAACTGTAATGATCTAAATGTGTATGTATTCCTATTGAGTAGTTGAATTTATACCGTTCATTTGAAGAATATAATAGAAAATTAATTTTTTGGCCTCTCTTAATGAATATTTTGGGTATAAAAAAAAATCAAGAATGTGAAGATTGATGATGTAGAGATTGAACCGTCTTATGTAAGTACATTTTAATTTTTTTCCATTCATTGGTTTAATTTTTATGTACATATACAAATAAACATAATTGACAATTGATGTTTATGAATTGGTTATTTGTTTTTTTTACACGAATAGTGAGAAAGCAATGAAGTATGCCAATGAGGCAATTGTAGAAGCAAGAAGAAATTAGGGCTTGGTGCTTGTTTTTTAATTGTTATGGTATTGGATAGCATATTTTTTAAATAATCGCGGTATTCTTAGAAATGGTATTAAAAAGCACTTTCTTGGATGCTTTTAGTAGCACGCATAAAATAAACCTAACATCGACTTTTGAAACTGAAAGTATAAATTGTTAAGGTCGTGCAATATACCCTAAAGGAAGGTTGAATAGGATATTTAAACTATTTCGTAGATAAACAGATAAATAATGCAAAAATGTAAATATGAAAGTAAAGAACATACAGATATATCTAGCTTCAGCCTTAGACATACTGCTACACCCAAAGTTACTATAAGGATTAAATATTCGACGCTTATAATACATGTAAATTCGCACTCTCTGCTAACCTGAATATACTAAGCCTCTGCCCAATAACTCAACCTACACTCAATACCCAGAGAACAGAATCCTTATCCTTGAACTACAACACGCATCTCACCTAGAAAAATCTAGAGTTCAATAAAAAGAAAATACAAAAAAAACAAGTTGATGACAAATTTGAAACAATGTAAAATAGAATCCCTTCTTTCTTCACGTGATTGCGTTGTTGGAGATGTAGCTTACTTCAACTGTGCACTACTATTTTGGAGTTGTTTGGTCGAGACTTGCAAGAGCTTGCTCTGATGCTCCCATTGGCTGCTGTTTGAGGGAGATGTTGAATATGATAGTATTATTGTCCATGTAAAAGTGTCTTACGTTTGGAGTTTACTGATATAGAGGTGTTTTGTCTTGAAAGGGTGATCTTATTTTAATATTGAAATGCTTATTTTGCCTGTTGTATAATAGATTTGAAGTACTTCACATGGGTAAGGCTTTTGTAGAGGTTGAGATGATAATGAATAGAATTGTATAAAGGAATGATATTTGATGATCGAAATTTGCTTGGTAAATGAAGCTTTGTTTTTATATTCGATGATTTTCTTTTGATGTAGTGTGCAGTTTTTATAGGCTCATGGAGGGGATGTGTATATATGAAATCAAATTTGTGTGAGAACATATAGAGAAGGAATTGATTTGTAAGATAGTTTGTTCCCTGTATACAAAGTAATATATATATATATATATTAGGGAAACAAATATGTGTGAGGATATATGGAGAAGGATTTGATTTGTGAGATAGTTTGTTTCCCTGTATACAAAATAAAATCTATATATAATAGGAAATAAACTATGTTGTATCTTTCAAAATATATCGTTTGATTATGTATACAATTCTTCGCTTCCATTCTCTATTTATTCCCTTTCTTCATATATACCGCCTTTGATTGTGTGTATATTTACTTACTTCTAATTTGTATTTGTTTCACTTTCTTTATATAAAGAGTCTCCGATCGTATACTGAAATATTTCCTCCATTAGATCCTTATTTATTTCCTTTTCTATGTCTACGGAGTCTTTTATTATACTGAAAGGAAAATTTTTCTACAACCAATAAATATACAACACTACACAAGCACATTAGATATTATATATATTTATTGATATTAAACAAAAATTAACTGCTATATATGACAATATTTCCATTTTGATATATATATATATATATATATATATATATATATATATATAATTTTACAAATAAAAATATATGTGTTTGAAACGTAATACGTGTAAACTGACATATGAGATGTAGTGGGCAATAATTTAAATAGATACAAAATTATGCATTGATGATTTTTTAAACTAGAACACTCTGAAAGCAAAATCAATTATAAAAATATATATTTGTTGTCATCAAACAAGATGTACACTCCACATAAATGAGAAAAAATATTTTCACCACTTGACCTACTAAACTTTACATCTACTGTATCATTAAAGTTTACAAATCATTTGTTAGAATATCAGCTTCCGAAAGAAAACTGAATGGAGAACTATTCTACCTACGGTGATTCCAACTGGTTGAACACAATCCTAGTTCGTTAGAAAATATGGAAATAATATGCATAGGAACAACATAACATAATTTAATAAAGGTAAATTTGAAGAATATAGACCTAAATAGAATTAAAAAGATAATATGGTATAAAATTATGATCATGCATGAGTGTTGGAGATGGAAATAAAAATGTTGTAAGAAGAAACATGCAAAATAGAGCGTTGATCATAATTTTGACATTACTAGAATACTAATCGAATTAGAAAATTATTATCATAGCTTAACATTTCATGGTATTTAATACAAACAGCATAACATAACATGAGAAGTATAGGTAAAACATAAATCCTGCGAAATCTAATTTTTGGAACAACTGAATAATTTTATCCTTACTTCAAATATAGATGCAAACATTATAATTGAAATGATACAAAAATAATATTATTCAAAATGAAATAATGTTTCACTAAAAAATGTCCACCAACACTATTATCACACTGATTTTGGCACTTTGATTTTGATCCATGAGACCACATCTTCAAATCATACGTAATGCGTGTTCGGAAACACTGTACATAAAATACATTAATTTTTAAATGACATGGTAATAATGTTCAGTGTTATCCTACATATTTAAAAATGGTTTGCTTATAATCAGTATAAACAACTTCATCTCCAACTTATAGAAATTACTACCATATATTGTCCGCGGGTGCGGCGCAGTCGAAAGGAGGCTTGGGTTCTGGTAAAAAGACCCAAGTTTGATTCCTACCATGCGCTTCCCTATCCTATATAAATTTAACCGGGGGTATGGGGGCTTGAATTAGCAGACGGCTTTACTGTACCCTCCTCAGGAGTTTACCGGCCTGTTGGGTTCTCCTGGGTGTTCAAAAAAAAAATTACTACCATGTAAGTACTTGATTTCAAAAATAATCTCTCGTGGTGGATACAAGAAATACATTGATTGTATTTTATTTCTATAATTGATTAGCATTAAAGAGAATATGTATGTAATTATTTTTCTCGTTAATTGAATGTAATTAAATTAGAATTAATTGCGACTGAATCTTTAATTAATTTAAAAGCAGCTAATTTGCTTTTAAAAATGTACGACAATAATATTCGATATTGTCATGCCTATTTAGAAATAGTTCGCTTATAATCACTATAAATAACTTCATCTTCAATGTATAATTATCTATGAACATTTCCATCCGCATAGGAAATTTGTAACATAAAAAATACTTCATAAAAAATTACTAATAATTAATTATCTCATTGTTTCGTAATATAACTAAGAATTTGTAGAAACCATAAATGTGAGTTTTTTATAAATATTTCGTAGTATATTAAACAACACAATAGAAAAATGTATAAAATGTAGATTGGTTAAGAGAGTAATACCCAAATGTATAAAAAATAAGTTTAGATGACCGAGACAACAGAGAACTTTTTTAAAAAAAAAAATCAAGTTTGCAATATACGTGTTTAAAACTAAACGTTTCACAATATTTTAAAGTTGCATACTGAAGATAGAACAAAAATATTTCTTGTTCATTTATATTCTTTCCCTTCACTGTTTTATTACAAGTTAATTTTTATGTATCCCTTTACTTCAAATATAATTTTTCTCTTCTAACTTTTTTTTTGAAAATAAGAGTGTCTTTTATCCAAACAGATCACTCATTTTGATGTCTCGAGGACTCGAACGAATGACCTCTAAAATATTAGTCTAAAGCACCATACTTTAGCCACATAAGCTAGAGTTCATTGACTTGATCTTTTTCCATATATACTTATGGTTAATGTGCTACCATTGACACTCGAAAAATGCTTCTGGGTTGCAGAAATAAAGGCCACCTTACAAAGTTTGCTTTTATGTTCCCTAACACCAACTGTTATTTTCTTTGAACTAAACAAATATCCAAATTTTTAAAAAACATAGCATTATCCCTCCTCCTTTTCCAGATATTAAGAAAACAATTTTTCATTTGAAACATAAGTGTATTGTCAATTGTATTATAATTTCATCCTCCATATAACAACCAAAAAATAAAAAAAAAACATGAAAAAAAAGAATTAATCGTTGTATGATAAAATATTACAATTCAACTACTTACATTGAGATTTTTTACTACAGTATCATCAACCTTTATATCCTTAAATTTGTGTTAGCCAATAGGATCATTAAACTCATCCTAACATAGATAATAAAAAGTTAAAAAGCAAATCTAAAGTTGATATTAAAAGAAAAAGTAGACTTTAAAGGAATAAAATCATCATAATTAGGATCATCCACACGGTTTTCACTTAGCTTCATCTATTTGGAAAAAAAAAAAGAATTTTCTTCTAGCCTTTGGGTTTGAATTTTTTTTGCTTTATAATGATTTCTTAAGATAGTGTACATAATTTTGTCTAAGGGAGAGAAAGAGGGTGCAATTATTTAGGACTGATTGAGAAAATAGATTTTGGTAGGCATAAGCATATGAAAAAAAATAGTAGACAATAAAATTTTAGTGATAGTCAAAAACATTTTCTTGGGTGCCAATAGTAGCACGCTATGTTTAAAAATGAAAAGAAAACTTTACCTCTATTCAATTATACAGAACTTAAGGTTTTTATAATCTATGCATTTTAATTAACAAAACAATTCTCTATAGAATAAGTAAAAAAAATCAAATTGATAATCTAGAACGAAAAACAAAAATAAATTAAAAACACAACTAAAAAATAATTCAACTTTACCTATAATATTTTTTCGAAATAACTAAAGATTCTTAGATGTTTATGCATATATCAAATAAACTCCCGCAAAATAGATGAAGAAAAACCAAATTCAAAGGCATTCTACTCGAAAAAATATAAGAGGAAAACATAATTTGAACACAAAATTTGAATCGGGGACCAAAGACAGAAATTTATTACAAAACCAACAAATTGAAATTCGAATCAAAAGAAAAATAAGTAATAATATAAAGTTCTAACCTTTAATTCGAGTTCATCATGCACTAAGCCAATGTTATTGCCGGCTTTCAGATAATTTTTTTCATAAAAATCTGGAACCTAAATGCATCAGGTAGAAAAACAACGTTGCAAAACTTGAATAGATTCAAGAATAATTAAGGAGAATACAATGGTGAAAAAAAAATTGAATTTTTAATATAAGAAACTGGAGATGTGAAAGAAATTGTTCTTAAAGGAGGAGAAAGAAATTGAAGATGTGAAATAAAAAATGAAATACTACGGTTTTTCTTACATTGAACGCATAGAGAAGAGGAAGAGAAGATCAATTAGATTATTTAAAAATAATGAATATTATGGTAGATGTGAAACTTAAACCAAGTTATAGTACGTATGAGAGCAATGATTATCCTACTATTGAAATAAATTAGGTTTTAAGTGAGCACATTTAATTTTATGGAGATAAATGATTTTTCCTCCTCATAAATTGACGACAAAGAAATATTTTGAGTGAGGGAATGAAAGATGAGAATATAAAAAGTTCAATAGTCTCATTTTTTATATAATACAGTAGATAAGAATTTATTTTTTATATAAAAACAAAAAAAAAAAGGAATGAGAAGTGGAAAAGACACGTCTCTATATTCAGTTTTAATAATATAATATAGATTTTTACTCTAATATTGGCAACCATGCCTGTATATTCACTATAATAGGATAGTTTAAGTCTGCATCCATTTTGTATTCATTTGTTTTTCTTTTTTAATTTGGTATATGCTGATTTTGAATTAATCTGTGGAAACAAATGGGTATCATATTTCTTTGTTTGGTTTGATTATCCATAGTATATTGGTTTATAATTAGCTCTGCACCACATGCCATTAAAATGCATGCACTCTTTTGATACTTCTCCATGTATACACATATATCGACTTTTATATGTGCAAAAAATATTCATGTGCACTTAATTATAATAAGTGAAAATTGGCCGCAAGGGCCTTTTTAGCAAGTACAATTAGTTTCTACGACACACAAATGAAATAACTATTTTTAAGGACAAAATTCAAAATAATTGGTTTCTAAGACCTAAAAACCTATGAAATTATATCCTTGAAAGTAATTGGACTGCTAACTTTGTCTTTAAAAATAATTATTCTGCTGACTTTGGCCTTGAAATTAATTTCTGTGGATGTGTGTCCTACAAACTAATTGGATTGTAAAGTTTGTTCTTCTAGTGAAATGCCTCATATTATAAAGCATATAAATATTATCCCAAAAATACAGTACGAAAAGAGAAGTAATATTTATAAACTAACCGACAATGTAAAAATATATATATGAAATGAGTTCCTTTTGTGTTCATATTATTTGACAATAAAAAAAGATTGCTCAAATTTTGTTATGCACACGTCCAACGGACGTGCTGTAGTATTGGTATGTATGTGTACTCTATATATACATAAATACATAAAGTAAAATAAGAAAACATATTATATTTCGATCTAGATTTGTTATTAGAGTTAAATTATATGAGTCTACATTGTAATTGGATTTGAACTTATGACTTTGCATCATTCGACACCATAGAACAACCAAGTGCCCTTATGGAGTTATAGAATTCATTTTTAGCATACAAAATTGGACAATAAAACTTTATTCAAAAACACTGGGAGCTAAAGTAAAAATAAGCCCAAAAACCCAAGATTTGTATCTATTGATCTCAATATCACAAAGTTCCTAGAAGCATCTCCGACTCATTCCATGTAGCGTAATGTAAGCTTACATATGAAGAGATTTTAACAATATGAATGCATTGTTTGTGGATAATTTTTTCAATTTGATCCACTTATAATAAATTATAACAGTATTAGACCAATTTGAAAATTAATTACAAATATAAAACACTTTTGTTCAAACCAACGAATCAACGGCTATAGTGTACATACGACATTTCGAATGTTATATATATATATATATATATATATATATATATATATATATATAATTTACACTAACGTTATTTCAAATTGCGCCAGTAGATAAATAATTTTTATACCGACGCATTTTCGGAAAACGCAGCTCTCTGACTATGTAAAATATAAACATTAGCGGCGATCTTTGACAGTGCGCCTGCTATGTGGTTCTGTAAAATAATCATAGACATATTTTGAAATTGCGCTAGTTTATTTTTTCTTAAAAGAAAAATAGCGTCGATGTTTCAATCATCGTCCGTGGACTTTAATCAGTGTGGCGTCTTATATCTGTAATTAGTTTTCAAAGTAGTCCAAAAATGTTTTAAAAATTGGGCCGAAGTGAAAAAATTCTCTTGTATATGTATGATAACATATACAGCTTTTCTCATGTACAGATATTAAAGAACCAACTTATATCTGACACTCTTTATTCGACAAAGAATTTACTGTATCAAATTTACGTGGCTCGTTGCATTCCACAGTCTTCCACAGTCCTCCACAGTCCAATCTCTAATAGTTGATTAATATTTGCATGGACAAAGCAGTCAGAAACATAGTTGATTGTTCTTTCATTATATATCGGTGAAAATATTGTTCTTTTAACCTATACCCTCCCCTAAACGCTAGATTGCATATTCAGTCTTTCCTATTTACGGAATTCGTAGCATCATTTTTCTATATGAGTTTTACTTCTACTAATACTGAAAAATTATTTCATTTTTCTTTTCTTCAAATAAAATCTTCAGAGCAGTAATGTAAACTTAGGCAGTTCATACAAAATCATAGTTTAGACGAGTAGACAGACACATAGAAGAGATTTCCATCTTTTTATGCAACAAAAATAATATCATATCCCCACTTCTTGTTGAATAATCAATCAAAGAAAACTAAAATTATTAATTGCCCACTAACCTAATCAAATCCGTTAGCAAATCAACCTGTGTTCAACTGTTTAAGCACAAACAAATTATCTAAATCCAATCATCTAATCCATATTAATATAGTACAACAACGTCTACAACAGAAGCAACCCAAAATGTCACAGAGAAGACATCACTCAAGACAGTAGTAAATCACACTACCAACAACATAACATAAATACTTCAAATTTCCAATTTTTATTTCAATGGTCATTAGGATTAGGACTAACATGATGAGAATAATTAACAGCAGAGGTACTAAACTTACTCCTGTTTCCCCAATCCTTGCTTGTCCTCTGCTCTCCATACCCATGAATATGCCCATGATTCATCGGCACCATCCCATACATAGGCACTGGCATCATTCCTGGCATAGCATAAGGCATAGGCACAGGCACTGGCACAGGCATCCCCTGCTGCTGCTGCTGCTGCTGCTGCTGCGGCGGTGCAGGTGTAGATTCAAACAAAGGATCCGATCCAGAGTCAATTTCACCAGAATATCCATGCTTTCTCTTCAAGAAAAGCCTGTACTTCTGCAGATGACTAGCTACGTTCTCCCTTGTCAACCCCTCTACATTCATCAACTGCATAATCGTCTTTGGAACCGCGTTCTTTATCCCTATATGATCTACAACGTCAACAAACCTCTTGTGCAGATTGGGAGTCCATACCAGCCTTGGCCGCTTCATTGCCTGAGAAGAGCTGTCCAGATCTTCGGGAGAATTCGAGTTTTCCCCTTCGTATCTTTTAGCGCTTGGAGAAACCGGATCTTCTGTCAGCATTGTATCGTCAACAGGAGACGCAGATTTCAGATCGGAACTCGAATTGACGGAATTGCTCCGGCGAATTGAAGTCAACGTGTTTTGAGAAGCGGTGTGAACATCCAGAATCGTGCGGATGGGTTCCGGAGTGATACTGAAAGCGGAAGCTAGATCCGGAGGAACCAGAAGCTGAGATAGCGGCGTTAGATCGTCGTCGTCTGGGAGGCCGTCCTCCCACTCCGAAACTTTTCCATCCTCGTCGAGCTCGTTTGCTAGATTTTGGATCGGATCCAAACCTTCCTCCATCAATTACGAAAAAATCATTAAATTTTTGGTGTGGCTGTTGAAAATTAGGGTTTTTGGACGGGGAATGAAAGAGATGAGATATTTTCCGAGGAAATGAATGGAGATAAGAGAAAAAGGCAAAAAGAAAAATCTTTTCCGAGATATTTAATTTTAAAATGAGAGGGTAGTTAAGGTATTTCACATTGAAAAGTGAAGATATTTTGTACACGTGGGCGAGTGTACCCAATAATTTTGATCCGTATTTTTGCGCTTTTTTAAAGTGGATGTAATTGGGTGTTCAAATGAGATATAATTGACGGTTGGATTTCGAGGAGAAATCAATTAGACAGCATCTGATGGCTACCTGGGGAGAAGGATCCTATGTTTCTGCGTAACATCAGGCAGGGCGTAGGATAGCTGTCCTGACGAAACGTGGACAGTGTAGTAACTGTAGTTGCAAATTGATAATAATAATAATTCATGCGAACCAAAACATCAAAGAACCGACCTCATAACCGCCTACGGTCCTTAGCTCCTATTTCATACAATCTATACCAACTATGTTTACGAGCTCGTCTTTTTCACTTCTTCCTTTGTTTTGAGATAAAGATTAAATTCTTATCTATTCTATTGTATCTATCTATTCTTATTTAATCTAATATATTTATTATCTACTATAAAATTCAACACTTGGCCATTTGTATTATTTCTTCATGTTCATTGTCACCTCCAATACTTGGTTGATTTAGTGTTAAATTTTGCATTTAGGTACTCTATTTATTCTTTATTTATTTTCATGATGAATCATTAACTCATCTTTACTCTTACATTAACCGTTTAGGTTAATCATCGATGTTGATAGAGAAAAGTTTCTCTTTTATTTCTCCCATCAACTCTTTCATTCCGATGTCTAATTATTCTTTATCCATTTTGTTATCGGTTTTAATTTTTATTTCCTATAACCATGGCTTTCATCGACATATAATCTTTCCTTTATCAATCTTCAGTACCTTATTCCATTCTACAATGGATTAATGTTTGATTTTTGTTGAATGATAAATCAATAATTATTGTTACTTATATTTAATTAATTTAGTGATTCGGTATTGATTTTTATATCTTAATGTACTAGGACCTGACTATGCAAAGCTATTTTGATGTTTACAATTGTTATTTAACATAATTAGTATTTGATGTATATTTAGTCACCACAAATACTATCAAAGTTTTGTAAATTATATATGTACGCAAAATTATTCGAAAGTCGTCTTGATTTGACTACAAAGTTGGATGCTCATTTCTTTGTCTGCCTCAATACTTATGAAAATATTTTTGATGCTTCACTAACATAATGTGAAAAGGTTAAGTGGGTATCTTCAATCGTAAAATATTTATTTTAAGAATTACTTCATTGAAAGTTTTCGGTACCGAGTAATTTTGACATGATTAAATGTTACTTTTTAGTGAAACAATTTATTGGTCCTACGATATAAGAAATTCAACATGAACATTTGCATTCTCTACTCTCATTCACTCTCAACTCTTCTGAACGTTATTTAATTCAAGCATTATTTTACATTTAACACCCATTAAATACATTTATATCTTAACCAACAACTCAAAATACATAAACAATCAACCTATTTAGCTTTCCTCTCCTATAATTATCGCACATTTATTTCTCAAATTAAAAGCGCTCATTAAAGGCTATTGAATACAAAGAGAACGTCATTGGAAATCCATTGCTTATGTCAGTTTAATTTTTTTTATTATAATTCTGAAATTATACATGCTCATATACTACTCCTTTTTCTATCTTCACATCTATTTTTATTAGTTGTGTTGGCAAAGTTTCTTTTAGTATATAGCTTTATTGCATGTGAATTAACTATGAGTGTTTTTATGATTAGTTTGATTGATTTTAATTTTTAGTTTTAAATCAATAATACCCTCATGTTGATGTATTATGTGAATGTGATCGCTTTAGTTCATTATTTGTCCATTTGTAGTTCATTGTATGTTCATTTTTATTTTATGATAATGTTTTTCAATTATTCATGTTATGACTAATCTATCTATTATACACACACAGATATTATTATCTCGCCTTTTGGCAAGGCCGTGGTACGTAGATTTGGCAAAAACGGGTAGTTACCGGCCCTAAGAATCAGTGATGTATAGGACTATGGATGATGGTCGAGCAGATTCGGAGCGGTTCCAGATCAAGCTGTAATCAATATGAAGTAATAAGCAAAGCCCCATGAGGCTACATTTAAATTTCAAGTCAATTGGAGTTCGTATGCTCGAGTTATGAATAAATGAAGAATTTATATGGATCGATCTAAAACGATCCATAAAACAGTTCAATTCATCAGAGAATGATCAATATCTCGAGATCCACAAGGCCAACTCATTTGAAACTTGCAAGGAATCAACAAAATGAAGATTGAAGCTTACAAATACCATCGCGGGTCATAAAGTTGCAATTAGAGTTTGACTAATTGTTGTTAGCCGATCGTTTTTTTCCAAGCCATAAAAACGATCGGCATATTCTAGTGAAAGATCCATAGTTTCACGGAAAATGCGATATCTCACAAATGGTGCGTCGAAGTTGCACGAAATTTGGAGAACAAGTATCTTACATCATGAAGAGCCTAAATATCGATCGCACATCAATCAGCGACCAAAGTAACGATCAGTTAAACTTTGACCGATCGTTTCGAAATGTTGACTAAGGGCCATCGATCATTATGGTGGGCCCTTAAGGATCTAGAGACTCTTCTTGCAAAATTTTAGTCCAATCCATATACGTCTTCCCCTATGAATACGGCGATCATTCTCCATAAAGAGGATCCTTCTTACTGCTACCTAGCTCTGCCATTTTTATTCTCCACTCTTGTATTAATGGATCTCAGCTGATCCAAACATTCTTGTAATCATAATCTAGTGCAAGATTAATAAAAATATAAAGTGGATATATGCCAAGATTGCTGAACCACTATAATAATATATGTGTTCTTTTGCCTTTTCTTCTATGTTTTTAATTTCTTTCATCATTTAATCCCTACAAGATTCTACTAGGTGTTGATGTTCATTTTTGACGTCAACATTTTGGTACTTTCACTGAGAAATAAATTCTCAGCTTAATTGGATCTCATCTTTTACTTGTGGATTTTTATGTCCGTGAGATAGATCACTACAAGAAAATTAGCTTTTGGTTGCATTAATTAGTGGCGTGCGACACCTAAGTGCAACTAAAAACACTTTACCCTACATTGTTAACGCAACAAAAGTTGCCTCCCGTCCCGCCTAACAAAAAAAATTTCAGGAAACTTTTCATTTTTATTGTCGCATTTCCCTTCATCTTCGTTACTTCAAAAATTTTGTTCTTCCGTTTTCCTTTTCGCTCCAGCAAAATCCACCTCGCTTCATTATCATTGTCGCGGGAGCCCTCCTTCATTCTACTCCGCTCAACATCGTCGCGTAGCCCTTCAATCACCGTGTTCTCACGATACCCTTATCAGGTATATTTAGGTATGAATTTTATAAACCGATTTTATGATTCTATGGGTTTTATATGATTCTATGGGTTTTATATGATTCTATATTCGTATTCTATTTGAATTTCTACGTAAATCCCAATTGGAATAGTTGATTTACGCCTAATTTGAATAAAACCTAAATGGAATAGTTGATTTTATTTGGTTTGTACAAGACAAGAGATTTTATCTGGTTGCTTTATGGGGTGCGGGAGTTGTTGGTTGCGATAGTCTCCTTGATTTCCGTCACCTACGGTTTAGAAGCTCAGTGAAATTGGAACCTATTTTTGTGGATACCACTGTATTTGCTATGGATCTATGGGATTTCTTGTTGTAGATGTATTTCCACGAGGTTGCTCTTTCTAACGTGATGTCGCTACTGATACCTTACTTCATGCCTTCGGTCGAGCGAGCGCAGCTTGAACGAACACTGTCTTTTCTTTTTCCATTCATCATCCGTTATCAGTAAGTATACAGATTTAAGAATTATCATTTGATTTGAGAATTATCATTTGGAATGAACACTGCCGATACCTCATTTGATTTGAGAATTATCGTTTTATTCCAAGTTCTTTTAACATTTCTCTCTAATTTAAGAATATACAGATTTAACCATCGATTTTATTTGCTCTAATACATAACATAGAACGTGGACTCACTTAGTTTATTCAGATTCATCCATTTTTCCAATTTATCCATTGATACGATTAGTTGCTTGGCAAAATGTAAGCATCTGCCACTGCAAATAGAATTCTTCAATTTAGGATCATATAACGTTATTCGGTAAGAATAATATTGGATAGATTTGTAAAAATTGCATGGCAAGGTAAATACTTTTATTCAGTTCGCATTTGATTTTTTTTAAAGTGTACAAAAAAGAAGCACATAGTGTTCCACATGTAAGGTGGCATACTTAATGTTTGTGTTTAAAGAAAAATATTTTGCAGGTTTGCTATAGTTTGTTTTACAAAAATAAAATTAAAAATAACAGTAAGTTTGATTGTTTCTTTCTCCTAACAATGGCTTAACTGTTTTTGAATATACACTTTCTTAATTATGTCTAAATATGAACTTGATATGAGAACATCTTAATAAAATGAAAAATTTGGGATAGCAAATAAAGGTTGACTTTTTTTCTCAAACATTATAATAAAATATAAAACTTGACACGAGAACTTAATAATATAGAAGTGGAAGTGTTGAATTTTGCTACAGAAAAAAAAGTTTAGCAAGTTTACAATCGTTTCTTTACATCAAAAAAGGCAAAATGATGACTATTTTTTCCTTGACAGTTACTTGATGGTTTTTTTAATAAAGATACAAACTTGAATAAATCGTGGCTTCTTTGCAGGCCTAAGCTTTCAAATGGAAAATGCATATTTGTGCATTTTGTCATCGTTATATATTATTGGACAAATGTTTAAGTGACGTGCTGATTATTTTTAACAATTCTGATGAAACGATAGGTTGAAAATCCTTTTGCAAACTGAATCGAAGTTACTCAAATTTGACTTCTAGTGTACTTGTTATAAGCTAATAATAGTGCACTAAGAGAACAGACTCAACATTTGCTTCATCAAGTCACAAGATAGAAAAAATTATATGCATGACGAAATGAAGTAAAGACTCACCAAGGAAGAAAGAGAAATATTAATTCATTCTACCTTAAAGTGTTTACAAAATTTAAGTGAGAGCCAACCTGATTTATAATTATATATTGAAAAAAAATAAAATTAGGCTATTTTACCTTAAAAGTCAGAGGAGATATAATTGTTCTGCCATTTAACATTTTTGTACCGATTATTTTCTTCAACAATTCATCTTACTTTTAAATATATTTTTACTCAATCACATACATGTTTTTGTATATTCAAAGTAATGGTAATGTTAATTGGATGTTTGTGATATATTCTTTCATTAACAATTCATTTCCTTTACAATTCCTTAAATCTTGTTTCAAACTAGAAAAAGAATTAAATAATTCAAATGTTTGTATGCTATTAAAGAACTAATGTTGCTTATGAATTGTAGATTGTCTTGAGCTTGTTTGATTGCTTTTGGTAGGTTGGACTGATTTTTCACCCATTCCATGAGAAGTTTGAAAGTATGCTGAAAACTACTATAAGGAACAACATTAGGAAGAAATCTCAACACCTTATATGTTTTTTGTTTCTCTTTAATTTTTTATTTTTCAAACTGTCATAAGATATAAAATACGTTTCATTCATGATATCTATCTGCTTACATTACTACTCGTAATTGCAAGCTACCAAGAAATACTCTGGGTAGTAGATAAACAAGAAATGTAGAAAGGTACCATGTTTTCTTTAAAATCTTAGTTTATGAGATATTGCAATTATTATACAAGACCGTATATATAGTATATGTATCCTTGTATATGCGCTTTGTATATATGTTGTACAAACTGGGCTGCTTTTATTGTTGAAATCTGACCACAGAGTTGTAATGCAAATAGTAAAACTTTTACTAACCCTATATTTGCCATCTCGTCGATATTTTCAACTTATTTTGATGTTGTATATGGTAGAATAACATGCTTTAAATTGTATTGTAATTCAAGCAAGTGCATTTCCGACATAATTTTTTCCATCAGCTGTGTACTTGATCAATCTGGTTGTAACGACCCGGGATTTTGACAATACATTTTAATAAATATTTAATCTAATTTAAATGAAATACAAGCTTTTCAATTTTATAAAATGATGGAAACTTGATCATTTAACAGTTATATATGCTTTGTAATGGAAGTTTTGATTTGAAAACTCAAAATAAAATCTTTTAAAATGTTTATAATAAAATCTTTCTTATTGAATTAAAAGGTTCAATATTTTCATATTTGATAATATACGTATGAATATCTAATTGTAGACTTTAAATAATAATGTATAAAAATAAACAAACATATCAATATTAAACATAAACATACATAACATAAGTATAAGATATAATTATGAATATAAACTGTAACTAGAAATATAAAATATAAGTTATAAATTGAAATATAAAAATACAAGTATGTTATAAATAAATGTTTGAAAAATTAAATTACCAATAGAATAAAATTTAGAAACTATAACTATAACAATCATACACGAACAATACAAATAAAATAAAACTAATATGCTAAGAATAAAATGTAAAATACATTTGTTCAATGCAAGAATTCACATCTGGTATGCAAGAAGACAAGTGTTTACAACATATTCAAGTTTATCTTTATTCTCAAAACAAATATCTTTGTACAAATTACAAGTATCAGAAACCATTAATTAGATGTTAACAAATACGAAGACACATGCATTAATTAGCACCACTCTTTGTCAAGAAATCTTACAGCCGAAATTTGTAATATCATTTCACATTTATAGCATATCAAACACAATATTAAACCTGCAGGTCAAAAAAGTAAAAACTTGTCCAGTTAATACCTATAATGTTAAAGCCTTCTCTATACATATATATCATACTATTTTAGTTCACATAATTTAGAAACTCCAAAACAAAACCGAAGAATCAAAACTTAAGAAACTGAGAAGGAAAAAAAAGAGAAAACAAAATTGTAACTTGAACTTAATACAAACAAACTTGTTCAACATCAACAACATCAAAGATTGGAGTTTGGAATTCAAAGCTTGAAGGCTGGGAAACAAAGATCAAGATTGTGTTCATCTGTAAACTGAAACTGCTCTCTATTAAATCATTTTAGGTGAGTAAACAACCTATTTCAGAATTTAAGTTGAACTAAATATGTGTGTGACATGATTTAAATAATGATTGTTTGAATATTTCCATCAGATTCAACCCTATATATATGTATGTATGTATGTATGTATGTATGTATATACAAATTTATCTGGGCATTTCTTTAGCTCTCTATATTTGGATTCAGAGTAAAATTCATCAAGAAATTCAATATCCACCTATTTAATCATTATTAGACTTTGTAGTTTAAACAAAACAAGCTAGATTATACGTGATTTAAGATCTGGAAATATTTTCTAATAGAATAGTGTTTGGTAGCAACTGCAAAATTATTTTTACAGGAAAAACTTAATTTTTTGATATATTAGAGTGTCATGAAACTTAAGTTTAATTATATGGCTTGAATTGTTATCAGAAGATAGGATTTTTAAATCAAAAATGGTAATTTTTCATTGAGTTTGCGAAGAGGAATTCGTAGATGAACTGGAAGTGGGTTCTTGGCAAATTCAGGCGGTCGGTGGAACTAGGGGTGACGGGGTTGTGTGAGGTAGTGGACGAGCCTACTGGGGTAGTAGGAAAAATAGTTGGTGGTGGCCACGACGTCGGAGGCGACGGCGGTCTTGAATTCCTTTTTGTAAACCTAAATTTTTAAGGTGTTGAACATACGATCGCGGCGACCTCCACAATGCGTCGAGTTGCACGACATTGGATGGGGAAGAAGCTAGGTGGATGATGGAGCTATGGTCAGAATCACGGAGCCTCTGGTGGTCGGAGTGATGATCGCGAAGCGTGTTTCGTCGTTATTCGAACTTTTGGGTTCGAGCTACAGGCGTGAATTTGTTTTTCGATCAATTCGTGGAAATTGGGTTTTTTTTCGACTGCACGGTCGATTTATGGTTTGTGGGTGGTGACGAGGGCCGCCGGAGGTGCGGTGAACCACCGTGCACGTGCGCGGTGTCGTTTGGATGTACGTTGGATTGTCGTGGTGGTCGCGTGCTTTTGCTCGAGTTTTTTTTTCAGTTGCTTCGTGTTTCAACCTGGCGCGCGCGTGTGTTTGTATAGTACTGCAGTTATATTTTATAACATAAGCTTGAAAAAAAAGGAACAGGAAGATGAAGTAGATAGGGCAGAGGGTAACTCGGGGGAAACAGGGAAAAGGCTCGGGATTTACACGAGGAAATATGTCGGTTGCCTCGGGTCCGTTGCCTTGCCTTAATGCTTCGAGTATTTTTTATTAACGAAGTTTAACATTAAATAAAGTAAATAATGTTAGTTAGTGTCAAGTTAATATTTGATTTAAAAGTTTATTAAAGAAAGATTTGTAAAGGTAGTTAATTAATGTAAGGTAATTATAAATGTAAATTAATTTTATACTTGAAACTAAATTAATAACTTTAATTAAATTTGTAATTAGAAATTGACTTTGAGTTAAAATCAATTTAAAACTTAAGAACGTTAGTTAATTACTTAAAGTTAATTAATAAATGGTAGTTAACTTAATTAATTAATTAAAGATAAATGATAAATTAGTTGATAATAAATAATTAATTAATTGACAATAAATGATTAATTAAAGTATTTAGTAATAATTAAATAAGTAATTGACTTTTATATAATTAATAATTAAGGTTAGTAATAAATGATTAAGAATCAATTAATTAACTGAGTAATTAAGTAATAATCAATAAATTTAATAAGTTAATTAACCAGTAATGAATTAAGCAGAATAAAGTAGTTTATTCTTAAGTAATTAATTAAATGTTAAGTAAATCAAACCAGTTTGATATGAATTGATAGTTTTTGTTTGATTGACTCTGATATCTGGTTGATGATATTCTGTGATATGTTGTGATATATTCTGGATATATCTGTGATGACTGTATATGATTTATCTATGATATCTGTTATGTAAATTCTAAATATTGAATTAAACTGTTAAGTTAAATAGACAACTTGGCCCTTAAAATAGCGCATGGATTTCGATGAGACCGGGATCGGGTATCAATTCGATATTCCGAAAACCACATCGATCCAAATTAAACGATAGGTCGTGACATATCAATTGGAGATCGAGATGGTGTTTCAGAATGCAAGGGTTATCGTCGTTGACTCTGAGGGTGATTCCAAAATGAGTGTGACGAGATAATGCCTTCGGTTTCGTTCGAACCCGGAATGAACTTGTATGGATTGAATGCTTTCAACACATCGTCAGGCGGACGATGAGCATTCTAAGAAATATGTTCTATAAAGGTAATCGCAGCCTCAAGCCTCATCAACCGGGAATGGCTAAAACAGAGGAGGTGCAGCAAGGTTAGGTGGGTCATGCCCAAGCAGGACGAGATATTCCCCTGTCTAGATGTCCCTTTTTATTTCGGCTGTGTGGGCAGTTGCTAGCTACAACCGCGGGGTTATCTGGTTCGGGACTGTTCAGTAAGGAATGGTTCCGTCCTTGTGTTGTTGGGGGTCGGGAGTGATTCTCGGTACGGTGATCTAGGCCCCGTACTGTGACGGACGGTACCCCAGTAGCCCTGCCATTGTTGGAAATCCATTTTCCCTACGAGACCCTACGGTTTTGATTTGTATTACCCACTTTTGTGGCTAGCAGCTGGAATTTAATAGATGTAACAATTTCGACTATTTTCTATTTACTTGAAAACCCTAGACACTATTATAATATCACTGGATTTCCTATGAAATGTTTTGGTTAGCGTAAGGTAAAAACTTACCCGTGTTTATTTGTGGGGAGTCTTACGTGATACCTTTATTTTCAAATGTTTTTCAAAGTTAAACAACTTTTAACTGTTTACTCATACCAGACCCATGTCTGACCCGGAGTTTATACTTTGTTTTTCATAAACTCTTGGGTACTCAAATTTTTATGAGTAGCCAAGTGATAGGTTTGGATACTGATTTCTAGAGGAGCTTGGAGTAGGAGTTCCAGACGTATGTAGATATCTATTTAGTTTTGCTGTGTCAGTAGTTGATATGTGTACTGTATCTCTGATGTATGTAGTGACAGATGTATGTATGACTGTCATGTATATTATGTTGTATAACTCTGATATATGTAAAACTATGTAATAGTTATGTGATATATTATATTTTGTTCTGTTCCACTGTGAAATTCTGATGTTGTTGTTCCTCTCTTTCTATTCTTTTCTATTTCTATCCCTTTCTTTCTTAATGATGATACGTCTTTCTGGTAGTAGAAGGGCGGGTCGTCACACTGGTAATTCATATTCCAAGTTTGTTACAAGCATTTTGTAAATAAATTTGGTTTTATGTTACAAAGGCAAACACACATAACGATTTACCTCTTACAGCTTAATGTTCAACTGCCTCCTGCATGGTACAATCTTACCACCTTTCCTGTTTTGACCCATATCAGCCTGGTTACTTTGTTCCTTGAGTTATGTGAATTCATGTGACGACCCTGACTCGACCTTTAAAAATCTGCACCGAATACGACACTCATATTCAAATGCCGCAGATCCAACGTCGAATCTAGTTCGCCATAGCTTATAACACATTAAGTATAACAAAACAGCGGAAGAAAAAGAAATGAATATCATATACAACTCCAATGAATACAATATCCAATGATACAACAATAATGATATCAATAATGCTCAACAAAAAACAGAGGTATGATACAATGCTACAGCGGAAAAGATATCAATAGAAGAGATAACTCCAAGTGAACTTCAGACAAGAATGAATCCACAACCGCATCCTAATCCAAATCCCCGAGCCAAAGCTTGAACCACCATCAAGTTTCACCAAGCTAAGCAAGTCTCGTCCGTCGTCCTAACCAAATACTTCAATATCCAAAGTCTCCAAAGAATACTAAAGAGAATGCTAAAAGCTACTAAATCGATATCTACTATCTAAAAAACCCAACTCTAGCTGCCCGTGTGGAAAATTGTGGGCACCTAGAGTTTAGGAAGGGAACAATAAACTCCGAGTCAGTCATGGGACTGGTATGAACAAACAAAAACAGTTTATTTTTTTAAAACAAACAAAATAATTTAAATTGAAATCCGCAATGTTTTTTTGGAAAATGAAACTACCATAAGGCCTCCTGGCACACACACCATGCAATCGCACACTTTGGGGAGATTTCTTCTTATGATAGTCAAACATGCTTGATACGCAAAAAACCATTTGATATTATTATTATTAGTGCATAATGGAAAATATTTCGAAAGTATAATATTAATCTTAACCAGCATACGTACCATTATAGTATGCCTACTATAGCTACCATGTTAGATGGCAGGTTCTACAACTAAAACCGTACAAGGCGCGTATTGGATGATTGGATTGTTGACAAATGGTCAGGCCAAGGAACTTTCCATTGCCACATGGGAACGCCTTTGGAGGGACGCCCCGAGAACCTAACCACATCTCTGCCAACACAAGGCCGGGTTACCTCTGCAAAAATAGGTGATTACTGACACGAGTATGCCATCCTCCGGTTGTAAACAACCTTTATCCAAGGATCCTCAACAATAACAATCACAAAGTAATATATATTTTCGATATCCACATAAGCTAAGTATCTGGGCTCCATACCATGATACCACTTCTATCCAGAAGGAAATGCACATACCCTAAGGGGCGCTACCCCTATAACCTTGCTGCATTCTTCCAGTTTTGACCATTCCAGGGTGTGAGGTCCGACGAAGTCTCTTCCATAAAGCTATGCTTTACACAAAAGCCATGCTTTGATCAATAAATGATCAGCAGCACTTTGTATTCCATATTACTAAATTGGTAATGTATCACTAGTAACCATCAATTACATAACCTCTGAGCTCGTATGTCTCAGAGAAGAGTGTTAAGCTAAGAGAATAAATATCCGCCACCAAACAGAAATGTATTTGATAGAAACCGGTTTTACATCTCAAAGTGTAATGTCAGACACACATCCATACAACTCTGTTTCGGGTTCGAACAGAACCGAAGGCACTTCCGAAGAAGCCCTTGCAATCAGGATAATTTCCAATCACGTCCGGACTCCCCACCACAATGGGTGCTCAAATCTCTATACCGGGGCCAGTCGGTGCAGAGACATTTGATAGGTCATCCTTTCGCTTTCGAAAGTATCTGGTCTTCACCACCGGTCTTCAAATGCTATCCATATCATCATATCATTATTCTAAATGGGTTATATGACACAAGGTCCTCTCCCTCCTAAACCGAATAATGAGCGCAATCTTTAAAAACATATGGATAATAGGATTTCAGTTAAATCACAGCTTAAAGCCCAAACATTTCTTTCAAATGGTTAAACAAATTACCATTCACAAATCTTTTTGAACAAAAGATTTACTTCACAAAGTTCACAAAGATTACCATTCTTTTACAAAGATTCATTTATATCTTTCCAATTCAAATCTCTTATACAAAGATAAGCTTTTCAGATCCCTTTTTAATTTGAAAACAAACTCACCAATCTTTAACAAAGATTCATTCATTGCCTTTTCAAAACAATTTTCCTTTCAAATTGGATTAATTCATCCAATCTTTAAATCAAAGATTCAATTCATAGCTTTCAAAATCATTTCCACAAAACAATTCCATTCCAAAACTTTTATACAAAAGATACACCACTTAGAATCCTCTTCGATTCCAAAACAAAGCTTAACAATCTTTCAAAAAGATTCATTCACAGTTTTCAAAACTATTTCATTTCAAAACTTGAAATTCTTTCAACACAAATTGGAAATCCTTTCTTTATATGAAAGCTATTATTTGAAATGAATAGTTTTCGTTTCGGAAAAATCCGGTTATATTTATACAAGTTAAAGCCCTTCAAGTATAAGGCTTGGTTTAAATTCAAATTCCCAAAAACAATATTTTTTAAATGGTTTAAAACCCATATAAACACATTTATAAGTTGAATAACCTTTTTAAACCCTAGTACCCAAATCATAGAATTCAATTTCAAATATTGAATTCAAATTTAAATCAATTTATTTAAATTTTCAAAACTAAATCAAGTTATTTAAAATAACTTTTATTTTAGAAATTCATTTTCAAAAATTTTCAATTCCAAAACTATTTTGGATTCGGAAATTCAACCTTTAAAACTATTTCAAAATCTACGACTTAACCCATTTCCACGTACAATCCATATTTGTGTGTGTATGAGTGTGGTCTAGGGGTTTTACACAATAAAAGTGCCACATCATCAATCAACACAGATTCAAATACAGCAATATATTTGATAAGCGGTATAAACTAATACGCTTATATTTGATAAGCGGTATGAACCACAATGTTCATCTTCTATTCACAGATTACAGGTATATATATTACAGATAGTAAACAACATCACATAGCTCAAATCAAAACAGAACATATCAGGATATCAAACAATTCAATCATCCAAAACATCCATAAGTAAGAGCAGTTAAGTATCTGATTAATTCAAATCAGATTAACTACCTATGAATTACTAATGCTGGTTAATTAACATTAATAAATTACAAATCATTTTGATTAATTATTCTTTAATCATTTATTAATTAACAATCAATAATTAATTAATTAACTTTTAATTTTAATTCATCAACCTTTAATTATTAAATAATTAACCATTAATTGTTTAATTCATCATATAATTAATTATCTTTAGTTAATTAATTAATTTAACCTTTGATTAATTAACTACCATTCATCCTCAATTAATTATCATTCCTCATTAATTAATTGAACTTTAAATTAATTATTATCCTTAAATTAATTACCATAAGTGATTATCCTTAATCACTTAGACGAATAAATCGCAATTTATCTTAATCACTTGATTAATCGACTTTAAGTTATCAATTTATTATTTTTAATTAAGTAATTTATCTCTAAGCAATTAATTACCTTACATTAATGATTGATTATCTTTTAATTAATAAGTGATCATCCTAATCAATTATAATTTGTAATTACTAATTTAATTACATTGAGTAATTATACTTAATCATTTGATTTATCAATCATAAATCATTAATCAATTATCCTTAATTACTTTTATTAAGTAACTATCCTTAAGTAATTAATTATTATTTGCAAACATCAATTATTGAATTAATTAACTTTTTTTTATTTAATCTCAAATTTATTAATCTTAATTGAATGACACAAAGTGATTATCTTTTAAATCAATTAACTTTAAAACATTTAATCCTTAAATCTTTAATCTTTAAAACAAACTATATTTTTTTTCTTCATAAATCAACTTGAGACTTTAAAGTCGAATAACAATTTTAAACATCATCATTTTTTTCTTCATTTAAATTTATTTAATTTCTTAATTAAACTTGGATTCAATTAGCTTTAAAATAATTTACTCCAATCTTAATCCCAAAGCTAAATCAAAACATTTATTTTTCTTCAAGGATGGATCGGAAAAAGTTTCAACTTGATTTAATTAAATTTGGATAAAAGCTTGTTTTATTTGTAAATTTTGAACGGTAAAATCTTCAACCTCGAGATGGCTTGAGTTCTTACCCGAGCCAGGTATCACTTTCCTCGAAGTTAGCTTCGAGCCTTCCTCTTTTTTTTTTCAAAACCCGATACACTGATTAGCTCACGCAACGCCTCGATATCGAACTCGAGCCAAAGCAAGTTTCCCCGAGCCAAGCTCTTATTTACTTCGAGACAACCCTGAGATGACACCTTCTTCCCCAACTTCAACAACCCAGATACCCAAATGGCACGCGTGCGCATGCACCGTTGACCGCCACCTTTTCGATCGTCGTTTCGATCACCAACACGCCATCAATGACATCCCCAAGCATCGCGATCATACAGATTTCCAAATTTAACTGGGAATCAAAATCGAGCAGGTTTGTTCCCATCAGAACCCACAACTCGAACAACTTCCCCGCGCCAGTGCCACCGACCACCGACCACCGACCACCGTTGAACTTGCCTTTCCACCCAGACCTTTGTCACAACCATACGCGTCGACTTCCCCCAGTCTGGACCACCCCGATCCACTGTTGATCACAAAGTTGATTCGAGAATATCGTTGATAAAATTTTGCCCTTAAACCCTATTTCGTGATCGCCCACCATCCAAATCGAATTATAAAATGAACGAACATTTTTCTAATGGTACCCTGTCCACCAGCTTCCTCCTCCAGCAAACACATCATCTTGTTTGTAGCCGATCGACCCGAATTGACAAAAAACCCCATTCTAATCAACTCAAATTTTCACATCAATTATAAGCTTAAAATTCCTAGAATGATTATCAAAAATCATGTTTTTGGAATACGAATGCATCCCTCTAACTTAATCTCAAAATCTGGACATTTGATTTTGGATTTATTTTCTGATTTCCTACCGTTATTTCTTATTTTTGCAGTAAATCCTTAATATAGAAATTTGATTTTATTTTTACCATTGATGTTATCCTATTTCAGTTATCTTCTATTTATACAACTAAGCTTATAAATAATTATTTACAGAGATTTTGATTTTTCTCTTGTTTCTAGCCTGTTACTTGAACAGAATATCAACAACATACACATAAGTATACTGTAAAGACCCGTAAATCCATACTCCTTGAATAGACACTAATCTCCTTTGTTTAATTCAAGATGAACGAAAATACGAACCCTTAGGGGTTTTAAGAAAAATTTAAGAAAAGAAGAAGAGAGAAAAAGAAGAAAGAAAAAGAAAATAGATAATAGAGGGAAGAGAAAACATAAGATAGAAAATTTAGATAGGGAAAAGAAGGTAGAAGAATTTTAAAATAGAAGAAAAAGAGAATAGAAGAGAAAGAAGATAGAACAAAATAGGACGGGACAGAAAACAACAGAACAACATCAGAATCTCACAATTCGCAGCGGAACAACATATAATAATAAATGAATAATCTTTAAACAAAGAACTATCAGTTATTACATTTTATACATTACATTACATCATATCATCAGAGTGTACAACATCAACAACAACAAACAGTGCAGCGAAAAAAGAAATACTATATAAGTAATACGCCATGCCATCCATCTTGCCTCCAGCAACTCCAGAATATCCAGAATATCCTGATAAACCTTAACTCTTGACTGCCCGTGTGGAAATTGGTGGGCATCCAGAGTTTAGGAAGGAAAACAATAAACTCCAAGTCAGTCATGTGACTGGTGTGAGAACTCAAAACAGTTTATTTAACTTTAAAATCAGAATAGAGGAATATTTTAAATCAATTCGCAATGCTTTTAAAAATGAGACTACCATAAGGCCTCCTGCCACACATACAATGCAAACGCAGACTTGGAGAAGATTTCTCCTTATGATAGTCAAACATGCTTGATACGCATTTAAAAAGAACATTTGATATTATTACTAGTGCATAGTGTAGAAAATTCATTTCGAAAGTAGAATATAAATCTTAGCCAGCATAGGTACCATTATATTATGCCTACTAATAGCTACCATATTAGATGGCAGGTTCTACAACTAAAACCGTACAAGTTTCGTATTGTTTCTTTGGATTTCCAACAAATGGTCAGGCCAAGGAACTTCCCATTGCCACATGAGAATGCCTCTGGAAAGACATCCCCGAGAACCAAACCGGAACTCTGCCAACACAAGGCCGGGTTACCCCTAACTGGGTAACTACTGACACGAGCACGCCATTCCCCGATCGTAAACGACCTTTCTCATGGGATCCCGAAAACCAACAACCACAAAGTAATAAATTCGTAGTAACCACATAGGTTAAATATCTGGGCTCCATACCATGATACCACCTCTATCCAGAAGGAAATGTACATACCCTAAAGGGTGCTACCCCTCATAACCTTGCCGCATCTTTCCTGTTTTGACCATTTCCGGGGTGTGAGGTTCGACGAAGTCACGTCCACAAAAACATACTTTATACAAAAGCCATGCTTTGGGTCAACAAATGATCAACACAATGATCACCAAGATAGACGATCAAATAAACGATCCTATCACAATAATCAACACAATGATCATTTCAGCAACACTCAGCATATCACATTACCAAATTGGGAATATATCGCTGATAACTTCAACTATATAACCTCTGAGCTCGTACGTTTCAGAGAAGGGTGTTAAGCTAAAAGAATAAATTCTCCGCCACCAACAGAAATATATTTGAAAGAAATCGGCTTTATATCTCAACTTGTAATGTCAGACACACAATCCATACAAGTCAGTTCCGGGATCGAACAGAACCGAAGGCACTTACAAAGAAGTCCTTGCAATCCGGATATTCACAATCCTGATCGGATTCACCATCACATACGGAGAACTCTATACCGGAGCAACTCGGTGCAGAGTAAATCAACAGGTCATCCTATCGCTCTCGCAAATACCGGGTCTTCAACACCGATCTTCAATGCAATTATAACGACGTATCACATATTCGGAATGGGTTATACGACCCCATGGTCCTTTCCCGGTTAACCCGAATAGTGAGCGCTTATTCAAAAATAAGTGTAGCATTCACATTCAAACAATTCACATCAATTACCCATTCAAAGGGAAATATTGATAGTCGGTTATTGAACTATCACTGGATATGCACACATCACCAGTTTCCAAATAATTTTCCAAAATATTTATTTTCCAAAATATCTTCACTAGATATATAATTTTCAACACTTCAAAAATAAATCAATATTTTTTTTTAAACCAATTCCACTTTTTTTATAAATTCCTTAGTGAATTTATAATTCCAAAATATCAATGAATATTCGATTTCGATCATTCATTTCAATTTATCTTCAAAAAGATAAATTCTTAAGATATTCACTTTATATTGGAAAACAATTCCATACTTATTTAATAAGTAATTCACAAATCTTTTTATTTTCTATACTTAGAAAATATTTAATATACTCTAATCGAAATTAAGTATATATTTCATTCCTTAAGGAAATCATTCTCTTAAACATATTTATTTGGGCCAAAACGAATGTTACGTAAAACATCGTTACGACAACCCAAAATCACTAGTATAGGGATTCGAAATTAAAATAGATATATAAATCCCAATACTATACAAAACATTAAATGTTGAAATCTATGGTTTCGAATCTCAACGCATTTTAAAACATCGTTAGATCGTTTTAATTCTATTTGAAATATCACATTCAAAACAATTTCTTTAACATCTTATTCACTATTCAAAAACGTGAATATACTTCATTAACAATTTCATCTTTTTATTCATTTTATTTCAAAGGATTATTCACTGTCTAAAAACGTGAATATAACTCTATTTCTAGGTTATAACAATTAATTTATCAAAATAAGTTGTTTGCAAATTTATAAAACAACATTTATAAATTTCCATTTCTATTTATTTATAAAAACTTCCTTTTTATAAATTCTTTTATCAACCTATTCCAGTTTATAACTCAATTATAAATTAAAAATTCATATTATAAGTTAATTACTTATAAAACGATTATTTTACAAAATCGTTCTTTTTAAGGACTTTCCAATTTATAAATCTTATAACTTATAAGATCTATTTATTTAACCAATCTATTCTTCAAATAATTTCGCCAAATTTATAAATCTTACTATTTATAAATTTCTTTTATAACTTCACAGTTTATAATTCCATAAATTTCATTCATTTATGAAATTCATTTCCACTTCATTCAAACACTTATAAAAACTCGTTTTATAATGTCAATATTTCAATTTATACATATCCATTTATAAATCTCTTAATATAAATAAATTTATATTATTCTTTAAAAACGTCTTTAATCTCCTTTATTATTTCACCATTTTGATTCATAAAATAATTAAATTTTATAAATCCTATATTTAAACTCTTTATAATAAATTCCAAAATCTCTATTTAAACTATTTTATAAAATCATTAATTCATATTTCTCAAAAATCAGCTTTTAACTATATTTCACAAAAACCATAATTTTTATAACATTAAAAATTATATCGTTATTTATTTATAATGGATCAAATTCTAAAAATATAGTATATTTTCAAAAATCACTTTAAAAATCATTTTAAAACTCCAAAATTTGATCTAATGATGCCACACACCAAATAGTCAATCACGACAAACAACGATATCATATATCGATATGATAATCCATCAAATATCAAAATATCTGAAATCAAATAAAAACTGTTGAGGAATCCAGTTGGATCCCTCCAACCTGTTTTCCTGCATCCAAAAACATTAGCACAGTACCAATTTCGCTCCAGTAGGAAATTATCGCGGTATATGTTCTTATTAAATATTATCCGCTTAATAACGGCGCAATAGGGTCTCATCCGCTAAACAAAAAATGCGGGAAATCAATAACTCCAATATATACATATGCCAATATATATATATTGCTATTATATATAATACCAATTTCACTGTTTATGAAATATTCGCGGTATATGTTTTTAATAAATAACATCCGCTTACTAACGGCGTATAATGTCTATTTTAACAATAAATAGATATCAATCAACATTCAAACATGCATTCAAATATTTTAAATCTAACTATTTAAAATAAAATCGAAACTAATTCGATTGAGTGAGAAGTTCTCACCTTGATTTTAAATTCCGTTTTAGCGATTTATTTCGAATAAAATTAAACGGGCGTTTAATTTTACCCAAAATTCTCACTAACTCCAAACGACTCCAAACCAACTCCATCGCGTAGCGCTCGTCCATACGATTCCAACGCAACTGGTTTCGCGCGTTTTCGACCTCGTATGAAAAAGTTATGCAATTTCAAAGTTTACTCGAATTTTAACTTATAAATTACAACTAAAATATAAAATTTTAAACCTAGGCTAGATCATAGCCGTGCATTCCAAGGCCAAGAAATCAGGCCCGTGCGTTTTCTCTTCTCCTCTATCTCACGTCTACAGGCCATTGCCGTTCCTAAGAACCCACAACCATCAAGCTAGGGTTTCAAATTGCTCCTCCTACACTCGACTTGACGACGATCAGGAAGCTCCACTTCGAAGCTCATCTCCTCCACCATGTTCGGCCCCAAGGAGAGCAAGCTCGGCCCCCCCTTCCACCTAGAAACGCGTGCGCAGGCCATGGAGGACGCGGCCCTGTAGCTTCCTCCACACGACTCCATATTCGATCATAACCGTTGAATCTCTAGCTCTCATCGCCCTCTTCAATTCTCTAGTTGAAACTTTAGCCTAATTGTCGACGGATTGAAAGATAAAAGAGAGGGAAGGGGAGAGTTTTCTGGCCATTCATTGGGGAGGGTGGCGGCTAGGGTTTGATTAGGGTTTTATTTTATTTTATTTTTTAAATTATGAAGAGTAGGGGCTATTTATAAGAGAACGAACGACACTATTCATCCCGGAAATTCCGAACTCCGATTTACGCGCCGTAACCAGCGTTTCTAGGGTTTACCCCGCATTTCGGACACAATGGAACAGGTTTCGAAAGCTAATTCGGAAGTATGTGCGAGTTATGGCTATAAACGCTCAATTTGAATTAAACCGATTTAAGTCGATTTCTAGGCGTTTTAATTTGTACCGGACAAACGGTAAATCCAATTGACTTGAAATTTGAAACCTTACAATAATATCACATTACGGATCCGATGAAACTGGTTTCGTCGAAATCCGAGACTTTTTGAAAAATGGCTATTTTTACTCGCCAAATTTAAATTAAAAATAAATCGATGCGTTTCGAGCTGCCACGATCAAACGATAGCTCCGATTGACACGAAAATTGAAATCCGGTAATAACTAACTATTACGGATCCAATGGAACTGGTTTCGTTCAATTCTGAGACTGTTCAAAAATTGGCTATTTTCACTAGTCAATTTAAATATTAAAATATTCAATTTTCACAAATTAACTTTTAATTCGATTTTAAAAGTTCTAAAATATTGTTCTAACTCCCATATGATAAAATAAAATTTTACAAATCATTTTCAATCATATTTAACCCAATTTTCAATTATTTCCATAATTTAACATATTAAATTATCGATTTAATTATTCAATTAAATCCAATAATTCAAATAAAAATTTATTTGACTTATAAATTCACTTATTAATATTTAAAATTAATTAAATATTCAAATTCTAATTATCAAAAATTCTGGGTCGTTACAATCTTCCCCCCTTAAAAGAATTTCGTCCTCGAAATTATTAAGTAAGAAAAGTTACAGAATCTATTAATTTTCCAAAACAAATTTAAACTTCTTTACAATACTTTACTAAGTTTTCAAATCATACTTAGTTATCTTTTCAAAAACAATTACTATTGTTTAACTTTCAATTCTAAAATCAAAGTTAAAGTTTTCAAAATTTTCCAATTTTCTCAAAATTTTCTAACGCCTTAAATTTCCGGAAAAATTCGCCATAGTCTCCTTTGCGCGGCTCGATCCGAAAAAAAAAATGACAGTATATATATCACAAATATACATCTCATCAAGTAATGAGGCATCCCGCAGGGAAAAAGGTATAAAAGTACGATATTTAATCCGAGATATGTACCTTATATTTTATTAGCAAGCATATACGGCTAATATAGCGCTAAAGCGAGCTCCAAATGCGAAGCAAACGCAATCCGCACCTACTAATCACTCAACAAACAAGATGAGAACATGCATATATGAAAATAATCTCAATATACATCATATAGCAACATAATAACTATATATGTCAACATAGCAAATGTAAACAAACAACAAATGCAAACATCAACCAACTATCATCCAACTAACATCCATAACCAATAAATATTCATTCATATTTTCATTAATATTCAATGAATTGGTTTTCAATTTAATCACATTTGATTCATATACAGTGGATGTTCTTATTAACATTCATTTTCAATTAGTTTATATTCACTAATTCATATTCAAGTTGGTTCACTTCCAAATCAAATTCAATTCTATTCAAATTTATTTACTTCTAATTTGAATTCCAGTTACTTTAGCTTCCAATTTTATTAAATCAATTTCATTAACACTTAATGAATTATATACAATCAATCAACTAACAATTATATAACAATCAATGTATATTCTTTACAACCAAATTCCTTTGCTTACAATTGGTTTAATTTAATTGATTTTCATTCAACTATTCAACTTTCCAATAACATTAGATTTTAATGAATTAACACTTATATCCATTATTCCATATCAATTTAATTATAAAAGTTGGATTTCATTTATATAACTCAAGTTCACATTTATCACTTAACTCTGACTTTATTGATTTACTTTGATACTAATATGAACTTCATTCAACATAATTTAAGTTATATTTCCATTTACAAACATCACTTGTTTTCACATAACTTAAATTCATTTTTATTTACAACTCATATTCATAATTATATTCATATAATTTTACTTCTTATATATATAAGTCTATTTCACAATTGTAAAACACTTTAATTATAATTCAATTCTTATAATTCTTTTGCTTATACAATTATTCTTCAATTTAGATTATTCAAACAACTAAACAATCAACTTATATACACTTTAATAATTCTGAAAAAATTATTCCTTTATATATAAAATATACTCAAGGCAAAATTATTTCATTTACCCAATTTAAAACAATATTATGCCGAATTGTTCTATAAAAGTGTTTAGAGATTCCTATCAACAACGTTAATTACTCGTATTAACCAGAATCTATATACCACTCAACAAATCAATCATCACAATATAAAACAATTTTATATTCACTAACAAATACGCTCTCATAGCTATTATTACACTCAAATTCATTCTAGAGTACTACTGACTCTATCTCTAATGAGTAATACCCAACAGAACCATGGTTGTCGCTTAACCATATGCTCTGATACCACATTGTAAAGACCCGTAAATCCGTACTCCTTGAATAGACACTAATCTCCTTTGTTTAATTCAAGATGAACGAAAATACGAACCCTTAGGGGTTTTAAGAAAAATTTAAGAAAAGAAGAAGAGAGAAAAAGAAGAAAGAAAAAGAAAATAGATAATAGAGGGAAGAGAAAACATAAGATAGAAATTTAGATAGGGAAAAGAAGGTAGAAGAATTTTAAAATAGAAGAAAAAGAGAATAGAAGAGAAAGAAGATAGAACAAAATAGGATGGGACAGAAAACAACAGAACAACATCAGAATCTCACAATTCGCAGCGGAACAACATATAATAATAAATGAATAATCTTTAAACAAAGAACTATCAGTTATTACATTTTATACATTACATTACATCATATCATCAGAGTGTACAACATCAACAACAACAAACAGTGCAGCGAAAAAAGAAATACTATATAAGTAATACGCCATGCCATCCATCTTGCCTCCAGCAACTCCAGAATATCCAAAATATCCTGATAAACCTTAACTCTTGACTGCCCGTGTGGAAATTGGTGGGCACCCAGAGTTTAGGAAGGAAAACAATAAACTCCAAGTCAGTCATGTGACTGGTGTGAGAACTCAAAACAGTTTATTTAACTTTAAAATCAGAATAGAGGAATATTTTAAATCAATTCGCAATGCTTTTAAAAATTAGACTACCATAAGGCCTCCTGCCACACACACAATGCAAACGCAGACTTGGAGAAGATTTCTCCTTATGATAGTCAAACATGCTTGATACGCATTTAAAAAGAACATTTGATATTATTACTAGTGCATAGTGTAGAAAATTCATTTCGAAAGTAGAATATAAATCTTAGCCAGCATAGGTACCATTATATTATGCCCACTAATAGCTACCATATTAGATGGCATGTTCTACAACTAAAACCGTACAAGTTTCGTATTGTTTCTTTGGATTTCCAACAAATGGTCAGGCCAAGGAACTTCCCATTGCCGCATGAGAATGCCTCTGGAAAGACATCCCCGAGAACCAAACCGGAACCCTGCCAACACAAGGCCGGGTTACCCCTAACTGGGTAACTACTGACACGAGCACGCCATTCCCCGATCGTAAACGACCTTTCTCACGGGATCCCGAAAACCAACAACCACAAAGTAATAAATTCGTAGTAACCACATAGGTTAAATATCTGGGCTCCATACCATGATACCACCTCTATCCAGAAGGAAATGTACATACCCTAAAGGGTGCTACCCCTCATAACCTTGCCGCATCTTTCCTGTTTTGACCATTTCCGGGGTGTGAGGTTCGACGAAGTCACGTCCACAAAAACATACTTTATACAAAAGCCATGCTTTGGGTCAACAAATGATCAACACAATGATCACCAAGATAGACGATCAAATAAACGATCCTATCACCATAATCAACACAATGATCATTTCAGCAACACTCAGCATATCACATTACCAAATTGGGAATATATCGCTGATAACTTCAACTATATAACCTCTGAGCTCGTACGTTTCAGAGAAGGGTGTTAAGCTAAAAGAATAAATTCTCCGCCACCAACAGAAATATATTTGAAAGAAATCGGCTTTATATCTCAACTTGTAATGTCAGACACACAATCCATACAAGTCTGTTCCGGGATCGAACAGAACCGAAGGCACTTACAAAGAAGTCCTTGCAATTCGGATATTCACAATCCTGATCGGATTCACCATCACATATGGAGAACTCTATACCGGAGCAACTCGGTGCAGAGTAAATCGACAGGTCATCCTATCGCTCTCGCAAATACCGGGTCTTCAACACCGATCTTCAATGCAATTATAACGACGTATCACATATTCGGAATGGGTTATACGACCCCATGGTCCTTTCCCGGTTAACCCGAATAGTGAGCGCTTATTCAAAAATAAGTGTAGCATTCACATTCAAACAATTCACATCAATTACCCATTCAAAGGGAAATATTGATAGTCGGTTATTGAACTATCACTGGATATGCACACATCACCAGTTTCCAAATAATTTTCCAAAATATTTATTTTCCAAAATATCTTCACTAGATATATAATTTTCAACACTTCAAAAATAAATCAATATTTTTTTTTAAACCAATTCCACTTTTTTTATAAATTCCTTAGTGAATTTATAATTCCAAAATATCAATGAATATTCGATTTCGATCATTCATTTCAATTTATCTTCAAAAAGATAAATTCTTAAGATATTCACTTTATATTGGAAAACAATTCCATACTTATTTAATAAGTAATTCACAAATCTTTTTATTTTCTATACTTAGAAAATATTTAATATACTCTAATCGAAATTAAGTATATATTTCATTCCTTAAGGAAATCATTCTCTTAAACATATTTATTTGGGCCAAAACGAATGTTACGTAAAACATCGTTACGACAACCCAAAATCACTAGTATAGGGATTCAAAATTAAAATAGATATATAAATCCCAATACTATACAAAACATTTCCTTTCGGAAATCATTTACTATAACAACAGTGTTAAAGTCCATCATCTCCTTCTATTTCTCGAAAACGTCTATTTCAACAATAAATGTTGAAATCTATGGTTTCGAATCTCAACGCATTTTAAAACATCGTTAGATCGTTTTAATTCTATTTGAAATATCACATTCAAAACAATTTCTTTAACATCTTATTCACTATTCAAAAACGTGAATATACTTCATTAACAATTTCATCTTTTTATTCATTTTATTTCAAAGGATTATTCACTGTCTAAAAACGTGAATATAACTCTATTTCTAGGTTATAACAATTAATTTATCAAAATAAGTTGTTTGCAAATTTATAAAACAACATTTATAAATTTCCATTTCTATTTATTTATAAAAACTTCCTTTTTATAAATTCTTTTATTAACCTATTCCAGTTTATAACTCAATTATAAACTAAAAGTTCATATTGTAAGTTAATTACTTATAAAACGATTATTTTACAAAATCGTTCTTTTTAAGGACTTTCCAATTTATAAATCTTATAACTTATAAGATCTATTTATTTAACCAATCTATTCTTCAAATAATTTCGCCAAATTTATAAATCTTACTATTTATAAATTTCTTTTATAACTTCACAGTTTATAATTCCATAAATTTCATTCATTTATGAAATTCATTTCCACTTCATTCAAACACTTATAAAAACTCGTTTTATAATGTCAATATTTCAATTTATACATATCCATTTATAAATCTCTTAATATAAATAAATTTATATTATTCTTTAAAAACGTCTTTAATCTCCTTTATTATTTCACCATTTTGATTCATAAAATAATTAAATTTTATAAATCCTATATTTAAACTCTTTATAATAAATTCCAAAATCTCTATTTAAACTATTTTATAAAATCATTAATTCATATTTCTCAAAAATCAGCTTTTAACTATATTTCACAAAAACCATAATTTTTATAACATTAAAAATTATATCGTTATTTATTTATAATGGATCAAATTCTAAAAATATAGTATATTTTCAAAAATCACTTTAAAAATCATTTTAAAACTCCAAAATTTGATCCAATGATGCCACACACCAAATAGTCAATCCCGACAAACAACGATATCATATATCGTTATGATAATCCATCAAATATCAAAATATCTGAAATCAAATAAAAACTGTTGAGGAATCCAGTTGGATCCCTCCAACCTGTTTTCCTGCATCCAAAAACATTAGCACAATACCAATTTCGCTCCAGTACGAAATTATCGCGGTATATGTTCTTATTAAATATTATCCGCTTAATAACGGCGCAATAGGGTCTCATCCGCTAAACAAAAAATGTGGGAAATCAATAACTCCAATATATACATATGCCAATATATATATATTGCTATTATATATAATACCAATTTCACTGTTTATGAAATATTCGCGGTATATGTTTTTAATAAATAACATCCGCTTACTAACGGCGTATAATGTCTATTTTAACAATAAATAGATATCAATCAACATTCAAACATGCATTCAAATATTTTAAATCTAACTATTTAAAATAAAATCGAAACTAATTCGATTGAGTGAGAAGTTCTCACCTTGATTTTAAATTCCGTTTTAGCGATTTATTTCGAATAAAATTAAACGGACGTTTAATTTTACCCAAAATTCTCACTAACTCCAAACGACTCCAAACCAACTCCATCGCGTAGCGCTCGTCCATACGATTCCAACGCAACTGGTTTCGCGCGTTTTCGACCTCGTATGAAAAAGTTATGCAATTTCAAAGTTTACTCGAATTTTAACTTATAAATTACAACTAAAATATAAAATTTTAAACCTAGGCTAGATCATAGCCGTGCATTCCAAGGCCAAGAAATCAGGCCCGTGCGTTTTCTCTTCTCCTCTATCTCACGTCTACAGGCCATTGCCGTTCCTAAGAACCCACAACCATCAAGCTAGGGTTTCAAATTGCTCCTCCTACACTCGACTTGACGACGATCAGGAAGCTCCACTTCGAAGCTCATCTCCTCCACCATGTTCGGCCCCAAGGAGAGCAAGCTCGGCCCCCCTTCCACCTAGAAACGCGTGCGCAGGCCATGGAGGACGCGGCCCTGTAGCTTCCTCCACACGACTCCATATTCGATCATAACCGTTGAATCTCTAGCTCTCATCGCCCTCTTCAATTCTCTAGTTGAAACTTTAGCCTAATTGTCGACGGATTGAAAGATAAAAGAGAGGGAAGGGGAGAGTTTTCTGGCCATTCATTGGGGAGGGTGGAGGCTAGGGTTTGATTAGGGTTTTATTTTATTTTATTTTTTAAATTATGAAGAGTAGGGGCTATTTATAAGAGAACGAACGACACTATTCATCCCGGAAATTTCGAACTCCGTTTTACGCGCCGTAACCAGCGTTTCTAGGGTTTACCCCGCGTTCCGGACACAATGGAAAAGGTTTCGAAAGCTAATTCGGAAGTATGTGCGAGTTATGGCTATAAACGCTCAATTTGAATTAAACCGATTTAAGTCGATTTCTAGGCGTTTTAATTTGTACCGGACAAACGGTAAATCCAATTGACTTGAAATTTGAAACCTTACAATAATATCACATTACGGATCCGATGAAACTAGTTTCGTCGAAATCCGAGACTTTTTGAAAAATGGCTATTTTTACTCGCCAAATTTAAATTAAAAATAAATCGATGCGTTTCGAGCTGCCACGATCAAACGATAGCTCCGATTGACACGAAAATTGAAATCCGGTAATAACTAACTATTACGGATCCAATGGAACTGGTTTCGTTCAATTCTGAGACTGTTCAAAAATTGGCTATTTTCACTAGTCGATTTAAATATTAAAATATTCAATTTTCACAAATTAACTTTTAATTCGATTTTAAAAGTTCTAAAATATTGTTCTAACTCCCATATGATAAAATAAAATTTTACAAATCATTTTCAATCATATTTAACCCAATTTTCAATTATTTCCATAATTTAACATATTAAATTATCGATTTAATTATTCAATTAAATCCAATAATTCAAATAAAAATTTATTTGACTTATAAATTCACTTATTAATATTTAAAATTAATTAAATATTCAAATTCTAATTATCAAAAATTCTGGGTCGTTACATATACACAGGTAAATCTACATATATATACATATATATATATATATATATATATATATATATATATACATGCAGACAATTATTCAACAACAACTTGAAGCATTCATCATATATTAGCCACAAATAATAGATTAAAACATAAATTGGGTCAATCTGCTCACCAGAAGGATGAAGAACAGAGAACTATTTGCGTTTTAAATCTGAAAATTGATTATTTTTCTTTTCCTCTTGAATTGTTTGTTGTTGAGCTTACATCTTTGATCTTTGCCCGATCTGCTGTTGCTCAGGTTGATCCTTCTATTGTTATTTGATTTTGCTTGAGCTCTGGTCATTGAACTTGAACTTTGATTCTGATCTTGCTTGTTTGAATTCGCATGCTCTCTGATTTGCTTATTCTTGCTTCCAGGTTTCAGATTTTCATTTAAACAGGAAACTTGATCTTTAACTTTCTCTAAAACTAATCTTTCTTTTGAATTTGAATCTGGCTTTTGTTTTCACGTTTGAAATTTTGTTGAATGCATTTGAATTTGAACTGCTTCTTGTTGTATCAGGTTCTTTACTTTTACTTTTCTTTGATTTTCCAGGTTTGAATATAAATCTGAACCTGATTTTGTTTTGATATCTTGCTTGATTATTTGATCTGAGATGATAAGATCTGATCTTAAAACTAGAAGAAATTGTTGTTCTCTTTTATCTAGTTTGCAGGTTTGCTTCTTTCTTTTTGTTTCTAGTTTTCTATGTTAAGAAGTGAAGAAAAAATGGCCTGGTTTTTTTTTTAATTTTGATATTCATTGTCATTACAATTCTAAAGCATATTTTCCACTTGTTCTTATCATTTACACTTGTTATTCTATTTACCTCCTTATCTCACAAATGTCAAATGTTATTTAAATTGTGTTTTAAACCTTGGTTTATAATTAATTTATAACTTTGTTTTTAATTCTTACCTTATTTTATGAAACATGTTTCATCTATGTTATGTATTTTAAATCTTATACTTCCTTTCAAAAGATATACTCATATTAACATTGGAAAACAAAATTTTATTAGTTTTCAAATACATAGAGATTTGAAATCCAATTTAGTTGCAATACATTTCTATTTGAATTTCAAAGCAAATTTTCAAATTAGTTCACAATTGTAAATGAATACTTTCCTTTTTTACATTACCATATGTTTTAATGTTACATACAATCTATGTTTTATATTTTCAAATGGTATTAGGCTTTATTAATTTCAAAAGGTAAATACATATTAAGACTTTATATTCATACATTTTAATTTGTACTTATACAAATTTATAACAAATGATTTTGAAATCAAATTAGATTATATACCTACAATTCTAATTAGATACATATGTATTGTTTCCAAAATACAACTTTTAAATCTAATTAATTTTATAAAAATATTAATTATTGAATTTCAATCTCAAAATCAATTTCAAGTGATAATCTATTTATATAAATAAACATACACCTTATTTATTTTAGAAAATTCAAATATACCCAAAAATCCTATTGACAATATATTTCATTCTTAAAACTTCCAGCTTAAAATTCAATTCAATTTTAATTTTTTTATATTTCAAATCCATAGTTAAATTTTAAAATCAATGTCCAAATAAATAAATTTCCTATCTAATTTGAAAAAAATAAATTTAATCTACAATTTTATTCAAAAATTTATTTTGATTATCAATTTACATTTAATTAAAAATCGGGACCGTTATAGATCCTCCCCTTAAAAAAAATTTGTCCTCGAAATTTGCAAGGAGACAACAAAGAAAAGATGAAAGAAAGAGAAAAATCTTTCCAAATCAAAATGGATATTAATTCTTCATTTGGCTTACCAAATCAGAATATCAATAATATGAGAACGAACTCATATTATTATTTCACAAGATACTCGGGTCACCAGATCTACGAATATACATGGGCATTGGTTAGTTCGAAAGATATCTAACTACTCGTAGAACATATCTGGACTCCAAAGAACAGACAGATATTTGGATACAATCCCAAAACTTTTAGTTTAAACAACCAAAATGTACCTATCAACCATAGCAACCAAAGCAAATAATTCATCCACACAAACAATTCTGACCCATCTGGAGTTTTTGTCCCATGCAAATATATCAAAACTTCTTCCTGGAGCTGCCAGGAATCATCAAAGAATTGAAAAGACGAATCAAAGGAGATTGATAGAGAAAGTTGTTTCCGCAATTGTAGGGTACTGACCATTTGTAGTGGTACTCCCTTGTCCCCTATCTCGTCCTCTTCTTGCACTCATACTTACTATCAGTGGATAACAAGAGAATTTACTGAGGCATACGGATGGATATCTTAGGGATCTACTCATTCTAGGGTATACTTCACCCTATCTCTAATGAGTTACCTAATGTGTTATACTCCTGAGCTAAAGTTTCAACCTCTAGCTCTGCTACCAATTGAAATAGTCTTGGGTCTTCGACCGTCTGACAACGGCCACTCTCGGCTGGTAGGCTTTTCAACCATCCCAGCCACGCCATGGCTTTCACTGGTACCCCAGACTTTCTTTTATGGCCAGCCTTTCGATTGTCACGCCTAACCGGCTAACCAACCCCGTAAAGAGGACGTGCAGGGGTAAGAGTCTTCCGTTCGCCACCAAACGCGAAGCGAGAACCCCCATCACATTTCACTAAGATAAGCAAGACTGGTATGAGCAAACAAAAACAGTTTATTTTTTAAAACAAACAAAAGAATTTAAATTGAAATTCGTAATGCTTTTTTGGAAAATGAAACTACCATAAGGCCTCCCGGCACACACACCATGCAATCGTACACTTGGGGGAGATTTCTCCATATGATAGTAACACATGCTTGATACGTGAAAAACCATTTGATATTATTATAAGTGCATAGTGGAAAACATTTCGAAAGTATAATATTAACCTTAACCAGCATACTACCATTATAGTATTCCTACTATAGCTACCATGTTAGATGGCAGGTTCTACAACTAAAACCGTACAAGGGGCGTACTGGATGATTTGATTTCTGACAAATGGTCAGGCCAAGGAACTTCCCATTGCCACATGGGTACGCCTCTAGAGGGACGCCCCGAGAACCTAACCAGATCTCTGCCAACACAAGGCCGGGTTACCTCTGCAAAAATAGGTAACTACTGACACGGGTATGCCATCCCCCAGTTGCAAACAACCTTTATCCGAGGATCCTCAACAACAACAATCACAAAGTAATATATATTTGCGATATCCACATAAGTTAAGTATCTGGGCTCCATAGCATGATACCACTTCTATCCATAAGGAAATGCACATACCCCAAGGGGCGCTACCCCCTATAACCTTGCTGCATTCTTCCTGTTTTGACCATTCCGGGGTGTGAGGTCCGAGAAGTCTCGTCCACAAAGCTACGCTTTTCACAAAAGCCATGCTTTGATCAACGAATGAACAGCAGCACTTCGTATGCCACATTACCAAATTTGAGAATGTATCATTAGTAACCATCAATTACATAACCTCTGAGCTCATATGTCTCAGAGAAGGGTGTTAAGCTAAGAGAATAAATCTCCGCCACCAAACAGAAATGTATTTGATAGAAACCGGTTTTACATCTCAAAGTGTAATGTCAGACACACATCCATACAAGTCTGTTCTAGGTTCGAATAGAACTGAAGGCACTTCCGAAGAAGCCCTTGTAATCTGGATAATTTCTAATCACGTCCGGACTCTCCATCACAATGGGTGCTCAAATCTCTATACCGGGGCCAGTCGGTGCAAGGACATTCGACAGGTCATCCTTTCGCTTTCGAAAGTATCCGGTCTTCACCACCGGTCTTCACCACCGGTCTTTAAATGCTATCCATATCATCGTATCATTATTCGAAATGGGTTATATGACACAAGGTCCTCTGCTGGCTAAACCGAATAATGAGCGCAATATTTAAAAATAATGGATAATGGGATTTCAATTAAATCACAGCTTAAAGCCCAAACATTTCTTTCAAATGGTTAAACAAATTACCATTCAAAAATATTTTTGAACAAAAGATTTACTTCACAAAGTTCACAAAGATTACCAATCTTTTACAAAGATTCATTAATATTTTTCCAATTCAAATCTTTTATACAAAGATACGCTTTTCAGATCCCTTTTCAATTTGAAAACAAACTCACCAATCTTTAACAAAGATTCATTCATAGCTTTTCAAAACAATTTTTCTTTCAAATTGGATTAATTCATCCAATCTTTAAATCAAAAATTCAATTCATAGCTTTCAAAATCATTTCCACAAAACAATTTCATTCAAAAACTTTTATACAAAAGATACACCGCTTAGAATCCTCTTCGATTCCAAAACAAAGCTTAACGATCTTTCAAAAAGATTCATTCGTAGTTTTCAAAACTATTTCATTTCAAAACTTAAAATTCTTTCAACACAATTTGGAAATCCTTTCTTTATGTGAAAGCTATTATTTGAAATGAATAGTTCTCGTTTCGGGAAATTCCGGTTATATTTATACAAGTTAAATCCCTTCAAGTATAAGGCTTGGTATAAATTCAAATTCCCAAAAACAATACTTTTTAAATGGTTTAAAACCCATATAAACACATTTATAAGTTGAATAACCTTTTTAAACCCTAGTTTCCAAATCATAGAATTCAATTTCAAATATTGAATTCAAATTTAAATCAAATTATATAAATTTTTAAAACTAAATCAAGTTATTTAAAATAACTTTTATTTTAGAAATTCATTTTCAAAAGTTTTCAATTCCAAAACTATTTTGGATTCGGAAATTCAACCTTTAAAACTATTTCAAAATCTGTGACTTAACCCATTTCCACGTGCAATCCATATTTGTGTGTGCATGAGTGTGGTCTAGGGGTTTTACACAATAAAAGTGCCACATCATCAATCAGCATAGATTCCAATACAGCAATATATTTGATAAGCGGTATAAACTATAACGCTTATATTTGATAAGCGGTATGAACCATAACGCTCATCTTCTATTCACAGATCACAGGTACATATATCACAGATAATAAACTACACCACACAGCTCAAATCAAAACAGAACATATCAGGGATATCAAACAATTCAATCACCCAAAACATTCATAAGTAAGAGCATTTAAGTATCTGATTAATTCAAATCAGATTAACTACTTATGAATTACTAATGCTGGTTAATTAACATTAATAAATTACAAATCATTTTGATTAATTACTCTTTAATCATTTATTAATTAACAATCAATAATAAATTAATTAACTTTTAATTTTAATTCATCAACCTTTAATTATTAAATAATTAACCTTTAATTATTTAATTCACCGTTTAATTAATTATCTTTAACTAATTAATTTTAACCTTTGATTAATTAACTACCATTCATCCTCAATTAATTATCATTCCTCATTAATTAATTGAACTTTAAATTAACTAATTATCCTAAAATTAATTACCATAAGTGATTATCCTCGACTAATAAATCACAATTTATCTTAATCACTTGATTAATCAACTTTAAGTTATCAATTTATTACTTTTAATTAAGTAATTTATCTCTAAGCAATTAATTACCTTACATTAATGATTAATTATCTTTTAATTAATAAGTGATCATCCTAATCAATTATAATTTGTAATTACTAATTTAATTACATTGAGTAATTATATTTAATCATTTTATTTATCAATCATAAATCATTAATTATCCTTAATTACTTTTATTAAGTAGCTATCCTTAAGTAATTAATTATTATTTGCAAACATCAATTAAGGAATTAATTAACTATTTTTTTACTTAATCTCAAATTTATTAATCTTAATTGAATAACACAAAGTGATTATCTTTTTAAATCAATTAACTTTAAAACATTTAATCCTTAAATGTTTAATCTTTGAAAAAAAGTAATATTTTTTTCATAAATCAACTTGAGACTTTAAAGTTGAATAACAATTTTAAACATCATCATTTTTTTCTTCATTTAAATTTATTTAATTTCTTAATTAAACTTGGACTTAATTAGCTTTAAAATAATTTACTCCAATCTTAATCCCAAAACTAAATCAAAACATTTATTTTTCTTCAAGGATGGATCGGAAAAAGTTTCAACTTGATTTAATTAAATTTGGATAAAAGTTTGTTTTATTTTTAAATTTTGAATGGTAAAATCTTCAACCCCGAGATGGCTCGAGTTCTTACCCGAGCCAGGTATCACTTTCCCCGAAGTTAGCTTCGAGCCTTCCTTTTTTTTTTCAAAACCTGATACACTGATTAGCTCAAGCAACGCCTCGATATCGAACTCGAGCCAAAGCAAGTTTCCCCGAGCCAAGCTCTTATTTACTTCGAGACAACCCTGAGATGACTCCTTCTTCCCCAACTTCAACAACTCAGATACCCAAATGGCACGCGTGCGCATGCACTGTTGACCGCCACCGTTTCGATCGTCGTTCCAATCACCAACACGCCATCAATGACATCCCCAAGCATCGCGAGCATATAGATTTCCAAATTTAACTAGGAATCAAAATCGAGTAGGTTTGTTCCCATCAGAACCTACAACTCGAACAACAACTTCCCCGCGCCAATGCCACCAACCACCGTTGAACTTGCCTTTCCACCCAGACCTTTGTCACAAACATACGCGTCGACTTTCCCCAGTCCGGACCACCTCGATCCACTATTGATCACAAAATTGATTCGAGAATATCGTTGATAAATTTTTTCCCTTAAACCCTATTTCAAGATCGCCCACCATCCAAATCGAATTATAAAATGAACGAACATATTTCTGATGGTACCCTGTCCACCAGCTTCCTCCTTCAACAAACACGTCATCTTGTTTGTAGCCGATCGACCCGAATTGACAAAATACCCCATTCTGATCAACTCAAATTTTCACATCAATTATAAGCTTAAAATTCCTAGAATGATTATCAAAAATCATGTTTTTGGAATACGAATGCATCCCTCTAACTTAATCTCAAAATCTGGACATTTGATTTTGGATTTATTTTCTGATTTCCTACTGTTATTTCTTATTTTTGCAGTAAATCCTTAATATAAAATTTGAATTTATTTTTAACATTGGTGTTATCCTATTTCAGTTATCTTCTATTTATACAACTAAGCTTATAAACAATTTGTTACAGAGATATTGATTTTTCTCTTGTTTCTAACCTGTTACTCGAATAGAGTACCAACAGCATACACACAAGTATACACGGGTAAATCTACATAGATATATACATATAGACAATTATTCAACAACAACTTGGAGCATTCATCATATATTAGCCATAAATAACAGATTAAAACATAAATTGGGTCAATCTGCTCACCAAAGGGATGAAGAACAGAGAACTATTTGCATTTTAAATCTGAAAATTGATTCTTTTTCTTTTCTTCTTGAATTATTTGTTGTTGAGCTTAAACCTTTGATCTTTGCCTGATCTGCTGTTTCTCAGGTTGATCCTTGTATTGTTATTTTATTTTGTTTGAGCTCTGGTCATTGAACTTGAACTTTGATTCTGATCTTGCTTGTTTGAATTCGCATGCTCTCTGATTTGCTTATTCTTGCTTCCAGGTTTCAGATTTTCTTTTAAACAGGAAACTTGATCTTTAACTTGCTCTAAAACTAATCTTTGTTTTGAACTTGAATCCGGCTTTTGTTTTGAGGTTTGAAATTTTGTTGAATGCATTTGAATTTGAACTACTTGTTGTTGTATCAGGTTCTATACTTTTACTTTTCTTTGATTTTCTAGTTTGAATATAAATCTGAACCTGATTTTGTTTTGATATCTTGCTTGATTATTTGATCTGAGATGATCAGATCTGATCTTAAAACTGGAAGAGATTGTTGTTCTCTTTTATCTAGTTTACAGGTTTGCTTCTTTCTTTTTGTTTCTAGTTTTCTAGGTTAAGAAGTGAAGAAAAAATGGCCTGGTTTTGTTTTTAATTTTGATTCATTACAATTCTAAAGCATATTTGCCACTTGTTCTTATCATTTACACTTATTATTCTGTTTACCTCCTTATCTCACAAATGTCAAATGTTATTTTAAATTGTGTTTTAAACCTTGGTTTATAATTAATTTATAACTTTGTTTTTAATTCTTACCTTATTTTATGAAACATGTTTTCATCTATGTTATGTATTTTAAAACTTATACTTCCTTTCAAAAGATATACTCATATTAACATTGGAAAACAAAATTTTATTAGTTTTCAAATACATAGAGATTTGAAATCCAATTTAGTTGCAATACTTTTCTATTTGAATTTCAAAGCAAAATTTCAAATTAGTTCACAATTGTAAATGAATACTTTCCTTTTTTACATTATCATATGTTTTAATGTTACATACAATCTATGTTTTTATTATTTTCAAATGGTATTAGGCTTTATTAATTTCAAAAGGTAAATACATATTAAGACTTTATATTCATACATTTTAATTTGTACTTATACAAATTTATAACAAATGATTTTGAAATCAAATTAGATTATATACCTACAATTCTAATTAGATACATATATATTGTTTTCCAAAATACAACTTTTAAATCCAATTAATTTTATAAAAATATTAATTATTGAATTTCAATCTCAAAATCAAATTTCAAGTGATAATCTATTTATATAAATAAACATACACCTTATTTATTTTGGAAAATTCTAATATACCCAAAAATCCTATTGACAATATATTTCATTCTTAGAACTTCCAGCTTAAAATTCAATTCAATTTTAATTTTTTTTTATATTTCAAATTCATAGTTAAATTTTTAAATCAATATCCAAATAAATAAATTTTCTCCAAATATCCTAAACACATTTTAAACCGCTAAGTTATATTTTGGAAGCTTTCTTAGAAATCATACTTAATTTCCAGGGAAAACACTTTCCATCTTTAGAAATAATCCGTCTTTGTTTTTAAAACAATTTATACCTTCTTATGGAATTTCCCACTGAAAATCTATGCTTTCAAAATTTATCCACTGATAAATACACCAATTTATTTATAAAACCAATTTATAAATTTCCGTTTCTCGTTTCCATTCCAATCACAGTTTCAAGACATTTCAAACTCCAAGCCAATTCCTTAATTTAATTTCCATAAATTCATTCCTTAAAATCACTTTTCATTTCCTTTTTACTCCCATTTCACTTTATTGATATTTTAAAATATCAAATTATATTATTCAACCATAACACAGCATAATAAAATTCCAAATCTATCTATCATATGATATCAATGAAATATATCACAAATTATAAATATAATTTCTATTTGTGAGGAATCCAGTTGGATCCCTCCAACCTGTTTCCCTTCATCTACAGATATGAGCACAACCAATAAATATTGATCCAATCTGATAATAATTATCACATTCAACTAATCAACCAATCAAACATTTAAATATTAGTTATTTAAATTAAATGGCATCCAGATGTGAGTGAGATTAACTCACCTTGAGTTTCGTCGAGCGTTTTAAATTTTAAATTAAATCGAACCATTCGATTTAATCTAAAATTTCCACTTGCTCCAAACATATCCGGACCTGTTGCAGCGCGTAGATCGCGTCACTGCGATTCCGGCGCCGCCAGTTTCGTCGAAATCTGACAACGTATGCAATAGATATGAAATTTATAAGTTTTAATTACCAATTTAAAACAAAATTTCTTTTTTTTATTACCAAGACAAATCAGGCACATGTTCTAAAATCAAGGCTAAAGTCTTCATTTTCCTCACGCGAATACCAGAATGCGACCAACCCAAAACACGCGCACTCAAGCCCATCGCCGCGACACCATCATCAGCCCAGACATCGATCCACGAGTGCCAAACGGAGCGCCTCACAGCCACGCACCCCCAGCTGCCGCGACGATACTTCCAGTCGCCCCCTTGCCATGAAAATGAGCTCGAATTGAAATCCTAAATCATCAAATTGAGGACAATCCAAGGCCCTAGAACGAAAACCCACCGTCGGATCCCTAGAGCTCGATTCGCTCAATATTTTTGTATTTGGTGATTTTTGCTATAAATCTACAGATTTAAAGAAAATTGAGGAAGAAGGTTATTGCCTTTTGGCCATAGATAGAAGAAAGGTGGATGGCTCGAAAACTAGGGTTTCGGCCCAAACGTGTGTATATATATACGTATATAAATAATATTTTAATATTAAATTCATTTAAAACAACTTTTTCACACGATCTCCAAACAACGCGTGCAACAAGCGACTATAAGGTTTTACCCGCCTTTCGAACACAATGGAACGTGTTTCGAAGGCTAATTCGATCATATGCGAGAGTTACAGAAATAAACGATCAATTTTAAATTAAATCGATTAAAATAGTTTCTATACGTTTTGAGCTGTCAGGGTCAAACGATAACTCCAATTACTACGAAAATTGAAATCCGATAATAATTAACTATTACGGATCAAATGGAACTAGTTTCATTAAATTCTGAGATTGTTCCCCGGAAGGCTATTTTGACTCGTCGATAAATTCGAGCGATTTTCAAAATCATCGAAATCGCTTAAAATTTCACTTTTAAAACTTTACTAACTTATTTATAAATCATATAGAATCTATAATCATATTTGAAATCATTCTGATTCAATTTAAACCAAAATCTGATTATTTACATTGTTTAAATATTAAATTTCATTATTATAATAATATAAAATTCCAAATTTTAATCTATTGACTTTGGATTCCATCCAAAGGTCCAGTGTTAAAATTTAAATCAAACAAGACCAAAAAGAAATCTTAGAAACCATTTTCATAACCATTTACATCCAGATTCACTAATTATCCCAATTCCAAATATTTAATTATTATTATTCAAATCCAATCGAATTGCCATACTCAATATTTTAACTAATTATATTTATTTGACCAACATCTTCTTACTTCAAAATCAATTCAAAATCCACATTTAACATTTAAAATGAATTAAATGTTCAAAAGCTAACGACCAAAATTCCGGGTCGTTACAACTTTTATGTTGACCGCTTCTTAGGATTCCTATCATAAATATGTAAAAAGTTCAATTCTTTATAGAGTGTTTTCGGACCCAAAAATTCCAAGGTCGAAAATATCACTCATTCATTCGACAATATCTCTTACCAAACAAATCCAATTTAAATGATTCTTTTTTTAAATCACAGTGAAAATAAAATCCAAAACTTTTCTATTGATCACTTTTTCATAATTCCGAGAGTAGCATAGTTAAAGTTTAAATGAAAATGACCTATTTCGAGTTGCAGTTTTGGATTTTACAAGTTTTACAAGTTTAAAATATTCAAGATTTGGAAAGCTTTATGGTAAGTAAACTTGATGATTTTTTTTGGAAAATTATTATCTTTAGTATTGCTTCATGATATGATAATATTATAGCATGGTATTTAGTTAAATACCATATGATTGATATTGATGTGGATTGGTGATTTTGGTTATGTTTGATTAGATGTTTGGTACGCGAATACAAAGTTAGTAAAGCTATATATATATATATATATATATATATATATAAATTGGCATATGTATATATACATGATTTTTTACGTGAATGTGATGTGTAATGTAATGGTCGATGATGAACTCAACTATAGTCATGATGTGAAACAAAACTGAAACTTTGTATGAAATTGCGAGGGATTTGAGGTCGGACTTGGAATCAAAACTTGTTTCAATAAGTTAAAGTTTACAAATTTGGTTTAAAATTTGAAATCTTACTAAAGTATGTTTCAATCAGGAAATAATATATTTTCAACAAAGTGGTTTCGCTTGAAAGTAATTTCGAGCGAACTGCACCTATATAAATAGTCACTATGGATGCGGTTCAACGGATTTTCTCAACTTTAATTTCAAAAGGTTTTGTTTTTGAGATTGTTTTATATTTTTTTTAAATAAATTAGTAATATTTAAAAAGTGATTAAAGTTTAGAAATTTAATAATTTAATAATTTAATTAATTAATTAAAGGGAATTAGCACTTAATTAATTATTATAACTAGTAGTTAATTAACACTTAAGTTAATTGATAGCTATTATTTGATTAATTTAGCTTTAATTAAGGTTTAATGTGATTAAAAATAATTAAATGGCTGATAATTACTTAATTAAGATTAATGATTAATTAAATATCAATTAATTAAGTGATTATTTAATGAATCAGGATTTAACTAGTAATGATTTAACTTAACTTCATCTGAGATTCATTAAGGAGTTAATCAGGACTTAACTAAGTTCATTAAGTCTAACTAAGGGTCAATTAGTATTTAATCTTGATTTAATTAAGATTTAATTAGAGTTTAAACTAGTTTACTTATTTAAATATTTTTCAAGGGTGATTTTTAAATCAAACTGATTTCGTTTTAAATCAATATTCTTTTCAAAGCAAGTTGATTCCAAATCAAATGATTTCTTGTCTGGACCATTAAGTAGCCAAATGAATTAATTAGTGATTATAAAACACTAACATGTTTTACGGGAAGTAAGTGACTTGTGTTTAGCACAAATGCTGAATATCGGTAATGTGATAGACACAAGGAAGTTAATTTCGATAAGAAGGTTATAGTAACTTAACCATATAGATATACTTCTATATGTACATTTTTCACCGATAATGGATGTATATATCTTTGTAACCTTGAAATCTACCTATGATTACTTGTATGTTATATGTGAATCCCTTACATATCTTATGTTTGGCAGTATCTATGATATAACTTGGATAAGTAAACCTAAATTTAATGATCCATTGTAGTCATTAAGCCTCCGTTTGGTTTTGAAAAGTTAATATTTCATTTTCTTTCAAAATGGTTTTCAAGGTTATTCTGTTTTGAACATGATATTTGAAGAATGATTTTACAATTGATTCGAGAAGTTTATTAATAATTTTGAGGTATTCACAAAAGGAGTTTTAGAAATATTTTTGAATGTTTATAAAAGGATTATATAAATGGATTTCGATGTCTGTAAGGGGAAGTTTTATACAAGGTTTGAAAGTTTATAAAGAAGTTATATAACCAAATTTGAATAATTATAAAGAGTTTCATAAATGAGTATGGAGGTTGATAAATGTATTGAAAACGGTTTTGTGTTAAAGAAAAAAGGATTTCATGGGTAAGAGAGATTTATAAAAGGATTTATTAAAGATAATTACAAAAGGAATTCGAGGTTTGGGTTTCTCGAGGCCGACCTTTTAAAAAAATCATGGTATGAAACGTCTGTTCCACACTTTAAACTGAAGGAATAATGCTTAGAGTTATCATTTTCTCTAATTTAGATAATGTAGTTAAATCCTTTTTAGATATTTAGAAATGAGAAATCTTATAAATGTTTTGTGAATATACTTATGTAAAGGAGATATGTATATAAATTTTGATTAATGTTTGGAAAGGAGATTTATAAATGGAAATGATTTTGTGGCATAGTGATTGCTTTGGGTAATTAAATCTGTAGATTTTGTTGTTGTTATTTGATAGTTAGATAACCGATCATCAAATTTGGCATAATTCGACTTAGGAAGTATGAATGTAAAATTCAAGTTCAAGACTTGAAAACTTACTTCCAAAATAACCAGGAATGAGTCGACCGGAAATTATCGATTGTTGATACGGGGAGACCGGGATCGAATCTACATCCGAAAACCACTCCGAACCAACATGTGCATTCGAGTAGAAGGCATCTTGATGATGATTGAAGATGGTGATCTTTGAAGTGCAAGGGCTATTGCTACTAATCCTAAGGGTGATTTCAAAATAGATATAGTAGAGTTAGTGCCTTCGGTTTCATTCAGACCCAAAATAAACTTGTATGGATGAATGATGGCATTGCATTGACGCTTGGAGGGTAGTGCTAGCATTCTAAGATGGATTGTTATTTAGAAAGGTAAAACGTAGCCTCAAGATTCACAACTGTGAGGAATGGAAAAAACAGGGCATGCAGCAGAACTTTGTGATTAGCTACCATTAGGAGCGGTCACCCCATTCTAGATGTCCCCTTTAGAATTGTTTTCCGTGCAAAGACCGTAGTAGTATAAGGCCTCGGTGTCAAGGGGTTGATGTAATCTGGTCTGCCATGCTAAAGGGGCAGTCGGCTCTATGTTAGCATCAGTGCATTTTCTAGAGGTGTATCATCGGAAGGTAGTCCCTTACCTTGCCATTGTTGGGACCCAATCTCCAATATGTGCCTTATGATTTTGATTATAGAGCCTAGTATGTTGGAATGAGATGCAAGCATTTATGCTATTTTACCTATTTACTTTAAACCTAGACATTATGATAATATCATTGGATTTTTATATAAATGTTTTGGTTATCGTAAGGTAAAAACCCATCCGTTTTTATTTGCGATGTGGTCTTACGAGATACCCTTTGCTTAAAAGGTTTTCAGATGTAGAAATCAGTTTGTTCATTAATTGTTATCGAGTTTTACTCATGTTGGTTTACCGGACTGACCCAAGCGTTATTTCATGTAATGCTCGGGTGGGACCGAGAATGTTTTTCCAGGTTTAGCTGGATACCTTAGAGTTTGAGAGGAGCTGGATGGTCAAGACGTATTCACATATGTTTTTCTTCCACTGTATTATAAAGTCTGTTTGTTTGTCAATTAAGGACATATTTCTATCATCGTCCAAATTTAAAATAAATCTAGTGTACTCTGAAGTTATATGAATAAAGATATTTCCTTTTTGTACAGATCATTGTTGTATTATATATTATTCGCTGCATTGTGAGATTCTATGTTGTTTAGTTTTCTTCTATCTTCTACCTTCTTCTTTCATCCTAATAAATTTCAGTATTTCTGGCACTTGAATGCTCGGCATGTGATACAGTAGATGTATTAGTGTCGAATTTCCAGGGTCGAAAATCTGGTTCATTGCACTTAAGGTGGATGCAATCCAACCATCCACTCCCCAGCTCATACTTGAAATTTGCCAAAATACTTATGCCTCTCCCAAAGCTCGGCATAACCGAGGTCCAACTAAAGTGGATCTGGTTTGATCATCCACACATTAACTCCTAACCAGAATACAGGAGGCAGTTTGAAAGCTCAACTTAAAGTAGGCGTGACTGACTACCTACTCCTCAACCACTTCACTCAACATGTGGACGCGGCTATAGCTTGAGGTGGATGTGACCTGACCGTTCAACCAAAGCATGGATGTGATCCGACAATCCATTACCAACTCCCTTCCTTGACTTGACAAGAGGAGCTACAACCACCAAGCGAATACGAATCGATCATCTCACTTGCCAAGTTCTGTCCTTGATGTTGGAGGCAGAATTCCATTCCATCAATGAGCGTGATTCAACCGTTCATTCCGTAGCTCTTACCTCGATTTGGCAGATGGAGTATAAATAAAAAACGGGTGCGATTGACCACCCATCAAACAACTCTGAGTACCAAAGTGCGTACTAGAGTATAAACATAAATTAGGTGGAAAACGACTGCCGCAAGATAACTTTGAGTCCCCAGAATGTGGACTAGAGTATAAACATAAACTGGGTGGAAACCGATTGCCTGCAAAAAAAACTATGAGTCTCCAGAGTGTGGACTAAAGTATAAACTTAAACTGGGTGAAAATCGACCGCCCACGAAACAACTCTGTGTTCCCGGAGTGCGGACTAGAGTGTAAACATAAACTGGTGGAAACCGACTGCCCAAAGGATAACTTCGAGTCCTTGGAGTGCGGACTAGAGTATATACATAAACTGGGTGGAAACCGAATGTCCACAAGATAAGTATGAGTCCTCGGAGTGTGGACTAGAGTATAAACATAAAATAGGTGGAAACCCTAGAGTGCGGACTAGAGTTTAAACATAAACTGGGTGGAAATCGACTACCCACGAGATAACCCTGTGTCCCCAGAGTGCGGACTAGAGTATAAACACAAAATGGGTGTGAACTGACCACCCATCAACTAAACCATATCCCAGAGCATGGATACAAACATGAACGAATAGATGAGCGGAGTTTGGCCGTTCTCTATTCCACAAACTCCGGCTTGCAACCGACGGGAGGAGTAAAAATTCAATATGGATGGAACTCAACCATCCACGGACTAACTCCACTAACCCAAGACTAGGGGCAGAAGTACAAATCACTAAAAGCTGCATATGACATCTCACTATAGCTTCGGCTTAGTGTTCTTTACGACTCAAGGCAACTATCCCAAGGAGGCCTTAATATAAATCCAATTGGAACGACATCCGAAGTTGCGGGTGACCGACTATATTGTACCATCAGATCGAGGATCAATATCGATCCGCACCAACCATAAATGGATGTGACCTGAAGATCCATCGAATAGCACGGTCACCAAAGAATGGATAAGAGAATAAACCATGAATGAGTGCAACTTGACCATTCATTCTCCATCAGCTTCCTTCGATCCGTCAAAAAGAGTATGAAACTGGGTGAGCATGACCCAACTGCACCTAAGCAAACTCAATCCCTAGATCTGACGGGAGAATATGAATCAAAATGGACATGATTGACCATCTAACTTCGAATGAGTGCGACCCGACTGTTCATTCGTTAATCTTACCATGATCCGACAAGAAGAGGAATACGAAATAGATATGACTTGACCATCCACATGCTGATCATTGCCCTTGGTTTGACAGGGAAAGCATCAATCACTAATTAAATGTAACTTGACCATCTATTCTTTGGTCCTTCCCAGAGTATGGCGACATCTACACTAAAAGTTGACGTGATTGATTGCCGAGTGCACAAATCATGCCCGAAATCCACCAGGAAATTAAAATCTTACCCCTGGAAGGAAAAGCCAGAATATAATCCAAAATAGGTGCGACTCATCCTTCCATCAAATAACTCGATCCCAAAATTCAATGGGATAAAGTCAAAGTGGACATAACTTGCCTTCCCACTTATCGATGTATACCCCAGACTTGGGGGCACGAGCAAGAAACAAGACGAATGTGAACTGACCATTCATCAATAATAACATATTCGACCTCTTTGATATTTACCTTTTTTTCTTCTTATTTTATCACGGCCTCAATAATGCATGATTTTTAATTTAATGTACATTTTTCTTTTACCAATTACAAAATTTCCATTTTTTCAAAGTATATTAGTATCAACTTAACAATTAATGGTAACTTATCTCCATTACTTTATAGATTAAGGGTTTTGTTAATGTGTGTCCTAAGGGCACATGTTGAAAATGAGGGTTTTAGCTAAAGGAAATTTTTTTTATTTCAAATACCTACTTAATCCTTATATAATTAAAAAAAGATGAAATTCGTAGAGGGTATGTTGGTAATTTATTGATCTTAACATGTGCCCTAAAGGCGCATGTTAACATTTTCCGTAGATAAAATATGAAAAGCTATTCTTATTTATGAATTTTTTCCTAAAAGCCTAAAAGAATCATTACTTAGCAATTAACGTGTTTAGTTTTCATTTTTTCATACCCCATCTTATTCATCAATTGAATCCTCACTAATTACTACTAAATACAAAGAGTCTATCATTATTGATCCATTACATATATTAATTTGATTTTCGAATTATATTTCTCCAATTAAATATGCTCATAATTACTTCTTTTTTATCTTGACATCATCTTTTTATCAGATAAGTTGGTTCACTACATATTGTGCTTTTTTTTAAATCGATTATTTAGATGATAGTACATAGTTGTAGTACAAGATATATGTAGTATATAATAAAATACAAGTTCACATTTGTCTAGTGGTTCGAATTGCACACTATGCAAGATTAAAACCATAAACCTCATGGACCAATGCCAAAGCGCCTAACCATTGGGATAGTGGTGGTAGACACTTATTGTACCCTTTACTTTTCATTTACATACAGATTAACTATGATTGTTGTAAAAAATTTGATTTCCAATTTTACATCGGCGCAACCATCAAATTGATGTATTATGTGAATCAATTTAGTTCATCGTTTGTTCATTTTTATTTTTTTGATGATGTTTGTGAGTTAGTCATGTTTAGGTATGTCAACGGTTATTTGTGGATGGGATGCAGATGTGGATAGTGCCATAACTGCATCCGCATCCGAATAATTTTTTTAGATATTAGATATCCGCATCCATGGATTCGAACGAATACCATATAACTATCCTATTCTACCTGCTAACGATGTCAATATAGAGACATAAATGAAAAAATTGGTTTACCATAATTCTTTTCAATCACATTCATTTTAAAAACATGAAAAATGAAAAAAATTATGATAATAAATAGCTTGAGCAATTAGTATGCACTGATTGCATACAATGTAAACTAATAACTTAACAAAACAATATCATATCATTCATTTTACTAAAACACACAAAACATAAACTATATTCTTGAAAAAAAGCAGATATATAATTATTAGATGCAGATGCCTTGGTATCCATACCGCCTTTCAGATGTCGAATATTCATTTACTTTTTGGATACGGATACGGACAAATTTCTAATTTTTTGGGTATCCGTTAACAAGTTTACTCATGTTATGAGTAATTTATCTATTACATGCATCCTATTATATAATATGTTTGATTTTCGTGACATATTTCTTTTACTTCTCATTTTATCTGATTCAAATTATCATTCCCCTTGATTTAGTGTACGTTTTCCTTTTACCTCCTAATTTTTTTTCATTATTTCGCAACATATATTAATACTAAGTTATTATTAATGATAGCTCATCTCAATTATGTAATACAAAATTATAAAAATCTACTCAGATTCATGACGTAGATTGACTAATAACCTAAACAAAACATTTGTTTACTACATCGGTTGAGCTCAATTTAAAATTTTGACTCTTCATCATCCATCATTTATTAATAAGAGGTAGAATCTGTTGTTTATGTTCTAAGTATATGATTTCATATCTTTTCCTCAAGTTCTTTGTCCAAAATTATGTTTCTTATTATTTTATATTTTTGTGTTTATGATTATGAATTTGATTACCTTCACATTTATAGGGCTATATTGGACGATACTATGGAATTTTCTACCATTATGTGAAATCAATAACAGGTAAAATTGAAATAAAATATGGAATCGCTATTAAAGTGTGCAAAATTATTAGGGAAATATTTGTTTGTGAGTTTAAGGTATTATATTTTACAAATTTGTATATGCTTGAAATGAGATATTATGTATCCTACATACAGTAAAACATTATTATAAATTTTATCTTATATGGATAACATTTGGATTAGGTTATAAATACTATACTGTGAAGTTTGAATGAAAAAACTAAAAAAAATTACAAGCATTAGTATTGATGAAAAATTGATACTCTAAAGGAAATTTATGTATAATGTTTTAGTGGATCTTCGATGAAAACTCATGGTTAGTGTTTCAAACCATGATATCATGTGAAGAATAAAAATAAATGAAGCTTAATTATATGAAACAAGTCAGGGTGAAGGTGTTGAATTATAAAATAAGAGGTAGTATCAGGGTGAAGGTGTTGAATTATAAAATAAGAGGTAGTATTTAGATGAAAACTATGCCTTAATATTGAGTTAGGTATTACCAATACTAGTTTGTTAAAGGAGGAGGCGTACAAAAGATGTTTCCATTTAATTAATTATTTTGAAGAATTTGTAGAAAAATAATAAGTATTAGTAATGGACATAAGTGAAGTTTTGACTTTGGTCATTGTGGAATAAAGCATACTCTAACTAGAAGTAACCCATAGTTTCCATAAATATTGGTTCTTTAGAAAATAAATTAATTTTAGCCACTTCTTGCATTTTACAAGGAATTTTTTTACTGCATATTATATCTCCTTTCATTTCACTGTTTGTTTCTTCTCTCTCTGTTTGTGTTTGTGCGTATGGGAAATCCTATTGGGACATAAGTTAGTGACATAATTGGTGACGCAATGAATCTTCTTTATTAGATTTCCTCTTGATTTCCACCTCTAACATAATGAAAAAAATATCCAACTGTCCAGATCTGTTGTGTAATTAATTTTGTTTTATTTCATGTCCAAGTAGCCGCTCCCTATATATATGTGCCTATTATGTATAATTCTTTGTTTTTCTTGATAATATAGCCATCTATAATAAATTTACTACAATAATAATAATGTTACAGAATAAAGAGAATGGAGATAATTAGGGAGAGAACAATTCTATTGAATTGAGAGATATATATTTACAATACAATCAAGCTCCATATTTATAGACTACTTATGCAGTGCAGATTACAATAATGCCCTTTCATATTTAGTATATTCATCCCTATTATTAATGTATATTACAACACTCCCCCTTGAATATGCGTATGTAAAGATGATAAAAGTAATTGCCTCATTAAAAACCTTGTTATGAAAAACCCAGTGGGAAAAAATCATAAACAAGGAAAAGAGTACAACATGATTTCATCTTTAAGTAACATATATTTTATAATGTTACTACGAGGGTTGATTCTTCTGGATCAAGATAATGCCTCATTAAAACCTTACTAATAAAAACCCAGTGGGAAAAAATATTAGTGAAGGAAAAAGAGTACATTATAGCGTATTTCATACGCCCCCCCTTGATTATAACGCATTATTCAATTAGTTTGTTGATGCAGCCGACGCATACCAATTTTGTACACCATCTTATGAAATATTGATTTTGGAAGCGCCTTTGTGAGTAAGTCCGCTGGATTTTCTTGGGATCGGATTTGTTTCACTTCTATCTTGTTATCCTTTTGTAGCTCATGTGTGAAGAAAAATTTAGGAGAAATGTGTTTCGTCCTATCACCCTTAATGTAACCCGCTTGAATTTGAGCTACACAAGCTGCATTGTCTTCATAAATAATGGTTGATCTTTCCGTTACTGATGGAAGTTGGCAGCTTTTTCGAATATGCTCAATCAGTGATCTCAGCCAAATACATTCTTTACTTGCTTCATGTAGTGCTAGTATTTCAGAGTGATTGGATGATGTTGCTACCAATGTTTGTTTTGTGGATCGCCATGAAATTGCTGCATTGCTGTTATTAAATACATATCCAGTTTGTGATCTTGCTTTATGTGGGTCAGAAAGATAACCTGCATCGGCATAGCCAATTAGATTTGGATTAATGCCTGTGTTAGAGTAAAATAAACCCAAATTTGTCGTTCCACGAAGATATCTTATGATATGTTTTATACCATTCCAGTGTCTTTTTGTTGGTTCTGAACTGTATCTTGCTAGAAGATTTACTGAAAATGCAATATCTGGTCTTGTGCATTGGGCCAAATATAATAATGCACCAATGGCACTAAGATATGGCACTTCCGGGCCAAGCACATTCTCATCTTCTTCTTTTGGGCGGTAAGGGTCCTTTTTAATATCTAAAGATCTAACAACCATTGGCGTACTAAGTGGATATGCTTTATCCATTTGAAAACGCTTTAGAATTTTCTCAATGTAGTTTGATTGATGGATTAATATGCCATTAGTACTATGCTCAATCTGTAGACCGAGACAGTGCTTAGTTTTGCCAAGATCTTTAATTTCAAATTCCTTCTTTAAATAATTTATTGTTTCATCAATCTCTTCTGGAGTTCCAATCAAATTTATGTCATCAACATAAACTGCTAAGATAGCAAATCCCTTTACCGATTTCTTTATAAAGATACATGGACAAATGAGATTGTTTTCGTATCCTTCTTTTACCAAATATTTACTAAGACAGTTATACCACATCCTTCCAGATTGTTTCAATCCATATAGTGATCGTCTTAGTCTTAATGAGTACATGGACTTTGATTTTGCTTCAGGCAATTTATATCCATCTGGAATTTTCATGTAAATGTTGGTATCTAATTCACCATAAAGATAAGCTGTCACAACATCTGTTAATCTTATATCGAGTTTTTCAGAAACTACAAGGCTTATCAAATATCGGAATGTTATGGCATCCATGACAGGGGAGTAAGTTTCCTTAAAGTCAAAACCTGGTCTCTGCAGGAAACCTTGTGCGACAAGTCGTGCCTTGTACCTCACGACTTCATTTTTATCATTTCGTTTTCTAACGAATACCCATTTATAACCTACTGGTTTAACATTTTCTGGTGTTTTCTCTATTGGTCCAAATACACCATGTTTTTGAAGTGAATCTAGTTCCACTTGGATAGCATCTTTCCATTTTGGCCAATCGTGTCTTTTTCGACATTCATTTATGCTATTTGGTTCATTATCATCATTGTCATTATTCTCATTATGGTCATGACTTTCAATTATTTCAGTAGCTACTGCGAATGAGAATACATCATCAATTATTATTTTACTTCGATCCCATATTTCTCCGTAGTTCGTATAAAATATTGAGATCTCATTATTATTAGGTACCATTTTATCGTTGGAATCTTCTTTTATCTCTTCTGGGATAATATTTCATTCCGCGCTTCTAGGAGAATTGGGATTTTCATTTGAGTGATCTTTTTGATCATTTATAACCTCTTCAGGAGGTTCCTTAATTGATGATTTTTCATTAGACTTTCTTTTTCTAGACGCCAAGTCTTTTGAACCAATTGGTCTTCCACGTTTTTGTCTTGCTTTAGATTCATTTGCTGCTATATTTACTTTTGATCCTTCAGGGACATCAATTTTTGCTGGTGCATTTGCTGCTGGAATGTGAGATTTAGTTATTTTTGCAGTGTCATTAAATGCATCCGGCAGTTGATTTGCAATATTTTGAATATGCAAAATTCTTTGTACCTCATATTGGCATTGTTTGGTACGTGGATCCAAATAAGACATAAATGGATTATTCCGTAATATTTCATGCCGTTCTACTGGAACGGTCTTTACTTCCCTTATGCAAAATTCTTTATACCTCATATTGGCATTGTTTGGTACATGGATCTAAATAAGACATAGATGGATTATTCCATGATATTTCACGCCGTTCTACTGGAACGGTCTTTCCTCCCCCTAACGGCGGAAAGATTGTCTCTTCAAATTTACAGTCTGAAAATCTTGCAGTGAAGACATCACCTGTAAGAGGTTCAAGGTAACTAATTATCGATGGAGAATCAAATCCCACATAGATTCCCAACCAGTTGAAATTGTACTTGAGATTGTACCAAAGAATCAATGTCTTTGTATTTGTGAGCTTCTGGCTCATGTTTATAGAGTGAGATTCAACCATGCCAATTTTTGTAAAATATAAACCAGTTGAAATTGTACCAAATCTTTCTAAGATAAGCTTCTGGCTTTCAATTCTAGAAATAACACAAAGATATTCTTTGTTGTTTTCATTTATAGTTTCAATATGGTATTCATTCATTCTTATATCTTTGAAACTCAACAAATTTCTTTTAGAGTTGCTTGAGTATAATGCATTCTGAATAAAGATATGCGTACCATTTGGTAATATTATATGGGCTCTTCCAGACCCGTCAATTATATTAGCAGATCCAGCTATAGTGGAGACTTTAGCTGAGAAATTTTTAGATAGTTCAGAGAAAAACTTCTGGTTTTTCAAAATTGTATGAGTAGTCGCACTATCTAGTAAGCATATATCATCACCCAAATGGCGTTCCATACCTTAAGAATTAAAGACAATGATTAATCAATCATTAAAAATTTGTATGCATAAATAAATGTAATGTAAACAAACAAAGTAATATGATTAAAATAGGCTATTGATTAAAAACAACATCCACATTACACATTACTAGTACTGCAAAGGGAAATACAATTAAATGAACACAAACTTCAAACTGATTTATTGATGCAAGCTAATGAAATAAAATGAAAGTCACATAACAAACTTCAAGACATTTCTAATTGATCAACTTGGTCATATCATTGATCATTGCACTTATATTTTCATCATTTATGAAATTTCCATTGTCATCTTCGAAGAAATCATCTAACTTCAGGTTAGTGTTTTCAAGTAACTTTTCGGCATTATTTGCCTCAATATTCTTCGAGCGATGATATTCTTCAACTGTTTTCTTGGATGATCTACATGTACGTGACCAGTGACCAGATCGTCCACATCTATAACAAACTTCCTCATAGTGCCTTTTATTTTCTGAAGCTGAATCATTGTTCTTTATAGGCTCAATTTTCTTTTGTTGCTTTTTAAAGTTGGTGGTTTTGTTACCTTTAAAACCACCATAACCTCCTCTGCTAGAGTTATATCCATGTCCACGACCATGTCCTCTACCTCGACCTCGACCCCTACCTCTTCCAGAGTGGGCAAAATTAGCATTAACTTCAGGTAATGCAGTCGAACCAGTTGGTCTTGAGGAGTGGTTTTTTATAAGCGATTCATTATTTTGTTTAGCAATTAGTAGGCATTCTACGAGTTCAGAATATTTTATAAAATGGCGCTCTCGATATTGCTGCTGCAGGAGTATATTCGAGGCATGAAATGTTAAGTCTTTTCAAGCATTTGTGCGTCATTCACATTTTCTCCACATAATTTCAGTTTAGAAGTGATTCTAAACATTGCAGAATTATATTCTCTTACGGACTTAAAGTCCTGAAACCTCAGGTTCAACCACTCTTGCCTAGTGTTTGGAAGTATGACCGTCTTCCGGTGGTCATAACGCTCCTTCAGGGAGTTCCATAAGTGGAGAGGGTCTTTTTCAGTCAAATATTCTGTTTTTAGATCGTCATGGATGTGACGTCTTAAATATATTAGAGTCTTTGCCTTGTCCTGCTGGGACACAGTATTGCCATTTTTATTGGCATTTTTTAAGCATTGAGATTGCAAATGAATCTCAGCATCCAATATCCATGATAAGTAGTTGTCTCCATATATATCCAAAGCTTTAAATTCAAGCTTGGCGGTGTTTGTCATTTTGTGAACTGTTCATAAAATAAATTGCATAAGGTGAATATATTCGCCACAACAACATTCACTATTTGTCTGTTTCCAGCTAAAAAGAAAAAAAAATGGAAAGTCTTCATTCATGGTATCAAACAACTATACCAAAAAATAAATTGTATCAACAAAACCAAACATTTGGATTTTGCAACTTTCATGTATTTATCAAATAAGAAAGGAAAGTCAGCTTTGCATATATTCCATTCCAAACTTTTGAATTTTATTTGGCAATAGATCCACAAAGGGAAAATAAAATAAAATAATAATATCGAATTTAGAAGCCAAAGAATAAAAATAAGAGTGATATAAGAAAAGACATGAAAAATATAGAAGCGAACCCCAAACTAGCATGTGCTGATTTGATAGCTTTATCAAAAAAAAATATTATATTAACAATTACCTTTTTGGAGAGAGGAAAGGTAACGAGTTTATAAAGAAATGCAAGAACAATTCTTTTACCTGTTGTTTTAAAGGAAATAAGAAATAGAATGTATGTAGATATATTCTAAAAGACTCGTCTGCACTAATATATGTAATAGGGTTTTGAATATAAATAGCCTTAGAATTGAATGGTTAGAAGAGAAACAGTCAGAGTAATTAATATTTAATTACTTGTTGAGAAGTTGGAAAGTTTGAAGGTGAACAGGTTGAGGTCAATAATTAATTCGCATTCCTTCGTGCTGATAACGTGTTACAGAATAAAGAGAATGGAGATAATTAGGGAGAGAACAGTTCTATTGAATTGAGAGATATATATTTACAATACAATCAAGCTCCATATTTATAGACTACTTATGCAGTGCAGATTACAATAATGCCCTTTCATATTTAGCATATTCATCCCTATTATTAATGTATATTACAACAAATAAATCTATTATTATTTTGCATTGTTGACGTGTCTCTTTACACCAATTGATCTAAATTTTACCTTTAATGAAATAACATGATAAGTATTTTTTTTTTATACACAAGTATGTTGTAAGGTAGTGATATTAGTTTACTCTAAGAGATGGTAATTACTGCATTAGTTTAGTTATAATGTTTCATGAATATATAATGCAAAGGAGAAAAATAATTTTGGCTATTCTAAAAGTTTGACTCCACAATATGTGTGTGTTGTACTTATAATGTTCATGACATATTACATCATACGTATTAGAAAATATGATTTTTTTTTCAAGCCTACTATAATATATTCCTTATTACAAACTATTGTGAAATGTCATAAAGTGTAATAATTCAAAGTTGAAATTTTATGTCTGGTTCAGGTTTAGAAAACCATTTCCAAACCAAACGATGTATGTATTAAAATTTACATGTTAAAAGTTTCTAAAATTGGCATCGCTTACATTTGGAAATTAATTTATAGACATGCTTACTAATGTAATGCTTATTAACTACTATGATATAAAATATTAATTACACCTTATACACTTCAAGATTATTTATATAGATTTATATATCAACAATCATTTGTCAGTGGTGTCCAAGAAAAAACTATTTTAAAAACTACAACTCATAAAAATGCATTATCAGCTTCATATATCTACAAAATGCATCATTAAATAAATTATACAAGAAAAGGTACACAGATCCTTGTTTTTGATGCTGTTATAAGAAAAGTCCCTGTAGATATGATATGTAAATTCGGTCCCTATTTTTTGAAAAATATAAAACGCAAGGTGTTTTGCATTTTTCTGACAGAAAATGCAAGCTAACTTGCAACTTTTTGATTACAATTTTTTTTGAAAATTTTAAAACTTTGAAATTTTTGAAAAGCGCAAATTGACATGCACTTTCTATCAGGAAAGCATAAGCTAATTTGCGCTTTTATTTTGAATTTTTTTCGAAATGTTTGAAAATTTTAAAAATTTTAAAATTTTTGAAAAATTCAAGTTAATTTGCTCCTTTTGATTTTGAAAATTTCGAAAATTTTGAAGTTAACCTGCACTTTTTATCAGAAAAGCGCATGCTAGTTTGCGCTTTTTGATTTTGAATTTTTTTTTGAAAATTTTGAAAGTTTCAAAAAAAATTATTTTTGAAAAGAAAAAGTTAACTTGCACTTTCTATGAGGAAAGCGGAAGATAGTTTGCGCTTTCTGAATTTAAAAAAACACAGACTTAATTTACATACTCATTATTATATGGACTTTTTTTACAACATCAAAAATAGAGACCATTAGTGCAAAGCCCCTATTTAGGTGAAACTCATATGTGTAACACATGTTCGCACTTGTTAAGATCAGCTCTAATATATATATATATATATATATATATATATATATATAAGAATATTGGACTCCTGCTGTAAGGACCCGATATTTTCAACCATTCGCATCCACACATGTCGGACTTGAATTGCTCAAAATATCGCATTGTAAATAAAATTTGGCAAATCTTAGAATATACAGTAAATAAATAGTCACAGATCACTGATACAAAGTGAATATAATGCAGCGGAAGTAAAAGGGATAGTAGTTCATGAAGCTACTATATAATAATAAGATACATAAGAGTTAAACAAAATACAACAGAAGAGTAACCAGATACATCAGGTACAAATCAGAATAGATCACTGAAATCACTGAATACTGAAAGCAGAATGTATGGCTGGATCTTCAGGAAAAGCTTCAACTCTGAAGGTGAGTCTTAAATGCTGAATCACTCAATCTGACTCGAGCGTAAAGAAAAAACACAAAACCCTCGAGTCAGGACATAAATACTTATGAACTGTAAATCAACTCAAGTGAACAGTAATAAAATACATCAGTAACTTAAAGGATGCTTGGGATCGCCCATCTTCTAAGGATTCGTCAAACTATTTACTATGTAGTGATGTTGCGCTATTATAATAATTTCTACAATAAAGTAAATTTACTTTAAAATAGCATTCCGGGCTTACCCATATCACCCTTCACACATAATAGTCCCAGTAGTCCATCCAACATCATGATATCTCCAAATCGAGAAACTATCAGAGGATACCACACGGGCTATGGGAGAAAAACAAACTCGTAGTAAAGGCTCGGTATGGTAGGTGACGCAGCACACAAGGCAATGCCATGGTAGATATACCAATTACGCACACGGGCTGGTGGTAACGCAGCAGCCACGTACGCCCACCTCGGAACCTGTACAGTTAAAGCGCTCGGCAGATTCAAAGCGGTGGAGGTGCAAAAAGTCATAGCGGGGATACAGCGAGGATATAGCAGGATATAGCGGATGGCTCTAAAATAGCATATAAAACTCATGCTTAATCTTTTTACAAATATATAAATGGTAATTCAATGAAAAATTATCATTCAATAGAATTATAATTAATACATAAATAATTTTAAACAAAAAACATATCCGAATATACTTTAAATAAATGTAAAACTATTGTATAACATAATTGAATTTAGTAGAATATTAGAGTATTTTCATTTTTGAAAATATATTAAAAATTAAATCAAATAAATTAGTTTCATAATTTTTATAATGTATAAATGCAATTTTTTAATTCATTTTATTAAAGAAGATATAGCGGAAATAGAAAAATATAGTAGGAATAACGGGATATAGAGGAAATAGCGGGGATTAAAGTGGAAAGGCTATATTTTGGGGCTATATGGAAAAATCGTAGTGGTAGAAATCCGCTATGAGATATAGCGGGGTCATAGCGGGGTAATAGTGGGGCATTAATTACACAGCTCGGAACACACTCCCATATCAAAATCGGAGGATGGCCATCTAATCAATCACAAGTAAGAGTATAACATCGAAGGAACGTGTCCGATCGGAGGAATGACCTCCCTTGGCCCGAGATCGCTCCTGTTTTAGCCACCCTATGCCAACTCACGGGAGTTGGGTCCATGTAATATACCTCAAGAACGTCGCCACCATCCTATTTCATTCTGGAATCTCCACCGCGTACACGGTTGTTAAAGTGGTTTTCGGAGTTGGCAGAGAGCATGACAACTTCCGATCCCGGTCTCTTTAACGGCCAAACGTTATTATAACGCCGTGGTCATTTCAAAATAGTTTATACTTCAAAAAGATCAAATCATTTCATTTCAAAACGATATTCCATTCAAAATAGTTTATACTTCGAAACCAAAACCATTTTTATTTCAAAACTATTTATTCAATCAAAATAGTTTATACTTCGAAACCAAAATCATTTTTATTTCAAAACTATATTCAAATCAAAATAGTTTATCATTTCCATTTCAAACATATATTCACCTTTAAAAATCATAATACTTCAAAGTTATAACTCTTTCGGAACCAAAATACTTGAAATCATTACACTTTGAAAGCTATAACATTTCAAAATCATACATTTGAAAATTTCAAATTTATTCAATTAAACTCAATTTTCAAACTTCCAATTTAATTCAATTTAAACCATCAGTTTCAATTCAATTCAGTTTTCCAACAAAACTTTTCAAATCTTATAAATTTCAAATATATATTTAATCTACAAAATAAACCATCCAATTTTAATATATTTTCAAACTTTAATATACCACATTTCAAAAATAAACTTTATAATTTCATATATTCATATCTCGAATCTAATTTCATTATTATTTAGTTTTGAAATATTCATTTCATAAATCCAATATTATTTAAATAGACTTAAATTACAATTAAACCAAATATTTTTTCATACAAATATAAACTTCAAACATTCATTTATCAAAATCAAATATCATTCCAAACTCACATTTTTTATCAAAATAAAGATTATATCATTCAAAACCATTTCGAAATTATTAAAATTCATATCCTTCAAAACCTCATTATCAAATCATTATTTGAATTCAATTTCAAATATTAAAATTTAAGTATCATTTTAACATCAAATATGTCATTCATTTATTATTTCAAACATCATTACATAAATACATTTCAAAATTCCATTCAAAAATTCATTTATCTCATTACATTTCATTCCATTTAACACATAATCAAGAAACCTTATTTAAATTCAAATTCAATTTAAATTACTTAAAATTCAAATTTAAATATAAAAATATATTCAAAACTCCTAAAGTTTCACAAATAATCAATTTCAAAAGTTAAACCATTTAACATTTTAAAATATAACCCAAATAGTGTTAAAATCTATAATATTTCAAACATTGTCAAATTATAGCAACGACAACATTTATAAAGTGCTATCGTAGCTTATAGTTTCCAAAATAGTTTAGTTCAAGAATAACGGAATTTATAAAATGCCGTAATAGATATTAGTTACTTCAAACAAAGTTAAATTCAAAAACAACAGCATTTAAAAATGCTGTCATAAAACTATAGCATATTTGGAAATGCTATTAATAAAATTCCAGATTTTATTATAACTTTTCAAAAACAATAAAACTTCAAAATTTTGATATTCTAAACTTATAAATCATATTTTCAGACTTCAAAGTTTCACATTTAAATAATTTTAACATATGATTTATCACAATAAAATTTTAAATCAAATATCCAATTAAAAATCCAATTCATTTGTAAAGTCAAAATTTCACTGTTTTCTTAACTAATAAATTTAACATGACTTAGTCTTTTACTTCAAATATCATTTCAAAACTTTAAATTTAATTTCCATTATTTATTTACATTTTAAAATAAACTTCAAAGTCAAAAATCACATTTATTTCAAATTTAAATACTTAAATTCACAAATTCAAAACTTAATATTTAACTTTCTCAAAACCATAAATTATATATTTTTAAATCAAATTTCATACTTTTAAAAATATATGCCTTAATAAAAATCATTTAAAACATACCACGGGGTCTGTATATAATTTTCTAACTTAGGTTAAGTGATACGGATATGTATCATTTCAATCCGCAGTTTAAAAAGAAAACAGGGTTCTATCATTTCAAACCCGCAATCCCAAGTCAAATAAAATACAATAAAAATCGCTCAGGCCTATCATTTCAGCCCATAGCAATTTTTCCCTATTCTAAAGTCCGTTCAGGTATGTATCATTTCAACCCATAGTGATTCTATTCTAATAGGGAACTTGCAGTGTGAACATATGCATAAAAAACATAAACAATTATACTAACATGTCAATGTCACAATATACTATCATATATCATATGTCAGGTGATAATTATCAGAATTAACACGGTAATAACAAGGCGTAGCATATCATATAATCATCATTTACTTGCATAACATTTTATTTTACTAATCACTTGTCATCAATTCACGATTTCGTAAGTAGAAATTTCAGAGTGGGAAAGTCTCGCATTTTCAAGATGAAGACCACTACGACATACAAAACAATTCCGAATGCACGACAAGCATGACACAGCACGACATAGCACGGCACTGGATTCAAATGAGAGAGATAGCCAAGGTATGATCTTGTAAACAACACCCAAACAAGACAAAACAACACATGAATATACAACACAAACCAATATTGGACAAATTGAAAAATGAAAGTGACAAAGACAAGACAGCTTAACCTTGCCTTAACCATTTCAATGCGCGACCAAAAGAACATATGCTCGTCCATTGATGTGTTTGGGCTCAGGTTAGCATCATATAGGTTAGGTTTGGTATGCATGGCAACATGAAGTGGTAGTAGATGCAACATGAAGAATATCGATGGACAAGGCAAAATAGGTGAAGTTTTGGTGCATTTTGGCTAGGCTATAATCACATATAGGCTCGGCGATGGGGTCTTCATGTCAAGTCAGATCTGGACAGTAGTGAAAGGGAAGGCCAGAGGTGAAGTAGATGATGGTGGTGGTGGCTAAGGGGTGGCCAAAGGCAAACTATGAGAGTGGTGTTGAAGTATTGGTCGGCTAAGGCAGTTTTAGCGAAGGTTTTTGGAAAAATTTTGTGATGGCTTCAAGTGGAAGGTCATGGCATGTCTTGGTCAGTGGGAGGGGAATGTTTGCTGCTGTAGATGGAGGGGTGATGGTCTGTGGTGATGGAGGAGAAGTGGGGCCGAGCAAGCAAGAGGAAGAGGAAGGCTAAACAAAGAAAAGAAGAAGAAAAAAGTGGAAAAGAAGGAAGGAGAGAGGCCATTACCTTTCAAATTTTTCTCTGTTGAATATGCGCTTATATGATTTTTTTTCGATGATAATAAACATATATATATTCATTTAAATGTATTTGTTAATGTACTATTTTATTTTTCATAGATAAATAAATATTTGTTGAATAAAATAAATTACACAAAATTTGAATTCAAACAGAAATTTTATTCAAACAAATATTTATTACAATTTTGAATAGTACAAATTCAAGCTCTCACTATACATATACAATTTTGATTCTAATTACATCACAATTCTATTTACATAAATTCCTCACTACATATCACTCACACTTGCAGTTTATCTTCAACTTCATTCCAGTTAGAATCCAGCATCTGAGCAATCTGCAAAAATATTCTCTAACGCAGTAAAATTGAAAAAGAAATATTTTTGCCATATAAAATAAAATATGGATTTTGAAAATATTATTTGCCTCAGTTATTTGGGTTGTTCGTCATCATTTGCATTTGAATTCATCATACACGAACAATGTGACATGCACAGTGTATCACTGTACATGCCACAAGGCCGCGCACATCGATATACACTTGATAATGCTACAGGGACAGGTGAGCACAGGTCAAACCCAAATGAAAAGCCGGGTTCAACTCACGTGCAATATACTTAAAATCACGACACGAGCACAAGGTCAAACCCGAGTTTTGAAACTGGATTCAACTCAAGTGAAATTTCAAAAATCAACATGAAATGATCAAGAACCAAACAAAGACCAGAAGTACAAAATAACCACCAAGTATGCTAAAACAAAGTCAGGTCCAAACTAGTTGCAACATCACTAATACTAGTGAAACAGAAGCTAACCAGAACAAGTGTCACTGCAACATGAATACAAGTACAGGGAACATGGTACAATGCAAACTACAATGTCACAGCAAACAGGATATACAAGCTACAAATCCATGAACCAGATGATACAATCAAGTTCAAGCCAGCCCGAGTATACAAATGGTCAAGTGAACTGAAGACAATGTAACTGTAAAAACTGTGCACCAGAGACATGACTACACATCGGTTCACCCAAGTTCAAGAGAAACCAAAACAAGCTAATACCTTATACAAGCTACTCAAGGCAACCGTGCTGTGCAACTACACAACTACAAGCTTGTAGAAGCAAATGATATCAAGACTCAGTACAAAACAGAGTTTCAAAAATGAAGGTCAACATCAAAAACACAGTGCAAAGATGCAATGACAATACAACAAGTTAAGTAATGCACCAGGTATACCAGTGGAATGAACAAAAGCAAGTGGTATATACAAATAAACAAATGGATTGCAACAGATGTATGGTGATGCACAAATCCAAAGACTCAGCAATACTCAGTATACAAGTGACATAGTGAACATGACAGTAAGCAGTGCCACAAGACCGAACACACAAATACAACACGAATGAACACTGCAACATGCTCAAAGTAAACACTGGATACAACTCGACTACAGCAAAAACAGAGTCAAGCCAGCAGATACATGAACGAAATAAAGTGTCAACAGTCAGAGGTGATAATGCAATATGAACGGCTAGTGTCACATGGCAGTAAGAATATAATGGCCATGTACAACAAGTACAATGTCATGGAACAAAAGTCAATGCCGAGAAACAATATAACAAAGATCAGAGAATGTAAAGTCGAAAGCCACAATGGATGAACGAAATTCAACAGTGCAGAGATGACCAAGTCAGAAATCAAGTGTGTGTAAATTGAAAAAGTCAAAATTCAAATCCAAGTAAAAGAGGAATGTTTCTGCCGTATGACTCAAGGTAAATCGAACGTTTCAAAATTGAGACCGTGTGTATCAAGTCACAAATATCAGGCAATAGAAAAATAGGAAAGTGACGACTCCTATAAATAACAATCATCATCGGCAAATTAATCCATCGAGTTTGAGTACGAAAATCATAAAAGCACAAAAAGGGAAATTACATACCGAAGCAATAGTGAACTCGATCAAATAGAAGCGGCCAAGAGCAAACAAACGATAACGAAGCACACAAATAACCACTGTATCGATCAACAAAAAGGCGCAGCTTCAAAGCCCTAATTTTGGAAGTAAGAAATAAATGAGCTGAAGCCCTAATTTCAGAAAGAAGAACAAGCCGCCATTTTCTTCACAAGCCAGAGAAAAGAGAACGGGCGGAAGAAAAATTGGGCCGGCCTTGTTTTAATATAACAAGGGCTTTAGTTTACTTTTAGGGTTTATTTTTATTAAAGGGGTTTATTTTTGTTTATTAGTTTTATTTTTTCTGTACTTTTCGAATCAATTCTTGGTAAATCACCACCTAGGTTTTAGGTTGTGTCAGATTGTCTAGTTAGAATTAGTTCAGTGAGCAGGGTGTGCGAGTTTGCAAAACTCTATAGGCGGTAGCAGGGTGTGCTAGTCTGTTAGAGTGTTTGTATGCGAGAGACTGTTTAATTCTGATAGAAATCTGGGAATGCAACAGTAGGCAGGGGTTACCGAAGCTGGGTAAATTTTGTGTGTGATTTACTTTTCAGCATATTTACTTCTCTGCAGTTTGTTTTTGCGTTTAGTTCGAGAAAATTTGCTATAACCCTATTCACCCCCCTCTAGGGTTAATTTAGATCCTATAAGTGGTATCAAAGCGAGGTATTTTTCTTTAACTCTAGAGTCATGAATCTACCAAATAATGCTTTTTATGAGGGGCAATCTATTGCTAGGCCACCCATGTTTAATGGGAATGATTATGCTTATTGGAAAGTTAGGATGAGTATTTATCTTAGTTCTGTTGATTATGATGTTTGGGACATTATTGAAACTGGCTATAAATCTCCCACTATAACTGTTGGTGATACTGAGATTCCTAAACCTAAGGATGGGTAGGATGCTAATGATAAGAAATGAAAAACTACAAATGCTAAAGCCATGAATGCTTTGATCTGTGCTTTTGATAAGACTGAATTTAATAGAATTTCTCATTGTAAAACTGCACAGGAAATTTGGCATACCTTGGAGGTGACACATGAAGGAACTTCTCAAGTCAAGGAGTCTCGTCTAGCCCTATTCAGCAATGAATACGAGAACTTTGTGATGGACAAAGGCGAGAGCATAAAGGACATGTTTGGACGCTTTTCAACTTTGGTGTACAATGCTAGAGCGCTTGGGAAGGTATTCACTGAGGTAGAGCTTGTGAGGAAGGTGCTACGAGTATTACCGATAAGCTTTGAGGCAAAAGTCATGGCAATACAAGAGTCGAAAGATCTGAGCAAACTAAGCATGGAGGAGTTGATCGGCAACTTGATGACATATGAGCTTGAGCTAAAAGCAAAGGAGGAACGCAACAACTCCGAACCAAAGAAGAAGACGATTGCCTTAAAGAGCAAAGAAGAGAGCGATGAAGAAGAAGAAGATCCAATTGAAGAGCTTACAATGGCTGTCAATAATCTTAGAAAATTGTCAAGATTCAGGCCACGCAAGAAGAAAACAAATGGTAATAGGTCAAAAGATTCTGACAATTCCGATAATGAATTGATGTGCTTTAACTGCAAGAAGCCTGTCCACTTCAAACAACAATGCCCACTTCTCAAAAACAACAAAGGAAAGAAGAAGAAGAAGGCCTTTGCAGCGACTTGGGATGATGAAGAAGGAGAGGAAGTTTCGAATAGTAGCTCAAAGGAGGCTAACTTGTGTCTTATGGCAAAATCAGATTCAGAAGCAAGCTCAGAGGAATCTAGTGAGGTAGGTCACTACTCTTATAAAGAACTTGTTTTTATGTGTTGTGATCTTACTAGAATAGTGGATACTCTTGAATCTAAAATTGAAAAACTGAAATCTGATAGGAGAGAACTTGTTCATGAAAATTTTATGTTAGAAACTTAACTTGAAAATATTCAAAACCTAAACTGTAAAAAATGTAAAATTTTAGATTCAGAATTATCAAGACTTAAGAATAGCTTTGAGAATCTTGAAAAAGAAAACTTGAGTCTTAAGGAAACCATTGACATTAGGAAAAAGGATTTTATAAATAGATGCACCTCACTTGTAACTGAAAACACAACTCTAAAAACCAAAGTCCAAAATCTTGAGAAATCTCTGAACAGCTTTTCAAGAGGAGAAAAATCATTCAACATGTTATTGGGAAATCAAATTTTTGCTAACAACAGAAAAGGACTAGGCTTTGGGAAAACACAAGTTGATGATAATGCAAAAGGTAAAAGTGTCTTTGCTCGATGTGAAATAATTAGACATCGTGTTGAAAATTGTAGTCATAGGAATAAGAACACAAAATTTATACAAGTTTGGGCTCCTAAGAATTCTACAAACAAATTTCATGTCTATTGGACCAAGAATAAAAGGACTAAACAAGTTTGGGTTCCAAAGGGATTGTTTATTCACAATGCTTCAGCCACTAACAATCATGGACCTATAAAAACAAATAGGTCACAAAAATCTTTCATCGTGTAGGTATGGTGGCAGGCTAAGGAACAACAACGGTGTTCTCTGGATTTTGGCTGTTCTAGAAACACAACGGGCAACAAAGAAAAAGTTCCTTAGCCTAGTACAAAGGTGACAGAATCACAATGGGCAACCACGAAAAATTATCGTAAAGGTAAAACAGGTGAAGGTATATTTATTTGATCGATATATTAAATGTGATAATCTGCACCGTATTTTGAATTAAATCAGCCAATAATAATGTGATGATAAAGAGATGATGATTTTTTGATTCTGACATAGTTGGCCAATTATATTTATGCCAAAAACACTATTCTTTGAATTACTTCATACATATACGTTTGAATTAAACATAGTGTTTTGTTGGATGATAATATTTTTTCGGCTAACTCTATATTCACGGTTTTCTGATTATTTACACGACTTCAATTCAAATTCAAGAATGCTGTTAAAAATTGGGTTTGAGTTTGTATGCACACTTCGTGATCTGGTCTATCAAATTTAATTAGTGATATTTTGGAGTGAAAGAGAAATTCAGATGCAGATCATACTGGTAATCTAGTTGACAGAAAATTTACTAGTTCAACGTGATTTATGGTGAGACATTTAGTAACTGCATCGTTTATCAAAGAAAATATCTGCATATTTTTCATTACAAATAATTTTCAAATAGCAAAAAAATTTCTCATATATCCCCCTCGAGAAAATCATTTTTAATCATATTTTCATATTAGTCATTGTGAAAAATTGATTTCATAATTATTTTTGAATTTGATTTAAATGACAATTTTAACTAGTCTAACTCCCTAATAACTATCGAAAAGATAAATAGTGATTGAAAAAAAAAGTGACGAGTGTTGATATTTTTCATACATTACTCAAGACAGTATATTTTAGAAAAATTTCTTTAGAAATTCAAACAAGAGTTATAAAACTTTTTGTTGGGTAAAGATTCCGTAACCATTTCTATGTCTATCATATATCTATCGACCATTGCTCATTAAAAAATTCAATATAGTTTGTCGATATGTGATACTTTAAACAGGAATCATTCGTTTTTCATTTTATAAAACAAAATAAAATCCAAAGTATTCACTCTCATTTAAAAGTCCTCACGGTTATGCATGAGTGAATTACTTGGAATTTGTTATGTGCTTCCATGCTCATTTAAAAGTCCTTACGGTTATGCATGTATGGAACGCATATCAAAATTGATTTATTAAATAAACAAGTTGATTCTAATCCCATTTAAAAGTCCTCACGGTTATGCGCGATTAGAAGATACTTGAATTCATTTTTAAAATTAAATTGGAATACTACTAATCTCATTTAAAAGTCCTAACGATTATGCATGATTAGTAGATATTCAAATTCCTGATATAAGTGTACCACAAACAGATACAACTGTATGGTTTTATATGATGACATCATTTCCATTACTTCTAAAAGTGGAATATGCGCCTAACGAGGGTAGTTATGATTTTTGTTTGATTTTCTTATTGAAATTTAATATGTATATTCAATTGAGTTTTAATGTTGGATTAATATCAATCACTTTAGCTCTATTTTCTCTAACACTATTATTCTTTTGCTGATAACAAAAGGGGGAGAGAAAAGTTAAGATTTTGTCAAATAAAATCAAGCAAAGGTCAAATAATTTTCCATTTGCATCTAGGCTCATTTGTATATTTCTATTTTTATGCATATATGTAGGGGGGCATCGTGTAGAGAGGAAGCATTTAAATAGGGGGAGCAATTAGAGTATTTCATTGATCAAATACATTTAACACAGTCAAAATCTTAAATATATGTTTGTTATCATCAAAAGGGGGAGATTGTTGAATATGCGCTTATATCATTTTTGTTTGATGATAATAAACATATATATATATATATTCATTTAAATGTATTTGTTAATGTACTATTTTATTTTTCATAGATAAATAAATATTTGTTGAATAAAATAAATTACACAGAATTTGAATTCAAACAGAAATTTTATTCAAACAAATATTTTTTACAATTTTGAATAGTACAAATTCAAGCTCTCACTATAGATATACAATTTTGATTCTAATTACATCACAATTCTATTTACATAAATTCCTCACTACATATCACTCACACTCGTAGTTTATCTTCAACTTCATTCCAGTTAGAATCCAGCATCTGAGCAATCTGCAAAAATATTCACTAACGCAGTAAAATTGAAAAAGAAATATTTTTGCAATATAAAATAAAATATGGATTTTGAAAATATTATTTGCCTCGGTTATTTGGGTTGTTCCTCATCATTTGCATTTGAATTCATCATACACGAACAATGTGACATGCATAGTGTATCACTGTACATGCCACAAGGCCATGCACATCGTTTACACTTGATAATGCTACAGGGACAGGTGAGCACAGGTCAAACCCAAATGAAAAGCCGGGTTCAACTCACATGCAATATATTTAAAATCACGACACGAGCACAAGGTCAAACCCGAGTTTTGAAACTGGATTCAACTCAAGTGAAATTTCAAAAATCAACATGAAATGATCAAGAACCAAACAAAGACCAGAAGTACAAAATAACCACCAAGAATGCTAAAATAAAGTTAGGTCCAAACCAGTTGCAACATCACTAATACTAGTGGAACAGAAGCTCAAACCAGAACAAGTGTCACTGAAACATGAATACAAGTATAGGGAGCATGGTACAATGCAAACTACAATGTCACAGCAAACAGGATATACAAGCTACAAATCCATGAACCAGATGATACAATCAAGTTCAAGCCAGCCCGAGTATACAAATGGTCAAGTGAACTGAAGACAGTGTAACTGTAAAAACTATGCACCAGAGACATGACTACACATCAGTTCACCCAAGTTCAAGAGAAACCAAAACAAGCTAATACATATATACAAGCTACTTAAGGCAACCGTGCAGTGCAACTACTCAACTACAAGCATGTAGAAGCAAATGATATCAAGACTCAGTACAAAACAGAGTTTCAAAAATGAAGGCCAACATCAAAAACACAGTGCAAAGATGCAATGACAATACAACAAGTCAAGTAATGCACCAGGTATACCAGTGGAATGAACAAAAGCAAGTGATATGTACAAACAAACAAATGGATTGCAACAGATGTATGGTGATGCACAAATCCAAAGACTCGGCAATACTCAGTATACAAGTGACACAGCGAACATGACAGTAAGCAGTGCCACAAGACCGAACGGGCAAATACAACACGAATGAACACTGCAACATGCTCAAAGTAAACACTGGATACAACTCGACTACAGCAAAAACAGAGTCAAGCCAGCAGATACATGAATGAAATAAAGTGTCAACAGTCAGAGGTGATAATGCAATATGAACGGCTAGTGTCACATGGCAGTAAGAATATAATGGCCATGAACAACAAGTACAATGTCATAGAACAAAAGTTAATGCCGAGAAACAATATAACAAAGATCAGAGAATGTAACGTCGAAAGCCACAGTGGATGAATGAAATTCAACAGTGCAGAGATGACCAAGTCAGAAATCAAGAGTGTGTAAATTGAAAAAGTCAAAATTCAAATCCAAGTAAAAGAGGAAAGTTTCTGCCGTATGACTCAAGGTAAATCGAACGTTTCAAAATCGAGACCATGTGTATCAAGTCACAAATATCAGGCAATAGAAAAATAGGAAAGTGACGATTCCTATAAATAACAATCATCATCGGCAAATTAATCCATCGAGTTCGAGTACGAAAATCATAAAAGCACAAAAAGGGAAATTACATACCGAAGCAACAGTGAACTCGATCAAATAGAAGCGGCCAAGAGCGAACAAACGAGAACGAAGCACACGAATAACCACTGTATCGATCAACAAAAAGGCGCAGCTTTAAAGCCCTAATTTTGGAAGCAAGAAATAAAAGAGCCGAAGCCCTAATTTCAGAAAGAAGAACAAGCCGCCATTTTCTTCACAAGCCAGAGAGAAGAGAATGGGCAGAAGAAAAATTGGGTCGGCCTTGTTTTAATATAACAAGGGCTTTAGTTTATTTTTAGGGTTTATTTTTATTAAAGGGTTTTTTTTTGTTTATTAGTTATATTTTTTCTGTACTTTTCGAATCAATTCTTGGTAAATCACCACCTAGGTTTTAGGTTGTGTCAGATTGTCTAGTTGGAATTAGTTCAGTGAGCAGGATGTGCGAGTTTGCAAAACTCTATAGGCGGTAGCAAGGTGTGCGAGTCTGTTAGAGTGTTTGTAAGCGGGAGACCGTTTAATTCTAATAGAAATCTGGGAATGCAGCAGTAGGCAGGGGTTGCCGAAGCTGGGTAAATTTTGTGTGTGATTTACTTTTCAACATATTTACTTCTTTGCAGTTTGTTTTTGCGTTTAGTTCGAGAAAATTTGCTATAACCCTATTCACCCCCCCTCTAGGGTTAATCTAGATCCTACATTCTCGTGGCCATGATTTTTTTGAGGAGAAGAAGGTTTCTCACGTGAATGAGAAACACAACTCACGGCAATGCAAAATGAAAAGGTCGACTATGCAAGAAAGTGAAGAGGCAAATGAAAATGAAAAGACAAAGGTGAAAAGTCATGGCATGTGAAAGGGTTTTGACTCTTTGTTTTCCATTTCTTTTAAATTAAAAATAAACCATGTATATTTCACTAAATAAAATATAAATCTAAACAAAATAAAGTAAAAAAATAAAACAAATAACAATTCTTAGGAAAATAAAACGTTAATGAAGAAAATTGCTATTAAATTGAAACTAGAAAATTAAAAATTGCAAACAAAGCACAATAAACATTTGGAAATTTAACAACACTTTTAAAATGTTTAAAAAAAAAATACATAACATGACATATTACACATATTAGAACATGTTTTAACAAATAAAAATATTATTTATATAAATTAAAATAGACAATTTTGTTAAATAAAACAATATACACACAATATTGTAAATAGCATAATTTTCACAATATTATTCGGATTTCAACGAAACAAAAACAGTATTCTTAAAATTTAATTTAATTTCATAATAAAAGATAAAATTAAAAAATTCAAATATTTAAATTTTAAATTTAAAAAGTCAAAGTCAATGTTTGACCAAAATTCCCATTTATTGGAAAAATATTCCATTTATTCCTGTTTGAAACTATAATTCACATCAAAATCAAAATTTATATTTAAGATAACAAAAATTATGCTTTTTAATAATTAAAATAAAGTTTTTAAACTAGGAATTTAAATTAAAATAATTAAAAATAAATAATTAAAATAGTCATAAAATACAGGGTTGTTACACTTACCTTTTATCTCTCATACATTTTAAATCACAAAACTCTCCTCTCATCAATTTTAGCATTTACCGCCACCATTGTCCCTAGTGCTCATAATCAAAACTTAGAATAAATAAAGTTTTATTTTGTTTGAAAACTTATGGTCTATTGAGGATTTCGTTTTACCCTCAATTGTGGATCTTTAAATCCTTAGTTACACTTAAAAATTATTAAAACAGGTACTTGTTTTTTTCTCGACAACTTTTACATATACCACCTTTTATTCTCCCTATTACTTGGAAATCAAAACCTAGCATTAAACCTTAAATTTATGTAATTTGAAGATTTACACAATTGGCTTCTTACTCCATGTTTTGATTGGGGATTCCATTTCCACTCTAGCATGCATCTTTCAATTTGTTCATTCCATCCCAAGTCCTTTTTTCACATCGTTTTAACATTTGGAAAGACATTCAAGTAAGATTCCCTTCTCCTTGTACATCTGCTTATTTTTCACCATATATGATACTTATTATACTTCTTTTATTTGTTTACAATGGTTTGATAACTTTATTGATTGGCCTTGCATGTTTATAGAGTCAATTTAAGATTTCCATTTTCAAGTAAACTCTGTTTTTATTGTTTTTAATTTTCTATCGATTTGCTTTTTCAAACGTTATTTATTTGATAGTTCAAACCAAATCTAACATGCTAGTTAGATTCAATATGATTTCATTTCTTATGCCCAATTTGCTTCTGTGTGTCGTCTAATTGTTAAAATATACCTCCTTTCATTGTAATAACATCTTAATTTCGTTGTGCTTATTTTTTTTGATGAAAACGCTACGCTTAATTTTTAACAAATTTTTTGTTTTTTAAGGAAAGAAGTGTATGTGTATTTTCAATATATCGCAACATCTAATGGATTTCTACTTTCATTTGGGTAATGTGTCCAAATGGTTTATGGATGTCAAAGGGATTAAACAGTTGTATACAACTTATGGTTATCCTTTTCGCCGGAAAGGACAAATGAAATTGTGATGTGGACACATTTAGCATAACTTATAAAAATTTCATCCAATATTGATGAGCACATTAGTTTCAAGCATTTGGTGATATTTTTCAATTATAACTATTGTATGTTTCTCTAAGTTTAACCAAATATTTTCTTTTACAATTTTGGCGTAATTTTTCCTCTCCGACGGTGACTTAAGATAACGGTTATTGATCCACACCCCTTGATATATGTGGTCCTTATGTGGAAGATTGACATATTTTTGTTCCTTTTGGATAGGTGTAGGACGTAATCTCCAACCGGGCATTCATATATGATATGTTATTTTCAGTTATATTATCTCAAATTATAAGTTGGGCATGTTATATTTATAGCTAAGTTACATACATTTCAAGTTCATTATAAAATTAAAACCTCATGTTTCTGTCAGACCCTTGGTATATAGATCTCAAAATGAGTTAATATGCAACATATTTTGAAAATGATGGTCTCTCATCTTAGGTTTATCCGGTGATATATTAAGCCAAGCAATAGGTGCAAAAATACACACTTATGATTGATGATTAAGGTATTCTTCTGTGGGTATTGAATAGTGAAAGAGATACTTAAAGTTATTAGATGGAATGCATATTTTAATCAATGATAACTCTCAAGCTAACTTGCTATACTATGATGATATTACAGCAATCTTTAAGAAACATAGACAATTTTGTAGAGGATTGCATCATCAAACCACTACAAAGAAACGCAAGTAGTTCTGCTCCAATTGATTAAAAATTGAATGGTCAAGGTTTCAATTTGCCCATATAATTAATGTTTTGAAACTCAAATTTCACTATTAAAGTAAGAAACAAAAACATTTAGCCATTTTTTGTTTTAATATTAGTTTCTGGACCTCTACTTTTATAACCAGATTTTGAATCTAGAAATGCTATAGCTTTTGTAAACTTTTTCTTTTGATTTAAAACTTTACATTTAGCTTCTACAATACTCATCACATTCCTACTAAAGCTATGAGCAAGATTACTTTTTTTTTTCTTGCATTTGTAGTTACCTTTGAACCTTAACTAAATTTTCATTCAGTGTCATTAAATCAAAATTATGTTGCACACATCTTATAATAGAAGTTACTATTATTATTAAATCAAAAAACAATAAACATTACATTTGTTATAAGGGGATGAATAGAACCATTATACTTTAGCTAATCTAGTGGAGAAATTATTATCATTAAATACAATCGATTATCTTTGCAAATAGATGTCACTAAACAAAATTACAATACATGTACACTCATTTTAGAGCTTAATAAAAATCACTACAATATTGCTAACCTTGAATTTAATAATGTCATCAAATACAAATGAATTTGAAAATCATACAAGAACATACTATAGATGTCACTGAATTCAACGTATGTAAGACTTTTATACTCAAAACAATAAGTAGATAGATCATAGAACAAATATGCTGATCACGACAATATATTTATACTTCACCATTGATTTTTGTATAGTCATATATTTTGATAATGTAGACCATAATCAATAACCAATAGTCACTAAGTATTGTGCAATAGCTATAAAATTAGTGCCCCTTATCAATATGCCATAACGGTACATAATTGCTTGAGTTTTGCTAAAGGCCAAGCTTAGTTACTGGAATAAATTAAATTCCAATGATATCTAAAGACTTTGTAGCATTCTACTTAACAATGCGAAGCTATTAGTCCAAGTTTTGCTCAATTCCAATTTAAAACAAAGAAGTAATGGAATAAAGAAAATTGGTTTTACCAATGAGAATTATATGGAAAAGAAATAACCAATCAAAATATGCGGAACCGTGAATATGATCCAGTAGGCCTAAATCTATTCAAACTCGAATAGAATTAGCTAACTAGAATTATGCCGAACAAAATACGATGAACATAATATCTTACACTTATAAATATCTCCTAACATCATTTGTACATGGGGAGAATTTTTATGGAAGCCCATATACCTTACTAGCTAGATCCTAAAAGCACTTAGAGCGCTACCAGACAGTAGGAGACCATTCAAAAATACAACTACAGATCTGATCAGATACACCATCCAACGACAACCACTAGAGATTAGATCGACCTCTTTTAAGATCTATAGAGCCAAAGCTTTGCGAACATAGTGAATTGACTGCTTACAATTATTGTGACCAATCAAGAAAGAATTGGTAAGTCATGTAGCAATTATAAATCAAAGAATCATAATAAAAGATATAAAGTGTAAGCCAAAGGCTATTGACCAACTATAAAAATTCGATATGTCATTTACTTTTTCTACGTGGCTTGTTTCGCAATATATTCGTACGTGATTTGTGATTAAAATTAGAGTAAAAATTTAACTTATACCTTTTAGAAACCAATATTAGAGTCACATCTAGAATCCTTTGCTCTGCCAGATTCAATTCTAGGGTATTTGGTCATTTTTGATGTAAATAATTTCTTTTACATTAAATTGTAAAATTTATAATCATTTTAGTAATAATAATATTCGAGTTAGTAACTAAGTAAAAAAATTCATGGTGTGAATATTTTGCTGTAGATATTTGCAACTACTGTAAAGTTTAGCTATTTTCACCCATTTGAAGCATCTAATTGGATACAATTTTACAGTGAAAGCACATTTGCATTTCAATTTTCATAAGACAGGATATTTAGATTTTTGTACATTCAAAATCATGTGATTGTTGTAACGTGATCCGTGTAAACTAAAGATTAAATCTGCAAGTCCCAAATTAGACTCTTAATTCCAATTGTTTTGAAAGTTTCTACGAGCAACAAACATTATGATTATACATACCATCCCTTTCAAATATGGTAAGAAAAATCGTTTCACAGTACAGGTGGAGTATTACAAAAAAATTGTTTATTTGTCAAGTCAAACAATCAATATGTTAAAATGATGAATGCAAGGAAAGTTTTGAATGAATTATATTTAGAAAATGAATATGCATTCTCTCTTCTTCATACTGCCTTTCCTTCCACTCAAGATAAACTCAGCCTTTGGTGAAGATGACTTCACTTTCTTTGGATTCAACAGTTCCAATTCGATTCTTGATGGTGCTGCAACCATCACATCTAATGGCTTTCTTGATCCAACATACCGTTCAAGGATTGCTAAAGGCCATGCTTTCTATCCCATTCCTCTAAAATTTATGCCTTAGCCACCTAAAGTGATATCCTTCTCTACTACCCTTGTGTTTGTTATTCTATCTCCTGAATTTCAAGAATTTAGCGACAACCATGTGGGGATCGACATCAATAGCTTGATGTCATTCAAATACGAGAGTGCTGGTTATTACGATAACAATGTACAATACCGGTTCATTCAAGGATTTGAATCTTAAGGGTGGAAAACCAATACAAGTGTGGGTAGATTTTGATGCCAGAGATATGCTGTTAAATGTTATCAAACACAAGATTATAAACCGAATAAACTACTTTTATCTCGACTATTTTTCTTTCAGATATTATCCTTGATTCCATGTTTGTTGGTTTCTCTTCATTGACCGGTCGCATTTCCACTTCTCATTGTACATAAATGGAGATTCAAGTTGAATAGTACCTCTATGTCTCTAGGCTCATTGCCATTCATTCCATTATGAATACCTATAAATACATAATATGGTTTGAACATTTTGATAATATCATCGCCAATAGTTTCTTGTTCAATTGTTTTATCAGTTATTGCCTGTGTCATGTTTATCATTAAGAGGCAGGTATAACATGACAAGATACTAGAAGACTCAAATACGGTCCTCGTCGATTTGAATACAAATATTTGTATAACGCAACTAAAGGATTCAATGAAATAGAATTACTTGGTTTTGGAGGCTTCTGCAAAGTCTATATAGTATACTGCCTCCAAAGTCCAAATACAATAGCCACAGTCAAAAGAATATCCCAAAACTCAAAGCAAGTAATTAGAGAGTTTGTCGCTGAGGTTCTCAGTATTGGCAGGCTTCGCCATCGAAATATTATTCAACTACTGTTATACGTCTAGTATACCAAAACACGAGAATAATCAATTATGAACTCGTCTCATAAGTTTATCAATCAGATTTCCACTACTCCGGAAATCTTTATTTGCTAAATTAAGAAATATATCGTAATTAAATTACAATCACAATCAAATGACTATAGTAATAATAACTATAGCGATAAATCAAAAGTTATACTATTTAAAAAATAGTACAACGTAGAAACGAAAATGATATATATAAATAAATATATAAATCAATTATAAACCTAACCAATTTGAAGAAGGAAATTCCGTCTGAGGCTTGTCGTAACAATTTCCTTAAGACTTTATTTAAAGTCTTCCAAGATACAACAGGCGTAATCTGCACGATATTGTAATGAGTATGTCAACTCTGTGATATATTGTATAGAGCAGTAGAAAAGAAGAAGCAGAAGAAATTAGAATTGGAATGGAATGCAAATGTGATCAGGATTCTCTCTTATTTATAATTTCGTCCGCATCACTTCAAACAGTCGCGTCCGCTTGACGGGTTGCACCCGTTACCTTTTGAACCACTACTATTCGTTAACGGGTCGCACCCGCCCGCCCCTCGCATCTATTCGCTTCGCACTGCTTCTGTTCGCCCTCACTTCTTCAGTCGGGTCGCACCTGTTCACGTCTAACGGTTCGCACCCGCTTCAGAAGTTGCACCTCCTCAGTCACTCCGCGTACGCATCTCAATAGTCGTGTCTCTTCGTATAGTCTGCAACTATTAGAAACCCCAGCCCCGTTTTGTAGTAAAAATAGGATCATTTAGATCCAAACCCAAACCCGAACCCGAGCCCGGTTCGGTTCGGTCGGACGGCGGCAGCGGCGGTGGGCGCGTGTGTGTGGTGGTGATGCATGATCTCCCTCCTCACAACGAAGCATACATTTGGGTGCCCCTACACCCCAACCCCTTCATTGCAAAGCCATATATATACTAGTATAGATTAGCAATTTTTGGCGATGTGGGACTTATATATATTTTCATTCAACAGGAATTCTAACAATCCCCCACATGAATGATAATATACATATCCCCCACACAAAGCAAAATATCACAAAGTACATATAGAATAATGCTTTATCGTGGATAAATAGATGTTTCACTTTGAACTTTCCCTAGTTAAAACTTATCGGATCTACTTGGCTAATCGGTGAATTATTTCATCTTAAACTGTCGACCTTTATTATATATTCAGACAATAAGCTTTACGAAGCATTGATTCCCTTCATATCCAATCTCTTGATTATGTTCATTTTGGTCCTGAACAATTTTTGGTTCTGCGAGTGCTTATAGAAAATATAAGCCTTTAATATTCTCATAGAGCAGACCCAGCTCACACTAACATAGTGATCGCAACCATTAAGAGTATCCTACATATACCCCACTTGTTATTTCCAAGATATGGTCATCATTAAAAAACATAGTTTTAATCTTTAAATACTTCGTAGGCATGCATTTATATTGTGCACCATAGGAATGGAGTTGGACTATGTCCAAGCAAATGCATTACGTCTTGAGTTACTCAGAACCGGTTTGCCTATTGATCCTAGTCCGTGGGATCTCTAGTCGCTAGGATATGTTTCCGTATAAGATAACTCTTGGTGGTTTAGGCTTTTAAACCCATTCCCCTCGACGCGCAGTCAATTTTCCCTCTTGATAAACCTTTAGTAAATGGATCCACTAGTGTAACAACCCTAGATTTTTTTGCATATAATTTAAATTTGAATTTATTTTATTTTGAAATTATTTTTAAACTTGTTTTATTTCAAACATTTCATTTTTAAATATAAATTTTGATTATTATATGAATTATAATTTCAAACTGGTATAAATTGAATATTTTCCTCAAAAATGGATTTGTGGTCAAAACTGGTCAAAGTTTGACTTTTAAATTTAAAATTTAAATATTTTAATTCTTGAATTTTATATTTTATCATTAAAATAGATTTAATATCATGAATAATGCTTTTCGTTTCATTGAAATTGGATTTAAATTGTGAAAGTTATACCCTTTACAATATTGTGTGTCTATAGGGTTATTTAACAATATTCTTTGTTTTAATTTATATAAATTATATTTTTACTCGATATATCTTATTCTAATTTGTATATTTATGTTATATTATGTATATTTTGACTTCTAAATATTTTTAAAGCGGTGTTTGAATTTTTCCAAAGCTTATTGAATTTATTTCCAAATTTTAAAGCCTAGTTTCCATTTTTCTGCTATTTTCTTTATTTAAATTATGTTTAATTAAAATTTATTTATTTGTTTGTTTTGTGAATAAATTTTTATTTTGTGTTCTTAGCTTGTTTATAAATATTTTTCAAGTACATAAATTTTTTTCAAAGTTCATTTCATTTATTTTCAAATTTTCTAGACTAGTTTACATTTTCTGTGCTATTTTCTTAATTTAATTATATATAATTAATATTTAATTATTAATTTTTCTTAATTACTATATTTTCGTGTTTATTTATGAATTTATACATATTTTTCAGTTATTTAAATTTGCAAAAGAAAATGGTGGAAATTTGAAGAGTTTTGACTTTTGTTATTCCTTAGCCTTTTTATATTCTTGTCTCTTCACTTCTCAACTAACACTTTAATTCATTTGCCGCCTTAACTCCTAATCTTCAGCCGACTTCTTCCATTTCTTTTCATGTGAATTATCATCTCTAACCTGAGAAAATTGTAAGACCCGGAATTTTGACCATATTATTATAATAAGTTTTTAATCTAATTTAAATAAAATACAAGTTTTCATTTTTAAATAAATAAGATTTTGGGCATTTTTAGTTATATATGTGTTAAAAAGGAAATTTTAATTTCAAAATTTAAAATAGACTCTTTTAACTATATTTAAAATAAAATCTGTTTTATTCAATTAAATTAAAGGCTATGTATTAATGACATTTAATATCAGATATATAAATGTAGTTGATAATAATAATATTTACAATAACACAATTATATTCATATTAAATATAAATATGAAGTATACTACTGGGAATATAAGTTACAAATCAAATAATTGAAGATTTAACTCTAAATGAAAACAATTTTATAAATATGGAACATAAGTAAAATAAATATACATGGCTATAAACATAAGTATGTAGACATAAGAAAACAGTAATATTAATATGAGTATAAAGTAAACAAGTTAATGAAGTTCTAGATAATAAGTTTAGAATAGAAGAAAACATATAAAATAAATTGTTAATTTTTTAACATGAAGTTTGACAAGGTAATATCTGGACATAAATATATGTAAGTGATGTTTTAAGCTAGAAGAGATAATAAAACCAAAATCATTATACAAATACATATCAGACAAGCAAGTAGTACCTGACTAAAGATATATGCATTATTCAAGTTAGAAGGTAATAAGAACAAAATTTTATACAAAAATCTTTGTACAGAGAAACCCAAATAATATTGTCAGCAACATATAATAAGTTGTAAACATATTTGAAGGCAAGTTCAATTAATGCTTTCATTTTCAGCCCCACAAACATTCAATTCAGCCGAAATACCTATATCATCTTAGATTCTTAGTACATAAACATAAAACAAAACGTTATCATAACCAGGTAAGGCTTATATTAGAAGCTAAGACACTGTTCAAAATTGTTCTTATCTATAAATACCACACCATACTACATGTTCATATTGTTTAGTTCGTTCACAACTTAAAAAGCAAAAATGAGACAAGAAAGAAGAAAATAAACAACACCTTATCTTTGTAACTCAATAAAGTTCAACAGAAAAACCAAAGGAAAAGCTTTCAGAAATTCATCTGCAGTTTCTTGATCAACTTGGTTTTCTGTTTCAATTATTATTTGGTGAGTAAACATTCCTTTTTGTAAATTAAATCTTAATATCTGGTTCATGAAAGCATTATGACTGTTACATTTTGTGTTATGTGATGTTGCTGTTGTCTATAAGATTTACCATGTGATATTCTTCCTTATTATCAGGTTTTGAGCAAAGAAGTGTTAAGGAAGATTAATACTTATTCATATAAACTAATTCAAACTTAGAAATTTAACTTATTAAGTTGTATAATCAAAAATCAAGACCTGGAAATTGTTTTAATAACAACATAGTTACAGTAAGTTCAATTTACAGTAAAAAAATGAATAAATGGTAAAAATTCAAATAGCTTAAACTGTAAGTATGAATTCATATATTGAAATAACATTCAAAAGTATGATTTTTAAAACAAAAATTATGATTTTTAGATAACTATACTCAGAGCAGTTCATTAATGAACCAAAAATGCTTTTATATGAATTTCTGATGATTCAATCAATTATTGATGTTGAAATTTATCGTGAAGCTAGAGTGTTGATTCAGGAACACAAGAAAAATGTTAAAAAAAATTTCAAATGCAAGATTCTTGGGGGCGATTCGAAAGTAGGGTTTGGGTTCAAATGTTTTGGGGTCTGCACATTTGATGACTGCGTCGCCAAAGATTAACCGAGCTTCACGAAAATTTGGAGGAAGGTTGATGATGTTGTCGTCGTGGTATGGCCGGAGCCACGTCTTCGCAGGTGGTCGAGGTTGAGTGGACGAGGCGTTTTCCTCTATCGTGTTCATGTTGCAGTTCGTATTTTCGAGTTTTATTGATTTCGAGCTTGACGCTTTAAACTGGGCTGTGTTTTCGAGTGAGTGGACGTTGTGTGGTTTGTTGACGGCGTCGTGGGTCGCCGGAGCGGTGGCGAACCGCCGTGCACGTGCACGGCGGCGGGGAAGTGACAACGTTCAACGTTTGGGGTCGACTCGAGTGATACTCGAGTTTGTTGGCTGTTTGCTTCGGGTATTTGCCTGGGTTGTGCGTGAGAGTTTTTCGTGTGTCTTCTGTAGTAAAAAAAAGCTAACTTGAAAAAAATGTAAAACAAAAGAGAAAAGAATAGTAGAAGAAGAAGAGGGATGCAGATAGACGCGTGAAAGTTTTGGGCAGTCACGAGTTCGACCCGAGCATTGCACGATGTTTCTTCGGGCTTAATTTCCAGGTTATAACCAAATAAATCCTAAGTTAAAGGGATAAACAAGTTGATATTAATTAAGTTATTGATGTCGACAGGGTTGTAAGGCTAAACTAGATTTAAATTTATCAAGAAATGTTTTCAAACGTAAGATAGTTAATTTAAATTGGACGTTAATTAAGAATGTAATTAATTTTATAATTAAAATTAAATAAGTAGTTTAAGATTTAATTAAATTTGTAATTAAAGATTTTTAATAATAATCTTATGTAAATCAATTTGTAATTAAAGAATTGAATTAACCATTTGAAGTTAATTAATTAACAAATAGAAGTTAACTGATTAAATAATTAATTAAGGATTAAACGATCAAGTTAATTAGTAATTAATGTTTAATTAAGTAATTAGTAATAATTAAATGGGTAATTTAGATTTATAAATCAATAATTAAGGTTATTGATTGATAATTAAGAATTAATCAATTAATTAAGCGAATAATTAATAAGTAATCAATGAATAAGTTAATTAAGTAGTAATTAACTAAGCAAGAATAAAATGGTTTATTCTTAAGCAAGTAATTAAGTTTAAATTAATCAAACAAATTTTGAGTTGAATCAATGATTTTGTTTGATTGACTCTGATATGTATTTGTATCCTGTGATGTTCTGTGATATTCTGGATATTTCTGTGATGACTGTGATGATTTATTTGTGATAAATGCTATGTGAATTCGATTGTTGAATTAAACTGTTTAAAATTAATTTAAACAACTTGGCCTTTAAAATGCTATTTGGATTTCGATGAGACCGAAATCGGGTGTCAATTTGATATTCCGAAAACCACATCGATCCAAATTAAACGTTAGGTCGTGACATCTCAAGTGAAGATCGAGATGGTGTTTTCGGAATGCAAGGGTTATCGTCGTTAACTCTGAGGGTGATTCCAAAACGAGTGTAACGAGATAATGCCTTCGGTTTCGTTTGAACCCGGAATGAACTTGTATGGATGAATGCTTTCAACACATTGCTAGGCGGACGATGAGCATTCTAAGAGTTATGTTCTATAAAGGTAATCGCAGCCTCAAGCCTCATCAACCGGGAATGGCTAAAATAGGGGATGTGCAGCAAGCTTAGGTGGGTCATGCCCAAGTAGGATGAGGTATACCCCTGTCTAGATGTCCCTTTTTATTCGGCCGTGTGGGAGGTTGGTCTACAGCCAACTACGGGGTTATCTTGTTCGGGACTGTTCAGTAAGGAATGGTTCCGGCCTTGTGTTGCAGGGGAGTTAGGGTGGCTCCTCGGTACGGTGATCTAGGCCACGTACTGTGACAGGAGGTACCCCAGTAGCCCTGCCATTGTATGGGATCCAATTTCCAATAAGAGCCGTACGTTTTGATTGTGCCCAACTACGTTGGAATGTGAGATGTAAGCATTTCGGCTATTTCTGTGATTTACTTGAAAACCCTAGACACTATTATAATATCACTGAATTTCCTATAAAATGTTTTGGTTAGCGTAAGGTAAAAACTTACCCGTATTTATTTGTGGGGAGTCTTACGTGATACCTTTATTTTCAAATGATTTTCAAAGTTAAACAACTTTAAACCGTTTACTTATACCAGACCCATGTCTGACCCGGAGTTTATATTTTGTTTTTCATAAACTCTTGGGTACTCGAATTTTTATGAGTAGCCAAGTGACAGGTTTCGGAGTATAGAGTTTTCTGGAGAAGTTGGAGCAGAAGACCAGTCGTATGTATCTATCTATATAGTTTCGTGTGTTAGTTAGTGTATGATGTATTTTGGTTGTATGTATGGACATATATGTATATGAAAGCTCTATTGTATGGTATTGTATAACTCTGATGCATATATAACTATGCAATAGCTATGTGATGTATTATATTTTGTTCCATTCCGCTGTGAGATTCTGATGTTGTTATTTCTATCTTTCTATTCTTTTCTATTTCTATCCCTTTCTTTATGATGATACGTCTTTCTTGGTTAGAAAGGCGGGTCATCACAAAAATAGTTCGGCCTTCATCTTTGTGAAAAACTTTGGTAAAGTTCTCTTTTCTTTTCACTTTTCAATGTTTTGTTCTTGGAATTTACACTTGCTCTCTTCTACTTCAGGTTTGGCCTCACCACTCCTGCCACCTTTCCGCCTCCATCACCACCTGAACCAGTCACCACCACCTCCAGCCCAAGCCGTGGCCTCCCATGATGTTGATCCACACAAAAATCCACAAAACCCCACCTATATCCTATAGCCGAGCACATCTATGATCACCACCTCCAAACCACCACCTAGGCCATCCATACACCACCACCACCTGCTGTTCCAGACCTGACGCACCCTGCCACATCACCACCCGACCCCCTGAAGCCTGGCCGTGCCCTCCTTGGCCTTGGCCGAGCCTTATAGTTGCCTAGAATCCTTGCTATTGCCTTGTAATGTTAGATTTTGCATCACCAAATGTTGCACCACTTTCCCTAGGTTAGGCCGACTCCTATAAATCCACAACTAGACCTTAGAGCTAGCCTTAGTCGTGTATTTTCCAGCCATGTATAAGCCAATGCTAGATGGAGGCAAGTGCAATTGATTTGGATTTCTTTTGTGCTTGAATTTATAAGTTGTTTAAAAGTTTGGGTAGTGTTTATTAATGTATATTTGAATTGTTTTGCCTCATGTGTTCAAGGCAATTTATCTTTGGCTCTCTCAAAATCGAATCATTATCGTGCCATAGTGCTTTTGAAGATCTCAGTTTGTGCATTCGATTGTTGCCTCCAGCTTATACCAGTGAGTTATTCTCACCAGACAATATGTACATATATAACTAGTGAATTGACCCCTTTTGAATCTGTAAAATGCATTATCATGTTACACCTGCTATATTATGATCATACGATGTTCACCCATGTTTAAACACCTGTTATATCATATGTTACTGTTATATCATGCTATTCTGTTATTTGTATCAGTTTATCACACTGCAAATTCCCTGTAGATTAGAATCACTATGGGTTGAAATGATACATAGCCGAACGGACTTTGGAATAAGGGAAAATCGTTATGGGCTGAAATGATAGGCCTGAACGGTTTTTATTTATTTTATTTTAACTTGGGATTGTGGGTTTGAAATGATAGAACCCGGTTTTTTCTTTTTAAACTGCGGATTGAAATGATATATATCCGTATCACTTGACCTAGGTTAGAAAACTATATACAGGCCCGTGGTTATTTTATAAAGTATTTTGAATATTTTAAATATGTTTTAAAAGTGTAAATTATGAAATTTGAGTTAAATTGAGTTTTAAATGTTTAAATAAAGAAATTTTGATTTTTCTGTAAGTTAAAAATGCAAATTAAATAAATGGTAAAAGTGGATTTTGGAAATATAACTTAAGTTGGTAAAATTTGGAATTTTGGTTGAAATGATATTTTAAGCTATATGGATAAAATAGAAATTTAATTTTATTTGGGAATTGGTAAATATGATAATTTGATTAAAATTTGAATTTAAATGATTTTTAGAAAGTATTATTGATTTTTTGAGAATTTATAAGTGAAATAAATTGATGGTAAAGTTAGAAAGTTTGAAATGTAAGTTATTTTGGAAATTTGATTTAATTATAATTGGAAATTTAATTAAATATGAAATTATGATAAATTTATGATAATTTGAATTTAAAATGAATTTAAAGTGGTTTTATAATATATTAATGATTTTTGAATAAAGTTAAAGTGTGAAATGAATGATTATTTAAGTTGAAATTTGGAAATATAACCAAAATGGGAATTTGTGAATTTGGCTTAAAAGTGAACTTTAAGTTAAGTAAATAAAATTGAAATTAAGTTATATTTTGAAATTTTAAACTTAAGTGTTAAGTTGAAATTTAATTCAATGAATTTAAAATTGAATGTTGAAATTTAATAAGTGAATTATTATGAATTCTTGATTTTGTGAGTGGAGATTTAACTTTATAAAATCATGAACTTAACGAAAATTAAATGATGTTTATAAATGTGAAAATGTATGATTTTATACTTTAAAAATGTTTTAAATAAAAATATAATTGGTGGTGAAATTATATTGAATATTTGAAGTTAATTAACTGCATTTTTGAAATGTTATTAATTGTAATGTAAATGATATTACAGCATTTGTAAATGCTATAGTTGATGATAATGAACTAAAATGCTAAATTGAATTAAAGGCTATTATAGCATTTTTCGTAAGTGCTATAATTATTGAATTTAACTAAGTTTATTTGAAATTTAAGTAAACCCTATTACATCATTTTAAAATGCGGTCTTTTGTTAAATTGAATTGTTTTGAATGTAACTTTCCGTTGCGTTTTCTAAATGCTGCGAAAAGTGAATTTTCACAATTTTGATAAACTTAAGTGAATAAATGAACTTTGAAAGTTGAAAATTTTAAAATTTTAATAATTTAATATAATAACTTCATTTTAACGATTTTAATGATTTTTGAAATATTAACTGTTTTGGAATGTGAATTGAAATGGTATTTTAAATTGAATGGAATGAATAATGATTTGAAATGTGGTTTTGAAAAGATATGATATTTTGATATATTAAAATGGTTGGAAAGGAAGTTTTGAAAAGTTATGATATTTTGATATATTAAAATGATTGGAAATGAAGTTTTGTAAAGATATGATATTTTGATATATTAAAATGATTGGAAATGAAGTTTTAAAAAGTTATGATATTTTGATATATTAAAATGATTGGAAATGAAGTTTTATAAAGATATGATATTTTGATATATTGAAATGATTTGACCGGAAGTTTTGGAAAGATATGATGTTTTTGAAATGGTTTGGAATTAATTTAATCTTTATTTTGATAAAGATTTGGATTTGAAATGATATTCTATTTTGAAGTATAAATATTATTTTAAAAGTTATAACTGCGGGTTATAATAACGATTGGTTGGCAAAGAGACCGGGATCGGATATCTGGCATACTCTCTGTCGATACCGAAAACCACTTTGACAACCATGTACGCGGTGGAGATTCCAGAATGAAGTAGGATGGTGGCGACATTCTGGAGGAATATTACGTGGACCCAACTCCCGTGAGTTGGCATAAGTTACCACCAGCCCGTGTGCGTAATTTGTATATCTACCCTGGCATTGCCTTGTGTGTCGTGTCACCTGCCATATCGAGCCTTTACTACGAGTTTGGTTTTCACCCGTAGCCCATGCGTATCTTCTCGTAGTCTCCCGATCAGGAGATATGCAAATATTGGATGGTCTACTGGGACTATTATGTGTGATGGGTGATATTGGTAGCACGGAACGCTATTTAAAAGTAAGTTTATTTTACTGATAGACATTATTATAATAGCGCAATATTACTACATAGTAAATAGTTTAATGGATCCTTAGAGGATGTGCGGTCCCAGGCATCCTTTAAGTTACTTGTACCTTATTACAGTTCACTTGTGTTGGTTTACATTATATAAGTATATATTGTCCTGACTCGAGTGTTTGTATTTTTATTTACGCTCGGGTCATCCTGAGTTATTCACAGATTTGGATTTCACTTTCTGGAGATTGGAATTGCTAGAGATTATCTGCTTATCTGGTTTTATCTATTCCAGTTCGGTTGTTCCATCCAGCTTGTACTTGGTTATCATCTTGAGACATCTGTTGTACTTTGTTTGTTCTATTGTATCTTATTTAACTCTGATATATTTATATAGTAGCTTCATGAACTACTATTTCTTTTATTTCCGCTGCATTTCTTACTCTGTGTATGTGTTCTGTGATTATTATTTACTGTATGTTCTGAGATTTGTCAAATTTTATTTACTACGTGGTATTTTGAGCAATTCAAGTCTGACATGTGCAGATGCGAATGGGTGAAAATATCTAGTTGTTACAGTTGGTATCAGAGCTTTGGCTTTGAGGAAAAAACTTAGAATGTATGGTAAATGTAGTTACAGAATCACTTTCATCCAAACTTGAATCTCTTCCTCTTTGGTTCAAATTCCATTTGAACTTTGGAATATTCCCTGCGGTTCAAAAATTCGTTTGCGTCCCTCACTATTCATCTCCTTTTGATTCTAGAGTATCCCATAACTCCACTTCAAATGAGCTTTATAGTGAATTGGCGGTCCTGTCAATCTCAAAAATTCATTTGTAAAGGGGGAAACTCCTTTACAATTAGCATCGATTCACCAGAGATTTATATCTATCCTTGGTTTAGATGCTAATATCTTTTGTTATTCCAAATTCTATCTATTGAGATCGAATGTAGATTTACCCAAGGAAAATCCACATCGATCTTATTCTTTAAGCCACGCTTGATCCGGTTAAGGTTGCCCACGATTTATTTAAGCTTATCCACCTCCCTATTTTGTTATTCAATCATCTTGCCTTTTGTTTCCAATCTATCTTCCAAACATTTTGAATTGTACTTGTAAATCAATATTAATGTTTTGTTTTATAATGTGTTATTTGAGTTGTTGATGTTGATTTGGGTTTTCGATTGATTCGTCTGATCAACGCTATCGATAGGATTTCTAAAACACTTTGACAGAAAAAACTGACACAATATTTTTTAAAAAATTTGGTTAATGAAATAAATTTTGATATAAGTAAATTTATGGAACTTAATAAATTGATTTAAATTAATCATTTTAAATGATAATACTTGATTTATCATTTATTGTTCTATAAATGAATTTATAAATAGCTGTTTATAAATTGATTTGGGAACTGAAATGACTTTAAAACAAGAAATTTGAGAATTTAATTTCCGATGGTTTCAAACCTTGTGTTTGAAGTTTTAAAATGGGTATATTATTTAAAGTATTTTCTAATAGAAATTTGTTTCCAAGGAATTATAAAGTGTAAAATTAGTGCTCTTCTCTTTGTCGCTGGAAAATAATTTAGGTGATGACTGCGGCATCATCGACGTTCATTTTCGAGTTTCAAAGTGAAGAGACCATTCTGTAGTCTTGCTACAGCTTTGTTTTAGGAAATTTAATTGATTTGAATTTCTAAAATAAGATTGGATTTATAATATATATAAATATATGATTTAAATTTGATTTGACATATTATGTATATATATTTATTTATCTCTAAATGGTTTGAAGGAATCAGAAATTTTATTCTTAAACTTTATCTTAAAGAATCATTTCAATTATAAAAAGAAAATCAAAATTTTAGATAAATTATTCAAACTTGAGATGAGGGAATTAGATAGTTTTATTTGTATAATACTCAATTGCATTCAAATATAACTTACCCAAATTATACAGAAGTTAACAATTGTAATTGGATAATATACAATATAAAAAGATTTTATAAATAAAATATGAATGGTTAAAATAAATGTTATACACTTAAATTTTAGTTATAAAATTATTAACATGAGTAAATAGAATAAAAGGTTAATTGAATAATTTACAATATAAAATGATGATTAATGGAACTAACAATAAATTAAAGTAGTTACAATAAGAGTACGTATAATGGGCATAGATGATAAAATATATTGAGAGGAATAAATTTAATTTTAAGTAGGAATAAAGAAGAATTAAATTTATTAAGTACATTATGAGTATAATGAATGCTTATTTTTCAAATTCATGATCTTAGAAATCGTTAATTTAAGATGATTAGAAGATAAGATAATAAAATTTGAGATAGTTAAGATTTATTTAACTTGTGTAAAAATTAATTATCTATTTAAGTTAAAATTTCCATGGCTTCTAACTTATTATCTTATTTTGTTTTTCAAAGTATCTTTTGGTTGTCCTTATTTTCCTTATCTTGCTTCAGGCTGGTGTAGGCATTTTTTTCTATAATTTTTCTGTTTAGAAATCTTTCTATAATCTTTGATAATCTCCATCTTGTTAAACTTACCTATAACAATAGTTATCAGGTATAATTTCAATCTACTTGTCATCTTGTCTTAATATTATTTCACTTTATCTTTTTCTGTGCTTTCCTGTACTTCATTCCTTTTTGGGGACGAAAAGTTTTGAGTGGGGGAGAGTGTAACAACCCTAGATTTTTTTGCATAATTAAATTTGACTTTATTTATTTTTAAATTATTTTTAAACTTGTTTTATTTCAAACATTTCATTTTTAAATATAAATTTTGATTATTATATGAATTATAATTTCAAGCTGGTATAAATTGAATATTTTCCTGAAAAATGGATTTGTGGTCAAAACTGGTCAAAATTTGACTTTTAAATTTAAATATTTGAATTCTTGAATTTTATCTTTTATTATGAAAATAGATTTAATATCATGAATACTGCTTTTCGTTTCGTTGAAATTGGATTTAAATTGTGAAAGTTATACCCTTTACAATATTGTGTGTATATAGGGTTATTTAACAATATTCTTTGTTTTAATTTATATAAATGATATTTTTACTTTATATATCTTATTATAATTTGTATATTTATGTTATATTATGTATATTTTGACTTTTAAATATTTTTAAAGTGATGTTTGAACTTTTTCAAAGCATGTTGAATTTATTTCCAAATTTTAAAGCCTAGTTTCCATTTTTCTGCTATTTTCTTTATTTAAATTATATTTAATTAAAACTAATTTATTTATTTTGTGAATGAATTTTTATTTTTTTGTTCTTATCTTTGTTTATAAATATTTTTCAAGTACATAAAAAAATTTCAAAGTTCATTTCGTTTATTTTCAAATTTTCTAGACTAGTTTACATTTTCTGTGCTATTTTCTTAATTTAATTATATATAATTAACATTTAATTTTTTTTAATTACTATATTTTCGTGTTTATTTCTGAATTTATACATATTTTTCGGTTATTTAAATTTGTAAAAGAAAATTGTGGAAATTTGAAGAGTTTTGACTTTTGTTATTCCTTAGCCTTTTTATATTCTTGTCTCTTCATTTCTCAACTAACACTTTAATTAATTTGCTGCCTTAACTCCTAATCTTCAGCAGACTTCTCCCATTTCTTTTCACGTGAATTAAAATCTCTAACCTAAGAAAAATAGTTTGGCCTTCATCTTTGTGAAAAACTTTGGTAAACTACTCTTTTCTTTTTCACTTTTCAATGTTTTGTTCTTGGAATTTACACTTGCTCTCTTCTACTTCAGATTTGGTCTCACCAGTCCAGCCACCTTTCCACCTCCATCACCACCTGAACCAGTTACCACCACCTCCAGCCCAACCCCAATCCTAAGCCATGGCCTCCCATGATGTTGATCCATACAAAAATCCATAAAACTCCACATATATCCTATAGCACATCACCACCCGACCCTCTAAAGCCTGGTCGTGCCCTCCTTGGCTGAGCCTTGTAGTTGCCTAGAATCCTTGCTATTGCCTTGTAATGTTAAATTTTGCATCACCAAATGTTGCACCGCTTTCCCTAGGATAGGCCGAATCCCATAAGTCCACAACCAGAACTTAGAGCTAGCCTTAGTTGTGTATTTTCCAACCATGGCAGAGCCTATGCTAGATGGAGGCAAGTGCAATTGATTTGGATTTGTTTTGTGCTTGAATTTATAAGTTGTTTAAAAGTTTGGGTAATGTTTATTAATGTATATTTGAATTGTTTTGCCTCATGTGTTCAAGGCAATTTATCTTTGGCTCTCTCAAACTCGAATCATTATCGTACCATAGTGCTATTGAAGATCTCAGTTTGTGCTTCGATTGTAGCCTCCAACTTATATCAGTGAGTTATTCTCACCAGACAATATGTACATATATAAGTAGTGAATTGACCCCTTTTGAATCTGTAAAATGCACTATCATGTTACACCTACTATATTATGATCATATGATGTTTACCCATGTTTAAACACCTGTTATATCATATGTTACTGTTATATTATGCTATTCTGTTATTTATATCAGTTTATCACACTGCAAGTTCCCTGTAGATTGAACCACTATAGGTTGAAATGATACATACCCGAACGGACTTTAGAATAAGGGAAAATCGTTATGGGCTGAAATGATAGGCCTGAACGGTTTTTATTTATTTTATTTTAACTTGGGATTACGGATTTGAAATGATAGAACCCGGATTTTTCCTTTTAAACCGCGGATTGAAATGATATATATCTGTATCACTTAACCTAGGTTAGAAAACTATATACAGGCCCGTGGTTATTTTATAAAGTATTTTGAATATTTTAAATATGTTTTAAAAGTGTAAATTATGAAATTTGAGTTAAATTGAGTTTCAAATGTTTAAATAAAGAAATTTTGATTTTTCTGTAAGTTAAAAATGCAAATTAAATAAATGGTAAAAGTGGATTTTGGAAATATAACTTAAGTTGGTAAAATTTGGAATTTTGGTTGAAATGATATTTTAAGCTATATGGATAAAATAGAAATTTAATTTTATTTGGGAATTGGTAAATATGATAATTTGATTCAAATTTGAATTTAAATGATTTTTAGAAAGTATTATTGATTTTTTGAGAATTAAATAAATGGTAAAGTACGTTTGAGGTTCGTGTTCTAACACATATGTGAAAAAATCTGAACCAAATATTGAAAGTCCTAGCCCTTACACTTCTTCTTGGTTCAACTTCCTCAATCTTTTGATGAGTTTCATCTTCATGTGAATTACTTGATTCTTCTCTTGTCCTTTTAGGGACATTATTCCCTTCATTCCTTTTGTGTGGAAACATGTCTTCAAAGAATGAGGTATCTCTAGATTTCATAATTGTATTTACATGAATATCAGCTATATCAGACTTAAATACCAAAAATCTGTAGGCGCTACTATTTTGGGCTGGCCCTAAGTAGTAACAATCTACTGTTTTTGGTCCAAGTTTGACTTTCTTTGTAGGTGGAACTAGAACTTTTGCCAAACACCTCCACACTTTGAGGTATTTAAAACTTGGTTTGTGTCCTTTCCATAACTTATAATGAATTGTTCATGTTTTATTGTAAGGTATTTTGTTTAATATGTGATTAGACATATTTAAGGCTTCCCCACACAAGTTCATCGGTAGACCAGAGGTTAAAAGCATGGCATTAATCATGTCTTTTAACGTTCTATTTTTCCTCTCGGCTACACCATTTTGTTATGGTGAATATGGAGATGTTGTTTGATGAATTATACCATTTTCGACACAGAACTGTTCAAATGCTAAATCATATTCTCCACCTCGATCAGATCTCAATTTCTTGATCTTTTTATTTAACTAATTTTCTACCTCAGCTTTATACTTCATAAATGATGTAATTACTTCATCCTTACTATTTAAAAGATTTTTATAGCAATATCGTGTATAGTCATCAATAAAAGTGATAAAGTAATTTTTCCCACCTCTTGTAGTTAATGATTTAAAATCACATAAATCTGTATGAACAAACCTAGTGGTTCGTTGCTTCTATCAACAGATTGAAATGGTTTTTTAACCATTTTTGCTTCTATACATGCCTCACATTTGTAGTTCTTGTCTACTTGGAATTTTGGAATTAATCCCAAGTTTGATAGTGTTTTCATTTTTCAGAAATTTATGTGTCCCAATCTATCATGCCATAGTAAAATTTCGTGCTCAAGCAAGTAAGAAACTTCAATTTTATTAATAGCACTATCATAATACATAGTTTCATTGCCGATAACGGCTACATTTTCCTTAAATAGGCCATCACATAAATATCCCCTTTCGATATACATTCCAGCCTTCGACAGAACCATCTTATCTGACTCGAACACCATTTTGAATCCTTTCTTTGATAGCACTGCACCAGAGATGAGATTCTTGCGTATGTCTGGAACGTGGAGCACGTCATTCAACTTGACAGTTTTTCTAGAAGTAAACTTGAGGATTACTGTGCCGCTGCCTTTGATCATGGACACTACAGAATTACCTATATAGAGTTTTTCTTCGTGATCGAATTTCTGGTATGCAGAAAACATGGATTTGTCAGAGCATACATGACGTGTAGCGCCTGTGTCTATCCACCACTGGTTAGGATTCTGAACCAAATTGCATTCAAATAAAACTGCCGAGAAGTTGGACTCGTCTACTTCCATGTTGTCTATTATATTTGCCTCTTTGTTGCGGTCCTTTTTGAGTCTGCAATCTCTAGCGGTATGTCCAACCTTTCCACAAACCCAACACTCGCCATTAAACTTTTGGTTCGTTTGTTGTCTGGAGCTTTCCTATTCTTATGGAAATTCTTCTTTTTGTTTTTGGTCTGTGAACCTTCAGCCACAAATGCCTCCTCGCTTTCGTTTTGTAACTCCACGGTTATCTGCCTCAATTTTCAGTCGGACTATGAGATCCTGTAAAGAGATTTACTCCTTCTTATGCTTTAAATAATTGTGGTAATCTCTCCATGACGGCGGCAGTTTTTCCGTGATGGCTTCAACCTAAAACGATTCTCCAACCTTATGACCTTCCGCTTCGAGTTTATGAATGATGATTTGCAGTTCATGCAGTTGAGCAGTCATCGGTTTGGAGTCAATCATCTTGTATCCATGAATTTTCCACAATGAATTTCTTAAGACTGATATTCTGCATCTTATACTTCGTGGCAAGTGCATTCTAGAGTGCTTTTGCTGTCTTTAGAGGCTGATATACTTTGTATAGCACCTTGTCGAGACAATTCAGAATATAGTTTCTGCATAGAAAATCGAAATGCTTCCACATATCAACATCTGATTCCTTGCCTGGTGCAGGAATCGGTTCCTCCTCCTCGAGATACTATTGCAGATCGAGTGTGGTGAGATAAAATAACATATGATTCTGCCATGTTAGAAAAATTGTCACCATCTCCTTTAAAAGGATCGAGCCTGTTATGTGTAGTAGTCTTTGTTGATAATTCAACTGTTGCCATCTCTGTTTTAGGAAAACACAGGAAAGTCTTAAGATGTTATACGTCTAGTATATCAAAACAAAGAATAATCAATTATAAACTCGTTGCACAAGTTTATCAATCAGACTTCCACTACTCCGTAAGTCTGTATTTGCTAAATTAAGTAATGTGTCGTAACTAAATTACAACCACAATCTAACAACTATAGTAATAATAACTATAGCGATAGATCAACCGTTATACTATTTAAAGAAAGAGTACAACGTAGAAACGAAAACGAGGGTTTGAAAAAGTAAATTCCATTTGAGGCTTGTCGTAACAATTTCCTTTATTTAAAGTCTTTCAAGATACAACATGCGTAATCTGCACGATATTGTAATGCGTATGTCAACTCTGTGATATATTGTATAGAGCAGCAGAAAAGAAGAAGCAGAAGAAACTAGAATTGGAATGGAATGAGAATGTGATCAGGATTCTCTCCTATTTATAATTTCGTCCGCATCTCCTCAGTCACTCTACGTCATTTAGACCTAAATCCAAACCCAAACCCGGCCCGTTTCGGATGGCGGCGGCGACACGCGTGTGGTGGTGATGCATGATTTTCCTCCTCACAACGAAGCACACATTTGGATGCCCCTAGGCCCAACCCCATTATTGCAAAGCCATATATATGCTAGTATAGCTTAGAAATTTTTGGTGATGTAAGACTTATGTATATTTTCATTCAATAGGAATTCCAACAACTACTAGGCTACTGCTGCCACAAAAATGAACTCCTCCTTGTTTATGATTATATGCCCAGTGGAAGTCTTGATAAACTCCATTAGAAGAAAGTACAACTCTCAGTTAGGCTCAAAGGTTCAAAGTCAGAAAAGAAGTCGCCTCGGGTTTGCTATACTTACATGAAAACTAGGAGCAAGTTGTAATTCATAAAGATATAAACGAAAGCAACGTGTTGTTGGACAGTGAAACGAATGGAAGGCTTGGAGATTTTGGCATGTCAAGTTTGTATAACCATGAATCTGATATACATTCTACACGTGTGTCGGAATAATAGAATATCTTGCACCAGAACCGGCAAGAACTGGGAAATCGACCGCGTGGTCAGACGAAAAGATTGTATCCTATTCCAACTGTTAATAGAGATGTATTTCTGATTATCTAATGACCCTGTAATTGTTTAGCTATATTATCATTTATTGTCGAGAGTGTGTTGATATAAACAATAATTTTAGTTGTTAAGGAGTAAATACGAGCAGTATGGAACCCGACTCCGTTAAAGCAACCAAGCAACTGTGTGGTTGAGCTAGCAATCTTGTCGAATTATCCAACTTCAATAAACTCGGATAAGTTAATAGACCTTCTTAAAGGCAAATCATCTTGTAGCAATAGTAAAAGTTTTCATAAAAAATGTCGTTGTTGTCTTTGTTTCCAACATAATTAAAATCAGATAAAGGCAACGATGATATACTAGTCGTTGTTTCTATATAAACAAAATAAACCCAATTCTCTCAACATAATTTTTCTTCATTTGAACCGACATATTTAATTCATTTATAAAAATTAAATATGTGAAATAGCTAAGTTAGAAACAAAACAACAAATTCTTCCTATCCACCTTTCAATTGTATTAAAATCATTTCGACTTCAAAAATAATCCTCCTCGATTACAATTTTCCCAACAACGTTCGCATTGAAGAAATATGAAGCTCAATCAAAATCAACCTTTCTAGTAAAATCCAAATCTCCGTCCAACTATGTGACATCTCCTATATTGTCCATCAACCTCCAATCAAGCAGCGATATATGCAAAATTAACCCGTAATTTAGGCAAACAATTTGAAACCATTGATGGAGGACTTCCATATTAAAGCGGAGGGTATTCAATTGGAGAAGAGAATGCATTGGCTAGAAATTCTACTGGAGAACAAGGAACCAAATGTAACAAAAGAAACATGAAGACTGAGGAACATAACATCATAGTGGTAAAGTAGTACCGAAAAGTGCGCACCAAAGGAAATGAACAAGTGGTGAGCAGAATTACTTGGTCATGAGCTCAAAGGATCCAACCAGGCCCGGCCCGAGGCACAGGCAAACAATACATTTGCCTATGGCATTATTTTACCGAGGGGCAACAAACAGAGGAAAAAAAACGCATTCTTCTCTTTTATCAAATCGCGAGAGCGAATCGCGCGACGCTCTCCACCTCCACGCTCCTCAATCCTCATCGATTCTTCATCAACACGCTAGGCGCCGCCGCGCCAGCACAAGTCCGCCTCAACTCAGCTTCGCCTAAGGTTTGTCGCCATCGTTGATTCGTCATTCATCAGCGGTCAGCCACCTCATGCCGATTTTGATTTTCCCTAATTCATAATTCCAAAATTATGTAAGTTTTTGAATTACAAATACTGATTTTTTTGCTGATTTCGACTAACATATAAGTTGAATGTTGATTTGCCCTAATTCCTAAATTAATTTTTGATTATCATTAAATCCCCCATTCGTCTATAGATATGTGTATTGTTTTCCTGTTCAACAAGCGTGTATTGTTTGCCAGTGACAATTTAATCTAAAATAATGCAAAATAAAGTTGATAGATATGTGTACGCAGTTTGATTTTTCATCACTTTCTCACATAGACAGATCATCAGCACGTTACATGTAATGCAGTAATTTTAATTAGTGATGCAAACTGGAAATAATAATAAATTAGTACTACTAGATGCAAACTATCAATTTATTCTTTTTTTTATTCCTATACTTCATCAGAACATTTTAGTTTTAATTTGGGACATTGAGTTCAAAAGTATTAAAATGCGTGAAATGCTAATAATTTTTTCATTAATAATATTGTGTCGTATCTTAATTTGGGATGGGATTCGGAAACAAAATTGCGGGTACCAAAATAGGAAGAAAAAACAACGCAAAGATGAAGAAGCAAAATCATCGGTAGGCTCAATTTCAAATTTATTTGAAGCAAAACAAAAGAAATCTCAAACTTCAAAATCAAGTCAAGTCGAGATAAATGAAGATGAAGTGCCTACAAATGAGGATGTTGAAATAGAAATTGAAGATCAACATGTTGTAGAAGTTGTAAATGAGGATAATAATGTACATGTACACGTTGATGTTAAAGATGAAGATGTTGGGGGTGTACCTATGCTTAATATTGAAAAGGATGTTGATATAAATTGTGATCGGGATTATGGGGAAAAATTATCGACACCAAACGAATTATGTTAATTCAACGTGGTCCCATCAAAATAGTGAAAGAAAATGATATGTTTCCAAGAAATAAGATTGATGGTAGACACTTCTCATTTAAACATTACATCGGCGACTATCCACGAAGAGAAGAGCATGAAAGGAAATGGCTTGTGTACTCGGATGAGTATGATAAAGTTTATTGTTTTTTTGTAAGCTATTTAAGCATACAAAAAAACACATCCAAGTTAGCCGATGAAGGAATTAATGATTGGCATAATTTATCTACTAAATTAAGAGAGCATGAAGGTAAATCGTTGCACAATGAAAATCTAATTAAATGGGTGGATTTTCGTAGAGGGCTTCAACAAAAAGCAACAATTGATAAAGCAATGGAAGCGTAAATTGATCAAGAGAAACAACGTTGGAAAAAGGTACTTGTGCACATAATTGGTGTTGTCAAAACACTTTCTAGAAATAATTTACCATTTCATGGATCAAATGAGAAAATTTATGAGAAAATAATCGGCTTTTTTGTCAACTTATTGAAATTTATAGCCGAGTTTGATCCAATTATGGAAGATCATCTTAGACGGGTGGTAAATAATGAAATCAATAATCATTATTTAAGTCACAAAATTCAAAATGAATATAAGTTTGTTGGCTAACAAAATCACATTAGCAATGCTTACAAAGATTAAGAAAGCAAAATACTTCTCTATTATTCTTGATTGCACTCCGGATTTGAGCCATAAGGAGCAAATGTCCATTATTATAAGATGTGTGAATGTTGATGATGCAAATGACATCAAGGTAGAAGAATGTTTTCTTGGATTCATAACGGTGGATGATACATCCGACCTTGGTCTTTTTAAAGAGCTTGAAAATGTTTTGGTTGAACTTAAACTTGATGTTAATGATGTGAGAGGACAAGGGTATGACAATGGTTCGAACATGAAAGGTAACAATAGTAAATAATTTTTTCTCTTGAACTTGAGTTTAATTTATTAACAATAATATTAAATACTTAATTGAACTTAATGTAGGTAAACATCAAGCTGTGCAAAAAAGGCTACTTGATATAAATCCTAGAGCCTTCTACATTTCATGTGGGTGTCATAGTCTTAATCTTGGTTTATGCGATATGGCAAAATCATGTATGAAAGCTAGAAACTTTTTTGCATATGTGCAAAAGATTTATACTTTATTTTCTAGTTCAACTCATCGATGGGAAATACTTCGAAGCTATGTAAAAGTTTTGACTCCTAAACCATTATCGGCAACCCGGTGGGAAAGTCACATTGAAAGTGTTAAAGCAATAAGAACACAAACATCAGAACTAAGAGATGCTTTAATTGATATTGCAAATAATTCTAAAGATGATGTTGTGATGATGGAGGCTAAAGGATTATGCCAAAATGGTTTGGAAAATTTCGAATTCTTGATTAGTTTGTGTATTTGGTACACAATATTAGACAATATCAATCGAGTAAGTAAAATACTTCAACGAGAGGAAATGGATATCGAAGATGCAATTACAAATATTAAGGAGCTTGTAGCCTTTTTTGAAAAACTTAGGGAAGATGGATTTGAAACCATGATGAATGAAGCTAAAGAAATTGCAATTGAAGTCGGTATTGATCCAATCTTTTTGGAAAAGAGAGTTGTGCGTAGAAAAAAACAATCTGATGAAGATATCGAAGAGAATAATGATACGCAATCCCTTGAAGATAATTTTCAAGTTTCTTATTTTCTTCATATAATAGATCAAGCTTTAACTTCACTTAGAGATCGGTTTGAGCAATTTAAGCTTCATGAAGGAACTTTTGGTTTCTTGTTAAATATGAAGTTTAAAAATATTGACGATGGTGAGTTGAAAAATCATTGCATGAAATTAGAAGGTTTTTTGGAACATGACGAAGAACAAGATATTTATGGTAAAGAATTATTCTACGAGCTTCGACAATTAAAAAGGATTCTACCATCGAAAGTTACTAAATCCATTGATATTTTAATTTTTTTAAGGTCTTATCGAGATGTAAGTGGATTTTTGAATGTTTGGGTTGCTTATTAAATTTTGATAACTATTCGGGTAACGGTTGCTTCGGCGGAAAGAAGTTTCTCAAAATTGAAATTGATTAAAACATATCTTCGGACTATTATGTCGCAAGAAAGGTTAAGCGGATTATCTATGATTTCAATTGAAAATGATTACTTGGATATGCTTAACTATGAAGGAATAATAGACGAGTTTGCTTCAAAAAATGCAAGAAGGAGTTGTTTTCGTTAATTGCATTAGCATGCTACGATATCATGTTTACATTTTGGTTTTTGATATGTACTCTAAATGCTTTAGTAGACCAATATTTTGTAATTACCGTTCCGTATATGAAAGAGTTTTCATATTGTTTCTATTTTAAAAAATTTCATTTTTATTTCTGCATTTAAAATTATCGTTCTCTTTTTAAAAAAAATAGGGCAAAAAGAAATGAAAAAATAAAGCTCGTCTAGGGCATTAAATGTCTTTGGGCCGGCCCTGGATCCAACCAAAGGTAAGAATCAACTGAATTGGATTTCTGTAGATCATTACCCAAGATGATTTTATAATTTTTAAAATATGGTATAAAAATAATCACAAAAATAGAGCCCCGATGGTTATAAGCGCGATGAATTGAAGCAGACAGACATAACCTAACTCCCCCTTAAGAGCTTAGCAGTCCATGGGGTTTTCCTGAGTGTGAGTTCAAAAAAAAAAAACCAAATCTAGCCTATTCCAAATCCAAAGAGCATGGTACAGTCAATTTTGATCAAAACTTTGATTGATCATGTATTAATCTTTATTAAATAACTATATTCAAAGTTCATTAGATGTTAACAATTTTGTAAGGAATGATGATTTCAGGAGTTGAATAGATAAGGAATGAGATCTGAGATTTACCTGCTCAAATCCAAATTTTGTAAAGAATTTTGGCAACTCGAGGATGAAGTCTCTATAGGAATGTTTTATTTGTCTCTTTTATCCATGCATATTGTCCTTTACCTTTTACTTTGTAGAATAATTATCAAATATACCTTTTACTTTATGGAATAACTACCAAATATATATTATTTTTTATTTTTTATTAAACTATTACATTAAATTTAAAATTCCTCGGTTATATTTTTGACTCTCCTTATTGATAAAGTTGGGGATATACCCTAGGGATAATTATGCAATTTGTTACATATATCTAACTCGGTAACCAATTTGTTCAGAATAAAAAGTGTTTTCTTTCTAGTATATACTTGTTGTATTTTAATATGATTAATTAGGTAATTAATTTAAATTATATTGAATATAAAATCCTTAAATGATAAGTACTGTGATATTAATCATAATGTATTGTAATCATGAGAAATTTATTACATTAAAAGTTATTGGAACTGGGCCAGCCCGCAGCGGAAGAAATCAGTGGATTTCAAATTGTTTTACCATTTTGGATCTTTATTTGATTTATGAAGTCAAATTCATTTAGAACATTTCTAAATTTCTTTTTAATAAAATCATTATTTCATCAAATTTATAATATAGTTTAGTTTAACATTATATTATTATTATATAATAAATATATGTGTATCATACACATGTATATTTTTGTGCATATGTAAAATACCAATCCATGTAAGGTCTGACATGCCCATATATAATTGTTGAGATTTGCACCGTATCAGACATATTTGCCCCTCTAATATTTTATGCATTGTCTAAATAAATATATCTATGGCATCAAATAAAATACATACATATATATATATATATATATATATATAACTATGCATATGTAAAATTTAATCATATATGTATATATATGCGAAAATAATAATTATAATAATTTATATTAAATATTTATAGTGTATTTATACAAATATTTGTTTACACAAAATTACAAAAATCATTTAATGATTAATATAAAATATACTTTTTTGTTGTTTGAAAACAAAAATTATAAGTGAGAAATTTTTTATTTTTTAATTATAATTATCTATAAATATAAAAATACATGTTTGTATATATAAATATATACATAGAAAGGATATTTAAATATATACATAAACTTGGTTACTCTATGATTTAGCTGGTGTCTAACTGTGGTTCGGTTCAGCCACCCCAGGTTTACTTAATTGGTTCTAGATTCCATATATATATAATAAATTTCATAAAATTAGTGCAAGCTTAGTGGAAGCTCATGACATCGTGATAAAAATTATTATTTTTTATTTATAAAATAATTTTAAATAAACAATTATAAAATAAATAAAAAATATTTTAAATATATGTGAATATATAAATAATAAACTTTATAAAATAGTGCATGAATATTGAAAACTCATGGCATCAGAATTTTTTCGATAATTTAAAATTAATTTTAAATAAACAATTATAAAATAAATTTTAAAATGGATTTAAATAATTATTAAAATTATTAAAAAGTCTTTTTTTCAAGTCAAAAATTAAATGATGTTATTATATAAAACTTTATACTTAATTTCATATTATATTATATGTACATATTTTATTCATTTACACAATCAATTTCTAGTTAAATAAATAGTTATATTATTATTTAAAATTATAACAAATAAAAATATATGTTAAAATAAAGTTTTCCATGGTGTCGTATTATTATTATGTTTAAATAAAATTTTACTAATTTTAAAATGTTTATTATATTATTTTAATCTTTAAGATATAATTAATTAATAAAATTATATATAATATTATTTAATTGAAAATGTTTTTTCATTGTTTGGCCTTGAGCTCTAGTACCAACAAGCATACAGTTTTTTTCAATAATCATATATATAAATTCACTAATATATATTCAACCGTCTAATATGTGACAAAGTATCGATATACTAGATTTGTCACATATTGATCGAAACATCATATGATATTAATTTATATTTGTAAATCAGAGACATGCCTTCACTATAGCACCCCACAAAATTTAACTGAAAATTTAATTAAAAAAATTTGATTCAAATAAAACAAGGCTAAAAATGGAATATTTATAAACATCTGAATCTGGCTAAGAAACTTGCACCATTGCGTTCGTAGCAATTTTCTCGACAAGTTTCATACATAATGTTTGGAAATCATAGCTAGTATGAAAGTTATGAACGTTTGAAAACTGAAAATCAAAAATAATTATTCTAAGAAAAGAATATTTAAATAAGGGGTCGACCACTAGGGGTCGACCGCTCCAAACCAAGTGGTCGATTGGTTGTCGCTTTCAAGTTAGGGTTCGGTTTGGCCGAATGCTCCGATATGACAGTATTAGATCGAACGGTTCTGGTTACTTTCAACCCCTATAAATAGAATTCTAAGATATATCCTAACCCTACTTAAATTAAAACTTAACAAATCTTTGTCTCTCTAAAATATGAACCCTCTTTCTCCTCAAATCAAAAATTCTTCAAAAACAAAACTAAAGTTAAATTCAAGAGATTGAAGATGGAGAAAACAGATTAAATTAAGGGGAGTATTGCGCCAAGTGGAGGCGATTCCAAGCGTATTGAAAAGGGAAAAAAAATCTAATAAGAGGTTAGTGGGTTCATAATCAATATAGAGATTTTATATAATTTAGTTTATTGGTATCCTATTTCATCTGGAATTGGTTTAGGTTAAATCCGAAACATCGATTATCTAATATTTGTAATATGCCACAAACTGAATAAGAATTTAACCTATTTGAATATATACGATTCTTGCATAGTCTAAATTTTGGCATATTAAACTAAATATGAATAGATATTACCTTGTTGATTCTAAACTCGAGTTAACTTGATTTACTGAAATTGTATATGAAATCGAATACGAAATTGTGGCGATTATAAATTATAGATTTACGAAATTAGGGTTCACTATAACTGACAATTCGTAATTATCAGTTTGTTGTAAAAATAATTAAGAACGACGATTAACAGAGATGATAATTAAAAATCTACGGTAATCAAACATCGATTGGTCTACCAGCTTACTTAGCCGGCCGACTGCTCCATTGATCAACGTTCTATCGGTTAATAAATTCTAAGCATAGTCTGAACCTCGACCTATTGCCCAGGTAATTAATTTAATTGTATATTGTGTATATGTATGTATGTATATGTGTGTGTATATGGATGTTAGTATAAGTAGAAAATTAGCTCCTTAAGTTTACGATTCATGGAGGTTGCAGGACTGGATGTATGTGTACGTGGGAATTGAGGCTTAGACACTATTTATTCAATGGGGTCAATATTCGACTAAGGGTGACTTTAGCACAAATTGCACTTACAAGGGGCATTATAGTGAATATGCACACTGATGATGATGTTTGAAGGAGTCTGTATGGCCCGGCATGAACGTGAGTTCCTTGGTATGCATAGTGGGGCAGGCGTACTGCATTGTTGATGGATTCTGGCATGGTGTGATAAGCGACATTGCATTAGCATTAAGAGGTGAACATAGATGTAGCAACTTTGAGACATCTTTGGCGCAAGTTGACCTTAAGGGCTTCCCATTAATGCGTAAATATGATACATGTAGTCGTAATTCGGGAATGTAGTTCCAAGGTTGATATTGTAGGTGATCCTATGTTGGAATAGTTCCAGTAGGTATTAGCCGACCTGCAATTATTTCGAGGATTCGATCAGCTGTTTGATCCAAAGTATAACTTTCGCATGATGTTGGTGTATGTGTGTTTCAAAATATACCTCTTCTGTAAAGCAAATTATCTTAGTAAAGAGTTCAGAAACACAGTAGAATACCTCGGGTCACATAGAATATTAATAAAGTTAATTGCATGTGATCACTATATATAATGATGTAACTCATTCACCACACTTTTGTCCAATCCACTCCTTTCATTTCATCTTCCCCCCACCACAAGGAGACAAGGTAGTAGTTGATCAGGCATGATACAAGGAGAAAGAAGCTCAATGCTGGAATTCCATTATTCTTCGTTGTTCCTCATGTAGCTAATTATTGTAACAAATGTCTATCAGACTTTACATTGTACTTTGGAAATATTACATAACTAAGTATTTTTGGTGAATGCTTTCTAAATTTTTTATTTTCGGTACTTATATTTTAATTCCTTCCGTTGTGAGTTCTAAAAGTGTAGAATGTTTTAGATATTTTCTTCGCCTCTCTAATGTTTTAAAACCTAAAAGCTCGTACTTCTTGGCACGATGCAACACCAACATTCACCATAGGCTTTGGTTTTGGTATGTCTGAAGGTGTGGGTTTTTAGACTTACCAAGGCCTATTGAATATACATTAAAACGAAGATACGAGCTCTTTTAAATCATATTCCAATGCTGAAGGTGCTACCTTCGATTGTTGACCATCGGCTATCGAATAACTTTTAATTTATTTGATTTGAGCTTGAAAAATTAAAGGAGAGGAGGGGTTATTTTCACCAGTAAGGAGAAGGGTAGGGGATGCAAAAGTTTTTAGAAGAATGAGGGTTATGTTCTATTTATAGAGGAGAGTGGAAAGAAAAAGTAGGATCAAGATCCACTATTTTCTCTTACCCATGTTCTACCTCTTATCCAATCAAAACCCAACCCATTCTCCCACATCATAGCTGCCGCGTACCTAGTCTTACCATGATTGTATTCCCTTTTCCCATATGGGCTTCAACCCCATTTCGAGCTCGCACAATATCTGTTGCATTTAAATCAAATTTAAACGTATATCAATATCGAAATCGATTAATATATTTATAACTATTATAAATATTTTTATTAATATTTTTTAATGCATCAAATAAAATTTTATATTTAACATTTCATAAATATTAATTAATTTATAACAATTATAAGTTAATTAAATTATTTGGTCAAAAGAGTATTCTACGTTTTTGTTATGTGACTTTTAAGTGTAAATTTAGTTAGCGATTAGTATTAAACTATTCAAATATTAACGTTAATACATCCCTCAGCAAGTGGTATGACATTTTGACCAAATTTATTGCTTACTTGGTTTCGATAAAACCAAATTTTACTTTGTTAAGCGTTATTCGGTTGTGACAATTATTTACACCAATATTCCTCGTCAAAGATATATCATTTTCGACTTATGGAATATAGTAATGGTTAAAATTCTTGTCGTCCATATTTAATTCTATAGTCTAGACACAAAATCGTTGACTCAATAACAATAATTATTATTAATCGAACTGCTCTAGCAGTTATTTATCCATTGTATTTTTGTTATATTTTGATGTACCCAATTTAGACATGTTGTTAATTTGGGATATTTTATTTTGGATATTCAAGATGATATATTGTATTTTTGAAATTTGAATTTTTTTTAAATGGGTACTTATTTCTAATACTATATTTTATCATTTCCGCTATGAGATTCTAATAGCATAGATAGATAACATTATATATTATTCATTGTATCAATTTTATCAACCAACAACTTGCTTTGGAATGGGTCTAAGATTCGACGGGCTTTTACTGGGTTGAAAATTGTGCCTGTTTCAAGGAGGATTGTTGTATTTGGAATCAAAGCTTAGATTACCCGATCAATGAGGATAGGTATACATAACAGTGTGTGCTTATTATTTTTGAAAGCATTTTTCAAAGCTCTAATACACACACAAATACACACACACTTATTTGAACATACACCAACACACTAGGCAAATCAATTATTTCAGCAAATAATACTATCTTTAGAAGTTGTAATTAAAAGCTCTAACCTATAGATAGTTAACCCCTCCATCCAAGAGATACCAACTATCCGAGGGATGCCTGAATGGTTCAAGCAATACCTGAGGCATGCATGGCAAATTCTCATTTCTTAACAAGCTGCACTAGCGACACCCTCTACCCCATTTACTGAAGAAGTACCTCACTCATTATATTTTCCTAAATTGTGTAATTATTTTCAAAATATAGAAGGAAGGGTGTATATGGGAGTTGAAGGTTTCATAGAGACAAAGGCTTGGATTAACGACTGTGAAAAGTTTGATGGAAAGAGCAGATCAAATGGCTGCATAGCATCTAAAAGGAAAGGCCTTAGATTAGTGAACTATAGCGGCTGAGGAAAATGCTAAGGAAGGAATTAATTGGGCTGAATTCAAAATTTGTTTTGAGTCATGGTTCATGTCCAGAGCTAAAGTAAGTTTGCTATTTGAGAAGTTCATACAACTTAGGAAGGGAGACTCCACGTCAGTAAGTTTATGCAATTTGCTAAATTCGGATTAAGTTTGATTAATACCCTGATAAATAAGGCTATGAAGTTCATTAAAAGCCAAAATTCCCAACTTAGAGAACTACTTTTGACCCAAGTACTCGTGGGCACAACTTATGAGATGATAGTTGAAATGACCATACTGTAGACCACTGATATTGAGGAGAATAAGAAGGTGGCACTAGCATAAACTCAAGGTGAAGCTAAAAAAAGGAGGACTTTAAGAAGATAAGAGGACCAAGAGGAAGATTAAGAAGGTAAGTACAATATGTCATAGGTGTCAGTAAAAAGGACATGCATGTTGCCAAGGATTGCAAGGTGAGCTTGATGAGGTGGACTTCATAGGAAGATGCTACCACTGCCATGATAAGGGACATTACAAGAATCGGTGTCCAAAGCTAGCTAAGAAAAGACAAAGTGGGAAAGCTTATGGTATTGAGGCTTTACCTATCTCGAGTAGATATCCTTCTAGAGATCAAGGAAAAGCTGCAATGAAAGGTACAATTATTATTTCCAAGAATACTATTTGTCCCTTATTTGATTCGGCAGCATCACATTCATTCATAGCTAAAAATGTAGCTAACTACTTAAGTCTAAAAACCCAAGTTTCACCAACCCAAGTTTCACCAACCCAATTCATTCATAGTCGATTTTACATGTAATGCGTCTGTTATTGGTTTTGTAGGGTGTGGACATATCTTAAGGATGGATTGGTTTTCTTACAACAGAGCCATCTTAGATTATGATAGAAGGATTGTATAGTTAAAGAGTTATAAGGGACGAGATATGGATGTTCATTGTGAACTTCAAAACTTAGCCGAGCCGTGTTAATTATATTCTCTTAGCCTATCACATGATGTCTATCATCTATACCCATGGTTCTAGAATTTCCTGACATTTTTGAAGAAGTCACGGGTCTCCTACCCTGAAGGCAGATAGAGTTTAGAATTAGAGAAGGGCGCTACACTTGTTGCTTTTCCATTAAGGAGCATGGCCCTCAAAGAAAGGCGAGAGTTGTACAAGCAGATTTCAAAGCTATTTGCAGAAAGGATTCATTCGCCATAGTACTTCTAAATAGGGAACATCTGTTGTCTTTTCCATTAAGGAAGATGCCTCTTTAAGGCTAAGCGTTGACTATCGAGATCTCAACAAGCTGACCTAGAAGAATAGGTATCCCATTTCTAGAATAGATGACTGTTTGATTAGCTTCTTGTAACTAAAATATTTTCCCAGTTGGACTTAGCCATTGGATTTCATCAATCGAGGATAGCCGAGGATAGCAGGTAGAAGACCGCATTTCACACCTCAGATGAACTGTATGAATGAAAAGTGATGCCTTTTGGGTTGATAAATGTCTCCACGTACTTTGTAGATTTAATGAGTAGAGTATTTAGAGGGCAGCTGAATAAGTTTATTGCAATATTTGTGGATGATATTCTAGTATTCTCTAAAAATGAAGGTGAGCATGAAAATCACTTAAGGAAGGTAAGAGACTTTGATAAGGCACTAACTAGAAACCAAATTCTTAAAGTGTCATTTTTGAAAGAAGGAGGTAAGATTTCTAGGTCATATTTATTCCTACAAGGGATTTTCCGTAGACCCCACGAACGTGGAAGCTATTCAAGAATGTAGATTCTAGAGAATACCATGGAAGTTAGGAGTTTTCTTCAGTTGGCGGGTTAGTATAGATAGTTCATCAAGGACTTTGCAAAGACAGTAGTCCCACTAACTCGCTTAACCAAGAAAAATCTACTTTTTTCATGGGATGAGAAATGGACGAAAGCGTTTGAGAAGTTGAAGGAGCTGGTGAGTATTGCACCGGTACTTACTATTCTGGATGGGGCAAAGCCTTTCACTATTTACACTAATGCATGTTGTATGGGATTTGGAGCTGTTCTTATGCAAGAGGGCAAGGTAATAGCCTATGCAAGTAGGCATTTGAAGGACCGTGAGAAGAGGTACCCAACTCAAGACTTGGAGTTAGCGGGTAACGTCTTTGCTCTAAAGGTGTGGAGGCACTATCTTTTAGGAGAAAGGTTTGAATTATTCATTAACCACAAATCTTTAAAATACCTATTTTTCCAAAAAAATTGAATCTTAGGCAGTAGAGGTGGATGGAATTTATGGCATCATATGACTTTGAGATACAGTATTTTCTGGGAAAAGGGAATGTTGTCGTCGATGCTATTAGCCGAAGGCATGATACTCATAGTGCTATTTGTGAGTGGAGGCAGTTGGAGTTCCTCCCGAATTTCAGTTTCCAATAACCAACAGAATCCACTCCAAGATATTTGGAAGCAACAAAGGTTAGGCCAGCAATTAATAGGTCGCATCAAGCAAGAGCAGAAGAAAGACAAGACGATAGTTGATATTTCGGACAAGCAGAGTAGGGGAGAGCATTTCCCTTATGTTGGTAGCCATTATGGGAAAAAACACATCAAACGACAGGTATGCTTCATTGTTTGATTGCATACCTATCTATCATTAAATACCATGTAGTCTCATTGCACATCAGACTACAGATATGTCATGTCGTCTGATATGAACTAACATAGAAAAACCATATGTTTCCTGATGTTATAATATTATTTTTAGAATTTCCTATTAGACAAATATAAATATTGACAAGTAATTATTCATAGAATGAAATAAATGAATCACAATTTTATTTAAAAAAGATATTGCATTTCATATCAAATTCAAATACAGTACAACTTTCACTATCACTCTACTTACATTTTTAAATACAATACAACTTAAATTTACTCACACTAACTCGAGTTTGTTTTTGATGCTGATCTTGATTTGCTTGCTCCAACTGTGTCCATCCATCTCCTATACATATTAAATAAACAACAATGCATCAAACTTAAAAATGAAACAAACCTAAATTGCAAAAAATAAATTGAATTTGAATATTAAACATAGCCCCAGTTTATGGGTTTGTTTTTTCTTTTCATTTTTAGATGGATAAATATAAATGTGCACGGACAACTTATGATATGCACAATGTATCATTACAAGGCCGATCCTTGATTCAATCACACGGACAGTTGCAAAGGTTAAGCCCAAGGCTCAACTTAATGCAAACACATGAGCTCAAGCCCAAGCAAGCTCAGGCTCAACACAAGTAGTTTAATTTAGCTCAAAACAGATCAGGCAGCAAAGACAAAGTGCACAAAAAAGTTTAGTGCACATGGAGATGCACAAAGTCGAGCACCAGCAAACTAGGTTTATGGTAGTTCAAGCATGGTACATAATGATACAGAATTAAGTGTACAAATAGCACAAACAAAGAACAATAGGTATGAATTTACAAAAATACTGCCATTTGCATCTCCTATAGTGAGAAACACACATATACACATATGTATATACATGTATACATTATATATGCAACACATTCAAATGCAGCCAGGAAGTGCCACAGACAAATGCAGCCAGGAAATACATGAGTTCAAGGCAGAAAGTACAAACAAATGAATAGGAATTAAAAGAACATTCACATAGGAATCAAATGAGCGAGGGAGTTCAAAACAAGAAATTCAAGAATCTGAAAGGTAATCAAGCTATGGACATGAAATCAAAGCACATGAATGAGATTCAACCAATGTCAAGATAGTGCACTGCCTTGATCAAGAAAGTATGCAAGTGCATAGATAAGGCCACAATGCAACATGTGAACAAGGCCAACAACATGAACCAAGGCAAAGCAATAACATGGCAATATTCACACACGTATACATACATATGTATATACATGGAAGATATTTCACAAACAGACTCAAAGGCCAACAACATATTAGTAATGATACACATGCATGATACAAGTGAAACCAGTGCAGGGAGTTCATAAACCAGTTCATGAAATGGTACAACATGTGCACATAGTAAATGAAGACGAGCACGTTCAAAACGCAATTGAATAGAACAAAGCAGAGTTAAAGCCATTCAAGGTTCAGGCAAGGCAAGGCACACTCATAAGTCGATCAGAAAATTAAAACCATTCAGAGTTCAAGCACACGAACATACATATATGTATATACATGTAGATATGTATATACATGTAGATAGGTATATACATATATGTTCAAATACATGGACAAGGCCAACAATGCAACAAGGTAGTGCCACAAATTTAATCAAGGCAATGCTACAAATAGCAAGCGCCACAAATTAAACAAGGCAGTGCCACAAATTAAAACAAGACGGTGCCACAAATTAAAACAAGGTAGTGCCACAAACATTCACACATATATACATACATACATATGTATGTATGTATATATATGGAAGTTCCTAAAACAGAATAATAAAGTGGAAAAATCATAAGTGCAAGGAACAATATTAGACGAATTAAAATTTCATATTATATGGATATATAGCTGGTGGATGAAATATTAAACAATCATCAAGAATATTGTCACATTAATTTTCAAATGAAAAGGCTAGTTTTCTCTCGTTGTACGATATGTTACAAAATTATAGTTTGATTTCAATGAAAAGTATGAATACCAAGAAATCGATTACTATATTCTTGTACACTGTAACTACATCGCTCTCAAATCAACGAACGAGGGAAAGATTTCAAAGATCTGATAGTACAATTTTAGTTTATTTTAATGCTGTTTTAGAAGCTGTACCATTACTTGCTAAAACTATCATTAAATCATACGATTCTCAATTTAATAATGTTCAAGAACAAACTGAAAATTCAAATTGGTACTATCTTTATTTTAAAATTTGTGTTGGTGTTATAAACGATATGCACATAATGGCATACTTAACGCAGAGTGGATTATTCCATATATTGGATGAAAAAGCATTGCTACGTAAAATATCTTAGCAATGTGCTCATTCGATTTACGGTTCACTTATGTTATGGTTGGTTAGAGTGGTACTTCATGCGATGGTAAAAAATTTAATGCGGTTATAAATGATAGAAACTCTAACTTCCATCATCCTCCACCAAGACAATATTTTTTAGTAAATTCGAGATACCCATTCAAAATGGATATTTACTACTTTGTTGAAATATTAGATAACATATTCCTCATTTTCATGAAATGGTAAATTAACCAAAATCGATAAAATAAATTTCTATTCTCTACCATTCAAGTTTATGACAACTGAGACAACCTTTGGAATATGGAAGAATTTTTTTTACCATTTTAATGAATATGTCAACATACTCATTTCAAAGTCAAATAAAAGTTGTCATTGCTACAATAGCCATGCCCAATTTTGTATGGAAATATAATAATGGTGATACATATTTTATGGCTCATGATGATGATCTAATCTTGTTCTAGAAGAATACCATTATAAATATTATAGTACGAGAAACACCACAAACTAAGTGATCGAACAAGTACAATGACATATAACAAATGAAATGGTAACACTTCGTGATACCATAAAAGATGAATTATTACACCAGAGCTACGATGAAACATTGTAGTTGTATCACTTTATCTGCATATTTAAATTATTGTATTTGTCTTTCGAATATTATAGCATTTTAAATTAAATTTCACAATTTATTTCATTTTAATTGCAATTATTTAACACATATTACACAGTAAAACAAATAATTAATTAATTACAAATTAAAGAATTAATTCAAATACTCCACTCAAATACACCGCTCAAATACCCCTGTCGCATCACAAACACAGTCCCCACTTAACCAATTTTTCGTTCAAATATCCCGCTCAAATGTTCTGCTCAGATACCCTGCTTTCTACGGAAAGAATGGACCCTTAATTTTAAGGTATAATGCTCAATATATGTTAAAAATTTATTGTAGTCACCAAATATGGATTGCATAAATCCTGATATTTTTTCGATTTTATTATATAAAATTAAATGATACTTATTTCCCTGCACAAATGATGTGCAAATGAGAATAAATTAACTTTAAATGTTTAGTTTTATGTCCAATAAAGCATTTTGCACCTCTACTATATTCTCTCTTTTTCTCCACCATAACATTTTTACACATCCACTGTTGTAGAACCGCTAAGAGCTTTAACTACATAGACTAGTACTTACCAGACAAATGCAAATAAAGATAAGTTAGTATTAGTTTGGCAGTCAACTATACATGTTAAATCTTTTGATGAACTCTCATTGGTAGATAATTATCACCGTAACTACAATAATAGTAGTACTAGCAGCAGCAACAACAACGATAACAACATTAGTTGTAATAGTACCAATAATAACTATAATGAAATTAACAACATTCATAAAAATCATAAAAACAATTATAAATTTAATAATAGTAGTAGTTATTGTAATAACCTGCACCTTAATGGGCTTGAATTTCGACTGAACCGAAACCTAAGTCCATCAGGGCATAGATAGTTAGTTTTGGTAACCTCTAATAAACATAAACATACCAGAGAGCGATCAATATAAACCCACGACAAAATAAAAAATATAATAGAACATACATACTAACATATATTATGCTACATAGGTATATTTTTATTTTTAGTCGGTGAGTACGGTTATATGTGTGTGTGTATTCCTATTTCTAACTATTAATTCCTCAACCAGAATATTCCTTCCCACGTTTTATTTTATCAGAGCTATCATTCCAAAAAGGATTACCATTGTAATTTTCCATAAATTACCAAAAAATGAGGCTTTTGCTTCGTTTGAAATTACAAGGAATTATCTTTTTTTATTGAAATAAATAATGCAAACTATGGTGAAGAACATCCGTACTTTACACATTTCTTTTATATTTGGTATATTCCTTATTATTTCAAACGATACACCTTTTATACATTCATGAAACTAGACAATTTATGTAAACTATACAGAAATAGATACAATTAAAATATACTCCGCTCCCAATAAGTTAAATAATACAAAAAATCACATTCCAAGTCAAATTAGGGCAATCTAAATGAATACTAACATTTTTCAACCCAATTATAAATCTAGAATAAACTTTAAAACTTTATGAAAATTTAGGTTTAAAAAATTTAGGGACTGACTATTAAATTTTCAAATTAGGATGAAAATACCATTCCTATTCCAATAACATATCTTGCAGAATATGTAGGCGATATTCTTATACCACTGTTTTAAACCTACAACTCATTAGATCTTTTATAGACATTAGAATTAAATAAATTTTACAATACAAGCTTCATTATCATAAATAAATTATACAATTTCTCATTCACCTTTCTAGCTTCCAAATCTCTCAAATCCTCTTTATTTGACTAATTTTCATTTCCAATCCAAAAGAATATATATAACAAGATACATACATACTATTAGAATTACATATCTGAGAAGAGATTTGTGGTTGAGGGTAGTATAGAATAATATCTTTAAAATTTACATTTTTCCGCAGTATCGATTCGCTCCTTCTTTTCTTCTCTTCTATTTTCTAAACTTCTTCTATTTATATATACATATAATATTATATTATTATATAATTAATAGAAATATTGAAGAAACGAAAATGCTAGCGCTTCGATGCTTTTATTGGAAAATGTAAGAAGAGAAATGAGGGGTTAGGCCTGTATTTATAAGCGCTCGAATCAATCATATATGTTGGATTAAAACAATTAAATTCAGGTCGTTCGGCCAAGGTTTAACCATAGCTACCACTTCAGGACCGCTCAACCATTATTCTATAGGCAGTTGACAGCTAGTGCTGAAAGTAATAAGCGATAATTAATAAATAATTAATAAGTGGTAGTTAAAATAATACGGGAATAACAAGGGAAAACCCTGTAATATAAATAGTAACTAAAAAATAATTAAATTATGCTCCAAAATAGAATTTGAGAAAACATCGGTATTTCGTCACGAAACTTGCACCATTGTGTTTGTGGTGATTCTCTAAACAATATTTATTTTTGAAATTTTCTGATCGAAGTTTGGTCAAAGAAGTTATCGACGTTTGACAATTTTGGAATGAAATAGGAAATAAATTACAATAAACAAGGGACCCCATCGGTGTTCGACTCCCTTCTAAGGTCGGTCGATCGATCCTAAAGTGGCAGCTAGGATTGAACCTTGGTCGAAGGACCTAAATTTAATTATTTTATTATATTGGATGCGACTGATTTGAGCCTCTGCAAATACACGTCTAATCCCTCATTATTTTCCTCATATTTATTGATGAAAGTTGCGAAGCTTGCCATTTTCTCTTCTCCACTGTTTCAATTATAAAGTATTATATTGTATGAATATATAAATCGGAGAAGGACAGAAAATAAAAGAGAAGAATAGAAGGAGCAAATCGGTATTGCGGAAAAAGGTAAATTTCATAATTACAAATCTATATTCCCCTTAACTTCAAATCTCTTTTCAAATCTGTAATTCTAGTAGTATTTATATGCTTTGCTATGTATATTCTATTGGATTGGAAAGGAAAAAGAGTCGAGCAATGGGATGAATTCGGATTTGGGAGATTTGAAAAGCTAGAAAGGAGAGTGGAAAATTGTAGAATTTATTTATGACATTGAACTTTATATCATTGAATTTATTTAAATATTATGCCTATATAAGATCTGATGAGTTACAAGCTTAAAACAAACGTATTTTTTAAAACAAGCGCCGCTACCAGATAGGTAATTGGAATAAGAATGGTATTTTCATCATAATCTAGAAAATTGGAAATCGGTCCCTAAATTTTTTTAAATTGAATGTTGATAAAGTTGTAAAGTTTATTCCAGACTTATATTTTGGTTGCAAAATGGTAGTATTATTTTAGACTCCCCAAGTTTGACTTGGAATGTGATTTCTATGTCTTCATTCACTGGGGGGGGGGGGGTATAATTTAATTGTATCTATTTCTATAATTTTCATAAATTATTTAGTTCCATAAATGTATAAAAAATGCATATTTTAAATAACAAGGAGTACACCAAAAATAAAATAGATGTGTAAAGTATGGATGTTTTTCCTCATAGTTTGCACTGTCTGTTTCAATAAGAAAAAAAAAATTCCTTGTAATTTCAAGCAAGAGCAAAAGTCTCATTTTTGGGTAATTTTGGAAAGTTGTAATGGTAATCCTTTTTTAAATGATAGCTTTGATAAATTAAAACATTGGAAGGAATGTTCTGGTTGAGGATTAATGGTTAGAAATAGGAACACACGCATGCACATATACTTATACATATAGGGTAAGGATCGGTTACACCTCAATTTGGCTACCCCTATAATCCCTCTTCATCTCCAGTACACATTTCGAATTAAATAATATAGTTAGTGGAAACAACGAGGAAGTAATATTACATAATTCGAAATGGGTGGAAATCAAGGGAGATTATAAGTGTAGCCGATCATTGCCCATACACACACGCACGTATAACAGCGCTTGCCGATTTAAAATAAAAATATATTTATATACCATAGTATACATCGGCATATATGTTCTAATTTATACTTTTTTATTCCGCTATGAGTTTATATTGATCGCTCTCTGATATATTTATGTTTATTACAAGTTAGCAAAACCAATGATCCATACTCTATTGGACTTGGGTTTTGATTTAGTTAAAATTCGGGCTCATTAAGGTGCGGATTGTTACACTCATAGTATTAAAAGTAAAACAAGAGAAGCAATAAAAAAATAGGAACGTTTATAGGAAATGAACCCTCTACTTTAACATTTGAAACAATGCTCAAACCTTGAAAATCAAAAACCACGAGTTGTTAAGAGATGATAATAAGAAAAAAAATCTAATATATCTTTCCGAACTCACAACAGAAGGAACAAAACTATAATATCTAATAGTCATATGTTTCAAACCACACGAATGGCGGTCACATTATTTCATAAGGATGTACAATAATAATAGCAATCCCAATCTACATTATTTAAGTTATATTGTCTACTTACAGTGTGTATAATATTTGCATAATAAGCCTTCTTTACCATGTCCTCCATGCCTTCGAGCTCCATCAACCTAAACAAATCAAATTAAAAGGAAGAATGGAGAGGTTAGACATAAGTCTGAGTGAGTGAAAAATAACTACTCCTATACAATACAAAGCTACTGGTATAACACGATAAGCGTTTAACGCATATGTAACACGTCTTGTGCCCGCATCATGCGCTGCAGGATCGTGTTACCATCAACCAAACATTTCATGGACCCATCCTAAGCGCTACAGGATTCTAATGATAAGTCAACCCATCCTAGAATCACCATCTACGCTTATGATTGCCTTACATACGTCTCATCACTCTGTGGACCCACCTCATGCACTACAAGTTCATATACTGGACTCACCTCGTGCGCTACATGTTCGTATCAACTATCTCGACATCCAATGGTTCCCTTGTTGATCAAATCTACATTAATTCTCTATACACCCTTACGTATCTATGCATTTCGTCTCGACATCGTAACACCATAATCAACTCTGAAATAGCTCTAAAGTATTACATAAAATCTCAGTTCCGCAAACGCCTCCTGGTTTAAATTAGCCTAGTTGGCTCCAGGTTCAACCTGGCCCAACCAGTGTCTGACCGCTCTACCAGTCACCAATAATCGGTCTATCGATTAACTAGGCACCGTCAATTGGCTACACACATTTTTGTGCATTTTTCCATTCTGCCTCTTCATTATTTTGCTCTAGTTCTTTCGTACTATGGTATTTTTATTATATTCGGTTCTAATTAGTTTGTATTATCATTATACTTCATCATGTGGTCTTCTTATCGCTATTTCGGTACATGTAATAATCCAAAATTCATAAATTTGGTATACCTTCATTTGCATTCAATTAACATATTGTTGACTTTAATTATCATTTCTATTATCGGTTTAATTATTAAATTTTAGTAAAATTCGCAATTAACTCTAACAGACCCCGAATTACAATCGTATCAGTAATTCTGTACCATATTGTAAATTAATCATGAATTGCTCACTTTTCCTCGCTCAAAACACTAAAATGCTTGAATTCAACCACTGTCTCTATTGTTAAGCGATGTAGCATTCGATCCTCCATAATCTACCTCTAAACAAATGTAGATCCATAATATGCCCCCATGCCCTTCGTTTTGATACCAAATTTCTATTAGAACCTCTTTTGTTGGATTTTAATGACAAAAACTATACAATTATGCTAAAGAACCCATAAGCTAATTTGTACGTACATAAGATTCAAAAAGAGATAAATGAAAAAATAAATTGAAGACACAAGTATTCAACAAGAAGATATACAGTATAAAGAAGATAAAATATATACATGGAGATATAAGAAGATACAGGGACAACAAATGATTTAATGACTCGATAAGCCATAATGAAGATATCCACAAGGAGATCAAAAAGAAGACAAACTAATGCTAGAGTCTTGTCATGTATAGTTGATATAGTTTTTCTATAAAATCTCATTTATGATGATCAAACAAACACAAAAGGTCTTAAATTTTCAAAATAGCTAAATTTTAAACAAAACATTTATTTTTCATTTTTAGGCAGGCTCAGACGTCCGAATTAGACAATTGTTAAATTGTTTTTCTGTTTTACATTGTCAATTTTCAACCATCTGACATGCACGAAAGGAAGTGCACATTCCTAGAAAATTCAAATCTAAAGAGTTATCTTCTTCTCTAAAGGTTTCATCTTCTATAATGGTAATAACCTTTCCAATAGAACCTTTCAAATGCTATAAATACAAATGAAATTTGATTTTTTAGACCGATGAATTCTTACTTACTTTCTAGTCTCTTCTCTCTTGTGAATTATCAAAAGCAATCAAATTTCTACTTCCTTAATCTGCACTTTAAAATTGTCATCTAAATGAGATTATTAAATGAATGTACTTTATTGACTCATCGGTGTTTTATCTAGAACATAGAAAGTCAACAACTTTCTACTTTTGTAGTCGAATTCCTATTATAGATCATTAGGAAAGTTAAGTCATGTTCGACTCTCAGACATTTTGTAAGATACCTATTCCTCAGAGATAACTTAGGGTTACTTAGTTAACTCCAAAGGAGTATGAAACTGGACGTTGGATAGAAAGTCCAAAATAATATAAAAATCTCCAATACACTTTACTTTAGAGCATTTCTAGCTGAGATATTTTTATACAAGTTTTAATTTGGTAGAACAATTCATATTACTTGATCCGTAGCAACTTTCTTTTGGTATCAAAGCCTGAGATTTTAGAGATCGTAACAACATCCTAGAATAGATGGCCATAAAGAGATCTAGTCAAGACAACAGAAAGGGGAAGAGCAACAATGAAGATCATACATGCTACACTGCTTTCAACATTCCGAAGTTAAAACCAACAAAGAGCAAGCAAAATTACGACAGCAAGAAGGAAAAAACAAAGGAGAAAACAAGCCAATGCTTCATGGCTAAACTCAACTTACAATCGGTATGCGTAAGTTCGTTATATAAAGATATTTTGTCGGCAGATGATGAATTATTAAAAGAAAAACTTTGAATAAAGTTAATAGAATTGCATTAGCTAAGTTAAAATATTATGAGCAAGAAATTTCCACTTTAAAGGAAGAAAATAAATTTTTGGTAAAATAAACTAAATTTTCTGAAAATAGGTAGAAGAACTTGATTTACAAAAACATTTGTACAAAAAGGTAAATGAGAAATTAGAAGTTAAAAATAACAATCTTTTGAAGCAAATCAATTTTTTGCAAAATAAAAATATATTTGGAAAATCCTTTAAATAATTCTAGCTCTTTAATTTTGTCTCTTGAAAAAGAGAATGAAGCTTTACTTAGAAAAACTTTGTAATTATCTAAAAAATGTGAGATGTTAGAAGATAATAATATTTTTGCACAAAATAAGTTGTGATTCTAGAGCAAATTTTGAAAGACTAATGGACCACTTATAGTCATAATAGTATTTTATTTAGAACTGATAAAAAATATTTTCGAGTACCAAGCTAATGGACAATAGTATTAAAATATGGATTCCTGCTAATATGATCGGTCATGATAAACAACTTTATATTAGCAACTATTATAAAAACGTAATTTGTAATGAAAACTTTTTTATAAAGGTTCAACCACACCTAAATAGGTATGGTTTTCTAAAGCTTAGGAAACTATAAGAACGTTGGGTATCACATGCTTTAAATGTTAGTTTTTTTACAATACCCCAGTTTATAAGTAATAATTATTCATTAATGATTAATAATTCTACTTATAGTGCTTAAATATAGCAGTTTACTATGAAATGTTATAGACGGTAAGATTCTCTATAGCACTTTGATTAAAATACTACTGTTTTAATGCTACCAAAAGTACTGTAAAGTAATTGCTATTTGATAAACCTGTTTCATTATTTTTGGGGTACAACCACATAGGGCCATCAATTTCCAACATGACCCGAAGATTACACAAAAGTTAGCAGGTTAACCCGACCCGTTTAAGTGGATGGGTCTTTTTCGGGTCAACCCGAATTTGACCTGTTTATAAACCGACGGGTTTCGGGTTGACCCGTGAACCTGAATTTGACCCGTTTATAACCTGTTTATACTTATATGGATTGATCAACCTGATTATAACCCAACCCTACCCGTGAACTCGAATTTGACCCATTTATAACCCGTTTACGACCTGTTTTTAACTCATTTATGCCTTACACGGTATGACCAGACTCATTTACGACCCGTTTATGATCCGACCTGACCCAATAGTTTATAATTGGGTTATACGGGTCGAGTCGCGTCAACTCGCTTATAATCGGGTCGGTTCGAGTTATCGATTTTTGACCCCTTAATAAATGGGATGACCCGACCTGTTTAAAATCAACCCAAACCCGACTTGACCCGACCCGAACCTGACCCGACCCATTGATAGCCCTACAACCACATCTATTTTGGTAAGGTTTTTACCCTATAAGTAACCCATGGACCCTGATGCAGTAAGTGGGTACCGAAATGATTATTATTTATTGTAGGTACTTGGTAAAAGGAAAGGACAAGGATAGACTTTGAATTTTAAGGATGTTCTATATATTTGATAAAATTATGTGCTTATAATGAAACTATGGACTTCAGCAAATTCGGTAAAATCTAATTTATTTTCTCCAGAATTAACACTGGGTTACTCTTTTATTTTTAAGGAATACCAAAATATTTCTAAAAAATAATACTCATATTTTGGACATAGCATAACTTGAATCTTTTTAAAATGTCCACATTTCTACATAATGTTCTCAGAGTTCTTATAGATATTTACATACTCTGCCGTTTATAATATCGACCCCTTTTCTATTAAAAAAGGGAGAAAAATTAGAGCACGTATATAAGGAGAGTATACAGATATAAAGTGAATATATATTAAAAAATCTCTTCAAAATATTTTCTAAGAAAGAAATATTTAATTAAATGCTTTTCATTTATACCTAGAAATATTGTAGTTAAGAAGAGATTTAAGTATTTTGTAACAACCCTAGATTTTGAATTTAAGTTTAAATTTGAATCTATTTCATTTTGAAATTATTTTAAAAAAATTTATTTGTGAAATATCATCTCTAAATATATTTTTTAATGATAATAGAATTTTTCCAAAATTTACTGCAATTATTTCCAATTTTTAAATGCTATTACCTAATTTTGTATGATTTTCTCCAATTAAATTATATTTAATTAAAATTTATTTATTTATTTTTTGAACGCATTTTTATTTTATTATTTATTTATAATTATTTTTCAAGTCCATATAATTTTTCCAAAATTTATTTTCTTTATTTTCAAATTTTCTTGACTAGTTTGCATTTTCTGTGCTATTTTCCTATTTTTATCATATATAATTATTATTTATTTATTTATATTTTGTTGCATTTTCAAAATTTAAACTGAAATTATTATTATTTTCAATAATTTGAACTTATATAAATAAATTAAAGGTAATTTGAAAGGTTATGCCTTTTGATTTTTCTATGGCTTTTTATCTTCCACCTTTTCAAATTTAACCTAACTTTTCATTCATATTGCCATTACTTCTTAATCCTTTCAGTCGCATACTTTCTTTTTCATTCATGTACATCTCTTTTCTCATTTCCTAAAGAAAAATTCGGCCATAGCCTTGAGAAAAATTTGAGTAAAAATCCTTTTCTTTTCTTTTGTTTTACTTTATTCTTCTTTGATAATGAATTTGCACTTGATCTCCTTCACCATAGGTACGGCCACCTCCATCACCATGTCCTGCCGCCTCCACCATCACCTAAGAACACCTCCATCACCACCTCCTCTCTGGCCAAGCCCCAAGCCGTGCCTCCTAGTGGATGATCCATCACCTAGAATCCAATAAAACTCCACCTTTTTGTCCTTAGCCGAGCTCTACACCAAATCCACCAATTCCACCACCCATGGCCGCCGCCAACACCACCTCCACCACCTCCAGCACCACCGGAACTCTCGACCACATCATCGTCTTAGACTCCACAGTGAAGGCCGTGACCCTAGTGGCCTTGGCCGAGCCAAACTTTGGCTTGAATTGATGTGTATGTTGATTGTTGTTGTGTTTCCATCACCACCACTTCGCATCACCTTCAAACCATGATAGGCCGACCCTTGGCAACCCAAACCTGACCCAAAAACCTTGCTTTAGCCTTGATTTCACTTATGGCCGAACCGTATGGAAGTTGGAAGCAAGTGCAAAGCGATTTTGCTATGACTTGTGCATTCAATTCTATCTTAGTTTATCGTATTTGAATTTGAAAACTTATGTATATTATATTATTTTGTGTGACTTGTATTCAAGGTAATTGATACTTTGGCTCTTCCACTCATCTCTGTGTCGTGTTATCGTGCTTGTTTGGATCTCATTCGTGCATTCGTCATTGTGTCTCCAACTCAAACCAGTGAGTTATTCTCACCTAACAATATGTACATATATAACTAGTAAATTGACCCCTTTTGAATCTGTAAAAATGCATTATCATGTTACACCTGCTATGTTATGATTATATGAGGTTCACCCATGCTTAATCACCTGTATATCTTATGTTACTATTATATTATGTTGTTCTGTTATTTATATCATTTTATCACACTGCAAGTTCCCTTTAGATTAGAATCACTGTGGGTTGAAATGATACATACCCGAACGGACTTTAGAATAAGGGAAAATCGTTATGGGATGAAATGATAGGCCTGAGCATTTCAAATTATTTCATTTACTTGGGACTGCGGGTTTGAAATGATAAAACCCGGATTTTCTTTATAAATTACGGGTTGAAATGATATATTACCCGTATCACTTTACCTAGCGTAGAAAATTATATGCAGGCCCGTAGTTAAAATTTATTTTTTAAAAAAAATAAAATTTTTTAGAAACGTAAATATTATAATATTTTGATTTAAACTAAATTAAAAATGGTTTTTGTAAAATATTATTGATTTTCTGAATATTTATAAGCGAAATAAATTAATGAAAAAGTTAGAAAAATTGAATGTAAGTTGTTTTGGGTAATTTTGATTTAATTATAATTGGAACTTAAATTAAATAAGAAAATATGATAAATTTACGATATTTTGAATTTAAAATGAATTTAAATTGATTTTATAATGTATTAATGATTTTTTTTTTGAATAAAGTTAAAATGTGAAATGAATGAATATTTAAGTTGAAATTTTGAAGTATAACTAAATTGGGAATTTGTGAATTTGGCTTAAATGTGAATTTGAAGTTAAATAAATATAATAAAATTAAGTTATATTTGAAAATTTGAACTTAAATGTTAAGGTGAAATTTAATTTAAAATTGAATGTTGGAATTTAATAAGTGAATTATTAATAAATCCTGATTTTTGAATGGAAATTAAACTTTACAAAACCATGAATTTAAGGAAAATTGAATGATGATTATAAATGTGAAAATGTATGATTTTATAAGTTAAAAATGATCTAAATAAAATATAATTGTTTATGAAATTATATTGAATATTTGAAAGTTAATTAACTGCATTTTTGAAATGCTATTAATTCTAATGTAAATGATAATACAACATTTGTAAATACTGTAGTTGATAATAATGAACTAAAATGCTAAATTGAATTAAAGGCTATTATAACATTTTGTAAGTTCTATAATTGTTGAATTTAAATAAGTATATTTGAAATTTAGGTAAACTCTACTAAAGCATTTTAAATGCTGCCTTTGGTTAAATTGAACTGTTTTGAATGTAACTTTCCGTAGCGTTTTCTAAATGCTATGAAAAGTGAATTTTCACTGTTTTGATAAACTTAAGTGAATAAATGAACTTTGAAAAGTTTAAAATTTTGGAAATTTAATAATTTATTGTTAAATGTAATAACTTCATTTTTAATGATTTAAATGAAGTAATTCGATTTGAAATATAAACTGTTTTGAAATGTGAATTGAAATGGTATTTTAAATTGAATAAAAACGAATATGGTTTTGAAATGAAATAATAAGTTTGATATTTTGAAATGGATTTGAAATGATTTTTGAATTGTTAAATGATATTTGATTTTTGAAATGAATACCATTTTTGAATTATAACTACAGTTATAATAACGATTGGTTGTTAAAGAGACCGGGATCGGATATGGACATACTCTCTGTCGATACCGAAAACCACTTTAACAACTGTGTACGCGGTGGAGATTCCAGAATGAAGTAGGATGGTGACGATGTTACTAAGGTACTTTACGTGGACCTAACTCCCGTGAGTTAGTTTAAGGTGGCTAAAACAGGAGCGATCTCGGGCCAAAGGAGGTAGCACCTCTGGCTGGACACACTTCTTCGATACCATTCTGTTACTGTTGTGATCGATTGGATGCACCCTTTGATTTGGAGTGTTGTTCGGGGTGGGCGTATGTGGCTGCTGCGTTACCACCGTCCCGTGTGCGTAATTGGTATATCTACCCTGGCATTGCCTTGTGTGCCGTGTCACCTACCATACCGAGCCTTTACTACGAGTTTGTTTTTCTCCCGTAGCCCATGGAGTATTTAGGGTAGTCTCCCGATCTGGAGATATGCTGATACTGGATGGACTACTGGGACTATTATGTGTGAAGGGTGATATGGGTAGCCCGGAACGCTATTTAAAAGTATGTTTATTTTACTGTAGACAATATTATAATAGTGCAATATTACTATATAGTAAATAGTTTGACGGATCCTTAGAGGATGGGCGGTCCCAGGCATCCTTTAAGTTACTTGTTCTTTATTACAGTTCACTTGAGTTAGTTTACATTATATATGCGTATATTGTCCTGACTCGAGTGTTTTGTGTTTTGCTTCACGCTCGGGTCGGCCTGAGTATTCACAGCTTTGGATTCTCTTTCTAGAGCTGGTCTTTGCTGGAGTTTCTGCTTATCTATATTTATATCTACTTTCTGTTTCAGTTGTTCTAGTTTATCTCATGTATTAGTGAACTTCTATGTATTTGGGATTTCTATTATGTTGTTTTCAGACTGTATTATGTGTTTGGTTTGAGACTCTGCCGTAGTAGCTTCATGAACTACTATGTATTTTTATATTCCGCTGCGAATTATTCTGTTTGTTCTGTGTCTGTGATTCTGTATATTTGATTTTATTTGCTCCAAATTTATTTACAATCTGTTATTTCGCATCATTCAAGTCTGACATGTGTGGATATTGTCGATTTAAATGGTACGAAAAAGGGGGTTGTGACAGTTGGTATCACAGCTTTGGTTTTTTGGCAAACCATTGCCTCTATGGAGCAAAAACTCATTAGAGATAGGGTATTTCTACCCTAGAATGAGTGAAATCAATCTCAGAATCGTATCTTTGTGAGAGACGTATTTTCAAAGTATAAAATGATTTTTCAAAATGTTTTCAAAGGATTTCAAAGATTATTTTGATATATAAAATTTTTCTTGTTTTTAAAAGGATTTTCAAATGTTTTCTAACTTCCTTTCCTTCGTATCTACCTTGTTAGATTTTTCTTTCTTTAGGATATTCATCCAAGTGTATTATCTTGTCTTATCTTAATTTATCTTTGGCTTTTCTTTATCTTATCCTAAATTCATTCTTGATATTTTTCAGGATGAATCGAGGAAATGCCAGAGGTAGGGGTCGTGGTATTGCCCCAGCTCCTCAACCTGTTGCTTCGGTCAGGTTCACTGTTCTTTGTAAGGAATTCTCTCAGCTTGGTGGTACCCCATTCACCGGTTCAGAGAGCATCATTGAGGCTCAGCAGTGGTTGCGGAGTCTTGAGAGGATATTTACTCGTCTTGATATTACTGATGCCCAGAAGCGTCAGTTAGCAGCTTGGCAGTTACGTGATTCTGCTTTAGATTGGTGGGAGTCCATTACGGCTAACACCGTCGAGGCTGATATCCCTTGGGAGAAGTTTAGGCATCCTTTGTGTTATCCTGAATTTTGTTCCTATTTTTTCTTTTCTTTTGAATCTATTTTAAGCTTGTTATGTATCTCTTTTCCAGGGAGGCTTTTGTGGCGAAATGGATGCCAGAAGCCGGGAAATCTCAGCTTTATCATGAGTTCATGAATCTTAAGCAGGGTAGCATGTCTTTTGCTGAGTATGATAGGAAGTTCAATGAACTTTCCAAGTTCGGTCCTAGCTTGATTGATACTCCTCTCAAGAAGAATGAGAAATTTATTGCTGGTGCTCGTCTAGAGTATTATAGTCGCCTTATTTCTCATGTTCATGGCTCTTCCACCCAGCTTATGGATATGGCGATTCGCTATGAGAATACCACATCCAAAGGTCCTGCTGTTTCTGGTGCTCAGTCTTCATCTGCTAATTCCAAGAAGCGTAAGCCTAATTTCTAGCAGCAGAAGAAGAATTGGCAGAAGCGTTCTGGTTTGGAATCTTCATCATCAGCTCCTGCTCAGAGGCAACCAGTTGATCTCTCCTCCATCACTTGCTTTAGGTGTGATTAGAAGGGGCACTATGCCAATAGCTGTCCTAATCTATCTGGTGCTACTATTCCTCCACCTGCTCAGTTGGTTATGCGTGATCTTTGCCATATCCGTCTCCAGCCTGGTCATTTTAAGAAGGACTGCCCTACCCAGCAGAGGGGTACTCCTTCTGATATATTTGCTGTCACTTTTGCATCATCTCCTATTCCTCCACCCGCTCCCGCTCCTAGTGATAACCAAGGTACTCTCCAGGGTTCATTTACTTTATTCCATCATCATGTTCGTGTGTTGTTTGATACTGGTGCTTCACACAGTTTTATTTCTATTGCTTTGTGTGTGAGAAGTTTGAGCATCTCCTATCTCCTGAGTATGCTTCTGCTCCATTGTGTGTTTGAAATCCTATTGGGGGTCATGCTAACCTTAATCGGATTTATCGAGAAGAAAAACTTCTCCATTCTTATCATCGCTTTTGTGGTGATTTTTATGTATTGGGCTTCGATGCTTTTGATTTACTGCTTGGTCAGGATTGGTTAGTGCGTCATGATGCACCTATCTCTTGTAAAGCGCGAACTGTTCGTCTTATTGATGATCAAGGGAATTCCTTGATTATTCAGTGCCGCTTGCCTCAGGATTTTGCTGGAAACTTTATTTATTCTATGGATTCTTCTCCCGGTGATATTGATTCGACTCCTGTGGTTCGATTGTACCCCGATGTATTTGGTGAAGTCACTTTTTTGCCCTCGAAGCGGGAATTGATTTTCAGATTGACCTTATTGTTGGTGCTCGACCTATTGTTCTTCCTTCTAGAAGAATGGCACCCCGCGAGAAGGTTGAGTTGAGAAAGCAAATTGAAGATTTGTCTTCCAACGGTCTGATTAGGCCTAGTTTATCTGAATGGGGAGCTTGCGGTGGTTTTTGTGACCAAGTCTGATGGTTCTCTTCGGATGTGTGTTGATTATAGGGGGCTGAACAAGCTCACTATGAAAAACAGATATCCAATGCCTCGTATCAATGATATGTTTGATCAGCTTTATGGTGCCAGAGTTTTCTCTCAGCTTGATCTTGCCATTGGTTTTCATCAGCTCAGGGTTGCCGAGGATAGCATTCCCAAGACTTCTTTCCGCACTGAGAATGGTTTTTATGAATGGTTAGTCATGCCTTTCGGTTTGATTAATAATCCTGCTTTCTTTGTTGATTTGATGAATCGTGTTTTTCGTGCTGTGCTTAATAATTTATGCTAGTCTTTGTTGATGATATCCTTGTCTTCTTTAAGTCCCAGGAAGAGCATGGGTCGCATTTGAAATATGTTCTTGAGACTCTCAGAAATCATCAGTTGAAGGCTAAATTTTCTAAATGCCATTTCTGGAAGGATGAAGTCCGATATCTTGGGCATATTGTTACTAGTAATGGAGTTTCAGTTGATCCAGCCAAGATCGCTGTGATCAATGTAAGTCTTTCTTTCTCTTTTTCTTTATCATTTGATAATTCTATCTTTCTCTGTTATCCTTATTTTTCCCTATTCTGTTTCAGGATTGGGAAACTCCAAATACTGCATTGGATATCCGTAGTTTTTTGGGCCTTGCCGGTTACTACCGGAGATTCATTGAGAATTTTGCTCGAATTGCTGCACCACTCACAGCTTTGACTCGTAAGAATGCCAAGTTTGTCTGGATTGATTAGTGTAAGGCTGCATTCAATGAGTTGAAGAGCAAGCTAACTTCCGCACCAGTTCTTACTGTTCCGAATGGAAGTGAGGGATTTACAGTATATACTGATGCTAGTCGTGAGGGTTTGGGTGCTTTTCTCATGTAGGATGGTAGGGTCATTGCCTATGCCAGATGTCAGTTGAAAACCCACAAGGCAAATTATGCTGCTCATGATTTAGAGTTGCTTGCTGTTGTCTTTGCTTTGAAGCTTTGGAGGCATTATCTTCTTGGAACCAAGTTTGAGCTTTTCACCGATCATCAGTCTCTGAGATATATCTTTTCCCAGAAGGATTTGAATCAGAGGCAAGTTCGTTGGCTTGAGTTTCTGGCTTCTTACGACCTCGATATTAGCTATACTCCCGGTAAAGCTAATGTTATGGCTGACGCTTTGAGTCAAAAGAAGGCTTTATCGTGTCAGCTTGTTGTTTCTTCTTCTCCTCTTCTGGATCGTATTATGGCTAAGCAGGATGAGGATGAGATGCTTAGATTGATGAAGGAGAGTGTTCGTAGCAGGGTTGGTAGTAGTAGTGGTAGTAGTGGAGCTCAGATTTATGATAGAGGGATTTTGAGGATTAATGGCAGGATTTGTGTCCCGAATGTTGATGGTTTGAGGCAGGAGTTGCTTCAGGAGAATCATCGATCCAGGCTTTCTATTCATCCTGGTGTGTCGAAGATGTATCAGGATATGAAGAAGCTTTATTGGTGGAAGGGGATGAAGAGGGATATTTCTATCTTTGTTAGTCGGTATGCGACTTGTCAGCAAGTCAAAGCCGATCACCAGAAGACCCCTGGTTTACTGCAGCCCTTTGAGATTAAGTAGGAACGGGTTTCCATGGATTTCATCGATGGTTTACCGAGAACTCGGAGGGATAATGAGAGTACCTGGGTTATTGTTGATGGACTGACCAAGTCTGCTTATTTTATTCCGGTCAAGTCTACTCGTTCTGCTTCTAACTTATCTGAGATCTATATGAGAGAGATCGTTCGTCTCCATGGTGTTCCTCTCAGTATTGTTTGTGATCGTGACCCTATCTTTACCAGTCAGTTCTGGAAGGCTTTTCAGGAATCTTTGGGTACTCGTTTGAATCTGAGCACTGCTTACCATCTACAGACCGACGGTCAAACGAAAAGAGTGAATCAGGTTCTCGAGGATCTTCTTCGTGCTTGTGTGCTTGACTATGGAGGATCTTGGGAAGATTATCTCCATCTTGCCAAATTTACCTACAATAATAGCTATCAGGTATAATCTTATCTTCTGTTTTTCAGTCTATTCTTGATCTTTTTACCTATCTCATTCCATATTACATTCAGGCCAGTCCCAAAATGTCTCTGTTTGCTGCTCTATATGGACGACCTTGTAGATCCCCATCTTGTGGGATTGAATCCGGTAATCGTTTGGCTCTTGGTCCTGATGTGATTTTGGAAGCTTTTGAGAAAGTTGAGGAGATTAAGAAGAGGTTGAGAGCCGCTCAGGATAGACAGAAGAAGTATGTTGATAGGCGTAGGCGGAATTTGAAATTTTCTGTTGTTGATCAGGTGTTCCTTAAGGTTTCTCCCTTGAGGAATGTCATTCTCTTTGGTCGTAGAGGGAAGCTTTCTCCTAGATTCATTGGTCCTTTCCGCATTGTGGAAAGAGTTGGTTCTTTGGCTTATCGTCTGGATTCGCTCGAGAAGCTTTCTGGAGTGCATGATGTATTCCATGTCTCGCATCTTCGCTGTCATCTTCATGATCCATCTCTTATTTTCCAACCTTATTCTCTTGATAGTTTGAATATTAAGCCTAATCTGACTTTTGAGAGGAAGCCACTTCGTATTGTCGACAGAGGTACGAAGCAGCTCAGAAGGAAATCTGTTAATCTGGTCAAAGTACAGTGGAGTACTGACGATCGAGATTGTACCTGGGAAATGGAGGACAACATTCATGCTTCGAATCCGGAATTTTTCGTTTCAGGTACTATTTTGTTTCTATCTTGTTTCTCTTTATTTTTCCTTTCCGTTCTTTTCGAGGACGAAAGGATTTGAGTGGGTGAGAGTGTAACAACCCTAGATTTTGAAATTAAATTTAAATTTAAATTTGAATCTATTTCATTTTGAAATTATTTTAAGTTTGTTTTATTTGTGAGATATAATCTTTAAATATATTTTTAATGATAATAGAATTTTTGCAAAATTTATCGCAAGTATTTCCTATTTTTAAAGGCTATTTCCTAATTTTTTGCTATTTTCTTCATTTAAATTATATTTAATTAAAATTTATTTATTTATTTTATAAATGCATTTTTATTTTATGTTATTATGTTTGTTTATAAGTATTTTCCAAGTCCATATAATTTTTCCAAAATTCATTCTGTTTATTTTCAAATTTTCTTGACTAGTTTGCATTTTCTGTGCTATTTTCCTATTTTTATCATATATAATTATTGTTTATTTATTTATATTTTGTTGCATTTTCGAAATTAAACTGAAATTATTATTATTTTCAATAATTTAAACTTATATAAATAAATTAAAGGTAATTTGAAAGGTTATGACTTTTGATTTTCCTATGGCTTTTTATCTTCCACCTTTTCAAATTTAACCTAACTTTTCATTCATATTGCCACTACTTCTCAATTCTTTCAGCCACATACTTTCTTTGTCATTCATGTACATTTCTTTTCTCATTTCTTGAAGAAAAATTTAGCCATAGCCTTGAGAAAAATTTGGGTAAAAATCTTTTTCTTTTCTTTTGTTTTGCTTTATTCTTCTTTGATAATGAATTTGCACTTGATCTCCTTCACCATAGGTTCGGCCACCTCCATCACCATGCCCTGCTGCCTCCACCATTACCTGAGAAAACCTCCATCACCACCTCCTTTCTGGCCAAACCCCAAGCCGTGCCTCCTAGTGGATGATCCATCACCTAGAATCCAACAAAACTCCACCTTTTTGTCCTTAGCCGAGCTCTACATCCAAACCCACCACTTCCACCACCCATGGCCGCCACCAACACCACCTCCACCACCTCCAGCACCACCTGGACTCTTGGCCACATCATCATCTTGGACCTCACAGTGAAGGCCATGACCCTAATGGCCTTGGCCGAGCCAAACTTTGGCTTGAATTCATGTGTATGTTGATTGTTGTTGTGTTTCCATCACCACCACTTTGCATCACCTTCAAACCATGATAGGCCGACCCTTAACAACCCAAACCTGGCCCAAAATCCTTTCCTTAACCTTGATTTTCACTTATGTCCAAACCCTATGGAAGTTGGAAGCAAGTGCAAAGCAGTTTTGCTTTGATTTGTGCAGTCAATTCTATCTTAGTTTATCGTATTTGAATTTGAAAACTTATATATATTATATTGTTTTGTGTGACTTGTATTCAAGGGAATTGATACTTTGGCTCTTCCACTCATCTATGTGTCGTGTTATCATGCTTGTTTGGATCTCATTCGTGCATTCGTCGTTGTGTCTCCAGCTCAAACCAGTGAGTTAATCTCACCTGACAATATGTACTTATATAACTAGTAAATTGACCCCTTTTGAATCTGTAAAAATGCATTATCATGTTACACCTGCTACGTTATGATTATATGAGGTTCACCCATGCTTAATCACTTATTATATCTTATGTTACTATTATATTATGTTGTTCTGTTATTTATATCAGTTTATCACACTGCAAGTTTCCTTTAGATTAGAATCACTATGGGTTGAAATGATACATACCCGAACAGACTTTAGAATAAGGGAAAATCATTATGGGCTGAAATGATAGGCCTGAGCGATTTTCAAATTATTTCATTTATTTGGGATTACCGGTTTGAAATGATAAAACCCGGATTTTCTTTGTAAATTACGGGTTGAAATGATATATTACCCGTATCACTTTACCTTGCGTGGAAAATTATATACAGCCCATAGTTAAAATATGTTTTTTTTTTAAAATTAAAATATTTTAGAAATGTAAATATTATAATATTTTGATTTAAACTAAATTAAAAGTGATTTTTGTAAAATATTATTGATTTTTTGAATATTTATAAGTGAAATAAATTAATGAAAAAGTTAGAAAAATTGAATCTAAGTTGTTTTGGGAAATTTTGATTTAATTATAATTGGAAGTTAAATTAAATATGAAAATATGATAATTTTATGATATTTTGAATTTAAATGAATTTAAATTGATTTTATAATGTATTAATGATTTTTTTGAATAAAGTTAAAATGTGAAATGAATGAATATTTAAGTTGAAATTTTGAAATATAACTAAACTGGGAATTTGTGAATTTGGCTTAAATGTGAATTTGGAGTTAAATAAATAATAAAATTAAGTTATATTTGAAAATTTGAACTTAAGTGTTAAGTTGAAATTTAATTTAATGAATTTAAAATTGGATATTGGAATTTAATAAGTGAATTATTAATAAATCCTAATTTTTGAATGGAAATTAAACTTTATAAAATCATGAATTTAAGGAAATTAAATGATGATTATAAGTGTGAAAATGTATGATTTTATAAGTTAAAAATGATCTAAATAAAATATAATTGTTTGTGAAATTATATTGAATATTTGAAAGTTAATTAAGTGCATTTTTGAAATGCTTTTAATTCTAATGCAAATGATAATACAGCATTTGTAAATGCTGTAGTTGATAATAATGAACTAAAATGCTAAATTGAATTAAAGGCTATTATAGCATTTTGTAAGTGCTATAATTGTTGAATTTAAATAAGTATATTTGAAATTTAAGTAAACTCTATTACAGCATTTTAAATGCTGCCTTTGGTTAAATTAAACTGTTTTGAATGTAACTTTCCGTAGCCTTTTCTAAATGCTGCAAAAAGTGAATTTTCACTGTTTTGATAAACTTAAGTGAATAAATGAACTTTGAAAAGTTTAAAATTTTGGAAATTTAATAATTTATTGTTAAATGTATTAACTTCATTTTTAATGATTTAAATGAAGTAATTCGATTTGAAATATAAACTATTTTGAAATGTGAATTAAAATGGTATTTTAAATTGAATAAAAATGAATATGGTTTTGAAATGAAATGATAAGTTTGATATTTTGAAATGGATTTGAAATGATTTTTGAATTGTTAAATGATATTTGATTTTTGAAATGAATACCATTTTTAAATTATAACTACGGGTTATAATAACGATTAGTTGTTAAAGAGACCAGGATCGGATATGGACATACTCTCTGTCGATACCGAAAACCACTTTAACAACTGTGTACGCGGTGGAGATTCCAGAATGAAGTAGGATGGTGACGACATTCCTAAGGTACTTTACGTGGACCTAACTCCTATGAGTTAGCTTAAGGTAGCTAAAACAGGAGCGATCTCGGGCTAAAGGAGGTAGCACCTCTGGCTGGACACACTTCTTCGATACCATTCTATTACTGTTGTGATCGATTGGGTGCACCCTTTGATTTGGATTGTTGTTCGGGGTGGGCGTATGTGGCTGCTACGTTACCACCAGCCTGTGTGCGTAATTGGTATATCAACCCTGGCATTGCCTTGTGTGCCATGTCACCTACCATATCGAGCCTTTACTACGAGTTTGTTTTTCTCCCGTAGCCCATGGAGTATTTAGGGTAGTCTTCCGATCTGGAGATATGCTGATACTGGATGGACTACTGGGACTATTATGTGTGAAGGGTGATATGGGTATCCCGGAACGCTATTTAAAAGTATGTTTATTTTACCGTGGACACTATTATAATAGCGCAATATTGCTATATAGTAAATAGTTTGATGGATCCTTAGAGGATGGGCGGTCCCAGGCATCCTTCAAGTTACTTATTCTTTATTACAGTTCACTTGAGTTAGTTTACATTATATATGTATATATCGTCCTGACTCAAGTGTTTTGTGTTTTGCTTTACGCTCGAGTCAGTCTGAGTATTCACAGCTTTGGATTCTCTTTCTAGAGCTGGTCTTTGCTGGAGTTTCTACTTATCTACATTTATATCTACTTTCCATTTCAGCTGTTCTAGTTTATCTCATGTATTAGTGAACTTCTATGTATTTGGGATTTCTATTATGTGTTTTCAGACTGTATTATGTATTTGGTTTGAGACTCTACCATAGTAGCTTCATGGACTACTATGTATTTTTATATTCCGCTGCGAGTTTTTCTGTTTGCTCAGTGTCTGTGATTCTGTGTATTTGATTTCATTTGCTCCAAATTTATTTACAATCTGTTATTTCGCATCCTTCAAGTCTGACATGTGTGGATTATTGTCGATTTGAATGGTATGAAAAATGGGGTTGTGACATATTCGCTATTTACAAGATATTTTATAAAATTTATTATTACCTAAAAGGAAATATTTTTTATATTCCTTCATTCTTTTTTATAATGACAAAGGGGGAGAAATACATATGCATATTGATGGGGGGACATATTATACTTAGGGGGAGTTTTAATTGTATTATAATATCATTTTATATAGAATAAATATTTTCAGAAATTGTATAGCTGTCATCAAAAAAAAATGTTAGAACCTCTTGTGTTGGATTTTAATGACAATAACTATACAATTACGTCAAAGAACTCTAAGTTAACTTATAGGTACATAAGTATCAAAAGGAGACAAACCAATAAACAAACATAAGAAATAAATATTTAACATGAAGATACATGGTACAAAAGAGGTTAAAGGTATATATATATATGGAAATACGAGAAGATACAAGAACAATAAATAATTTAAAGACTCGATGAGCTAGAATGAAGATATCTACAAGGATCTCAAAACGAAGACAAACTAAAGCACGAGCCTTGTCATACGTAGTTGATATAGTTTTCATGTAAAATACCCTTTATGATGATCACACACAAACACAAAAGGTCTTAAATTTCAAAATAACCGAATTTAAAACAAAACATTTATTTTTCATTTAGTAAACAAATTCAGTCGTCTAAATTTATATTTCAAAAGTCTGATTAAAAACTCAGCTGATTGGATTATAATTTTAAACGTCTAAATTAGCCATTTTTTAAACTATTTTTTATTTGTTTTACACTGTCAATTTTTAGTCATCTGGATTTAGTTTTCAGCCATTTGACTTGTATGAAAAGAAGTGCCATTCACAGAAAATTCAAATCTGGAGAGTTGTCTCTTCTCCAAAGGTTGCAGTCTTCTCTATTGGTGATAGCCTTTCAAACAGAACCTTTCAAATACTACAAATACAAGTGAAATTTGAATTTTTAGACTGACAAATTTTCACTTACTTTCTATTCTCTACTCTTTTGTGAATTATCAAAAAGCAATCAAATTTTTACTTTCTCGATGTGCACATTAAAATCATCATCTAAAAGAGATTATACGAAGGGGGTACTTTATTGACTCATCGGTGTTTTATATAGAACGCACAAAGTTTCCAACTTACTACTTTTGCAGTTGAAGTTGTGTTGAGATCATCAAGCAAGTGAAGTCATGTTCGATAGCTTAGGAATTTTGTAAGATATATGTTCCTCCGGATTAAGTAGGGATTGCTTGGTTAATTTCAGAAGGAGTCTGGAACTGGACATTAGACGGAAAGTCCAAACCAGTATAAAAATCTTCGGTGCACTTTACTTTAGACTATTTTTATTTAAGATATTATTATACAAGTTTTAATTTAGTAGAGCAATTCGTATTACTCAATCCACAACGACTTTCCGTTTAGAGATTTTCGTTGAGTGTTATGGGGGATATGGATTTTTGAAGATTGGAAGTGTAGAAGAAAGAAAATGGAACTGGGGAATGAAATGGATTATGCAAAGTTTGAAGTACTTATTTTCTTCTATATAGATGGAGGGAAAATTCATTCGGCATCCTTTTAAATTCAAATTTATGGGCAAGCCCGTTAAGCTCAAAACCCGTTTTCTATGTATCTCCTGCGTATGACCTTCAATTTCGGTAAGTTTATAGTTGAAATCGATTCGAAAGGCGTGTTCTGTACAATGGTGTAACCCTCGACCTCATATTCCAAAGTTTTTAAAATGACTAATTTTCCCTTCATTATTTAATTTAACTAAAATATCTCTTTTATTGATTCATAATTTTATATTGAATTTAATATACACATAGTAATATATTAAATTTAATATACACATATGAAGCAAAACCTTCACAGTCACATAGATAAGACATTCGACACCTGCAAAGAGAGTAGATTTTGTATCACAATCCTATATTAGGGAGACAACTCTACTGATGTTTGTGTAAAGACAAGTTGCCCATTTTTGGTTAGAGATTAGTATATAATCATACAGTTAACATTGATATGTTTAGCCATTAAACTTGCGACTGAGTGACCGCGTTTCACATTAATGATATACTTCATCATGTGCAAATATGTATACAGTATGGAAACTCAGAGTTGCTAAAATTACAGAGTTCTGTTTACATGTTAATATAGAGTAGGAACAAAATTGTATTCTAAACAGGCAAGCAAAACAATTACATATTTTAATCTTCATGAATAGAAATAAAAAAGATGCGCTACCTGATATTTTCAAGACTAAAAATCTGCTCGTTCAATTTCCGAACTATTAATGCTCCAAAATTTCACTAAAGGGGTGAATAAAACGTGTACTGAATCGTCTCCTTATAATTTTAAAAATAATGTTTCTTAAGAATTTATGTAAGGAAAAAGGCAACTATTTTAATTTTATACGTATAATATATATATATATAGGGTGTAACGCTATATGAATATATCATTCTGTTGTTCTTCGGCCTAAATTTTAGAATTCGTGTCCTTCCGGCTAAAATTGGCTTTGCTATACTCAAGCTTTGAATAATCACTGTAAGGTTTTGCTATACACATTTGAAGCATCCGTCATGGATATAATTTTACGTGAAAATAAATTTTCATTTCAATATCCAAGAAAGGATATTATGTGATTGTTTATAATGTGAAACGTTAAAACTAAAAATTAAATTTGTATGTTCACAATAAGAGTAGTTTCAATTCCAATTGTTTTGAAAGTTTCCAGGAACAAACAAACATTACATGCATTATGTTAAATTTTGACGACACTATATGTGGATTTGTAGAGGTCTGAAGTAGCTTCGTAACGGAGAAAACGGTTCGCAAATAAGAGTTCGGAGGTGGAAGTTATAAGAGAAAAAGCGAAGTGGACTGAGTTCGGACAGAAACTTATTTCAGACGTCTGACCAAAAGGTTTAGATGTCTGATTTGGATAGAAATGCTCCCAGAGCATTCTGTCATACGTCTGATCAAATGGGTCAGACGTCTGATCTGAAGCGAAGTCGCTCTAGTAGGTTAAACCAGACGTCTGACCATTTGGTCAGACGCCTGAAATGACTTTTGACTGTTTTTCTTCCTATGGACTTGGGTGAAAATTTGTGATATCTGCAGGGGCAATTTTGGATATTGCCTATGGTTTCTATTCTCCTATATAAGCTAGCCTCAGGCTTCAGATCCGTGTGCGTAAGCAACCGCAAGAGATTAGCCTCTGCCAAATTAGGGTTTATCAAAAACCTAATTTTCTTCAACTCTCTTCTCCATAAATCAATTCTAAATAGAATTTTGATCATTGTATTCAATCTCTTGTACTCTACTCATCAATATTAATAAAAGCTCTCTCTTAAAGTGGATGTACACTAACACAACGTTAGTGGAACCACTATAAATCCCTGTGTGGTTTATTTTTCGTTATTGCTTTGATTTCTATATTGCTTGTTTGGGATTTTGATTACTTTTGGATCGATTGAGATTGAAATTGAGTTATTGATTGGTTGTTTTTACACTTCTTATCACAATCTTGTCTTCCGCTATGCTTGTGGGTTTTCTATTTGAGTGGTCTCGTGTTGGAATCTCGCACCAACATTTGGTATCAGAGCATTAGTGTTGGTAGGTGGTTGTAGAAATGCCTAAATCAAGTAATAACTCTAGTAGTTTCTCAATGAGTAATCCAAATGGTGTAGCTTTTTATGTACGTGGCTCATACGCAGCTTCAGGATCACAATTGGTAATAGGCAAATGGAATGGCGATAATGATTTCGAAAAATGGCAATGGAAGATGAAAGCCGGTTCTAAGGAGGAATCGGGTGTATCGGTAGTGTTTGACACACATTTGTTGCCAGCGGACATCTCAGATGTTGAGAGAGAGGAAATGGAAGATTGGGTATTCACTACACTTCAACTTGCTATGGAAGAGAATGTTATCTCTGAAATTAGTGGTGAGACAACCGCTAAGGGTATTTGGGACAAGTTGGAGGAATTGTATATGAAGAAGTCCTTGGCAATTCGTTTGATCTTATTGCGAACGTTCTTTACCTATAAGATGAAGGAAGGTACTTCGCTGAAGGCGCACTTAACTATTTTTGATGATTTGCTAATGAAGATGAAGGCAGTAGATTTGAAGATTGAGGAAGAGTAAAAGGCAATGATATTGTTGTGTTCGTTGCTAGATCGCTATACAAGTTTCTCAAATAGTTTGATCTATAGCCGGGATACATTGACTCTTGATGATGTCAAGACGGGTCTTCTTAGCGAGAAGTTACGAGATCAAATGAAGGAGTGAGGTGATGGTAGTAGTGGTGCTAGTGGTGGTCATGGTTTGTTTATGGAGAAGGAAAGGTATGTGAAGAAGGAGAACCGGAGGCGTTCTAAATCAAGAAACCCCGGTTGGAGAGGAAACTCGAAAGAAAGAAAAGGCAAGTGTTATATTTGTAGGAAGCCCGGCCATTGGAAGAATGAGTGTCCGGATAAGGAGAAGGCAAAGAAGAAAGTAGCATCTTCATCAGTAGTGGTGGAGAGTGCAGTTGGTGAGGGAGATGTAGATGTTTTGTCGGCGGTAGCATCGGATGTTTCGGGTAGCGAATGGGTGCTCGATTCTGGGGCGTCTTATCATATGACGCCAAATAGAAAAAAAAATTCTTCTTACATCGACAAATAAGGAAATTCAATTGTTATGGGAAATGGTGCTATTTGCAAGTCAAAAGGCATTGGTTCCATGCGAATTCGAATGTTTGACGGAGTGGTTCGTACTCTCACTAATGTGCGCTATATTTCGAGACTTAGGAAGTCTCTTATCTCTTTGGGGCGGTTGGATTCTTTAGGTTGTGAGATCGCTATTGAGAGTGATAACTTGCGGGTTTCGAAGGGGGCACTTGGGGTAATGAAGGGTGCAAGGACTCATGGTATTTATTTGCTTCAAGGAGTGACTATAGAAGGTGAAACTTGTATAGGAGTTGATAGTTCTCGTGGTTTGGATGCGACTAGGTTGTGGCATTTGAGGTTGGGTCATGTCTCGGAGAGGAGTTTATATGTTCTTAGAGAGAGAGAGATGATCGACGGAAAAAGTTTCAACAAGTTAGAGTTTTGCGAAGAATGCGTCATGGGGAAGCAAACTAAAGTTTCATTCGGTGAGGGAAAGCATGATTCTAGAAGGGTTCTTGAGTATGTACACACGGATGTTTAGGGACCGGCACCTGTAGCTTCTTTAGGTGGAGCTCGCTATTATATTTACTTTATAGATGACTTTTCTCGAAAAGTTCGGTGTATGTAATGAAGGCCAAGTCAGAGGCATTTGCAAAGTTCAAAGTATGGAAGGCACTTGTTGAAAATGAGAGTGGAAAGTCTTTGAAGGTTCTTAGGTCTGACAATGGCGGGGAGTACATTTTCGGAGAATTTTTTGAGTTTTGCAAGCATCATGGTTTTCGGAGGCATTTTACTACACCTGGAGATCCGCAGTCGAATGGCGTTGCAGAGAGGATGAATCATACTCTACTTGAGAAAGGTCAATGCTTGAGATTGACATCGGGTTTGGCTAAGGGATTTTGAGCTGAAGCTTTGTCAACCGCAGTGCATATTATTAATCGAATTCCGTGCTCAGCTATTGGTAACAAAATTCCAGAGGAAGTATGGAAGGGAAAGAGAATTGACTTGAGTTATCTTCGTGTGTTTGGCAGTCCGGTTTATGTGCATGATCCGGGAAATGATAAGCTTGAACCAAGAGCTTACAAGGGGATTTTGCTTGGCTATACGGACAGTGTAAAAGGCTATCGGATTTGGAATTCGGAAACGAAGAAGGTGATGAATTCTTGTCATGTTACTTTTGATGGGTCGTCGATGTTCAAGAAGAATGTGAGCTCATCGGATGTTCCGGATTTGGTTCATGATGAATCAAAGGAGAAGGAAATTATTTCCACGTGTTGTCTAAGGAATAGAGAGAGTAGAGTAGTTGGAGATGCTTGTGAGAAAGTAGCGGTTGATGTTACATCACATAGTCCACAAGGTGCCTCTAGTAGTGTTGGTGATGTACATGATTCTAGAGAAGATTTGGTCCAAGGTGGAGCCGAAGGGAGTTTAGGTGATGGTATTACTACGCGGGTTGGTCGTCGTACTATAAGATCACCCAAAAGATATGGTAATTGAAACTTTCTTAGCTTTTGTAATAATTTGGACTATGCTCTTCATGTAGTCCAAGATGAGCGGATGAAACTTGATGATGTCATGAAGTCGAATGATAGCTCGAAATGGATTTGTGCCATGGAGGAAGAGATACAATCATTGTTGAAGAATCAAACTTGGGATTTGGTTCCACTTCCTAAAGGAAACCGTGCTATTGGGTGCAGATGGATATACAAGGTGAAAGAAATAGAAGATACAAAGCTAGGCTAGTGGCTAAGGGGCTTGCACAAACAAAGGGAAAGAAGTATGATGAGATATTCGCACCGGTTATGCGCCATACTTCTATCCGGATATTACTTGTTATTGTTGCTATTCACGACTTGGAGCTGGAGCAACTTGATGTGAAGACCTCCTTCTTGCATGGGGACTTGGATGAAGACATCTACTGGAGAAACCGGAAGGTTTTCTTGTAGATGGTAAGTCAAATTTGTTTTGCAAGTTGAAGAAATCACTATATGGTTTAAAGCAATCACCTAGACAATGGTACAAGAGGTTTGATCATTTCATGCTTGAAAATGGTTTTAATAGAAGCATCAAGGATGCTTGTGTTTATTTCAAGAAATTAAAAAATGATTGTTGAGTGTATTTACTCATGTATGTGGACGACATGCTCATTGCTTCCAAGGATAAGAATGAAATCAACAGGCTAAAACTGAATTTAAAATCGGAGTTCGAAATGAAGGATCTTGAAGAAGCAAGAAGGATATTGGGCATGGAAATTGTAAGGAATCGAAAGCATTTTGAGTTGAAACTAACTCAAAAGGAGTACATAGAGAAAGTGTTTTGCTGGTTTAGCATGGAGAATGCAAAGACGTCAAATACACCTTTATCTTTTCATATGAAGCTTTCGACTAAAGGATCACCTATCTTGGAGGAAGACAAGACTTATATGGCAAAGGTGACATATGCTAGTGTGGTTGGAAGTCTAATGTATGCAATGGTGTGTACAAGGCCCGATATTGCACATTCCGTCGGGATGGTTAGTCGATACATGGCTAATCCGGGGAAATCGCACTGGGAAGTTGTGAAGCTTATATTGAGATACCTTAGAGGCACATCATCTCATGGTCTTGTTTTTGGCGGTAGTAAGGCGATGGATTGCAAGTTGGTTGGTTATTGTGATTCGGACTACGCTGGTGATAGGGATCGAAGAAAATCAGCTTCCGGATATGTCTCCACGCTTGGGGGTACAGCCATTGGTTGGAGATCTAGATTGCAGACCGTAGTTGCTTTATCCACTACGGAGGTGGAGTTGATAACCGCAGTGGAGGCGGCAAAGGAGGCACTCTATTTGAAGCGATTGTTGTGTGACTTGGGATTTGGGCATAATAGTATTGATGTTTGATGTGATAGCCAGAGTGTTATTCGCTTGGCAGAGAATTTGGCGTTTAGCTCACGGAATAAGCATATTGAGGTGAGAGAGTCAATTCTAGTAGCCATGGATGAAGATAAGCAAGTATATCTTCGAAAAGTGCACACGAAGGATAACGCGACGGATATGTTCACTAAGGCATTGTCGGTTGGAAAGTTCGAGCATTGTTCGAACTTGATTCGCTTGGAGAAGTGCTAGGTGCCACGGGGAAGCACGGTTAAGGGAGGAGCTTGGTGGTAGATGAGGAAGAGTATCGATAAAAGATTGAAATTCTATCTTCTCGATAAGTGCTAGTCTTTGGTGAGATAGCTTAGGATTTGGATGTTTTCAACATTTCATTAGCGGGCGAGGGCTTTGCCTTAGCTCGTTGGTGAAGTGCAATGGGTGGTGGCTTTGCCGGAGCTCATTGGGGAAGCATTCATGTTTGGTTGAAGGTAGAAGAAGTGATAGTTGGTACTATCAGTTTTCGTTGATGGTATGGTACCATTGGAGTTGGAGATAGATATAGTGTCGATGTGGAGTGTTAAATTTTGACGACACTATACGGGGATTTGTAGAGGTTTGAAGTAACTTTATAACGGAGAAAACGGCTCACAAATCGGAGTTCGAAGGTGGAAGTTATAAGAGAAAAAGCGAAGTGGACTGAGTTGGGACAGAAACTTATTTCAAATGTCTGACCAAAAAGTTCAGACGTTTGATTTGGACAGAAATGCTCCCAGAGCATTCTGTCAGACGTCTGACCAAATGGGTCAGATGTCTAATCTGAAGCGAAGTCGCTTCAGTGAGTTAAACCAGACATCTGAAATGACTTCTGGCTGTTTTTCTTCCTACGGAGTTGGGTGAAAATTTGTGATATCTACAGGGGCAATTTTGTAATATTGCCTAGGGTTTCTATTCTCTATAAGCTAGCCCCAGGCTTCAGATCCGTGTGCACAAGCAAGAGATTAGCCTCCACCAAATTAGGGTTTATCAAAAACCTAATTTTCTTCAATTCTCTTCTCCACAAATCAATTCTAAATAGAATTTTGATCATTGTATTCAATCTCTTGTACTCTACTCATCATTAGTAAAAGCTCTCTCTTAAAGTGGATGTAGAACGTTAGTGGAACCACTATAAACCCGTATGATTTATTTTTCGTTATTGCTTTGATTTCTATATTGCTTGTTTGAGTTTGTGATTACTTTTGGATCGATTGAGATTGAAATTGAGTTATTGATTGGTTGTTTTTACACTTCTTATCACGATCTTGTCTTCCGCTGCGCTTGTGGGGTTTCTATTTGAGTGGTCTCGTGTTGGAACCCCGCACCAACACATTATACATGCCATCCCTTCCAAATATGAAAAGAAACATATTTCGAAAGTAAAGTGGAGTACTACAAAATTTCTGCTCATTTGTTAGTAAGTCAGGCGATCAGTATATTAAATGAGGAACGCGATAGGAAAGTTTCGAATGTATTCTATTCAAAAATTGCATATGCATTCTCTCTTCTTCATATTGTCTTTCCTTTTGTTCCATTCAAACTCAACCTTTGGTGAAGATGACTTCACTTTCTTTAGATTCAACAGTTCGAATTTGATTCTTGATGGTTCGGCGACAATCACATCTAATGGCCTTCTTGATCTGACCAAGTATTCAAAGCTTGCTAAAGGCCATGCTTTCTATTTCGTTCCTCTAAACTTTACAACTCAGCGCAGTGAAGTGCTATCCTTTTCCACCACCTTTGTGTTTTCTATTAATAGCCTTCCCCACATAGATCCAGGTAGTGGACATGGCCTTGCTTTTGTACTAACTCCAGATGCCAATTTCTCTTCTTCTTTATCATCCCAGTATTTAGGTCTCTTCAACACTGAAAACAATGGAAAAAAAGCAATAATATTCTTGCTATGAGCTCGACACAGTTTTAAATCCTGAATTTTAAGACATTAACAACAACCATGTGGGGATTAATTTCAATAGCTTGCAGTCTTTCAAAAGCACAACTGTGGGTTACTACGTTGATGGTACTTATTCTTTCAAAGAGTTGAATCTTAACAATGGCAAACTAGTACAAGTGCGGATAGATTTTAATGCTCTTGTTATGCAGCTAGATGTTACCATATCACCGGCGCATGCACTACTAAAAAAGGCTCTAATTCCAACAGCGACGGGTGACGGCTTCCGACGGCTTTCGACGGACTGTCAGCGGCCGTTGGAAGCCGTCGGAAGCCGTCGGAAATTCGCGAATTATAGGGCTCAGCTGAGCCTTCTTCTTCCTCAGTATCACATATTAAAAGTTTTAGAAAAATGCTCCAATTCCCTTCTCCAAGCTTTCAATCTCTAATTTCGAGCTTCAGGATCCTCCACGGCTGTCTAATCAACCTTTATTGCTCTCAATCTCAGGTACAATATCTTATTTTCGTCAAAAATTAATTTTTACCCTAAATCAAAATTTGCATAAGTTGATAAATTAGGATTAATTAATAATTGCAATTGTTTCCAATAGCGTAATAACGGTTTATAGCATCACATCACATGGTATAACTATTTCATTTTTTATCGTGAAATTGTGAAAAACATGTATAATTTGTTGTTGTTCATGCATATGTAAATCGTTGTGTATGCCTTGATTCTACGATTGTATATGTGTGTACCGCTACTATCACTGTATTGTGTTAGTTGGAATAAGATAAAATGAATGAACGAGCTAGAAATATTGTGCACGTATAGTCTTATGAAACAACAAAAATGCATGAGTCTAAATTATAATTGTGTGTACTGAAAAATGACAAAAATGTTAAACCAACCTTAACTTGCTGTAATACGTCGAATAAATGTGTTAAATTAAAATATAATTTTGTAAATGTGAACAGTTAGTAAAACTGTATTTTTCGTAAAATGCACACATTTAATTAACTAATGTCCCTTAGATAGTTTTTGGCACCGTCTGACGAGTGTTGTACATGGTCGTTATATAAATAGTCATTTTTTTCGAAAAACGACCATATATATTCATCTGGTACAATGTTTGTTGGATTTGTTCCTGTATTGGACAAGTTATGAATACAGTAAGCATTTACATTTTGTATACTACTTCGTCTCAAACGGTTCATAAAATTTCGGCCTAACTTTTCTTTTTTGTTTCCTGCGTACACGCATTTGTGTACAATACAGGGAACAAAAGGGAAATGCTGTCGAAATTTTGTTGAATCTTTTGAGACGAAGTAATATACAAAATGTAAATGCTTACTATGTTTGTAATAGAAAGTAGGATATCTGACCATGGAAAAAAAAATTATACAATTTTTTATATCGATACATTAAAAAATAAAATGTGCCATATTTGAAAATATTTTTAAATTTGTGAAGTAGTTTTTAAATTCAAATGTTATACGACCATGAAAATAGTCTTTTTCGAATTTGTATTCTTGAAAATAAATATTAAATTTTTAACTTCTCATTTTGTCAAATAGGAAAAATGATTGATTATTTTGTTGATCGGAGGAGATGGATGTACCAAAGAAAAGGACTGAGGGACTCAATAAAAGAAGATTTTTATAATGGTATAAACGTGTTTATTGAATTCGCTTTAAGTAATAACGGAAACGATCCAGAAATTCGTTGTCCGTGTAATAGATGTAGACATTTGAAGTATTTGTTACCAGATATTGTGAAAGTTCATTTGTGCCAAAACGGTTTTGTACCCGAGTATTATGTTTGGGATCGGCATGGAGAAGTTGTAGCAAATACTCCTGTAGAGTCTGAAAGTGTCGTTAACCAAATAGTTATGACGACCCGTATATAAAATATGGTCAAAGATGCAGCACGATTAATGTTTCCTATGGTTGAAGTTGATGACGATGATGAAAATATTGAAGAACCAAATATTGAAGCAAATTTTTTTTATGATTTACTAGATGCTGCTAAGAAACCTATTTGGGATGGTTGTAAAAGCGGCACTCAGCTGTCCGTAATCGAAGAATACATTGCGATGAAGTCAAAATACAACATCACTGAAGCTGGGTTTACGACTGTTGTACAAGCTATAAAAAGACATATGTCGTCCGATAATCTAATGTGTGAAAATCACTATGAAGTTAAAAAACTTATGTCGGCTTTTGGTTTACCTTTTCAGAAAATATATACATGTTTTAAAGGCTTCATGTTGTTTTGAAAAGAAGACGCAAAGCTTAGAAATTGTAAAATTTGTAACCAGGAGAGATACAAACCAAGAAAAAAGAAGGGGAAGAAAGTTTCGTACAAGCGTATGCATTACTTACCCATAACTCCAAGACTTCAAAGATTATATGCATCTTCTGTAACTACATCTAATATGAAATGGCATAGCGTGAGAACGGAGAAAGAGGGTACGTTGATACATCCGACCAATGGAGAAGCATGGAAACATTTCGATAACGCCTATCCAAATTTTGCAGCGGAGAGTCGAAATGTTAGATTAGGATTATGTACGGACGGTTTTTCTCCGTTTTCTCAATTTGGTTCTAAATATTCATCCCGGCCCATTATCGTCACACCGTATAATTTACCTCCATGAATGTGTATGAAAACGCAATATATGTTTCTTACTGTTGTCGTTCCTGGCCCCGACGATCCGACACAAGGAATCGATGTATATTTATAACTATTGATTGAGGAGTTAAAAATACTGTGGAACAAAGGAGTAGAAACATACGATGTGTCCAAAAAGAAAAAATTTCGTATGTTTGCTTCTTTGTTGTGGACTATAAGTGATTTTCCCGTCTATGCAATGCTTTTGGGATGCAGTACTGCTGGTCGTCTAGCATGTCCATATTGCATGGATGAAACACTAGCGTTTTCTTTACCTCATGGTAAGAAAATTTCATAGTTTGACTGTCATTGATGTTTTCTCCGTGTAAATCATCCCTTCAGAGGAGACAAGAAAACTTTTTAGCTAATAGAGTAGAAACCAGACAATCACCGACGATATAGTCCAGCGAAGACATATATGAACTTGTTAGGGACTATCCAAAGATATATGATACTAGAGAGCAAACAGAAATTGAAAGAAAATCAGTTGTTCATAACTGGTGCAAACAAACTATTTTTTGGAAGTTGCCGTATTGGAAACATCTTCTGCTTCGTCATAATATAGATGTGATGCACAATGAGAAAAATGTATTTGATAATATTTTTAACACAATTCTGAATGTGAAAGGGAAGACGAAGGATGATTTGAAATCAAGACGTGATATAGAAGAATTATGCAAACGTCCTGAGCTTCATATGAAACCAAATAACAGTAAAAACACAAAGCATGTTACGAATTAGATAATAGTCAAGTGAAAGTTGTGTTAACATGGGTGGAAGGGTGAAGATTTTCTGATGGGATATCATCAAATCTTCATAGATGTGTTGACTTTAAAAATGATAGATTGAGCGGAATGAAAAGTCACGACTGTCACATAATGATGGAAAATTTATTTTCCGTTATGTTCAAAGAACTACTGTCGTTAAAAGTTCCGTCGGATTTTTTTAATGTAATGGGACATTTACCTGTTCATCTCCCATCTGAAGCACGACTACGAGGTCCTATCCAATATGGATGGATGTATCGATTTGAGAGGTATGTAATATGTTATCACGTAATTTAATTGCATTTGAAAGATAAAGTTAATATAAATTAATTTTGCATAGATATTTGAATCATCTGAAGAAAAAAGTGAGGCAAAAAGCACGAGTTGAAGGTTTGATGTGTAAATCTAACTTCGAAGAAGAAGCTTCTTTCTTTTTCTCTCACTATTTCAGTGACCATGTGAATATTTCATTTGAAAGTGTTCCTCGTAATGACGAAGGCGACAAATAAGAGTCCTCTCAAGCAATGTTATCTATTTTTAAACAACGTGGTCGGCCTTCGGGAAAATGTGTAGAAATATGGCTAGATGATAGAGATCTTCATGTAGCACACACTTATATTCTTCTAAATTGTACCGAGGTTGCACCGTTTGTTAGGTAAACTGAAATAATAATTTGTGTTTTATTCTTTTCCATAATGCATGCGCATGTATAACCTAATGTAATAATTTATTTATATAAACAGTGTTTATGAACGTGAACATCCGAACGGAGATCTCAGTAAAGAATTTTCCAGTTGGTTTTCAAATTACGTTTATGAGCCGAGAAATTGTGTTATTGACGAAGGGTTGAAACATCTTGCGATGGGACCAAAAAGAGTGGTCAAGACATATCCAATATATTTCGTCAATGGATATAAATTTAACATCAAAGAATACGGTGTAGAAAAATTAACAAACAATACTGGTGTATTTGTTAAAGGTAGTGACGATCCATAAAATCACTTAAATGATTTTTATGGCGTTCTAACATAAATTTTGCAATTGACATGTTTCTTACGACCCGCGGAGGAGGTGTTTCTATTTAGATGCAATTGGTTTAGCAATGTTGCAGGTTCTGGAATTAATGTGCACAAGGATTATAATCTTATCGAAATAAAGCATACATCGTACTATCACAAGTGTGATCCTTTTGTACTAGTCAAACAAACTTTGCAAGTTTATTACGCTTCTTATTCGTCTCTAAAAAGAGATAAAGCAGATTGATCTGCAGTTTTTAAAACAAAGGCCAGATTCACATTCAATGGGAAGAATACTCCGGACGAACAAGCTTATCAGGCAGATCTTGAGCAAAATAATGAAATAATAATTACAAAAGAACATACAGATTTTGGTCCTTTGATCGATGACTCAAATGTTTTGGTAGAAGCGTTTGACAGTGCAGAGGAAAATATCGTAGAAAACGGGACCGAATCTGATCAGAAGACGATGATGACTGATATAAATCTGAATCCGATTTTTTTGCAATTGATGTAACTATGTTGAATTCTTGATGTATTATGAAATTGATGTGACTACGAAACCAAACTGTTTATCATTGTTTACATGTTTTATGTCATTTCCATTTGTCATTTATTTAGCAATTTTTTTTTAAAATGCAATGAAATCTGCTTATCATCGGAACAGTACACCCATTATGAATCAGGTATAACATGCTTCCATTTCTATTTCCATTTCAGTCATTAATTAATTAATTTATACCATTAATGTCATTTACCTATGAAATATATTTCATGATCATGTTATTGTTCTCTTATATAATAATGTGTATATATGTCACAGGTTGATCATAATTTCATATAGAGCTGGAAGCTCTTCCCGATCATCAGGAGGCGATGGCAGTGGCCCATCACAAGAGTCACAGCGTCCGGTAGTTTCGTTAGTCCCTAGAGAAGAGGGGTAAGAATTAAATTTTATTCAGCATCTTATTTTTTTATGATATACGTACGTACTTATCTGTATCGTATTTAAAAACAGAGGGTTCGACCTACTTCCCTTGAAGGTTGTACTGGATGTCTCTAGAGCTTCTTATCGCAGTAGGATGAGTGTCTGCTGGCCGAAGTAGGATAACATCCCTCCTTACATCATAGAGTGTATATGGCAGGATGTCCTAGTATGTATATTTTTCTGTTTTTCATTTTTAATTCGTTTTTGTCATTTTTCTACTGTTTATCGTTTACAGTGTAATCTTTTTTTTACTTTTTATCGTGAAACACAGGCTGAGATAGACATCCAGACAGACGATATGCTGCTGACACGAGGATACTGGATGAAGAAGATGCGCAAGAACTACAGGGACTCGATATCTAAAATTAAGAAATCTGGTAAGAAACCATGGTGGATGGGGGAGAGCGTATGGCAAGCTTGGTTGAGATACTGGAAAACGGACGAGGCGAGGACAAGTATACCTATTTTTTTTTCGAATTATTAATTTGACGTGATTGAAAAATAATGTATCAAATTTTGAGTGTACAGGCAGAGTTGGATAGAAACTCTGCAAATAGAAATAAAAATCTCGTCACTCATCGCGGAGGGTTTATGTCATTTCAGCAGTATCCGCAGAAGTTGGTAAATTTACTGAATGATAATTGTAAATAGTTTATGCTATATAATTTTAAATGTATAATAATTGTACGTAAAAATCAACTTCAGGTAGCTGAGGCGCATGGTCCCGTGGGTTATATGGACGTGTTCACTCGTACACATGTTGTCGAGCATGTGAATCCGGATGGGACTGTTTCGTATACGTGGCAGGATGATACATCCAGCAAGAGTCATGTAAGCATATTTCATTTTATGCAGTATTAGTAATTGTTCTGCTTGTTAAACTATAATGAAATAAGATATGATGTTATTAATTTGTTGATGCAGGAAAAGTTTATGAAGCAGTGCCAGAAACTCCTTGTTGATACGGGTCGAGATCAGCTGACGACTGATGAGGAGGATACTATTTTTGAGTCCGTTATGGATCCAGCAGAACATGGCAGATGATAGGGATTTGGCAATCAAGTGGTAAATAATTTATTTTACTGCTAATTTGATATTTAAGTCATAATTCTATGTTGGAATATATAATTTTATCTTAAAATACTTCAAATATGTTATTTTGACCTTTTCAAAATAATAAACTTGAATTTTATTCATTTTTTCATTATTTAAAAATATTTGAACCTTGAAAAATCCTCCATATTGAATTTGAATTCAAACCAACTAAATGACTTTATCACACCAGTAAAGCACAAGAAGGCAGAAGATATGAACGTTATGTTACTTACTAGCTTACAGAGATATGCACATACACTTATAGAGATCACACAGCTAAATTAAATATTTATTGCAGGCCAACAGTCAGAGATAGGGTCGGTGGAATAGAGCTCGGAGTGGTCTAGCAGATATAGAAGAATTGTGGGTTAGAGTGTCCCAGCTGAAGGAGCAGACCCGCCAACAGACCATGCAGACCACACAGTTGCTAGAGTACATGCAGGAGTTTGGTGGCCACTTTCCTTCCTCGGCTGGCTCTGGATCTGGATCTGGATCTGGAGGAGATTGATTCATTGCTTACTTACTTTTTCAGGTATGTTTTTTTTGTTTTGTTTGATTTGGTAGACGGTGGAGGTAGTTGTTGATTTTTGTATGATTATGTTTGATACACTTGGTTGTATGGTTGTATGATGATGTGGATGTTGATGATTTTGTGTTATGTTGTGTGTGTATGACATGGTAGAACACTTGTCGTTGGGGTTGTTGTGAATGTTGGAATGGTTATGTATATTTTGTATTTTATTTTGATGTAATTTGATGTATTTGTGTGTTTGATGAATTTTGTATAGTTTAGGTTTTGATATTTGGTTGGAATAACCAATACTGGATTGTGCAGTATTGGTGTAATAGTGTTTGGATGAGAAATGTGGATGGAAGGCTATATTGCAGCAGGAATAAATAAAAAATACAGCAGATTTCCGGCGGCTCCCGGCAACTTCCAGGTGGTCATTTTCCAACGGCTTCCGACAGCCTGTAGTCATTTTTTTCGACGGTTTGTCGGAAACCGTCGAAAATATGTTCGGCGTCCTGTGTCGGAAGCCATCAGAAACACTGCTCCCGACGCCGTATTTTTCGTCGGCCTTTTCCGACGGCCACCGACGGCTTCCGACGGCCGCCGATGGCTTTCTGCCGTCGGAAATCACTGTTCTCCTTGTAGTGATGATTGTAAACTGCTTATAACCTACACCATTGATCTTTCAAGCTTTAAACTCGATTCCATGTATATTGGTTTCTCTTCATCCACCGGCTCTATTCCTACTTCTCACCATATACAAAAATGGGATTTAAGTTGAATAGTACGTCTGTGTCTCTTGACTCGCCGTCATTTAATTCATCACAAATGCCTATAAATACAAAACATGGTTTGAACATTTTGTTTATATGGTTGCCTATAGTTTCTTGTTTAATTATATTAGCGGTCATTGCTTATGTCATATTTATCATTAAGAGGAGGGTAAAACATGACAAGATGATAGAAGTTTTGGAACTCCAATACGGTCCTCATCGATTTGCATACAAAGATTTGTATCGAGCAACTAAAGGATTCAAAGAAAAGGAGTTACTTGGGTTCGGAGGCTTCGGCAAAATCTACAGAGGTACACTGTCACATAATATTAAAGTTGCAGTCAAAAGAATATCCCACAACTCAAAGAAAGGTATTAGAGAGTTTGTCGCGGAGGTTCTCACTGCTGGCAAGCTTCGCCATCGAAATATTGTTCAACTACTAGGCTATTGCCGCCACAAAAATGAACTGCTCCTTGTTTACGACTATATGCCCAATGGGAGTCTTGATAAACTCCTACATGAAGAAGAAAGTTCAACTCTCAATTGGGCTCAAAGGTTCGAAGTCATAAAAGGAGTCGCCTCGGGTTTTCTATACTTACATGAAGGCTGGGAGCAAGTTGTAATTCATAGAGATATAAAAGCAAGCAATGTGTTGTTAGACAGTGAAATGAATGGAAGGCTTGGACATTTTGGCCTGTCAAGGTTGTATAACCATAAATCAGATATACATTCTGCACATGTGGCTGGAACAATAGGATATCTTGCACCAGAACTGGAAAGAACTAGGAAATTGACTACTGCAGCTGATGTGTGTTGCATTTGGTGTGTTCCTTCTTGAGGTTGTGTGTGGAAGAAGACCGATCAATCGTAGTGTGCAGGAAGAGGAGATGATTTTGGTAGATTGGGTGTTAGCGAAATGGCAATAAGGTCAGGTTCTTACAGCGGTAGATTCAAGACTGGGAGATGATTATTGCGTAGATGAAGCAGAGCTAGTCTTAAAACTTGGCTTGCTTTGTTTGAACCCGATGCACACAGCTAGACCGAATATGGGATCAGTGGTTCAGTTTCTGGATGGAGATAAGATACTATGTGAGTTTTCATTAAGTTATTTGAGCATTCAGTCATTGATTTTTGAAACTGGTGACGAGGATTTCAGTTGTACCACCGCGACATCTTCTGTGACTGCTACTATTTCACGTTTGTCAAGGGGTATGTAATATATATACACTAGTAGATAGCCGGCTGTACGGGTTCGTAGGTTATTACTATTTATGCTTGGTTGTATTAACGTAGGATAGTACTATGTTTAATTATACATGACGATTCGTTGAGATTAATTTATTTTACTTTTAATGTTTATTTCAGATACGGTGAATGTTACAATTTGTTGTTGTTATGTGTTTAAATGATGAATTGAGGTTGGAAGACAAAGAATGAAAATGCTGTGGAGCTGAAGCTCATTTAATGGATGTTATGATTGCATGTTTATAATGTTGTAGATTATTTAATAAGAGAGGAATATTTTTGCTGCAGCAAATATAAGCTGGTAAAGATGACAATTCTTTAGTTTACTCCAGCTAATATAAGGGGTTATATGGCCATGAGGTGATAAGGTAACAAAGTTAATGTAGTTGCTTTCAACCATGTTTTGTAAATGTGGGTTACAGAAAAGTTGAAGACCACTCACCACATTGTTTGATTGTTACTGTAAATGGATAAATTATGATATAATAGGCTGTAATTCAGCGTCTAAAATTTGGTCATTTATACTTTGTTATTAGTAGAAGTGTTGTAATATATATTAGTAATATGGATGAATACGTACAAAGGACATTATTATAATCTCTGTTGCATTTGGAGTATATAAATAGAGAGATTGTTTGTATTGTAATTATATTTGAACATATAATATAAATGTCATCTTCTCCAATGTCTTCTGTCCTCTTTATTTTACAACATGTTACCAGCACGATGCTCTATGTTATAATAATATAATATTAGACGGTAGTTTATTTTTATTAGCTACTATGTTGACCGCATGCCTATTTGCTTTTAGTTATTTTTAAATTTAATAAATATCTCTCCATTACCTATTCATATGCCTGCATATTTTGTAGCCACTACCAAATTTCTCACTTTTCACCAATTCTTATCTTTCTTCGTCATACGAGAGTATACTTTATATATTTATAAATAGAATCGATATTCACTTGTCATTTTTGAATCTAGATACAGAAATCTATTAAAGCTGCCTGTATATTTATATTGCAAAGGTACTTCTATTTCACGCTAGCTATTCTTACTTACAATACATAGAAAACATTCCATGTACCTTCATCCTTTGTATTCAATGTTGCCATGTAATATCGATCAACTCTTTACATAATTTTCTCTTTGTCATTTATCGTTTTCTTTTTTCATGGCTAAGATTGTTGGCATGCAAATCTAAATAGTTTAAATATATTAAAAAAAAGGTATTTTTTGACACCTTTATTAGATTTTTCATGAAAATATGCATTTAATGTTATATGTATTATTTTGATTCAATCATCCAGCTTCTGTACTGCATGCTACCTGCCTTTTGTTTCATTCTTATATTTGTTGGTTACCATTCAAGTTTATATATACCATTACTCATGCACGTGTACATAAAAAATGAACCATCTCACTTTTTTATAAAAGAAATCTTTTGATTAAAAAAGGGTAAAATTGGTTGGAACATAATTTTGATATATATAGGATTCAAACCTAAGACCTCTAAATCCAAGTACAAAGCACTTGTTTAATATGAGTATTTTTGTAATTTTAAAAGCTTCAAATGTAGCTATTCTCATTATATACACAACCGTTGGCGTATGCAAAGAAAATTGAGAGAAAATCTATTTGTTGTGATCAAACATTGGTCATATGCGTAGATAAAAGTCTCGGTGCTTATATATGCTTGCAGTTGTGCTTTGGTACCTTAGATCGTTATCTATTTCCATGATGAGGAAATTTAAATTTATTACGGTTAAGAGCAAAACTAGGAAGAGAGAAATCAAAAGTAAGGATTTGAACAAATTTCAATTTTGTTCATTATTAATTACTGAAATATTTCTTCAGTATTTTTTGATTTATTTTTGATAAATTATGGAAATTACAAAGAAGATGGGGAATGCAATAAATTTGGGAAGAAACTGTGGAAAATGACGTGTGATCGCGTAAAGTACAAAAACAATATGATTTATTTGCTTATTGATGGTTAAAGATGCAAAAGCAATTTTGTAATATAAAAAGCTTCATTTTATGCGTGCACATCCGTTGGACTTGTGTACAAAAACAGTGAGCAAACTAATATTTTGCAATTAAAGTTCTCAAATATGTTTATATTTGTCACCTCATTCGTCCTTAAAGCATATGTAGACACAAATGCTATTATGGACACATTTTTACAAATATTTAACAACAATGATCCATCATATTATACTATAATGTATAAAAAGACCATGTTACAATAGTCAATAGCAAAAAGCACCTCCCTGTCCTCTAAATTATGTTCCAAACGAAAAACCTCTCCTCCCCCCTTTAACCTTTTATCAATGTTAGCAACATCACATTCTTCTTTATTTTCATTTTTAGTACCATACTTTACCCAGATTAAGGAAGACTGAACAATCTGAAAGCCGATTAAAAGAACCTATATAAATATACATTCCATAAAATGAAATTTGTCATCAATCACTTGACTTGAAAGTCCATGATATATAACAGAACCCACACTCCTTGTTTAAATCATAATTTAATGTGTGGAAAATTAAATGAACATCCAAGTCATGTAACTAAAGGTATAATATTATATTCGAAGAACATCAGATGTCATCCAACCGCAAATACATCTAGTTTGAACATATATTGGTATCATTGCAATGACTGCAAGAAACAAATTAATGTTTCCATTCAATAATCCAAAAAACAGAAAAGTTACTTGTTGTGTGATCACTAAAGCATACAGATCTCTTATTACGCAATACGTAAAGTTTGACATAGTAAATGCAATGCTATAAAATTTGCTTCCACTTGTTAAAGAACTAAAATGCCTTCATGCTATAAACAAGGGTAGCTTATATGTAGCAAGACCCATATCTCTTGCCTCATTTTTCAAATGCCTAAAATGCCTCTTACGAATCCTTCGCTTACTCGGCAAAAATGCAAAAGAGAAGTTGCGTTAGATTTTTAATATTATATTTAGGATTACATAACATGTATATAATGGATGTGAGTCAACAGAGATAGAAAAATTAAAAAGAGTATTTTCGCGCGCGTGTGTGTACACACATATGTATACACACATAAATAGAAATATTTACACATAAATACATATATGGTTACAAATCCAGTTGAATAAGTTGTAATTTAGTATATCAATTTACACTTGAATAAATTGCATAATGATGAAAAAACTGAAATTAGTAATATAAGGAAGTACATGCTACCATGTGCCAATTAGTTCAAATTCCAACAAACAACTTATCCACAATAAAATCATATCCACAATAAAGCCAAAATAATAATCATATGTGTTTTTTCCTGATTTGGAATACCGAAAATACTTCAAAATGATTAGCAATTAAATAACTGTCAATGGAAATATTTGTTGGAATTCCCAATAGAAGTGTAAATGAAATACACTTGTCTCACATCGTCAAAACTAAAAAAAGCTAAGTATATGAATAACTTCCTAATGAAGGGGTTGGGGTCTTGGGGCACCCAAATGTTTGCTTCGTTGTGAGGAGGGAGATCACGCATCACCACCACACGCGCGCGTGCCGCCGCCGTCCATCCGATCGAACTGGGCTGGGCCGGGCTTGGGCTCGGGTTTGGATCTAATATGATCCTATTTTTACTATAAAATTGGGCCGGGTTTTCTGACAGTTGCAGGCTATACGAACAGGCGCGGATCTGTTCAGAAGCGGACGCGGATTGACTGAAAAGACATGGGCAAACGGATGCGAGTAGCAGCGGATGCGACCCTTCTGTTTTCACTAAAATAGAGATGGCAATAGTTGAACAATCAACAAAGGCTACTACTTACAACATGCCTAATCCTTCAAAGGAGATGGTGATGACTTCATAACATGGCAAAATCAAATGCTATTTTAACTAACAACACTTGGTCTGCAATGGTATCTCGAGGAGGAGGAATCGATTCCTGCACCAGGCAAGGAATCAAATGTTAATATGTGGAAGCATTTCGATTTTTTATGCAGAAACTATATTCTGAATTGTCTCGACAAGGTGTTATACAAAGTATATCAGCCTATAAAGATAGCAAAAGCACTCTGAAATGCACTTGCCACGAAGTACAAGATGCAGAATATCCGTCTTAAGAAATTCATTGTAGACAAATTCATGGACTACAAGATGGTTGACTCCAAACCGGCGACTGCTCAACTGCATGAATTGCAAATCATCATTCATAAACTCGAAGTAGAAGGTCATAAGGTTGGAGAACCGTTTTTGGTTGAAGCCATCAAGGAAAAACTGCCGCCATCATGGTGAGATTACCACAACTATCTAAAGCATAAGAAAAAGGAAATCTCTTTACAGGATCTCATAGTCTGACTAAAAATTGGGGCAGATAACCGTGGAGTTATAAAACCAAGCGAGGAGGCATTTGTGGCTGAAGGGTCAAAGACCAAAAACAAAAGGAAGAATTTACAGAAGAAAATGAAAGCTCCAGACAACAAACTAAAAACAACAAACGAACCAAAAAGTTTAGCGAGTGTTGGGTTTGTGGAAAGGTTGGACATGCCGCTAAAGATTGCAGACACAAAAAGGAACGCAACAAAGAGGCAAATATAGTAGACATCATGGAAGTAGACGAGTCCAACTTCTCGGCAGTTGTATCTGAATGCAATTTGGTTTAGAATCCTAACAATGGTGGGTAGACACAGACGCTACTCGTCATGTCTACTCTGACAAATCCATATTTTCTACATACTGGAAATTCGATCACGAAGAAAAATTTTATATGGGTATTTCTGCAGTATCCATGATCGAAGGCAGCGGCACAGTAATCCTCGAGTTTACTTCTGAAAAAACTGTCAAGTTGATTGACGTGCTCCACCTTCCAGACATACGGAAGAATCTCATCTCTGGTACAGTGCTATCAAAGAAAGGATTCAAAATAGTGTTCAGGTCAGATAAGATGGTTCTGTCCAAAGCTGGAATGTATATCAGAAGGGAATATTTATGCGATGGCTTATTTAAGGCAATTATAGCCGTTATCGGTAATAAAAATATGTATTTTGATTGTGCTATTAATAAAATTGAAGTTTCTTACTTGCTTGAGCATGAAATTTTACTATGGCATCATAGACTGGGACACATAAATTTTCGAAAAATGAAAACATTATCAAACTTGGGATTAATTCCGAAATTCCAAGTAGATAGGAACTACAAATGTAAGACATGTGTAGAAGAAAAAATGGTTAAAAAAAACCATTTCAATCTGTTGATAGAAGCACCGATTACAAATGTGATTTTAAATCATTACCTACAAGAGGTGGGAAAAGTATTTTATCACGTTTGTTCACGATTATACGCGATATTTCTATGTACATCTTTTGATTAGTAAAGATGAAGCAATTACATCATTTATAAAGTACAAGGATGAGGTAGAAAATTAGTTAAATAAAAAGATCAAGATATTGAGATCTAGTCGAGGTGGAGAATATGAAGCACCATTTGAATAGTTCTGTGCCGAAAATGGTATAATTCATCAAATAACATATTCATATTCACCACAACAAAATGGTGTAGCCGAAAGGACGACCAGAACGTTATAAGACATGATTAATGTCATGCTTTTAACCTTTGGTCTGCCGACAAACTTGTGGGAGGAAGCCTTAAATATGTCTAATCACATATTAAACAAAGTCCCTCACAATAAAATAGGACCAATTCCATATGAGATTTGGAAAGAACACAAAACAGGCTTTAAATGCGTCAAAGTGTGGGGGTGCTTGGCAAAAGTTCCAGTTCCGCCTCCCAAGAAAGTCAAACTTGGACCAAAAATAGTAGATTGTTACTATCTAGGGCCAGCCCAAAATAGTAGTGCCTACATATTTTTGGTATTCAAGTCTGATATAGCTGATATTAATGCAAATACAATCATGGAATCTAGAGATGCCTCATTTTGAAGACGTGTTCCCGCACAAAAGGAATGGAGGGAATAATTTCCCTAAAAGGACAAGAGAAGAATCAAGCAATTCACATGAAGATGAAACTCATCATGAGATTGAGGAAGTTGAACCAAGAAGAAGCGTATGGGCAAGAACTTTCAAGACATTTGGTTCGGATTTTTTCACATATGTGTTAGAATACGAACCTCAAAGATATAATGAAGCAATGTCATCTTCTGAATCTTCATATTGGAAAGAAGCAATCCAAAGTGAAATTGATTCAATTCTAAGTAATAAAACTTGCAAAATTGTTGATATTCCACCTGGAACAAAACCTATTGGCTGTAAATGGATTTTCAAGAAGAAAATGAAAGCAGATGGCTCTATAGACAAGTATAAAGCTAGATTAGTAGCAAAGGATATCGTCAAAAAGAAGGAGTAGACTTCTTTGATACATGTACGCCAGTAACACGAATAACCTCTATAAGAATGCTAATAGCAATTGCATCGATCTATAATCTAGAAATTCATCAAATATATGTAAAGACAACATTCTTAAATGGAGATCTCGATGAGGAGATCTACATGGAGCAACCTGAAGGTTTTGTTTCCAAAGGAAATGAAAACAAAGTCTATAGATTAGTAAAATCACTATACGGACTAAAACAAGCTCCAAAACAATGGCACGCAAAATTTGATAGTGTCATGATGTGAAATGTTTTTCGTATAAATGAATGCGATAAGTGTTTATTATAAACAAATTGGACAATCATATGTGATGATTTGTTTATATGTAGACGATATGTTAATATTTGGTCCAAATTCTATATGGGTAATTCTGCAGTATCCATGATCGTAAGCAGTGGCACAGTAATCCTCAAGTTTACTTCTGAAAAAACTGTCAAGATGTGCTCCACATTCCAGACATACGCAAGAATCTCATCTCTGGTGCAGTGCTATCAAAGAAAGGGTTCAAAATGGTGTTCGAATCAGACAAGATGGTTCTTCCCAAAGCTAGAATGTATATTGGAAGGGGATATTTATGTGATGGCCTATTTAAGGCAAATGTAGCCGTTATTGGCAATAAAACTATGTATTTTGATTGTGCTATTAATAAAATTGAAGTTTCTTACTTACTTGAGCATGAAATTTTACTATGGCATGTTAGATTGGGACATATAAATTTTCAAAAAATGAAAACATTATCAAACTTGGGATTAATTTCGAAATTCCAAGTAGATAAGAACTACAAATGCGAGACATGTGTAGAAGCAAAAATGGTTAAAAACCATTTCAATCTGTTGACAGAAGCACCGAACCACTAGGTTTGGTTCATACAGATTTATGTGATTTTAAATCGTTACGTACAAGAGGTAGGAAAAATACTTTATCACGTTTATTGACGGTTATACGCGCTATTGCTACGTATATCTTTTGAATAGTAAAGATGAAGCAATTACATCATTTATAAAGTACAAGGCTGAGGTAGAAAATTAGTTAAATAAAAAGATCAAGGTATTGAGATCTGATCGAGGTGGAGAATATGAAGCACCATTTGAACAGTTCTGTGCCGAAAATGGTATAATTCATCAAACAACAGCTTCGTATTCACCACAACAAAATAATGCAGTCGAAGGAAGAACAGAACGTTAAAAGACATGATTAATGCCATGCTTTTAACCTCTAGTCTACCGAAAAACTTGTGGGGGAAGCCTTAAATATGTCTAATCACATATTAAACAACGTCCCTCACAATAAAACGGGAACAATTCCATATGAGTGGAAAGGACATAAACCAAGCTTTAAATACGTTAATGTGTGGGGGTGCTTGGCAAAAGTTCCAATTCCGCCTCCCAAGAAAGTCAAACTTGGACCAAAAATAGTAGATTGTTACTATCTAGGGCCAGCCCAAAATAGTAGTGCCTGTAGATTTTTGGTATTCAAGTCTGATATAGCTGATATTCGTGTAAATACAATCGTGGAATCCAGAGATGCCTCATTCTTTGAAGACGTGTTCCCGCACAAAAGGAATGAAATGAATAATGTCCCTAAAAGGATAAGAGAAGAATCAAACAATTCACATGAAGATGAAACTCATCATGAGATTGAGGAAGTTGAACCAAGAAGAAGCGTAAGGGCAAGGACTTTCAAGACATTTGGTTTGGATTTTTTCATATATGTGTTAGAACACGAACCTTAAACGTACAAGGAAGCAATGTCATCTTCTGAATCTTCATGTTGGAAAGAAGCAATCCAAAGTGAAATTGATTTAATTTTAAGTAATAAAACTTGGAAAATTGTTGATATTCCACCTGGAACAAAGCCTATTGCTGTAAATGGATTTTCAATAAGAAAATGAAAGCAGATGGCTCTATCGACAAGTATAAAGCCAGATTAGTAGCCAAAGGATATCGTCAAAAAGGAGGAGTAGACTTCTTTGATACATATTCACCGGTAACACGAATAACCTCTATAAGAATGCTAATAACAATTACATCGATCTATAATCTAGAAATTCATCAAATGGATGTAAAGACAGCATTCGTAAATGGAGATCTCGATGTGGAGATCTACATGGAGCAACCTGAAGGTTTTGTTTCCCAAGGAAATGAAAACAAAGTCTATAGATTAGTAAAATCACTATACGGACTAAAACAAGTCCAAAACAATGGCACGCAAAATTTGATAGTGTCATGATGAGAAATGGTTTTCGTATAAATGAATACGATAAGTGTGTTTTTATAAACAAATTGGACAACCATATATGATGATTTGTTTATATGTAGACGATATGTTAATATTTGGTCCAAATACTGAGGTAATAGAGACTATAAAGAAGATGTTAATTAGCAATTTCGATATGAAAGACTTAGGAGTTGCAGATGTTATTTTGCGAGTCAAAATAATAAAAATACCTAATGATATTGAATTATCTCAGTCACACTATGTACACAAAGTGATTGAAAAATTTCAAAATTTTGGAATTAAAGGAGTAAAAACACCTTTTAATCCATCAGAAGTATTGCATAAAAACACTAATGAGAGTGTAATGCAACTGGAATACACTCGTTTAATAGGATGTCTCATGTATCTCATGAATTGCACAAGACCAGATATAGCTTATGCAATAAGTCGACTGAGCAGGTATACAGGCAATCCAGGAATGGAACACTGGAAAGCACTAATGAGAGTGCTTGGATATTTAAAAAATACCATAAATTATTCCTTACATTATGGAAAATATCCTGCCATCTTAGAAGGATATAGTGATGCAAACTGGATTTCTAATTCAGAGGAATCAAAATCAACGAGTGGTTATGTGTTTACCTTAGCAGGGGCAGCAGTGTCATGGAAATCTACTAAACAAACATGCATAGCTCGATCCACTATGGGATCGGAGTTCATCGCTTTAGATAAATCAGGCGAAGAAGCAGAATGGCTTCGTCATTTTTTAGAAGATATTCCATTTTGGCCTAAACCTATACCAGCCATATGCATACACTGTGATAACCAAGTTGCGCTAAGCAGAGCACACAACTTTGTGTATAATGGAAAGTCACGACACATTCGTCGACGCCATAACACGGTTAGGAAGTTACTCTTAAATGGAACTATTTCCATAGAGTATGTGAGAACAAATGATAACCCAGCGGATCCAATTACTAAAGGTTTATCGAGAGAAAAAATTGACTGCACATCAAAGAGAATAGGTTTAAAAGCCTAAACCAATAAGAGTTACCTTATACGGAAACCTATCCTAGCAACTGGAGATCCCACATACTAGGATCAATAGGCAAACCAGTTATGAGTAACTCAAGAAGCAATGCATTTTTTTGGACTTAGTCCTACTCCATTCCTATGGTGCAAAATATAATGCGTGCCTACAGAAGTAGTTAAAGGTTAAAACTATGTTTTTTAATGATGACCATATCTTGAAAATAACAAGTGGGGTATATGTAGGATACTCTTAATGGTTGCGATCACCTATGTTAGTGTGAGCTGGGTCGGCTCTAATAGAATATTAAAGGCTTATATTTTCTATAAACACTCGCAGAACCAAAAATTGTTCAGGACCAAAATGAACACAACAAAGAGATTGGATGAGAAGGGAATCATTGCTTCGTAAAGCTTATATACAATAAAGGCCGATGGTTCAAGATGAAATAATTCACCGATTAGCCAAATAGATCCGATAAGTTTTAACTAGGGAAAGTTCAAAGTGAAATATCTACTTATCCACGATAAAGCATGATTCCATATGTACTCTGTGATATTTCTCTTTGTGTGGGGGAAAAGTATATTATCATTTATGTGAGGGATTGTTGGAATTCCTAATAGAAGTGCAGATGAAATACACTTGTCCCACATCGCCAAAACTAAAAACAAAGCTAAGTATATGAATAGCTTCCTAATGAAGGGGTTAGGGCCTTGGGGCATCCAAATGTTTGCTTCATTGTGAGGAGGAAGATCATGCATCACCACCACACACGCGCGCGCGTCCCTCCGTCCGTCCGATCGAACTGGGCCGGGCCGACCTCAGGTTTGGGTTTGGGCTTAGATCTAATATGATCCTATTTTTACTGCAAAACCGGGTTGGGTTTTCTGACAGTCGCAGGCTATATGAATAGGTGCGGATCTGTTCAGAAGTGGACGCGATTGACTGAAGAGACACGGGGAACGGATGGGAGTAGCAGGCGAGTGCGAACCAACTGAAGAAGTGCAAGCGAACAGAAGGAGGTTTTACATGAACGGATGCGAGGAGCAGGCGGGTGCGATCCGTTAACGAACAGTAGCGGTAAAAAGGCACTGGGTGCGACCCGTCAAGCGGACGCGACTGTTTGAACGGATGCAAACGAAATTATAAATAGGAGAGAATACTGATCACATTCTCGTTCAGTTCCAATTCTATTTCTTCTTCTTCTCTACTGCTCTATACAGTAAATCACAGAGTTGACATACTCAATACAATCTTGTGCAGATTACATCTGTTGTATCTTGGGAGAATTTAAATAAAAATTCTTAAGGAAATTGTTTCGACAAGCCTCAGACGGAATATCCTTAGTTGGCTGGTCAGATTCTATTCTATTTGTATATTCTTATACATCATTATTTTATCTTCTTTGTTAACTACGTTGTGCTATTTTTACGATAGTATAATGATCTTGTTGTAATTTAATTACGACATTTTCATTGCTTAGATTAACTAATACAGACTTACAGAGTAGTGGAAATCTAATTAATATACTTGTTAAACGAGTTTATAATTGATTATTCTATGTTTTGGTATACTAGACGTATAACATCTTAAGAATTTTTCTGTTTTCACTAAAACAGAGATGGCAACAGTTGAACTATCAACAAAAGCTACTACTCACAACAGGCCTGATCCATTTAAAGGAGATGGTGATAACTTCATAACATGGCAAAATCAAATGCTATTTTATCTCACCACACTTAGTCTGCAACGGTATCTTGAGGAGGAGGAAGATTCTTACACCAAGCAAGGAATCAGATGTTGATATGTGGAAGCATTCCGATTTTTTATGTATAAACTATATTCTGAATTGTCTCGACAAGGTGCTATACAAAGTATATCAGCCTCTACAGACAGAAAAAGCAATCTGGAATGCACTTGCCACGAAGTACAAGACGTAGAATATCAGTCTAAAGAAATTCATTGTAGAAAAATTCATGAACTATAAGATGGTTGACTCCAAACCAGTGACTGCTCAACTGTATGAACTGCAAATCATCATTCATGAAGTCGAAGCAGAAGTTCACAAGGTTGGAGAATCGTTTTTAGTTGAAGCCATCATGGGAAAACTTCCACCGTCATGGAGGGTTAAAGACCAAAAATAAAAAGAAGAATTTTCATATGAAAAGGAAAGCTCCACACAAAAAACCAAAAGTCAACAAACGAACCAAAAAGTTTAATGGCGAGTGTTGGGTTTGTAGAAAGGTTGGACATGCCGCGAAAGATTGCAGACACAAAAAGGAACGCAACAAAGAGGCAAATATAGTAGACAGCATGGAAGTAGACGAGTCCAACTTCTCGGCAGTTGTATCTGAATGCAATTCGGTTCAGAATCCTAACCAATGGTGGGTAGACACAGGCGCTACTCATCGTGTCTGCTCTGACAAATCCATGTTTTCTACATACCGGAAATTCGATCACGAATAAAAACTCTATATGGGTAATTCTGCAGTATCGATGATCGAACGCAGTGGCATAGTAATCCTCAAGTTTACTTCTGGAAAAACTATTAAGTTGAATGACCTGCTCCACGTTCCAGACATACACAAGAATCTCATCTCTGGTGCAGTGCTATCAAAGAAAGGATTTAAAATGGTGTTCGATCCAGACAAGATGGTTCTGTCCAAAGCTGGAATGTATATCGGATGGGGATATTTATGTGATGGCCTATTTAAGGCAAACGTTGCCGTTATCGGCAATAAAATTATGTATACTGATTGTGCTATTAATAAAATTGAAGTTTCTTACTTTCTTGAGCATGAAATTTTACTATGGCATGATAGATTGGGACACATAAATTTTCGAAAAATGAAAACTTTATCAAACTTGGGATTAATTCCGAAATTCCAAGTAGATAAGAACTACAAATTTGAGACATGTGTAGAAGCAAAAATGGTAAATAAACCATTTCGATCTGTTGATAGAAGCACCGAACCACTAGGTTTGGTTCATACAGGTTTTGGTGATTTTAAATCGTTTCCTACAAGAGGTAGAAAAAAGTATTTTATCACGTTTATTGACGATTATACACGATATTACTATGTATATCTTTTGATTAGTAAAGATGAAGAAATTACATCATTTATAAAGTACAAGGCTGAGGTAGAAAATCAGTTAAATAAAAAGATCAAGATATTGAGATCTGATCGAGGTGGAGAATATGAAGCACCATTTGAATAGTTCTATGCCGAAAATGGTATAATTCATCAAACAACAGCTCCATATTCACCACAACAAAATGGTGTAGCTGAGAGGAAGAACACAACGTCAAAAGACATGATTAATGCCATGCTTTTAACCTCTGGTTTATCGAAAAACTTGTGGGGGAAGCTTTAAATATGTCTAATCACATATTAAACAAAGTCCCTCACAATAAAACAGGAACAATTCCATATGAGATTTGGAAAGGACACAAACCAAGCTTTAAATACATCAAAGTGTGGGGTTGTTTGGCAAAAGTTCCAGTTCCGCCTCCTAAGAAAGTCAAACTTGGACTAAAAACAGTAGATTGTTATTATCTAGGGCCAGCCCAAAATAGTAGTGCCTACAGATTTTTGGTATTCAAGTCTGATATAGCTGACATTCTTGTAAATACAATCATGGAATCTAGAGATACCTCATTCTTTGAAGACGTGTTCCCGTACAAAAGGAATGAAGGGAATAATGTCCTTAAAAGGACAAGAGAAGAATCAAGCAATTCACATGAAGATGAAACTCATCATGAGATTGAGGAAGTTGAACCAAGAAGAAGTATAAGGGCAAGGACTTCCAAGATATTTGGTTTGGATTTTTTCACATATGTGTTAGAACACAAACCGCAAACGTACAAGGAAGAAATGTCATCTTCTGAATCTTCATGTTAGAAAGAAGCAATCCATAGTGAAATTGATTCATTTCTAAGTAATAAAACTTGGGAAATTGTTGATATTCCACCTGGAATAAAACCTATAAGCTGTAAATGGATTTTCAAGAAGAAAATGAAAGCAGATGGCTCTATCGGCAAGTATAAAGCCAGGTTAGTAGTCAAAGGATATCGTCAAAAAGAAGGAGTACACTTCTTTGATACATATTTGTCGGTAACACGAATAACCTCTATAAGAATGCTAATAGCAATTGCATCGATCTATAATCTAGAAATTCATCAAATGGATGTAAAGACAGCATTCTTAAATGGAGATCTCGATGAAGAGATCTTCTTGGAGCAACCTGAAGGTTTTGCTTCCAAAGGAAATGAAAAAAAAAGTCTGTAGATTAGTAAAATCACTATACGGACGAAAACAAGCTCCAAAAAATTGGCACGCAAAATTTGATAGTGTCATGAGGAGAAATGGCTTTCGTATAAATGAATGTGATAAGTGTGTTTATTATAAACAAATTGGACAATCATTTGTGATGATTTGTTTATATGTAGTCGATATGTTAATATTTGGTCCAAATACTCAGGTAATAGAGACCATAAAGAAGATGTTAATTAGAAATTTCGATATGAAAGACATAGGAGTTGCAGACGTTATTTTGGAAATCAAAATAATAAGAACGCCTAATGGCAGTCACACTATGTACACAAGGTGATTAAAAAATTTCAAAATTTTGGAATTAATGGAGTAAAAACACCTTTTAATCCATCAGAAGTATTGCATAAAAATACTAATGAGAGTGTAATGCAACTGGAATACTCCCGTGTAATAGGATGTCTCATGTATCTCACGAATTTCACAAGACCAGATATAGCTTATGCAGTAAGTCGACTGAGCAGGTATACAAGCAATCTAGAAAAGGAATACTGAAAAGCACTGATGAGGTTGCTTGGATATTTAAAAAATACCACAAATTATTCCTTACATTATGGAAAATATCCTACCGTCTTAGAAGGATATGGTGATGCAAATTGGATTGCTGATTCAGATGAATCAAAATCAACGAGTGGTTATGTGTTTACCTTAGCAGGGGCAGCAGTGTCATGGAAATCTACTAAACAAATATGCATGGCTCAATCCTTTATGGAATCGGAGTTCATCGCTTTAGATAAAGCAGGAAAGAAGCAGAATGGATATGTCATTTTTTAGAAGATATTCCATTTTGGCCTAAACCTGTACCGGTCATATGCATACACTGTGATAACCAAATTGCGCTAAGCAGAGCGCACAACTTTGTGCATAATGGAAAGTCACGACACATTCGTCGGCGCCTAGATTATGTGAGAACAAATGATAACCTAGCAGATCCATTTACTAAAGGTTTATTGAGAGAGAAAATTGACTGTGCATCGAGGAGAATGGGTTTAAAAGCCTAAATCAACAAGAGTTACCTTATACGAAAACCAATCCTAGAAACTGGAGATCCCATGGACTAGGATCAATAGGCAAACCAATTATGACTAACACAAGAAGCAATGCATTTGCTTGGACTTAGTCCTAATCCATTCCTATGGTGCAAAATATGATGCGATCCTACAGAAGTAGTTAAAGGTTAAAACTATGTTTTTTAATGATGACCATATCTTGAAAATAACAGGTGGGGTATATGTAGGATACTCTTAATGGTTGCGATCACCTATGTTAGTGTGAGCTGGGTTGGCTCTATGAAAATATTAAAGGCTTATATTTTCTATAAACAATCGCAGAACCAAAAATTGTTCAGGACCAAAATGAACACAACCAAGAGATTGGATGAGAAGGGAATCAATGCTTCATAAAGCTTGTTGTCTGGATATACAATAAGAGCCGATGTTCAAGATGAAATAATTCACCGATTAGCCAGGTTGATCCGATAAGTTTTAACTATGGAAAGTTAAAAGTGAAATATCTACTTATCCACGATAAAGCATGATTCCATTTGTACTCTATGGTATTTCGCTTTGTGTGGGGGAAAAGTATATTATCATTTATGTGGGGGATTATTGAAATTCCTAATAGAAGTGTAAATGAAATACACTTGTCCCACATCGCCAAAACTAGAAACAAAGCTAAGTATATGATAGCTTCCTAATGAAGGGGTTGGGGCACCCAAATGTTTACTTCGTTGTGAGGAGGGAGATCATGCATCACCACCACACATGTGCGCGCGCCCCCGCCGTCTGTCCGACCGAACCGGGCCTGGCTCGGGTTTGGGTTTGGATTTGGGTTTGGATCTAATATGATCCTATTTTTACTGTAAAACTAGGCCGGGTTTTCTGACAGTTGCAGGCTATATGGACAGGTGTGGATCTGCTCAGAAGCGGACGCGGATTGACTTAAGAGACACAAGCGAACAGATGCGAGTAGCAGGCGAGTGCGACTCGACTGAAGAAGCACGGGCGAACGGAAGCAGGTGCGACACGAACGGAAGCAAGGAGCAGGCAGGTGCGACCCATTAACGAACAGTTGTAGTTAAAAGCAACGGGTGCAACCCGTCAAGCGGACGCGACTGTTTGAAGGGATGTGGACTTAATTATAAATAGGAGAGAATACTGATCACATTCTCATTCAATTCCAATTCTATTTCTTCTTCTTCTCTACCACTCTAAATAGTAAATCATAGAGTTGACATACACATTACAATCTCGTGCAGATTACGTCTGTTGTATCTTGGGAGAATTAAAATAAAAATTCTTAGGGAAATTGTTTCGAAAAGCCTCGGACGGAATTTCCTTAGTTAACTGGTCATATTCTAGTCTATTTGTATATTCTTATACATCATTCTTTTATCTTCTTTGTTAACTACGTTGTGCTACTTTTACTATAGTATAACGTTGTTGTTGTAATTTAATTACGACATTCCCATTGCTTAAATTAGCTAATACAAACTTCTAGAGTAGTGGAAATCTAATTAATAAACTTGTGAGAAGAGTTTATAATTGATTATTCTTTGTTTTGGTATACTAGACGTATAACATTTTAAAAAAAATTCTGTTTTCACTAAAACAGAGATGGCAATAGTTGAACCATCAATAAAGGCTACTACTCACAACATGCCTGATCCTTTCAAAGGAGATGGTGATGACTTCATAACATGGCAAAATCAAATGCTATTTTATCTCACCACACTTGATCTGCAACGGTATCTTGAGGAGGAGGAACCAATTCCTGCACCAGGCAAAGAATCAGATGTTGATATGTGGAAGCATTCCATTTTTTATGCAGAAACTATATTCTGAATTGTCTCGACAAGGTGCTATACAAAGTCTATCAGCCTATAAAGACAGCAAAAGCACTTTGGAATGCACTTGCCATGAAGTACAAGACGCAGAATATGAGTCTGAAGAAATTCATTGTAGACAAATTCATGGACTAGAAGATGGTTGACTCCAAACCAGTGACTGCTCAACTGCATGAACTACAAATCATCATTCATGAACTCGAAGCAGAAGGTTATAAGCTTGGAGAATCGTTTTTGGTTGAAGCCATCACGGGAAAACTGCCGCCGTCATGGAGAGATTACCGCAACTATCTAAAGCACAAGAAAAAGGAAATCTCTTTATAGGATCTCATAGTCCGACTAAAAATTGAGGCAGATAAACGTGGAGCTACAAAACCAAGCGAGGAGGCATTTGTGGCTGAAGGGTCAAAGACCAAAAACAAAAACAAAAATTTCCAAAAGAAAAGGAAACCAAAAGACAACAAACGAACCAAAAAGTTTAATGGCAGTGTTGGGTTTGTGGAAAGGTTGGACATGCCGTTAAAGATTGCAGACACAAAAATAAAAGCAACAAAGAGGCAAATATAATAGACAAAATGGAAGTAGACGAGTCCAACTTCTCGGCAGTTGTATCTGAATGCAATTTGCCTCAAAATCCTAACCAATGATGGGTAGACACAGGCGCTACTCGTCATGTCTGCTCTGACAAATCCACGTTTTCTATATACTGGAAATTCGATCACGAAGAAAAACTCTATATGGGTAATTCTACAGTATCCATGATTGAAAGCAGTGGCATAGTAATCCTCAAGTTTACTTCTGAAAAAACTGTCAAGTTGAATGACGTGCTCCACGTTCCGGATATACGTAAGATTCTCAACTCTGGTGCAATGCAATCAAAGAAAGGATTCAAAATAGTGTTCGAGTCAGATAAGATGGTTCTGTCCAAAGCTGGAATGTATATCGGAAGGGGATATTTATGTGATGGCTTATTTAAGGCAAATGTAGCCGTTATCGGCAATAAACTATGTATTCTGATTGTGCTATTAATAAAATTGAAGTTTCTTACTTGCTTGAGCACGAAATTTTACTAGGGCATCATAGATTGGGACACATAAATTTTTGAAAAATGAAAACATTATCAAACTTGGGATTTATTCCGAAATTCCAAGTAGATAGGACTACAAATGTGAGACATGTGTAGAAGCAAAAATGGTTAAAAAAAACCATTTTAATCTGTTGATAGAAGCACCGAACCATTAGGTTTGGTTCATACAGATTTATGTGATTTTAAATCGTTACCTACAAGCAGTGGGAAAAAGTACTTTATCACTTTTATTGACGATTATACGCGCTATTGCTATGTATATCTTTTGAATAGTAAAGATGAAGCAATTACATCATTTATAAAATACAAGGCTGAGGTAGAAAATCAGTTAAATAAAAAGATCAAGATACTGAGATCTGATCGAGGTGGAGGATATGAAGCACCATTTGAACAGTTCTGTGCCGAAAATGGTATAATTCATCAAACAACGGCTCCATATTCACTACAACAAAATGGTGTAGCCGAGAGGAAGAACAGAACGTTAAAATACATGATTAATGTCATGCTTTTAACCTTTGGTCTACCGATAAACTTGTGGGGGAAAGCCGTAAATATGTCTAATCACATATTAAACAAAATCCCTCACAATAAAACAAGAACAATCCCATATGAGATTTGGAAAGGACACAAACCAAGCTTTAAATACGTTAAAGTGTGGGGGTGCTGGGAAAAAGTTCCAGTTCCGCCTCCCAAGAAAGTCAAACTTTGACCAAAAACAGTAGATTGTTACTATCTAGGGCCAACCCAAAATAGTATTGCCTATAGATTTTTGGTATTCAAGTATGATATAACTGATATTCATGTAAATACAACCATGGAATCTAGAGATGCCTCATTCTTTGGAGACGTGTTCCCGCATAAAAGGAATGAAGGGAATAATGTCCCTAAAAGGACAAGAGAAGAATCAAGCAGTTCACATGAAGATGAAACTCATCATGAGATTTAGAAAGTTGAACCAAGAAGAAGCGTAAGGGCAAGGACTTCCAAGACATTTGGTTTAGATTTTTTCACATACGTGTTAGAACATGAACCTCAAACGTACAAGGAAGCAATGTCATCTTCTGAATCTTCACGTTGGAAAGAAGCAATGCAAAGTGAAATTGATTCAATTCGAAGTAACAAAACTTGGGAAATTGTTGATATTCCACTTGCAATAAAACCTATTGGCTGTAAATGGATTCTCCAGAAGAAAATGAAAGCAGATGACTTTATCGACAAGTATAAAGCCAGATTAGTAGCCAAAGGATATCCTTAAAAAGGAGTAGACTTCTTTGATACATATTCGCCGGTAACCCGAATAACCTCTATAAAAATGCTAATAGCAATTGCATCGATCTATAATCAGAAATTCATCAAATAGAATGAAATACAGCATTCTTAAATGGAGATCTCGATGAGGAGATCTACATGAAGCAACCTGAAGGTTTTATTTCCAAAGGAAATGAAAAAAAATCTATAGATTAGTAAAATCACTATACAGACTAAAACAAGCACCAAAACAATGGCAGGCAAAATTTGACAGTGTCATGATGAGAAATAGTTTTCATACAAATGAATGCGATAAGCGCGCTTATTATAAACAAATTGGACAATCATATGTGATGATTTGTTAATATGTAGACGATATGTTAATATTTGGTCCAAATACTTCGGTAATAGAGACCATAAAGAAGATGTTAATTTGCAATTTCGATATGGAAGACTTAGGAGTGGCAGACTTATTTTGGGAATCAAAATAATAAGAATACCTAATGCAATTGAATTATCTTAGTCACACTATGTACGCAAAGTGATTTGAATTTTTTTAAAATTTGGAATTAAAGGAGTAAATTCACCTTTTAATCCATCAGAAGTATTGCATAAAAACACTAATGAGAGTGTAATGCAACTGGAATACTCTCGGGTAATAGGATGTCTCATGTATCTCACAAATTGCACAAGACCAGGTATAGCTTATGTAGTAAGTCGACTGAGCAGGTATACAAGCAATCTAGGAAAGAAATACTGAAAAGCACTAATGGGAGTGCTTGGATATTTAAAAAATACCATAAATTATTCCTTACATTATGGAAAATATCCTCTTATCTTAGAAGGATATGGTGATGCAAACTGGATTGCTGATTCAGATGAATCAAAATCAACGTGTGGTTATGTGCTTACCTTAGCAGGGGCTCTTAAATGGGACTGTTTGCATAGATTATGTGAGAACAAATGATAACCTAGCGGATCCATTTACTAAAGGTTTATCGAGAGAGAAAATTGACTGCACATCGAGGGGAATGGGTTTAAAAGCCTAAACCAACAAGAATTACCTTATACAGAAACCTATCTTACCAACTGGAGATCCCACGGACTAGGATCAATAGGAAAACCAGTTATGAGTAACTCAAGAAGCAATGCATTTGTTTGTACTTAGTCCTACTCCATTCCTACGGTGCAAAATATAATGCGTGCCTAAAGAAGTAGTTAAAGGTAAAAACTATGTTTTATAATGATGACCATATCTTGAAAATAACAAGTGGGGTATATGCAGGATACTCTTAATGGTTGTGATCACCTATGTTAGTGTGAGCTGGGTCGGCTCTATGAGAATATTAAAGGCTTATATTTTTTATAAACACTCGTAGAACCAAAAATTGTTCAGGACCAAAATGAACACAACCAAGTGATTGGATGAGAAGGGAATCAATGCTTCGTGAAGCTTATTTTCTGGATATACAATAAAGGCCGATGGTTCAAGATGAAATAATTCGCCGATTAGCCAAGTAGATCCGATAAGTTTTAAATTGGGACAGTTCAAAGTGAAATATCTACTTATCCACGATAAAGCATGATTCCATACGTACTCTGTGATATTTCGCTTTATGTGGGGAAAAGTATATTATCATTTATGTGAGGGATTTTTGAATTCCTAAATGAAGTGTAAATGAAATACACTTGTCCCACATTACCAAAACTAAAAACAAAGCTAAGTATATTAATAGCTTCCTAATGAAGGGATTGGGGCCTTGGGGAACCCAAACGTTTGCTTTGTTGTGAGGAGGGAGATCATGCATCACTACCAAACACGCGTGCGCCGCCGCTGTCTGCCCGACCGAACCGGGCCGGGGCCAGGTTTGGGTTTGGATCTAATACGATACTTATTTTACTACATACTTGGTCGGGTTTTTGACAGTTGCAGGCTATACAAATAGGTGCGGATCTGTTCAAAAGTGGACGCGGAATGACTGAAGAGACACGGGTGAACGGATGCAAGTAGCAGGCGGGTGCGACCCGACTGAAGAAGCACGGGCGAACCGAAGCAGATGCGACACGAACGGACGTGAGGAGCAGGCGGGTGCGACCCGTTAACGAACAGTAGCAGTTAAAAGGCACCGGGTGCGACCCGTCAAGCGGACGCGACTGTTTGAAGGGATGGTGACGAAATTATAAGTAGAAGAGAATACTGATCACATTCTCATTCAATTCCAATTCTATTTCTTCTTCTTCTCTACTGCTCTATACAGCAAATCACAGAGTTGACATACTCATTACAATCTCATGCAGATTACGTCTGTTGTATCTTGGGAGAATTTAAATAAAAATTCTTAAGGAAATTTTTTCGACATGCCTCAGACGGAATTTCCTTAGTTAACTTGTCAGATTCTAGTCTATTTGTATATTCTTATGCATCATTCTTTTATCTTCTTTGTTAAATACGTTGTGCTATTTTTACGATGGTATAACGTTGTTGTTGTAATTTAATTACGACATTCCCATTGCTTAAATTAGCTAATACAGACTTCCAGAGTAGTGGAAATCTGATTAATAAACTTGTGAGACGAGTTTATAATTGATTATTCTCTGCTTTGGTATACTAGACGTATAACAATGCTTATTTAAATTCAATGAATAGAAATTTCAAAATGCATTTGGTTATATAATTCTCTGATTAATATGTTTTTTTTTGTATTTCAAACTACTTATTAATATGTACAACATGCAATTAAAAATCTTAAACTATACTTTCTAGATACATGAGAATGGTCCAAACAAAAACGTTTTTTTACTTTCATTTCTTTTTCTCTATAAGAACGCTATTGTAGGTCAAATTGATCCATATCAAATTTAACACACATACATATATAATTTTGTATCATCATGGTCTTATAATACACTATAGTTCTTATAATACACTATAGTTGATAATGGGAATCTATACACATAAGTAAAATACAAAGAATTATTCCCACTCACCTTAGTCATATTTATCAATAGTCCAAAGACTCCAAACGCCAACAGTAGCAATGTCATATTGTAGAAAATATCGATATGATCGCAATGGAGAAAACTGAAGCTCGATTGAACATTGTTTACAGAAGATGTGAATTTCATAAGAATGTGAATTATATTAGCTAATTAATTAACTAAATTAATTAATAATTAACTTAATTATCATACAATCTTCTTCCTCTTTATTAAACTCTAGCCTAGCAACCCATTTACGCTGACTTCTTCCACTGTGCTCAGCTCTGATCACCAAAGTAGCATCAAATCGTCACCATCATTCATCTCTTTCTGGCGCTGAGTTTGACCGTGCCACCATCACCACCTCTAGTCCCTCCAATCAAATTATGACCAATGCCCTAGCGCACATCGCATCTTCCCAAATGCTGCCGCACGTCACCAGAGCACCATCATCCAATGCATATTTTCCATAGAAGTCCAATGTCGCCGCCTTCATGGCCTCTACCGGCCTGTAGCATCATCATTTCCTATTCAAAGTTGCGCATTTAGGGTCGGCTGCCCTTTTTTAGAAAGGTATTAAAAAATTAGGGTATTGATCATATAAAATGTCGAACAATTAAATGAATTTAGATGTTAAACTAACCAAGGTCCGAGCATAAGAATTTGAAAAGTGGCATCCATCTTCTCAAGCTGACCTGATGCTGGTGTTCACTTTTATACATACCAATATGAGAAGTACAGTGGAAATAAAGAGTTTAGGATGTAAATAAATGGACGATTTATTGAATATTATAATCGAAAAAGGTGAAGGCGGTAGGATAAAATTTTATTGGAAACATGGATGGTGAATTTAGTTCATGAGAGCAGTGGAAAACACCACTTAGCTTTATTAAAATGTGGGGTAAGTGTTGACAAATATATCGTCTTTTGGGTCATTGTTTATGAGGGCGATTTAGTCATTTCAAAAGATTCAAATGAGGGTATCCTTATTATATATGAATTATATATATCATTTACATCATGCACTCTTAGTGTATGCCTTAGTTTTAATTTGATAGTCACTTGGCAGCAGATGTAAATCTCATTCAATTCTAGGTTACCTGATTATTTGTTTTATAGTAACTTGGTAGTAGAATTGTTTTCAGTAGTACAGACATTATTTATTTTGTATGTCATCAATCATATATAATACCCCTTTAGTCAATGTAAACTGATGTTGCTCTTTATTCCTAGGTCCCTAGGCTTTGTGCCTGTTGTTGTATTTGATTGCACACATCTAAATTTATAAAAGAATTTACTTATGAATTTTTCAAAACGTGCCTATTTTAACTTCCATAAATCCCATTTTAACAAAATGGTTATAATAAATATTACAATATGCTTTATTTTACTTTAAAGTATACTTTCTACCAATTCCCATTCTATTATATACACACTACAGCCTTTATTTTATTTTTTAATCTTTGGTAGGAGACCCAGTTCATAATACGGCAAACATAGCTAAGCTTGAATTCAAAGCATTGGACATATCTGGAGACAACTATTTGTCATGGATACTGGATGCTAGATCCACTTGCAATCTCAACGCTTAGAAAATGCCATTAAAACGGTAATAATATGTCCTAGCTGAACAATGCAAAGGCTCTGATATTTTTAAGTCGTCACATCCACGATGATCTAAATATAGAATATTTAACGGAAAATGATCCTCTGCACTAATGAAACTCCTTGAAGGAGCGTTATGACTACCAAAAGACGGTCATACTTCCAAATCCTAAGCAAGGATGGTTGATCCTGAGGTTTCAAGACTTCAAATCTGTAAGGGAATATAATTCTGCTATGGTTAGTATTACTTTTGAACTGAAATTATATGGAGAAAAGGTAGATGATGCACAAATGCTTGAAAAGACGTTTTCAAAGTTTCATGCCTTGAACATACTTCTACAGCAGCAATATCGTGAACGTCATTTTACAAAATGATCTGAACTCATAAAGTGTTTATTAATTGCTGAGCAAAACAATGAATTGCTTATTAAAAATTACTTCTTAAGACCAACTGATTCAGCTGCGTTATCAGAAGTTAATACTAATTTTTTCCACTTCGAAAGAGGCAGAAGTCAAGGTAGAGGACGTGATCGTGGCCGTTGATGTGGATATAACACAAATAGAGGCGGTTATGGTGGTTTTAAAGGCAACAAAACTACCACTTTTAAAAAGCAACAAAAGAAAATGAGCCTGAAAAGACTAATGATTTTACTACAGAAAATAAAAAGCACTATGAGGAAGTTTATTGTAGATGTGGACGCTCTGGTCATTTTAATGTACATGTAGATCATCAAAGAAAACAGTTGAAGAATACCAACGTTCGAAGAATATTGAAACAAATAACATTGAAGGATTGTTTGATAACACTAACTTGAAGTTAGATGAGTTCTTTAAAGATGATGATGGAAATTTCATAAATAATGAAAATCTCAGTGCGATGATTGATGATATGACCGATCTGGCCAACTAGAAGTAGCTTGAAGCTTGTTGTGTGGTTTTTCTATTTTATTTTAGTTAGTTTAAAGTTGATATTTGTTTGTTTTATTAGAATTAGTTGAAATAATGTGTACTGATGGATATTGATTTGAATTAGTAGTTTGCTTTGCATCCTTTTTAGAAAACATTAGCATTTATTTATGTTCAAAATTATTTTCAATAATTGACTAACTATATTCTCTTTAATTCTTAAGGCATGGACCATCAATATTTAGATGATGATATATGTCTACTAGACAATGCAACTACTCATACGATTTTGAAAAACCAGAAGTTTATCTCTGAATTATCTGAAAATATTTCAGCTAAAGTTTCCACTATAGCTGGATATGCTAATATAATTGATAGGTCCAAAAGAGCCCATATAGTATTACCAAATGGTACACATGTCTTCATACAACATGCATTATCCTCAAGCTATTCTAAAATAAATCTGCTAAGTTTTAAGGATATAAGAATGAATGGTTATCATATTGAAACTATAAATGAAAATAATAAAGAATATTTTTGTATCATTTCTAGAATCGAAAGCCAAAAGCTTATTTTGGAAAAATTTGGAACAATTTCGACTGGATTATATTTTATAAAAATTGGCATATATGAATCTCATTCTATAAACATGAGCCAGAAGCTCACAAATACAAAGACATTGATTCTCTGGCATGATTGCTTGGGTCATCCTAGGTCAACCATGATGCGTAAAATTGCTAAAAATTCAAATGGACATGATATATCAAACCAATTGAATTTACCAAGTGATTACTTATGTGCTCCACGTGCATAAGGAAAATTAATCACTTCACCTTCATATAGTAAAATCACTTCTGAATCTCCAATATTTCTACGAAGAATTCAAGGTGATATATATGGCCCAATCCACCCAAAACGTGTGCTATTTAAATATTTTATGGTACTAATTGATGCATCAACTCATTGGTCACATGTATGTTTGCTTTCTATAAGAAACATGACACTTGCTAAATTACTTGCTCAAATAATCAAATTAAGAGCACACTTCCCTGACCATCAGATTAAATCAATTCAACTAGATAATGCAGGAGAGTTTACTTCTCAAGTATTTGGTGATTATTATCTATCATTGGAAATTGAAGTTGAACATTTAGTAGCTCATGTTCACACTCAAAATGATCTAGCAGAATCATTAATTAAGTGTTTGCAACTTATTACTAGACCATTGCTTATGCAATCAAAGCTACCTGTTTCAGCTTGAGGACATGCAATTTTGCATGCATCAAACTTGATTAAAATTAGACCAATGGCTTATCATTAATTTTCACCACCGGATCCCAACCAAATATTTCACATTTACGAAAAATTTAGTTTCGCTGTGCATGTGCCAATTATTCCCCCACTTCATACTAAAATAGGTCCTTAACATTGACTGGGAATTTATGTGGGATTTGATACACCTTTGATAATTCATTATCTTGAACCTCTCATGGGTGATGTCTTTGCTGCAAGATTCTCATACTATAAATTTGATAAGACAATTTTCCCACCACTAAGGGGAGGAAAGACCATTTCAGTAGAACGATGTGAAATATCATGGAATAATCCATCTATGTCTCATTTGGATCCGCGTACCAAACAGTGCCAATATGAGGTACAAATAATTTTGCAACTTTAGAATATCGCAGATCAAATGCCTGATGCATTTAGTGATGCTGCAAAAATAACTAAATCTCACATTCCAGCAGCAAATACACCAGATAGAATTGAATCCTAGAAGGACCAAAAGCAGCAAATGAATCTAAAGCAAGACAAAAGCGTGGAAGACAAATTGGTTCAAAAAACTTGGCGCCTAGAAAAAGAAAGTCTAACAAAAAATCATCAATTGATAAACTTCCCAAAGAGGTTATAAATGATCTAAAAGATAACTTGAATGAAAATCTCAATTCTTCTAAAAATGCCGAAGAAACTATTATACCAGAAGAAATAATAGAAACTTCCAAAAATAAATACCTAATAATAATGAGATCTCAATATTTTATATAAACTACGGAGAAACGTGGGATCAAAGTAAAATAATAATTAATGATGCATTCTCATTTGTGGTAGCTACTGAAATAAATAAAAGCCATGACTATAATGAGAATAATGATAATGAACTAACTAGCATAAATGAATGTAGAAAAAGACATGATTGTCCAAAATAGAAAGATGCTATCCAAGTTGAACTAGATTCACTTCAAAAACATAGTGTGTTTGGACCAGTAGAGAAAACACCAGAAAATGTTAAACAGTAGGTTATACATGGGTATTCGTTAGAAAATGAAACGATAAAAATAAAGTTGTAAGATACAAGGCACGACTTGTCGCAAAAGGTTTTTTACAGAGACCGGGTTTTGATTTTAAAGAAACATATTATTCTGTTATGGATGTCATAACATTTTGATACTTGATAAGCCTTGTAGTTTCTAAAAGACTAGATGTAAGATTAACTGATGTTGCGACAGCTTGTCTTTATGGTGAATTAGATACCAGTATTTACATGAAGATCCGAGATGGATATAGGTTGCCTGAAGAAAAATCAAAGTCGATATACTCATTAAAATTGAGACGATCACTATATGGTTTGAAACAATCTGGAAGAATGTGGTATAATCATTTTAGTGAATATTTGGTAAAAGCCGGATATAAAAACAACCTCATTTATCCATGTGTCTTTATAAAGAAACTGGTAAAGTGATTTGTTATTTTAATAGTTTATGTTGATGATATAAATTTGATTGGGAGTCCCGAAGAGATTGATGAAATGATAAATTACTTAAAGAAAGAATTTGAAATGAAAGAACTTGGCAAAACTAAATATTGTCTCGGTCTACAAAGCAGCATAGTGCTAATGGCATGCTGATCCATCAGTCAAACTACATTGAGAAAGTCCTGAAGCGTTTTCAAATGGATAAAGCATATCCACTATGTATGCATTTGGTTGCAGATCTTTAGATATTAAAATGGAACTTACCGCCCAAAAGAAGATGATAAAATGTGATTGGTCCAGAAGTACCATATCTCAGTGCCATTGGTGCATCATTAATTTTAGCCCAATGCACGAGACCATATATTACATTCTTAGTAAATCTTCTAGCAAGATACAGCTCAACACCAATGAAAAGACACTGGAATGGTATAAAACATATCATGAGATATCTTAGTGGAACGAAAAATTTAGGCTTGTTTTATTCTGACATAGTTAATAACCCAAATCTAGTTTGCTATGTTGATGCAAGTTATCTTTCTGATCCATATAAAGCAAGATAACAAACTGGATATGTGTTTAGTAACAGTAATGCAGCTATTTCATGACATCTACGAAGCAAACATTGGTAGCAACATCTCATTCTGAAATATCGTCACAACATGAAGCAAGTCAAGAATGTATTTGGTTAAGATCATTAATTGAACATATTCGAAATATGTGTCAATTCCCCTCAGCTATAACTATTATTTATAAAGGCAATGCAGCTTGCGTAGTTCAGATTCAGGCAGGTTATATCAAAGGTGATAGGACGAAACACATTTCTCCTAAGTTTTTCTTCACACTTGAACTACAAAAGGACAAAAAAATAGAGGTGAAACGAATCCAATTCCAAGAAAATCCAAAAGATCTATTCACAACCAAAATCAATGTTTCAGAAGATGGTATATAAAACTGGTATGCATCAACAGACTAGCTGAATAATGCATTATAAATCAGGGGAAGCATTCAAAAGTATGCTATAGTGTACTCTTTTTCCTTCACTAATATTTTTCCCATTTTGTTTTTGTTAGCAAGGTTTTGATGAGGCATTATTGATCCAGAAGCATCAACCCGCGTGATAACATTGTATAATATGTTACCTAAAAGATGAAATAAAAGTGCACTATATGATTTTCCCCCTGGCTTTTCATAATATAGGCTTTCAATGAGGCAATCATTATCATACACATACTCAAGTGGGAGTGTTGTAATATATATTAGTAATATGGGTGAATATGCTAAATGACAAAGGACATTATAATAATCTCTGTTGCATTTGGAGTCTATAAATAGAGAGCTCATTTGTATTATAATTACATCTGAATATATAATAAAAGTGTCTTCTCTCTAATGCCCTCTGTTCTCTTTATTTTATAACAAGACGTACTGAATTTGTGCTCATCATAAGATGAATGTGAAAAAGTAGTACAACTCCTTTATTCATCTTATACCAGTTAGGTAGTGTGTTAAGCAGTGATGAATAATCAAGTAAAACAGATTTTCTCGTGATTAGATAGGTAATATGCTATAATGGGTATATATGTTTAGTCAATATATTTCAACTTTTTTGTGACAAACAATATTTGAATCCTTATCTGATAGGACGACTTCATTTTTCTAGGTAGTCCTAATACAATCAGATGAAATATTGGAAAATAAGTGGCAAACATGTACACAATCAAATACTTTTTTCTAAAAAAATAGCATAAAAATTAGAGGTTTGAACTGAGCATAACAAAAAATGCATACAGTTCAAACTAGACCCGTCAAACAGATGGATTTGGGTCAAAATAGGTTGGATCGATTTTGACCCAACCCATTTATGATCCTTTTTTTAACCTATTTACTTAGGCTGTCAACAGATGCTTTCGGATGCAGATAGCATCATATCCGCATCTGCATCCGAAATTAATTTCGGACAGCGGATATCCACATCTGTGGATACGGACGGATATCGAATAATTATCCTATCCACTAACGACCAATAAATCAAGAATTGTAAAAGAAAAATTTACGTCTAACATAGACATTTTTCGGTCCCGTTGATTATAAAAGTGTTAAAATTTAATGAATATGATGATAATAAATAGTTTCAAGCAGTTAATAAGCATCAAATGGTATAATATAAACTACCAACTTAACAAAATAATAAATAAATATCTTTCACAGCACTAAAATGCACATGATTTGAACTACAATTTTGACAAAAATCAGACAGATAATTTTCACATGTGAATGTCTTCGTAATCGTATCTGCATCCATTTTTTCGTATATCGGATATTTATCCGCTTTTCGGATGCAGATGCAAACGGATTTCGGATTTCTCGGGTATCCATTGGCAGCCTTACATTTAGTACATGCATCAATCTTATCCAACCCATTTAAGCGGGTTACCCATTTAACTCGTTTAAAAATTTAAATTTGATTTGACTAACAAAAATCATATATATATATATAATAGTTCTAATTCTAATTTTAACGTTTTGAATTTCAGTAAAAATCAAAATTTCAAAATTTAAAATTTTAATTTTTATGTTTGAATTTCGATAAAAATCAAAATTTCAAAATTTAAAGTTTAAAATTTTAATTCTAATTTTCATCAAAATTCAAATATGAGGATGTAATATGTTATTTTCTAAGTGCACCCATTAGTCACCATGCAGAATTATATCATGCGTTCACAAGTTGAAGTATTTGAATGTTTCATATTACTATAATTTAGGTGGGAGTTCATCAATCAAAGTCTTGTCTAATTTTGAGTTTGTATGAAGAAGTTATAACAGTTGGAACAAAAAAATTAGCGGCTTCTGCGTAGGTGAAGTTCAAGTATTGTGATGTAGCTTATTATTTTATAAATACAAATGTTAGTTACCATGGAGACCTGCAGTGTGTGTTCACAAGATGAAGTATCAGGGTGTTCTATATTGTCCGTAATTTAGGTGGGAGTTCATCGATCGAAGTCTCGCCTCATTCCGAGTTAGTATGAAGAAGTTAATGTGGTCCGAGCTATAAAAATTTGGCTTCTGCTAAGCGGAGTTCAAATATGGGGATATAGCCTATTATTTTCTAAGTATAAATGTTAGTCACTATGGATAAGTATAGTGTGTGTTCATAAGATGAAGTATCAGGATATTCCATATTGTACGTAATTTAGGTGGGAGTTTATTGGTCGAAGGCTCGTCTAATTCCAAGTTAGTATGAATAAGTTATTGCAGTTTGAAAAAAAATAGCGGCTTCTGCCAAAGTGGAGTTCAAACATGGTTATATAGCCTGTTATTTTATAAGTACAACTATTAGTCACCATGGATAACTACAATAGCGTTCACAAGATGAAGTATTCGGGTCTTCCATATTGTTCGTAGTTTAGATAGGAGTTCTAGGTCGAAGTCTCATTTGATTCCGAGTTCGTATGAAGAAGTTACTGCTGTTTGAACAAAAAATAGCACCTTCTGCATAGGTAGAGTTCAAATATGGAGATGTAGCCAGTTATTTTCTAAGTACAATTGTTAGTCGCCATGAAGAACTACAACGTGCATTCATAAGATGAAGACCCTAGTGTTCCATATTGTCCGTAATTTAAATGACGTTTCGTCGGTTGAAATCTTATCTGATTCTGAGTTCATATAAAGAAGCAATTATAGTTTGAACAAAAATAACAGCTTCTACCTAGTCAGAGTTTAAATATGGGGATGTAGTCTATTATTTATTAAGTACAACCATTAGTCACTTGAAGAACTACAACTTCCGTTCACAAGATGAAGTATCCGAGTAAAAAAAAATTCAAATTTTAAAAATTCTTATTTTCAGAATGTATATTTTTGAATTTTAAGTTTTAATAAATGGTAAATGGGTCAACCCGTTTATGACCCATTTAGTAACGATCCATAAATGGATTGACCTGACTTATTTACAAGTAGGGTTAACAGGTTGGGTCATATTTTGACAGGTCTAGTTCAAACCATGTTTTAATAATATATTAAAGTTCACTACTACAAAACAGGCCATTTGCATCGGTTGTTTACCCCCCTTTTGCATCAGTTCAACAACCGATACATATGCAACCAATGCAACAGGCTTAACACTTTTGCATCAGTTCTGAAACCGATGCAAAAAGGTCCTTTTTGCATTGGTTGTTACTAACAACTGATGCAAAATATCATGGTTAGTTGCTTGGACACAGCCCCCATGTTGCATTGGTTGTAATGAAAACCGATGCAACAAAGGAACTTGTTGCATAGGTTGTTGTTGAAAACCGATGCAAACTAATCCCTCTATTGCATCAGCTATTTATACCTGATGCAAAAAAGCCATTCTCAGAAACCATTATTACAGTACTCAAATAGACTATATATATATTATTGATTATAACAAACAATTATTGCATGCAATATTACAATCATTCAAAATTAAATTTGAAGGCAAATACAAACTGAATAACATAATACCAAAATAAACATCGCGAGTTCATACAACCACTTTCAACAAATTCATATCACTGCATATACCCAATACATTTCATTGTCTCTGCCAATACATCCTCTATCAGAACAGCAACTTCATCCACCAATCATCAGCTGATTACAAGGCACGCCATCACCATCAATATCCATTCTACATTATCAGTTCCACAACCCACTGTCAACACTTCATCACTTCAATTCAAAACCCACCGTCAACACTTCAATTCTGCCTGCCTTCTGCACTTTCAACACCTGCAACACATTTCACCAGAGAACAACAATCCAACATTCCCACTACTACCCTACAGTTCAACACCACACTGCAGATCTCACTGCACATACCTGATCACCATAAACCCCCACACAACACCCTTGTCTGATCAACTCCTACTGCTCCAAATTGTTTATGTTTGAAGTATTTAGTGAGCATGTGGGACATCTATGTAGTAACTTGATAACTCTGATGGTAATAGAAGAATTGGTGCTTGCTTTGAACCACTTTAAGTAATATATCAAGTATAGGACACATACATAATTTATTATATAAATCAGAAAGTAGGTTAACAAACAAACTAGAATTAGTTGACAACCAAAACAATAATGTCCACAGATAATATTATTCTATTGTCAATGAATTGAATGAACCATAACAAACTATATAACATAAGCTGTAGCATACATATCCGAGGTGAATTTTATTCACAACTCTGAATTTTAGGACTAGATTGTAAGGGGGTAAATGGAAAATGGAAAATAAAGGATTTATATACCTCAACAAGCCAATCAGTTAGAACACCATGAGTATATCGTTTTGCACTGTTTCAATGAAGTTAGTAGTAGGTGTGCTGAATCGCTGAAAATTTGAGATATTCTAGCTAGCCATATTCAGATAAAAAAAATCAATATGCTGCACGCACTTCTCTAATTTAGGGTCTTTGTAGAAAAATTTACATGATCAAATAGTACGTTGAATGTTGCAGCAGATATAATCTACACATCACCGAGCCATACTTTGTGCTGGTGAACTTAATAATCATGTAGCTAAAAACATTCAAAGCATGTGCCGAAAATCAAATTTTCTCTTTGTAAAAATATAAACAAATAAAAACAGTAGGAAAGATAAAAATCGTTCAAGTACCAAACCTCGGCAGAATTGAAACTATTGATTTCACAGGAACAAGTACTGCATGTCATGGGGGGTTTATTTTCAAAATCAATATGTACAATGTCCATATCATATAAATTTCCATGACCCTCTTTAACTGCATAGCAAGAAAATATTATTAAGAAAGAGTTAAAAAATGACAACACTGTTATAGAAAGTCGGGAACAAACTTTAAAAAAAAAATTGACTACAATCACCAACAATTAACAATACTGTCATACTACTGAAGCTAGCCAACACAAACAGGTTATAATACTAATGATTACACATCTATAATTCTTGCTTTGTCAATTGATTTTGTGATCATAATTATGTAACCAAGAATACTATTGAGAATTGTTTGACACATATACACATGCTGCTCCTCTAATATCAAGTAGATATGATTAGGACATACCTCTACTTGAAGGTCATAAACCAATCTGAATACAAGCCCAGCAGGAACTCCAATTAAGTAATAACTTCCCAGAGTAATATAAGCAAATAGGCCCTGTCATCTAGAACCAATACCACGCCTACATTGATTCCATAGATCCATCTAAGTCAATGAAAAAACAGATTAGTGAATGGTAGATGTATGAACATACCATGTTCCTACATGAAAAAACAGATTAGCATTTCTGCCATCACCCTGCTGTTCTTCCAGCCTTCCCACTACCCTTAACAACTGCCCATCATCTTTCCATCCACCTCATTTGGCCGCTTCACCAAACACGGCCACCAAAAAACACAGCATACAACAACTGACAAACCATCTAACAATCCACAAACTTCCATCTAGGCTTCCCCCTGAACCACACCCACTTCAGACTCCATCTTCTACACACCCAGTGACCACTGCTACAAACACATAGCCTGACCTCATTTCCATACATCCAATACCATTCAACGGTAATCTTACAACACACTAACCACTTTCCACTTCCCCATCAAAAATTTCCCCTCATTTCCATACATTCTTCACCAAAACTTCACCAGTTCAAGAATACAATACAACTTCAAAACTCCACCCTGTCACTGCTAGTATCCACCCTGCCTTCATCACTCCTCTGTTCAAACTTCACATTCACGGGAGCCAGCAAACAAAACCGCGACACTACTTCAACACAAACCACCTCCAGATCACCTCCTCTTCCAACTTGCACAGCAATACTATCAAACAACTGACCATACAATAGTCCTTCTGCATTGCAACTATAAGCATACTTCACACCACTATTCAAACATACTTCTGTTCACCCCATTGCCACATCACACTGTACTTCACCAAATCCACATGACCTTCTACTTGCCTTCAATCACCAGTTTCAGCAAACATCAACAGACATACTATCGATAACACCATCACTGCTTAACTCAACCACAACCATCATATCTCAACCATCAAACCACTTCATCACAGTTAACTGCAAAATTCAACATGGTGCATTCACCAACCCATCACTTCTCGACCTCAATTTGCTCCAATTACTTCACTGCTTCACCTTGAGAACCCGCGACCTCCATCAATCACCGCCCATCACAATCAAATCACCACCTCCTCCAGACCCAATCGCACGACCTACAACGAACAACTTCCTTCGACCTCCATAACTACTGCTGTATCACACCACCTCAAAAATCACCGAACTACAACCTTCACCATAACACCATCCTTTGCACCTCACTTGCATAAACAATCACCAACTGAAGTCACAACATTCCAACTCGACCTCCAGTAACTCAGCTACCATTCGAAAATCACCCAATCGCTAGACCCTCATCAAACCCGAAACGCGAGATACGAATCGCGAATTCCAACTCGAAGCACAACTCCTCTGCCAAAATTCATCATTCTAACTGCAACTTCACCACTTCAAACAAGTCGCCGTGACCCACCTCAATTCCACAGCAGCAAGCCTGTTTTGTTTGATTTCGAAATTTTCACTTGCTGATTCTTTTGTTTTGATTTGGTTTGAATTTCATTTTCTTTTTGAGGATTTCGATTTGGGAGGAACTGCTAATTTGGTTTGAACGAAAGTTGCTTTTGTTTTCTTCTTAACGGGTTAGGAGGAAGTGGAGGGATAAATTACAGCTAAGCGGGAAATGAAAAGTTAAGGGGAGGGAAAATGAAAGTTGGAGTAGCAAAACCTATGGAAAATGAATGCAAACTAACGTAGTTGCATCAGTTGAATTTAAAACCGATGCAACTAAAACTATTTGCATGAACCACTTGCATCGGTTGTTGGTAACAACTGATGCAAATTTGATTTTTCATTACCTATTGCTTTTCACGTACGAATTGCATCGGTTATTAAGATAGAACTGATGTAAATAGTTCTATTTGCATCAGTTTTTACTTCAACTGATGCAAATGAGGCGAAGCAATATGCACTTTTTGTACTAGTGGTTGGAGTCCAAGGTTGAAATAAAAACTTAATTCTTAGAAGACAAAGTGTTATAAGAAGTTAAAAATAGAAAGAATAATTTGATCAAGACATAGTACATGAAATATAGATACAGATTTAGAAATATACTTGCCCAAAATTTACATATTTAATTATGCATTACTTTGAAACCATGTCCTTCACACACATTGCATAAACCATTTGGTGGAAGGTATATTTGTCAAGTTTCATATCTGATAGCCATCCAGGTGATCGCAAAGTCAGTTGTTGCATGGTAAAGAAAAAAGATGTGTGTAATTTAGTTGTACTTTGGGAAGTATATAAATTGGGTTCAAAAATACCATTAAGTTTTGTGTTGGCCATTTCTCAAATGTTCTAACCTTGAAGTACGTTATTTCATATTGTTTTGCTTCTTCATCCCAAAGCTGCAATTTTTTAATCTAAATTAGCAATAAAAAGTACATAAAGTAAAACTGAACATAGTATGTTGACTACATCACTTTGTCCGCGAGTTCATTATTGGGCCATGCTTCTTTGCGGTTGGAAGTGTATAGATTCCTTAATACGATTCACCCATGTGATTCATACTAACGGTGTAGTGAGTTTTATGATATAGATAATTAACATGATTTAATGTGAAAGGATAACATACTTCATTAGTGTGAACGGCTAGATTAGCTCCTGATTTGTACAATAAACTTAATGTCGTAACAATTTCATCATCGACCTCCATCCAACTATTTCCATATAGGGTAACATTTTCAAAAAGCTTAGTTGCTACAACCAGAGGCGATTGATGCAATTTGTTCTGTTGTTCTATAAATTAAGTTGAAATAGATCATACAAACTAATGTTGGTAACTCAATACTATTAGAATATACTTTCAAGTTTTTCTCATCAAGTTCAGTTCTAACTTGTAAACTTACTCATGATTTAGAGAACCTAGCATAGTAAAATATCTCATGGATAATAAGGATAACACATTTTATGAGAAAATAGTGAAAACGTTGTTTTTAATTGATACTAAACTTCAGTCTACTTAAGCAGTGGATGAGTTAGTGATGGAAGTGTTGGAAAATTATCGATGATTCGAATATTGTAATGAGAAGATTGATGTACTTCTGACTTTAAGGATCTACCATATAGATTCTTTTAGAAAATAGTTTAACCCAAAAGTTAAAATAGGTTTTAGAACTATCGATGCAAGATTCAATGAAGTTTTGAAACAGCGTAATCAGATTCAAAGTTTGTATGACTTTGATCCGATCAAGAATGCTCTTTTGTTAATCGATGATGGAATGTTAGAAAAGAGAATGAGGGAGAAGAAGAGAATTTTTTATTTGCAACACCTTTCGGACATTTCTGATTTGTAACACCTTTCAGGCGTTACTGATTATCAGGAATAGAAAACGCTCTTAAACAGATTTCAAGCATTGTAAATTTCAGAGAGAAAAAAGTTGTATTGCAACAGTTTTTGGGTGTTTCTATTTATAGTTTCGGAGAAGTGCCTTTCCATTGTGAGAAGACGCGTCCATTCGTATGCAAGAGTCACGTCTTCCGCCCGTGTCTATTCATTTGAATACAAACTTCCCACCACTCTAATGTTCATATCTACCGCCAATTCTATCCATTTGAACTTAAATTTGGCCCAAAAATAATTATTCCTAAGATTATTATTCAAACTCAAACCCAACCCGACCTGGCTCGGTCAGGCGGCGGCAGTGCGCGCGTGTGTGCTGGTTATGCATGGCTTCCCTCCTCACAATAGTGCAAACATTTAGGTGCCCAAAGGGCCCAACCTTCTCTTCAGGAACCTATATTTAAACAATTAAAGTTTCTATAATTTCTAGGATGCGAAACTATTCCCCATCCTACTTCCTCCTCTTCTTCTTTAAAATAAAACCCAATACTCAATTTATTTTGAAATTTACAACAATTTTCCCCCATTTTTAAAATAAGAAACGTAAATAAAATAAAATAGATGGCTGCATCATTAGAGTGACTTCCTACGTACCTAAGTGGGATGAAGCCAATGTAATTTCAAGATCAAATTATTGCATCATCGTGGAAACTAATACATAAATGATAGGTATTTTTGGATTTGAACCCTCATTTAGTGTAAACCGTTCAAAGTTCTATCGAGGTCTATGGTGAACACGTCTTGAAGCAAGCATCCCTTGTGATAGTACCAAAATAGTCACACAAACAGATTTCAATATATATAGTGCTCTGTATGTTCAGCATGTTAATGTCCATGTGCTCAAATCTTGAGAACATGAGTCTACTTCAAAAGATGGTCGTACTCTTTTAGGAAACGGCCTGATTTCCATTCTCATATAGGTAAGTCATCCCTTAAGGTGTTTTTGCGATACACCTTGTGATTTTAACTAGGCTTATTAGGAATCTTCATCCACCTCTTTCATGCAGAATCCAACACTAATGATGGGCAGTTAGTTTTAGTGTTCCATAATCATTCTCTTAACTTCTTTGTACCTATTATACTTTGTCTATCATTTTCAAAACACAAGTTGGGTCTCCATTAAGGATGACCAACCTTCATTCACAGACCTTAGCCCAATTTCTTTTGATTTTATAGAAACCATAGCCTTTGGAAGACTCTTAGTAATGGGTCAACCAAGTTTTTCTTTGTTTCTATATAACCAACATTGATTACTCCTCTTTTGAGTAATTGTCTTATCATCCGATATCTAAGATTTATATGTCTAGACTTTCTATTATATGTTTTATTGGAAATATTATATATCATAGCCTGATTGTCACAGTTAATCAAGACTGCTGGTGATGGCTTCTTCTATAAAGGAATTTCTATTAACAAATTCCCAATCCATTCTACCTCCTTGCTTGCATCTACTAATGTAATTCCGATAATATAGTTGAGTCAGAAACGCAGGTCTGCTTCTTGGAATATCAAGACATAGCATCTCCTCCTAATGTAAATATCCATCTAGTTTAGACTTGGATTTAGATTATACATTGTTCCGATAATACAGGAATACTCTAGTTGAGAAATAGTACGCCCATTACTATTCTCCAATTTAATACTAGGATCTAAAGGAGTTGGTGTTGTTTTTTCATTATAATGACCATATTTATTGAGAAGCTTCTCAATATAGTGAGATTGGGTTAGTTCCAACTCATCCTCGTTTCTTAGGATTTTAATCCATAAAATTACATATGTCTCTCCTAGATCTTTCATATCAAATTTAGAGGATAGAAACTTCTTTGTTTCTTTCACACAAGATATATTAGTCCCAAAAATTAACATGTCATCAACGTATATACTTGTTATAATACAACCGGTTTCATCTGATTTGCTATAAATACATTTACTAGCATCATTAACAATGAAGCCTTGGGACAATGCTACTTTATCAAACTTCCTATGCTATTGCATGGGTACCTTCTTTAGACCATAAATTTTTTATCAGTTTACAAACTTTCTTTTCTTGGCCTGGATTTATAAAACCCTTTGGTTGTTCCATGTATATCTCTTCTTCTAAATCACCATTTAGAAAAGTCGTTTTCACATCCATTTGGTGTATTACAAGTTTATGGATGGATACAAGTTCTATCAAACAACGTATCGAAGATATGCGAGCATCGGGAGCATATGTTTCAAAATAATCCACTACATATCTTTGCTTATAACCCTTTGCTACTAATTTGACTTTAATTTATCAATGGTTCCATCAGTATTCTGTTGAATATGCGATTATATGATTTTTGTTTGATGATAATAAACATATATATATTCGTGTAAACGTATTTGTTAATGTACTATCTTATTTTTCATAGATTAAATAAATATTTGCTGAATAAAAATAATAATACAGAATTTGAATTCAAACAGAAATTTTATTCAAACAAATATTTATTACAATCTTTGAATAGTACAAAGTTCAATCTCTCACTATATATATATATATATATAATTTCAATTACAGTACAACTTTGATTACATCACGATTCACATTTACATTTGACCTCACTACATATCACTCAGTCACTCAACTCGTACTTTATCTTCAACTTCACTCCAAATTGAATCCAGCATCTGAGCAATCTGCAAAAATAAATATTGATGCAGTAAAATTGAAAAGGAAATATTTTTGCAGTATAAAACAAAATGTGGATTTTGAAAATAATATTTGCCTCAGTTATTTGGGTTTTTGTCATCATTTAATTTTCAATTCATCATACACGAACAGCTTATGACATACACAGTGTATCACTGTATATGCCACAAGGCCGTGCACACCAATATATACACTTGATAGATTTACAAGGACAGGTGAGCACAGGTCAAACCCAAAACGCCGGGTTCAACTCAAGTGCAATGAAAATAATGTCACAATATCAGCACAAGGCCAAACCCGAGCTTTAAGCTGGATTCAACTCAGGTGCAATACAAAATTGTCAAGTACAAGTGAAAATGCTTGATCAAAGCAACATAGTCTCCACAATGCAATGGGCATTTTCAAAACAACACCACAACTAGAAACATGAAACTGGATAGTACAAGCTTGGATGAGCAAGTGACAACCAAGCTAAATATGCTAACCAGAAGTTCACATGAAGGTTACAATGAAACGGGTCGGGAAAGCAAGCATATATGCAACCTGAACATCTCAATGAATACGTGAACCAGACTCAAGTCAATGAAGCAACACATGAAACCAATAAAGTGAAAACATACATAGACATGAACCAGATCAATCAAGCTACAGCATGGCAAAAATGCACAGATCACACTCGAGTACACATACTCGAAGCACAGTGCACATCAAACCAGAAAGGAGCTCGAGGCTATAACTCAAAAGCAATCAAACCAGACTTCATGTAAAAAAATGCAATATAACATGAATTATATCAGTGGACATATATAAGCACTGAAACAAAGGAGCAAACCAAATATTGAAACCAAACACCAAGTAACAGTTTCAAAATAACTAAGTCAATATCAAACAACACTGCACACATACACAAAGTAGTGTCAGCAGTCAATGGTGATGCAATGCAAACTGTCTGCAACATGAACAACTATTCTTACATCAGTATAGACTCAAGTGTACAAGTCAATAAAGATTCATTGAAGCCAGAAGCAACAGAGTAACCAAGATCAAAGTCAAGGCTCAATGTCACAAATATTACAACATGATTATCAAAGTGTATACATGATGAAGCAACCAAGTAAAGTGGCCGAAATCAACAAATGACAGAGATTCAGCTGTAACAGTTTGTTTTTTCTTAAAACATCGTCAACTATTATCACGTAAGCAAAGCAAAGACAAAATCAAGTTTAAAAAGTCAAGGCCGATGCACAAAGTCAGCTGCAGTTTAAATCAAACTGTGCCAAAGTCATAGATACCAAATAAACAGAGTTCAAAGCCGTTTTTTATCAAAATTGAACAAGTCCAGGTTGACACAAATGGCCAAAGTCCACAGAGTGCAGTTCAATATCAAAGCAATGGTGATGGTCGAAGTCATGGAATCGCATAAACAAAATCAAGTGACCAAAGTCAAATGCAAATCAAGCCATGGTGGCCACGAAATCAAACAGTGCCGTGATAACCAAGAAAACAAGAAATCGAACCCAGTCAAAAATCAATATCGTGAGAAGCAAGTATCAATTTATACGAATTTGAATAAGTCGGAGAAATCATCAACGTCCAACAATAATCTAATGGCCGAAGCACAATATTGAAAAATTCATACGAACGCAATAAAGGAGATCGAATCCATATATAGACCCACAAATCATCATTGGCAACGAATAAATTGAGTTCAAGCATTCAATCAGTAAAGAAAAAGAGCAAAAATCACATACCGAAGTCTTCTCGAACTTAATCAATTCGAAGCAGTCGAAGTAATTAACAGAGACCATCGATTGACAAAAAGAAACGTTGAATCGTCTAATTCAATTGAGCATTTGAAGTCGGCATCTTCGAATTTACGAAAGCCCTAATTTTTGAAGGAAGAGGAACGAACGAAGAAACAAGAGCCGCCATTACACAAACAGAGGAACGGGCCGATAAAAAGAGAAAGAATAATTTTTGGGCTGGCCTTTATTTAAATCTTTGGGTTTATAATTATTAATAAGGCTCTGGTTAAATTAGGGTTTATCTGATTTTAAATTGTTTTAAACTTGTATTTTCCTTTTTAAACCATTGTAATTTCTAGTCGTGTGACTAGGGGATAAACAACGTGGCGTAGTTTGAGAATTCGCAACTCAGTGGCTGAGTTGTGGCAGGGTTTTGAGCGTAGAGTTAGGTTAGTCAGTAGTGGGTGTCGAGAGTTTACGTGTGTAAATGTGTGACTACTTAATTTCTAGTAGAAACCTTGGGGGCAGCACGTAGGCAGGGTTTTGCCGAAGCTGGGTAAATTCTGTGTCGTTCTATTTCTGCTTTTATTATTCTGCTATTATCTGTGCTGCTATTATTTTGATATATTTGTGTTGAAATAATTTTATAAGCTTCCTTAATTAATTTTTATAATTAATAGCATCACCCTATTCACCCCCCTCTAGGCTGAAATCGATCCTACATATTCAACTTTTTCTTGAATATCCATTTACATCCTATCGGTTTAGTACCAAGAGTTAAATCAGTCAAAATCTTTGGCTTACCAAAATTGAATTCATTTCCTCATTGATAGCTTCTTTCCAAAAAATAGCATCTTCATCACTCATAGATTCAGAACAAGTTTTTGGGTCATCATTAACATTCATTACGTATCTAGTGATGTTTAGAATTTCATTCTCACTTCCTTGTACAAGATATGTAATGAAATCAGGACCATAGTCCATTTCTATTCTTGATCTTTCTTTTCCTTCATTCCGTATCCTCTTCGGGTACTGAAACATTCTTGTTGTTTTGCGAAGAAGTATAATCTTCATCATTGTTATCATTAGTTTCAATATGTTCTAAACTAGATGATGCCAATGGATTCTTGCTAGTTTGATGTTGAGCTATATACTAGTCTTCAAAAAAATTTGCATCCACAGACTCAACTACTTCAAAAGTATCAAAGATAATAAAACGAAAAGTTATACTATTAAAAGAATAACCTATGAAAGAACATTTTAAAGTTCTATTTCCCAATTTTGGTCTTTTGGGATCTGGTTTTCGAACATACGCTAAATATCCCCAAACTTTTAATCTTGACGAGTTTGGTTTTTGTTTAAACTATAGTTCATAAGGGGATATATCCTTCTTGTTCAAAGTAATTCTATTTAAAATATAACATGCGGATAAAACGGCATCGTCCAATAAGGTGTTAGGGAAATTTGAACTTATTAACATAACATCCACCATTTCTATTAATGTCCTATTTTTTCTTTCAGCGGCTCCATATTGTTGAAGGGTATAAGGAGTAGTACATAGATGAATTAATCCTCATTATTTATATAGTAAAGTAAAATAATTTGAAAAATATTCACCATCGTGTTTAGAATGTAATATTTTTATTTTAAGTCCTGATTGCATTTCAACTTTAGCCTTGTAAATTATAAGTTTATCAAAGACGTCATCTTTTGATTTCATTGGATAAACATAAGAATATCTAGAATAATCGTTAATAAATGTGACTCGGAATTTATTTCCACCATATGTTATGTGACCTTTTAAATCACCAACATCGCTACAAACAAGATCAAGCAGACTAGTCTTCCTTTCTATAGATTTAAAGGATTTTCTATGTACCTTTGCTTGAACAAAAATTTCACATTTAGAGATGGAGTCAAAATCGCAGTCTGAAATTAATCCTAACTTATTCATATTTTTAAATGAACCATAATTAACATGTCCTAATCTAGCATGCCATAAATCTACAGAATCAATGATATAAGCACGAGTTTTCTTTATTAAATTCAACTTAATCATGTCGTTACAAGAGTATTCTTGTCCAATGAACTTTCCATTCTTGGATATTACTAATTTGTCATAACCATATACTATCTTGAATCCTCCGTTGTTTAGAAGGTATCCAGAGACCAAATTCTTGCAAATATTGGGTACATGAAAAACATCAACCAAAGTGAGAGTCTTTCCAAAAGTGAACAGGATTTCTATAATGTCTTCGCCAATCATTTTGCTGCGAACATTATTTTCTCTAGTAACTTGATTTTCATCTTCGTTAATTTCCTCGTTGTTCTTCTAGAGACTACAGTCCTTGTATATATGAATGGCTGCTGCAGTATCAAGCCATCAATCATTTTCTTTGCCTCCAACGGAGTTTTCTTCTTGCACTACTACCACCAATGTGTCTTTAACCGTATTTTTTTCATTGTTTCTTTCGCCGACGATAGTCACGAGTGTTAACCCGCCTCTAGTCAAGGCCATGAACAGTCAGATTCAACCCAACCAACTTCACGATTATCGAGGCTGGAATAGGATGGATTCAGTTTAAAAGAATGAAGTTCACTTGGATATGTCATTTGGTCAAGAAATGGAGGGGTTACACGGCTCGGTCTGGAAGATAAGCTTCGGTCGGCACACCTCCCTTCGATCGGGACACCTCCCCTCATTCGGCACACCTCCCCTCAGTCGGCACACCTCCCTCGGTCGGAACACATCCCCTCGCTCGGCACACCTCCCCCCGGTCGGCACACCTCCCCTCATTCGGCATCGTACCTCGCTCGGCATTGGAAGTCGCTCGGCATTGGATGTCGTTCGGCATCGTACCTCGCTCGGGATTGTACCTCGCTTAGCATTGGATGTCATTCGGCATTTTCCATCGCTCGGCAACGAGGGTCGTTCGGCATGCGTGGATCGGCATCAAGTGGCTCGACATTGATGGGATACGGCTTGGCCTAGGCGGCTCGAAAAATGCCGCTCGGTTAGGGACGAAGGATGAACATGGTTTGGCAATGGCCTTAATGGGCCCAAACTACTTAGGAGGCCTAACAACTTGGTTTTGTTTATAAACACAATGTGTGGGTCTCTAGATGGGGATCATCTCTTCTGCTCTCTAATTTTCTACTTTCTAAAGGCTAAGGCTAGTCTACCATTTTGTAACCGTAATCGATTATTACCGCAATAAAAAGGAAATTTCTAGAGTGGACATAGGCCGGAGTTAGCCGAACCACTATAAATTCTATGTCTTTACTGCTTTCATTTGAACTTTTGTTATTCTTCACATTATTACTCTCTACATACAATCTACCTGTGAGCCGTGACTGGTACTTGGTGCTTTCATTTACATTTGGGTGTTAGTGACCAATTTTGATGCTAACATTTTGGTGCTTTCACTGAGAATTGAACTCAGGGATCTTGAAGCAAGGAACTCAGATTCTAGGACGCAATGGCTAGGCCATCAGCAAAGAAGCAAGTGATAGAAAGGAGCAATGGAAAGGAAGTCAAGAGGCTTCCTATGGAGCTGGAGCAGGTCAAGCATCGATCTACATCACCAGAGACGAGATGGAAGCAATGTTGAAAAGACAAGAGGAGATGATGCAGGCTCTTCTCAGACAATTACACAAGCTGAAATGCAGGAGCTCAAATCCGTAGAGCTGGATCGGAAGTGCTCAATTGGCAAGAGGAGGGAATGGCTCAGCAGGTAGCAGCCCCCAATCAGCAGACAGCTATCAACCTGGATGGATCTAGACTCGGGGGCATACCACCAGGAAATGCTAGACCAATCCACGAAGGGATACCATGATGTTGTGCAACCCGACACTAATAGGAGTGCAGGAGTACTAGATGAGGAGTATTTGCCAGAGTTCCCTCGTGAACTCGAGGGGCAGACCGGAGGCAATGGACAAGGATTACAGTTCGGGGACAATGACAGATTAGCAGAGATGGTCAGACGGGCTGTGAGAGGTGGATTGGTACACAAAGACTTGGAGGATGTGAATAGGAGTCCCTTTACTCCTACTATCAGGCAAGCTAGGAATCCACTAGACTTTAAGCTACCGACGTTGGATATATATGATTGGAGAACGGATCCCACCATTCACCTGACGAGGTACATGAGGCATACGGAGGTACTAGGGGCATCAGATGAGGTCGTGGCTCGATGCTTTCCATTCTATATGACAGATATTGCAGCTATGTGGTTCAGACAGCTGGAGAATGGTACTACCGGTACATAGACGGAGCTGATTGAAAATTTTATGAGATAGTTTCGGGTCCATATAGTCAGACCCAAGAACGTAATGATCTTGACATCGATGAAGCAATGGAAGGGAGAGTCACTCAGGAACTTCTTAACCAGGTTCAACGCAGCGGTAGCCTAAGTGGATCGACCCGATTCGTCCATGGTTTTGATGGCAGTAGTCTCAGGAATCGTGGATAATTCAGATTTCAAGGTATCATTGAAACGGGAACCACCGAGGGATCTGGGGGAGTTCAATCTTGAGGCGGAAAGGTTTCTGAGACAGGAGGATGCATAAGTTGAGAGAGTAGGGAGAGAGGCTGAAGCTTATGCAGTGAGGGATGGAGGTCCATTCAGGGAGGATCCAGGTAAAGATGATAAAGGAAAAAGGAAAACGAATGGAAATGGTTGCACTTCGAAGAGGCCTCGAAGGGAGTCAAAATTTTCTTCTTACACAGATTTAACTGAGACTCTAGAAAGGATTTACTTGGATACTCGAGGGCGCCTCCAATATCGAAGGCCGGTAAGGAGAGAGCCTTCAAAATACGAATGGACATCGGGAAAGCATTGCCTATTCCATGAGCTGGATGGACACAACACAAAAGACTGCAGGCATTTGAGCGATATTATTGAGGAGCATGTAAGAAATGGTCATCTAGAGAGGTATGTCAAGAACCGAGGTGCGGCAGTGGGACAGGAGCGACCACCGCCTACCTCGAACGAAGATGGCACTGGACCTGGGCAACGTCAGCTAATTATCAACTAAACAGACTTATGGTTTTGAATAAGTAATAGAACTCAAAGTAGTATGGCTAGGTCACTTACATACGTACGAGATTGAGGACGGTCCCTGGGCATGCTCTGAGATGACGAAAAACCGTACTACTTGAGTCTATGAAATCCTACTTTCTTTCTATTTTTCTGCAAACTTTGGTTTCCTCTTTCGTACTTTGGACATTTACTTTTCTTTGGTATGGTTTTGGAGTTTGGATTGAACTCCTGGTTTGGTTGGTTTTTTGTTTTCCATTTTGGTTTGGATTTTTGATTTTTGATTTGGATTTTGAGTAGGATTTTTGATATGGATTTCTGGTTTTTTGATTGGATTCGGATCATTGTAATAAATAGTTTAGGTTTTGCGATTACTGTCCCGACCGGAGAGACGGGGCATTGATCGCAAGTTACGAGTCCCATTGCTGTAGAGGATGGAATGGACTCGGACAGAATGTAAAAAGTCCTTGGCCGGAGCGCCGAGGCCGATGAATATCAAAGTCCTTGGCTGGAGTGCCGAGGCCGGTGAGTGTCGAAGTCCTTGGCCGAAGTGCCGAGGCCGGTGAGTATTAAAGTCCTTGGCCAGAGTGCCGAGGCCGGTGAGCATCAAAGTCCTTGGCCGGAGTGCCGAGGTCGGTGAGTATCAAAGTCCTTGGACGGAGTGCAGAGGTCGGTAAATATCAAAGTCCTTGGCCGGAGTGCCGAGGCCGATGAATATGAAAAGTCCCTGACCGGAGAGTCGAGGCTGGGGAACATACAAGCTCTTGATGGGAAAGTCGAGGCTGGAACAGGATAAATCGACCCGGCGAGGTCTACGGATTCAAGGTTAAACCCGGAGAGGTCATGGACTTAATAATATGGTTATGAACAGGATATGGACTTCGGATATTGGATTTGAGGCTGTTCAAAACGCAACTTCCAATAGCAAGGCATGTTTTAGGGGCCAAAGTGTTAACCGCCTTTAGTCAAGGCCATGAATAGGCGGATTCAACCTAACCAACTTCACGATTATCGAGGATGGAATAGGATGGATTCGGTTTAAAAGAATGAAGTTTGCTTGGATATGTCATTTGGTCAAGAAATAGGGGGTTGCACGGCTTGGTCTGGAAGATAAGCTTCGGTCGGCACACCTCCCCTCGATCGGCACACCTTCCCTCGATCGGCACACCTCCTCTCGAACGGCACACCTCCCCACGTTCGACACACCTCCCCTCTGTCGGCACACCTCCCTTCGTTCTGCATCGTACCTCGCTCGGCATCGGAAGTCGATCGGCATTGGATGTCGTTCGGCATCGTACCTCGCTCGGCATGGTACCTCACTCGGCATTGTACCTCGCTCGGCATTGTACCTCGCTCGGCATTGGACATCATTCGGCATTGAACATCGTTCGGCAACAAGGGTCATTCGGCATGCGTGGATCGGCATCAAGTGGCTCGAAATTGATGGGATACAGCTCGGCCTAGACGGCTCGGCAAATGCCGTTCGGCCAGGGACGAAGGATGAACATGGTTCGGCAATGGTCTTAATGGGCCTAAACTACCCAGGAGGCCCAACAACCTGATTTTGTCTATAAATACAGCATGTGGGTCTCTAGATGGGGGATCTTCTCTTCTGCTCTCTAACTTTCTACTTTCTAAAGGCTAAGGCTAATCTACCATTTTGTAGCTGTAATCGATTATTACAGCAATAAAAAGAAAATTTCTGGAGTGGACGTAGGCCGGAGTTAGCCGAACCACTATAAATTCTGTGTGTTTACTACTTTCATTTGAACTTTTGTTATTCTTCACATTATTACTCTCTACATACAATCTACCTGTGAGTTGTGATTGGTACTTGGTGCTTTCATTTACATTTGGGTGTTAGTGACCAATTTTGGTGCTAACAACGAGCATAATGGCCGGGCTTGTTACAAAAATAACAAGCGTCTTTCTTTTATCTTTCTTAGGATGATTTTTCTTCTTAAACTGTGTCTCATTCTTAGGCTTCAATGAACTTGTTAATTCAATATTACTTGCCTTTTAGAATGAGACTCAGTTTGCATATTATCGTTTAGTTCAATTTTACGGGAGTCCTCTTCTATGCGAAGATGACGTTGCAAATTCTCTAAATATCTATTTCCGCATGTTTCAATTTCATTTTACAATCATTCCGAGAGTAGTCTGAAATTGTAACTCCAACAAAGGATTTAGCGAGTTCAATCTTGGCATCTTTAAGTTGATTTACTATATATATAATTTCACTAACTTGTCCAATAATGGATGTATTATCATTCATTTTAAAATCCATAAAATTGCATATCAGGAATTTCTTGTTGCTTGCCTCATATATTCGATATTTAATTTCTAGTGCGGTCCAAAGTGCTTTGGCCGTTTTCAGACTTCTATATCCATTGTACACAGAAGTAAACAGTGTGTTGAGTATGTGTCATCTACACAGGAAATCATTTTCTTTGCGCTTCGCACGATTTTCTTTCATCTCATCTGTATCTGTCGAAGTTTCTTTGGGTGTAGCCTCTAAATATCTTCAAGAATGTAGAAGAGTTTGACGGTGATTAAAAAAACTTCATACTTTCTTACCAACTTTTGAAGTTTTCGTGGTCAAACCGCTCCAAATACATCAAGTGTTGATTCATGACTTGCAGGGCATTGATACTGCTTGAACTCGAACTATTCATAGTTAAAAATATTGTTTAAAAATTGTTGGAAATTTATCGATGATTCAAGTATTGTGATGAGGAGATCGTTGTACTTTTGACTTCAAGGATTTACTGTATAGATTCTTTGAGATAATAGTTCAACCCAATAGGTACAAACCAGTTATAGAACTATCGACTTTAGGATTCAATGAAGTCTTGAAATAGCATAATCGGATTCAAAGTTTGTACGACTTTGACCCGACCAAGAACACTCAACTGTTAATCTCTGATGATGCAATGTTAGAAAAGAAAATGCAGAAGAAGAAGAGAAGTTCTCATTTGCAACACCTTTTAGGATTTCTGATTTACAACATCTTTAAGGCATTACTGATTATCATAAACAGAAAATGATCTGAAATGGATTTCAAGCATTGCGAATTTCAGAGAGAAGAAAGTTGTATTACAATAATTTCTGGGTGTTGCTATTTATAGTTGCAAAGAAGTGCCTTTTCGTTGTGAGAAGACGCATCCGTTCGTATGCAACAGTCACGTCTCCCACCCACGTCTATTCATTTGAATAGAAACTTCCCTCTATTTTAACGATCATGTCTCCTGCCAATTCTATCAATTTAAATTTGAATTTAAATCTGATCCAAAGATTATTCTGCCTAAGATTATTACCCAACCCCGACCCGGTTCAGTCAACCGGTCGGACAGGCGATGGTAGGGTGCGCGTGTGTGGTGGTTATGTATGGTTTCCCTTCTCATAATAGTGTAAACATTTGAGTGTCCAAAGGGCCCAACCTGCTCTTGAGGAACCTATATTTAAATAAATGTAGTTCTTATAATTTCTAGGATGTGGGGCTATTTCCAACTCCACTTTCTTCTCTTCTTCTTTAAAATAAACTCCAATGCCCAATTTATTTTGAAAATTTATGACAGGAAGTAAGAGTTCCTTGTTTGCGATAACGAAATCTGCATAAAATCTAAAGAAGAAGTTTCTTTAAAGTCGATGAGAACACCAATATTTAAGAAGGAAAAAATGGTAAATAATATGTTGTATCCAATGTAGGAGATGGAAAAGGTTATTTAGATTGGTTATGAGATTGGGTAGTGGGCTATTGGTTGTTCATACTCAACTTTGAAAGGAATGTGGGGTCATTTTTGGCGGTTTTATTTCATTGCAGTCCATACTTTTTTTTTAACAATTGAAGAAAGTATTAGGCAAGTGGTGGCGATTGTGGAGGAGGAAGTTTTGAAGGAAATTGTTGAATATTTAACAAACAGCTTAACAATGTTAAAACATAAAGCATTCTTGCTTACGTGGATGAATTTTTTCCATTTGATGTCTTTCCCAACATTAAATCATGTCCACTCTTTGTCTTTTCCGTAAAACCAAAGGGCTTTATATATATATATATATATATATATATATATATATATATACACACACACATATATATATACACATATATACATATGTACATATGTATATACACATATGTGTATACACATATGTAAATACACATATGTGTATACACATATGTCTATACACATATGTGTATGTACATATGTATATATATATATTGTAGGAAAACCAAGACTTACATCACGAGGAGGACACCACGCTATCAATAATCGAAAATGTTGGGAAATCTAACTGGAGACAAATGGCAAACATAGAAGTGAGTTGATTTTCTTTTGTTTTGTTCTAGCCACATCAAAAGGGGATTGAGGTATATGAATATGAACCCATGCTACACGGATTGTGTGTTTAATCTTATTTTTTATGTTATAATTGTGTGGATTTTGATGTTAGTGCAGAAGCGTATGTTATGTTGATATTTTCTTAGTGTGTGTATTATGTACATCTGATTGTGTAATGAGCTTATACTTGTTTAGCTATATAAGCAATTTAACTTTGTGTGTCTGCTAATTTCCATTTTGTTTTAAAATCCATTATGATTTGTTCCAAAATCTACTAGTACAACCGTACAACGGTGGAGAAACCGACGGTTTAGTTGTGTGATATTCAAATTTTAAATATTTATTGTAATTTTTATTAATTTTGATTTAATATAAACTAATATTATATTTAATAAAAAATTAATTGTATTGCTGGGAAAAAAGTTTAAATACAACAAAGAAAATGTAAGATACTAAAACCAAAGAAATAAAAGAGCAATTGTTGCATATTAACAAGGCTATTTAGCTTGTACATTTTATCAACTTTTATTTGATAAAAATGTGTGATCCTCTAGAATAGAGGAGAGTACACATGTAAATATGTATATATCATTGAAGACATAGTGCTGCCAACATGCTTGGTAGGTAGCTGATCATAGTGCAAATAACAAAGAAAAAAAACACAGGCAACCCTATAATGAGCTTCGGCAAGGCTACCGCCTATTACACCCCAATATCGAGCTCCGGCAAGGCCACCGTCCAGTAGTGAGGTGTTAGAAGTACCTAAAAAATCTATGAAGCAACTCAGCGCCAATGATACTAAAAGACAGCTCCATCTGAGAAGGAAACGCCACGCTGCAAACTTGGAAGAACTGGAGATGCAAAAGATCTAGGATGAAAAACACCACTCTGTAGACTCGAAAGAACTGGAGAGAGCGCATCACTATAAAAGTGAATCATTAGACAGTAGAACGCCACACTAAAGATGTAGAAGAATTGAGAAGAACTCTTCACTGCAAAAAGCAATCCTGCCATCGGCAATCCTGTGAACCTGCAAAAAAAATCTAACATCATTTCTGGCCAAAACATGTATCTATAAAAGAAACTAAAGAAGATTATAAGAATAATACATATATATGTATATAAATGTATGTATAAATGAAATAAAAGTAAAGATACAAAAGCTAAGATAATAAGACATAAAACAATAAAAATTGAAAAACAGACTAAAAGAGAATCCATGATCAAAAGAAGTTAAAAATCTATAAACTAAAACAAAAAACAAACTAAATCTAAAATTAAAATTAAAACTAAAGCAAATTAAAAACGTATCCTTATGCTCCTTTGATCAAAAGGATATTATGATAATCAATGAAATCATCATTTAAGTTTGAAAAAATGTTAATGCCATAATTATTAATGTTAAAAATATTGTTTTTATGTTTAACTAACTTAATATTATTACCAACCTTACTAAGATATTCCTTAAAATGATTATTTTTAGCTAATTTACATTTAGGATTTGAGATCCAATTAAAACAAAACGAAGATATAATAAGAATCAATTTATTAAAATGATTATTATTATTATTAAAAATTCTCTGGTTTCTCTCAAACCAAATATACCAACAAATTATAATGAATAAAGTATCAAGTAAAAATCTATTTTCCATTTTGAACTTAAATCTAAAATTATTCCAATAGTAGTCACAATCGGTAATTTTAGTTGTAAGACTAAAGTTAAAGATTTTGAGAGTAATATTCAGAATGTAGTAGGTATCCACGCAATCATAGTATACATATTTAGTATCTTCAAAATGCATATTACAAAAATAACATTTATTATCAATTTTCATATCATTTTTTTAACAATTCTATAGTATTTAGTTTTCCATGCATGATTAACCACATATGAATTTCAGATTTAGGAGGAGCATTTGTTTTTCAAATAAATTTAAAAGAGTTATTAGCTACACCTGAGAAATTAAGAAATTTATAAAAAGAATTAAAAGTAAATTTCTTACCGTTATCCCATTCCCATCTGATATTATCATATTCATTATCAATATTATATAGATTCAATCTAGCATAAAGTAAAGAAAGTTGCCCAAGAGTTGTACCTATCAAATTCTATTAAAACTAAAATTCCAATGGGAGTCAATTTCGAGAGAAAAAAGCATCTATAATTAAAGAATTCTTAAAGTTACAAATTTCGTAAAGCTCTTTAAATTCTATCCTATAAGGGATAACAGAAATCTAACGGTCATGCCAACAAGAAGTACTATTTCCTGAATGAATTATTGTATTAGTACCGAGGTTAAAAATATCATGACATTTTAAAATTGATTTTCAAAAATTAGACAATTTATATATAACTTTAGAAGTAATTTGATGTAAATTATTATTACCATTATAGTAATATTTAGAAATGATTTCTTTCCAAATAAGGTTATTATTAATATCCTTAAATTTCCATAATCATTTCTCTAACAAAGACAAATTCATGTTACGCAAATTAATAACTCATAAACCACCTTCCTTTTGGGATTTACAATAGATTCCCAACTTTATATCAACTTTAATTTTGGAGTACCAACGAGCACCCAAGATATTACTTAAAATTGGACTACATATAAGATTATATAATCTTTGGAAAATATGGCATCCTTTGCATTTTGAAAACATATAAGAACTAGTTTATCAGCACAAATTTAGGCATATTCTTTAATAAAAAAGATTTAAAAGCTTGAATATTTTTAGATTATCACATTCAACTATTCATTTCAATGTACAATTTTGATTGATATGAGACAAGTGGGCTCTATAAAACAGATATCTTACTATAGCCTTTATAACCTTTATAGATTAAACATACCACTCCTAAATTAAGGCAAACATAGTCAGTTGTAAGAAATATTATTACAGATAAGATGCAACGATAAAATGTTTACCCTGGAATAAGAACAGATAAAATATACAACAATCTAACTCTTTGCGATTTGTTATTCTGTCAGACTTGGATCTCTTGTAGCCAAAAGAATTGCCACTGGTATTGTAGTAGTTTTCCATTTTCCATGCTTTTTATTGGGACAGCCTAAATGAATAATAAAAGGCATCATATCTAAAAATCTTGTATCTAATACAAATCAAATAAATTATGGATTTATTTAGTTTTGTTGGGAAATGTTTATAATTACCAGAAGAATTTTTGTATCTTAAGATGCAACGATATGAAACATAAAGCTCAAAGATAGGAGGAATCTGCACTGAATGATTAGTATTCAAATTTAGATGATTGGTATATGATATTCTATAAATATTATTACAGGTGTGTTGAATTCTATAAATTATCAAAGTATTTTTAAACTACAATTCTAGTTGAGTTCAGAGTTTGAAAATTGATACTTGATCAGGGGAATTCAGTTCAAAAAAGGATTCATATCATAAAATTTAAAGATTACTGTATTCATTACCTACAACTCCAAATAATTTCTCATATGGTTGCTTTGCCCAAATAGACTTAGTATCTGGATTCAAACCGAAAAGTTGCTGATGCATTTTAGGAGGAGAAACCTGATTGAATCATAAAGGAACTCCTTGCCTTGGCATGTTGTTCAGTCTACCTGAATTAGGTAAAGGTCTGATGTGGATACTTCTTTTGGCAGCTTCATTAAAGTAAGCACTTCTTCCTAATGCTGCAATTGCAGAAATGTCAGGCGAACTATGGTATTTCTTTGTATTGATGGATGAAATACTATTAAAGGATGGTTCAAAACTAGGAGCTTCAGCATGCAACATGCTCACTCTTGGTATAGTCAGATTTGCGATTTGGGACTTCCCAATGCATTTATTTCATTCTGCGCACCTGCATATAGCGCTTGATTGCGTACGTTCGAAATGGAAGATGGAGAATAGCCAAGAGGCGGTCGGTTTAGTAAGATGCTTGGAGTACAAGGAGCCTTTGTTGCCTTGATTTCACTAAGGTATGAAGCCAGTTGATAACCATGTATAGTTGCAGGTTAATAATCTCTATTTTCTGAATACTGTGACATGTGCAAATTTGAATGAAGTCTTTCACTAGGGTTAACTAAGTTTTAAGGGAGTGTGTTCAATGATTGTATCTGAACTGTATTTGTCCAGGGGAACTAAAATTACTTGCGCGTGGATACAAGTTTTTTGAAGCTTCAGCACCGATTCCTAAAAGTACGTCGAGTCTATTAACGGAAGCTTCTTGTGTTAGTTTACCATGAAAATCGAACAAGCTACCCCATAATTCATCTAAAATAGCTACAGGTTGTCATCTTGCTTCTCCACCAAACCCTGATAATTTTGATAAGTTGTCACTACCATTAAACTCATCCAGAGGGTCTGATCCTCTTGACTTGGGACTATCGAAAGAGTTCGAAATCTCAGAAGTCGAAAGAGGGATTTCTTTATACAATTTAACACGCTCATCGATAGCATCTGCTTTGCTTTCTGTAACTTTCACAATGGAATCTTTTGATTCAATCCTTTCATATTCAGATGCAGTAGAAGATGCTTTATCCAAAGTGTCAACTGATTCGATTTCATTTACAAATTTTAACACTTCTGCTTGCTGTGATTCACGACAAGAATCAAGTGTACTTCCAGGAATATCAGAACTAAATTCTTGTGTTAGGTTATCTGATTGACTTTCAAAGGCGTTTTCGAGATTTTCATCCATAGAAGTTACCTTAATTTCATTGAAATTCACCTCGCCAATATTGTCTTCTCTGGCCTTGATAGCTTTGGCAATTGCTTCTGTAAATTTCTAAAACTCCACAATAGTGTTCCTAATCCAATACTCATAGACTCAAAGGGTGTAACTGCTAAATGTAATGTAAAGCCAATGGATGCACATGTGATGATAAGAAGTATAATGTAAGGGATCAAGGCAGTGCTTTCTGTATAGCCCGTGAGATTAGCAGTTCAGCTATAACTACCAAACATCATGTCGATTAACAGTAAAAGGTTGGATGCTAACATCACAAGGAAAGCGACTAAAGTTAAAATTTCAACATGCCATGAGACCTTATAACCATTCATTATAGATTTTGAAGATGCCATGCAAAAAAAAAAGGAATTGTTGAGGAGGGTAAGAGCACAGCTAGAATAACTTGATAATATAGTAGTATCTCCTTCTGAACCGAAATTCTTTGCATAGTAAAGAACTAGAATGATTGTTAAACCTTTATTACTGACCAATGAACATAAGATAACTCAAGGTTAAAGAAGCAATGCATTATCACGTGTCTGCCGATATTATGCAGTAAGGCCGTGATCTGACCAGAGAGGAAAAGAACTAGAAAAAATGCTAGGGGAGCGATCGGCTTCTATATATCTGCATCAATGATTAAAAGCATTTAAAATTCCTACATCTGAATCCCATCACAAGTTAAATCTCCCAAATTTCAATTTAAACCTCAAATATCGATTCTAAATTCAACTCAAATAGCAATTGAGGAAAAAAAGCCAAAAATGTCATCAACTGCCTAAACAGAGTACAAATAGCAATTGAAAAATAAGCTTTAGTTTTGATTTTGAAGTTCATAAATATTTTAAAAAATTAAAGAGTATAAATGATGACTATGAATAGAAGAATGGATGCTTTAACACGCTTAAATGTCATCAACTACCTAAACAGAGCAAAATTTCCAATTAATACTGTAAATACATACAAAAGTATGAATTATTACCGTCTACTATTTATGATTCAAATATAGTTTAAAACAAAATTTTGAACTTTATGATTAACTGTCTGAATTTTGAACACCTTCATCTGTGTTATGAAGTAGATATTTTTATACCATGAACTTAAAATCGTAAAGAAAATAAATGAACTGCCACATTCAGATAAGACATGATTCCACATAGCAACCGGAGTGGTGATGCATATTTACTTGCTATAATTTGTTTCAAAATAAGTATAACCGGAAAAAGAACAAACATCAAACCTGATCTGTCAAAATGGAAATGTCCTCAAAATTGTACATGGCATCAGCAGTACCATATACAGCTGCCGATGAGTTCATCGGTACATAAATCACTGGAAAAATGCTAGTAAAAACGAAGAGAATCGTAAAATTATCTTGAACCACATCACCTATAGAATTATTTATCAAAATAATTTTTGTTTATAAAACAACATATATTATACCTTATAAATGGCTACCTTACAGTAAAGGAAACAATCACGATAAAAACTAGAATTAAAATAAAGGATTTTTCTGCTAAATGTAAATGAGTTGATATCTTGTTGCAATCAACAATGGCAAGGTCGGTTGCAGTTTCAATTGCCGACAAAGCTGGAGGGTTACAAATGGGTGTAGGCAAGGAGGCACAACTAGTAATATGTGAGTCGGATCCGTCTTATTTAGGGTAGGGTTTGAATTCAAAAATCAAGGTTTGGAATCGAGAAGGATAGAGGTTATTAGAGACAAAGAGGTTGGTTGTGGCGATGGAGGCAGACGATGGTGAAGAAAGGTAGAGAGATGAACGGTGGAGAAGTGGGAAATCAATGTATAGGTCGGGTTTTGTGGATTTGAGATGAGGTAAAACTGTAAAACAAGACTCAGAAAGTGGTAGACGATTTTACTGCTAACAAGGGAGAAAGTTCAGGGGAGGATATTTAGGAACGGAGAGCAAGCGAAGAAACAATTGGAACAGTGCCGCTTAAAATGTGGGCTCCGAAGTTTTTGAATTTGGGCAACTTAAGCAAACCTTCGGTCGTTTAATTGTTGTACGACGACGTGATCTTTTATTTTTTTATAAAAAGGATTTCCTTCTTCCATTTGTTGAAATTCATGTTCTCAAGCTTCGCCCTCCTCTTTTTAGCCCTCTCTCTTCGGATCTAAGATATTGCTTAGTCCGTAGTGTTCTCTTTTAGGTTGACAAAACATTTTTTCTGAAAATTAGTAGAAAACCCTTGCTCGTTTTCCAATTTGGCTGACTTTGTTCCCCGATTTCTTATTTCCTTGTAATTTTGAAAATTCGTCAGTTTCCTTGCAATTCATCGTGATTGGTTTCAATTTTTTTTCTTTTTTCGTTGTGTTGGCATTTGGGTATTTTTCCACTGTTCGATTTTACATATTTCACCCGTTATGCACTTTTTTGTTTATTCAAAACATTTAGAACTATCTCTTCTTTTTTTGCCCAATTTTTTTAGTTTTAATGCACATTGTAGTATTCTTTTATTTATTTTTACAATGTAACAGTTTTTTTTTTTTTTTTGCCTTTCGTTTTATTGTTAGTCCATTATTATTATTATTTTTGAATGGATGTAGAACCTAAGGGTCCTATAGCTGCCATAGATATATAAAATTATATTTTAAGATAACAGCTAACAAGCTTAACCGGTAGCTCCTTGGACTTTAATGTGGTCCATCCACCCCATAGACATTGATGCATAGGCATGAAACACAAATGCCTCGGCAACTACAAATCATAAACTACAAGTACTATAATAGAATAGACTTAATAATGCAAACAAGTGCGCTTGTAGACAACAATTTTAAATGGAAGAAGAGCTTTATCCCAACTTCTAAATTTTGCATATGTGGAATGGAAGTTACCTGAATTCCCCACTGGCACTAACAGGAAGCCGGCTAATTCCAAAAGAATATGATCTCTGATCAGAAGAAGTCAAAGTTTGCAACAAATAATATATAACCCAACAAAACATTGTCAAAGTTATCTAGCCAAGAGAGCAACCAAGGAAGATGAGATCCAACAAGCACGCTTAAAAAATCAACCTGGAATCTCATCAAGCACAACAATACACACCCAAACGCTCACACTGCCTGCCTAAGACAATCGCAATGGAGCAAAAGGTGAGGACAAAAAGAAGCAAGGCTAAGGTCAAACGTAGCTCACTGAAGTGGAGAAACAACAACTACTTACCCAACTAGACAATTCGATGCCCATACTAATTTCAAAGTCGACGAACGTTGCTTAGGGCAATCACTCATATAACTCACAATACTCAAACAAACATGCAAGACACGGGTACAATGACGCATAACACTACGACAAAAGCCAACTACTATTATAAGAAAAACCAAAACACTATGACTTTCAAGGCCAATGCCTTCAATTTCCAAAAGAGATCATAATTTCCATGCAAATAGAAAGAACCAAAGCAATGACATACAAGCAATAGGTGGCATAAGCATGATAAGCAATATAGCTTGCAATATAGTAAAACACCTAGTAGGTAAAGAAAAATGTGAACCCATCAAGACAAAAACCAAAACAGGAAAGGAACCATTGATCCAGACAGAAGAACAACCTGAAAGTAGAGAAGCATGGTGCCTAATAGCCTGTTGAAACATCACAACAACACCAAGAATCAAACCACCTATTGCAAAGCAATCACCATGGTTGTCATGGATGCAGAGAAAAATGGCATGGTAGGAATCTCCACTAGCCAAGCACCAACGACAGGAAAGAAAAGGATACCAAACCTAAACAGATGCTCCAGAAGCCATGCCCACATGATAACAGCAATCTCCATGTCAAACCAAGGAAAATCTGATCTGTGTCAACAGGTGCAACTAAGCGAATGGAACGACCAAAGAAGTACGGATTCGCTACTTCAATGCTATAACCTTTAAGTCCAAAAAGGATTTGCATCATCATGTGAGAGAATTTAAGGTAGGATAAAGGTAAGTGCCAACAAACCAAAACTGAGAGACGTGACGTTCAGAAGAGAAGGAGATATGGAGAAAGTAGGCATAGTAGCAATAGTAAAAGCTAGGGTAAGAATGAAAGGAGTAGAGATGATTGCGTAAGAAATTAGGAATGAAATGAAAGAGATACGAATGCGAAAAGAAAAGGGAGTGGTGGCTGAAGAGAATTGCCCCAGTTGCTATAGTTAGTCCATTGTTAATATAGTACAAAGGTACCAAATCCCTATGCTTTAAGTTTTTTACAGATGCGTTCTAAATCTACTTTACACTAGCTATATGCAAAAAGTTAAAACTATGCATCTTTGCCATGTTTGACACAAAATTTTGTAAACCACTATGCTTTTTGTTTATGTATAATTGTTACTTAATTTTTTTTTGTAAGTAAGAAGATAGACAGATCAAGGTTTCTTAGCCTAGCCTGATCCGACTTAGACCAGCTCGCTTTCAAGTCAACCCGCAAACCAGCCAAGGCTAAGGACATGACATTTGGGCTTCTATACCTAATGCCCCCAAATCAAGGCTCAACCCCTCTACCCAATTGCACATCAAGTCAGTTGCTGATCAAGACGCTCTGCAGCAACCCTAAAAGCCAACTCTCCAATCAAAGAGGGGCATAAGCATAACTTAGCCTGGTCTATTTCGACTCAACTCCCAATTATTTGCCGACTAGCTCTCTCATGATGGCCCTTTTCAGCACCCTGCCAAGTTAATTAGCCCACTCAAGCATCATTCCCAGTTTTTTGCTGATCGGTGCAGCTCAAGGCCAACTTTGGTATGGCCCGTCATCAAAATAGTATCAACACCACCGTCTATGGCTTACAGCTCCTCTTATCATCCCTCGCACAACTCGACATGACCTCATCTCTTAGTGGTTTCATATCCTCTTCATGGTCTCGACGGCCGGTAGACCAACTTGGTCCATCTTGCCACCTAGGGATATGGGAGTGAAGCGACAAAAGGTATAACTAAATGTATATACTCCTAAACGAAACATGTTACACTTCCTAAAACATACCACTATAGTGGAAATGCATTAAGTGCGAAGTAGCGTAGGGCATACACTTGGTACAGTTCTCCTGTTGATATTCATCTCAGCCACATATTCCTTTCATTTTACCCAATATCTACCATCAATTCTGTTTAACCAAATCAACGACCAAGCACACTTCATGCCTGTTTGCATCACGATCTCAGCCATTTAAGCATCAGTTTCAACTACTATAAGAAACCTATGCATTATAATGTCGGGAAATGTTCCAGCCCCTCGACGCCTAGTGGGTTGGTTAAGTTTCGGTCCCTAATGCCTAGTGGGATGGTTTGGTTCCGGCCCCCATCACCTACCGGGTTGAAATGGTTCCGACCCCAACGCCTGGTTGGCTGGTTAGGTTCTGATCCCCAATGCTTGGCAGGATGGTTAGGTTCCAACTCCCGACACTTGGTGGGTTGGTTGGTTGTTTGGTCAGAAAACAGATAGCCACTTCACAAAGGTTGGAAATTGATAAGTGTTCAGGGTAATGTCCACAATTCTAGGCTCTTGACACAACAAGCTCTTAAAATTAACAGCTCTATTAGTCTTAAGTGCCTTCCTTTTCTTATTATTCTCTTGTAATTCCTTGTAATCGAAAGAGATTCATGTAGTAAGAGAACTCCACAGTGGACGTAGGAATCTTTGCCAAAACACTCTTTATCCTATGACATTGAACTTTAAATGCTCATTTTTCCATATAGTTTTTCCCATCCTTAAGCTTATTGATTAGCAAGTGACATTTGCTCTTCATGACATATTAGTTTCATTCCATGGTTGATGAAAAATACAATTAACATTCTGGCGTAGAGGAAGGCTCGAACCTCCGACCTTGTGGTTTACAGCCATAGTGGGCATCAACATTTTGGCGCTAAAGGGGGGTCATCCCTAAAAGCTCTAAACTTTTCTTCACATGTCTACTCTTATACAAACTCCTTTCATGCCTTGTGTTCCACCGCCCCTCCCGTAACTAAGCAAGTTACCTTTAGAAGTTAGGCTATGATCTCGGTTTGGTTTCATCTCATGTGTCACCATAGTGCATGCCTACGCCCTTAAATTTCTGCTGATATCATCCAAGTTATAGAGGTTATGCATGTATTATGCATAAGGATCACGCCAACCATCGAAGGCTGAACTCTACCCCTTGTCTTTCATAAAGTGGCGTCGGCCATACTAGTGTAAGCAGCTCTCCTCCTAATGAAGGAGAGGTGCATGTGTACCTCTCTGCCCAATCGTGCTCCCTCCCATAAGAATGCCTGAACTTGTCTACACTCGCAACTAAATCCAAGGGCAAGACAACAAGCCCAACAATCATGGCCACCCATCATGCGTCCACTCAAAGGTTCCTTAAGCAACTCTGTACTCCAGTTTATGTTTGGATCAGCCGTGCTCGAGCCATCGAACGACTCCCTTAACCATCTTCACCGTCAACTATGTCTGGAAGCCGTCGGACGACCATCTACATGTCCAAAGACACCTGGGCTTAACAGCTAGTCTGTTTCTCAAGCATAGTTGCAAGCCATCCCGGCATTACAAGTAAGTTCTTACTCCTGGTAATAAGTTCTACTATCTACTGAGTTCTTGTGAACGGTTGCACTTGCCATTGGTCTCACCACTTTACATAACACTATACATAGCGTTCGAGCCAGCTATGCGCTTTAGTTCAATCCAGGACCAGCAGTTGTCTTACGATTGGCAACATTTCATCGAGGAGAAGTCGATCCCTCATGTAAGCCGGCTCGAGTCGGCCCCGTCTGCAACTCTATACATGACTACTTGTTACCCGGAAGAATCCATGGGAAAATATACGCTTCTGGTTACACTAGTGTCACCCGCCACTCAACACCTGGCCAGTACTTGGCACATATGATGTCTAGGCTCAGCCCTTCACATAACCACATTGCTTTTTAACATATCATAAAAAGAAGGAAACATTTTCTATAAATAATGCAGGGACTACATTAGCTATCTAAGATATGTTACGCTATAAGTTGAAGGTACAAAAGAAAAGACATAATAAAAAATTTCATAGAAGAAATTTACAAAAAAAGACCTGTTTCATTCAATTCAAAGAGCGTGGGAGCACAATGCCCACCCCGCTAGGCTTATAAAGTTTTTCCCATTGCTAACTAGTTGAAAAGAAGAAAAAATAAAGAAATGGAGTGTTTGGCATCTTGAAGCCCTCAAAAGGTCTAGCTTCAAATGTGAAGATGAGCACTCCTGGCACCAACTAATCGACATTTTACTGTGCAAGTAGGGGTATGCCGCCATCTTCAAAGTCTTCCACATCGAGTCTCATAAGAAATATCAAAAAGCTTTCAGAAAACGCTAAGGAGCGGACCAAGACTACAACTGTGACATCAGAGGCAAAGGCGATAGCCTCTACTCTTTCCAACAAAGCAGTTGGTCTCCCATGCCGACCTTGGTTCGGGAATGTCAAAGAAAGATTATGAGGAAACCCATCAGCATCTGTTGGACCATAAGCTAGATCATTAGTTAGAGACTACTGAACAATCACCATTGGAAAGATGGCTAGAGATCATGAGCCTAGGCCAAGCAATGGGCAAGATCCATCTTTAAAAAAATTTCCAAGCAGCATTCCGAACTGCAATCAACAAAAATAGTTCGGAACCCAAGAAAGTCTTCTCCTTTCTTTCAACTCCAAACAAAAATACCACCGTAGTACAAGTGCATTAAATGCGAAATAGTGTAGGGCATGCACCTAGTATAGTTAGCCACACATTCCTTCCATTTTAGCCAGCTATCTCCCATCAAGTCCATTTAAAAATATGAACAGCTAAGTGTGCTTCTTGCCTATTTTGTAGTACGATCTCAGCCGTCCAAGCATCATTTTCAGCTACTATAAGAAGCACATGCATTGCAACACCAAGAAAGGTTCCTGCTCTCAACGCCTGGTGAGCATGTTGGTTGTTTTGTCAGAAAACAGATAGCCAATCCACAAAGTTGGAAAATGATAAAAGTTCTGGGTACTATCCACAATTCAAGGCATATGACACGACAAACTTTTAAGATTATCAACTCTATTACTCATAAATGCCTCCTTTTTCTTATTATCCTCTTGCAATTTCTTATAATTTTAAGAGAGTCATGTAGTAGAAGAACTTCACAGTGGACGCAGATAGAATTGCTGAACTACTTAACACCTTACGTCATTTATCGTTAAATGCTCAGTTTTTCCATTAAGCCCGGTGATTAGAAGTGACATTTCCTCTTCATGAAGCACTAGTCTCATTCCGAGATTGAGAAAAAATGCAGTTAGCAATAATGTTTTTAAAAGAAGTTAAGTAGGTAAATTTTATCATGGTAGTTATGTGGTATAGAAGTTATGTCAAAAAATTGTAATTACGAGTGAACTTAAGCTAGATTAACTTATAAAATTATGGAAAATTATTTTGATAAATTTAACATTGTTTAAATCTTGCATTATGTAAGTAAACAGCATTGACTTTTATTTATAGGTTATAAGAGGATCATATGAATGTTGTAATTTTACATACATATGAAATAATGAGCTGAGCATTTTATGATGAATATTTTATAAATATTTGTTATCATATGTTTTTACTAATGTTATAGGTTAAATCTATATTGAGTGCCCAAAATCACAAAGTTTTGAAGGATTCATATAACATGGAATAAATTTATCCCATAAGTGGATTTCACGAGCAATATACTATGACATATTTATGGTTCAATGTAACTTGATGATTTTTTCCCAACTTTGCTTTCCACATACATGGCATATGGATAACAAATGTATAATGTCTTTTCTAGAAAAATATAATAAAAAATAAGAAATTCCTAGAATTTTATCTCACATGCCTAATCAAGTTTTTATAGTTATTTTCACCTCTTATTGCAATCATAATGGTGTGCTTCACATATCATGTCATAATATGGGTTCTCATATATGAGTACTAGTACAGTACAACGATGGAGAACTGACCGTTTGATTGTGTAATTCCATAAAATAAGGTAAATAAGGTTTATTGTAAAAAAAATTATCAATTTCAATTAACCACGTAATGATGATACATTCGATAAAAAAGTAAAGAAAAATATGATAACGGTTATAAATGATACATATAATCAATAATTAACATGATAACCCAAGAATTCAAACATTGGTACAAAAAGGATCAATGCTAACATAGCAGTGTAACATCCTCACAATGTAACAAAATTAACTCAAATAACTTAGAAATAAAGGCTTCAATAAATTAAGTCAGGATAACTTTAGAAAATACAAAATATAATAAAATGGATTATAAAACCGAATAGAAAAAATAATAAATAAAATGAAAAAAAACAGAAAGTGATAGGCCAAAGAACTTAGCTAAAAATATATCATCTTAATTTTAAATCTTAAACCTATGAAGATGTAAAATGCATACTTAAATATTCCATCTTAAAAAAATCGTCTTCTTTAAACTTCATTATTTGAATAAATCATTTGAAACTACCATTATTAAAGTCTACAAGTCTAAACCTTTAAACTTCAACTGTTGCCATGCTTAATTGATTGTCAGGAATGCTTGGTATTGATGTCGTTTTTGTCGTTTTCTATTTGGGTAGAATTTCGAGGGAAATTCTTAAAGAGGGAGAATGTAATGACTCGCACTCTCTACATTTTTATACGTATCAACGAGTCATAAAAATATTATTTTCATAACAAAATAACCTTAGATGGGCTTTAAAATATGGGTAGTGCCGTATTTTGATATTTTTGACCCTTAGAATAAATTGCGGATAATTTTACAATTGAAAAATTGAAACGGCTATAACTTTTGATAGAAGACAAATTAGGACTTAAAACCACTTTCAAATAAAAGATATGATGATTTGTCTTTTTATAGAGTAGTTATACTAGATTTTTGGCCTTATGGTTGGGTAGGTATCGAAGTTTGATGGTTTTTGAACAACTTTTAGTGGTAATTAACCTAAGCCCATAGTTTGGTCTATGACCCACTTTGGGTTTGTGCTAATAAATGCTAATAAGGATCCTAGATCACTTCTCTTCTTCCCAAAAATAGATCTAAATTTTCAAACATATCTCCAACCAAAGCAATCACTAACCGAATCCAAATAAAGCTAATCAAGGGATTAAGGGTAAATTGGAAGGAGATTAGCAAGAGACTTTCAAGTTAACAGTTTTGGAGAGAAAATTTTAGATCTTGGTTGTACATTTTCAAATCTACCTGGTTTGCATGATTCTCGCTGAATTTTGATTGATTGGTGAGTGATTTATCGTCTTTTAACTAATTCTATATATTTGTGGTTTTAACATATTTTTGATCCATTTTTAAAGTTAAAATATGATTTCTGAACTATATAGTTTTGAAATTGAAGTAAAACTGTATTTTAAAGTGATTTAAACATGTGCTTATGCTATATGGTTGTCTATATGTATGTTAGGCCGGGTTGTTAGGGATGTGTTTTTGATTGAATTGTTATGATATGATAGTTTTTATCTTGCTTTAAATGTTACGTTTATATGTTCGTATGGCTGAAACACTCATTAGAGCAAATTGGAGGTTGAAATCATTTCTATGGGCGGGGATCTTCATTTAGAAGTAGTTATGGATTTACTCCCTAATTACAAAGGATGGATAAACATAAAATAAACTTTGGTGGACAGAATGTAGAGTATTTAGAGTTATACCATTGCAAATGAATTGCACACAGGTTGAAGAAGTTGAAGCAAAGAGCGGATAAAGGCATAATTGCCGAGTTGAAAAGCTCAGTTTAGAAATTGGATAAGTGGTTTGGCACCGAACCTAATTGGTTCTATAGCTATCCGAGACACTTACCAAAATACATTAAACTGACCTCATGTTGTTATAGAAATATACATCGGCGATGCGAGGGAAAAGGTCGACGAGCTCAAGGCATCAGAGTAAGGAGCTTATGAGTAAAAATGGATAAGTCAGGCTTTTGGTTTGGAAAAGCATCTAACACGGAATGGTATTTTGTAGAGGGGTTCAAGGTAAACAACAAAGCACTAGACATAAATTCTTATCAGGAATTAAATTGAGGCGTTCGGTAGTTTGTGCAAGGTAGGTTATAGTCTGGTGCTGAGCATGGTGGGGCAATGAAGTTTTTGCATGGACGATTCGAGTAAGATACAGTGGTTGATGCGAAGCTTGCTCTAGGCATGGCATTGTCTACTTCAAGGTCAACAAAGGAGTGACTTCGAGATTTTATGAGACAAATAAATAAGTTCGGAACTTCGATTACTCAATGATGTAAGTTGACTAGATCAAATGGTTCAAGGAGAAAATGTTCATTACATCCAATGATGGTCCGAGTTAGCAAGTTCGACAATGTGAACTTGTGAAGTGGAAGGTATGATATGTTTTATTATCAAGATGTGTGTCAAGGGATCACTAATGACTCAGAGATTTCGATGTATGCTCGTAAAGAGGGAGTATGTGAGGACACTCACTTTGATTTGTTAATATGTGATCCATGTAACCTGGACCTTATCTGCATGACGGTTTAATTCCTAGCCATCGAAGGGGCAAGGGATGAAGCACTTAGGAAACTAAGATGTTGATTAGTCTTCGATTGTAGAATTGGATTATACAAGTTATCATATATCTAACCCACTTGAGTGAGTTACGTAAGATTATTTGATGGTTGTTATATTTGCTATGACTTGCTATGGATGTCACACGATATCGGTATTGTCGGCATGAATACCTAGACATCCCATATTGTACTTTAACTTATGGTACAACCCTATGATGACAGTTTATTATATATCGATGTTATGCGCTAACTCTTTGAATGCAAGGACGGATCAAGTATGATTGTATGTACCATTTTTTCTACTTACAAAGTTACGATTTTCATACCTATTTTGGGATTATAGACCACTCATACAAGAATAATGTCAGAACCGAGGTTATTTGTATTACTCTTATCGTCTCGGGTAATTTTAAATGAGTAAATTGGGATAACATGTATGGGATAGGGCATGAAGATTTGCAAAGGACAGTAGGAGACCACGCTGTAGGATCGATTTCACCCTAGAGGGGGGTGAATAGGGTGATGGTATAAATTATAAAAATTAATCGCGGAAGCTTATAAAATAATTTTAACACAGATCACAGAACAATAGCAGCACAGATAATAGCAGAATAATAAATGCAGAAATAGAACGACACAGAATTTACCCAGCTTCGAAAAAAACCTGCCTAGTGCTGCCCCCAAGGTTTCTACTAGAAATTAGATAGTCCCTCGTTTACACACGTAAACTCGCGACACCCGCTATCGACTAAATCTAACTCTACGCTCAAAACCCTGCCACAACTCAGCCACTGAGTTGCGAATTCTCAAGCTACGCCATGTAGCTTGTCCCCTAGTCACACGACTAGTAAATACAACGGTTTAAAGTTAAAAAAAGGTTTAAACAACAATTTAAAAATAAAAACAAAAACCCTAATATAAAATTAAAAGCCCTTTAATATAAAGGCCGGTCCCCTTCTATTTTGGCCCGTTCTCTTTTAATCTCTGTTCCTTTTATTTTCTTCGTTCGTTAATTTTGAGATGGCGGCCGTTCCCTTTTTTTTGAAGCTAAATTAGGGCTTCGTCCCTTCGATCCAATTTAGGGTTTTTGAAATTCGAAGCTTGCGACTGTGATGGAATTATTGACTCGGCGTTCTTTTGTCAATCGCTGGTTTTCTTTGTGCACTACGACTGCTTCGAATTGATCGAGTTCGTCCCTTGCTTCGGTATGTAATTTTATGCTTTTGTTTTGCTGGTTTTATGCTTGCTTGAACTCGATGATTGTGAAAGCCGATGATGAGTGAGTTTATATAGGTTTCAAAATCCTATTCTTGCGTTCGTATAAAGTCATTTGAATTTGTCAATTAATTCTCCTCGGCCACTTGATGATGCTTGAACGATTGATGATTAATCTGACTTTGTCAAATTCGTATCTTTCACGTTTCTTGGTTGACACGGTTTTGAATTGATTTCGTGATGACCACGGCTGTGGATTTTTAACTTGGTCCACGGCTTTGATTTTGACTTTGTCATATTCGTTTTTACTTCGGCATTGACTGGTTTGCCTTGGCTTTGATTTTGTGCATACTGGTTACCTTCTTGGTTTGTCTATCACGGTTTTGAACACATAGCTTGCGATGTTGATTTTGTTTATGCTGGACTTCGTTCAGTAACACACGGTGTTGATCAATTTTGATGATGTTGATTTCCCTGTGACTTTGGTTACACCTTGCTTTGTTCACTATGACTTTGGTAATTTGGAACCTTATGGATATTGTTCGAACTGTCCACATGCTTGATTTCATTCAAAGTGTTGTTTAATGGTTTGGACCGTGACTTGATGTATTCGTATTCAAGCTACACATATGTATATATGCTGTTTCATTTATTTGCTGGTCTTCATGTAGCTTGCTATGTGCATTACTGAAACTCTGCTGATGTTTGTTGCAGTCCATGTTGTTGCTTGAGTCTTTGTTGCCTTGCTTCTGACCATGTTGTACAATTTCTGGCCATTCTTGTTGCCTTGAGTCTGTGCACTGGTGGTCTTCATATTGCGTATGTTGTGTGGTGTCTCTACTGTGTTGCATTATTATCATTGCTACCTGGTCGATTTGATTCTCTGTTGTAACTGGATCAGTTGCCTTCAGTTGCTTGTCGAATTTGCATGTATAATTTTGAAATTCCTTTGTGCCTTGGTTATTGTCGTTGTACACTTGTTTTTGTTGCATTTTGTTTCGGCCTATAGTGTTCATGTAGTCTTGTTCATGCTGTACTTGGATATTTGCAGTTGGTATTTGAATTTCAGTTTTGTTCACTGCTGCACTCGAGTTTTGTTACTTGAGCTGCTGGACTTGATGCAGTTTGGTTTGGATTGAAGTTGCAGGCTTGTGTACTATGTCTTTTGAGCATTGCATTACTTCATGTATCATGTGTACTCTTGAGTCGCATTGAGTTGGTCTTTTTGACATGCCTGCATATCCATATCTACTTCATATGGCTTTGTTCTGACCAGTTCATTTATGCTTGCTTATGCTCTATTCTTCAGTTTGATTGCCATGTATATGATGCATGTTTTGTTGACTTTGTTTGCTGCCTGGTCGATATGTATACATGCATACTTTGATCATAGCATTCATGTGTGCATTTGAGTTGCACCTGTGTTGAATCCAGTTTCACAACTCGGGTTTGACCTTGTGCTTAAGTCGATATTTTATTTATATTGCACCTGAGTTGAACCCGTCTTTTTATTTGGGTTTGACCTTGTGCTCACCTGTTCCTGTAGCATTATCAAGTGTATATCGGTGTGCATGGCCTTGTGGCATGTACAGTGATACACTGTGCATGTCACATTGTTCATGTGTGATGAATTCAAATATAAATGATGACGAACAACCCAAATAACTGAGGCAAATATCATTTTCAAAATTCACATTTTATTTTATATTGCAAAAATATTTCTTTTTCAATTTTATTGCGTTAGTGAAAATTTTTGCAGATTGCTCAGATGCTGGATTCTAACTGGAATGAAGTTAAAGATGAACTACGAGTGTGAGTGATATGTAGCGAGGAATTTATGTAAATATGAAATCGTGATGTAATTGAATTTGTATCAAAGTTGTATAGTGTATAGTGAGAGCTTGAATTTGTACTATTCAAAATTGTAATAAATATTTGTTTGAATAAAATTTCTCTTTGAATTCAAATTCTGTGTTATTTAATTTTATCCAGCAAATATTTATTTAACCTATGAAGAATAAAATAGTACATTAACAAATACATTTAAACGAATGTATATATGTTTATTATCATCAAACAAAAATCATATAAGCGCATATTCAACAATCTCCCCCTTTTGATGATAACAAACATATATTTAAGATTTTGAATATATTAAATGTATTTGATCATTGATGTGCTCTAATTGCTCCCCCTATTTAAATGCTTCTTCTCTACACAAAGCTCCCCCTACATATATGCATACAAATAAAAATATGCAAATGAGCCTAGATGCAAATAGAAAATTATTTGACCTTTGCTTGATTTTATTTGACAAAATCTTAGCTTTTCTCTCCCCCTTTTGTTATCAGCAAAAGAATAATAGTATTAGAGAAAATAGAGATAAAGTGATCGATATTAATCCAACATTAAAACTCAGTTGAATATAAATATTAAATTTCAATAAAAAATCAAACAAAAATAATAAATATTTTGTTAGGCGCATATTCCACTTTTAGAATGATGGGAATTATGTCATCATATAAAACCATACAGTTGTGTCTATTTGTGGTATATTTATATCAGGAATTTGAATATCTACTAACCATGCATAACCGTTAGGACTTTTAAATGAGATTAGTAGTATTCCAATTTTATTTTAAAAAAAAATGAATTCAAGTATCTTCTAACCACGCATAACCGTGAGGACTTTTAAATGGGATTAGAATCAACTTGTTTATTTTAAAAATCAACTTTTGATATGCGTTCCATACATGCATAACCGCGAGGACTTTTAAATGAGCATGGAAGCACACAACAAATTCCAAGTAATTCACCCATGCATAACCGTGAGGACTTTTAAATGAGAGTGAATACTTTGGTATTTATTATTATTATTATTACCCCTTTTTTTCAAAAAAAAATGTGAAAAATGAAAAACGAACGATTCCTGTTTAAAGTACCACATATCGACAAACTATATAGAATTTTGATGAGTGATGGTCGTTAGAAATATGATAGAGATAGAGATGGTCATGGAATTTTACCAACAAAAAGTTTTATAACTCTTGTTTAAATTTCTAAAGAAATTTATTAATTATACCGTCTCAAGTCATAATATTTGATCAATATTAACACTCATCACTTTTTCAATCACTATTTTTCTTTTCGATAAACATTAGGGAGTCAGATTAGTCAAAATAGTCATTTAAAATCAAATTCAAAACTTATTATGAAACCAAATTCTTCAAAATGGCTAATCTGAAAATATGGTCAAAAATGATTTTCTCCAGGGGGTTTCAAAAGAAAATTTTCTGCTATTTGAAAATTATTTGAAATGAAGAATATGCAGATATTTTCTTTGAAAAACAATGCAGTTACTAAATGTCTCAAAAATCACGTTCAACTAGTAATTTTTCTATCAACTAGATTACCAGTGTAATCTGCATCTGAATTTCTCTTTCACTCAAAATCATCATTAATTGAATTTGATTGACCAAAACATGAAGTGTGCACAAAAAATTTCAAACTCAATTTTTACAGCAATTTAAATGACATTCTTTTGAAGTTGAATTGAAGCCGTGTAAATAATCAGAAAACCGTGAATATAGAGTCAGCCGTATTATAACCAATTGTATTATCCAACAAAACACTATTTTTAATCCAAACTGATATATATGAAGTAATTCAAAGAATCTAGAGATTTATTATAGTGTTTTTGGCAAAAGAATATAATTTGGCCAACTATGTTGAATAAGTCAGAATCATCATCTTTTCACCATCTCAATATTGGCTGATTTAATTCAGAATATGGTGCAGATTATCACATTTAATATATCGGTTAAATCATACCATTACCTGTTTTACCTTTACGATATTTTTCGTTGTTGTCCATTGTGATTCTGTCACCTTTATACTAGGCTAAGGAACTTTGTTTTGTCGCCCGTTGTGTTTCTGGAACAGCCAAAAATCCAGAGAACACTATTGTTGTTCCTTAGCCTGCCACCACACCTACACGAGAAAAGATTTATGTGACCTATTTGTTTTTATAGGTCCATGGTTGTTAGTGGCAGAAAATTTTGAAAAATAATTTTGTGTAGACCCAAAACTATTTATAATTGTTCCCTTCGGCACTCAAATTTGTTTAACTTTGAGAGATTTTATATTTTTGCCTTTTGGAACCCAAATTGGTATAGTTTTCACATGTTTGGGTCTATACCAACAATTATTGTGATCGTGTCCAAATTTTCTACAAATTGTGCACATAGAATTAACTTGATTAATATTGCTTGCAACAATTTTCGAACTATTATATCCAAGTCCTTGTCTAACCGAATTAACAGTTTGCTTTCCTAATAGCATATTCAACGATTTTTCACTTTTTGAAAATTTATCTAAAGTAGTAGACAGTTGTTGGACTTGTGATTTGAGAGATTCATTTTCGTTTAACAGTTATGTGCACTTTTTAATGGAATTCTCTCTCCTAGTATTTTCATTCTCCTTTAAAATCAGAATTTCATTTTCAAGTGATTTTATATTGATTTCTGATTTTTTAATTTCCTCTTCGAATGTTGGACACTTATCACACTTAGGGATTCTACGTTGATAGTTCTTAACTAATTGATCAAGTTGTTCATTGCATTCTATCAAAGTATCCTTTTGAGATTCAAGTTTGGCGTATTTTTCTCTAAGTCGTTCAAAACAGTCATTTACTTCGTGGAAATAAATAAGTAATTCAGAGTGAGTAAGTTTTGATACCTCGTTTGGCTCGTCATCGTCGCTATCAGTTATATTTCCTTGAAGGCACATATCTGCTTTCTCACTCTCACTGCTAGTACTTTTCTCATTCTCATCCATTTCATCCCAAGTGGCTGCAAAACTTTTCTTTTTCTGTTTCTTTCCAAAGTCGCGTCGATTTCGAGGACAATTGGCTTGATGTGTCCGGGTTGGTTGCACTTATGACAGATGATCTCTTGTTCTTCTGAGTAGTCAAGTGCTTTGCCTATTCTGCTTTTTAATTCATGATTTCGAGCTGGATTTCCGTATTTGCGATTCCACCTTTTGAATTTCTCTATTAGTAGCGCCAGCTCTGCTGCTCCATCATCATCATCGTTATCATCATCACTTTCGGTTGTTCTTTGAGCGCTATTGATTTCTTTCGAGTATCTCCTCCTTCACGCTCTTCCTTGAATTTCATTTCTAGCTCATAAGTGGTGAGATTTCCGATGAGTTCTTCGACTTTCATTTATTTCAAATCTTTTGATTCTTGAATGGCAGTCACTTTTGCTTCAAATTTTCGTGGAAGGACTCTAAGGATTTTTCGGACTATCTTCAACTCTGTGTATGATTTTCCAAGAGCTTTTGATTTGTAAACGATATTGGAAAGTCGTCCATGCATCTCTTTGACATTTTCTTCCTTCGCCATTGTGAAGTTCTCGTATTCGCTGCTTAGCATGGCAAGGCGAGATTCTTTGACTTGAGATGTTCCTTCGTGAGTCACTTCTAGTGTGTGTCATATTTCCTGTGCAGTTAGACAATGTGAGACACGATTAAATTCAAATTGATGCAATGAACAGATAATAGAATTCATAGCTCTAGCATTAGCATTTTGTAATCTATTTTCTAGTTCTGTCCATTGATCTTTTGGTTTCTCTATTTCCTGATTATCTACAGTTATAGTTGGTATTCTATAACCCGTCTCAACAATATTCAAAGCGTCAATAGTTTTCAGGAAAATTTGCATTCTATTTTTCCAGTAAGCATATTCACCATTGAACATTGGTGGTCTAACTATGGATTGACCTTCTGCAAAAGCATTATTAAAAGAAGTCATTTTAAAAATTCAAATTTTTAAAACAAAAACTGATTTTTTGAAAAAAAACGACTTTTTAAAAACAAATGATGACTTCTATTCCTAGCTCTGATACCACTTGTAGGATCGATTTCACCCTAGAGGGGGGTGAATAGGGTGATGGTATAAATTATAAAAATTAATCGCGGAAGCTTAGAAAATAATTTTAACACAGATCACAGAACAATAGCAGCACAGATAATAGCAGAATAATAAATGCAGAAATAGAACGGCACAGAATTTACCCAGCTTCGGCAAAACCCTGCCTACGTGCTGCCCCCAAGGTTTCTACTAGAAATTAGATAGTCCATCCCTTACACACGTAAACTCGCGACACCCGCTATCGACTAAATCTAACTCTACGCTCAAAACCCTGCCACAACTCAGCCACTGAGTTGCGAATTCTCAAGCTATGCCACGTAGCTTGTCCCCTAGTCACACGACTAGTAAATACAACGGTTTAAAGTTAAAAAAAAGGTTTAAACAACAATTTAAAAATAAAAACAAAAACCCTAATATAAAATTAAAAGCCCTCTAATATAAAGGCCGACCCCCTTCTATTTTGGCCCGTTCTCTTTTAATCTCTGTTCCTTTTATTTTCTTCGTTCGTTAATTTTGAGATGGCGGCCGTTCCCTTTTTTTGAAGCTAAATTAGGGCTTCGTCCCTTCGATCCAATTTAGGGTTTTTGAAATTCGAAGCTTGTGACTGTGATGGAATTATTGACTCGGCGTTCTTTTGTCAATCGCTGGTTTCCTTTGTGCACTACGACTGCTTCGAATTGATCGAGTTCGTCCCTTGCTTCGGTATGTAATTTTATGCTTTTGTTTTGCTGGTTTTATGCTTGCTTGAACTCGATGATTGTGAAAGCCGATGATGAGTGGGTTTATATAGGTTTCGAAATCCTATTCTTGCGTTCGTATAAAGTCATTTGAATTTGTCAATTAATTCTCCTCGGCCACTTGATGATGCTTGAATGATTGATGATTAATCTGACTTTGTCAAATTCGTATCTTTCACGTTTCTTGGTTGACACGGTTTTGAATTGATTTCGTGATGACCACGGCTGTGGATTTTTAACTTGGTCCACGACTTTGATTTTGACTTTTTCATATTCGTTTTTACTTCGGCATTGACTGGTTTGCCTTGGCTTTGATTTTGTGCATACTGGTTACCTTCTTGGTTTGTCTATCACGGTTTTGAACATTTGATTAGCTTGCGATGTTGATTTTGTTTATGCTGGACTTTGTTCAGTAACACACAGTGTTGATCAATTTTGATGATGTTGATTTCCCAGTGACTTTGGTTACACCTTGCTTTGTTCACTATGACATTGGTAATTTGGAACCTTATGGATATTGTTCGATCTGTCCACGTGCTTGATTTCATTCAAAGTGTTGTTTACTGGTTTGGACCGTGACTTGATGTATTCGTATTCAAGCTGCACATATGTATATATGCTGTTTCATTTATTTGCTGGTCTTCATGTAGCTTGCTATGTGCATTACTGAAACTCTGCTGATGTTTGTTGCAGTCCATGTTGTTGCTTGAGTCTTTGTTGCCTTGCTTCTGACCATGTTGTACAATTTCTGGCCATTCTTGTTGCCTTGAGTCTGTGCACTGGTGGTCTTCATATTGCGTATGTTGTACGGTGTCTCTACTGTGTTGCATTATTATCATTGCTACCTGGTCGACTTGATTCTCTGTTGTAACTGGATCAGTTGCCTTCAGTTGCTTGTCGAATTTGCATGTATAATTTTGAAATTCCTTTGTGCCTTGGTTATTGTCGCTGTACACTTGTTTTTGTTGCATTTTGTTTCGGCCTATAGTGTTCATGTAGTCTTGTTCATGCTGTACTTGGATATTTGCAGTTGGTATTTGAATTTCAGTTTTGTTCACTGCTGCACTCGAGTTTTGTTACTTGAGCTGCTGGACTTGATGCAGTTTGGTTTGGATTGAAGTTGCAGGCTTGTGTACTATGTCTTTTGAGCATTGCATTACTTCATGTATCATGTGTACTCTTGAGTCGCATTGAGTTGGTCTTTTTGACATGCCTGCATATCCATATCTACTTCATATGGCTTTGTTCTGACCAGTTCATTTATGCTTGCTTATGCTCTATACTTCAGTTTGATTGCCATGTATATAATGCATGTTTTGTTGGCTTTGTTTGCTACCTGGTCGATATGTATACATGCATACTTTGATCATAGCATTCATGTGTGCATTTGAGTTGCACCTGTGTTGAATCCAGTTTCACAACTCGGGTTTGACCTTGTGCTTAAGTCGATATTTTATTTATATTGTACCTGAGTTGAACCCGTCTTTTTATTTGGGTTTGACCTTATGCTCACCTGTCCATGTAGCATTATCAAGTGTATATCGGTGTGCATGGCCTTGTGGCATGTACAGTGATACACTGTGCATGTCACATTGTTCGTGTGTGATGAATTCAAATATAAATGATGACGAACAACCCAAATAACTGAGGCAAATATCATTTTCAAAATTCACATTTTATTTTATATTGCAAAAATATTTCTTTTTCAATTTTACTGCGTTAGTGAATATTTTTGCAGATTGCTCAGATGCTGGATTCTAACTGGAATGAAGTTAAAGATGAACTACGAGTGTGAGTGATATGTAGTGAGGAATTTATGTAAATATGAAATCGTGATGTAATTGAATTTGTATCAAAGTTGTATAGTGTATAGTGAGAGCTTGAATTTGTACTATTCAAAATTGTAATAAGTATTTGTTTGAATAAAATTTCTGTTTGAATTCAAATTCTGTGTTATTTAATTTTGTCCAGCAAATATTTATTTAACCTATGAAGAATAAAATAGTACATAAACAAATACATTTAAACGAATGTATATATGTTTATTATCATCAAACAAAAATCATATAAGCGCATATTCAACACACGCTTCCTTATATATCTATATTTGGAGCCGTCATCGCTTATTTCTATTGTGTAGTGCTATGGAGCTATATGGCACTACTATTATACATAAAGACAATTATCAGAGTTTATTTTATTGAGTGGTATGTATAAACTCTATTATTTCTGTATTATGTAACCTGATAAACCTAGTTGCACTCTGGTATGATGATTATTGTGGTTCATTTAATTATACTCATATGTTTTACATATATGTTATTATATTTTGTCTATGCGTTGTGAGATGTTCAATATGTTAAGAATTAATTGGGAGTTACTTTACCCTTGGCTGCTTCCCTACATCGGTCGAGTACCAATGCAACACACTATTTATAGCATCAGATGTGTATTTGGGTACCGGAGATGTAGGAAAGTCTCGCATATGTTATTATTTAACCATGGTTTACCTCTCTACTCACCTTGTAGACATAATTGACGGGACTAAGAGTAATGGTATGAGTTGACAACGAGTCAGCTGTAGTAGGTCATGACAGCAAATTATGTATTGACATAATGGTCTTGGTATAACTAATCATTAGTTTAACATAAAAAGTTCTATACATAAAGGACAACATGTGTATTGTATAGTTATTTAACAAAACATAAATGTATTTCTATTATTTAAATTCAGTAATAAGTTAATAATACAGCAACACAATTTAAAAACAAGGTACGGAAGTTTGAAGTAGACAACATTATAATAAAGGGCTAATGAGTAATAAATTAGACTAAACATCGGAAGAATCAACACAACTCGCATGATACTCTTTGATCTTCCTTTCCATTTCTTCATGTTGACTAGGTTCTAGCTTGGATGAGTCGCGGCTTAACATAACCACAATGGATGCTTCTTTCTTGATACATATTTTCTTTCATTAGACTTCCATACACTTGACATGAGGATTCCCCACTCTCTTCTTGTGTCATCCGTCTCCTATTGTTGACGTAGTCTATCGGCCTTCCTCTCTAATCATTTCCCCATTCTTTTATGCTCTTTTTCATCCTCGACCATTTTGGTTTTGTTTTGTACAGCTGATATACGATCCAAAGTTCTTTTATACTGTGAATTATAATTTTTTTTGTTCTTCAATCTACGGTTTCTCGGTGCCCTTTTGCAGCGTTATTGTGGGTTTGAGTTGTATCATGATCTTCAATTGCTTCTGGAACATTAGAATCATCAATACTTGAATCAACATTCACTTTTCTAAGGGAAAACTGAAAGATAACGTGTTGATTGTTATTTTTTTCTCCATATGTTTTCTTTCTTATGTGCAGAAGATTGAAGGCAACTTCTTTATATCCTCTATATATGTTGCATCAACTTTTTCAAGTTGAACATTATTATTAATTAGATTAGATTAATAGTTATATTCTAGTAAAGTGTGTAAATGACTGTTACTACAAAGTTACCAAATTGACATCTTGAGCCTCCGTCTTCTTGTCTAACATTGTCATTATCTCGTTCCATTTCTAACATGTCGTGTTTATTTTTCTCCATTGAGTTTTCAACGACTCAACGCTTCTAAAAAGGTTATTAGGAAGGCAAGAATGAAAGGTTGTAATTAGATTCACAAAATGCAAATTCCGTTTATGAAGTGGCTTTTTTGGGCTGGAGTGTTTGTGAAGCGCCTTTTTTGGATCTTTTGAATACTCCGGGCAACATGCAGCTAGTTCTTCTTGTTCATTTGTAAACCATCATCTTTGATTTGTATTTTTGGCCGTTGGTTTTTAGTTTTTGAGAATCGGAGTTTCATTGATTTTAATCCTGTTTGTTTGCTCTACTTTAACTCGATGTGGCTTCTTGATTAAAATTGGTGCTTTACCTCACACATTTTTTTCTCTTCGTAGTTACCATTATTATTTTGGAATTGACTTAGGCCCCTTTCATAAAAATCAAATTGACCGTTCGAATTTTTACTTGAGTTTGGCATTTGGTTATAGTCACCTCAAAAGTAATCCCTTGAATTTAACAGTCGATATTGTGGACTAATATTTGACTGTTGGTTTGATTACATGATCATCGTATGTGTTACAGATTTTTTGCGACGGTTAACGAGAACGTCGTTTACATCGTTGTTTCGAAAGTCGTAAGAAATTATTACTCTGTCAGTTGATGAAAAATTATAATAAAAATTTGAATTTTGACTGAAAGATCGATGGTGGCATAATCATAATTCATCAATTTCTTTCCTCTTCGGCTATTTAACACCATTTGGAAAAAATAACATTTTCATTTTAAAAGAATGAATGGCGGCAAAAAGTTCGAGAAAAAATTGATTTTGCGTTTGTAATGGTTATAAATTTAGGTATAACATAGGAAATTCAGCACCGGTGAAAATTAATACTGTTGTTTTATCTATCATTTACAACGCTGGTTAAGCAGACCATGGTATTAGTTTTGGCCGTTGCCTAACATCTTACTAAGCTCAATTGGAGTGAGCTGAGTCATTATAAGCTCTAATATAACCTCTTTTGCAAGTCTTTTTCCACCTTTAGAACGGCCTGTTATATCACAAACCCTTGCTTTAAGCACGAACGTCGAGCGTAAAGCATTACAGAATAATACGTTGTCCAAAGACATAGCACACTTAAGGCACCTTCGCATATACACGATAATTTCAAAGTTTCTAATTTGCAAAAGCACCGACTATAAAATACATAAAGATAACAGTGGCGCCATAGACAAACTTATAAGCAAGCAGAAATGCTACAACAAACATTACAAAATATCTGATATAATTCAATCAAACTCAATCTCAAAACGAAGTGCTACAACGCATCAAGCCACCAAAAGCATCACACGCTTAAAACAAATACAGACTCATCACAATCAGCGGCACACTTCTATTGTAACCATATTTATACTGAATAAATAGCTAAAGAAAAACTAGACCGTTGAAAAATCATTAGCATCTCTAACATCTTATTCTCTTCCATGGAGCTTTGAACATTCCAAAAACTTCTTATGTTAAATGTTCAAAAAGAACGTGCTTTTTTAACCTAGAATCTTTCGCCGAATCTACAAAAAACTGAGCCAGTACCAGAATTGTTATCCACAGCATATTCGACTCTCACTAAACCAAGCTTGGCTCCAACACCATACGACGACCCATGGCCAGCACGTCTGAAGAATTCAGTGGGGTTTCCTTTAAGGTCTTTTGAACTACCCAGATCGTTTCCATGCTCAGCAAATGCATACACATAGGTGTTCTTCACAGGTACACGTACCTCAGCAGCGAGCTTTTAACGTATGTAATACTGTTAGTTCATGCACATGTGTCCTTTAAAGTGACGTGAAAATCACCTTATGTTTATTAGCCTACCAAGCAAGTTTAAGTAAAATGCTACATTGTACATGGTATTACTCTAACAAGCATTAATTCCTCAAATTTCATAGAATAGACACCCCTCTATCACTCCCAAGTCTAGGTAGATATCACTTCGAATGCAAAAAAGAACAAGAACCATTGTTGTCAAACTTTGCAGTTATAAACTTCAAACTAAATAATACAAATACTGCCCCAAGTATTAAAATTCTAAAATGTTAGAAAATTGCCTAAAAATAGGTGTAATCTACTTCCATGCTCCACTATCATCCATCTTGTGTAGATAAAGGTTAGAAGATGGCCAAAAATACGAGGAGTAATCTAGTTTTATGTTCCGCTGGCATCCAACTAATTTACCAGCTTCGTGTTCCACAGACATCTTTGCAAGCAATAAGAGATGAAGTTTCAACAGTTTTTCTTATATTATTTCCTGGCTAAGCAATCGGTAACATTTTGTGCCTCGCTTAACTGGCATAAAGTGGCACACATGCCTGCTAACATGTTTGCTTTATATAACTACATGAACCTTGAAAGGTGATTTTATGCTTTTATACGAATGACGCTAACTAGAAACTCTTAATATTTTACGAAAGCAGAAGTATAGAGAAGTTGTTCAGACAGCATCGCAAAATTTAGAGAGTTTGTAGAAATGGAGCGAAATAAGTCTATATGAAGGATAAAGATGTTTTACCTCGAGAACATTTCTACAAGCACCCAGCTCTCCCATGTTGTATCCACGAACAGAGTATGGTCCTCCAAGAGAGAAAGCATCATAGCTTGGAAGATCACCTACACACCCACCATAGTGCCCATGTAATACTAGAGTTGGCGGTGGAGCCTTCCCAGCACCCTCTTCTACGTTCTTTAGTTGGAGGAATCGAGTAAGTGTTAGCTGATGACGGTTGAAGAATGGGAAATTGCTTCCTATTCCTAGACCTTGATCCAACTGTGCATAATATTCAAGGTTAGCATACGGTAAATATACCATCGCATACAAGTACGGTATTACCCAAAAGCAATCATATGCACTAATATGCAGTTAGTTTTCATTGCATTAATATGAATGATTGTTCTTCCTTGAAAATGTTATCACTTAACAGATGGCGTTACATGATATGTAGTGAAAAATAGGTTTAACATATGGAAGTATACCTGGAACACATTCCTGTCACCGACAATTGCACCATTTACAAACTTTGTATTATCCCGGGTTATGTTTGCTTGCAAAAATGCCATCCGGTCAACTCCAGTGCCACTAAGTGTTGTTGGAGGCCCATCCATGCTCAGGCCACCAGTTGGTAACTGTCGAGCACCATGTGTGCATACTGTGCTCGTTTCATCACGGGTTGTGATTTCTTCCATCACAAGTCCGTATGTGAATTTGCTCTGCCTTGTGAAACTCTGCAAAATTTCGTTTTTTAGGTTTTTAACTCGAAAAAAAAATTCCACGCTTAAAGTACACTAACCTCTGTTATATTGGCTTTAAATCCTACTCTGTCAACCCAAATAGGTGGAACTTCATCGACTCCGGGACCACCAGTGAATACAGGGCTCATTTTACGGCTGTTAAAACAGCTAGTTCTAAATGTGCGATTACGAGGATTATGTATGCCATCAAGATATGGGTGCACATAATCAAGCTTGAAAGACAAATCATCCTATACAAAGCAACATAAAAGGATCAGAAAGAACAGTGATACAGTCAGTTACAAAGGTAAAACACATTTGTGATTTGATAACTGGACTTTACATAAATGATTACTTATTTTTTAAACAAAAATTCTTTCTGCAAAATAATCAAGTGAATAGCTTTCTCCATACTAGAGTTTTTTTCCCCCATATTCCACCTACCTGTATCATCACATTACATCTTATGCACGCTTTACTGTAAAATGGCACCTCCTCACATTGTATATGAAGTTGTAAAGTGAGTATTTTTATAGCATTTTAGGCTATGCATACATTATTGCTAACAATTGCTTATGGCTGTAATCACAATAAATATAACCAGACTATATAAAAACAGTTACCGAACTTTTACAGCGAATACGAAAGATTTTACAAACAAACTGAATGTTAACTTTAGTACATGCTATAGGATAAATTGATGTGCAAACATGGATATTGAATATGCAGTTAACAAGACATAAGAAGCTCTAATACCTGAGGATTGAGGAGGTTGCTAGATGTAACAGAGCCAATTAAAGATCTATTCAATCCTTTAATATTTTTATGCTCGAATGTAACAGTTCCACCAGGTTGAAGTGATGCCTGAAAAGGAACAACCCTTTCAGTATTTCAATAGAATGTGAGAAAAAAGGAGGAAAAATAATGCATCAGGGAACAGATCAGAGTACCAATGCTGGCCATCCATTTCGTCCAGGCACAATACTCCACTCCGTGCTTACTTCGGCTGACTTTTGCTCTAATTCTTTTAGCTTTATCTCCACGACAATTCCCCCTTCATTTTTCTCATCCTGCCGTGGATTTACCTCAATGTTGGAAAATAAGGCAAGGGAATTTATGTTTCTAAGAGCTTGCTTTCCTGCTTCAATATTAAAGACATGGCCTTTAACAAGCTGCATAAAAAGATAAATATATTAGGATATATTTTTGCATAAGCAGACAACAGCAAAGTTAAAACATTCAACAGAATAAGACAGCATGAAAATATTTTTCAACATGCAATAGCATTACTCGATACCAAAGTAATTTACTACAAAATCTCCTGATAAATCTATAATTCATGGCCAGCATAAAATGTAGTTTTCATCTGCAACAGTTACTTAAAGATGGTTCTCTTGAACATTTCAACAAATCACGATGTATGGAAATTATTACTGCAATTTATATTTAGAATACAAATCGACTCTAGTGAATCCATATGCATTGACATTAAAAGAATTGCCAAGGGAACCGAATTTCCCTCTAATTAATACCCGATGTCAAAATTAAAATAAACCAGCTAATACTTGAAACCCGGTGTTCTAAATAGAGAGGAATCAATAAATTGGAGTGGCGCCGTATTGTGATGTTTAGTTTAACATATTACAGATGCCATCAAGAACAGATATTAGCAAGATCAAAGCACAGTGTCACTGTCAAAACTCTAGATTGATTACTTTTTTTAAGTCTCAAATAGTCATCTTTAATTACCACAATTAGCACACGCTATGCACGGTGCGTAAGAGGGACACTTCATCCAACTTACTGAAATATAATCCCACCCTTGTGCATTTATCCTCCCTAAGGCATGTCAGCGTCAATCCTTTCTAAACTTCCTCTGGTGAAACGTCGTCAGTGAAAGAGTGTGGGGAAAAAAAAAGAGATTGCAAGGTTTGTTCAAGGGTAGTTCAGATAGTTCGGTTTATTAACAGTTGAAATGCGGGGTTTTCGTTATAATTGGTGGAAACGTTCAACTTATACTGTCTACTTCTATTAAGCCACTTTTGTGAATAGGACCATAAGTTAATTGTTGACTATAAAACGAAAGCTATAATTTACAGATACTTACAATAAATGACATAATTCAAACGAAATACCAAAATCCACATAACAGTAAAGTGAATATGGATGGACATGCCAAAAATGAAAGTTTTAAAGTTCTCTGTTTGTCAAGAAACTTGGACAGATCATACAAGTATGAGCTGGTGGTACGAAAGTTAGTTTTAAAACGTAGAACAAACTGGACTAACTCAAGTTCAGAAAAATTCCCATGTCGTAGTTAGAAAATCAAACAGACAGAGAGGTACATATCATCTGCTCAAATTCCACTGGTCAGTGCAAGCCAAACAATCAAATGCTATAAGCTATACCTGCTTAGGCATCTCTCTTCTTATAACCTCAAGCTCCGTATTACCTTCAACAACGTTCCCAAGCTTATCCTGAAATTGAATATCCAATTGTGTAATATCCCCTTCCACAACCTCACACACAACCTCCCTTGTATTCAAATTCCCGAAATTCACAACCTGAGCACAAGCATACCCTTCATCATGATACCACTTCTGCACTCTATCCCTTATCCTCTGCAGCAATCTTGCGCTCACCTTACCCTGCTCTCTAAGCATCTGCAGCACCTCCTTCTGAACTGGAATAGGCAACAAACATGGCCTTGACCGCTCTATCCTCCTCTTATAATCCCTTTCCTGACTCCTGAAATACTCCATCTTCTCTCTATCAGTCATGTCAGCATCCATCTCCATCTGCTTAGTCTGTGGCAGCAAACCAACATTGATGCACCTGAACGCATCTGCAGATTGCCAAGTTGCTTCGGTGAATGGAATTGTGACTGCTAAAGTTCCGTCTGGTTTTGTTTTTGCTTCCATGTCTACTTTCTCGAACATTCCACATGAAGCCAGTGTTTCCAGCTCCGCCTGAAGCTGTGTTTTCGTGTAGACCCCGCCTGGTCGCAGAGAAACCATCTCGAAGAAGGAATCATCCGTTCCGGAAATGGTGTTCCTTCTCCTGCGGTCAAAAAATAAAATTTCTGAAACTTTGTACCTCTTCAATCCGCTGAGTTTCGCCAGCTGAACTACAAGATTTGCTGGCAGACCGTGAGAGTCGTATTCGGGGATACCAGTTTGCTCCTCTTCTTTTGCATGCGCGGACGATAGTGAAAATAGCTTCTTCCAGAAGCTACCTCCATCTCCACTACAACCGCCTCCTCCTCCTCCTCCAGAACCACCGCCGGAAGAACCTCCAATGAAATTTCCTCCACCGCCATTGGATAAATGAAAGAGAAAGCCGGCGCCGAAGGCGGACGCGACTGAGGCGGTGGCGACGGTCAACGAGAGATTTTTGGATCTAGTGTCCGAGTTGATGTGGTTGGTAGGGTTAGGGGAGACGGATTGACGGTGGGATCTGAGGACGGATGGATTTCGACGGTTGTGATGGGAAGAGGAGGAAGAGGGAGGAAGAGAGGACTGGATAGAGTGAGAAGATAAGAGATTTTTACTGGCGCAGAAAGACATTGTCTCTGCTGCTCTGCCGTTTAGGAAAGAAAGAGGAGCAAAGATTGAAACCGGTGAAAGGATTAGGTAGATAATAAACAAATCAAAAGTAAACGAAGAGGATATGAATTAGGGTTTTACATGTTATCCATTTAGGCCCAATTTATTCGTCATTGCTTTAACCTCTTGTAATGGCTTTAAGTTAGCAGGCTTGAAATTAATTAACTATGTCTTCTATTTCTACATCTGTGTGGAAAACAATATATTTTTGCTGCAAATACTGGATATGGACATGGTTAAAACAGCCCTGACAAGTGTACCCAACAAGTGTTGGTTAAATGTCGGATTTGTTTTAAACCGGCATCCGAATTATGGTATGGTATGCATAGTGCAAATGGAAGGGTCTAACATATGCACAAACATGTCCATAATTTTTAGTTCATAACCTTAACCAAATTTGAAGGTGGGATTGGAACCACAAAGTCATAATTTGTTTGTGTTGGAACAGGTGCATCGGACATGATAAATTTCAAAAAATAAAATAAAATAAAAAACCTTTTATTCATTGTGCACTAGTTTTTTTTTTTTTTTCCCTTTTTTGGTTATCATGAGTAGTGTTGTGAATGTTGAATGATATTTAATGTTTTATTGGATGAATTTGACTTGAATTTTAAGTTACATTATTCTTTACTTATGTTAACAACATTCATTTAATTTGCAATCATAATATTTAAAGAGGTAATTTATTATTGAACTAAATAACATTTACTTAGCGGTAAGTCCAATAGTAAAGTAATTTTCGTATAAATATAAATAATAGCATATGTTCAAATTTAAGTCACAAATTTAAAGGATATTAATTTGTCCTAATTCAATATCAAATATTTGAATTAAACGAATAATCAGTCAATGTTCAATTAATGGTGTTAATGTTTAAATATTTAATAATAATATTACTATTGCAATGTTTAATTTACTATTGGAACCGAGTCGAAAGCGGGTGTAAGGTGTATTTTACACATATGATTTAAAACATTGTTTAACCTACTATTTCAAACATATAATTTACTTGTAATATATTACAATAGTGTTAAATGTACTTTATGTATAAGTGTGTGTGCACATGAGCAGTTAAAGCGCTTGGAGGCTCTATAGCGATGGAGGCGCAAAACGTTATAGCGGGAATATAACGGAAAATAACGGAGGTGCAAAACGCTTTTGTGGATAAAAAACCAAATATTTATTCTAATTCTTACATCATTTGTGTTGGAAAAAGAAGTATTATTTAATCTTATATAACAAACCAAAAAATATATTGAGTATACATACTAGATTTGGTGATTAAATAGATTTCTGACTTAAATTGAGCACTTATGTAACGACCTAGAATTTAACCACTTTAAAATACACTATTTAAAGTGATTTAAAATGTAAAATAAGTAAGCTTATATGATTCAAACTATATTAGATAGGATTGGAAAAGAGAAGTATATACAAAATAGTAACATTTGCCTATATCGACAAAAGTGACAAAATGTTGATTTTAGAAAAGTAAGTTTTAATGGTTAAATAAATTATTTTAATTTATTTAGAATGTTTATATTTTCAAATAATATTATACAAATTTATTTTTAAATTTGGTTTACATAAATAAATAGTTTAACTAAAACGTCAAAATGTACCGTAAAACATTTTGTCGAAAATCAACATTTCGTCGATTAACAGTTGTCGCAACGTCGTCGCACCTTTATTTTCTTATATATGAACATATATTCAAATAGTATAAGTATTAATTAATTCAGTAATCAAGTATGCTTTCACTAAACATACTTAGAAAATTCTTAAAATATAATAAAAAAAGTAAGCACAAAAAGATAAACATGTCATTTCAAAGTAAAAGGTAAACATCAAGTCAGACCAAACATAATTGTTATATTCCTTACTTACCTCTTAATTGAAAATGACATAAAATAATGATTTGAAATGTTATGTTCAGTGTTAAAAAAATAAGGTTGCTTAAAAAGTAAGTAAAGGATATTTTGGTCCTTTTACGAAATATTATTTTAATTCAAAACTTTTTCTATAAATAAGCATCCACTTTCTCATTTTTTTTCACTTCTTCTTCTTCCTTTTTTAAGTTTTTCTTCCACTCTCTAATGGCTTCTTCTCTTCTCTTTCCTTACCAACTTTTCTTAAAATCATATCAAATCAACTTCAAACCCCATCAAACTTTGCCAAAGACCTTAGAATACCATTAAAATATGGTTTAGCATTTAAAAATGGAAGAAATGATGAAGAAGAGGTTAGAACCCATGGAGGCCGAGCACATCAAAAAGGAGGAGCAAGTTCAAGGAGCTTCGAAGCAAGAAAAAGAGAAGGAAGTGCTGCTGTAATCAATTTGGGAATCTACGAAAAAGATGGATGGAGTGGAACTAATCGTGAGTACTCATATTTAAAGTTACTAATTTCTAAAAATATTTCAAGTTAATAACATGGAAAGTTTAGTATATATTGGATGATTTAATGGATGATAACTTGGTTGATATTATGGTTGGTTATATGATTGTTTATGTGGATGATGATTTGGTTTGATAAATGATAAGAGAAATGATTGGTAAGTATAGTTAATTCAATGGAAATTAAATCCGTATAAATATTTGTATGGAAATTATTTAGTCTCTTAATGATTTTAAATAATCTAAAAATAGTTATAAATGATATTATGATAATATGATATTATAATATGAAATGAAATGAAAAATGAGTTTGAAATATAAAAATATTGTTTAAAATGAGTTTAAAATAATTTAGAAATGTTTTATACACATTTAGTTTCCAAGAAGTTTAAAAGAAATTGAAAAACAAGTCAAAACTAGACGCGTCGCGTAATGATAGTTCGCGATTTTGAACCATAAATGTTAAGTGAGTATACAAAGTGGAATATAGCTTGAAATTCCTTGAGATAAGAATTTTCCAGTCTATTATATCTACAGTTTTCCTACAAAGAAAGAAAATCAAGATTTCATCAAGCAGAATTTGAAATATATCCAAAACAGTTTTCTATAAATATCGCGGTTTTGCAATTCGGAATCCAAAACGGGATTTCTTCATAAATTATATTTTTAAATGATTAAAAATATGAAATAAATTTGATAAATCTATTAAAATGGTTTAAAATATATTTGGAATGGAAAATATGAATTTTCAAATATTAAAAAGTTGTTTAAATCAAATAAGCTTATATAGCACTTTCCGCAGCACTTTTATGCTACAAATTCTATAATCTTTTGAATATGAGTTTAAACTTAACAATCCTTTTCTTAATCTTTTATGAATTATTTTAAAAGAATAATTAAGTAATATAAAGATGATTTAGAAGTTTAATACATCGTTTCCAAAATAAAGCTAATAACTGAGTATGTAGTAACGACTAGTACATTTGTCTCACCTTTGAGATCTGGAAAGATAAAACAAGGTCTTTAACAAAGGTTAGGGATGGAGCAACCAGTGCCCTGAACTTACCTGGCCTATTTTTTCTCTTTTTAGGTAAGGGGTGGAATAGATCGAAAGGAAAAGTCGGATGTTCTAAAAGATTATATTTAAGTTTTTCCAAGATGAAAGAAAAGAAACAAATTATTTAAATGTTAATTAACCACTTAACATCTTTTATTCGGTGGTTGGTACAAAGGAACCAGAATCGGATTTGGGTGATTCCTATCCGAAAAACCGGGATCGGATTTGGGTGATTCCTATCGAAACCCCTTCAAACTAAATTTCGAAATAAAACATATTAAAGACAAAGACCTTCATAATGTAGGATTACTTGCCATCAGTCTCTGTAGGTGAAATTTACCATATCTAAAGTGGTAGTAGCGCTCTGTTATGAAAATCTTCGATTTGCAAGAATATGATTTAAAGTTAATAAATTAATCTTTGATTAAGATTTAATGAATAATTTGAAAATATTTTGCCTAAGTTAAAAGTTATAACTTGAATATAAGTAATATTTGATGAAGATTAAAAGAATGATTTGGAAAAGTTTTCCTAAGTAAAAGAGGAAATGATTTGGAATTATTTCATGATTTAAGAAAGGCTTAAATAAACCAAATGATTTAATAAATGATGCTTAATGGTTCCATATACGCTTGAAAAGAAAATGGAATAAATTGAGAAGAATATATCTAAGAAAGATATTTTATAAAAGGTGAAGTAATTGATTGATGATTGATATCTACATATGAACTTAACATCTACTAAAGCGATGATTGGCTTCGAAGGAACCGTGGTCGGATTTGGGTGATTCCTATACGAAAACCACTCCGAACCAATGTATATGTTCGAACGTGAAGACATGTTGAAGATGATGATTACTGAAGACCGAGGATCTTTATAGCGTGAGGACTGCTTGTTGACATGCTTTGGGTCGCTCTCATTATAAAGTTATTTGTGCGGTGGTCTTCTCGTTGTGGAGATTTTTTTGGATTGCAATGGCTTCTCACTTAGCAATGGCCGAGGAAAGTGTCTTTGCTTTCGTTTAGTCTCAGAACGAACTTGTATGGATGTATGTCTAACATTGCATTTCAGAGACACAACGTTTGACTTTTACAAATTTACATTTGCTTGGTGGCAGAGAAGGAAACTTCTCTTAGCTTAACACCCTTCTCTGAGACATACGAGCTAAAAGGTTGTATGCTTGTGGGAGTCGAGTAGTGATCAAAGGAATGACAGTGTGGCATTCAAAGTGGAATCTGTTATGATCAAAGCGTGATTTTGTATGAAAAGCATGGATTTGAAGAAATTAAGCGTAGCCTCACTAGCCTCACATCCCGGAAGATGATATAGGATACTATGTGGTCTAACATACACAAATTCATAATAAGTGAGTATGTATGGTGGTGTCCAATACTTTGAGCCCTTTGGAGGATACATCCCTCAAAGCATTTATTGCTCCATTTAGATAAAGTGATTAGTTTGAGAAAAGCAGGGAACTACCGGTTATCAGTGGTAGTGTAGCAGCTGTAGTTCCAAGTGACTAGTTTGAGAAAATCGATTAAGGCACCATGGGAAATATGTTTGTTATGTGTGGATCAGAGAAAAGACCACTAGTTCCCTATCATGTTGGAAATCCAATCACAATACGAGATTCACGGTTTTGATCATATTCCCAAAATAGCTGTAATGACTTGCAAATATTTCAGCAACCCCTTTCTAGTATCATATATTATGTTCGGTATATTTCGTTGACCTAGTCCGGATATATAACCTTAGACTTAGTCCAAACATTGATACTTTATTTGAATAAGTTTATTTGAAAGTGTTTTTAAAAGAACATCATTAAACATAATATCAAGTGTATTTTGGTATAAAAATGTTTTGGTTATCATAAGGTAAAAACCTGTCCGTATTTATATGTGGACGTGGTCTTATAAGATACCCTTCTTTTCAAAGGTTTTGATAACATCGTCATGATCTATACATTTTAAATTTCGAGTATTTCACGCTGGTTTATCAAGACTGATCTGGGTATTTTTAATACTCGGTTCAGATCCGAGTAGTTTCAGGTTTAGTTAAAGAAGCTTAGAGTTTCCAGAGATGAGCTTGAGATCTTCATCATCATATGGACATATTCTATTATCTACTACATCTACTTCATTTGTTTTGTTGTTTTCAGCATTTGTAAGGGCAGGTGTTATAACTGTACAGGTTGAATCTAGGTTACACTCTGATACTCTATTTCAAAATTTTCTGTTGTAAAGATTATTATTGAAACAATATATATTATTCCATTCATGTGAGATTTTGTTCTGTCTTTATTTTCTTTCTATCCTTAAGGATCCGCTTATTCGTGCAATTTGAGCTGGACATGTGTGATTTACTGTCGATTCAAAGGGACAGATAAACGGGCCATTACAACTTATGCCTTAGTATTCGGTCTATATCCTAATTTTGTCGATTTTTTTACAAGAGAATTAGTCAAATCAACCTTTATATATTAATATTGCTAAAGTGGGTGCTAAAAAGCCTTGATATAGCAGGTGTAGCAGAAAATAGCAATGTGACGACCCACAAATCCGTACACTTTGAATCGACAATAATCCACACATGTTCGACCCACAAAACACCGACTGGAGGAAAGTCAAGAGAAAGAAAAGAAGAGAGAGAAAGAGAAGAGAAGAAAAAGAGAAGATTGAACCAAACAGTACAATATAAAATCTCCCATCGCAGCGGAAAACATATAATATCATATTAATGATCTTTACAAAACAAAAACTGTATATACATGCATCAATCAGAGTTTAACAATTAATCTCAAATTATCAATCTGGACAGTTATAATAACCTATCCTCACAATTTCCGATAATAGACAACAACTAAGCAGTGGATAATCAATAATAAAAATAGATACGTGTATACGAAAATGAAGATCTCTAGCTCGCATGTTGAAGCTCCAAAAGCATCTATCTGAACCTGTAAACATACTCGGTCTGACCCAAGCATTGAAAGGGAAGAAAGCCTGAATCAGTCCGGTAAACCAGCATGAGAAACACACTCAACTGAATTTATTAAATTACCAAACTTTTCCTTTATCAAAACAAAAGTATCTCGTAAGACAAGTCCACACATAAACGCGGACATATTTCTACCTTACGATAACTAAAACATTTCATATCAAATCCTCTTATATTATACTAGTGTCTAGTATACAAATAATATTCAAAATAGCCGAAATTGTTACCATTAGTAAATTCCAGCATACTAGGCTCTACAAATAAAATGGTAGGTGCATAGTGGAGTTTGGATTTCCATACAAATGACCAGGTGAAGGGACTACCTTCTGATGGGTACACCTCCAGATGGATGTCCCGAGGCACAAAACATCTGCCCTCTACCAACACAAGACCGGCCCATCTTTATAACTAGATGGTACCGAATATGTCATCCTTCAGTCGTTAAGGACCTTTACCGAGGGCCCTCATAGCATACAAACCGCAATAATCAGATACACGACGTCATAGCGTGTAAACATGTATGTAGAAAAGGATGATCATATCCTACTTGGGAATGACCCACTTAGCCTTGCCGCATCTAATCCTGTTTTGGTCATTTCCGGTTGATGAGGCATGAGGTAACGATCACCTTTCACATATCACATATCACATCACTTTGAATGCAACACGGCCATTTTCGTTGACTACTAATTGCCTTCCACAAAAATACAACCTTAAGCTCATACGTCTCAAAGAGGGTGTTAAGCTAAGAGAAGTTGCCTTCTTCACCACTGCTGATGTACGTTTGTAAAAATCAATGTACGTAATCTTTAGAAATGCAATGTCAGACAAACATTCCATACAAGTTGTCCGAGAATGGGACAAGCCGAAGGTACTTTTCTACCACATCCTGTCGGAAAATCCCTAGGATTAGAAGCGAATAGTCCTTGCATTGGATATTTCATAATGAAGAGGCCACTACTACTGGATGTGTATTAGGATTTTAATCCCAAATGATCAACAAGCAGTCCCCCACTGTGAAAATCCTGAATATCAATATCATCACAATCTGCACAAATCGATCGCATATATGTTGGTCCGAAGTGGTTTTCAGATAAATCTGATCCCGATCTCTTCGCACCAACAACGCAAAAGCATTTCTCAATTTCACACAGAAACTAAGTCTCACAGACTTATCATGTCTTCAACTTTCAACTTGCTATCCTTCGGACTAAGAAGGAAGCTCAATAGATTGGAATAATACTCCGCACTACATGAATCAACATCCTCAATACAAATGATAATCAAGCCTACATAAAAGGCTACGTACTAAATGTACGACTAAATAGTTCTCACATCAAGTCGAGGAACTAAAATGGCCAAATTTGATAGTCGGTTGTTTAACTATCAAACCAAACAAACAAATATTTAGCACCATAAGCAATCACTAGGCCCTTTTAATTAATATTTTATTAATTAAAGCACTTGCCAAATATTCACTTCAAATTATCTTTAAAAAAATATAATTCCAAACCATTTCAACTTTTAAATATTGGAAAGCATTTCCATATACTTATTTAAAAATTATAGTAATCACAAATCAATTTATTTTCAACACTTAGAAAATATTACATATACTTAAATCACGATTAAGTATGTATTTTACTCTTTAAGGAAAAGATTGTTTTAAACATCTTTATTTTGGGTCAAAACGAATGTTGTATAGAACATCGTTACGACAACCCAAAATCACTAGTATAGAGATTCGAAAATTAGATAGGTATATAAATCCCATATACTATATAAAACGTCTCGTTTCGAAAATCATTTACTATAACAACAGTGTTATAGTTCATCATTTCCTTACTTCAAAAACGTCTATTCCAACAATAAATGTTGAAATCTATGTATTCGATACTTAACACATTTTAAAACGTCTTCAGAACATTTTACTCCATTTATAATATCACTTCCATAAACATTCATTTTATTTAAAAGATTATTCACTGTCCAAAATCATGTATATAATTCATCTACCAAATTCATTGCTTCTATATATTCATTAAAGGATTATCCACTGTCCAAAATCATGGATATATCTCCTTTAATAACTTATATATTCAACTTATCCAATTCAATAGATTTCGAAGTTATAAAACAATGTTTATAAATTCCATTTATATTATACAAACTTCAAGTTATAAAATTCCTTTATTAACCAATTCCATATATACCTCAATTACATGCCAAAATCCAATTTATAAGTTAATTACTTATAAGCTCTTATTTATAAAATTAATTCATTTTATAACTTCACAAATTCACAAATCTTATTTACTTATAAAATCCATTGATAACTTCATTTTAAACACTTATAAAACTTGTTTATAATTCCATCATTTTTATTTATAAAATATCAATTTTATAAATATTGTATATAAAACCATTTATAATAAATCAAAAATTCTAATTTAAACTATTCTATAAAATAGTTAACTTCACATTTCAAAAATCACATTTCAATTATATTTCACAAAAATCATAAATTTTATATATAACAAAAATTATAATATTTATTTACTCAAAATAAATTCATTCCTTTAACAATTCAAAAATTAACAAAACATCTATTTTCAAAATCACTTTGAAAATCCTTTTTAAATTTGGAAATCATTACTTCAATATTTTTAAATTATCAAAAATAGGCCCAATGCTGCAACATCACTAAATACATCAATCAAGCAACCAAAACATCATATATCACATGATAATACTACATATCACAATATCTGTAAATAAAATCAATAGTGGTGAGGAATCCAGTTGGATCCCTCCAACCTGTCACCCATAACAAATATACATATTAGAATATGTATACAATGTCCGCTTCGAGGAAGACGTGCGTACTAAGGGTCATCCGTTCATACACGGGAACGTATAGGGTCTCATCTCCTCCAATATGCAGGAATATATCCAAATATCAATCAATATATGTATAGTATATCATATATCATCCAAAAAATCATCAATCACCATTAATAAAATTTATGCTCACTTATATAAAAATATCAGTGTGTCAGAAAGAGTGAGTTGTACTCACATTGCTTCCAATAGCAGTTGCAGTGTTTTATTCCAAATAAAATTAAACTGCCGTTTAATTTTATCCAAAATTTACACTAACCCCAATTAACTCCAAGCCAGCTCTAAAATGTAGTGCTCGTCAATACGGACCTAACGCAACTTGTTTCGTCAAAACCGGACCTCGTATGAAGAAGTTACAGTGTTTTAAAGTTTATAAGAATTATTATATAAATAATTTCACAATTTATTTTTTTTATTTTTTAAACCTTTAAATTAATCGGGCCGTTGATTTTGAAAACTCCACATCGGGGCGTGAGTTTCTTTCTTCCTCACCAAGTTCATCTAACCCTAGCTGAGACCCATTGCCGTCGGTTTCATTTTGAATTTTTGCTCCAACTACGTCGTATTATACGACGATCAAGTACCACCAAGAGCCGCGCCTATGCGAGCTCCATCATAGGCTGAAACATGGTTGAACACGATCGCCCCTTTCCCTTTAATTTCTAGTTCGAATGCAGTTCGAACACGATGCCATAGCCTCGTCTTCGCCACACCAAACTCAATCTCCACCGTACAATCAATAGATCTCTCCACCCTCTCCATTTTCTTAGTTGACATCGAAGGCTATAGAGGAGTAGATGAGGAGATAAATGAGGAGAAACGAGGGAAGTTTCTGGCCGTTGAATACAAAGAATGGCGGCGGCTAGACCTAGTTCGATTAGGGTTTGTGCAAAATAGAAAAATGGTGGCCTTATATAGAAAATTCTTGCACACTATTCATTTGATTTTTTTTTCGAACTCCAACATAAGCGTGCCGCTTGGCGTTTATAATGTTTTACCCCTATTCCAAATACAATGAAATATATATCGGAAGCCAATTCGATCGTATTTAGAAGATAGGTTTTCGAATATATTTATTTAAATTTGAAATTCACTAAAACGAATTTCTACGCGTTTCAGCTTGCCCCGAACAAACCATAAATCCGATTGATACGAAATTTAAAATCCTGTAATAATATAACATTACGAATCCAATGAAACTTGTTTCATCGAAATATGAAGCTGTTTGAAAAATGTCTATTTTTACACGTTAATTAAATATTAAAATATTCAATTTTAATAATTTAACTTTTAGTTTAATTTTAAAAGTCCACTAACATCATTCTAATTCAAATATAATTCAATTCATCTTCACAAATCATTTTCATTCACATTTAATTTAATTTTCAATCATTTACACAATTTCAAATGTTAAATTAACAGTTTAATTATCCACTTAAATCACTATATCCGAAATATAATTTATTCAACTTCTAAAATTAACTTGTGAATATTTAAACTCAATTAAATATACGAATATCAAATGACTGAAATTCTGAGTCGTTATATTCTTCACTACTTAAAAAATTTCGTCCTCGAAATTACCAAGTAAGAAAAAGTCATAAAATCCATTATCTTTTCAAAAACAATTTGTTCAAATTAGATGTCAAATCCATTTAAACTTTTAACTTTTTCCAAAATCCATTGGTTAAACTTCTTATAAAAACTTTTCTAAGTTATCAAATCCAGTCACAATTATCTTTTTAAAACCAACTGATATTGTTTAACCTTTAACTCAAAGACCAAAATTTTAGTTACAATTTTTTTCCAAAATTCCCAAAATTTTCAAACACCTTTAAATTTTAAAAAAAATTCGCCAGTGTCTCCTTTACGCGGTTCGATCGTAGTAGGATCACGACATATATATGTCACCAATATAACACCTCATCTTCAAGGATGAGGCATCCCGTGGGGAAAAACATGTAAAAGTATGATATGCAATCCGAAATATGTACCTTATATATTATTAGCGAGCATATACGGCTAATATAGCACGAAAGTGAGCTCCAAATGCGAAGCAAGCGCCATCCGCACCTACTAAACACTCAACAAACAATGAAACTTACATATGGAAAGTAATATCAATATACAACATATACCAATACAAAAACTATGTATGACAATATAGCAAATGCAACAAAAGGCAACAAATCCAACCATCAAACAACTATCATCCAACTTTCATCCAACAAACCAATATATATCTAGTCAATCCATAACCAAATCAATATAAATTCATCTCACTTTAATATTCACTGAATTGATTCTCAATTTATTCATATTTGGTTCATTAACATTGGATTTTACTAACATTCATTTATCCATATTCAATTAGTTTACATTCACTAATTCACATTCAAGTTAGTTCGCTTTCAATTCAAATCAAATTCTATTCTATTTAGATTCACTTACTTCCAATTTGAATTCAGTTATTTTGGCTTTTAATTTCACTAATCCAACTTCACTAATACTTAATGAATTTATATACTATCAATTAACAACCATCTAACAACCAATGCATAACCAACGTAACCAAATTTATTTACTTTGCTTTCAGCATTCATTTTGGTTTAACACATTTAATTTCAATTGGTTGATTTTCAATTGACTTTCATTCCATTCCAATTTCATTATCTTTTAATGAATTAACACTTACATCCATATTCCCTAACAATTCATTTACATTCGATTGATTAACATTCAATCCATATTTTATTTACTAATCTATCCATTAGTTCAATTCAAACATTAATTCGATTGCTAATTTATTTTACAACTAAAGTTGAATTTCATTATATAACTTAAATTCATAATCATATCATCACTTCACTTTATTAATTCATTTTGATATCAAACTCTACTTTATTTAACATTACTTAAGTTAAATTCCTTTTTAAACATCATTTTGTTTCACTTAACTAAATATCAACTCATAAATCCAATTCGGATTTCATTTCTTACCATTTCGTAATTCGCAAATCTAAATTTTCTCCTAACTCGTCATCTTATTTAACTTTTAGTTAAGTCAAATTCATATCACTACTCAAATTCAGGTTTTGTTTTACTTAACAAAATTGTTTAACCATTTTAACCATTTGGTTTTACTTACATTTTCTCACTTTATAAGTTATACAAATTTTTTATTTAAACTTTCAAATTCATATTATATAATCACTTACCTATTAAGTTTAATTTAATTTCCATTTCAATAACTTATCTAATCTGGTTCAAATCCAATTCAATTTATTTAATCTTTCTTTACTTAAATTTCAAATCATATATTTTATTATGCTAACTCAAATTTATTTCAACTTTACCAAAGTTAAACTTTTTTTTATTTCATATTGTAAGTCCAAAAATCATTATACTTATATTTATCAATTTCAACTTGGATTTTAAATTCGAATTTTTTATCACAACAAAACTTAAATTTCACTTTACTATTGGTAGCAAATCCATCACACAGAAACTTGAAAATGATACCGATGATGCTGCAGTCATCACCCTTATTATTTCTCAGTAACAATAGTGAATTCGGTGCTTTATATTCCTTTTAAATTTTCTTTTTATTATTTACAAATCACATTTACAAACTTATACCTACATCATTTCACTATTTTACTTTACTTACATAAGATTCATTCCAAATTCATTTATCTTATTTAGATTTATAACAATATAACCTCTTTAAGTTTTGAAAAATAACTTTCAAAATAAACGGGATTCAGATTTTCAAATTCTTAGTTTAAATCTATTTTCATTTACAACTCATATTTATAAATATACTCGGGTTGTTTCATTTCTTATATATAAGATTATTTCACAACTGTAAATCATATTAATTATAATTCCATACTTATAATTCATTTTCTTATATAATTTATTCTGTTACAATTGTTATTTTTATTTAGATTATTCAAACGGCTTTTTATTAACTTATATATATTTACATTTTCAAACAACCAAACAATTAATTTATATACACTTTAACAGTTTCTGAAGTTCCTTTATATATAAAATATAATCGAGGTAAAAAAATTTCATTTACCCAATTAAAAATGATACTATGTCGACTTGCCTCATTTAAGTATTTGGAAATCCATATCGATAATATGGTGTCCCACATACCGACCAAAATTCACAAATAGCTCAACGGATAAGCAAACACAATATAAAACATTTTATATTCACTAACAAATACCCGCTCATATATATAATGCACTCAAACTCAATCTAGGGTGCTACTGTCCCTATCTATACTGAGTATACATCAAAGCTTAGGAATATATAAAATCTAAGCTCTGATACCAAATGCGACGACCCGCAAATCCGTACCCTTTGAATCGATAATAATCCACACATGTCCGACCCAAAAAGTACCGACTGACGGAAAGTCAAGAGAAAGAAAAGAAGAGAGAAGAAGAGAAGAGAAGAAAAAGAGAAGATAGAACCAAACACTATAATACAGAATCTCACACCACAGCGGAAAACATATAATATCATACCAGTGATCTTTACAAAACAGAAATTGTATATACATACATCAATCAGAGTTCAATACTCAATCACAAATTATCAGCTTGGACAGTTATAATAACATGTCGTCACAATTGCCGATGATAAACAACAACTAAGCAACAGATAATCAATAATCAAAACAGATACGTTTATACAAAAATAAAGATCTCCAGCTCGCCTACTGAAGCTCCAAAAGCATCAGTCCGAACCTGTAAATATACTCGGTCTGACCCGAGCATTGAAAAGGAAGAACGCCCAGATCAGTCTGATAAACCAGCGTGAGAAACACACTCAACTGAATTTATTAAATTACCAAACTTTTCCATTATATAAAAAAAAAGTATCTCGTAAGACAAGTCCACACATAAACACAAACATGTTTTTACCTTACGATAACTAAAACATTTCATGTCAAATCCTCTTATATTATACTAGTGTCTAGTATACAAATAATATTCAAAATAGCCAAAATTGCTACCATTATTAAACTCCAGCATACTAGGCTCTACAAATAAAATGGCAGGTACGTAGTAGAGTTTGGATTTCCATACAAATGACCAGTGAAGGGACTACCTTCCGATGGATACTCCTCTAGATGGATGTCACGAGGCATAGAACATCTGCCCTCAACCAACACAAGACCTGTCCACCTCTATAACTAGATGGTACTGAATATCGGTCGTTACCGACCTTTACCGAGGGGCCTCATCGCATACAAACTACAATAATCAGATACACGACATCATGGCGCGTAAAGATATATCTAGAAGAGGATGATCATATCCTACTTGGAAATGACCCACTTAGCCTTGCTGAATCTAACCATGTTTTGGTCATTTCCGGTTGATGAGGCCTGAGGGAACGATTACCTTTCATATATTAAATCACTTTGAATGCCACACGGCCATTTTCTTTGACTGCTAATTGCCTTCCATAAAAATACAACCTTTAAGCTCATACTTCTCAAGGAGGGTGTTAAGCTAAGAGAAGTTTCCTTCTCTACCACCACTGATGTACATTTGTAAAAACCAATGTATGTAATCTCTAGAAATGCAATGTTAGACAAACATTCATACAAGTTGTCCAGGAACAGAACAAACCGAAGGTACTTTCCAACCACGTCCTGTCGGGAAATCCATAGGATTAGTAGCAAATAGTCCTTGCAGTGGATATTTCATAATGAAAGACCACTGTTACTGGATGTATATTGGGATTTTAATCCCAAATGGTCAACAAGTAGTCCCCAACTATAAAAATCCTGAATATCAATATCATCACAATCTGCACAAATCGAACACATATATGTTGAGCCGAACTGGTTTTCAGATAAATCTGATCCTCGTCTCTTCGCACCAACAACGCAAAAGCGTTTCTCAACCTCACACAGAAACTAAGTCTCATAGACTTATCACGTCTTCAAATTTCAACTTGCTTTCCTTCGGACCAAGATGGAAGCTCGATAGATTGGACTAATACTCCGCACTATATGAATGAACATTCTCAACAAAACGATAATCAAATCTACATAGAAGGCTACGTACTAAATATATGACTAAATAGTTCCCACATCAATTCAAGAAACTAAAATAGCTAAATTTGATAGTCGGTTGTTTAACTACCATAGCAAACAAACAAATATTTAGCACCATAAGCAATCACTAGGCTCTTTTAATTAATCTTTTATTAATTAAATCACTTGTCAAATATTAACTTCAAACTATCTTCAATAAAATATAATCCCAAACCATTTCAACTTTTCAATATTGGAAAACATTTCCATATACTTCCTTAAAAATAAGTAATCAAAAATCAATTTATTTTCAACACTTAGAAAATATTACATATACTTAGATCACAATTAAGTATATATTTTATTCTTTAAGGAAAAGATTCTTTAAACATATTTATTTTGGGTCAAAACGAATTTTGCGTAAAACATCGTTACAACAACCCAAAATCACTGGTATAGGGATTCGAAAATTAGATAGGTATATAAATCCCATGTACTATATAAAACATCTCGTTTTGAAAATCATTTAATATAACAATGGTGCTATAGTCCATCATTTCCTTACTTTTCGAAAATGTCTATTCCAACAATAAATGTTGAAATCTATGTATTCTATACTTAACACATTTTAAAACATCTTCAAAACATTTTACTCCATTTACAATACCACTTCCAAAAACATTCATTTTATTTAAAAGATTATTCACCGTCCAAAATCGTGAATATAATTCATCTACCAAATTCATTGCTTCTATATATTCATTAAAGGATTATTCACTGTCCAAAATCATGGATATATCTTCTAACGACCCGCTATTTTGGACTATTCTCATCCGCACATGTCGGACTTGAATAATTCAAAATACCAAATTGTTAATTTAAATTTGGAAAAACTCAGATATACAGTAAATAAATAACCACAGAATCACAGACACAGAGTTATAATATGTAGCGGAAGAAATAAAAGAGACGGTAGTTCATGAAGCTACTATATAAATATATAAAGTACATCAGAGTTAAACAAGTTACAACAGAAGTCTCAAATACAATAGTCGAATACAATAATCAGAATACATCACTGGAATCAACTGAATATCTGAAAGCAAGGAAGATAGCTGGGTCTCCAAATGAAGCTCCAACTCCAAAGGTGAGCCTCGAAAGCTGGTACTCTCAGTCTGACCCGAGCGTAAAGCAAAACACAAAACACTCGAGTCAGGATTAATATTCTCATATCAATAAATCCAACTCAAGTGAAAAAGCAATCGAAATACAAGTAACTCAAAGGATGTTGGAATCACCATCCTCTAAGGATCCGTTAAACTATTTACAATGTAGTAGTGTATGCTAAATAGATAATGTCTATCAGTAATATAAAGTATCAAAATAGTGTTAAGGCGTTACCATTATCCCCCTTGACACATTTTATATAAGCGTTGTAGTCTATACAGCACTGTAAACTCCACCGTAAACTGGTGGGCTATCAGGGAGTACTCCATAGGTATAACACAAAACAAATTCGTAGTGGTCGCGTATATAGGGATACAAGTATAACAAGGCACATGAGGCAATACCCAAGGTAGTGAAACTACCGTTTGCCTGATCCGGACTGGTGAGAACGCATCGCCACAGCGATCGCAACACCGCGAAACAACACTCCTGAAATTCCGAGGGTGCACCAATCAATCACAAGTAATGAGTAGTAGTTACGAAGAAGTGTGTTCGCTCGAGGTAGCTAACCCCATTTGGCCCGGCAAGGCTCCTGATTTTAGTCATTTCCAATTTGACACAAGTGTCAAGGCTATCCATTATCGTTCTCTTTCTTTAGTTATCACGTACATCATTCCAACCACTTCATTCTGGATCATCACTCCGCGTATAGTTATTAAAGTGGTTTTCGGTTTAGATAGAGAGTATATCCATAACCGATTCTGGTCTCTTTAATAATTTTCGTAATTATTACACCGATTGGTCGTTTAATATATTTCAAAAACAAATCAATTTCAATTTAAATTAGAATTCGTAAATCAACATTTCATTTGTCCTTACTAAATCAATTTCCAAAATTTACATTTCAAAACTACCAAATAACCATTTCGAAGTCTTACAATTCAATTTCAATTTTTATTTAAAACAATTCAAATAATGATTCAAGTTCGTATATAGGTTTCATTCCGAAATCATTTAAATTGTTTAATTTTCATTCAAATCGTTTAAATTCATTTATCGATTTCATTCAATATTCGCTAAGCTAATTTATCATTTAAAATAATTTTCATTTAAATTTCCAATTCATTAAATCGATTTCTTAAGTTCAACTTCATTATATCAAAACTTCAAATTGAAATAAATTAAATTCGTCCGATCAATTCTTTAAATTACAAGTCTTACGTTAATTTCAATAAATCCTATTCATTTCAATAAATCACATTTTATTTCTTGTTAAAGAAATTAAATTTCCACTTATTTATTGACTTCGTTACAAATTTCAAACTCAATTAATAAAGAACTAAATTTCACGTAATCGAGGAGTTTCACTTTCACTTATTAACTTACTTAAATAATTTTCCCAAAACTTTAATAAATAAAGAAACTCAATTTCATTTACTAACGAAGTTCAAATCCACTTATTCAAAAGTTCAATTTCTCTTGTCAAAGAATTCAATTTTTATTCAATTATCAAATAATTAGCTCTCATTCAATTATTAAATAATTTCAAACATAATTATTAAATAATTTCAAAACTTAATAATTACAAACTTGATTATAAATTCAAACTTAATTATTAAATCATTTCCACTTAATTATGAATTCAAACTTAATTATCAAATCATTTCAACTTAATTATAAATTCAACTTAATAATTTCAAACTTAATTATAATTCTAAACTTAAGTATAATTTCAAACATAATTATAATTTCAAATTTAATTATTAAATGATTTCAAACTTAATAATTTCAAAACTCAATTATTACTAATTCCAAATTATTTATTAATAATTCCAATTTAATTATTAAATAATTAAATTTTCAAACAACGTTCTTTAATCAATTACTAGGTTAATATTTGCTTCATATTTCAATCTTTACATTTCCTTTCAAAATTCAAATTTCAACTTCATTTCAAAACTTATTCTTTACTTGAATAAAATCATTATTTTATTTTTAAATCAAATTATTGACCAATCGGATTTATTTAATTCTCTATCCTAGGTCAAATTCATTTGGGTATATATCATTTCAACCCGATTCCAATTTCAATTCCAGATCAAGCATAATAAAGGGAACTTGCAGTGTGATAACCGGGATGGTGTCAAAGTAAATAAACAAGCAATAACAACAATCAATAACAATCCAATAATTAATTCAAATAATCCGAAATAATCGTATTAATTCACATTTTTGTTTGTGCAAATTAATATAATTATTTCTAGAACCTACACTATCATTTCATGTAGATTAAAGATTATTACATTACGGTTTTTTACTTGTCGTCAATTTACAATTTCATACATCATCAATCTAAACAACATACATTCAGTGATTCAAGGTGTAATTTACCAAATCCTACGTATCGATTAATTTTACATTTAAAAGGGTCATATTGCACAAATTTCATTTAACCAATTTACACATATGTCGTTTCAAATTTTTAACTATCCTACGTCAAATTAAATTGCATAATATTTATCATTTTATACATTTCAATTTACACCCAATATAACAACAAACAATAAATCAATCATCAACCAAACTGGATTATCATCGTACAATTAACATATAATGGTGTCAAATGTCACAGGTGAACTGATACATATAAAACAGAGTAAATAACTAACAACAGCATATTTCAATTGTCATTTCAATTGAAGTCAAATTTAATAAATAAAAGAACATTAATCGTGAGTGATTGCTCACCTTTCGAGGCTAGAGAAGATAGACAATGAATGAGCTACGAATCCAAGCGAAGCAAAAATCAGCACGAATTTGATGAGCAAAACTGATAATAGAGATCGATGTTCAAAACAAATAAGGATCGATTTGATAAAATTAAATTCAGACGTATATTATGTTAATATTTCTTTAAAACAAATACTTAAATTAAACACAATTTTAAAAAAAAAATGATATATCTAGAATCCCAACTCGGTGACTTGTATATATATAAACACTATATCAAAAATCATATTTTAATTCAAACACGTATATTTATTTAATATTTTTTTTTCGGAATCAATAATTTAAGTTGACAATGTATATATAAACTTTCCCATGCTGTGCTCTATTCAATGATAAATGAAACCCATGTTAAAACAAAACTTTGTCAAATATATAAATTAGCAGATGACTAGGACAAGAACAACCATAACTCAACATATAATACATATAAAGCCGATATATAATACTACATATACGTATAACTATTTATGTTTAAAACTAAAGTAAGCCAATACTGTAAAGACATAATTTTTTTTAAAAAAAAACAGCAGATGTCATTACTTTCAAACATAGCATATAAATATACATCGATGCACCTCTAATTAATATACATAAAATAGAAACTAAACCCAATAGCATATATATATGCATACCATAGTAAATCTACATTTCAGTAAATATATTTGGACAGTCTAAGAGACCATTTAGCATCATATACAACTTATATAAAATACTTTAAAACATACTATATAACTAACATGTCAATATAACTAACATAAAACATACATGTATATATCTACTGGAAACAAAATAAGAATTACTATAACTTATATATACTGCAATATGTGTTGCAACTTTATAATTCACAGTATACCGTAAACGTTTATATTTGTATCAAAAAAAATGAATAAAAATAAATGAATAAACAAACATATATATATTTATCTTAGAAAGAAGAATTTTTTTTGATAGCTATAAAATATTTAAGTATAATATGCAAACAATTTACTCAGCATAATATATGCAGACGTTCTTGCTAAATCGAATGGGAAAATGCAAAACACAGATCCAAAGCACATACAGCAGGGCGCACTATGTATACCCATGTTGTGCTAAAGTAAAGCAAAATGTATCCTAATCTATAAAGCAACAACAACCCAAGTTTTAAACGAATAATATAATACTAAAAAAAAATCTGATACAAAGCACAATATAACGAAGTATAACCTTTGCCTCCTTATGTCCATAAGCATGCATTCCCCAGACAAGAAAATGAGGTGCTGTCATGATTTCATGGTCCGAAAAATGGGCGAGCTTCAGTCGTGGTGGCTGATGTGGAGAGCAGGCATGAGTGCGCGGAGATGAGACAGACACGGTAGATGAAGGAACGACAGCCGATGATCGGAAGGCTTGGCTGTGCGCGGTGGTGACATGGAAAGCGGATGGTGGATGGGTTTGGTCGGAAGGTGACAAGGCTTGGGTTTGGCAGGTCGCTTCGGTTTGCAGGGGATATAAGTTGGTCGTGTGGTGCCTGTAAGGGAGGGTGCTCACATAGGAGAGGACGTGGAGTGGCTATGCGAGAGGGAGGGTTTGAAAACGGTTGCATAAGTATAGGCTTGGCCAAAACAAAATGAAGAAGAATCACATGCAGTGGGAAGAAAAGAAGTCACGGGAAAAAATATATTGAATGGTAAGGAGCGAACAGTATTGTTTTGTAACAGAGGCAATGAACCAATGCAAAATTTCAATGCAAAATTTAATAAAGTAAGAAACCAAAAACCAGCCACATTGAATTTCAGAAAACAATAACAGCTAATGGCTGTTTGTTTCAACAGCTAGATAGGTGAAAGGACAAGAAGCCCGAAAGGTTGAAATTGGATAACGATACGGTTACCCGTTTCGCGATTTCCATCGCGGACCGGTCTCAAAACACATAATTAAATATACTGCAGAGCTCAACACGACGAGACAATCAAAACGGTATACAGATGTCGGTGGTATGATTTACTTATAAAAATTCGAAATTTTATAATAGCAGAAAATGCATAAAAAACGTAGAAAAATAAGATCGACGGAGCCAAAGATGTCCGAATTTGGAAAAACAACAAACTGACATCTTGTTCAGAAGATATTTTAGAATTTTTCTATGTAAAAATATTTTGGTTTTGAGAAAGTTTTATTTTCGTCGCTTTTTAACTGATTAAATTGAAGTAAATTTACGCACGAAATAAACTTTCGTATTTTCGGACGAAAATTTACCGGGTGCTATGTTTAACTGGACGCATTCCAAATATCAAATTTATATTTCAAAATTTCATTGTTTAAAATCCCATAAAATTTCAGTTAATAACGTTATTAAAACCGGTTAAATCTACGGGTTGTTACACTCTCTCCCACTCAAAACTTTTCGTCCCCGAAAAGGAAGGAAGTAGGGAAATAGAGCCAATCAAAAGAAAATAGACTTGAATTACATAATAAACAATTAATTTAAACCATATAAATTTCAATTTAAATAAATTTATATTCAACAATTTGTTTTTAAATTCAAGATTTTCATTAGATTGATTTGATTTCACATTTATTAATGTTGGGTACAAAAGGTTTCTTTCAAATGAAATTCAATTTAAATTCAATTAATTCAAGATATCTCATTAAGTTGATTTAATTTCAATTTATTAATTTTCAAAACAAAAATTTTATTTTATTGATCACATCTATTATTCAGTTAACTTATTATTCTATTTATTTCTATTATCATTTTATAATAAAATTAAGTGTATAACATTTATTATAAACACTCAAATTTATTTATAAAATCAGTTTATATTGTATATTATCCAATTACATATTCAACTTTTGAATAATTTAGGTAAGTTGTATTAGAATGAAATCGGGTATTATACAAATAAAGTTCTCCAATTCAGTTAGCTTAAGTTTAAATGTTTTTTCAGAATTCTGGCTTCATTTAATTATTGAAATCATACTTTAAGAAAAATTAAGAATTAAATTCCCGATTAAATTCAACAATTTAGAAATAATTATGTATATACTATATATATAAAATCAAATTAAATTTAAAATAATATACCTATATATATAAGTCAAATTATACTTAAGAAATTTAAATTGATTTAATTTCTAATACAAAACTGTAGCAAAGCTACGAATTTGTCTCTCTACTTCGAAACTCGAAAATGAATATCGATGATGCGGCCACCATCACCGAAATTATTTTCCAGCGACAAAAGAGAAGAGCTCTAATTTAAACATTTAAAATTCCTTGAAAATGGTTTCTATTTGAAAATACTTTAAATAATATACATTTTAAAACTTTTAAAACTAAAGTTTGAAACCACCGAAAATTAAATTCTCAAATTCTAATTTAAATTCACTGCAAATTCCAATCAAATTTATTCCCAAGTTTACAAATTCATTTATTTATTATGAGATAGTCAATGGTTTATGCAACAACAAATGAAAATTAAATATTATCATTTCGGTTTCGTTAACAATTTAATTTCAGAATATTTTTACTTGTATAATCAAATAAAATTATTTTATTTACCAAATTCGAAAACAATATTGTGTCAGTTTGCTCTGTTCAAGTGTTTTGGAAATCCTATCGATAGCGTTGATCAGACGAATCGATCGAAAACCCAAATCAACATCAACAACTCAAGCAACACAATATATATTAAACATTTTTAATATAAATTACAAATACATTCCCTCGCTTGACGATACAAGGATGGATTTCAAATAAGTATAGTGATTCAAATTTGATGGAAATCAAATCAAAGAGAATTTTGATTCGATAATAAGTTCGAAACATAAGATAAGATAATTCAATTATCATAATCGGGAGGTGGGTGAGCTTATTTAATTCACGGGCAACCTTAACCGGGTCGACCGTGACTTCAAGAATAAGATCGATGGTGAATTTCGAGATAATCAACATTCGATCTCGAGAGATAGAATTCAGGTATAGCAGGGAATAGATAGCATCGTAAACCGAGGATACAGAAATCTCCGGTAAATTGATATTATTGTAAAGGAGTTCCACCCCTTTGCGAATCATTCGAAGATTGGCGAGATCCCCGATCTATTATAGATATCATTCGAAGTGGAGTTATAGGATGCTCCAGAATTGAAAGAAGACGAATAGTGAGGGATACGAATGAATTTTGGAACCGCAGGGAACGTTCCAAAATTCAAAGGAATAAAGTCAAAAGGAAGAGATAGAAACTCGAATAAGAGTGATTTTGTAAATACATTTACCATATATGCTAAGTTTTGCCTAGAGCTACCAAAGCTCTGATACCAACTCTAACGACCCGCTATTTTGGACTATTCGCATCCGCACATGTCGAACTTGAATAATTCAAAATACCGAATTGTTAATTTAAATTTGGCAAAACTCAGATATACAGTAAATAAATAATCACAGAATCACAGACACAGAGTAATAATATGCAGCAGAAGAAATAAAAGAGACGGTAGTTCATGAAGCTACTATATAAATATATAATATACATCAGAGTTAAACAAGTTACAACATAAGTCTCAAATACAATAGTCGAATACAATAATCAGAATACATCACAAGAATCAACTGAATATCTGAAAGCTAGGAAGATAGCTGGATCTCCAAACGAAGCTCCAACTCCAAAGGTGAGCCTCGAAAGCTGGTACTCTCAGTCTGACCCGAGCGTAAAGCAAAACACAAAACACTCGAGTCAAGATTAATATTCTCATATCAATAAATCCAACTCAAGTGAAAAAGCAATCGAAATACAAGTAACTCAAAGGATGTTGGAATCACCATCCTCTAAGGATCCGTTAAACTATTTACTATGTAGTATTGTACGCTAAATAGATAATGTCTAATAGTAATATAAAGTATCAAAATAGTGTTAAGGCGTTACCATTATCCCCCTTGACACATTTTATATAAGCGTTATAGTCTATATAGCACTGTAAACTACACCATAAACTGGTGGGCTATCAGGGAGTACTCCATAGGTATAACACAAAACAAATTCGTAGTGGTCGCGTATATAGAGATACAAGTATGACAAGGCAATGAGGCAATACCCAAGGTAGTGAAACTACCGTTTGCCCGATCCGGACTGGTGAGAACGCATCGCCGCAGCGATCGCAACACCGCGAAACAACACTCCTGAAATTCCGAGGGTGCACCAATCAATCACAAGTAATGAGTAGTAGTTACGAAGAAGTGTGTTCGCTCGAGGTAGCTAACCCCATTTGGCCCGGCACGGCTCTTGATTTTAGTCATTTCCAATTTGACACAAGTGTCAAGGCTTTCCATTATGTTTCTCTTTCTTCAGTTAACACGTACATCATTCCAACCACTTCATTCTGGATCATCACTCCGCGTATAGTTATTAAAGTGGTTTTCGATTTAGATAGAGAGTATATCCATAACCGATTCCGGTCTCTTTAATAACTTTTGTAATTATTACACCGATTGGTCGTTTAATATATTTCAAAAACAAATCGATTTCAATTTAAATTAGAATTCGTAAATCAACATTTCATTTGTCCTTACTAAACCAATTTCCAAAATATACGTTTCAAAACTACCAAATAACCATTTCGAAGTCTTACAATTCAATTTCAATTTTTATTTAAAACAATTTAAATATTGATTCAAGTTCGTATATAGGTTTCATTCCGAAATCATTAAAATTGTTTAGTTTTCATTCAAATCGATTTAAATTCATTTATCGATTTCATTCAATATTCGCTAAGCTAATTTATCATTTAAAACAATTTTCATTTAAATTTCCAATTCATTAAATCGATTTCTTAAGTTCAACTTCATTATATCAAAACTTCAAATTGAAATAAATTAAATTTGTCCAATCAATTCTTTAAATTACAAGTCTTACGTTAATTTCAATAAATCCTATTCATTTCAATAAATCACATTTTATTTATTGTTAAAGAAATTAAATTTCCACTTATTTATTGACTTCGTTACAAATTTCAAACTCAATTAATAAAGAACTAAATTTCACATAATCGAGGAGTTTCACTTTCACTTATTAACTTACTTAAATAATTTTCCCAAAACTTTAATAAATAAAGAAACTCAATTTCATTTACTAACGAAGTTCAAATCCACTTATTCAAAAGTTCAATTTCTCTTGTCAAAGAATTCAATTTTTATTCAATTATCAAATAATTAGCTCTCATTCAATTATTAAATAATTTCAAACATAATTATTAAATAATTTCAAAACTTAATAATTACAAACTTGATTATAAATTCAAACTTAATTATTAAATCATTTCCACTTAATTATGAATTCAAACTTAATTATCAAATCATTTCAACTTAATTATAAATTCAACTTAATAATTTCAAACTTAATTATAATTCCAAACTTAAGTATAATTTCAAACATAATTATAATTTCAAATTTAATTATTAAATGATTTCAAACTTAATAATTTCAAAACTCAATTATTACTAATTCCAAATTATTTATTAATAATTCCAATTTAATTATTAAATAATTAAATTTTCAAACAACGTTTTTTAATCAATTACTAGGTTAATATTTGCTTCATATTTCAATCTTTACATTTCCTTTCAAAATTCAAATTTCAACTTCATTTCAAAACTTATTCTTTACTCGAATAAAATCATTATTTTATTTTTAAATCAAATTATTGACCAATCGGATTTATTTAATTCTCTATCCTAGGTCAAATTCATTTGGGTATATATCATTTCAACCCGATTCCAATTTCAATTCCAGATCAAGCATAATAAAGGGAACTTGCAGTGTGATAACCGGGATGGTGTCAAAGTAAATAAACAAGCAATAACAACAATCAATAACAATCCAATAATTAATTCAAATAATCCGAAATAATCGTATTAATTCACATTTTTGTTTGTGCAAATTAATATAATTATTTCTAGAACCTACACTATCATTTCATGCAGATTAAAGATTATTACATTACGGTTTTTTACTTGTCGTCAATTTACAATTTCATACATCATCAATCTAAACAACATACATTCAGTGATTCAAGGTGTAATTTACCAAATCCTACGTATCGATTAATTTTACATTTAAAAGGGTCATATTGCACAAATTTCATTTAACCAATTTACACATATGTCGTTTCAAATTTTTAACTATCCTACGTCAAATTAAATTGCATAATATTTATCATTTTATACATTTCAATTTACACCCAATATAACAACAAACAATAAATCAATCATCAACCAAACTGGATTATCATCGTACAATTAACATATAATGGTGTCAAATGTCACAGGTGAACTGATACATATAAAACAGAGTAAATAACTAACAACAGCATATTTCAATTGTCATTTCAATTGAAGTCAAATTTAATAAATAAAAGAACATTAATCGTGAGTGATTGCTCACCTTTCGAGGCTAGAGAAGATAGACAATGAATGAGCTACGAATCCAAGCGAAGCAAAAATCAGCACGAATTTGATGAGCAAAACTGATAATAGAGATCGATGTTCAAAACAAATAAGGATCGATTTGATAAAATTAAATTCAGACGTATATTATGTTAATATTTCTTTAAAACAAATACTCAAATTAAACACAATTTTAAAAAAAATGATATATCTAGAATCCCAACTCGGTGACTTGTGTATATATATAAACACTATATCAAAAATCATATTTTAATTCAAACACGTATATTTATTTAATATTTTTTTTTCGGAATTAATAATTTAAGTTGACAATGTATATATAAACTTTCCCATGCTGTGCTCTATTCAATGATAAATGAAACCCATGTTAAAACAAAACTTTGTCAAATATATAAATTAGCAGATGACTAGGACAACAACAACCATAACTCAACATATAATACATATAAAGCCGATATATAATACTACATATACGTATAACTATTTATGTTTAAAACTAAAGTAAGCCAATACTGTAAAGACATAATTTTTTTAAAAAAAACAGCAGATGTCATTACTTTCAAACATAGCATATAAATATACATCGATGCACCTCTAATTAATATACATAAAATAGAAACTAAACCCAATAGCATATATATATGCATACCATAGTAAATCTACATTTCAGTAAATATATTTGGACAGTCTAAGAGACCATTTAGCATCATATACAACTTATATAAAATACTTTAAAACATACTATATAACTAACATGTCAATATAACTAACATAAAACATACATTTATATATCTACTGGAAACAAAATAAGAATTACTATAACTTATATATACTGCAATATGTGTTGCAACTTTATAATTCACAGTATACCGTAAACGTTTATATTTGTATAAAAAAAATGAATAAAAATAAATGAATAAACTAACATATATATATTTATCTTAGAAAGAAGAAAAGAATTTTTTTTGATAACTATAAAATATTTAAGTATAATATGCGAACAATTTACTCAGCATAATATATGCAGACGTTCTTGCTAAATCGAATGGGAAAATGCAAAACAGAAATCCAAAGCCCATACAGCAGGGCGCACTATGTATACCCATGTTGTGCTAAAATAAAGCAAAATGTATCCTAATCTATAAAGCAACAGCAACCCAAGTTTTAAATGAATAATATAATACTAAAAAAATCTGATACAAAGCACAATATAATGAAATATAACCTTTGCCTCCTTATGTCCATAAGCATGCATGCCCCGGACAAGAAAAAGAGGTGCTGTCATGATTTCATGGTTGGAAAAAATGGGCAAGCTTCAGTCGTGGCGGCTGATGTGGAGTGCAGGCATGAGTGCGCGGAGATGAGGCAGACACGGTAGATGAAGGAACGACAGCCGATGATCGGAAGGCTCGGCTGTGCGCGGCGGTGACATGGAAAGCGGATGGTGGATGGGTTTGGTCGGAAGGTGACAAGGCTTGGGTTTGGCAGGTTGCTTCGATTTGCGGGGATATAAGTTGGTCGTGCGGTGCCTGTCAGGGAGGGTGCTCACATAGGAGAGGACGTGGAGTGGCTATGCGAGAGGGAGGGTTTGAGAACGGTTGCATAAGTATAGGCTTGGCCAAAATAAAATGAAGAAGAATCACATGCAGTGGGAAGAACAGAAGTCACAGGAAAAAATATATTGAATGGTAAGGAGCGAACAGTATTGTTTTGTAACAGAGGGAATGAACCAATGCAAAATTTCAACGCAAAATTTAATAAAGTAAGAATACCAAAAACCAACCACATTGAATTTCAGAAAATAATAACAGCTAATGGCTGTTTGTTTCAACAGCTAGATAGGTGAAAGGACAAGAAGCCTGAAAGGTTGAAATTGGATAACGATACGGTTACCCGTTTCGCGGTTTCCGTCGCGGACCGGTCTCAAAACACATAATTAAATATACTGCAGAGCTCAACACGACGAGACGATCAAAACGGTATACGGATGTTGGTGGTATGATTTAATTATAAAAATTCGAAATTTTATAATAGCGGAAAATGTATGAAAAACGTAGAAAAATAAGATCGACGGAGCCAAAGATGTCCGAATTTGAAAAAACAACAAACTGACATCTTGTTCAGAAGATGATTTAGAATTTTCTATGTAAAAATATTTTGGTTTTGAAAACGTTTTATTTTCATTGCTTTTTAACTGATTAAATTGAAGTAAATTTACGCACGAAATAAACTTCCGTATTTTCGGACGAAAATTTACCGGGTGCTATGTTTAACTGGACGCATTCCAAATATCAAATTTATATTTCAAAATATCGTCGTTTAAAATCCTATAAAATTTCAGTTAATAACGTTATTAAAACCGGTTAAATCTATGGGTTGTTACATATCTCCTTTAACAACTTCTATATTTAACTTATCCAATTCAATTGATTTCGGAATTATAAAACAATGTTTATAAATTCCATTTATATTATAAAAAATTCAAGTTATAAAATTCCTTTATCAACCAGTTCCATATATACCTCAATTACATGCCAAAATCCAATTTATAAATTAATTACTTATAAATCGCTTATTTACAAAATTAATTCATTTTATAACCTCACAAATTCACAAATCTTATGTACTTATAAAATCCACTTATAACTTCATTTTAAACACTTATAAAACTTGTTTATAATCCCATCTTTTTTATTTATAAAATGTCAATTTTAAAAATCTTGTATATAAAACCATTTATAATAAATCAAAAATCCCTACTTAAGCTATTCTATAAGATAGTTAACTTCACATTTCTAAAATCACATTTCAATTATATTTCACAAAAATCATAATTTTTATAACATAAAAATTATAATATTTATTTATTCAAAATAAATTCATTCCTTTAACAATTCAAAAAATAACAAAACATTTATTTTCAAAATCACTTTGAAAATCCTTTTAAATTTGAAAATCATTACTTCAATATTTTTAAATTCTCAAAAATAGACCCAATGCGGCAATAACACTAAATACATCAATCACAGCAACCAAAACATCATATATCACATGATAACAGTATATATCACAATATCTGTAAATAAAATCAATACTGGAGGAATCCAGTTGGATCTCTCAAACTTGCCACCTGCAACAATTATACATATTAGAATATGTGTACAATGTTCGCTTGGAGGAAGATGCTCGTACAAAGGGTCACCCGCTCATACATGGGAACGTATAGGATCTCATCTGCTCCAATAGGCAGGAATATATCCAAATACCAATCAATATATGTAGAATATATCATATATCATCCAAACAGTTATCAATCATCATTAATAAAATTTATTCTCACTTATATAAAAATATCAGTGAGTCAGAAAGAGTGAGTTGTACTCACATTGCTTCCAATAGCAGTTACAGTGTTTTATTCCGAATAAAGTAAATAGCCATTTAAGTTTATCCAAAATTTACACTAGCTCCATTCAACTCCAAACCAGCTATAAATATAGTGCTCATCAATACGGACACAACGCAACTTGTTTCGTCAAAAACGGACCTTTTATGAAGAAGTTACAGCGTTTTACAGTTTATCCGAATTATTACATAAATAATTTCACAATTTATTTTTTATTTTTTAAACCTTTAATTTAATCGGGCCATTGATTTTGAAAACTCCACATCAGGGCGTGAATTTCTTTCTTCCTCACTAGGTTCATCTAACCCTAGCCGAGACCCATTGCTGTCGGTTTCACTTTGAATTTTTGCTCCACCTACGTCTATTATACGATGATCAAGTACCACTAAGAGCTATGCCTACGCGAGCTCCATCAGAGGCCGAGGCCGAAACACGGTTGAACTCGATCGCCCCTTATTGATGAATTTCCAGTTCAAACGCAATGCCATAGCCTCGTCTTCGCCATACCAAACTCAATCTCTATCGTACAGTCGATACATCTCTCCACCCTCTCCATTTTCTTAGTTGACGTCAAAGGCTATAGGGAGTGGATGAGGATATTAACGAGGAGAAATGAGGGAAGTTTATCTGGTCGTTGAATACAAAGAATGGCGGCGGCTAGACCTAGTTCTATTAGGGTTTGTGTAAAATAGAAAAAATGGTGGTCTTATATAGAAAATTCTTGCGCATTATTCATCCGATTGTTTTCCGAACTCCGTTCGAACCATGCCGCCTGGTGTTCATAATTTTTTTACCCCTATTTTGAATACAATGAAATATATATCGAAAGCCAATTCGATCGTATTTGAAAGATAGGTTTTCGAATCGACTTATTTAAATTTAAAATTCACTTAAACGAATTTCTACGCATTTCAGCTTGCCTTGGACAAAGCATAAAACCGATTGACACGAAACTTGAAATCCTACAATAATATAATATCACGGATCCAATGAAACCAGTTTCATCGAAAGCCGAGGCTGTTTGAAAAATGACTATTTTTACACGTTAATTAAATATTAAAATATTCAATTTTAATAATTTAACTTTTAATTTAATTTTAAAAGTCCACTAACATCATCCTAATTCAAATATAATTCAATTCATCTTCATAAATCATTTTCATTCACATTTAATTTAATTTCCAATTATTTGCATAATTTCAAATATTAAATTAACAACTTATTTAACCAATTAAATCACTATATTCAAAATATAATTCATTCAACTTATAAAATTAACTTGTGAATATTTAAAATCAATTAATATACAAATATCGAATGACTAAAATTCTAGGTCGTTACAAGCGGGGCTTAAAGCGGATCTACTGTTTAATAGTGCTAAACTGAAATAGCATAGTGGTCGAAGAACGCCATCATGGAGATTTTATGGAGCTTAGCGGGGATTTAACTGCATAGGTGTGCGCACACATACATATGATTTAAAATACTGTTAAACTACTATTATTTTAAATGTAATTGCATTATATTTATAATAGATAGAAAGAATTTACAACCGAGAGCCTTTTATATATTTATATATAACTTTAAACATTTTAAATACATTAATAATATATATATATACATATGACTGAAACTAATATAAATTGTTTTGAACTATTTCAATGTAATTTAATATTTTAAAAATCAAAAATAAATTATCGAAAAAATTTATATAGCTGAAAGTTTTTTATTTCCTTTTATAATTTTGTATAAAGATCCGACAACAACGTCAAACTATATAAATGATTCAATTATACGTAAATTCAGGAGTTGTGGGTGATGGTGATTGTGCATATAAAATCATCATATAATAGAGATGTGATATCAGAAGATTAATATAAATGTAATAAAAGGGTATGCCTTGAGATGTTGCTTAAGACCCACAAGTCGATCTAGTCTGTCCCCTTGATCTGTCTGATCTATAATGTTTTCTACTCGTAGGAAGCGTGAAAATACTGGATCTACTAGTATTTAATTGTTAGGATGTGATAGAATTAAGAGAAATGGTGAGAGGGCGTGATGATGCTTGGGGCCTAGGGATGAAGGGATGAGGCAATAAGTCTAACTTAATATGGAGGCAAAAATTTGAATATATAATGTGGTCTAGAGAGAAGTATTTTGCATAATTCTCTCCTGCCAATTCCAACACGATGCCCCCTTTATCCACCTCTTCATGCCTCATGGGACCAAGGTCCTTATTGGACCAAAATACTCACGTAACTCTTTAACAATTTATTCAGTTTAAATCCAATTTAAATCGTTACCAATACACATTTATATAATTTTTATATACGCACTCAAAAAATTACTTTAGCACCCCGAAAATTTTGAGAGGCAACTCCATTTTATTAAACACATCCCATACAATATATACAATGATAATTAATATTCCACAGATATTAATTAGTTTAATCAATATATTACCATTATAAACCAGTAAAACAAGCAGTGTTTTAGAAACTGAATGGATTCAGTTGTGCGACTCATGGATGTGAATTAGCCAGCGATTAATATTTGAACAATTTAAACAGTAATATTCACTTATCACTTAATATTCACTTATCACTTTAGCTAATGTGATAGTTTGACTTAATTCGTCGCTTATAAATCTCAGGTACAACCAATTTTACAAATTCAAGCGATACCTTTTAGTAATGATTATTTACATTAATTATCTTCGTCATACTATATCACTTTAGGACTTCTTGAATTTAGTTTTGGTTTTGGTCAAAATTCCAATATCGTCCACATTCAACTCGGTTTGTCCGTAAAGAAAGTCTCTAGGTTAATACTGATATTTATTACTAACCATACAACTCTGGTTAGAGATTTTGACTTTGAGTTGACTACAGTTGACCGTGATACTAACTTCATACAACTAAGGAGAACAATTCTCTATTGAATTGTGTTTCACTTCCAATATTTCAACTCAGACACAAATATAATCGTTTGATGGATGTCATGTTATGATTTAACTATGATTAAAGTGCAGTTTCCACAAGTTCACTAGTATTCTTAAGTCGAGAGAATGGTGTAATATAGTAACTTTAAGATTACTCGTTTGACCTAGTTGTTATTAACCAATAGGATACTCTTAGACGAGTCATTCCATAATTATTCATAATTATTCAATAATTTCAATACGTAACCACTTGGATCCGTTAGTAATCATAAGGAATGCATTGCCTAATATTCTGAAGAGCGCTATATACCCTGACCTTAATTGATGTATCAACATCCTTTCTTGAAACATCTTAACCAGGAATATTTAAAATAACATATCATTTAATATGACGATAATTTTCTCATGATTACAACTCCTTATAATTATTATCACATAACTTATCATTTAGGATTTTCTATTAGACATATTTAAATAAATTACTAATTAACATATCACAATATAAAAAATATGTAATTGAAAATATAAAACCATTTATTTCGAACCAGATTTTATTACAGAGTTAATAATTTATAGAAAACCACAAAATTGCCTCTATGGCATACCCCTAACTCTAACAATCTCACTTTTGCACTTGGAGCTAATTATGGAATCTTAATCTCATCCCTTCGATTAGTTTGCTTAGTACTGGTCGAGTTAGTCCCTTTGTGAATAAATCTACTATGTTGTCCTTAGTGTCTACTCTTTCGATCTTGACTTCTTTGTTGTTGACAAATTTTCTTATCGGTTAGAATTTAAAGAATGTATCTTGACTTCTTGTGAGACCTAGGTTCCTCTACAATCTATGCATCGTTGCATTATTATCACATGACAATGTCATGGGTTTCTTAACATTTGAAAACACCCCTAGCTCAGACATAAACTTGCTCATCTAGATCGCTTCTTTTGTTATTTCGTTGAGGGTGAGGTATTTGGCCTCCATCATTGAATCAACTATTGTCTCTTGTTTGGAACTTTTCCAACTGACCGCGCTGCCTTCAATGGGAATACATAAGTAGACACTAATTTGCTATCATTGATATTGCTTTGCAAGCTTGAACTTGTATTCCCCTTTATAAGGAGATCTTCATTCCCATATACAAGGAATAAGTCTTAGTATTTCTCAAATACTTGCCGATACATTTCACTGCCTTTCTGTACTTTTCCCGGAGATTAGACTAATATTAGCTTGCGCATCCGCATGCATAAACCACGCCTAATCTAGTACATAACATAACATACATGAAGGAACCAATTGTATTAATACAATATCTTATTCATACGCTCCTTCTCTTCATTAGTACAAGGAGCGTCCTCCTTAAAAAGGACGATCCCACATCATGTTGAATCATTTCCACGCTTGGAATTATCCACACCAAACCTTTTAAGTATGGTATCCATGTAAAAGGATTGGGACATTCTTGAAACCTCTTAGATCAATTTTTATAAATCCTTATACCTAGTATAAATGTCGCTTATCCCAAATCTTTCATGAGAAGTTCTTTAACAACCATGTTTTCACTGATTGCAATAACGCAATATCATTGCCAAGGTTTTAAATCTTGGCTATCTGAGCTGAGATCTTATCTGAGATCTCGTTTTCAAGGTCAAGTGATTCAGAACAAGAAAAATCAAATTCATCTCGTTGCAACCGAATCTTGGGTGAGATATTCAAACCTCGATTGAAATCTCGACCGATATCGATTTAAGAGATCTCGCCTGTAATAATGTGTTTTTGAATTTAGTTTTTCAATGGGCTAGGCCTAAAATATACTACTTGTAAGCTAAGCTCAAAATTCATGTGTTATTTCAATAAACAAGTTGGACTGTAATTTTATTTACAACCACTCTTTTTTTTCAACTCTCAAGTTACAAATACATATGTAGGATTTTTCATTCTCTTCTGAAATGTTGATTTTCTTTCTAAAATGTGGTTATTCGTTCTCAAATCGATAAGCTTTTATGTTAAGTTTTTTCCTTTTTGCAAAACTTTCTATACTCTAATTAATTTTTACTATTTCCTTATCTAGTTCCTCTTCCATTCAAGTTTCTATATTTTTTACTCCCTTTTTGTTATATCATTTTTGGAAATAAATTCACTATCGCTAACTCCCAATTTGATAGCAAAATTCAAAATACTTAATCCAATTTTTTGTGTTGGCCTTGGTATTTTCTACTTAATTCAATTTTACTAATTTATTTTTTCACAATTAACTTGAGATGCCAACGTGTCTTGCTAATTCAGATCGTTCTTTTTGAGAGACATTGAAATGTCTTGTTGTTAGGCTATTTTCCATTATTGTTCAACATAATTTTTCATTCAATATATTGGATATTTGTTGAGATATATATTCTTGTTTAAAAGAATGATAGCAGTGATGTTAATCTGGTTAAAATAGTTTACTAATTTATATATTCTCTATTTAAAATGAATTGAGTAATGAATTCAACATTTCAGCTTTATATATTTTTGTTTAAAGGAGTGTGTTTGCTTGCTTGATGTAAACCAATACTGAAAATATCAAATAGTCCGAGATTGAAATTCAAACAATTTAAGTCATTTTTGTAGTTAGTTCTTATAACTTTAGTTGTGTACTTGAATGTAAATCAATATTAAAAATATCAAATAGTCCGAGATCGTTCCGAGATGTACTTTAGAGTCTGAGATGTAATTTCATGATGAACACCCGATATACATTTATCTTGCCCAAGATATCACTCGATACGAGATCAAGTCCCTAAAATCTCCTAGACGAAATGTGATCGAAATATGAGATTTAAAACCTTGGTCATTACTAATCAGGAGAAAATCATCAACATATAAGACTAAGAACGTTGTAACACTTTCTAGTTCTTTCCGATATACGCATGCTTCCTCTATACTTTGATAAAAACCAAACTATTTAATTACTTTATCTATAACGCCCCGCATTTCGAGACCCAAAAATGACTACCGATGATGCTGCAATCATCATCAAAATTATTTCCAAGTAACAAAGCGAGATTAATATATAAAAAATTCACGACATCAAATAACAAAGTAAGTAAATGATTTCTTTACATCAAAACGTTTTACAAAGGCCAGTACATCATTTTTAACCCATATCATCCCCCACGTAGGGGTGACTATATAATAAGATACGAATAGAGTGTCACACCTGAAACATAAGGATGTCGTCATGGACATTTAACAAGCAATAGATTTTGGTCTTACATAGTGGAATTTCAAAATAATTTTTATTTGCAAAATAAACCTCTTATTTCGCCTTTGGAGTCTTTATTTGTCTTTTTTCAAAAGCTAAATATACATAAACTCAGCTTACTTGATATGAGTACATATATGTTTATGGGAAATAATAAAAACATGGATCAGACATAAAGCTTGGTAATACTTTAACCCTAGGAAAACAGTCACATAGTGAGACCATGTCATTAACATATAGTGCAAAAATATCTAACTATGATTAAACACAAATCATCGATTTCAACATCAGGATGAGATTCCCTTCACACCATTTCTAACTAATTTTATAGTTAGTTCATATTTTTGATTTTCCACTCAGGCCTTACTCTTATTAGTTTAACAAGGGTAGTACACGCTTAAGGTTATCACTTAGATGTTTTATAAGTATTTCTCTTAAATGTATCAGGAATGGTTTATTAGGTTGCTACCAAGGCCTTACGCTATCTATCATCAGATATAAATGCATTTAGAAAAACAGTCGCCATAAAAGCCGAGAAAACCAATCATCAAATATAATGTTTAGACAAACGGTTGCCGCACAACCCTTACATCAACATTCATCAAGTATATTGTCATGTTTAGACCAATGGCTGCCACATAGGACCTACGTCACCAATCATAAAAATAAGGTTATGTTTAGAAAAATGATTACCACACAGACCTTACGCCAACTATGATTAGATATAATGTTGTGAGCAGATGTATTAGTGCCATAAAGGCCACAATATTACCTTTTCTTTCTTTAAACTAGTTATTTCATCCCTGCCTATTATTTCTTATGGCCACTCTCAAGATGGAATTTCCAGGTAAGAATTAGCTATCACACATTGATGATTTGAATCATTTTCTAATAAGAAATCGTTATCACATGTTGATGATTTGAGCCATTTCCTAATGAGATGGCAATTCGGTAATTTGTTACTAAACTATAGCAAGCTGATATATTGAGCTATTTCCTATTGATATGGAAATTTCGTACTTAAGTGGAAAGCTTTTCTCTATGATAATCTGAGCCATTTTTAGAGTTATGGCATTTTCATAGTTAAGTGAAAGACTTTCTCCTGTAATAGTTTGAGCCATTTCCTAGAGTTGTGGCATTTTCCTAAATAAGTGATTGATTTTCTCCTCTAATAATCTAAGCCATTTCCTAGAGTTATGACATTTGTGTAAATAAGTGAAAGGCTAATTTAAGTCACTTCCTAGATTTATGGCAGTTTCGTAAATAAGTGAAAGACTTTCTCTTGTAATAGTTTGAGTTATTTCTTTGAGTTGTGGCATTTTCGTGAATAAGTAAAAGGCTTTCTCCTAAAATAATTTGAGCTATTTCGTAGAGTTGTGGCATTTCCATATATAAGAGAAATGCTTTCTCCTGTAATAATTTGAGTGATTTCCTAAAGTTGTGGTATTTTCATAATTAAATGAAAGGCTTTCTCCTATAATAATTTGAGCCATTTTCTAGAGTTGTAGCACATTTCCGTAAATAAGTGAAAGGCTTTCTTCTGTAATAATTTAAGTCATTTCCTAAAGTTTTGGCATTTTTGTAAATTAGTGAAAGGCTTTCTCCTATAAAAAATTATGAAATAAAAAATTCACATTTTTCTTTGAATGTTGATTATTTGAGCCACTTCCTAGTTAGGTGACAATCTGGTAACTAATTATTAAGTTATATGATGCTGATACTTTGAGCTATTTCCTGACGATATGGAAATTTTGTAATTAAGTGGAAAGCTTTTTTGTAATAATTTGAGCCATTTCCTAGACATTTTCGTAATTAAGTGGATAAATTTCTCCTGTAGTAACTTGAACTATTTTCTAGAGTCATGATATTTTTGTAAATAAGTGAATGATTTTCTACTCTAATAATTTAAGCCATTTCTTATGGCATTTTTGTAAATAAGTGAAAGGCTAATTTAAGTCACTTCCTTGAGCTGTGGAATTTTTATAAATAAGTGAAAGGCTTTCTCTTGTAATAATTTGAGTCATTTACTAAAGCTGTGGTATTTTTTAAACAAGTGAATGGCTTTCTTCTGTAATATTTTAATCTATTTCCTAGAGTTATGGTATTTCCGGAATTAAATGAAAGGATTTCTCCTGTAATAATTTGAGAAATTTTCTAGAGTTGTGGCATTTTCGTTAATAAGTGAAAGGCTTTCTCCTGTAATAATTTAAGCCATTTCCTAAAGTTTAGCATTTTCATAAATATGTGACGTTTTCTCCTGTAATAATTTAAGTCGTTGCTTAAAGTTTGGCATTTTCGTAAACAACTAAAAGACTTTCTCCTATAATAATTTAAGCCATTTCCTTAAGTTGTGGCATTTTCATAAATAAATGAAATGCTATTTTATTTCTATTCAAAGAATACTTTTTACCTAACCTAGTTACATGTAAGATTATTATTGGAAACTAGGGTTTTATGCTATTTTCTTTTTCAAAAATTATTAGTTACCTTCTTAATTAATTAATAATAAATTATCCTCTTTATAACTAGCTCTCCCCTTTGCCAAATAATTCGTATAAATTCAAAATGCATGGGAAAAATCCCAAAAATCATAATTATCGTATTTTTCTTGTGTAAAATTTAAAAGAAAAATAAGTATTTTTAATATTTTAATTTATTAATTTTTAAAATTAGGCTTTTCCTCAGATTATAAAATTCATATTAATTCCAAATAATTTTAGAATTATGAAATTAAAATTTTGCCTCCACATTATTGTTATAGATATATATATAAATTTCAAGAGATTTAAAGAAGGGTCAGTTTACATTTTTCCTTGAACACTTCATAAATTATCATCTTTAAATTCCCAAACATGAACAAATATCTTCTACTCTTCCTAAATCTAATAATTTACATTCAAAACATCACAAATACATACAATCAAAATTCATATAGGTTAGAAGGTTTTAGCGAAAGAATTACTTGTTTTTTATTATGAAAACCTTGATTAATCTTCCTTTTAAAGTTGAACACTTGATCTTCTAGCTTGATTTTCCTCCTCTCTTTGAAAATGGTGGAAGCTTTTGTTTCTTTTTGTTTTTATGAAATAAGAGGAGATTGAATGAAAGTGGAGGGGTCGAGGGAAGTTAGTAATTTGAGCTTTAGGCTAAAATATCATTCTAGCTTATTCTTATTTTTTTTGCGAAATAGATGTGTAATGTGAGACTACAAAGCCCGAAAATGATAAATAAAAATAAAACAATCTTTCGATCAACAAGCCTGATCGGTGGAATCAAAATAATAGAGAGCTAAATATGCAGGTAATACACCCCAATAGTTCCAAGCAAAACAAGTGCAAGCATAGTATATACAACTAGTTAAAGCATCACTAAACAAACACAAAATGAGGCACCAAGCGTGAGCAGCAAAGAATATAGAGCAGGTAGAGAAAGTTATCGGTCCACATCAAAGGTGTCAATGCTACATAAGTCCACCAAGGAGGATCGTAACCACTATTCACTCGTTTTTTGTCGTGCATTACGCTGCCCAACCTAAGCTGTAGGGAAGGAAGAGAGTGTCCTTTTGTCCAAACAGAGAAAAAGTAAGCAATCTTATAACATAAGTGTAAAAGGGGCGAGCGGAGTTGTTGAAGCATCTAGAGTATCTCTCCGTCTAGATAACCCAACTAAACGTATAGAGAAAGGTATCTACAGCTCTAAAGGTGCATTTAGGTGGAGTTGTACTGCCAGCGATCATAGAAGGACTGAATGGAGGGGATTGAGTTAAAGATATGAACAACCGAGGTGGACTGGACAAAGAAGGCAAAATTGCTATCGAAGAAGAGGTGGTTGATGTTCTCAGGGGTAAAATTGCACAACAGATAGATTGGGTTGATACACATACCTTTTTGAATCAATTTGTCTTTGGTGTTCATATTTTCATGCACAAGAAGCCACATAAGGAATTTAGCTTGCGATCGGACTTTGCATTTCTAGAGTCTAGAGAAGGTGAAGTATCTACCGGAGTTGGATAAGCATGAGTAGTGGGAGTTGATGGTGAAAATACAATTGGAGTTGAGGCCCTAAACGTAACGATCGGAGGTAGGGGATGAGTGGAGACCATGGAGCAAGGATTGGATATGGAGTAGTTAGGTGAGGGCAGGGCTAGAGATAGCATGGATGGAGTGAAACAGTTGATACCCATACTACTGGCTTCATAAAATGTGGTGGAATGATTGCTAACGGTGGCGAAGAGGTCAGGGAAGGTGAGATAGAGGGAAGAGTCATCGAACCAAGGATCCAACCAAAGATTACCAGAAGCCTCATGCCGATTTTCAAGATAGAGGACTTAACCTAGAGGGATAAGTAGTAGACACCAGACCTGAATGGCGAAGGGATACCAGAAGGAGAGGAATTGAGGACTAAAAAAGGTTCGAATTATAGTGCTTAAACAAGATCTAGCATTTCCAGATCAGGGATTCATCACTAAGACAGTGCCAGATCCATTTGGCGAGAAGAGAGAGGTTAAAGAATTTAATGTCCGAGTTCCCTATACCTCCTTGACAGACTGATTTGAAAACAATGGACCAATTAACTAAGTTGTTCACCAGTGAAAAATGCCAAATAAAATTGCATCTGAGGTGATTAATCCTGATAATCACCTAACTGGGAGCCTTGTGGTAGGAAAGACAATTGGTAAGGATGGAAGAGAGAGCTGATTTTACAAAGATGAGCCTACCAGACTTAGATGGCAAAGAGGATTTCAAAGCGACAAGAATACTGAAGATCTTGGAGATCAGAGGTTGGCAGTTAGCACATTGGAGCTTGGTAGGGCGAATAGGGATACCTAAGTAGCAAATAGGGAAGTACTCAAGATTGCAGTTCGGGGTAAGAGCGACCGTAGAACCATAGTGATCAGCACCTCCGACCATGATGGTCGAACTTTTAAAAAAATTAGTGGTGAGGCCGAAGACAAGCTCAAAGGAGTAGAGGAGAAGTTTGAGGTTATGGATATGGAATAGGGGATGGAGAGGAGAAGAGGATGGTACCGTCGACGCATTCGATATTGGAAATGTTAATGTTAGTATTGTGGAGACTAATTCAAGCCAAGAGATTGTGGGCGATGGAAAGTTTATTCGTTCTGCTAAAAATATCAGCAGCATGCACAAATAAAAGAAGGGAAAGTGGATCTCCTTGGCATAGACCAAGGGAAAATTTAATAAGTCCTCACCAATGCCATTAATAAAGACAAAGGACATGCTAGAGTGAAGGATATGTCTGATCCAGTTGGTACATCTAGCAGGAAAACCACGGTGATCAAGGGTGTCTAAGATGAAGTTCCAAATGATGGAGTCAAAAGATTTGGTGAAGTCGAGTTTGAGGAGGGTCCGAGGAGTTTGAGAGAAGTGGCAGTAGGAGATGATTTCCTGGGTAGCCAAAATACAATCGAGAATATTATGACCAAGGATGAAGGCATATTGTTCGGGCCTAACCAAAGAGGATATGGGAGTTGGAGGTGGTTGGCAAGGGCTTTGGTGATGAGCTTGAAGGTAGTGTTGAGGAGGATGATATGGCAAAAATCGAAGGCGGAGGTGGCGTTGGGATTTTCAGTGATGAGAATCACATTTGTGTAATTGATTCTGGCAATCAAGGAAGGGTTCGGAGTATAATTCTTCAAATATAGAGATGATGTCAGATCTAATAATAGGCTGGAGCCATTTGAAGAAAAGAGGGCCAAAAATGTCAGGCCTATGGGATTTTTCATCTTCCGTATCACTTAAAGCAGCGAGGATCTCTAATTATGAGAATAGGTAGTCAATGGTGATGGGAGGAAGGTTTGGGTAGAGATCATTCCAGGCAACAAGAGGCAAGGAGGGGTGAGGGCGACCGAGGATGTGCTTGCAGTAGGAAGTGAAGATACGGTTGATGACAAACTGGTCATGGAAGATATAATCCTCGTGATGGACCTCAAAGATACAGTTAGCCTGTTTTCTGCTGTTAACCAATCTATGAAAGTATGCGGTGTTACGATCCCCATCCTTTAGCCAATTGGCCTTGGAGCACTGCTTCTAGCCAACCCTTTCCTACTTTAGGAGTCTTTCAAGTTCAACCTCAAGATTATGACGAAAGGAAGAATCAGAGTGGAAAATTGGACTAGATTCCTCATGGATATTAAGATCTAGGATGGCATCCAAGAGGTCAGGGATGCAAAATTTGAGATAGCCCCAAATAGATCTAGACCAGGGGCAGAGGAATTTTCGAAGGTATTTGAGCTTAGAGACGATAGGAAAGGTAGAAAAGGAGAGAGATAGGGCTTCTGACCAAAGAACAGAAACGAGGTCGTCGAAACTGGGTTCCAAGAGCCAGAATCTCTCGAATCTAAATGCAAATCTAGAGAGGCAGAGTCTCCAGAGTCCAAGAGGATGGGGCAATGGTCAGAGAGGATAGTGGAAAGTCCATGGACAAAGGAGAGAGGTTGGGGTCATATCAAGAGGTATTGAAGAGGAAGCAGTCTAGTTTAACGAGAGTTGCAGAGGAGCGACGACTGCTCCAGGTGAATTGGCGATTATTAATAGGGGGTCAATAAGGGTGCACAAATCAATGAATTCATTAAAGGCGTCCATATTCTGACATAAGGCCACAGACGAATTTCATTCCAGGATGTTGGGTGATATTAAAGTCTCCACCTAGGACCCATACGCCCTGAGAGAAATTGAAAACTTCGAAGCAATTGGCCCAAAGGGGGAGTGTTTCCTAGGTAGAGAAAGGACCTTAAATATTAGAGAAAATGTAGATGATGCCGGACGGGGAGTGTTCGACGACCACATGAATGGCACAAGAGTGCTTGATGACTTGGATAAGATTCCACTTGGCCTCATCCCAGGCGGTCAGGGTACCACCACGGAATCAGAGGCCTTAATAAATTGCTAGTCTAATAGAAAAGAACCACAAAGATTACAAAAAAGCAAGCGATTGGGGTTAGCTATTTTGGATTCTTGGGTAAATAAACATCAAGCTTAAGCGAGGATAGGATGTGTCTACTAAAGGAGCACTTATCGGGGTTCCCCAAACCCTAAACATTCCAGGAGGGGATTTTGTGAGAAAAGAAGATATACTCCTTTTCCAATGCATGAATGGCAAAAATATACTCAGTTAATAAAATAATTCCCATGCAGCAGGCGAGTTTTTTTATTCAACTTGTTATTAGTAGAAGTTACAGTCTATTCTTATTAATTTCCCTAACTCTTCATTTTAGATTCATTCTCTATTAATTTACTCATCTTGATTTTTCCTTTTATAAATTTATTTATTTAATTAATTTTCCCTCATATTAATGTATTTTCAAAATATGGGATGTTACAGTTTCCCCTTCTTATAGAAATTTCATCCTCGAAATCTAGAGAAAGTAGGATAAAATCATCACCAACAATCAATTTACACACAATACGATAATTACACTAGTTCCCACTAATGCAAATCATCAATTATTAATCATAATGTATTAATATCATTGCTAACCCATATTGACATCACATCATATCATCGTGCTAGTGTTAGTCTATGGAACAAAAAATACATGTCAAAACAAATCAGGATAGTTATTTCTAATTCTATCCTCTACCTCCCATGTACAATCATCAATATTGTCATATCATTGAACGTGAACAAGTTTAATAACCTTGTTCCTTAATTCTTTCATATCATGATATACTATCTCCTTCGGTCATCTAACATAAGTCAGATCGAGTTCCATAGATAAATTTTTAGCTGCCCTCAATTCCACCACTGAATTCGAATCGTGCACACACTTCCTCAAATGTGATACGTGGAAAACATTGTGCACACTGACTAACTACTTGGTAACTCAACTCAATATGTGAGTTTACCAATCCTTTCAATCATTAGAAATAGTCGTGCATATCTAGTAGCCGATTTCCTAGCCTTCCCAGAGTGCATGACTTATGTTCATTGAGGAAAAATGAGACGTTCATTATCGGGTTAGATGATTACTTAGGAGAGAAGCTTGTAGGCCATATTGATGAGACTTTTGAGAAGTTATTCGAGAAGGCACTGAGGCATGAGAGTTTTTATCCAAAGTCGAAGGTCATTGTTCCTAAGAAGACCAAAAGCCATAATCGGGTGGTGAAGGCATGAAGAAATGGAATAAAAAGTGGAAGCAGTTTAAGAATGAGTGACCAGAAGAAGTCCAAAAGCAAACTGACTTGCTACAAGTGTGGAGAAAAGGGTCATTTTAGCAGAGATTGCAAAGCCAAAGGGAGAAAATGCTATAGCTGTAATAAACTTGTGCATATCAAGAAGGACCGTCCTGAGTTGCCTAAGTAGAAGTAGGTGATGAAAGCATATGCTATCAATGTTGTTCCAAATTCATTGAATGCTCCATTACCGAAGGAGAAGGGGAAAGGTATTGTTATTTAAGGTATTCTTACAATTTTTGATGTTCCTATATGAGTTCTTTTGATACCGTAGTTTCACATTCCTTCATATTTAGTGAGTTAGTAAATAGATTGGATTGAGACCTTAAATAGTAGGCTGACCCTTGATTGTGATGAACCATGTTGGAAGCTCCACTAGCCTGTGTATGGTTTGTCGTGGTTTGGTCATATCAAGTCATGGATGTTCTTTTGCTTGTGATTGCTTTGATTTGGGTTTTGTGTGGTTCGGTATTATATCAAGGATGGACTAGCTTTGTAAATGTGGAGTAGTGGTGGATTGTGAGAGGTTGATGGTGACGATAGGGATGGACGATGGGTGGAAGGTAGCATTGGGATGTCTATTGGACGATGAGGTGATGGTCAACTTTCTATATTCGCTCGATATCTCGTACGATGAGTTGTTGACAATACTGATCGCTTGGAAGTATCCGAACATATTCGAGGAGGTGAACGAACTTCCACCACATAGAGAGATCGAGTTCCATATTGATTTAGTTAAAGACGCTAGACCAATAGTGATTGACGCAGCGGATTAACAGAAAATCGATATAACGATGAAAATGTAGCAATTGGTGGATTCAAGATACTGAAATGCCCAAATTCGTTGATCACAAAGATACCGAATTCTAGCTATCCTCGTCACGTTGATCGCGCACGATACCGTGAAAGAAGATCTTCAATTCTTCAAGCGTTGATCAAGCGCACTTGATTCCGCAAATCGGCTTCAACAATCGTTGATTCGAGCGCACTCGAATAACCGAAAGTGGAGATAGGAGATTACACTCAACTACCAATTTAGGATGAAAGCACACAGCAATCAAACAAGAAATTTTATTCAAAAATCAACAACTAATTACAATGACATTACATCCCTATTTATAGGGTTTATGACACAACACAAATGACTTAAGAAATTACAACACAAACATTACACGGCTCAAGAAAACACAATGCAGCGACTTAAACAATACGAGCCACAACTTAAATAAAATATGGTGACTTCTTGTTATCTCGGCTTCGACTCAACTAAGACGACTCAACTTCTTCACGCGACTCATCAATGTCTCGGTAACGACTCAATGGGGCTTCGGTAATTAAGAAATGGCCGCGACTTATGGAAGTTGCGGAGTATAGGGGGGTTTCAGCTTCATTTTGTTCGCGACATTGATAAGTCGCTCGCGACTCATGGAGTTTGTCGCGACTCAATTCCTTCGCGTTTTATGGCAGAATTAGGTCGCTTGCTTGTGGAACTAGGTCGCTCACGAGTTATTGGAGCAGCGCGAATCAGTACAGAGCGATTCATGGAAGCGCGATTCAAGGAGGAGCGACTCATGGTGGAGCAACTCAAGGCTGCGCGACTCAGTAAAGAACGACACATGGTGGAGCGACTCAAGAGGTCAGAGCGATTCAGGGCAGCTGAACGATTCAAGGAGGAGGATCGGCACTCTCGATTTGATCGAATTAAGGTATGCTCTGCATCATCCTCCCCCTGTTGGAAGGAATTCGTCGTCGAATTCACACTCTCGTCATCTTTGATAGGTTCTTCCTCATAATACGGGATCAAATGTTTAACGTTGAAAACGTCTGCCGTGTGAATATGATCCGGCAATTTTAATCGATATGCATTATCATTGATATTTTTCAAAACTTCTACTGGACCAATTTTTCGAGCTTTCAACTTGTTGTAAGTTCCAACCGGAAAACGATCTTTCGTCAAAATGGCATATACCAAATCTCCCTCTTTGAAGACAACACTCCTTCGTTTCTTATCCGCCATTTATTTATACTTCTCATTCGTTTTCTCCAATCGTTCCTGAACGATTCTATGGCATTCTGTTAACCCATCAACAAAATCAGCAGCCCGCTTAACTGTCCCTTTTGGTTGTGGCACTATTGCCAAATCCAATGGCCCCTTTGGTAAGCTTGAATATACAATCTGGAATGGACTGAAACCTGTACTTCGGTTATTTGCATGATTGTGAGCAAATTCAGCTTGACACAACTTCAAATCCCAACTCTTCAAATTGTCTTTCACAAGACATCGTAACAAATTTCCCAACGATCTATTCACCACCTCTGTTTGCCCATCTGTTTGCGGATGATAAGCACTACTAAATTTCAGCTTCGTTCCCACCATTTTCCACAAACTCAACCAAAAATGACTCAGAAAACGAGTATCTCTATCTGACACAATAGACTCTGGCAACCCATGTAAACGATAGATTTCTTTAAAAAACAACTGAGCAACACGAACAGCATCTGCCGTCTTTTTACAAGCAATAAAATGTGCCATCTTCGAAAACCTGTCCACCACAACAAATATAGAATCATTTCCCCTTTGAGTTCTAGGCAAACCCAAAACAAAATCCATACTAATATCAACCCATGGTTTAGTAGGCACGGGTAATGGCATGTATAATCCCGCATTCGTAGCCGTTCCCTTCGAAACCTGACAGATATGACATCTCTCCACAAATCTTTCTACCTCTTTCCTCATTGATGGCCAGAAATAAGATTGAGAAATTAACTGCAACGTACGATCTCTACCCACATGGCCTTCTTCATGTAATTCTTTAACAATCTTCATTCTCAAGCTACAGTCTGGGATGCATAATCGATTCCCCTTAAACAAGAATCCATCAACCAATACAAATTCATCAGTATCTCCATCCTTAACTTTCTCAACAAACTTTGCAAAGTAAGGATCCTCCTCAAACAACTCTGGCAATAATTCGAATCCTGTCACTTCAACCTTCAACGTTGTCAACAAGTGATTCCTCCTGCTCAAAGCATCCGCTACACGATTTGTTACCCCTGATTTGTGTTTCACAACGAAAGTAAATTGTTGTAGATATGCTATCCACGAAGCATGTCTCGCTGAAATCTTGTCCTGCCCTTGTAGATGTTTCAACGCCTCATGATCAGTGTAAAGAACAAATTCCTTCTGAAATAGATAGTGTCTCCAATGCTTAACAGCTTGCACAACAGCATAGAATTCAACGTCATATGTACTGTATCTCATCTTTGCTCCTGACAACTTCTCACTAAAGTATGCAATAGGACGTCCCCTCTGACTCAACACTCCTCCAATACCAACTTTTGACGCATTAGTATTCAATTCAAACAACAATTGAAAATCTGGTAAAACAAGAATAGGTGTTGTTGTTAACAGTTCCTTGATCTTCTCAAAAGCATTCCCGGCTTCCTCTGACCACGAAAACTGTTTACCCTTCATGCAATCAGTAACCGGTGCCATCACACTGCTAAAGTGAGGAATGAATCTTCGATAAAAAGATACCAATCCATGAAAACTTCGCACTTCAGTAATTGTCTTCGGTTGTGGCCAACTTCTGACAGCTTCTACTTTATTCTCGTCCACTTGAATACCTTCCTTCGACAGAACATACCCCAAAAACAAAACACTGTCCGTCATAAACACACACTTCTTTGTTGCTGCATAAAACTGCTCTTGTTGTAGAATTAACAATACTTCTCGCAAATGTTGGATGTGCTCTTCCATACTTCCACTATAAATCAAAATATCATCAAAGTAAACAACCACGAACTTCCCAACAAATGGTCTAAAAATCTGGTTCATCACTCTCATAAAAGTACTAGGAGCGTTTGACAAGCCAAATGGCATAACCAACCATTCGTATAAACCTTCCCTGGTTTTGAAAGCAGTCTTCCATTCATTGCCCGGTCGAATACGAATTTGATGGTATCCACTTTTCAGGTCAATCTTAGAAAACACAATAGCTCCACTTAACTGATTAATCAAATCACCGATTCTCGGCATAGGAAATCAGTATCTCACAGTGATCTTGTTTAGAGCCCGACTGTCCGTACACATCCTCCACGTTCCATCCTTCTTCGGTACCAACAAAGCTGGCATAGCATATGGACTCAAACTTTCCTGCACACGTCCCTGCTCAAGTAACTCTTCCACCTGCCTCCTTAATTCTTCATGTTCCTTCGGAATCATCCGATAATGTGGTCTGTGAGGTAACACTGACCCTGGCACAAGATTAATTTGATGTTGAATATCCCTCAACGGCGGCAACTCCTTTGGTAGTTCTTCTGGAAATACATCACTGAATTCTTCTAATATCGGTTTTACTTCCTTTGGAATTTCAACCTCTTCGTTACACTCCCGCCCAATCAACAGGAATACTTCAGGCTCCTCTTCAACTTCCTTAATAAACTCTTTCAACGATAGCAAGGTTTTTATCTCTTCAATCTCCTCAGATTTACTCTCTCCCTGCTGTCTCTTCTTTGGAACTAAAATAATCTTAACGCCTTCAAACATAAAACTATAACTATTGGTTCGACCGTCATGCTGCACTGCTCGATCATACTGCCACGGTCTTCCCAGTAGCAAATGACAAACATCCATCTCAACTACATCACACCAAATCTCGTCTTTATATTTCTTCCCAATAGAAAATGGAACTCGAACTCGCTTATCCACCCTCATCTCTCCTCCTTTTCTTAACCACGCTAACTTGTAAGGATTAGGATGTTTCTCCGTTTTCAGCTTCAATTTTCTCACAGCTTCAGTAGAGATAATATTGTCACAACTCCCTGCATCAATTACAAACTTACAAAATTTCCCCAATATAGTGCATGTCGACTGAAAGATGTTACTTCTCAACCAACTAGCTTCATCCTCTTGTTTCGGTGTTAAATAAGACCTCCTCATCATTAGATTACACCTTTCGTCTCCCGATGCGATATCCTGTTCATCTTCCTCCACTGGACTAGAATCACCTTCACCAACATCCTCAACTTCAACTTCAGCAATAGTCGTTCTCTTCTTTGGCTTTGGACATTCGTTACTCTTATGACCCACTTCTTGGCAGTTATAACACTTGAAACTGTTAGTAATCTTCGCCTTCGCCACTTCATTCACAACTGGTTTATTGACAGCTTTAGTAACATTGGAATTCCCACTGGCACCCTTCACTTGATTGTTGGAATTTGTAAACACACCACCTCCACGCCTTCCCTGCTTCTCCCAAGCCAACGCCTTTTGGTGTGCTTCCGCCACAGATCTTGGATCAAACATATTAACCATATCCTGGATCTGCATCCTTAGCCCTCCAACAAACCTAGCGGTCAGCTGCTCTTCCGTCTCCATTATATCGTTCCTGGCAATGAGTTGGTAAAATTCATCGGCGTAATCGTTGACTGATTTCGTCCCCTGCCTTAGATTCTGCAATCTCTGGTACATAAGTGATTGATAGTTGTATGGAAAAAATGTAGCTCTCATCATCTTCTTCATCTTATCCCACTCTACAACCTTTGACTTCCCCATCCGTTCTCTGGTAAGTTTAGTTTGCTGCCACCATGCCAAAGCTCTCCCCCTCAACCTAGTAGCAACTAACTTCACTCGACGATTTTTAGGACCCTCCTTGAAATCAAAGATCTCCTCAACATTAGATAACCAATCCAAAAAATCTTCAGTAACCATTCCACCCTTGAACTCTGGAATTTCCATCTTCATTCCCGATTCCCATCGACGATCATCATCTACATCTCGATTCTGACGTCGTGTTTGTTCTCTATCTCGATAATGAACACTTCCCCTATCACCATCAAACTCCTCATCAAAATCTGAAGTATATCGATGTCGATCACGACCTCCAACATCTCTACTACCACTCCTTCGATCAACATTCCTATCACGATTGTTAATACTTCTATGATCTTCTCTTCTCTCCCGATCTGATTGTATCGAAGCTCTACTTCTCCCATGGCTCGATTCAGGTGAAACTCTTCTTCTACTTTGATTCATTTCAAGCATCATTCTCTCTAAGCGACCAATTCCTTCATTCAACTTCTCAGTGAAGCTCTCGTTGATTCGTTGCTCCATTTCATCGGCCTCTTCTCTTCCATACAAAGCATTAATATTACGATGACGTTGAGCTCGTCTCGGTGGCATGATTGAACTTCACAAATAATTCAACAAATCTCCAAACTTCAACAAATCAAAACTTCAACACAAAATCAAACAAGTCACGGCTCCTTAGCTCGGCTTCAAACTTCAAAAACAACTTCACAAGGCTCGGCTACTTCTCACAAATATACACGGCTTAACTTCAACAAATGATACCAAAATTGATGCTTCAACTCTCGGCTCACGCTTTAAATTCCAACACTTTTGTACACTTTGACCCAAAAGGTTATGGATCAAATACTCCAATCTTGTTGCAACTTCAATATGAACACGATGAACAACTTCAAACTTCAAATACTTGGCTCCAAGACCCGATTTAGCTATGATTGGCTAAAAGTCGCTCTGATACCAAACTGACGCAGCAGATTAACAGAAAATCGATATAACGATGAAAATGTAGCAATCAGTGGATTGAAGATACTGAAATTCCCAAATTCGTTGATCACAAAGATACCGAATTCTAGCTATCCTCGTCACGTTGATCGCGCACGATACCGTGAAAGAAGATCTTTAATTCTTCAAGCGTTGATCAAGCGCACTTGATTCCGCGAATCGGCTTCAACAATCGTTGATTCGAGCGCACTCGAATAACCAAAAGTGGAGATAGGAGATTACACTCAACTACCAATTTAGGATGAAAGCACACAGCAATCAAACAAGAAATTTTATTCAAAAATCAACAACTAATTACAATGACATTACATCCCTATTTATAGGGTTTATGACACAACACAAATGACTTAAGAAATTACAACACAAACATTACACGGCTTAAGAAAACACAATGCAGCGACTTAAACAATACGAGCCACGACTTAAAGAAAATGTGGTGACTTCTTGTTATCTCGGCTTCGACTCAACTAAGACGACTCAACTTCTTCACGCGACTCATCAATGTCTCGGTAACGACTCAATGGGGCTTCGGTAATTAAGAAATGGCCGCGACTTATGGAAGTTGCGGAGTATAGGGGGGTTTCAGCTTCATTTTTTTCGCGACATTGATAAGTCGCTCGCGACTCATGGAGTTTGTCGCGACTCAATTCCTTCGCGTTTTATGGCAGAATTAGGTCGCTTGCTTGTGGAACTAGGTCGCTCACGAGTTATTGGAGCAGCGCGAATCAGTACAGAGCGATTCATGGAAGCACGATTCAAGGAGGAGCGACTCATGGTGGAGCGACTCAAGGCTGCGCGACTCAGTAAAGAACGACACATGGTGGAGTGACTCAAGAGGTCAGAGCGATTTAGGGCAGCAGAACGATTCAAGGAGGAGGATCAGCACTCTCGATTTGATCGAATTAAGGTATGCTCTGCATCAGTGATGCTTTAAGGAGGATTGTACATAGAGAGCAACAGGAGCACAAGATGCAAGTGAATGACCTTTTGCGAAAAAGGGTTCATTTGCAGGAGTATATACGAGTGGGGAGTGCCAGTAGTATTTACCATGAAGGCGGATGGCTCCCTTAGATTTTATATTGATTACCATGAACTGAATAAAGTACTAAAGAAGAACAAGTATCCACTTCCACGTATTGATGACTTGTTCGATCAGTTTCATGACACTTGAGTATTTCATCAGTTGGATCTTGCAATGAGATTTCATAAACTAAGAGTAGTGAAGGGCAGTGTGTCGATTACCACGTTTCGTACACTGTTTGGTTTCTGTGAGTGGTTAGTCATGTCATTCCGGCTAACTAATGCACCAGCCTACTTTGTTGATCTCATGAACCCTGTCTTCAGGGATCAACTAAATAAATTTGTGCTTGTGTTCGTTGATGATATTCTTGTCTATTCACGGACAAGGAAAGAACACAAGACACATTTGAGAATTGTATTGGAAGTGTTAAGAGAGCATCGACTAAAGGCGAAGTTTTCTAAATGTCACTTCTGAAGAAGGGAAGTGAGATTTTTGGGTCACGTTGTTTTTTAGCAGGGCATTGCCAATGATCCTGCAAAATTTGCAGTAGCCTAAGATTGAATTTGACTTGAAAATTCTACGAATGTGAGAAGTTTCTTAGGGTTAGCTGGATATTATAGACGATTCATTGAGGACTTCTCTAAGGTAGCGGCACCATTGACTCACTTAATGAAAATGAATCGGACTTTTACTTGGGATGTGAGATGTGAATAGGCATTTGTGAGTCTGAAGGAGAAGTTAACGAGTGCATTAGTATTGATTATTCGGAGCTGGAACAAGGAGATGACGGCATACACTGATGCGCATGGTACCAGATTGGGTGCGGTATTGATGTAAAGATGCAAGGTTATTTCATATACTAGTCGACAGCTGAAGCCATATGAGAAGAAATACCCAATCTATGATTTAGAATTTGCAGCGACTGTGTTTGCACCGAAGATTTGGAGGCACTACCTTTTAGGAGAGATATTCGAGTTGCTCATCGACTATGAACCATTGAAGTACAACTTTTCACATAAGAAACTTACCCTCGCCAGCAACGATGGTTAGAGATCCTAGCTTCCTATGATTGTGATATTGCATACACACTAGGGAAAGGTAAAGCAGTTGCGGATGCCTTGAGTGTAGGACATGCTAGCTCGGGAGTTATGTTCCTAGAGTGGATGCAGTTAGAGTATATTGTTGATTATGAACTCTGACCAAGATACGAGTTAGAGCCATAGACGTTGGCAAGCTCGATTATCAGACCTACTCTGGTTAAGCGGATTGGTAATAGTTAAAGGCGTGATGCTAGATCATTTGAGATCATTGCTAAGATTGAAACTGGAGTGGAGTCTGAGGATATGAGATAGTATAGAATGGACCGAGACGGTTGGATGCATAAGGATAGGAGATTGTTTGTTCTTGATGTCGATTGGTTGAAGATGAGGTGCTTATAGAGTGCCACCATTCAAGTTTGCCTATACATCTCGATGGTAATAAGATATAACGGGATATGAGGCAGACCTTTTATTGGAAAAGGATGAAGAAAAACGTTGGGACACTCATCTCGAAGTGCATGAACTGTCAATTGGTTAAGGCAGAGCAAAAGAAGCCTAGTGGTTTGATGCAACTACTAGAAGTTCTCGAGTGGAAGTGGGAACAAGTATCAATGGATTTCATTGATGGACCATGAAGAACTCATGCAAGTACGACAACATTTAGGTTATAGTCGACCGATTGATCAAAAGCGCCAGATTTATACCCATTAAGTCAAGTAGAAAGGTAGCAAACTGGTCGAACTGTATGTGAAATGGATTGTATGATTCCACGATGTGCCGAAAAGCACTGTGAGTGGACTAGACCTGTTGTTCACTAGTGAGTTTTGGAAGAGCTTATAGGAGGCGTTTGGAATAGAGTTGCACCTCAGCACTGCTTATCACCCTTAAACTAACGTCCAAACTAAGAGAGTAAATCATATTTTAGAGGACCTCTTGCGTGCATACTAGACTTTGGAGGCTCGTGGGATGATCACTTACACATTGTTGAATTTGCATACAACAACATTTATTAGTCTAACATCGGCATAACACCATTCAAGGTATTATATGGCTGACCATGCAACGTTCCTTCTTGTTGGTGGGAAACGGGCAAAAAACTAATATTTGGGCCACATATGGTTAGAGAAATATCGAAAAGATCGAGGTTATTCGGCAATGGATGAAAGCTGCCTAAGATAGATAGAAAAGTTACACTAATAAGAGACGTCAAGGTTAAGAGTTCTCTGTCGGCAACATGGTATTCGTCAAAGTCTCTCTGTTCAAGAATGTCATTCGGTTCGATAGTAAAGGAAGTTGGCACCCAGATTTTTAGGTCCTTTACTGATATTAGAGAGGAATGGGAACCTTGCTTATAGAGTCAACTTACATCAAAGAATGGAGGGAGTGCTTAATATTATTTGCAAAAATTTATGCACGAATCAGGCATAACTCTCGCACCGGATCAGCTAAATGATATCGAGATCGAACTAGACGCTTCAAGACCACCCAGGCCTATTCGTATTTTTGGATATGATACGAAGCAGCTTAGGAGGAAGTCGGTGAAGTTAGTGAAGGTTTGGTAGGGTGAAAATGAAGGCGATTGCACTTGGAAGACCGAGGAGAGCACGAGGACATCATATCCAGAGCTCTTTACTTGGTGAGACTTTCTATTTATTTCTTTTACTTTCACTTATCATATTATGAAATACACCATGTCATGAATCCTGCATGCTAAGATAGGCTTAGATGTTTTCTTTTTCCCTTTATTGCTATGTATGTATGTTTGATGTGTGATGGTTGCCTATGCTTGTATATGATTGTTAAACATGTAGGATGACCCTATTGACTTGAGTATGGAATTTCAAGGGTGAAATTTTTAAAGGGGGAGAACGTAACGACCGTATTCTATGCATCAGAGGATAGTAGAATATTTATATTATTTTCATATTAGGTCTTATGATTCTATAATTTAGAAAATGACTTAGAAACATTTTCCACATCTATGAGTTTTTCGAATTTCTATGTAATCATTTTGACCATATAAATCTTGTATGGCCTATAACTTTTGATAGGAGTCGATTTAGGGTCTGAAACCACTTTCATTAAATCGGGATGATGTTTTCACTTTATGTAGAGTGGTCATATTAAGAAAACGGAAACTATTTGAGAGTTATGGCTGGTTGAAGTTAATTTATTTGATTTTGAATGGCTTAAGTGGGTAATTAGGGTCATTAATGTTAAGGCCATGACCTATTTTGGGTTTGGATCAAGTGGAGGCTGATGAGACCTCATCCCCATCATTTCACTATTCCTTAAATAGTTAGAAACCTCCCTTAAACTCCATTGACCAAAAAGTAGCTTTTAAACCTACTTTAATTAGCCAAATTATATCATTAAGAGAAGATTAGCATGGTCAGCACTTGGGATTTGAGATTTGCTGTTGGAGGAGCCTTGGATTCCATGTCTTCTATTGTTTGTTTGGGGATATGGATCTTGCTTTGGGTTTAGGTGAGTGATTAGAACCCACTTACTAATTAGGTCATTATACACCCTAAATGATGTTTTAAAAATTATTTAAAAATACTAAAAATGTTTTTAGACCATATTACACAATATACGTGAGTTTTAGACGATTTGGACTTAATTTGTAAAAACATGTTCATATGGATCCTTAGGTTCTTAAGGATCCCTAACCTTAGATTTAGATTTCTTTAAAATGGAAATATTTAAAATTTAGCTATTGTTATAACTTGCATATGATGTATGCATGATTGTTAGATGTTTGAATGGTAAAACACTGGTCGAATGGCGATTTAGGATCGATTCTTGGATCGTCGATGACCTAGAAAATCAAAATGGCTAGATCAATGTGCGATCGATATGGGGCAACAAGGAAGGCCTCATAAGATTACATCAGGTCAATTGGAGTTAGTATGATCAAGATACAAGCATTCAAAATATGGATCAGTGGTGATCCATAGTCACAGATTGGTACCGATCCATAAACTCAAATTACACAGATCGAGGTGCGATCGGTAGGAGGCAACAAGGATGGTCTCCAAAGGTTGCACACCACATTTCAAGATGCTTCGAGTTCTTATGGTCAAAATTAGGCATTCAAAGCACAAGTTGGTATGGATCGGTGGGGATCCATACATGGATCAGTAGGGATCCACAGTATGGATTGGTGGAGTGGCTTGGAGTATGGATCGGGACATGGGAACATGGAGATAAGAAAGTGGATCCAACATCATGTGATTTTGCCTAAGTGTGGGTTCGATTCTTTGCATCGGTACAAATCCATAGGGGTTAGCCTATCTAAGTCATAAACCATTTTGAAGTATGAAGAAGTATGTTGGAGCTCAAATATGAGTGTGAATCAGTCTCCATGGATCGAAACCGATTTGTGGGAGTTGATCCAATCAATGTGCGATCGATGGTGGAGCATGATGGTGTGATAGAGCTCATATGTGATGGAACAAAGGCCATGGATCAGAGGCCATGGATCGGTGGCCATGGATCGACGACGATCCATGGCTTTTGTCGCAAAGTTAATGAGATCGATATAGGTAACAAGGAAGGCCCCATAAGGCTACATTCCAAGTTCCAAGTCGACTGGAGTTTATATGCTCGAGTTATGGTTGTTGAAGATGGATCAGTGGCTATTATTGACAGCGATGACACAGAATTCGATGATGATGATTCCATGATGGAAAGTGATGGTTTCGATGATGGATAGCTATACTTCGAGATGCAGTGCAGTCGAATTGAGGGAACCGTGAGAGGAAGGTTATAAGACACATGATGACATTCTATGACTAATGATGGTTGTCTTGAATGGTTTCAAACCATGATTACTTCAAACGGGAGTTGAAAGAACGGTTATAGGATGAGCTCTGCTAAGGATGACTTATGCAAATGGACCATTTATATCCATAAGTTTTAAGTGTACTCATGGGGCAAGGGGTATGTAAGGACACTCACTTGGTGATACGAGGAGCCACAGATCACATGATGTTTGATCCGTTTACCTTGGACTGTTTATGGGGATGCAATTTAGTTCATGGCCTTGACTCTATAGGGATAGTCATGGATTCGAGTATAGAGAAACCAGGACGTTGTGCAGTTCTTAACTTTACTGGGGTGGTCATACGAGTACCATGTATCCAATGCACTGAGTGAGAGAATGTAAGGATGCATGATGGATGCTATGTTTTCTTGATTGTTTTATCACCTTAAGGATGTCACACGACGTAGATACTATTATGTAAATATCTGGATACCCTTAACACTTTGACATATAGTACCTCCATGATGACTTTCATAGAGTAGCATATATCTTTTATATATGCTAACTCTATGGATGCATGAACATATCAACTATGATTTTCCATACCATCTATCGTCTTATATTGACTTTATAGCATTTGAGATTTCTATTGCTTACATTAGACTATATCTGACATGAAGTTTTATGCTCTGCTTCTTATTACTCTGGATGCTCTTAAATGAGTAGATTAGGGATATCATGTCTGGTAAGCACGTGGAGTTAGATAGGTGGCGAGTAGGAGGCTATTATCTCATATTATTATATTTACTTGTTTGCTATTCCACTGCACAACATATGAAGCTTGCTACTGCCTTACTATTTAGAGACAATTTATTAGTTATTATTTGATGTATGATGATTAACATAATCTGATATTGTGATTCATTTAGTTATTTGTCGTCTCGTTTGTTTTATATCTAACATTTTCACTATTATATTTTATTCGATGCCCTGTGAGATATACAACATATTCTGTGTTGCTTACTAACTTCATTGATGATCGCCCCGCATCGACCAAGCATTGCTGCAATGCACTATACAGGTATAATAGGCATCGGCGGTATAGGGTGGTGGTCATAAATATAGTTTGATCCACTAAGCTTATTATTTTCCAAAAAATAGTCTTAGGTTGATCATTTTGCTGCACATTTAATTTTAAGTAGATGGGGACAATTTGTACATAGCACATGTTCTTATATTACTAGATAGGTTAAACGTTACATTTCATTTTTCTAATAAGTTCCTACCAGGCTTTTATAATTCTCAAAACCCTAAGAGAAATCATAGAAATCTTTCAATTTCTCTTGTGGGTGTTAGGACTCAATTGGCTTGGGATTTTGACATTGAGAAAACTTAACAAATCATAATGCACTAGATAATACCTTATCGGTTTTATTTCATACAGTTCCCAACCCATGATCTTTCTCCAAATCTCATCTTAACCTTTAGGAAACTCAACAAATCAAAAGATATTATTCACTCATACCCACTATTTTAGATGGCCTAAGTATAACGCACGACCTTAAGGAAACCCAACAAATACATGCATGTATCTAACCTCATCTAGTTAGTATAATTATAGTACCGTGCAGTTAAAGCCCCATTAAACCTTATAAAATCCTCGCAATAGCACATAACGCTTTTCAACCGCTATAATTTTTCAATACAACGCTGTAAACAGTAGATCCTCTTTTAGCTCCACTACTTTTCGCTACACATGCTAAATTAAGGCCTTTTAGCTATCGCTTTAACAATATTAATATAAAAAATTTGATTTGACTTGTTCTCTTTTATACTAAATCAATAAAGTTATGGCAAAGACCTAATTTTAAGGCATAAGTACTCAATATAAGCTTGAAATCTATTATAACCACCAAATTGGACTTTACAAATCACGATATTCTTCAATTTTGTTATGTAAGATTAAACTATATTTCTTTTTCCCACTTAAATGATGTGAAGATGAGAATAAATTAACTTTAAATATTTGGTTTTATATCTAATGAAGCTTTTTTCACCTCCGTTGTTTTCCGTTATATCCTCGCTTTATTCCTCTTATAACTTTTTGCAAAACCGCTGCAATGAAACCGCTAAGCGCTTTAACTACATAAAATAATGATACTCATAATATATCTAGCTTAAGGAAACTAAACAACTAAAGAGTACACAAGTAATCTATTAATAAATAACTAGTAGAGGAAAACTTATACATTAAGTATTCATAATCTTTAATACATATACATATACATATACATATACATATACATATACATATACATATACATATACATATACATATACATATACATATACATACATACATATATACATACATACATATTTGTGTGTCTGTACAATGAGTTATACTATTTAGGTTATAATATATATTTTATGAAATACCCTTGTGATTCAAGTTTCGGACACATCTAAAATCACGGTTTGCATACAATATGTATGCACTCTATACCATCCCTATTTCCAGACCTAAAAATGAATGTCGTTGATGTTGCATTCATCATCAGAATTACTTTCGAGTGACAAAATGAGGTTAATATTTTTCTTCCTGACATTAAGTAAGTAGAGCAACTAAATAATTTCTTTACATCAAATTGTCTTTACGTCAATGTAATTACGTATTCATTAACCTAACTCGTTCCCATATAGGAGTAAACATAATAAAGAATAAAGATGATGTTGTGACTGATATATGAAGATGCTCACTTAACCAATTATAAACTCTAGTTTTACACAATGGAAATTTCAAAATTAATTTTATTCGCAAATAAGCCTCCTGCTTCATCTTTGGAGTCTTCATTCTTATTTCCAAAAGAAACCATCTATAAAATAAACTCAGCCTACTCGAATGTGTACCCGTAAGTTTATGGGAAATAATAAAAATATGAGTTAGACATAAAACCTGGTATGAACAATACTCTCCCTAAGGCCAACAATATACCACACCATTGAAGCATGGGATGGGTTTCCCCCTCACTCTTCCAATCGACATCAATGACATCATACTATGTAATAAACATTGTACCATGATCGAACACAAGCCATCAGTTACAACATAAATGTAAGTTTTATTTTAACCACATATTCCGATTAGTTTCTATAGTTGATTCATTTTAAATTGCCATACGGGACTTATTCTCAGTTTCTCATTTTTATCATGAACAAATTGTTAGGTTTCTATGGAGTCCTTATACATTCATTCTCATATATTATCATAAATAAACATATGGATGCTACAAACCCTTATACCCACATTGTTGTATGTTATCGCGAATAGACATATGTTTGCCACTAAGGCGTTCTACTAATATTACCAAATCTAATGCCATGTTCAAACATAAGGTAGCCATTAACTAACACCTTCCATCAATATTACCAAATCTAATGTCATGTTTAGACATATAATAGTCACTAAGGACTTACACCTTCATTTGTTTTCTCAAATGATATCACTCTCATAGCTTTCTTAGCTTAGTTTTGATTTTCTACTTTTAAATAAGTTATTTCATTTTAGCTTATTAACCTCTATAGCCATTTCATCTCTATGAAATTCACAACTATTGGAAGATGGCTTCCACAGTGCTACCAAAAGTTTATTTATTTACTTATTTTTTTTCATTATTAACCATCACATGTTGATGTTAGATGGCAGATGTTTACGAAGTGTTATCATATGCTAAAGCCTATTGCACGCCATAAACTATCGAGTATCAATTGTCACATGCCTATATATATAGTGTGTCAAAAGCTATCGAGTGTTAACATTTTAAGGCTATTGCATATTGACTTTGTAAAGCTATTACATGTTAATAATTTAAGGTATCGCATGTTAACACTTCAAAGCTAACGCTTCTAAGCTATCACATGTTAAAAATTTAGGGCTATCACATGTTGAAAATCTAAACTATCGCATGCTAACAATTTAAGCTAACACATGTTGATCAAAAATAGCCATTGCAAGTTGACATATGAAGCTATCGTAGGTTGATGCTCCAAAGCTATCGCATGTCCATATTTTTAAAGCTATCACATGCCAAGATTTTCAAAGCTATCGCAAATTAAGTTTCAAGTTATCTCATGTCTACCATTTAAAGCTATCGCATGTTAACATTTTGAGGGGTATAGAGTGTTAAGGCTTATATAAGCCATTACATGTTAACATTTTAGAGCTATCGATTGTCAAGGCTTATATAAGCTATCACACGTTGACATTTTTATTGCTATTGAGTGTCGAGGCTTGTATAAGCTATTACATGCAAACATTATTAGAGCAATTGAGTGTCAAGGCTTATATAAGCTATCACATGTTAACATTTCTAGAGCTACCGCATGTTAACATGGCAATGTTGTAATTAAATATAAAACTATTTTATTACCATTTAAAATAATTACTTTACACCAAATCCTATTATATGTCGAATTATCATTGGTCAACCTAAGCATTTGCAGTTTTCTTTTTAGGAATTTTTATTACTTTATTACATAATTATTTAAATTTCTATTAGCGATTAATTCGTCAATTTGCTAAATAATTCATATCAATCCAAAAATGCATAGGAAAAATCTCATAAATTCACCAAAAATCCAATTAAATATCTCTTACCTCATATAAACGTTCCAGGACAAAATAATTATTATAAAATTTTAAATAATTAAATTTTGAAATTAAGCATTTCCTCAATTTTGAAAATTCATGATAAATCTAGTTAATTTGAGAAAATTATGAAATTTAAAACCTATCTCCAAATTAACACTCTAAATATCATATAAAATTTTCAACTGATTTGGAGAAGGTTATTTCATGTTTTACACTAAACATGTCAAAATTCATGAACATTAAATCCTTATGCATGAATACATATTTTCTACCATTCTTAAATGTGTTCATTATCATTCAAAGCATCATAAACACATAAAATCCTAACCCAAACGGGTTAGAGAAAGTGTTGCTCACTAAATTTTGTTAAACTTGGTTAAAAAGTCTTTTTAGCTTTTTAGTGATGAAAGCTCTTTCTTTTTACTTGATTTTCTTCTTCTTCCTCTTAAAAATGTGGCTGGCCTCCTTGGATTTTCTTTCTTTCTATTTTTTTTGAGTGAGGGAGAGAATGAATGAATGGATGGAAGTGTTAGGGTTTAGTAATTTGGGCTTGGGCTAAAATCTCATTCGAGCTTATTCTTATTAATTCCCTTAGCTCTTCATCTTAAATCCACTACTTATTCTTATCAACGGATTATTTTACTTGGTCATTATCCCATGATGTATTTTAATTAATTAATTAATTCTTCATATTATGGCACTCCAAAATATGGGTGTTACGGTCTTCCCTTGTTTTAAAAATTCGTCCTCAAAATTCATATAAGGCAAGATAATGATCACTGTCATCCATTCGATGTACACACAGTATAACAATCACACTAGTTCTCTACTAATGTAAATCGTCAATCAATAATCATAATGTATTGGTGTCACTGCTAATACATAATGAATTCATCTTATGAAATCATACTAGTTTCATTATTCATGTCTAATCATACATGTCAAAAAAAATTGGAATAGATATTCTTAATCTTATCCTTTACTTTCCAGGTACAATCAACTATATCGTCACTCCACTGGATGCGAATAAGTGTGATAATTTTTTTCCTTAACTTCTTTATCATTACTTACTATTCCTTTCAGTCGTCTAACATAAGTCAAACATGGCTCTAAAGCAAAATCCTCGATTAACCTCAATTCCACTACCGATTTTGGGTCGTGCACACATTTCGTTAAATGTGATGTGTGGAAAACATTATGCATACCCACTAAATTAATTGGTAAATCGCCTCGTTATGCGAGATCACAAACCACTTTAATCATTGGAAATGTTCCTACATATCTACGTTTCAATTTCCTTGCCTTCCCAAAGCCCATCACACTTCTCACCGATGAAATTTTCACAAACACATAGTCACCTACTACAAACTTTAGCTCTTTTCGGCATAACTCTTCTGCCTTATTTGCGCTGCCTTCTTTTTATCATGAATCAATTCTACCTTCTCGGAAGAATCTCTTATCAAATCAAAAAGAGTCTATCTTCAATGTCCAACCAAGAAATAGGTGACTTACACTGTCTAAAATAAAGTGCCTCAAACGGGGTCATCTCGATACTCGATTGGTAATTGTTATCATCTGCAAACTCCATTGGATGCATATGATCTTACCATGATCTTATGAATCCAAATCACATGCCATCAACGAATCTTCAAGCATATGGTTCTCCCTTTCTGTTTGACCATCAGTATATGGGTGGTAAGGTGTACTCATGCTCAATTCTATCCGAACAAACTTTGTTATTCACTGGTGAACGATGGGTCCCTATCACTAAAGATATAGCCTAGAATCCCATGCAGTCTCACAACATTATGCATGTACAACTTCACCAAATAAGCTGCTGCTCTTGTCGACTTCACAGGGATAAAATGGACAATCATAGTCAATCTATCACTACTACCTGAATGCTTTCATTTTCATTCCTCGACCTAGGGGCAGATCAACAAAATCCATGGACACCGAATCCCACATTCAAGTCCTTCCAAAGGTTGATAGTATCGCTCGGGCTTTATTGTTTAACTTTTACCTATTGATAGGTGAAGTATCTCTTCACACCTTCTCTGACATCCCTCTTCATCCCTATAGTGTTGTCTTCATGTCATGATACACCTATGCCCCTAGGATGAGTCATCAACTTAGATCGATGATTTTCTCTTAAGACCCCATTTTGAAGATTTTCTACATTCGAAACACAACGTCTCCCTTTCTTTCTAAGCCATCCCTTCGAGTCTATCTTGATTCCTATCAGGTCTTCAACATTTGCCCCCATCCCCAATCGCGTATTTCTCTCATCAAACAATGGGTCTTCCCTTTGCCTTTCAGCTATCCTAACTACAAAGGTTGGATGTACTTCCAAATTTTCTACAACTCTTGAATCTCGAATTGATTCTGCATTTGTTCCATAATTCACTCCACAAGACGCCTATGTCTCTAATGCTTTCCATTCTTCAATCATGGCTGCTACTCCATTCTGATGCTTTCCACTCAAAACATCCACAACCTTATTCCTCTTTCCTAGCTAATACTCTATAACAAAGTCATACGCTACCATGAATTCCAACTATTTGTATTGCCTCATATTCAACTCTTTTCGAAAGATTAAGTACCTAAGAGACTTATGCTCCGTGTATAACTTGAACCTTTCTTCAAGAATATAATATTTCTAAAGCTTCAGTGAAAAGGATACCTCTGCGAACTCCATGTCATGAGTTGGATATCTAACTTCATGGGGTTTTAACTGTCTCAATGCATAAGCTATCATTTGCCCTTTTGCATCAGCACTACTCCCAATCTGGCTCCACAAGCATCGACATACACTCGCAACTGCTATTTCCCTTCGAGTATGACCAAGATAAGAGCACTTGTAAATAACTTCTTCAACTCCTAAAATGACTCATCACACTTATCAATGCATGCATACATATTCCTTATTCTTTTTGGACAATTTAGTCAAGGGTGCTGCTATACGAGAGAAATCCTTAATGAATTTGCGGTAATAGCTATCTAAACCCAAGAAACTTATCGTTTATGTGATTACATCAAGTTTCCTCCAATATTTAATGGTTGCTTTCGTCAATGGATCCACCCCTTTCTATTATCCAATACCACATTACCAAGTAATTTTACTTCCTATTTCCAAAAGTGACACTTGAAAAACTTTGCCTTCAGTTTGTATTACCCAAATGTCTTCAATACCAATCAAAGATGGACTTCATAGTCTCTCTCATATTTAGAATATGTCAAAATGTCATCAATGAAGATTGACACAAACATATCCAACTGATCATGAAAGACTCAATTCATAAGATCTATGAAGAACGCTGTAGTATCGATCTGTAATGACCCGGAATTTTCGAACCCGAAAATTCCAGATAGTTATGAAAAGAAGAAAGAGATAGAAGAAGAAGAAGAACAGAACACCAAACATCTCACATTCGCAGCGGATAAAATATAATAATAAATAATAACAGTTTACAAAAGAATACTATATCTGTCGATTACATTTAATATACATCAGAGTTTTCACATATATACAGTCACTGAATATATAAAACTATAATGTCTCACATACACAGCAATATAACACAGCGGAAATATTTTATACGCTATAGCCATCCAGCTCGTCTCCTGAGCTTCAGAACGTACCTACCTGAAAATCTGTAATACTCGGTCTGACCCGAGCATTACATCAAAGTAACACCCGGGTCAGACTGGAAACCAGCGTGAGTAAACTCAACTAACATGGAATACTCAAACAAACATCTTATATAAACCTGGGGTAACTTATATCAATTTAATCAATTCACAATTTACTATAAGCAATGCTTATCTCCCATATAAATTTCTAAGTATCAAACTTAGACAAGCAATCCAATTTATTCCAGCCTATTTATTTTCCAAATCAATTTATAAAAATTCGAAGTGGTTTCGTGTATTTCCCGATACCCGACTCCGGTTACTTCGAAACTCATGTTATCCTGACCCAAGTTATTCAAATGAAATACACAACATTCCATATCAGAGATATCAACTCATTCAGAGCATCCAATGCCATTCAATCATCCATATGTAAAGCTTACATACAAAGCATTCAATTGATTCTAATTGAATTCCAAACCACATTCATTTAGATTCCTTCATTCAATATTAATTAATTCCAAAACAATAAATCAATCATCCCCTCATAATTCATCTTGATTAATCACCCTAGATTAATTATTCTTCCATTACCTCCAAGTAATTATTTTTAATTAAATTCACGATATTAACTATTCTTAACCAAATCAAGAAGAAATCTTAATTTCTTCATGAATTACCCAACTTGTCAATTACATTAACCCTTAATCACTTACGTTTATTAACTTTTTACAAGTCATTTGTCATGGATTAATCAATCTTAATTAACCGGTCTTTGATTCACATCATTAAACCTCTAATTTAATTTTATTAATTAAACCCTTAATATTAATCATTGAAACCTTGCTTACTACTAATAATTAGTTTCACTCCAGTAACTTATCATTTCCTAAATATCCATCTTTAATTTACCACTTGTGTGCTTGTTTAAAGGATAGTTAATTTCTCTAATTAACCTCGTGATAAATTTACTTTCAAATGCTTCTACTAAGAACTTACCTTTCTCATCAATTTCACCAAGTAATTTAAATCCGAATTACTTCATTTATTATCCATCCATTAATTTATCACATCCAGAAATTTCAAGTATCACTAATTACCTCACTAAGTAACCTTGCTTTATAAATTACATAAAGTAATTATATCTATCAAATTCCACAATTGATTATTCTTAATTAATTAATAAAATTAATTACCTTAAATTAATCACTTAATTACAAGTTAATTCGTTAATTAATTCTTAATTTCAAACTATTTAACGTCTAATTACATCATCGATTCACAGACCTTAACTAAATTTATCTTTAATTACTTGAATAAGAAATTCTCACTCCTCGATTAACAATTTAAACTTCTTTAATTACATTTCATAATAGTAACTGACTTACTGATTATTTCCAAGACACATTTAAAATGTTTCTTCAAATTCATTTAAACTTAACTTTGTAATCTTTCAAATTCAAACAGCACTTAAATTTTGCGGATCAGAGATTACTCACCTTTGTCCTCACTGCCAAAACTCTGCTCCTCCCTCACCATGGCTTCGGCCCAAAGCACCACCTTGTCGCCTTTGAGTCTACCCATGCCTTGAAACAACTCCAAATCTAGTCGCAGCTCTCGTTCTCGAGCCCAGTATCACACGAGCATCACTCGAACCCTACAGCCACACGAACTCCTTCCATCCTAAACGACTCCTTCGGCATCACCATGTCGTGACGCGCCTTGCCTTCGCCTTCATACGCGAGTTCGAACCCGCAAATGCTTCCTTTCGACAGAGTAAATCGCGACGACACCGTGATTTTTCCTCCTTCGCGCTCTAGGTTTGCTCTCCTTCTCGACTCCCCCTTTGGTTCGAGGATCGTTCCCTCGTGCTCGCCATTTTTTTTTTTCGAATCGATTTGGGAATGAAGGAAAAGAGGGGCTCGATTTCCTAACTATTGAAGGAAGAGGACGGGAAAAATATCGAATTGAGGAAGCTTCACGAGTACGCCTAAAAAAAATATCTCTGAACATGTACTTTATATTATAAAATTTTCAAAACGTCTCGTTAAGCATACGCGAAATCCGGAACCCCAAATCAGACACGCCGGCGGATGTTTATAAGGTTTTACCCACATTCCGAATACGATGGAACGTATTTCAGAAGCTAATTTAATCATATGCGCGAGTTACAGAAGTAAACTATCAATTTTAAATTAAATCGGTTAAAATAGTTCTACGCGTTTCGAGCTGCCAGGGTTAGACGACAACTCCGATTGCTACGAAAATTGAAATCCGATAATAACTAACTATTACGGATCCAACGGAACTAGTTTCGTCGAATTCCAAGACTGTGCCTCGAAAGGCTATTTTTAAATTCAATTTAAACGATTATATTTTCAAAACTGAACAAATTACCTTTAAATTAAATTCCAACCATCTATTATCTTTAGTATTCATCATAAATTTTATAAGCCTTCAAATTATTATTTTTAGTAGGCTTAAAATTCCAGATTCCACATTTCACCCAATTTCGAATTATATAATTCAATAATTTAATTATCAAGTAAATATTAATATTTTGGAATTCAAGTTAAAATTAACCTTTAAATATTTTAAAATCAATTAATTATTCCAATTTTAAATTGTTAGAAATTCCGGGTCATCACATTCCTCCCCCCTTAAAAGAATTTCGTCCCCGAAATTAGTTAGGAAGAATGGTCCAATACCCGATTACTTTTTCCCAAAACACACAATTCAACATCTTACCAACTATCTTTTATTAAAGTCCCCTTATTATTCTTACTAACCTTCCTAACTCTCCCTCAGTTCCCAAATAATACCATTTTCCTTAATTGTTCAAATTTCAATTTAAAACTAAATTTTGAATTGTCAAAATTTTCTCAAAATTTTTCTAACTCTCTAAATTTCCGAAATTTTTTACCAGCATCTCCTTTGCGCGGTTAGCTCGATACAACTACAAAATGCCTCTACGGGCTCCCAAATTCCAAAAAGAAAACAAAAACCAAGTGGCTACATCAAAAACCCAATCCAATTTCATACAGATATTTAAATACATACCTTTTGTCGGGCAATTCACATTTATCTTTTGGAATCAAATCCAATTTCTTTTCCCCTCTTATACCTGCATATCTCACTTTGCAACAATATCCGATCATAATATTCCGAAATCATTTTATACATTTCTTTACATAAGATTCATACCCTCTTCTAATCAAGTTAGTTTTCACCGTTTCATATGAATTAATTTATTTTCGATTTCTAGTATTGAGTTTTATCTTTCATTTAAACTGCTTCATATTAGTTTCATTACTAGTTTACTTTAATTTCCAATTTGAAATTATTTTGTCGTTAACCAAAATTTTCAAAAAATTTCTAACTCCCAAAATTTTTAGAAAATTTTGGCAGAGTCTCCTTTGTACGGAGGAGCTTTTGCAATTTGACAATAGATATAAATATGTATACATCGACCCATACGGTCGGAAAAACAAAAACAGTTCATATTTCCTATTTTTATTGCGTAGGCGTACCTTATTTAGAATTTTAAGCAAGCAGCTTATTTATTTTAGCAATTAGCATACCCAAAATAGCCAATCTGCTTTCCTGTACCTGTACTTACTCAATTTAAATATGTAAGTGCCATATATAGAGAATCTATTAACATATCACTTACTTTTAATGGCTAAACACAAGCAATTCAAAAGCAACAAACACTAAAACGTTTACCATAAGCGATTTATATAATTTAAAGCTAATCCAATTGCTTCCAACCAAATTTATATGCCATTTCATTCAAATTTTATGGTTTACAACGCAATTGCTTACATTCAATTCATTTTTAAGCGAAACAAGCTCATATTCGCTTTAATTGCTCTTAAAATCAATTTATTTGCTTTCACTCATTTTTCTTATTCTTGCATTCGATTTAAGTAATGTACAACTCGCTTACATACCTTCAACTCATTTATAATTCCAAACAAACTCATATTCCATTCAATTGATTCCAGAATCAAGTTATTTAACTTTTCTCAACCCATAGGATTTTAATTATTTCATTTACGTCAATCGACAATTTATCCAATGCAAATTCGACATCATTCGTTTAAAAGAGTATTCATTTTAGTTTATAACTACTTCAAATTAATCTCAATTCATTCTATACTTAATTTTATTTCATTTTTAATTTATTCACCAACCATTCATTGCATTTCATTTTATCTCCGCCTTGGATTCATTCAAAAACAATTTATTAAACTTGGCACATTCAATACTTGTAAATTAACAACCATTTCATTTAGCTCAACACATTCCAATCTTGTATACTACTAGCCATTCCCAAATTAATTTAAACCGAGCTTTTATTTAATGGGCTTTTATCCTTATTCGAAGCCAAGCTTCTATAAATTTTAAACTTAAGTGAATTACTTTAATCTATTCCAACCTCAACTTAAGTTCACCTCCATTCAATCTGATTCTCATCAAATCAAATCCCATTAAACTTAGTTAGCCCATCCACTTTAATTTTTAATTTTAATTCACCTTCTCAATTTATCAAAATAATATCCAGCCCATACTTAACTCATTTAACCCATTTCAATCTAACTCAATTTAATTTTTACACCATCTCTTCATATTTAATCCATTCTCAAATCCAAGTCGAATTCTATTGACAAACTCGAATTCATTTCCAAACTCCATTATTAACTTACAATCCATTTTATTTAATACAAGTTAAATTTTATTAGCATACTCTATTAATAATTTATTTAGCTAATTAGCTTACTTCCACTTTTAATTCAATATGCGATTTTATTACAAAGAATCGCTTCATTTAAATTTTCAGAGTTCAAATTTTGTTTTATAATCCCAGTTTGGATTCCCTTTTATTTTAAGATTTAGAAATGCCTTAAAGTCAGATAATACAATTAAAATAGCTTTTTATAAAAATATTTCTTATAACTCGATGTCTCAACCAGTCCATCCTTGTTCACACAGAAATTCAATCATACGTTGATCAGGCGTAGGACTGAAAATCCATAAGTACTTGGTAAACCCGTTTTCAACACCCAGTGAAAATACTTGAAAAAAATAATTTTATTGGAACAGTTTCTGAAACTAGAGGAAATATCTTTGGTGACAATGCTATGAAAATCATCACCCCCATTCCATGGTCACAGTTACATACCAGGGTTACGTTGCAGTCACAACAAAAGTCCATGTAACTGCAGGCTCTCCGCGGCCTCTCGATTACGCCATGGAACCCACACAACAGATCACAGTTACATCTAGGGTTACGTTGCCATCGCAGCAAAAGTCCATGTAACTGCAGGCTCTCAGCGGCCTCTGATTTTCGCTGCCGAAACGAAACTTCTCCACTCCTACATAGGTCGCAGTCTACCGAGATAAACTCAAACGCAGACTGTTGGCTCTCCGCGGCACACACGACTTTCGCTATGTGGTATACCATAGTGTCGTAGTCTACCGATATAAAATCAAATGCAGACTGTTGGCTCTCCGCGGCGCACACGACTTTCGCTATGTGGTATACTACCCATAATCCTCAGGAACTAGTTTTGTCCGGACTCCTCACAGGATCAACTTTAGAATTCCCCCTTGGGGCTCAAGGCAGCGCCACCCAGTGGCACTCCTGAGAAGTCCATTCCAAGGGAGCGCCTTTTTCCCCAGAACTATCATCAAAACACTTTATACTATACACATATAGCATCTTTCAAATCATACACCTAGATGAATTTCATCAAAGCTCCTTTACACAAAATCGATTATTCCAAAATCGATAATTCTCAAACTAGGCTTTTCTAATTCCATATATAGATTTTACCCAAAAATCAAAAGCCTTTCCAAATCCAAAGGTTCCCAAAACCTTTTCCAAAATCCTCATAAGATCCTTTATATATATACAGATATATATAAAAAAATTTAAAACTTTGGATCACTTTAAACTCGTATAAAATTCCTTTTATACTTCAAACACTTCCAAAATCCTTTTCTTCCAGCAATAGATTCAACAAGGGGAGAATATATAACAAAGATATAATTTTGTTTGCCCAAAATCAAATATTCACATTTGATTACTCTTTCCAATATCAATTTCCTTTCTATTCACATTCACTTAAATTTTCCATTCACTTATTCACATTTGCCTTAATCCTCTTTTGGATTATTACCTCAATTCTTATCCCAGTTGGTATTTAATCAATAACAGTTTGAACTCCGACCAGTTTATATTTAGGAAATAGCTTGAAAATTTAAAAAAAAATAGATAAGTAGTTGAAAAATAATGATTAGTTTGCAAAATAGCGGTAAAATAGTTAAATAGTTTCAAAAATTTAGATAATTGCAAAATAGTTGTAGATTAGTGATTAATTTGTAACATAGTTAAAATATAGTAATGAGTTTAGAAAACAGCTGAAAAATGGTGAAATAGCTCCAAAACAATTATAAAACAAGTATAAAATAATTTGGCTTTAAGAAAGAAAGGTTGTATATATTTAATAGCTTAGAAAAATAAGTTTATATTAAGACAATTTATATTGAAAATAGTCTAGAGTCAAAACTATCCACTTCCCCAACATTTCAATTTAACTTTCAACTCCCATTTAAATTGAACCAATTCCAAATTGAATAATCTTCAATTTCCATTGAGATTGATTTAACCCCAATTCAAGTTGAATTGATTCTCAATTTCCTTCCAACTTCAAATCAAATTCCGTTTGATCTTTAAACTTGTACAACTTAACTACAATTTCAATTTTACAATTTCTATTTATAATCAATTACGTTTACATTTTGCTTTTAACTCGAAATTATACATTTTATTTAGCCAATATATTTTTATTATTCCATAAACATTTTAATCAAGATTCCAGAGTTTAAAACAAAGTCCCAAAATTTCAATATCACCTTAGATTTCAACTATATCCAAAATTCTTTGGCAAATTCAATTACCCCTTTGAATTTCAAAACCAAACCCAGTTCATAAACAATTCCAATGTAAAACAATTTGGTAGCCATTCCTCTTTTAGAAACTCGAAAATAAACATCGATGATGCTGCAGTCATCACCGACGTTATTTTCCAGTGACCGGAAGAGTTCAATGCTTTTATCTCCTTAAAAAACATTACCAAATATTTTTAATTTCGAATCTCCCAGATTTCCAATTCAACACCAAAAATATTTTTTGAAATAATACTATCATTTTTCCAAAACCTTTGGAAACCACTTTCAAATCCAAAGGAATTTTAAATTTTCTCAAAAATTCCAAATTTCCAATCTATCCAATTTATATTTACACATTACTCTGGAATTTTCATCTTACTTTATTTTCAAATATTCTCTGGAATTCTATTTCAAATTATAATCTCATTTTTTTTATGAAGTTTATTTCAATTTATAAATTACATTCACAATTTATATTTCAAATTCCATTTTGTTATATTAGTTTATTCTTCAACTTTGGTTATAAGTTTCAATTTGGTCGTATTTTATATTACTTCTTAACTTAATTCCAATAATTTAACAACCAATCATCTAAATATTCATTAGAAGGAAATGTTGCTATATATATCAAAATATATATTTTTATATAAAATCATTAAAAATCTTTATAAGCAAATAACAAGTACGCTCTCATATACACACACACACACACACACACACACACACACACTTAACTCATTCTAGAGTACTACGGACTCTATTCAATGAGTAATCCCCACCAGAGCCAAGGTTCTCGCTTAACCTTCAGCTCTGATACCAACTGTAACGACCCGGAATTTTTGAACCCGAAAATTCCAGATAGTTATGAAAAGAAGAAAGAGATAGAAGAAGAAGAAGAACAGAACACCAAACATCTCACATTCGCATCGGATAAAATATAATAATAAATAATAACAGTTTACAAAAGAATACTATATCTGTCGATTACATTTAATATACATCAGAGTTTTCACATATATACAGTCACTGAATATATAAAATTATAACGTCTCACATACACAGCAATATAACACAGCGGAAATATTTTATACGCTATAGCCATCCAGCTCGTCTCCTGAGCTTCAGAACGTACCTACCTGAAAATCTGTAATACTCGGTCTGACCCGAGCATTACATCAAAGTAACACCCGGGTCAGACTGGAAACCAGCGTGAGTAAACTCAACTAACATGGAATACTCAAACAAACATCTTATATAAACCTGGGGTAACTTATATCAATTTAATCAATTCACAATTTACTATAAACAATGCTTATCTCCCATATAAATTTCTAAGTATCAAACTTAGACAAGCAATCCAATTTATTCCAGCCTATTTATTTTCCAAATCAATTTATAAAAATTCGAAGTGGTTTCGTGTATTTCCCGATACCCAACTCCGGTTACTTCGAAACTCATGTTATCCTGACCCAAGTTATTCAAATGAAATACACAACATTCCATATCAGAGATATCAACTCATTCAGAGCATCTAATGCCATTCAATCATCCATATGTAAAGCTTACATACAAAGCAATTCAATTGATTCTAATTGAATTCCAAACCACATTCATTTAGATTCCTTCATTCAATATTAATTAATTCCAAAACAATAAATCAATCATCCCCTCATAATTGATCTTGATTAATCACCCTAGATTAATTATTCTTCCATTACCTCCAAGTAATTATTTTTAATTAAATTCATGATATTAATTATTCTTAACCAAATCAAGAAGAAATCTTAATTTCTTCATGAATTACCCAACTTGTCAATTACATTAACCCTTAATCACTTACGTTTATTAACTTTTTACAAGTCATTTGTCATGGATTAATCAATCTTAATTAACCGGTCTTTGATTCACATCATTAAACCTCTAATTTAATTTTATTAATTAAACCCTTAATATTAATCACTGAAACCTTGCTTACTACTAATAATTAGTTTCACTCCAGTAACTTATCATTTCCTAAATATTCATCTTTAATTTACCACTTGTGTGCTTGTTTAAAGGATAGTTAATTTCTCTAATTAACCTCGTGATAAATTTACTTTCAATTGCTTCTACTAAGAACTTACCTTTCTCATCAATTTCACCAAGTAATTTAAATTCGAATTACTTCATTTATTATCCATCCATTAATTTATCACATCCAGAAATTTCAAGTATCATTAATTACCTCACTAAGTAACCTTGCTTTATAAATTACATAAAGTAATTATACCTATCAAATTCCACAATTGATTATTCTTAATTAATTAATAAAATTAATTACCTTAAATTAATCACTTAATTACAAGTTAATTCGTTAATTAATTCTTAATTTCAAACTATTTAACGTCTAATTACATCATCGATTCACAGACCTTAACTAAATTTATTTTTAATTACTTGAATAACAAATTCTCACTCCTCGATTAACAATTTAGACTTCTTTAATTACATTTCATAATAGTAACTGACTTACTGATTATTTCCAAGACACATTTAACATGTTTCTTCAAATTCATTTAAACTTAACTTTGTAATCTTTCAAATTCAAACAGCACTTAAATTTTTGCGGATCAGAGATGACTCACCTTGGTCCTCACTGCCAAAACTCTGCTCCTCCCTCACCATGGCTTCGGCCCAAAGCACCACCTTGTCGCCTTCGAATCTACCCATGCCTTGAAACAACTCCAAATCTAGTCACAGCTCTCGTTCTCGAGCCCAGTATCACACGAGCATCACTCGAACCCTACAGCCACACGAACTCCTTCCATCCTGAACGACTCCTTCGGCATCACCACGTCGTGCCGCGCCCTGCCTTCGCCTTCATACGCGAGTTCGAACCCGCAAATGCTTCCTTTCGACAGAGTAAATCGCGACGACACCGCAATTTTTCCTCCATCGCGCTATAGGGTTGCTCTCCTTCTCGACTCCCCCTTTGGTTCGAGGATCGTTCCCTCGTGCTCGCCATTTTTTTTCTTTTTTCGAATCGATTTGGGAATGAAGGAAAAGAGGGGCTCGATTTACTAACTGTTGAAGGAAGAGAGGACGGGAAAAATATCGAATTGAGGAAGCTTCACGAGTACGCCTGAAAAAAATATCTCTGACATGTACTTTATATTATAAAATTTTCAAAACGTCTCGTTAAGCATACGCGAAATCCCGAACCCCAAATCAGACACGCCGGTAGACGTTTATAAGGTTTTACCCACATTCCGAATACGATGGAACGTATTTCAGAAGCTAATTTAATCATATGCGCGAGTTACAGAAGTAAACTATCAATTTTAAATTTAATCGGTTAAAATAGTTCTACGCGTTTCGAGCTGTCAGGGTTAGACGACAACTCCGATTGCTACGAAAATTGAAATCCGATAATAACTAACTATTACGGATCCAATGGAACTAGTTTCGTCGAATTCCGAGACTGTGCCTCGGAAGGCTATTTTTAAATTCAATTTAAACGATTATATTTTCAAAACTGAACAAATTACCTTTAAATTAAATTCCAACCATCATATTATCTTTAGTATTCATCATAAATTTTATAAGCCTTCAAATTATTATTTTTAGTAGGCTTAAAATTCCAGATTCCACATTTCACCCAATTTCGAATTATATAATTCAATAATTTAATTATCAAGTAAATATTAATATTTTGGAATTCAAGTTAGAATTAACCTTTAAATATTTTAAAATCAATTAATTATTCCAATTTTAAATTGTTAGAAATTCCGGGTCATGACACGATCAATCCAAATGACATCACAACTACTCAGATGAACCATATCTAATTCCGAAAGTGGTCAATTGAACACAATCCTCTGCTGCCCATAGTTGATGGAATGACATTGCCAAATCTAGTTACGAGAATATTCTTTCTCCACCCAACTGGTGAAACAAGTCGTTCCTAGACAATGAATAATGGTTCTTCACTATTAATTCACTAAAATTTCGATAATCAATACACATCTGTAACGATCTTTTTGACTTTTTTTACAAACACTACAGATGCTCCCTATGGTGAACTACTCGTCCTTATGAAATTTTTATGCTCAAGTTCCACTGATTGCTCCTTTAATCCTTCCATTTCATTGGACAACATTCTTCTTGGTGGTCTATGTAACATCCTATACTTCGAGACTCGAAAATGGACGCTAATAATGCTGCGATCATCACCCAAACCATTTTACAATAACAAAGTGAGCTCAATATTTTTTTCCTAACATAAGTAAATACAATAGCTAAATATATTTTTCATTACATCAATTTGGTTTACATAATTCATTATAACAGATTTAACCGAAATCATTCCTACACATGGGTAAATATATAATAAGAAAATCAGAGTAGTGTATTCAATATATGAAGATGCCAACACCATACCTAACCAGTTACAAATCCTAGTTTTACATGGCAGAATTTCAAAATATTTTTATTTAAATTGCAAGTCCCTCACTTCACCTTCAGAATCTTTATTCGTCCTTCAAAAGGTACTTGTCTTGTCTATAAACTCAGCCTACTCGAATGAGTACCTATGAGTTTAAGGGAATAATAAAAACATGGGTTAGACAATAAGTCTGGTATGAGTATAACATTTACTCTAGTCATCCATTATGGGACCACCCCGTTAACATAGAATCGATTTTACCCTCACTTTATCATCATAGCATAATGTACATCAGTATATATAACAATAACAATATATATATATATATATATATATATATATATATACACACACACATATACATATATATATCACAGAAAACATCCATGTGCATAAATTTAGTCAATAAGTGTACGCTACACTTGTCATCCAATTGCGAACCATGTCATATATATGTATATATCAATTAAACAAGTATACCCTATACTTATCAAGAAAATATGAATCAAGTCATATAATCATTCATCATTTGTTCATTTATCACCTAGTCTCTTGTTTTAGCCACTCTGCATTAAGTTATCATTAACTTATTTAAGTGATCAGTGCCCTAGGCCTTCCTGTTATTTATTTAATTTTTTATCCGGACAACATCACTTGGTGAAAACATCGACTCATTTCCCCATGGGAACCACCTTGGCTAGAGTCACCCTGGTTCTACTAAGAGTCTGAATGTAAGCATCCTGAATACATTCTAGTAAGCGTCCTTACTAAACGTTAATAGTACCTCTTAGTCCATGAACTATTATCGTTCGCATTGTCGAACTAATGTATAACATCGTCCTGATGTTTGGGCCTTACCAGTTATTTAAATTATAACATCACCTTGATGTTTTAGCACCCTGCTTTAACACCTCTATAAGGTTTTAAAATATTCTTAGGTTGAACCCTATCATGGCTCCTTGCCATATACCATTGAATTTTAGACTGATAATCAAGGCACTCTATCATCCAATAACTCTATGAGTCGGTATACGTTTATGATCATGGTTTAGTTTTTTTTCTTTCATTCATTAATTGCGTACCAAACACAATCTTTAGATAAAAAAAAATTATCCTTTTTTTAAATGATACCCTATCATTTATTAGCTTCTCTAAACTTACTTCACTTCAAAAATAAGTTAAGAAAACTTTAACTTATAAAATCCTCCCCTAATTTCATACTTATGAAATAGTTCAATAACACTTGAAAAATGTCTTCCAAAATGCCATAAGTATCCATATTTTACTTACAAAAATATAGCTTCCGAAGCTATTTCAAATTACATTTAACTGTTATATATTTGTTATACCATAGCTGTCATGTTTAATTAAAGATATTACTAATGGTCACGTACAAATCCCAAGCTAACCTACAATACCATCATGTTTAATTTCATTCCTGGTCATCACTTTCAATTTCAACAGAGTTATCATGAATTATTATTTTATTTTCCTCATCTGTTTCCAATTTGAGGCCATCGTGTGCTGTTACCCTTGGATGGAGCCTTCATGTACAATTTAATTTATTGCCCTTGTGTACAAATAAATTTTCCTGTATTTATGATCATGCCTTCGTGATACAACCCACTTTCACTTATTTTCTACCTTTGTCTTCACAAATTAACGTGTGTTGTCCTTATTGAGCTATTGTGGCACATTCTATCCCTTAGTGATCGATGTATTTTGCTACCTATATGTCTTAATTAATTAATAAAGTCCCACTTTCATGAAGCCAAAATGTATACATATATAAAAACGTACGCACGTACACACACATATATTTGCATACATATATTTGCTTACTTTAGATTCCGTGAACTTTATATATAGGTGCGTGCTTAATTTATTTATCCATCTAAGCTGTCATGATATAACATTCCATCGTGTGCCTTAAATACAAATTTGTTTCTAGTTTCAGATACACATACATACCACAGTGCCCCTTATTTGCCTCCCGATGCAGCGCCTCGATATCCACCACATATTCATATTTAATCATACATTTATTTCTCTCTCTTTCCACTAAGTTGAATATTTAAATAGGAACATGTGGTGGATATCAAGGAGCTACATCAGGGGCTAAATAAAGGGGGTCGCAAATCCTAGCTATATATGTATGTATGCATATGTATGTATGTGTGTATAAATTTGTGTTTCATACTGCATACTTACATTTCACATGCATTGATAAGTTAGCATGCATGCAATTTAATTTGTGAATTAGCCTTCATGTAATATATATGTGTTAGGCATTTAGTTTCATGAGTCATGAGTTGTAAGCCACGTTATGCCCATATTTTTATTTTTTCCTCGCATATAATAATGCATGCCTTCGTGCTTAAATTTGCAACCACTAATATGCATTGGCTTGTGTGTGTATAAATAGGCTTTCATGTAGCTTAATACGTCTGCTTGTCCATATTTCATTTTGCCTTCATGTTCAATTTATTCCCAGGCTTTCATGAAATATATATATATATATATATATATATATATATATATATATATATATATATATAGTGTCTTAACAGCCATCATGTATAGTATTTATATGTATGCAGAGTCATCGTCAAATATATAAATATTTTAGCCTTTGTGTGTTTAATGTGTGATGTCATCTTTTTATTAGTCATTGTGTATTATTTTCCAAGTCGAGGTAAACGCCTGCTACTTATTTTACATTCCTTTTAACTTGTACAAATTTTGTTCATATTAAGCCATCGCAAGTTAGCCATCGTGAGTTATCGAAGCCATCATGAGTTATATTGTTTTGCCTCCATGGCTTGTTTACTTTTGGCTTCATGAATTAAAATGTCGGGTCCCATATGGTGTTCTCTTTTCTATTTTAGTTTTTGTGCATAGTTTTTCTTGGCTCGGTGCAAAGTTTAGCCTTGTAGGTTAAGTTTTACTTGATCAATAATGGTCCAACGACAATCTTGTAATTAAATTAAAAATGATTCACTACCCACTTAAGCAAATTCTTTTTGGCCAACCACATTTGGTGTCAACTTTTCATTGGCCAATCCCTTTATCGTTTTAGTTTCTTGTTAGAAAATATTAACCTCCATTATTAATTAATTAATATTTTCTTAATTGGTTAGCACTTTCTTTCACTAAATAATTCATATAAAATAGAAAATTGGTGAAAAATATCTTAAATTTCGTCGAAAATCTCTTCTATCATATTCTACCTCATATGGAAATTTATGGCCAAAGTAATTAATTTTATTATTTTTAATAATTAATTAACCCAAAATTAACAATTTTTTCCAACTTAGGAAACTTATAAAATATTCATATCAACTCTAAAGATTATGAAATTAGAAAATCATCTCTATTTCGTTATTAAGAATATCATACCAAAATTTCAGGCATTTGGATAGGATTAGGCCATGTTTCCCCTAAAACATTTACTAATTCAACTTAATTAAATTTTAATCCATAATCAAAATAATATTAAAACACCCAAACATGTTTAAAATCATCAAAACATTTATATAAAAGTAAAATCCAAATACTACGAGTTAGGATAGGTGTTAGATGAACTTTTTACTCTCATTGTCTAAAAAAACTTGATTTAACCTCGTTTCCCTTTAAATTTGCAACCTTGAATCTTCTTTGCATTAATTTCTCTTCTTTCTCTCTTAAGTCAGTGGCTGACCATGACTTGTAGTTTTTAAGAATCTTATTTTGTGAAATAAAATGAATTTGAAGATGGAATGAGGGGATGTGGCTAAGGTAATTAGGCTAGTGTTTTTGGTTTGGCTAACATCCCATGTAACGACCTGTATAATATTAAATTGAATAATTTTTTTAAATAGAATTGTTGGAAATTAAAATTTTATGATGTTTTTGATGTTAAAAGATATTAGAATATAAGCTATGATCTTAATTTGATTGCTTAGCAATAACATAGATTAGGATATGACTTAACGATATCGGTCTGAACGTAATTAATAACATGGACTGGAATGATAAATATGTTAATTTTAACAAAGACTAGAATGAATGATTTTATTAAGGGATAGAATATAGGTTTATTTATTTGAAATATATTTTAGATAAGTTTAATATTATTTAAAAAGAATTTATTTATTTATTTCGAAACTTACTCCGTCTCAATTTTTAATTCAAAACCGGTGTAATTTTGACCCTAACATTAAAATTAAAGCTAAGTTTTCACCAATGAAGGAACTTGAGAAATCAAAACTTTCCATTAGATCAATTAGACTTTTCAACCCAATTTTTTTATATAAAACACCTTAAATGGACATCGAATGAAGGAGACATGAATTGTTTTTCGTAGCGTGCATAATTCTATTAAAAGCCGAAATGTTGCCGAGTAGCCACTTACAACATTAAAAAAACCATTATACCAATATTTTTGCAAAGTCTACTCATCTTACTATTAAAATTTTCATTTATACCCTTCCATAGCAAAAATGAAATCCACAGTATTTCCACCCTAAAAAACCGCCCTAGCAAAATCCTGCAACAACATAAAATTCAAGTTTTTCCTTTTCTACAAAATTTCAATTTTTAAATTTAAGATAAATAAAAACAACATGAAATTCAAGTTTTACCTCTTCTAACTCTATTATATTTGTATTATCATCATAACAATCCAGTAATTTAAGCATAAGGTTTGATAATCTACCTAAAATTGAATTTAGGGTTTGTTGGATATGAGGAATAGAAAAGGGAAATATGACGAGAGATAAAAAGATTGGTGAATGACATAATGACAATTTTGTCCTTGAATTTTTTTTTAAAATTTAATGGGGCTAATTAGCTATATCATTTGTCTAAATTGAATTAGCCTTTTGCACATTTTTTGGTGTTTTAGCTTAAAGATTGATTACAGGAATAAGAAATAAATTATTCAGTAAGTAATTTATAACTCTTATTTGTATATAATAATTTTATAAATATGTTTGAACTAATATAAAAATAATACAATTATTTTATTTCTCTTCCTTTTAATTAGAGTTCGTTTAAAATTTACTGTGAAATTAATTCCAAATTGATTTGAAATCTTTTAATTTGAAAAGAGAAATAAGTCAATTGGAATTAATGGATTAACAAAAGAAACATACGTTTGTGTTAAAATAAAAAGAACGTTTCCAATTAAAATAAAAGAATGTTTGGAGAGAAATAAAATATATGCTTTCATTTTGATGGTAAATATAATTTTATTAAAAGAATTTGAATTTTCAAACAACGTTTTACATCCGTTAAATAACAGCCGTAGGTGGTATAGAAGTGATAACGTTTACCTTAGAATTTAAAATAAAGTAGACATTTGAATTCGTGATTGCGCGTTGAAAATGCCATTTTCGAATATGATTTTGGAGCTCCGATTCATCTTTTATTCTATGTAGCAGCAATCCCCATTAGGTTAATTAGAGGGTTAAATTTTTATTTATTGTGTGTTAATAATATTTAAATGGATGAGTGAAGTAAACAGAAATTTGAATCCTAAAAGTTTGTTTGGATTGTACAGCTGGTCCCTCACTGTTCCTTATTATTTAGTACCTACACTGTTTGAGCTTCATTTTTTTGCAGCATTCCATTTCATGATAGCTTCATTTTCATTTTGCTCATTTCTCAAGTCCTGAAACTTCATTTTGCTTACGTGAGTTCATGAGTTTCTCCCTTTCACTCTCCTAGCCACCACCTCATCCTCACCTTCCACCGTCCACCTACGAGTAGCGCCTACCCCATAATTTCCTGTAGCTAGTAAAGTTTATGTCTCTTTCCATCATCGCCCTTCACAACTACACAGCCACCTCACCGCCACCTTTTTTGAACCTCCTTACATACACAAACCTCCTGCCATCACCCCTTCCATCACTGCCTGCCCTTACCCCATAACCATCTCACTAGATCTATGCTACCAGCCATGTTAGCCTACTCCCCTCCTTTTCACCATTTTGAGCCAAATGCTCCTACACCCACATCAAAGCCCATCCACAACCTCAACCACCACCTGCCACATCCATGACTCCACCAACCATGTCAACAAAGACTCATCCCATTAGGTTATGCCTAGCCAAGCTTCCTTTATCACATACAAGCTAAAGCCTACATCAACCCTAATCTCCTACACCCAACCCTGATCTCCAACACCACCTTCTTTTTTTTCCAAATTCTATACTAAATTATTTTATTTTATTGAAGCATCATTTATGCGTTGATGGAGTTCATTATTCGTATTATAGGTGCCATAGTTGATAGTTGCCGTTGTTAGAACCTCAATTGTTGGATTTTAATGACAACAACTATACAATTATGTCAAAAAATCTCTAAGTTAATTTGCAGGTACATGGGCATCAAAAAGAGATAATCAAATACATTCAAAATGAAGATACACAGTACAAAAGAATAAAAGAATGTATATGGAGATACAAGAAGAGATATATACGATAGAGACAAGACAAAGGTGACAAACAAAGTATTATTAGTCATAGAGTGTCGTGTCTAGAGTTTACAAATGTTAAAATCTTCTCCAAATGGTATACACACATATACATTCATATTTTGAATGAAAAATCAAGTTTTCAAAAATTGCATGGAGCGGGACTCGAACCCGGGTCACTAGTTCAGAAGACAAGTGCTCTAACCATTTGAGCTATGGTAATTTTTAGTTACAGGTCAAATTTAGACGTCTGAATTGACCATTTCAGACGTCTGAATCTGAACAAAAATAGCCTATTTCTTTTCTGGTTTGCACGTTTCAAATTTCAGAAGTCTGAAATTTATTTTCAGACAGCTGAACTTCTTCAACGGCTATTTTTTTGAAAAGGCATTTCCATTCATGAAGAGTTGCGACCTTTAATTCAACAGCTTTTGATGATAACTCTTCATGAACAATTACAACCATTTATTACCTATATAAACACATTAGAATCAAGCTTTAAATTCACCAATTTCTATTAATTATTATTCTATTATTGAAATTCTTGATTCTAACTCATTTGTGATAAAAATATCATTCAAATTCAAATTCTACTTTCTTAATCTTCATACATTCATACATATATCATAAAGGAGAAAGATTATAGGAAGATTGTACTATCAAGAGGCAAATTCGTGTTATTGAGAACACACTGTGTCATATACTTTCTGTATAAGTTGAAGTCCTGTTCTGTTGTTCAGGCAAGTGAAGTCCTCTTCGGCTGTTGAGGCGAAATCCTGTTCTGCTGCTCAGGTCCCTTGTTCGGCTGTTCAAGGGTTGTTGTAAACCTGTTCCTCCGGGTTAAGTGAGGATTGTTGTTAGTGAAATTCCAGAAGGAGTCTGGGACTGGACGTAGAACGGAAAGTTCGAACCAGTATAAAAATTCCTGGTGTGCTTTTTTTTTTCTTATTTACTCTGCTACTGTAAATTTTTTTTAATTTCCGCACTAGAAAGTATAATTCCATATAGCACGATCTGCACAGTAACTTTCATTTGGTATCAGAGCCTGGTTTTCTAGAGATCGTAACAACATCCTAGAATAAATGGCTACAAAGAGATCTAGTCAAGGCAATAAGAAGAGGAAGAGCAATAAAGAAAAAGCAAAGGAGCAAACAAACAAATGCTTCATGGCAAAAGATAATGAGGTTAGTGATCTAACTTTCGATGATATGATAGAAATAAATTCAGAACTTCTAGACACTTTAAAAAGACTCAAAAGAAAATATAAGGAAGCTCTGGAAAATCAGAAGAAAGCAGAATTCGAAAGAGATATGCTTAAAGACGAGAAGAGAATATTAGAAGAAGAACTTGAGAAAATTCAAGATTCAGATAATTCTCAACTCGCTCTATTAAGTCAAGAAATAGAAGCTCAAGAAGAAAAGAATAATGCTCTAGCTTTTGAAAATCATGAGTTAAAAACAAAAATTAAAATTGTTGAGTTAGATAACACTAGTCTCAAAACTAAGCTTGATGACATTACTAAAAATATTTCCAATTTTAATAAAGGGAGTGAAAATTTATCCAGGATTATTGAAAATTCTCAACCTACTTCAAATAAGAAGGGATTAGGTTATGTTAAGAATTTAAAAGCTCAAAACGATAAAAGCGGTTTAGACTATAAACAAGCTAAAAGTAAAAATAGTACTAGATATGCATTCATGTATACTAACTTTAGTGTTAGTACTAGTAATCAAGATAGTTTTAAAACCAGTTATAGTCATAATAGTACTTTGTTTAGAAATGATAGAAATTATTCTTCAAGTACTAAGCTAATGACTAATAGTATTAAGATATGGATTCCAGCTAATATGATTGATCATGATAAACAACTTTATATTAGCAACTATTATAAGAATGTAATTTGTAATGAAAATTATATTTATAAAGGTTCAACCACACCCAAATGGGTATGGTTTCCAAAGACCTAACCCCCCGGACCCTAACATAGTAAGTGGGTACCGAAAATTACTATTATTTTTTGCAGGTACTCAGAGAAACAAAAGGAAAAGGATTGATTTTATAATTTTAAAGAATGTTCTATACGTTTAATAGAATTACGTGCTTACAATAAAATATGGACTTCGGTAAATATGGTAAAATTTATTTTATTTTTCCTTCATAATTAATAATGAGTTTATCTCGTTATATACAAGATATTTTATATAATTTTATATATTCCCTCATTCTTTTTGATAATGACAAAGGGGGAGAAATTCATATGCATATCAATAGAGGGAGATATTATACTTAGGGGGAGATGTTATACTTAGGGGGAGCTTTAAACATATTAATATTATTTTTTATATAGAATGAATATTTTTTAAAAATTGTATAGTTGTCATCATCAAAAAGGGGGAGAATGTTAGAACCTCAATTGTTGGATTTTAATGACAACAACTATACAATTATGTCAAAAAATCTCTAAGCTAATTTGCAGGTACATGGGCATCGAAAAGAGATAATCAAATACATTCAAAATGAAGATATACAGTAGAAAAGAATAAAAGAATGTATATGGAGATACAAGAAGAGATATATACGATAGAGACAAGACAAAGGTGACAAACAAAGTATTATTAGTCATAGAGTGTCGTGTCTACAGTTTTCAAATGCTAAAATCTTCTCCAAATGGTATACACACATATACATTCATATTTTAAATGAAAAATCAAGTTTTCAAAAATTGCATAGAGCGGGACTCGAACCAGAGTCACTAGTTCAGAAGGCAAGTGCTCTAACCATTTGAGCTATGGTAATTTTTAGTTACAGGTCAAATTCAGACATCTGAATTGACCATTTCAGACGTCTGAATCTGGACAAAAATAGCCTATTTCTTTTCTGGTTTGCATGTTTCAAATTTCAGAAGTCTGAAATTTATTTTCAGACGGCTGAACTTCTTCAACGGCTATTTTTTTGAAAAGGCATTTCCATTCATGAAGAGTTGCGACCTTTAATTCAACAGCTTTTGATGATAACTCTTCATGAACAATTACAACCATTTATTACCTATATAAACACATTAGAATCAAGTTTTAAATTCACCAATTTCTATTAATTATTATTCTATTATTGAAATTCTTGATTCTAACTCATTTGTGCTAAAAATATCATTCAAATTCAAATTCTACTTTCTTAATCTTCATACATTCATACATATATCATAAAGGAGAAAGATTATAGGAAGATTGTACTATCAAGAGACAAATTCGTGTTATCGAGAACACACTGTGTCATATACTTTCTGTATAAGTTGAAGTCCTGTTCTGCTGTTCAGGCAAGTGAAGTCCTCTTCGTCTGTTGAGGCGAAATCCTGTTCTGCTGCTCAGGTCCCTTGTTCGGTTGTTCAAGGGTTGTTGTAAACCTGTTCCTCCGGGTTAAGTGAGGATTGTTGTTAGTGAAATTCCAGAAGGAGTCTGGGACTGGACGTAGAACGGGAAGTTCGAACCAATATAAAAATTCCTGGTGTGCTTTTTTTTTTCTTATTTACTCTGCTACTGTAACTTTTTTTTAATTTCCGCACTAGTAAAGTATAATTCCATATAGCACGATCCGCACAGTAACTTTCAACCGTAATGTCGCACTCTTGTCTCCCTTGCTCTTATTTTGGCATTCTAGTGCGCTAAGTTAAAGATGAGTTTTTAAATTCACAGTCTATATTTTCTTATGTAATTAAATTGAATCTGGTTGGTTGAATTAAATGTGAAATTGATATTGAATTGAAATGAATTAAATGGAGATAATTTGAAATATATGTGTTTGGAATAAATATTTAAATTTAATATTTCATTATAAAAATAAAGCTGGAATGACATTAATACAAAAACGAGTATAATTTTAATTTTTGGAAATTAGATATGAAGTTTATATTGAGTGGGATCTAAAACGAATTGAATTGAATGCATGAATTGAATTGAATGTTGGTTGATATAGTTGTATTATTGAATAGTTGCTATGAATGTATTATGATGATTTTAATTTATTCCATGTCATTCTAATAAATTGATTAAGACGACACCCCATTGGCACTACATTACACAATATCATCATTGATTACTTATGGATGTTATGTTAATTTATTGTATTGTTAAATACTATAATTTAAATACCATTGACATTTTGTATTGAAACAAAAGATTGGAAATTGAAATTTTATTGTTTTTGACCTTGAAATAAAAAATCTAAATTAAACATTTTTGTCCTTATTTGAAATTATTTTCACAAATGAAGGTGTTTAATTCTAAAATTTTGATATGTTATAATAAATGAAATTTTGAATAGGATAGTCTAAAATTAGGTAGGAATTTTATGTGTAGATTTTTTTATAATAAATTATTTGATTAAATATGAATAAATAGGTGATTTATTCGAAGTGTCATTAAAACTTAATTTTTTTTCTGTAATTCCATTTCAGCAAAAGAAAAATATTTTGTAAAGAACCTCATACCAAATTCTATAACTACTAATTTCTAAATTTTATTCTTTGGAAATAGGATTATTAGAATTTTTTAGAAAACATTGAAATAATATGGAACATTTTCTGTAGCACCAACATATTACTTGGAATATATTTAATAAAGGAACATATATCTATTTCAACCATCTAATAATTTAATGATTTAATCTTTAAAATTAGCCATTTGGAAATTAGGGAAATTATTAAATTGATTTGGAAAAATCTAAAATTATACTTGATATTCTATAAAAATGTTTAAGAACTCAAATTAAAATTGGAATTTTTCTGCAAATTTTTAGGCCTATGATAATTTATTTATTGTAAAAACTGATGTGTTTTGACTAATAAAAATATTAAATATTTCTGAAAATTTCTATAGATTCTAGAAGTGCAATGGAGAACTTTTTATATTTAAACTATGAAATTCCTAACTTATTTTGCTATAAAAATTAAATTGGATAAAAGAGCACCCCTTTTATGAAATGAACGATTGGTTGTTAAAGAGACCGAGACCTAATAATGGCATACTCTTTGTCATTTACTAGAATCAATTTAGTAATCATGTACATGTAGCATGTTTCTAGAATATAGAGGTTGAAATTGGTGAACATTTGCTGCAATGAAGTAAGAGAAAGATAATGGATGACCCCGACACTTGTGTCAATTTGAAATGACTAAAACAGGAGCTATATCTGGCTAATGAGATTAACTACCTCTAGTGGGCATCTTTCCATTATATTACTTTCTTAACTTTGAACTTGACTGGTGCATCTTGATTTTGGACTGATGGACGTGGTCGGCCATTAGGGATTACGACTAGCCAGGGAGGGCAAAAACAGTAGTGTCCTACCTTGGACATTGCCTCACATGCATTGTCATACATGTATTCCTCATGCGAGACCGCTCCAACTTTGTTTTAGTATTATACCTATATAGGAATACCTAGCTACCGACGTTATTAGTTGTGTTACAAGTCCGCCATAGACTACATGCTTAAAATGTGTTAAAGAGGATTAATGTAAAGCCTTCATGTACTATTTTAATACTTTATGCTATTGATAGACATTACATACATACATACAGATATATATATCATATCTTACTACATATAGATAGTTTATCCACTACAAGAAGCTAGAGCATTTGCAACGGCTCAAAATAGTTAGCGGATGTCGTGGAAACAACCATCGCCAACAAGGCCATCGAAAGATTGACTTTCCGACGGCTTTTCGATAGCTTTTCGACAGCTCCATCGATTAGTTATCGACGGCTAACAATAAAGTTTTTGACGAATTCCGATGGCCCTCCGTGTACACGTGGTAGGTTATGGGTTTTTCAAAGTATTGTTGGCAGCCATCTAAAACCACTAAAATACGTGGAAGATAAGCCGTCGGAAAGTTTTGGCTAACAATTCATCGACAACTGTCGGAAATCTAGAGCCTTTTTTATGCCAACAGCCTTTCACACTCACCCATTACATACATAACAATATACATCAATGTCTCAATTTCACATAGACAACTCATATATATTAAAGCTGTAACGACCCCAATTTATAGTAACATTAATTAGGATATTTAATTGGTTAAATTAAATTAAATAATGTAATGATTAAGGGATTAAGATTGCGGATTAGAGAGGATAGCCATGTCATGTGAACAAACGAAATAACATGAATTAAAATAAAATAAGTTAGGGAAGTTGGATAAGGGGTAAAATAGGAATCAATAGATCCTTATACCCTAAATACTTACACTTATTCATTTCATATGTTCATTTGCAAAAATTAAAACTAAGAGGTCGACCATCATTAAGCAAGAACAAGAGGAAGATAAGCTAAAGAAAGAGTAAATTAACATAACTAAAGATCAAATCTCAATTCCTTAATCACAAAGCTAAGGTGAATAATAACCACACCTCATGTTTTCTATTATTTTCGATTTTAAGTTGAACCCAAACTATTTTGCAAGGTTTTCCTACGTTTTTGAATGTTGAAATGATTGTATATGTTTCCTGATGATTTATGCTAATTTATATAGATTTTATGATATGTTTTAATGTGAAAACCCTGTTAAATGACATCCAAATGCCTTGCGATTTTTGATTTATATCAAAAATGATATTTTAGAGATGGGTTTCAATTTTCATAATTTTATAAATTAATGTGGACTTAGTATTAATTTTATAGTGAAGAAAACATTTATTTGGGTTTAAAATTAATTGCGGAAAATATAAGTATGTTTTGGATCTAAAATTAATATATGTTAGAAAACATATTATAAATTTTTATGTGAATTTTTATAGATTTTTCCCAAAGTATTTTAATAGATATATAGAATTATTTAACATATGGGACTTAAATGTTTTATATATTTATTAAAGGAGAAGGGGCATTTTGTAAATAATTTAATTTGTTGTTTCTAAAAAATTCGACAGTATTTTTAGAAAAGAAATTTTCAACCAATAATACTTCGACAAATAAGGCAGATTAGTTGAAAAGGTTACTTTAAAAAACTAAAAATCAGCTTTTATATGCTTTTTACATGCTTCGCCACTATTGGCAACCAGGTTCCGACTGGGTACTTCCGTCTCCATCGCCATCGAAACCAATGCACATACTATCAATAATTTGGTACATAGTGGATTGGATATTGGCGGAAGATATTGGGTCGAAACAGGGGGTTCCGAAGGGGTTTAAGTTTTATTTTTCTTTTAATGAAAATGCGCCTGCTTTGCTTTTGCTTTCGACTTGGTTGGCTTTCGACTGGGTTAAATTTTTTTGAATGAAAGGTTTCGAAAGTGGGTGCTTCTTTTGTTTTAAGTAAATGCTTTCGAAGGGGGTGAAACCCCTAGCTGCTGCATCATACCTTTCGAAGCAATGCATTTGAAAGTTTTCTTTGTTTTAGAACCCAAGCTGCTTCTCCAATGCTTTCAAAGGGTTGGTTTCGACATTATCACTTCATTACTTAGGAAAAACTTTTGAAAGAGTGCTTTCAACCTAGTTGTTTTACGGCCCTTTGTTCTGTTAACGTAAAATCCAAAGGTTTCGAAAGGAATGGTTTTAAAATGGTTTTAAAATGGTTTTTAGAGGTTTCCATATATTTTACTTGAACCCAAATGCTTTCGAAAGGTTTAAATCAAGATTTCGAAGGGGTGGTTCCCAAATGGTTTCGAAAGGTTTGAACGGAAGGTTTCTAATGTTTTCGAAAGTTAACGTTAAGTGTTTTAAAGATAGGATATATAAGGTTTTAAAGCTTTCAAAGGTGATGTTTTTCAATGGTTTAGAATGGTTTATTATGAAGGGTTTCGAAGGGGTATGTTTTGGCCTCCGAACTCATGTTTTACTTGTATCATAAGGGGTACTTTCAATAGATTCGAAAGGGGTAAATTCAAAGGTTAAATGTTTTCATCAACAAATTTTTTTGTAAAGTATGCATAACATGGAAAGGTGATTTGAGTAAAGCATAGAGTATATTTTCCTTATTTGAAGAATTATTTAACGTTTAAATCAACTTGAGAGAAAAGGTTTTCAAGGAAATTTTATGGGTAGTTAACCTTAAGAAAAATGACTCAAATGTTGGATTACCAGATGAGACTAGTATAGAGTCATGCCTTATACATTAGTTATTAGCCCTTAGCTAATTTAGTCTAGAATTGCAGTATGTAGGGCTTTGTCATAGGTAGGACTAAAATGACGTTACACACAGAAACGAATATGTATGTATAGAGATAGGTTATTGGTGAGCCCGCAAAACCATTAGGATCAGTTGACTCTGCGAGTAGTAAGTTAGGGACAGACCGTCTAGAAGAGAAGTATCTAAAAGAAGTTAGATTATTTTTTTATTTTATCTGGTAGGCCCGAGTCAGCCATATGTTAGTAGTTAGCCAAACAAAACTACAATGTTTGGATAGATAGTCTATTTGTTACCTGATATATATGCTTTCATGATTTTGATATTATTATTTTAACCAGTTTTGGTTGCAGGATTAAGATATGCAAAAGATATGTTTTAAATGATATTAGTGAGTGGAAACCCGTTCCACTAAGTGGCATGGTCCCACTTAATATCAAATAACCGAGATGTATAGTATTATTCACACCAGGCTTTATGTCTGACTCGAAGTTTATGTTTTCCGCTTAAACTCTTCGGTGCTCAAAACTGATTTGAGTAGGCTGAGGGTTGATGATTTACAAGTTTTACTAGGTGGACGAATAAAGCTTCCAAAGACGAGCAGGAGGCTGAAGTTGTTATGTAGGAGTTGTTATGTTTTTATTTCCTTTGTGTTGTATTAAGTCAGTTATGGCTATTTAGTACTCCGTTCAACCAATGAGGCATCTTCATATGTCACTCTTGATGTATTTTGCAATAATTATATTTAATCTAAACCTAGGAAACATTTAAGATTATGTAACTTGGAAATGAAATGTTGTTTTGAAAGTAATTAGAAAAATGTTTTAATCTGTGATGTTTTTTTATTTCATATTCAAGTACTTATGATATTGTGGATACCATTAACATTACCGTATTAGGTCACCGAAAGTTAATACTATGGATGACTACAACATCTATAGCGCTTAGCTTCGGGCCTCTAGATATGTGATGTTACAACTTGGTATCAGATCATAGGTTTATGAAAAAATTTAAACTAAAATGATTTTTTGAGAACATAATCCTAAGAAATTAGAGATAAGATTGGGGTAAGGGATAGCGCTATATTAACGTACTTGTATTTTCTACATATAAGTATATGCTATATCTCTATCCTCCTATCTCTTTTAGGCCATTCTTCTGTATTTCACGAGGCTTGAATATAGATATGAATGCTATAAGTGGAAGAGCCAACCTTGGGGGAAGCACCATAATAAATGGAAATGCCAGGCCAAACACGAGAAGGAACCAAGGTTAGGCACAAGCTGGAAATGTAGGTGTTGGAGTCTCGTAAGTTGACATGGAAGCAATGCAACAGTTCTTTATCAACATGATGTAGGCTGTTGTTGCTGCTGGAGTAGTTGAAGGAAATGCTGGAGTAGGGAATCAGGAAGCTCCGGTGGTCAACAATTATGCTATTTTGAGTAGAGACTATGCTAGGCTAGGAGGAAAGCCATTCATCGGAACTAAAGATGCCATTGAAGTAGAAAACTAGTTGCTGCACTATGAGAGGATCTTTGTTAGAGCTCAACGATGAGCAGAAGAAAAGGCTTGCTTCGGGACAGCTTCAAGGAGCAGCTTTATACTTCTAGAATAGCGTGATGGTTGGAGTGAATGAAGAGACGATAACATGGGCCGAGTTTAAGAGGAGATTCGAGGAGCGGTTGATGTCTACGATGGCGAAGTCTACCTTGCTCAGAAAATTTGCTGAGTTAGAGCAGGGAGAGATGACTGTGTTGGAGTATGCTACAAGGTTTGAGGAATTGGCAAGGTATGGTTATGCCACTGTAGAAAATGTGATTAAGAGGAATGAGAAGTTCATTAGGGGGTTGAAGCCTGAGTTGGCAAAGGCTACATTACTGCGTATTAGAGACCCTTGTGATGTTGTGGTTGAAATGTCTTTGAGAAATGAGGAGGTACTTGCTTTTCTAGAGAGAAACAAGGAAAAGGAAGGCCAAGTGGGGCGGGGTCAGAAAAGAAAGTTTTTCTATAAGAAGGGAGCTAAAAAAGGTGAAGCTGGTAAGAAGGGAAAGGTAGAAGTGGTATGTTACAAGTGTGACAAGAAGGGACACTATGCCCACAAGTGTTGGACAGGCAAAGGAAAGAAAGCTGCGGAGAAGAAAGAGTTGAGGCGTTTCAACTGCGATCAAATTGGTCAGTATAGGAACCAATGCAAAGAGACCGCTAAGGATGAAAAGGGCAAGGTGTATGCATTAGAGCCAGCTACCTTAAGGCCAACCCCGGAGGAAAAAGGAAAAGCTGTGTTGGGAGGTACGATTCAGATTCATGATATGTCAGTTAGTGTTCTGTTTGATACTGGTGCATCACATTCTTTTATATCCCGTTGTTTGGTAAATAAGCTTAACCTAGAACCCTCATACTTAGATACTTCCTTAAGGATTGCAAATCCGATAGGAGATGAAGTGTGACCACCTAGAGTTTGATTTGTTAGGTCATACCTTTGTTTGCAATTTGCATGTGTTTGACTTCATAGGGTTTGGAATTATTTTTGGTATGGATTGGTTAAGTAAATATGATGCTAGGATATTTTTCCATGATAGAAAAATATCACTTAGACACCCTGACTGTAGTGATCAGATTATATATACTTTGGATACCCTAGTTATGAGGTGAATACTTTGCCGAGTGTTATGGAGGTAGAAGACGAGTTGAATTGAGGTTTTGTGCTTAGAGAATTTAGAGATGTTTTTGAACCTATAGTAGGATTGCCACTGAAACGAGCTATTGAGTTTCGAATAGATTTGGTGCTAAGAGAAGAACCATTGAGTAGATCACCAAGCATGATGACACCTACTGAAATAAGGGAGTTGAAGGTGTAGTTGCTGGATCTGGAAGGTAAGAATTTTATTAGGCCAAATAGTTCACCTTGGGTAGTAGCCGTAGTATTTGCTAAGAAGCCAGGCGGATCGTTAAGGTTATGTATTGATTATTGTAAGTTGAATGAGAAGATGATAGAGAATCGATATCCATTGCCTTGAATTGACGATTCATTCGATCAATTGATGGAGCCAAGGTATTTTATCTGTTGGATTTAGCGACAGGTTTCCATCAACTTAGAGTAGAAGAGGATAGTATTCCTTTGACGGCGTTTAGAACTAGATACGGATCATATGAATGGTTAGTAATGCCATTAAGACTAACTAATGAGCCAAAATTCTTTATGGATTTAATGAGCTGAATTTTCAGAGAGCACTAGGATATGTTCATGGTGGTGTTTATGAATGATATTCTGATATACTCTAAGGATGAAAGGGAGTATGAAGTCCATCTTAGAGTGGTGCTTGAGACGCTAGGGCAGCATTAGCTGATGGCGAAGTTTTCAAAGTATCATTTCTGAAAGAAGGAAGTGAAGTTTCTTGATCATGTATTCTCAGAGAAAGGGTTTTCTATAGACCCGATAAAGATCGAAGCAGTGAATAATTGGAAGAGACTTGAGACGATGACTGAGATAAAGAGTTATTTTGGATTAGCCTTGTATTATTGGAGTTTTATAAAGGATTTATCATGAATAATAACACCAATGACCAAGTTAAAGCGAATGGATGTGAAGTTCGTTTGGACTGATAAGTTTGAGGGAGCATTCTATAGCTTGAAACACTTATTTACTCATTCACCTATGTTAGTTTTTCCAAAAGGGAATTAGGATTTGTTATTATATACAGATACGTGTGGAACTGGATTAAGAGCTATGTTAATGTAGAAAGGTAAAGTGATTGTCTATGCTTCTCAGCAGCTTAGACCGCATGAGGTTAAATATCCAATGCGTGATTTGGAATTAGCTGAGGTGATATTTGCATTGAAGGTGTAAATATATTACCTTTTGGGAGAAATATTTGAGTTATATACTGATCATAAGTCACTGAAGTATTTATTCTCTCAGAAGGAGCTGAATATGAGACGACAAAGGTAGTTAGAATTTTTCGCCGCTTATGATTTTGGTATTGAGTACACACCAGGAAATAGCAGTAAGGTTGCAGATGAACTTAGTAGAAAACATCAAAATGTAGTGTTGGAAATGATAGCTGAGTGGAAAGATTTGAAAGCATTGAAGACTAAATACAACGGAGATCTGAAGCTAGATCTAGTAAGGAAACTGCTATGCTGTCATGTTTCGAAGTTTGACCAGTGATGATCGAAAATATTGCTTCTAAGCAGAAGGAGGATCCATGAATGGATTGGAAAGTTAAGGGATGGAACAGAGAGTGATGACTTGAAGGATTTTAGTATTGACCAGAACGGATGGTTGAGAAAGAAAGAAAGGTTGTGTGTTCCGAATGTAGGAAACATTAAGAAGAAAGTTCTTAAGGAAAGCTATCATTCGAAGTTCACCATTCATCTGGGAGGAACTAAGATGCATCAGGACATGAAAAGGAGTTTCTTCTGGGAAGTTATGAAGAGGGATGTAGGTTTATAGGTGAAGCAGTGTTTGAACTGCCAACAGGTAAAGGCCGAATATCAAAAGCCAAGTGAGTTACTGCAGCCATTAAATATTCCAGTATGAAAGTGGGATTCTATTTCTATGGATTTTATAGACGGGTTGCTAAGATCTAATAGGGGAAATGAAAGTATATGGATCGTAGCGGACAGGTTAACTAAGGGTGCCCATTTCATTCTAGTTAAGTCAACTAGGACAACACCTGTTTTAGCTAAGTTGTTTATGAAGAGTATAATTAGACTTCATGGAATTTCTAGTAGTATAGTAAGTGATAGAGATTCCTTATTCACTAGCGAGTTTTGGAAGAGTCTATAGGATACCTTTGGTACCAAGCTCAAGATGAGTATCACTTAGCATCTACAAACCGATGGGCAAACAGAAAGAGTTAACAAAGTCATGAAAGATTTATTTCGAGCTTGTGTGTTAGATTTTGGAGGATCGTGGGAAGACCATTTATACTTAGTCAAGTTTTTGTAAAACAACAGTTATCACCATGCAAATCTCCACTTTGTTGGTTAGAGACCGGGGATAGGTTGGTTGTTGGTCCGGATTTAGTTAGAGAAGCTGCATAGAAGATTGAGTTGATTCGAGCAAGAATAAAGGAAGCTCGGTCCAAGCAGAAGAGTTATGCAGATAGAATATGAAAAGACTTAGAATTCTCAGTAGGAGATCATGTTTTCATTAAGGTATCACCGATGAAGGGTGTAATTTGATTCGGGAAACTAGGGAAATTGGCACCGAGATTTGTAGGACCGTTTCCTAGTATTGAGAAGATCAGAAAATTTGCATATAGGGTAGAGTTACCAAATAGTTTGACAGAAGTTCACAACGTTTTTCATATTTCTCATCTAAGGAAGTGTATTAGAGATCCGGAGACTATCATAGCACCGATTGTGTTAGAGGACTTAGTAGTAGAGCTGAATTTGACTATAGTTAAAAAGCCAATTCGTATAGTCGCGAGGGATGAGAAGAGGCTAAGGAACAAGACGGTTGGGTTAATTAAAGTCTAGTGGTGCGACGATGAGAGAGACTGTACTTGGGAGGCTGAGAGCAAGATTAGAGACGCTTATCCTGATTTGTTTGATGGTATGTTTTACCTTTTTGATTGATTTGTTATGTATCGTAACATAATTTCAAGGACAAAATTCTTTAAGGAGGGGAGTATGAAACGACCCCAATTTTTAGTAATATTATTTAGGATATTTAATTGGCTAGATTAAATAAAATAATTTAATGATTAGGGGATTGAGATTGGTGATTAGAGAGGGTAGCCATGCCATGTAAACATATAAACTAACATGAATTAAAATAAAATAAGTTAGGGAAGTTAGATATGGGGTAAAATAGGAATAAGTAGATCCTTATACCCTAAACCCTTACACTCATTCATTTCATATGTTCATTTGCAAAAATTAAAAATAAGATGTTGGCCATCATTAAGCAAGAACAAGAGGAAGATAAGCTAAACGAAGAAGCAAATCAATATAACTCAAGATCAAATCTCAGCTCCTTAATCACAAAGCTAAGGTGAATAATGACTACATCTCATATTTTCTATTGCTTTTGGTTTTAAGTTGAATCCGAAATATTTTGCAAGTTTTTGTCATGTTTTTGAATGTTGGAATAATTATATATGTTTGTTGATGATTTATGCTAATTCATATAGATTTTATGATATGATTTAATGTGAAAACCCTATTAAATGACATCCAAATGCCTTGCAATTTTAGATTTAGATCAGAAATGATATTTTAAAGATAGGTTTCAATTTTGATAATTTTATGAATTAATATGGATTTAATATTAATTTTCCAGTGAAGAAAATGGTTATTTAGGTTTAAAATTAATTACGAAAAATATAAGTACGCTTTAGGTCTGAAATTAATATATGTTAGAAAATATATTATAGTTGATTTATATGAATTTATATAGATTTTTCTCAAGTGTTTTAATAGATATAAAAAATTATTTAAGGTATGAGACTTAAATATTTTATATTTATAAAAGGAGAAGGGGCATTTTGTAAACAATTTAATTTGTTATTTCTGAAAATTTTGGCGGTATTTTTAGAAAAGAAATTAGCAACCAATAGTACTTCGGCAAATAAGGCATGTTAGTTGAAAAGATTACTTTAAAAAGCTAAAAATCAGGTTTTACATGCGTTTTACATGCTACGCCACTTTCGGCACCTAGGTTCTGACTGGGTACTATCGCCTTCATCACAATCGTAACCAATGCACATAGTATCAATAGTTTGGTACATAGTGAATTAGATAGAGGCGGAAGATATTGTGTCAAAACAAGTGGTTCTGAAGGGGTTGAAGTTTTATTTTTCTTTTAATGAAAACGTGCCTGCTTTGCTTTTGCTTTCGATTTAGTTAGCTTCCGACTGGGTCAAATTGTTTTAAAGGAAAGGTTTTGAAAGAGGTTGCGTCTATTGTTTCAAGTAAATGCTTTCGAAGGGGGCGAAACCCCTAACTGCCGCATCTTACCTTCCGAAGCAATGCCTTTGAAAGAGTTTCTTCGTTTTAATACCCAAGCTGCTTCTCCACTGCTTTCGAAGGGTTGGTATCGACACCATTACTTCTTTACTTAGGAAATATCTTTCGAAAGAGTGCTTTCTGCTTAGTTTTTTTATGGCCCTTTGTTCTGTTGAAGGTAAAACCCAAAGGTTTTAAAAGAAAAGGTTTTTAAATGGTTTCGAGAGGTTTCCACATGTTTTAATTGAACCCAAATGCTTTCGAAAGTTTTAAATGAAGGTTTCAAAGGGGTGGTTCCCAAATGGTTTCGAAAGGTTTAAAAGGAAGGTTTCTAATGTTTTCGAAAATCATGTTAAGCATTTTAAAGATAGGATGTCTAAAGTTTTAAATCTGTCGAAGCTGATGTTTTTCAATGGTTTCGAAAGGTTTATTATGAAGGCTTTCGAAGGGGTATGTTTTGGCCTCTGGCCTAAGGTTTCACCTGTATCGGAAGGGGTACTTTCAATGGATTTGGAAGGGATACTTTCAAAAGTTACATGTTTTCATCAACAAAGTTTTGTGTAAAGTATATATAACATTGCAAGGTGATTTGAGTAAAGCATAAGGTATATTTTCCTTATTTAAAGAATGATTTAAAGGTTTAAATCAACTTCAAAGAAAAGGTTTTCAATGAAAATTTTATGGGTAGTTAACCCTAAGTAAAGTGACTCAGATGTTAGAATACCAAATGGGACTGGTATAGGGTTGTGCCCTATACATTAGCTATCAGCCCCTAGCTAATTTAGTCCAGAATTCTAGTGTGTGGGGATTTGTCACAGGTAAGATTAAAATGATGTTACACATAGAAAGGAATATGTATGTACAAAGATAGGTTATTCGTGAGCCCGCAAAACCTTAAGGATTAGTTGACCCTGGGAGAAGTAAGTTTGAGATAAACCGTCTAGAAGAGGAGTATCTAACAAAAGTTAGATTATTTGTTTATTTTTTCTAGCAGCCTTAGTCAGCCAAAGGTTAGCAGTTGGCCAAACATAACTATAGTATTTGGACAGATAGTCCATTTGTTACCTGACTTATATGCTTTCATGATATTGATATTATTATTTTAACCATTTTTGGTTGCAGGATTAAGATTTGGCAAAGATATATTTTAAAAGAATACCAGTGAGGGAAAACCCGTTCCATTAAGAGGTGTTGTCTCATTTAATATCAAATAATCGAGATGTATAGTATTATTCACACCAGGCTTTACGTCTGACTCGAAGTTTATGTTTTCCCCTTAAACTCTCGGGTGCTCAAAATTAATTTGAATAGGCTGAGGGTTGAGGATTTAAAGATTTTAGTATGTTTACGAATAAAGCTTCCGAAGACGAGCAAGAAGCTGATGTTAGCTACGTAGGAGTTGTTATGTTTTTATTTCCACTGTGTTGTATTAAGTCAATTATGACTATTTAGTACTCTGATCAGCCAAGAGGGCATCTTCATATCTCGCTCTTGACGTGTTTTGTAATAATTACATTTGATCTAAATCTGGTAAACGTTTGGGATTATGTAATATGGATATGAAATGTTGTTTTGAAATGTAATCAGAAAAATGTTTTAATCCGTGATGATTATTATTTCATTTTCAAGTGCTTCTGAATTATGGAAACCATTAACACTACCGTATTTAGTCACTGAAAGTTAATACTATAGATGACTACAACATCTATAACACTTAGCTTCGGGCCTCCAAATCAGGGATATTACAAAAGCCAAATCACATATATAATATTAACAATAACAAAACATCAATATTTACAACAAATCAAACCGAAACAACCCATTACATACTCGAACTGTCAACAACATCTCAGAATACATCTCAAAATGTGTCAAACAAGTCCAACATCATCTCAAAACAACTCAAATCGATCTCTCACACATCTAACATCTCTAAATGTATCAAACAAATCAAATCAACCTCACACATCTCAAACATACCATATATATCAAACTAATCCAACTCTCAAGCATCATACCAACAAACCCAACTCTCAAACACCCAAACATATATGTACAATGTTTCAACACTAATTGAAAAATCATACCTACCGATTCTGGTCATCGCCTGCTGATCCACCTAATGAGGGAACTGTACCATGCTCCTACACATATGCAGCAAGGCGCTTGTCCAACTTGGCCAACTCCATAGCCTGATGCCTATCTTTCTCCTTCTACTCAGTAATCTTAGCTCTCAACTCTTGAATCTCCACATTACATTGGGCTTTCTTATAGGCGCTTTGCCTGCGTCTAGCCTGTAACATTATTTGACAAAGTGTATAAGTTTCATATATTGTGATAAATAAAATCAATATGTTAAATGTTATTCATAAATATAATATACATAAACATTACCTCTTGATTCCTGAAACTATAACGCCTATTTTGTGATGCCAGCTCCATGATCGCGTCAAAGATTGCATCCTCCTCGTCAACAGTCAGCTCATCCCATCTCGATCCCTCAAGCTTTTTCTCCCACAAATCATTTCATTTTAAATGATTCAACAAAATTTCGAGAATACTTTCCCTTTATTCCCTATATCATACACAAATGCATGTACACAAGGAATAAAAAGGACGCACTATCGATATTTTGTGAAGCATTTAAGATGAAATGATTTACAAAATGTAATTACTATATTGCGTTTGTAACTTGTCCAATACAGGGACAAATCCGACAAATATTTTATCAGATGAATACTGATGTCCTCTTTATAATAAAAACGAATATCTATATAACGATCATCTACAAAACTGTCAAATGTGGCCAAAAACACTCTAAGGGATTTAAAAAATAAAGTACATTATATGCTAGTTTGTTTATATTAGCATTAACATCGATTCATTATTTAAATTATTAATGATTAAAAATTATAAAATTATTCTTATTTTCAAAACATATTTTAGCTAATACTAATTGTAATTTATTGCATGATCACAAAAAATTAAATTTATACACTAATTTGTTTATATATGTTACCACATACACGTAAACTAAATTTATATATAATTAAGGGTATATAAAATAATACTGTTTACCGACATTATAGATAAAGCATACACTAATTAACACTAAGTTATGTTACACTAATACACACATACATTAATCAACCCAAATTAGCCTAATTATATAGTAATTATCGGATTTAAATATTAATAACCCTAATTAACATTTCTTAATCAACCAATATGGCAACATCTCCCATTTTGAGGTTCGAAACTAAGCGGTATAGATGTAGTAATCATCTATTCTATTAATTTCTGATGATAAAATGCAGACATGTTATTGTGTCATAACATCAAAAGCACAAGAATATGAAATAATTTTAAACACGGTTTCAGAGCAAACTTTCTCATTACATTTCATATTCATTACATAATCCCAAAACGTTGCCCAAGTTCAGATAAAATATATTATTACAAAATACTTCAAGTGCGACATATAAAGGCCCCACCCTTGGTTGATCAGAGTTACTAAATAGACAGAGTCTACTGTGAATACATTAACCTCAATAAAATAACTTCAACACAGCGGATTAATAATATAGATAGACTCTTACATAACTAGATTTGCCTCCTATATAACTTCGGAAGCTTTATTCGTCAAAACCTACTTATCTTGGAAAACCCTTACTTCCGGCTTACTCAAATCAATTTTGAGAATTCAAGAGTTTAAGGGGAAAACGTAAACTTTGGGTCAGACAAAAAGCCAGATGTGAATAATAATGTATCATCTCGGTTAATAAATAATCAATGATACCAAGCCGTTGAGCGGAACGAGTTTTCCCTTCACTAATATCCATTTTAAAAACTATCTTTTACAAATCAAATTTCTACAACAAAACTTATTAAAATAAAGAATATAAATAATAATGTGCACGCATGCTATATGGCTAATCATGACTATTCATCAAATCAATGGACCATCCGTCCTATTGTTTAGTTTTCATAGGGTAATTACCAACGTACATATCTGACTTAAGCCTACCAGATATATCAAATTTTCTAATAGACTGTTAGAAGAAAACTGGATGGTCTGTCCAAATACACTTATCCTAGTGTTTACGTAACTATCTGTCAATCTCATAGTTTTACTAGGCTTACAATGGAACGAAAATTTCGCAGGCTAATCTATAACATATCTTTTTATATGTATTTCTTTCTGTGCATAAACCAATTTTTAGTCTTATCCTTGACAAAGCCCTACGTACTATAATTTTGGACTTATATCAGCTAGGGGCTAACAGCTGAAGTATAGGGCGCTACACTACACCAGTCCAATTTTGTTTTCTAATCTCTGAGCCAATTCATCCTATCACAATCTATCCGAAAGTGGTAAGAACAATAATTTCTTTAATAAAATCCTGGGCTAAATACACTTTTCTATTTCATTGAAAACACTTTCTTTATAAATGATTTCACACTTGAATCCTATTTAATACAACGCAAATATAGCCCTTTACTTTATCCCAAAAGATCTATGCCATGATATATGCTTCAATAAAACTTTATTGACGAATCTTGAAATCACTTGGAAGTTATTTCACTTCGAAACAATCGGCTATAGAGCCAAAAAAATATAAAACCTTTATACTGATAAAACGCGCCAAAGATATAATCAACGAGGGTCTTCTCCCCTCTAAATATATTAAAAGCCTTTATCAACAAAACATAGGGGGTATAGAGTTGAAGTTAACCACTTCGTATAACATATCAGAAAATCTTAGAAGATAATCGACGAAATTGATGACCCTCGACATTAGTTCCTTAAAGAAAATAGCGTAACCATTAAGGTCGAAGTGATAATATGCGACAATCTAGCCTTCTTCGAAAACAGGTGTTAAAGATAAAAGTCGACAACCATGAAGGTCAAAATGATAAAACACGATATCATTGCCTTCATTAAAACATGCGGCAAAGGATAAAGTCGATGTTCATATAATGCGGCACTGCATAGCCAAATTTAAAAGAAGCAGCTTTCTTTCCTTTTGGAGTCATTATCAAAACGCCGTAATGCATACTATCACCACTATTAGTTACTTTGAAAACAATAGGGTCGGTGATGCTATAAATATGCGACACCATCTAAGTCAAGGACATATGTGTCGATGTCATCATCAATCTATGTGAATTTGTTCCATAACACAAAGAAGCGATATTCTACGCATTCATTAAAGTCGATAACGTATGGGGGCGGTGCCAATGTCTTCAACGACGATGACTTCGACAAGGTAAAACCGTAATTTTTTAGCAAACCATTTCCTTTTTAATAAAAGCAGCTTCTTTTTACCAACTCCTTTTATTTGTCAAAATTTTATTAGATCATTATTTTCTTAACCAAAATCTTTTACAAAAAACTACCATTGAGCAGATTTATCATTTCCACACCATTTGCAAACCTTTAATCTTATATTAATATCTTAATATAATAATTAAGCCCTTCCAGCTTAATAATTTTATTACCCTTTATAAACACTTAGGAAAAATCCCCAAAGATCATAATAAGTCCAATTTACATCGTACACATATTAAAATTTTGGGATCAAAAACATATTTTAATTATTTTTAATAATTAGAGCCTGAAATAATCCATTTTCTGCACTTAGAAAATTCATAATCAATTCTCACTTGCCTGAAAAATTATGAAATTTAAACCCACTTCTAAGATAATGTTTCTAATATCATATCAAAATTTCAAGTCATTTGGGTATCATATGATTGGTTTTCCAACTCAAACATATCAATAAATTCCATAATATATCATACAAATTCATCAAATAGCATATAAGAATCCAATCATTTAAAACATGACATAAACATCAAAAGATTTGGATTTAAACTTAATGCTGAAAATAATAATTAAAACTAGAGATGCATAATATTATTCACCTTGAATGGTTTTAATAAGGTTGAAATTTGTTTTTGATTTGATTCCCCTAAGCTTTGATCATTCATCCTAGCTTATCTTCTCTTGAATTATACAACAATGGCCGGGCTACTCTTTTAATTTCGTTTGCAATGAAAGAAGCGAGGGAGGAATGAGATATGTAGGTTTAAAATAAGGAAATGCATTCCTTTCCTATTTTTCTGTCCTCACGTGACCTCCTTCTTATTAATTTTTTAATTATCTTATTAGTTCATTACATAAGGCCCGAACCATTTTAATTATTAAATCTCAAACATTCTACATTATTTTATTTTATTTATCTAATTGAATATCCTAAATAATGTTAATCAACATTTGGGTTATCACAAACTCCCTCCTTAAAGAATTTCTAACTTGAAATTACGATGAGGTACACACATCAAATATAAAAGCTTAGATGTAAAAAATACCATCAAACAAGTCAGGATAAGTGTCCTTAATCTTATCCTCTATCTTCCAAATATAGTATTTCTTATTGTTATTCCGCTGGGCTTTCACTTATCTTACTGTCTTGTTCCTTAACTTCGTCTCATCTCTCGCTACAACTCGAACTAGTTGTCTTACAAATGTCTGATCCAATTCTACTTTTAAATCTTCCAATGCAGTCAGAGCAATAAAAATCTTTGGATTATGCACATAATTCCTAAAATGAGAAACATAAAACACGTTATGGAAACATGCCAAACTACTCGGTAACTCAACTCGATACATGCGCTTTCTGATCCTCTCTATGATACGGAACGGTCCAACATGTCTAGTGACAATTTCTCCGATTTCCCTAATCTTCCTACACCTTTCATCGATGATACTTTGATGAAAACATGACCTCCAACGGAGAAATCTAAGTCTTTCATCTCTTATCTACATAAATTTTCTATCTACACCTAGCTTCCTTCATTCTAGCTCGAATCAACTCCATCTTTTCTACGGCTTCTTTCACCATATCCGGACCAATAGCTAATCTGTCTTTGGTTTCCAACAAACATGCTGGTGATTTGCACGGCCTTCTATACAAAGCTTCGAAAAGAATTATTCCTATACTAGTCTGATAACTATTATTATAGGAAAACTTAACTAAGTGCAAATGGTCCTCCTATAACCCATCAAATCTAGTACACAAGCCCTCAACAAATCTTCAAGTACCTTATTGACTCTCTCTGTCTGCCCATCCTTCTGTGGTGATAAGCGGTACTCATCTTAAGCTTGATATCAAACATTTCCTATAGACTCTTCCAGTATTCACTAGTAAACTAAACATCTCTGTCACTGATTATACTACTAGGAACTCCATGTAGTCTGACAATGTTCTTCATAAACAACTTTGCCAAAACATGTGCCCTTCTTGTCGATTTAACAGGTGTAAAGTATGCACTCTTAGTTAGTTTGTCCACTATAACCCAGATACTCTCATTTCCTTTATTTGACCTTGGCAACCCATCAATAAAATCCATAGATTTAAAATCTCATTTCCAAACTGGTATCCCTAAAGGTTGAAGTAATCCACCAGGCTTCTGATGTTCAGCTTTTACTTGCTGGCAATTCAGACACTATTTTACCAATAAGCCTACATGCCTTTTCATACCCTCCCAGAAGAAACTTCTTTTCATATTCTGATACATTTTAATTCCTCCAGGATGAATAGTAAACTTTGATTGATGACATTCTCTAAGTACTTCTTTTCTTAGGTCTCCTACATCTAGAACGCATAATCGTCCCTTCTTTCTCAGCCGTCCATTTTGGTCAAGATGAAAGTACTTCAAATCATCAATCTCATTTCCACCTTCCAATCTTCTAATTCTTTCAGCTAGTAATGGATCATCTCATTTCTTAGTAGCAATTCTATCGATCAATACTGGTCGAGCTTCCAAACTAGTTAACATTGCAATACTTTAACTAGAACTGACAGTCGATCTTAATCGCACACTAAAAGTAGTCAATGCTGCTAGATCCTTTCACTCTACCAATATAGCTAACACTACATTCTGATGTTTTCAGCTAAGCGTGTCACCTACTTGGTTTCCTTTCCCCATGTGTACTCAATTCCAAAATCATAAGTAGTAAAAAATCCAACCATCTTTGTTGTCTCATATTATGCACTTTCAAAGAGAATAAGTATCTTAGAGATTTGTGATCCATATACAACTCAAATTGTTCTCCCAAGAGATAATGTCTCCACACCTTCAAAGCAAACATTACGACAGGCAAGTCTAAGTCATGAGTCGGATAACTTCATGCGGTCTGAGCTGTCGTGAAACATAGGCAATCACTTTATCCTTTTGCATTAACATAACTCCTAATCCCGTCCACACGCATCAGTGTACACCACCAAATCTTGATTTCCATTCGGAATAGCTAATACGGGTGCATTGGTCAATAAATGTTTCAACTTCTGGAATGCCTACTGACATTTATCGATCCAAACATACTTCACATCCTTCCTAATTAATTTAGTGATCGTAAATCCTTGATGAATCTCCGGTAGTACTAGCTAATCCTATAAAAATCTTTATCTCAGTCACCGTTCCAGAGATCTTCTATTTATTAACTGCTTCTATCTTAGCTAGATCTACTGACAGCCCTTTTTCGAATACTAGATGACCAAGGAACTTTACTTCTATCTTCCAAAAATGACACTTCAAAAACTTTTATTTTAACTGATACAGCCTTAGCATCTTAAGCACTATTCTAAGATGAATTCCATGATCTCTTTCATCCGTAGAATATATCAAAATGTCGTCTATGAATACCAAAACAAACCAATCCAAATGCTCTTGGAAATTTGGTTCATAAAATCTACGAAGAAAGCAGGTGCATTAGCCAATCCGAATGGCATTACTAATCACTCGAATGAACCATATCTTGTCCTAAATACTGTCAATAGAATACGTCTTCTACCAACCTTGGCTGATGGAATTATATTGCCAAATCCTATTGGGAAAACACTTTGGCTCTACTCAACCGAGCTAATATATCGTCATTCTCAACAGGGGATATTAGTTCTTTATCATCTTTTCATTCAACTTAGGATAATCGATACACAATCTTAACAACACGTTTGGTTTCTTCACAAACACTATGGCTACTCCCCAAGGCGAACTACTTGGTCTAATAAAACTTTTTCTTACTATGTCCACCAATTGCTCCTTTAATTCCTTCATCTCGGTAGATTTCATTTTGTTAGTTAGTCTACTTACAGGTTTAGCTCTAGATATATGATCTACTTGAAACTTAACAGCTCATTTCCATGGTAGTCCTATAAGTGGCTCAAAGACATCTACAAATTATCGAACTACAAAAACCACATTCAACTCATCTTCCTCCTCTATTCACCCAACATAGTGCACATATCAAAACTTGGATTCTCCACTGAGTATATGATTTAGTCGCTACTACTAGAGTGTCTCAATGATATTTTCCTATCTAGGCAAAATATTCTAGCATCATATTCACTTAACCGGTCCATACCCAAAATAATCCCAAAGTTACGAAATCAAATACATGAAAACTGCTGGCAAATAGTTGACAAAATATTTCTAACTTTAATTGGTCACATCTCAACCCTAGAGTTGCATGTCCTCCTATCAAATTCACAACCCTTAAGAAAGTAACTAGGTATGATGGTTCCGGGTTAAGTTTATCTACCAAACAATGAGATAAAAAGGAATATGATACTTCAACATCAAATAGTACTCTAACAGGTAAGCTATGAGTCAAAAGCGTACCTCCCATCACATCTTTCCCTTTCCCCTCAACTATTGGTCTCGAGGTAGCCAGTTTCGAAGAAAACACTTTTTCTTTTTCTGCCATGGCCACTTATAGACATTTGTTCTTGTAATGTCCCACTTAGTCACAATTAAAGAACTTAGTGTTCTTCTTCCCAATGACTTCCTTTGCCTTACTAGTTCGACGCTCGTGAGCATAATGTCCCTTCTTGTCATAGTTGTAACATACAACCTCAGAATTCCCTTTCTTTGTAGCTCCACCCTTCTAAGCTCCCTTTTTGTGAAAGAATTTCCTCTTCTAATTGTGTCCACCCCGATTCTCTGCTGGCTTGTTATTACTGAAACAAAGAAAGCATATCTTCATTCCTCAAAGCCATCTCCATGGCCACATCACATGGATCCCTAAGATGTGGTAAATTTGCCCCAGCATGCTCAGGTCTCGGTCCACGGATGTACTTCTCGTTTCTCTTAATCATAGTATCCACTACAGAATACCCATACCTGGATAACTCCTCAAACCTTATTGCATGCTCCAACATAGTCATGTCTCCTTGCACTAACTCGGTAAACTTTTTAAGGAAAGTTGACTTAGAGATCTCAAACATAAACCTCTCTTCAAACCTTCTCATGAATTCAAAAGAAATCAAAGTCTCCTCTACTACCCCAATAGTCACACTATTCCACCAGTACAATGCAGCTCCTTGCAGTTGCTTGGATGCCAATCTCCTCCTTTTCTCACAACGAAAATCCTTTCATAATGAAGTAGCCAATTCTCCACCTCAACGACATCCTCCATTCCAATAAATGGCTTCCTTGCAAGTCTTGTATGGTCTCTACTCAGTACAACATAGTTGTTAACAACTAGAACTTCTTGATTAACTCCTCCAATATTTCTTCCAACTAATCCAACAGCAGCTCCTCCTTGTAGCATGTTGACAAAGAATTGATACATTGCTCCTATATCAACCGGTGGTGTTTTTGCACCCGCATGAGCAGCTGTTTATCGACCCAGGTTCCTTCTAGTATGAGGTCTGACATTTCCATTAGTAGTGGTGCTTCCTCCATCAAGAATCACTCTTCCGTTTCTTGCCTCCATATCTCATTTTCTTAAATTTGCATTTGAATTCTAGCAAGATACAGAAGAACAGTCTAAGAGAGAGAGAATAAAGATAAAGCGTATACTTATATATAGCAAACAAAAGTACGTTACTATAATGTTATCCCATACTCCAATCTTGTACTCTGATTCATTTGGATTATGTTTTCAAAAATATTTTTAAGTTCATAAATTCTTTTGGTTTTACATAAATGGTGCACTGATACCAAGTTGTAACATCCCTTATTTTGGGGCTTGAAACTAAGCACTATAGATGATGTAGTTATCTGTAGCATTAATTTCTGCTGGCAAAATGCAAACATGTTATTATATCATAACATTAGAATCACATGAATATGAAATAATTTTAAGCACAGTTTCAAAGTAAACTTTCTTAGTACATTTCATATTCATTACATAAACCCAAAACGCTGCCCAGGTTCGGATAAAATATAATTATTACAAAATACTCTAAGAACAATATATTAAGATGCCGCTTTGGTTGATTAGAGTTAGTATATAGACAGATACATTTACTGTCAATACATTCACTTCAGCAAAATAACTTCAACATAGCAGATTAATGACATAGACGACTCCTACATAAGCTAGTTTTTCCTCCTGTATGTCTCTAGAAGCTTCATTTACCAAAACCTACTTAACCTGAAAAAATATTACTCCCAACCTACTCAAATCATATTTTAAGCACCCGAGAGTTTAAGGGAAAATATAAACTTCAAGTTAGACAAAGAGGATGGTGTGAATAATAATATACCATCTTGGTTTATAAATACTCAACGCGACCACGCCACTGAGTGGAATGGATTTTCCCTTCTGTTGGGCGAGTTTCTTCTAGTCCAAGGCCATCAGACCAATGATGCCGAATGAAGGCTAGGAAAGACTACCGAACCAACCCATTTCCTAAGCACTACCGAACCATCTCCTTCCCCATGCCTGCCGAACCAACTCCCTTCCCCATACCTGCCGAACCAACTCCCTTCCCATGCCCGCTGAACCAACCCATCTCCCAGGTACTACCGAACCAACCACTACCGGACCGGAGCTGCCGAACCAACCCACGCTCCACCAACTACCGGTCCAATCAACACTCCACTCACCGCCGAACCAAGGTGCTACTAAACTAGCATTGCCGGGCCAGATTACATTGGCCCAGGCCCACTAGCAGCTATATATATATATATCTAAGATCCCTACCCCCAGCCTCACTCTATAAATAGAGGGGTAGGGGTACAACAATGGCAGACAAGTTTGAGAGCTCAAGCACGGATAGAACTTTCAAACAACTTTCAGATACTTGTAATAAAAGCTTTGTGCTTGTAATCTGAACAGAAAAGGAGAATAACATATAAAGTGGATGTAGGCACATTCTGGCCGAACCACTATAAATCTGTGTGTCCTTTACAGTTTAGTCCATCTATTTTATATATTTGCATAAATCACCCAAATCACTAAGAACAACGTATAATCAACTAAATCATACGACTTGGAGGTGTTTGTCCATTTTTTATGCAAACATTTTTGGTGCTTTCACTGAGAACTCGAGCTAGAAGCTTCAGCTTCTCCCCCTCAACATTCTTCCTAACAGCTTCGCTCATTGCTTGGAAAACATGCCTCCCAGGCAGAAGAAAGATGTTAACAAAGGAAAAAACATCGCGACTAGCAGTATTTCAGATCTAGCAATCAGAGATCAAGAGAATCGTCCTGTTCCAACAGCAAATGGAAATCAGACAAATCCGACAGCCCCTGCCACGGAATAACCAATTACTAGAGCAGATCTGGACAAGGTTGTGCCTGAAGTAACTAACCGCTTCGCATCTCAACAAGAAACCTTGGTGGACCAGCTCATGTCACACTTAAGGGATACTGAAGAATCCAACCGCAACACCGAGTCATGGGGTGAGTCCCAGTCTGGAGGATCTGGGAGGCGACAAAGATCTTTCTTCTTCGAGGAGGCTAACAACAGAAACAGCAATGGTAGGAGCCGAGCCCAGACTCAGCCCGAATTCCGACCCGAGGAAACACTTGGAACTGAACCCAACGGGGGAGGTACCGGGAAGGGGTCGGATATGGCTGAGCCTGTCATGCTACCTAACCATGGGAACACCAATGGACGGGGCCGAGCTGGAGTCCAGCCCGAAGTTGGGCCCGAGGGAATGCTTAGAACAAAGCCCAGCGGGGGAAGATCGAGACAAGGGTCAACTGTGGCTGACCCCAGCATGCTCCCAGAAGACCGGAAACAGCCACCGGAAAATGTTAGGAGTGATAGACGATACCATCCCTACAGGTCATCCGGACGGAATCAATCCCACAGAGAAGAACCAAACTCATTTCTATCCGCCCCAAATTCTGATGAAAGGATGGCGCGATTGTTCAGAGAGTGCGTCCAACGGGATCAAAGGGATCGGGGGATAGGCGCTAGGGTAACCAGCCCCTTCACCCGCAATATCGAAACTGCCATCACCCCCCGAGAATGGAGAATGCCAACAATGGAACCTTACAAGGGAACCTCTGACCCCGTTGTACACTTGCAGAGATACACACAGCATATGCTCATGAGCGGAGCAACAGAGGGAGTGTTGTGTAAATGCTTCCCACTATTCTTGGCAGACCTAACTACCTCCTGGTTCTGCCTTCTACCCCAAGGATCCATCAACTCGTGGGAAATGTTGAAAGAAAGGTTCATCAGCCAGTTCCGCATTCATGTGGAACAACCCAAGGACGCTTATTCCCTATCTAATATCAAACAGAAACCCGGACAGACAGTGCAACAATATCTAACCCGATTCAACGCCGCAGCGGCCGCAGTCCAAGATGACGATGAGAAACTTACCCTAATGGCTCTTTGTAGTGGTGTACATCCGGATACCAAGTTTGCTAGAAGATTAACGAAAGAAAACCCAGCTACCTTACCCGACTTCTTCCATGAAGCCGGAAAATATATGAGACTTGAAGACGCTACCATTGAAAGGGCGACAGGGCAACAAGCTAAGGCAGCTCATGGCAACACAACCACAGTAGCAAAGGACGTTCGAAGAAATGACTCTAGAGATGGTGCTGGGGGCAAGAAGGGTGAAAAACGCCTATATTGGCCAGGACCAAGATTTGACGCTTACACTCCTTTGAATGAAACAGTCGAAAACATCTTCCGGGCCACCCAAGACAAGCTTAAATACAAACGCCCCCCTTATAAGAAGGAATCAGATCACGCAATCAAGTCTGAGAAGTTCTGTCGTTTCCACGAATCCCATGGGCATGATACCAATGAATGTCGTCATCTCCGGGACTTGATTGAAGAACACATCAGAAGGAAGAGATTGGAACACTGTGTAAAGGGTCAGGACAGGACTCCAGCTCCTGCCAAGGAGAACCCAGGGAAACTCCACCCAGAGACAGGCGGAAGAAATCACAACACCAGCGGTTCCAGTCAAGAGAAGATAGTGGTCCATACAATATCGGGAAGACCACACATCGCCGACAGAAACTGGGCAGAAATGGAAAGATATGGAAAGTCACTTAGAAACAATGTAGACTGCATCAATTCCGTTGTGGAAGAACGCCGCCCGAAGCGGAAAGAGGATAATGACATCACATTCAGTAGGCGAGACCTAGAAGGAAGGCAGTACCCTCACATGGATCCTATGGTTATCTCTGCCTGGTTCGGCCCAACCGAAGTTTTTCGAATTTTGGTAGATACTGGAAGCTCCGTAAACATTCTATTCAAGCATGCTTTCGACAAAATGAAGCTGTCAATGAAGGATGTGTCTCCCTGCAACAAACCACTACACGGTTTCACTGGAGATGCGAAGATGCCCCTCGAGCAATTGGACCTCTTTGTCGAAATAGGAAATCATCCCCGCTTCGTTGTGCGGAAACAAATATTTGTGCTGATAGATAACCACTCGGCCTACAACGCTTTTTTGGGAAGACCAGCCTTGTCCGACTTCCAAATTGTCCTGCCTCCGTGGTGCCTGAAGATGAAATTCCCAACAGACAACGGAATAGGAGAAGTAGAGGGAGATCAAGACGCTGCTCGAGACTGCTATGTAACTGAACTTCGCAATAACCGCAGGAAGGATAAAGGGAAGGATGCAGAGACTACTCTCTGCAAGAAAAACTTGGAAGCATAGAAACTAAAGAAAGCCCCTCCTCTTCGATATACCAGTGATCCTTTCAATGAATTAGACCCTAAGGACAAAGAGGAGGAGGCCACCGCCGAGCTTGCAGAGGCCATGAAATTTGTATCTGTAGACAAACACGACCCAAGTAGACTGCTGAGAATCGGGTCTCAGTTAAGAGCAGAGTTGAAGGATCAACTCGTCGATTTTCTTCGCCACAACTTGGATGTATTTGCATGGACGCACGCTGACATGACTGGAATCTCCCCAGACGTAGCGTTCCACACACTGAACATCGATCCCACCAAGGTGCCAGTGAAGTAGAAAAAGAGAAGTATGGGGGCAGAACGATCAGCAGCCCTCGAGGAAGAAGTAAAGAACCTACTTGCCAATAACTTCATATGAGAAGCCATCTACCCAGAATGGATCGCCAACCCTGTATTGGTAAAGAAGGCTAACGGGAAGTGGCGAACATGCATTGACTTCTCCAACTTAAATTACGCTTGCCCGAAGGATTGTTTCCCACACCCCCGAATCGATCAACTCGTGGACAGCACGGTCGGGCACGAACTCTTATCTTTTATGGACGCATACTCAGGATATAACCAGATTCCTATGCACACCCCAGATCAAGACCACACTAGTTTCATCACTGACCGGGGATTGTACTGCTATAGAGGAATGCCTTTTGGACTTAAAAACGCCGGAGCTACTTATCAGCGCCTCGTTAACAAGATGTTTGCGGAACTAATAGGACGAACTATGGAAGTTTGTGTGGATGACATGTTGGTAAAATCGAGGAAAGCCAACGATCATATAAACCACCTGGGCGAGATGTTTCAAGTACTTCGCCAATATGGATTGAAGCTGAATCCTCTAAAGTGCTCCTTCGGAGTATCGTCGGGAAAGTTCTTGGGATTCATCATCCATGCCAGGTGGATTGAAGCAAACCCCGAACAAGTTCGGGCTTTGCAAGATATCAAGATGCCATCCAATCGAAGAGAGACGCAAAGCCTAAACGGGAAGGTGGCCGCCCTAAGCAGATTCATCTCTAAAGCAACCGACAAATGCATCCCTTTCTTCGAAGCTCTAAAGAAAGACAAAGGAAAGTTCGAATGGACTGACCAATGCTCGACAGCCTTCCTTAACCTAATCGAACACCTCCAGAGACCACCAGTACTCTCAACTCCAAATGAAGGCGAAGAACTGTACCTATACCTTGCTATATCGTCCCATGCTCTGAGCGCCGCTTTGGTGAGAGAAGACAACCGCGCACAACGGCCCGTATACTTTGTAAGCAAGAGGTTTACAGGGGCAGAAGCCAAATACCCTAAACTTGAGAAGCTAGCATACTGTTTGCTAATCACGTCATGGAAACCGCGACACTATTTCCAATCTCATTCCATCAGAGTTTTAACCGATCAACCGCTAAGGCATGTACTTCGTCGCCCCGACACTTCTGGATGACTACTTAAATGGTGCAATGAACTGAGTCAATATGATATCACTTACCATCCTCGCACCGCCATCAAGGGACAAGCCATGGCCGATTTCATCGCCGAATTCACTACCAACGAAGGTAAGGAGCAATCTGAAATAACATGAGATATCAAGTGGAATCTCTTTGTAGATGGAGCATCAAACGAACAGGGCTCGGGGGCAGGTATTGTCATAATCACCCCCAGGGGAAAGGCGCTGCACTATGCCCTAAGGTTGGAATTCGCCGCCACCAACAACGATGCAGAATATGAAGCAGTAATAGCAGGATTAGAACTTGCCATAGAAATTGGAGTCAGTTCTTTATGTCTTCATAGTGATTCTCAACTTATCGTAAACCAAGTACTAGGAGAGTTTCAGACTCGAGGAGAATGACTCACATCATATTTAAAGAAGACCAAGCTGTTGCTCGATCAATTGGATCACTATTTGATCAAACACATTCCTCGAGAAGAGAATCGAGAGGCCGACGAGCTGGCAAAGCAAGCTAGCATGAAGAACAGCACCATCACCGGAACAGTAGCCATGTCGAAACAACTAGCCCTAAGTTTCGAACAAGAAGATCTGATAGTTGCAATCGAAGAAGAAACCTAGATGACTCCTATCCGAAAATACTTACAAGATGGCACACTACCCAACGAGCGTAACGAAGTCAGGAAAATCTTAAGGAGAACTTCTTGCTACACAATACAAGAAGGCATCCTCTATCGGCGCGGCTTCTCTAACCCCTTATTAAGGTGTGTTGCTGGAAGGGAAGCCAAGAAAATCTTATCCGACATCCATCAAGGGAGCTGCGGAGATCACACTGGTGGGCAGACTCTGGTGAAGAAGACGCTCCGATATGGATACTACTGGCCCACTTTAAACAAAGACGCCTTAGAATTTGTCAAAAGATGCGACAGATGTCAGAAATTTGCTAAGATTCCTCGACTACCAACAAATGAGATTACTCAAATGACCAGCCCTTTGCAGTATGGGGAATTGACTTGATTGGCGAACTGCCGATGGGCCGAGGCGGAGCCAAATATGCTATAGTGGCAGTCGACTATTTCACCAAATGGGTGGAAGCGGAACCTCTAAATAAAATATCTTCGGCAAAAGTTATTAACTTCTCGATCAAAAATGTTCTATGCAGGTACGGGGTTCCACTCAAAATCATATCGGTCAATGGGCTTCAGTTTGACAGCGAGGAGTTCGCCGACTGGTGCCAAGAGCATGGAATTCACAAAAGCTTCTCATCTGTGGCTTATCCCCAGGCAAATGGACAAGTCGAAGCCGTCAACAAAATTGTTAAAACTCTAATCAAGAAGAAGCTTGAAAAGTCAAAAGGCGCTTGGGTGGATGAGCTTCCTACGGCACTTTGGGCCTACCGCACGTCTTTCAGAACATCAACAAGGCATACTCCTTTCTCTTTGGCATACGGATCGGAGGCCATGCTCCCAGTTGAAACTGTAGTGCCATCCCACCGTAGGATCCACTACAACACAGAAGAGAACGAAGAACTCCTCCACATGTCTTTGGATCTAATCGAGGAAAGAAGAAATGATGCAGCACTCAAAGCAGCAGCTCACAAGCAAAAAGTGGAAGCACAACACAACTCCAAAGTCAAGCATCGCAGCTTACAAGAAGGAGATCTTGTCCTCAAGCGAATCTTCCCACGCCCCGAAGCGCTAGATCCCATCTGGGACGGACCATATGTAATTCATAAAGATCTCCACGACGGAACTTATATTTTGTCAACAGTGGACGGAGAGGTGTTCCAGAGGGCATGGAACATCCAACACCTTCGTCGATACTTTTCTTAACTTGTACTGCCCATATAAAGTGGATTAACAAAGAGAATCAGTGGACGTAGGCATTTTCGTGCCGAACCACTTTAAAAATCTTGTCTCTTTTTAACTTGTTCCTTTATATCTTGGCTGCTTGTTAAGCTTTATCCTTTTCTGTTGAACAAAATCCTGTGTAATGGCATTTCCATTTTAGACACTTCACGGCGCAACCTCACCTGGACAAGACCTAACTGGTACTATACGAATCTATGCCCTCGCCAATGAACACTTTTGCTCCAGCATCCCTCTGCTGTGGGTTAACTCATTGCTCGCGACGGCCTTCAAAGCCAACTGTAATGAGCCGATTATAAGCCACCGAGGAGGCCGAAAATAGCTTAGGCAGCTCACTACGGCGTTCGGCTCGCCGGCAACTGTGAACCGATTATAAGCCCCAACATAAGGTGTGGCCAGCCAGGGGCAGTTCACAGTTGACGATCGGCACCCGCGCTAGCCGGCCACGGTAAATCGAAAAATACCCACGATTACGGGCCATAATGGCCTGGGTAGTTACCGTGCGCGATCTCGGCTCCGATGTGTCTTAAGTACGGCTGTGGTAAAAAAGAAAACTCCCCGTGGAGGCGTAAGATGGGTGACAAATGTCTCCAATACCCACAGCTAGGGAAAGTGACTACAAAGCCCGTTTGCTACGAACTTAAGCGCGTCGAAGGCCTTCCGTGATTGAAAGTTTTACTATTTCTTATATTTCCATTTTATTTATAAAAACTTTCCTCCTATCCTCTATAACGATCACTAAAGTACAGGACACAAACTGGGAGACACTCGCTAATGGGAATAAGAACTCACAGCTGGATGGCAGGTCACTCAGCTGCATTCCACATTCGATTACACAAGGCATTCAAAGCTACCGTCTACAGCTAAAACTTGAAGGGCGGTACTTTCTTCTCTTGTACATAAATATGTAACTATAATTTATTCACACATCACACTAACATTGCAAGACATGGAATTATATTTTAAGCAAGAACTTAGCGTCAAACACAATTGAATTACTAACACATGCACAGCTATATTTTATGCAACACATCGAAATAATGACAGCATTCAAACACGACAAAATCAGCTTATGTTATAAAGTTACATGCAAAAAATCAAGTTGTTCGTTACATAATTACAGCCTGAAAATTACACTAATGTTTTAAGACTAACATAGACAGCAATGTTAAGTAAACTGAAAAATGTCCAGATCAAGCCAAGGAGCCGACTGCATCGGGGCTTCGCCTCTATCCTGCTGGCCCTCCAAGGTCTACTTAACCGCTGGATCAAAACTCCCAGCATGCTGACCAGAGGTAGTTGGCGCTTCAGAGGTCCCGCCTGTCCAACTCAGGAGAAGAATTCATTGAATAAACAATAAGCAACCAAGCTATGAAAAGACTAAAAGAGAAGACTTACCAGCATATGTTCCTTGATCATCATCCCCCAACTGCACACCTGCCTCCTCAGCAACAAGCAGCAAGTACCCGCATGCCCTCCTTCACCGCCACTTTCTCCTCCTTAGTGAATTGGGCCATAACCACATCCATTCTGAAGGCCATGCCACCCTCCTTATCCGCATCAGCATTGGCCTCCTCCAGAGCCTGGAGATAAATCCTGGCCATGATCCTAGGATAATCATCCATCCAGGATAAGTTGCCCTGCTTCCAAGTACGGAAATACATCCTGGAGCATCTCATCCATCATCCCCTCGTTCTCCTCAAACTCCCTCATTCGGACCTCAGAAGCTGACAACTTTGCAACGGCAGCATCCCTCTCCGATCGGTATCGCGAGCGGTCAGCTTGAAGGGATTTCTTCATCTCCTCCATCTCCTCCTTCAGCTTGGCTTAAGCAAGCTCCACGGCTTCAAGCTTCCCAGATAACTCCTCTACCCGCTCGAGATCCGCTTTCCAAACCTCATCCACCGTTGCAATGGCCATATCGATCCGTTCCTTGCAGATGGCCTCCATTTTCCGCAGCTCGGCTCTGCTAGCCTCTTCCATAGTTTTCTTTAGCCGTCTGGAGGCAGCCTCGTGCTGAGAGATCTGGATGGCCTGATCGGCGAGTTGCTTGGCCTGGTCGGCAACCACTAGCCGTAATCTTATGTTGGCACTCCCAATTTCCTCCCCGGGCTTGACCAGGCGGGCGTGATGTCCCATCAACTTCTTAGTCTCCTCAGCAACCCGATCGATATTTGCCTTGGCTTCATCCCCCATAGTTACAATCCGAGTAGTAAGCAAATCAAGGTCCAGGGACTTGGCCTCATCAAGCACCCTTACCATAGGATTGCGAGGGAGAAGGTGCTCACCAGTCACCTTGTCAAAGGAAATATCATGAGAACTCGGGTCCAGATCTGGATGAACCTCAAATGGATTACGAGCCAAGCCGGGACGATCAATATGAGTAACGGTAGGATTCTTTGATGGATGCGGAGAGGGTATGAACTCAGTATCCTCCCCCGTGATATCATGAATAGGCTGGGTTGGGGGCTGAGGTCCAGGTGAAGGTTCGAACATGGAGCGCCTCCTCCTTTTCTTTTGAATATCCTCTTCAATAACTCCGAGAAGAGGACGGTAGCCGACTACGTCCCCGGAGCGGTTGGTCGGAGGCTTTGGTTTAGCGGAAGCTTTGAGGAGTTTGAATTGTTCGAGATGGTGCCGAATGTCTGATGTCTTGGCCACCTTACCCGTTCCTGGAATAAAAACCAAGTGTTATGAGCATGCACTGAATCATAATTCAAGAAATATATCAAGTGAAAAAGAGACGGGAGCTGGCCATGAAATATTCCTAAATACTTATCATAAATGGAGTCGGCGGGAGTCAAAAATTCACCTTGAATCGCTGGAGTTGCCCTAGCTGAAACGCTCTTAGAAGATGGATCGGCACCAGCTCCGGCCTTGTCAGCTTTCTTCGTCTTCTCCACCAAGGCCGATCCTTCCCCCGACCCATCGAAATCCTGGTGGAAAGCCTCATCTGTCCACTCTTGAATCTCACCTACTTGCCCAGAAGACAAAGCCCCGATGCCATCACTGCTCTGTCCTTCGCCACCATCACCTTCTCCATCACCTCCGCTCTCCTCCTCGCCTCTTTCCTCCTCTACATTTTCCTCCTCCGGAACATCTGGACATGTGCTAGGGGAGGATCCATCGAATTTCTTGAGCTTCTTCCCTCCGACGACTAGAGGTATCGACAAAAGTTTCCTCTTGCTACTCGTCGACGTGGCCCCTCCTTTGGCTTTGACAGCTCTATCCTCAGTTGTGTCTCTCTGCTTGACCACAGACTGACGTGGTAGAATCAAGTTGTGCTGCAGAAGAGTAGCATTCTTGATCAGGTAAGAAGCTGACCTCTTCCTTCCCGAGATGGCTTCTATCTCCGCAGCCATCGGAACCAGGCGATCGTTCTCCACGACTGCAAAGCCACCTGTCACTAGCAAGAAATAAAAACACATAAGGAGAAGCATTACAGTCAGAACGGAAATTATAAATAAGCTTCAACTTACAGCCGGAGGTGAAGCGACGGATAGAAACAGAGTCATCCTTGACAAAAAACCATTCTTTCTTGAACATGCTGAACTTCGAATATAAGTCCAGGACCGGCTTGAAGGACACGGCCGATTCCAAGCTGATGTATGGAGACCCCTTCTTGTAGCCTCTCAAGTTGTACAAATATCGGATCTCCTGGTTGGAAGGGGGATGCCCGTATTTTCTCTGAAAAATGATGAATAGGCTCACCAGGATAGCGTAAGAGTTGGGCTGAAGTTGGAAAGGGGCCACCTTTAGGTAGGTGATGAAGCTGACTATCCAAGCAATGATCGGGGGAATGGCCCCACACATACAATGGTACCTGTTGTAAGCAAAATATCCTTCAGGAGGGTCATACAGCATAACTCCATTCCCTGGCAGCACCATGTGTGCTCTATCAATCCCGAAAGAACGAGATATCACATCAAGCTGCTCCTCTTTGAGGGAGCTAGGAAAGCAGTCAGGAGGAGAGTTCAAGAGCTCCTGAGGGCCCTATCCATCCACTAGTGATCTTGGGGCGGGTCCCTGTCGTCCCGGTCCTGGCTGGGCCGGGGGCACAACGGGGGACTCTCTTCTGTCCGTAGATTTCCACATATCTGATCGAGTTTCCACTTTACGAGACATTTATCTGCAAACACAAAAAAGTACGTCGTTAGAACAAGGAGTGTAGAAATGTAAACGAGCAAATGCCTACAGTCTGGAATCTCATTCATAGAAGGAAAAAAAAAACAACAACATAAGAGTTTCATTCGGTAGTCCAAAGTTTTTGAATTCATTCGGTACTCGGAATCCCCGAGTTCATTCGGTAAGACAGAGCATAAGGTTCATTCGACACTCAGAATCCCCGAGTTCATTCGGTAGTTCCAAGCGAAAACTCACTCGGCAGAAGGAGGCTTCACCTGGTCCGGCAGTTGAGGTTTGATTCGACTAATACGTTCGATTTGGCTAATACGTTTGGTTCGGCAAAGACAAGAGTTTGGTTCGGTTAATAAGGAATAACGAAAGCATCAAGCCCATACTTATAGGCGAGCCTAGATAACCGGATCAACTGGTTCGGCGCTCGGTACCGAATGAGAGTGTTCACGTTGGACGGCCTAAAACAAAGCGTGACATATGCAGGCATATGCCCCACTTTGGAGGGCAAATGTTGGGCGAGTTTCTACTAGCCCAAGGCCATCAGACCAATGATGCCGAATGAAGGCTAGGAAAGACTACCAGACCAACCCATTTCCTAAGCACTACCGAACCATCTCCTTCCCCATGCCTGCCGAATCAACTCCCTTCCCCATGCCTGCCGAACCAACTCCCTTCCCATGCCCACCGAACCAACCCATCTCCCAGGTACTACCGAACCAACCACTACCGGACCGGAACTGCCGAACCAACCCACGCTCCACCCACTACCGGTCCAATGAACACTCCACTCACCGCCGAACCAAGGTGCTACTAAACCAACATTGCCGGGCCAGATTACATTGGCCCAGGCCCACTAGCAGCTATATACATCCAAGACCCCTTCCCCCAGCCTCACTCTGTAAATAGAGGGGTAGGGGTACAACAATGGTAGACAAGTTTGAGAGCTCAAGCACAGATAGAACTTTCAAACAACTTTCAGATACTTGTAATAAAAGCTTTGTACTTGTAATCTGAATAGAAAAGGAGAATAACATATAAAGTGGACGTAGGAACATTCTGGCCGAACCACTATAAATCTGTGTCTTTTACAGTTTAGTCCATCTATTTTATATATTTGCATAAATCATCCAAATCACTAAGAACAACGTATAATCAACTAAATCATACGACTTGGAGGTGTTTTCCCATTTTTTGTGCAAACACCTTCACTAATATCTCTTTTAAAAACATATCTTTACAAGTCAAATTCTCGCAACCAAATTGGTTAAAATAGACAATATAAACAATAATGTGCATGCATGCTATATGGGTAATCATGACTATCCATTAGATAGGTGGACTATCTGTCCCAATGTTTAGTTTGCACAAGGTAACTACCAACCTACATGGCTGACTCTAGCCTACTAGATATACCAAAATTTTTAACTGACTATAAAAAGAAAACTGGACGATCTGTCCAAATACACTTATCCTAGTGTTTACTTGACTATCCACCAATATCATAGTTTTGCTAGGCTTACTGTGAACCTAAAGTTTTTGCAGGGGAAACTATAACCAATATTATCTTTATGTATTCCTTTCTGTGCGTAAACCAACTTTTAATATTACCCTTGACAAAGCCCTTTATACTGGAATTTTGGATTTATGTCAACTAGGGGCTAACTGCTGAAGTACAGGGCATTACCCTACACCAGTACCATCTAGCTTTCTAATCTATGTGCCAATTCATCCTATCATAATCTATCCTAAAGTGATAAGAAAAATAATTTCTTTAGTTAAATCTTGGGCTAATTTTCATTTTCTATTTCCTTGAGAATATTTCTTTGTAAATGATTTTACTCTTGAAATCATATTTAAAATAAGGAAAATATAGCCATTTACTTTATCCCAAAAGATTTATGTTATGATATGCTTTTATGAGACTTTATTGATGAATCTCGAAATCACTTGGAAGTTATCTCACTTCAGAACCATAGGCTATAGAACTAAAACAATATAAATCCTTTATAGTGATAAAAACGGCAAAGATATTGAAACAACTCGTAGTTCCATACCCCTTGAGTCAACACTATTCTCCATCAATCAAATCCATATGAACAGAAATATGAACTATTTGGGTTAAAGAAGAAGAGGTAGAAGAAGAGAAAACAAAACAACATAAGAATCTAACTATCGCAGCGGGATAAAATGTAATAGATAATAACTGATCTTTACACAAAAGAAAACTATATCTATTTTATACATACATCATCAGAGTTCAACAACATCAATAACATACAACTGGACAGTCATATAAACCTCTCCTCAAAAGTGAATACATAGCTAATCAACACAGCGGAATATTTAAAACAAGTACGGAAGTACGTATCGTCATCCAGCTCGTCTCCTGAGCTCCACAGCAACATATCCTGTATTCTATAATACTCGGTCTGACCCGAGCATTATAGTTAAATAACACCCGAGTCAGTCTGGAATACCAGCGTGAGAAAATCACACTTAATTTGATTATTAAAGTTTCGAAATCCTTTTGAAAACAAAAGCATCTCGTAAGACCACGCCACAAATAAACATGTCGGGTTTTTACCTTACAATAGCTAAAACATTTCTTATAAAATCCTCTGATATTATAATAGGGTCTATTTACAAATACTTATTAAAATAGCCGAAATTGTTACATTTATTAAATTCCGGCTAATGGGTATACAAACAAAACAGTAAAGGCACGTAGGGAGAATGAATTTCCAACTAATGACTAGGAACTGGGGTACCACCTATCACAGTAGGTGGCCTAGATCACCGTACCGACCCAATCCCCTGCAACACAAGACCAAGACTACCCCTTACTGGATAATCTCGAGTAAGATCACCCCACGGTTGGGATCAGCAACCACACCAATAAGCCGAATAAAAAGGGACATCTAGACAGGGATGACCTCACCATAATGGGCGCTACCCACCTAGCCTTGTTGCATAACCCCTGATTTTCAGTCATCCCCGGTTGATGAGGCTTGAGGCTAAGAGTTATCTTTAGAGAACTCATCTCTTAGAATGCTCATCGTCCACCCGACGATGTTTCTGAAAGCATTCAATCCATAAAAGTCTATCCTGGGTTCGAACGGAATCGAAGGCACTACTCCTACTACATCCATTTTGAAATCATCCTCAGGATTAGTAGCGACTAGCCCTTGCACTTCACTGCTCCATCTTCAACTCCGAACCCTTTTTTTCCACACAAAAACGTACAAACCGGATCGAAGTGGTTTTCGAGAAATTAATCCCGATCCCGATCTCTTCGAAACGATCAGCGCGTTGGCCAATATTGATAGATGGTTATTTAACTACCAATTAACATTCATAAACAACCATCGAACAATAAATAATCTTCCAAATTATTTATTAACCTCAAAATACCTTCGCAAGATATATTTCCATTTTCAACCCTTTTGAAAACGGTTTCAAACCACACTTTTCTCATGAAATAAATTTTCAAATATTTATTTCCACTGAAAACACCAAGCACAAAAACTTTAGATTTTTAAAATAATTTAAAACACTTTATTATAAAATATCCTTTAAAACATTTAAATTGAGAACTACTTCAATACTTTATTAAAAATATATACTTTAGGAATATTTAAAATGAGCTTACTTTATAAAATAAAAAACTAGATTTTCTCTTTCTAAACCAAAATACCAAGTCAGCTTTAAATAATTACTACGATAATAGATTTGAAAAATACTTATATTAGAATTTAAACATTGAGAAATAATAAATTTTCTAAACATGCTTTTTAGAACAACATAACTTATATTTAAAAATTGACTTTGAAAACGTACTTGGCTATCCAAAGAAATATGCTTCTCTTCACATCCTTTAAAAATAAATCACTATTTATTTTTAACAAATTTACCCATCCTTTAATAAATTCCCACCCAGAATTTATTCTTTCAAATATCCACTGATATATTGCTTTGCTTTGATAAACCAAGTTTATAAGTTTCATAGACTGAACTTCTCTTTTAAAATTCTTATTTCCAATTTACTCCATTTGAAATAAATTTCTTTAATTACTCAATTTCTTTCAAAATCCATTAACTTTAGATTTTGTACCCTAATTATGATTTAAAATCTTTTTAACTGAAAACACCAATTTCAGATTTCCTAAATTTCTTCTTTATCTTTTCAAATAAATTTAAACCTTGAATTTAAAGTAAATTCTTTTATTACTTTAAATAACATCACTTAAGTTTTAAAATTCATTATTACGATGTTTATTTAAAATCCCTTTTTTTGATACTCGGAACTTAGTTATTAGAATTTTAAAATCACTTTCATTCTTTTTCAGTTCATTCTTAAATTTATTCAAATTCTCTATAATTATTTTACTTAAAATTTTCTCTTATATTTTCTTTTCAAAAATCCAATTCTATAGATTTGATAACTCAATATACCAAAATATATTAAATCAAACCATAGCATTCAATATTCCAATTATCAATAAAATTCATCGCAGGATATCAAATAATCATAATGCAGAATTATTAGAACAATCAAAATAATTTTGAGAAATCCAGTTAGATCCCTTCAACCTATTTCTCTGCATCCACAGATGTTAGCACAATATAAAATACCAATTCCACTTCGAGGTGGAATATCGCGGCATATGGATTTTAAATTTAATATCATCTGCTATTATGCGGCGCATAGGGTCTCATCTGCTATATAATGCGGAAAATCAATCATTCCAATATATGCTATATACTACTATATATAATATAGCACACCAAATCAAATCAATCATTCAACCAATTATTTAAATTTAACCATTTAAATTTAAATAATAATCCGGCAGAGTGAGATTAACTCACCTTTGTTTTTTGTTTGGCAATCCATTTCCATCTCGACCATTCCTCCAAATTTTAGACCTTATATAAACATAAGATGGTTTTTATTAATATTCAAATCAAATTAAAATTCCCATTTATAAATTTAATTAACCAAAGATTTTATTTTGAACTTAATAATTTATCTTTTATAGATTTTTCTTTTAATAAAAATATCCTTAGTAATTAAAAATAATTGAATAAGTTAATAACAAAACTATCTCCATATATTTGTTTTTTTTCCTTTGAAGCTACATATAATCTAATTCTTCATAAATCCTATATTTTCCAAGATCTTAAATATATACTTATTTCTTGGTTATTTAAATATATTTAAATTTAGAGCGATATGTGTGCATACATATAAATATAAATCTAAAAACTTGTAAAGTAGACAGTAAAGGTTCTTTACTGTAAATTTACATCCCTCTTTTTTTTCTTCTATCTCCTAACCTATATATTTATAAATTAATTTTAATGAAAACTAATAATGTTTATCTTGCTGGAAAGAAGAAACCATAGGCTCCCTTCTTGTCGTGCTCGCGCTCCCATCGAAGCGCGACAATGAGGCCAAATTCGAATACACAACTACCGAAGCCAATCCCGTGACCCTAGCGCGCAACCCCCCATGCTACAGTGTTCAAACCCAGAGGTAACGCGTCCCCACATCACGGAAACCCTACCTAAAACGCGACCAGTCGCCTGCTCCTTCACCGAGTTCATCGACGACTGGCGCTAACTCCTAGCCGCCCACCACACTCAAGTTCCAAATGTCACCAAGCTTCACGCGAACATCGGCCTACTCAGCCCCACCAGACCCTTGAATTCGATCGACGATGCTGCTTTTAAAAGTGAGGCCGAGCGATTTGATTAAATTGACTGATCTCGATTTGATTTAAGAGGAACAACCATTGCTTGTTTCTTTGAACGAAATCAATTGCGTTTGAAACTGAAATAAAATGGAAAGGCTGGGCTATTTTTAAAAGAAGGGAAAAGGGAATTGCGTGATAGAGAAGATACAGACAAAATTGGTCGGCTAACGTGATAGCCCAGGCTTGCTATAGAGAAGGTCGGCTATAGTGTTTTGAATGGAGAGTAAAAAGTTCTGATTTAAAGGAAAGGCAGCCGAGGGGAATCTTTTGACTAGTCAAACAACATATTTAAATTTAAATCGTCTTGAATCTGTAGCTTAAAAACTTGACGTCCTATCGAGGCATGCCGCTAGACGTTTATAATATTATACCCCTACTTTGAACGCAATGGAAAAGGTTTCGTGTCCTAATCGATCGTATAGAGAAGATAGCTTTTTGGATCCAGTTATTAAATTAAATTTTCGATATAAATTTCAGCGCGTTTATCTACCGTACGATCACACGACAAGTCCAATCACTATGAAATTTGAAATCCGATAATAAAGCAATATTACGGATCCAATGAAACTGGTTTCGTCAAATTCCGAGACTGTGCCACGGAAGGTTATTTTTAAACATCGATTTAAACGATATATTTTCAAACCGGACAAATCACCTTTAAATTCAATTTTAACACTTTTACTATTTTCAGTATTATCAATATAAATTTTACAAGCCTTCAAGTTATTTTTAACAAGCTTAAAGCTGAAAATTCAATATTTTACCCAAATTTAAATTATTAAATTTAATAATTAAATTACCCAATAAATGGTGATATTTGAATTCAAGTTAAAAACTAACATTTAAATATTTAAAATTAATTAAATATTCCAATTTCAAAAGCCTAAAAGTTCTGAGTCGTCACATTCCTCCCCCCTTAAAAGAATTTTGTCTCCGAAATTACTAGTTAGAAAGAATGGTCCAATACCCGTTTACTTTTCCCAAGACCAACAATTCAACATCCTACCAACTCTCTTCTTAAAGAAGATCCGTTATGATTCTTACTAACTTCCCAAACTCTCCCATAGTTTTCAAACAATACTATTTGCTCAATCTTTCAAATTTCAATTTAAAACCAAATTTTGAATTATCAAAATTTTCTCAAAATTTTCTAACTCCCTAAATTACCGAAATTTTTGTCAGCGTCTCCTTTGCGCGGCTAGCTCGGTACAACTACAAAATGCCTCTACGGGCTCCCAAATTCCAAAAGAAAACAAAACACCAAGTGGCTAGATCAAAAACCCAACAAATTTCATACAAAAATTTAGACACATACCTTTTTGTCGAGCAATTCAAATTTATCTTCTGAAATCAAAACCAGTTTTTCTCTTTTTCCTTTATAATACCTATATATCCTACTTAGCAATAATATCCAATCACAACATTCAAAATCATTTTATTGACTTCCTTACAAAAATTTCAATATCTATTCATTCAAGCACGTACGATGTACATATATCATTCGTACGCAATATCAAATTCGATCACTCGCTCGATCACATAATTTCACTTCCGAACTAGCATCGTCCCCCAGACTTCCTAGTGCGGACTCAGATCTGGTTTCTTGATCAGAAACCGTCATTCTCCTTGCACAGTCATAACTATTATAGAGAATTCCCAGAATCAATCAAAATCCATATCCATGGTTCGTCGTCGAAAATCGAGTGAAAAATCCTAACTCGGATTGATATAACTAACTCGAAATTCTGTTCTTGAATCTAGATCAAATCGCTATGCGATATTTATATCCATTCTCTTTTAGTCACATTTATTTTGATTTCTATTCACTTATCAATGCTTATCATTTCACATATTTTTTAAAATCTTCACTCAAATGCTTATTCAATATATTTTCCCAACACCCATATTACTTAAGAATTTTACCGTTTCTTCTTAAGTTCAATATAAGTATTATATACGCTTCTTATAATTATTTTCACTTCACCACTTTAGTTTATATCTACTTCTATTCAAATTGGTTCTCCCATTTTCGTGTGAATTCAATTTATCTTCAACTCTGAATATTGAATTTTATCTTCCATTTATAATCGATTTATATCATTATTTAAATTAGTTTCATCCACTAATTTATTTCAATTTCCAATTTGAAATCGTTTTGTCGCTAATAAATTTTTTTCTAACTCTCAAAATTTTCGGAAAATTTTGGCAGAGTCGCCTTTGTATGAAGGAGCTTTTGCAATTTGAGAAGAGATATAAATATATATACATCGACCCACCCGGTCGAAAAAAAACAGTTCATATTTCTTGATTTTTATTGCGTAGGCGTACCTCTATTTAGCATTTTTAAGCAGGCGGCTTAATATTTAGCAATTTGCACGACCAAAATCCTGCCAAATGGCCTTCAGGTACCAGTACTTTCTCAATTCAAATTATATATAAGAAGTTTATAGCATTTCACTTATATTTAAATAGCTAAAACATGAATTCTATAACAATGCATGTTATATACTTTCATAAGCACATATGTAAGGTTTCGACACTTATTTTAATTGCTTTCAAACAATTCTCAACCCATACTATTCAATTTAAGTGATTACAACTCACTTGCTTGCATACGATTCATTTTTAAACCAAACGAACTTATATTCATTTCAATTGATTCAAAATTCAATTTTATTTACTTCTATTAATTCATAGAATTTTATTTGATATCATTTCAATCTTCAAATTTATTAGATTAGTTCTTTTGTTTTGTTCATTACAAATTTTAATTTCCAAGTTCAGTTCATTCACGACTCATTTAATTCAATTAGCCATTCTCAATTTGTTAAAATAATATCCAAGGCCATATTTAATTCATGTTTAATTCACTTACAATTCCAAGTTGAATTTCTATTTATAACTCGGGTTTCATTTACAAATCCATCAATAACTCAAATTTCAACTCTTGTTTATCCAACTAGTGTTCCATTTCCATATTACAAAATTAATTATCCAGTTGGCTCACTTCCAATTTACAATTCAATCTTTGATTTTTATCTTTAAAAAAAATCACTTTATTGCTTTACTTGAGTTCAATCTAATTTATAATTCGAGTTTAGATTTCTATTTCGCTTTCCAAAATACCAAATATATTTTATTTTGGCTTACTCCTTCCAATATCCAATTTCAGTTCATTTACTTACAATTATAAATTCATTTGTTCATTCACAAATTTATTTTCAACCAATAAGTTTTATTTCATTAACTTATTCCATAACATTTTTAATAAGATCCTAGAGTTTCGAACAATTGATTAAACATACCAAAACATTTCAAACCAACTCCAGAGTTTAAACCATTACTAAAAGGTTCCAAATTCAATTTTGAAAACATATATATCTAAACCAAACTATTCCTCCGCATTTTCAAAATCAAACCAAATTTCACAAACAAACATTAATTCAAAACATCCATGTAGCAATCACCCTTTTTGGAAACACGAAAATGAACACCGATGATATCGCGATCATTATCGGAATTATTTTCCAGCGACCGAAAAGAGTTGCTTTTATCTTTTTAAAATCCCTTCAAATATTTTTTTAAATCCCAAATCTCACCAGATTTCAAATCCAATTCAACAATATCTCCGAAATACTACTATTATTTCTCCAAAATCCTTTGAAAACCATTTTCAAATCCAAAGGAATTTTAAACCCTTTCCCAAAAATTTCAAATTCTAAATTCTTTCAGAAACATTTTCAATATTTCTCTGGAATTCTTTTTCAAAATTATAGATCACATTTATAATTCACATCTACAAATCCCATTTATTTTATTAATTTATTCCTTAACCTTTGGTTATTTTCAATTTCTAGTTAAATTTCCACTCAAAAATGATAATAATTATCATTCCTGACATCCAAGCAACCAATAATTTTCAAAAAAATTTCTTTTATATCCGAAAATAATTTGGGGTAAAATTATTTCATTTACCCTATTTGAAAACCATATTGTGTCGGTTTATCTCATTTAAGAGTTTAGAAACCACTATCGATCACATGGCGTCCCACATATCGACCAGAATCCATAAACACTCAACCGATAAGTCAACACAATATAAAAAGTATTTTATATTCACTAACAAATACATGCTCATATCTATTAATACACTCAAGCTCATTCTAGAGTACTATGGACTCTATTCTATGAGTAATTCCCAACAGAGCCAAGGTTCTCGTTTAACCTTCAGCTCTGATACCAAGTGAAACAACCTGCAGTTCCGTACCCCTAGAGTCTGTTAGGAACTGAGTTGATGATGTTTTGATGACAACAGCCTTATATAGTTATTATACTTTACTTTATAAAATATATACTAGCATTTCTATATATATATGTATGTATGTATGTATATAGGAAGTATATGCAGGTATTATCGAAGACTGATCAGTATAAAGACTCAAGCATCAAGATGAAGATTAGAGATTCAAGATTCAAGACTCTAGAGAATCAAGATTTCAAGATCTCAAGATAAGTGTCTAGTATTTTGTTAAAACTTCATAATAGCACTCTCGTTATTCTTCCAATTTTCTTTTGGGATGGAACCCAATTTCTATCGAAACCAGTGGCTTACAAACCCACGACAAGTAGCTTACAAACCTACGACAAGTGGCTTACAAACCCACGAAAATCAAAATCATTTAAACTACTTTGTACAAGTTCTTGAGTCCTATGGAGGAGCTCTGTAGGAAGGTTCTTGCAATTTCAGTTTGAATAGATTTTCAAAATGTTATTAAATCTGTTTTCCAAAATGTTTTAGCTTTCAAAATTATGTTTTCAAAAATGTTTTCAAACTTTGTTTTAGCCTTGAAATATTCCTCCATTCTGATTTTAAAAACTTCTATTTTTAAAACATCAAAACTTATTCTGATTTTAAATATTACTTATATAATTGATGGTCTATATCAATTATATATATATATATATATATAAAATAATGTTTTATATCCATTCTCTATCTCAAAATATTGTTTAAATACTTTATTTTGCTTCAGAGAAGTTTCAACTTGTTTTAAATTCAAATGCTTTTACAAAACAACATCTCTACAATTTTGAACTAAGGGATGTCGACATATAGGGATACCCCATGTCGACATGGTGACAGTTGGATTCAAAATTCAAATTTCAAAAGAAGTGTCCATTCGTTCAAAAACCTTTCGCCAATGGTTATGACTGTTGTGCATCTATATAAAGGCTTCCAAAACGAATTTTTTAAAACAACTACTTTCTTATTTTCTTCACTCTTTCTTCTCCACCATTCCATATCCATAAAACTTCATAATTTCAAGATCGTGCCATCATTCTTCCAAATTCTCAATAGGAAATCATTTATATACTCTCTCTATTTGATTCTCCATCATTCTACTAAAGATCAAAGTGCTATTCAGAGTTATAGGATCAATTTGTATTCAAAAAGTCCATAGTGTCTATCCATTCAAAAGGATTGTTATTAGAAAGTGTTAGGGTGATCTTGTGTCCCGTAAATCAAGAGAGATTACCCCAGACTGGATGTAGGAGGATTCCGAACCAGTATAAAATCCGGTGTGTTCTTTCCTTTTACTTGCTTTACTTTACTATTTGCATTTGTTATATGTTCCGTGATCATTCCGTGTTAGAATTCTATTTAGATTTGTGTTGAAAGTTTTAATTTAGTCATATAGTTCATATATTCTTTAAAACACTATTCACCCCCCCTCTAGTGTTATTTCTGCCTTAAGATCCTTAATCCGCATCCCCAACAATTGGTATCAGAGCATTGGTTTTCATTGTTTTCATAATCTGAAATTTTGAAAAGTTTTAATGGCACAACACACTAGTAATGTCACTCCTGTCACTACTACGTCTGTTAACACAAGTACTAACACTAGTTCATTTGTAGAAGGTAAGTCTACTGTCATACCACCACTTTTTAATGGTAGTAATTATGCATATTGGGCATGTAGGATGATAATTTATTTACAGTCCATAAGTTTAGATACTTGGAATATGACACAAATTGAATATGTTGAACCAACTACAAATTTTGCCCAGTGGACTACTGAGCAAAAGACAGTTGCACAAAACAATTCTAAGGCTATGAATATACTATTTTGTTCACTAGATAGGAATGAGTTTAATAGAGTCTCTGTTTGTAAGTCTGCATTTGAAATCTGGAAAACTTTGCAAGTAACTCATGAAGGAACAAGCAAAGTTAAACAGACTAAAATTTCCATATTAACTAACCAGTTTCAATTGTTTAAAATGCATGAAAATGAGTCTATTTCCGACATGTATTGTCGATTTCAAGACATTGTACACTCATTGATTGCTTTAGGAAAGGGTTTCTCAGAAGAAGATCAAGTCAGAAAAATACTCAATTCACTCACTCCAGAATGGGATCAAAAGACACTTACTATTGAAGAGGCAAATGATGCTAGTCAAATGAAGATCGAAGAGTTAATCGGTAATCTAATGTCTTATTAAGTTCAACGACAAGGGAGAAAAGAATCTAAGGCAACGGAAAAGAAATCGATCGCATTCAAAGCAACAACTGGAGATTCAGAACAAGAGAGTGATGAAGAAATTGCTTTCATGACCAGAAATTTCAGGAAATTTCTGAAGTATAGAAAGATGAATAACTTTAAAAGAAATGATCAAAGAAATTCCAGAAATACTATGGAGAACAACAACTACTACTACTACAACAACAACAACAATGGTGATAGATGCTATAACTGCAACAAAACAGGGCACTACAAGATGGATTGTCCATATCCAGACAAACAGACATTTCAACCAAACAACGAGCAACCAAAGAAAAGAAAGAAGGCATATGCATCAACTCTTGACGATTCAGATTCATCCAGTGATGACGTGAAGAAAACTGATAATTCAAATCTGTGCTTCACGGCTATTCTCGAATCAGAAGACGATCGGAGTTTGGATCTAAAAATAGGTACACATTTATTTTAATTTTATTGGATGCTTGCTTGCTTTGATTTTGTTTGCAATTTCTTTAATTTTTAAATTCAAAATCACCCTTTGAAATTTGAATTTTTAAATTCAAAATAATATTATTTTAATAATATTTTAAATATTAAAATATTTTAATATTATTATATTTAATATTTTTACTGAATTAAATATAGATATAGAATATAGATTAGTTTTCTTAGGATTTTAGGAATTTATTAGATTTTAGAAAAAGACACCTCTTTTCAAATTCAACAGGCACATGTCGACATTCCATGATACCCCATGTCGACATGCCACTCAGAAATTTGATTTCAAAATTTGAATTCAAACTTTTGAATTTCCCTCCACCTTTTCACTTACTTCAAAATTCTGAAAAGATACCTCTTGACCAAAGAAAATGACTTTAGAGAATCTATTTAATGTACTTCTCTTATCATCTCTTTTCACTTTATTCTCATAATTCAAACCTTCTTCATTATCTTCTACTCCTCTCAAACACTCATCAGTGGCTTCTTCAAGTAACCCATCAACTATGAGGCTGCCCAAATCCATCAAAAATGATCTTTTCAATGACCCGGAGGCTATCAAAGCTTACATAAGCTATGTAAACTATGGTAAAGTCAATACAGGAAAATTTGCCATTTTTGATGATTTTTCTTCTTATGAAATCGATCAACTTTTTGAAGAAAACTCCATTCTTAGCTTGATTGATAACAAGCAAAATGATTTCGTTTGTTATCCAAACCTTGTCAAAATGTTTTATGCAAACCTAAATCGTGGATTTTATAATGGAAATGAAGATCAAATTTGGAGTAGTGTTAAAAGAACACTTATTGTTTTGGATTCCGATATTTTGGGTACTATTTTGGGTTGCAAATCTACCGGTATGAATCTCTCGGAATTTCAAATCAATGAAACCGATCGAGAGACTTTTCATCACATTTTTGAAAGCGATAACCACATGGATTTTAAGAATCGCTTTTTCCGCCCAAAAGCAAGAATTGTCAACCTTCTTATTCAACACACAATTATTCTTAGGTCGGGAAACTACAATAATCCCACCTCAAAAGTGTGTAAATCTCTTTTTGCTATTTTTGGAAAATATGATATTAATTGGGCACAAACTATTTTGGATGAGTTAAGACCCAAAAATTTTAATATGGGAGAAAACACTCTTTATCATGGAATTTACCTTACTCGGATTTTCAATTATTTTGGTGTGGATGTTAAAAAGGAAGAGTTTGTAAGTAGAAAAGTGTTCAATCATGGGAACATTTCTCTTATTAAAATCCCACTTATGTTTCAACCATATGAAACACTTGCCGAAAAGGAAGAGAGACTTGCTCATGAAGAGATGGAAGAAGAGGAAGAAGAAGAGGAAGAAGAAGGGGAAGGAATGGAAATTGAAGAATAAGAGGAAGATGAAGATACCTCTTTGGAAAGTATAGAATATCCACATACACTCGCCAATCCATCCAACAAAACCTTACTCAAGAACCAAAAGATACTTGCTCAAAACCAAAGGGTTCTTAAAAGATCTGTTAGCAAGAAAATGGATAAAATCTCCACCAAGATCGACAAGTTCTTTGGGAAGATAGGCAGGAATCATGACTTGTCTTCATCATCATCTTCATCAAACTAATCCTAGCCATTATCTCTCTAGCTATCGTTTATCTATCTTTGTATTTTCTACTTTTTTAGTTAAGATTATGTAATGTTAACTAATATAAGTAATGCTATCTTATTCTCTGTTTTCCAGCTTTATATATCTCTGATAGTTATTTATTTTAAGTTTATATAGGTCCATTAGTATAAAAATAAACTTAAAAATCAAAAATAACTCAACTTGGTCATTCTGTCTAGACCATGTCGACATGCCCCATCCCCCCATGTCGACATATAACAGTCAAAAGGTAGTTACAATTTCTAACTTCAAATTCTTGTAACTACCAAGTGACAATTCATTTTGAACGGCCAATAACTCCTATAAATACTTATTTTTTCCAGAAAAACTTCTCAACCTCCATTTCTATTCATCTCCTCTCATACTTCAACTTATTTCTTAAATTAGGGCTTCTCCAATTAAGAATTTAAGTGAAAATCTTGAAGAAACTCTTACTTCTTTCATGAATATTCTTTCTTTTATACTTAGAAATCAAAGGCACTTAGAATTAAGCCAAATGCAGATGATCAAAGAGCAAGAGAAACACTTCGACGCACTTCGTTGGATGATCTCAAGCCTTTGCAAAGACGAACCCAAAGCAAATCCACCAGTCACTTTCGACAAAGATAATTGGGATGTTATCAAAACTGATCCTATCTTTGGAGAAGATGGATGGGTGGAAGTCCCAAGGAATGTCTGATCATTATGTATGTTTGTTTGATTTGATTTGATTTAGATTTGATTAGGATTTGATTGGATTGTTTACTTAAGTTTGATTTGGATCTGGTTTGTATATAACTTCATATACTATGCATGATTGGTTTGCTATGTATGATATTGATTTGATTGTCAAGTTACACTTATATATATGCACACACACTTGATCACTTACACGTTCACTTTACACTTTTATTCTATATATACTTTAGAACAGGTAAATCTTTTATTCCTTTTTGTTGATGACAAAGGGGGAGAAAGTTATAAAAATATATGTGTTTGGTGTAAGGGGGAGTCATGGAATAAATGGGACTTGTAGTTACGGAGTAAGGGGGAGTTATGGGGAGTTATGGTATGGTAAGAATATTTTATAAATAAAGGTTGTCATCGTCAAAAAGGGGGAGATTGTTAGGAACTGAGTTGATGATGTTTTGATGACAACAACCTTATATAGTTATTATACTTTACTTTATAAAATATATACTAACATTTCTATATATATATATATATATATATATATGTATATAGGAAGTATATGCAGGTATTATCGAAGACTCATCAGTATAAAGACTCAAGCATCAAGATGAAGATTAGAGATTCAAGATTTAAGACTCTAGAGAGTCAAGATTTCAAGATCTCAAGATAAGTGTCTAGTATTTTGTTAAAACTTCATAATAGCACTCTCATCTTTCTTCCAATTTTCTTTTAGGATGGAACCCAATTTCTATCGAAACCAGTGGCTTACAAACCCACGACAAGTAGCTTACAAACCTGCGACAAGTGGCTTACAAACCCACGAAAATCAAAATCATTTAAACTACTTTGTACAAGTTCTCAAGTCCTATGGAGGAGCTCTGTAGGAAGGTTCTTGCAATTTCAGTTTGAATAGATTTTTCAAAATGTTTTTAAATCTGTTTTTCAAAATGTTTTAGCTTTCAAAATTATGTTTTCAAAAATGTTTTCAAACTTTGTTTTAGCCTTGAAATATTCCTCCATTCTGATTTTAAAAACTTCTATTTTTAAAACAGCAAAACTTATTTTGATTTTAAATATTACTTATATAATTGACGGTCTATATCAATTATATATATATATTTAAAATAATGTTTTATATCCATTCTCTATCTCAAAATATTGTTTAAACACTTTATTTTGCTTCAGAGAAGTTTCAACTTGTTTTAAATTCAAAAGCTTTTACAAAACAACATCTCTACAATTTTGAACTGAGGGATGTCGACATATGGGGATACTCCATGTCGACATGGTGACAGTTGGATTCAAAATTCAAATTTCAAAAGAAGTGTCCATTCGTTCAAAACCTTTCGCCAATGATTATGACTGTTGTGCATCTATATAAAGGCTTCCAAACGAATTTTTTAAAACAACTACTTTCTTATTTTCTTCACTCTTTCTTCTCCACCATTCCATATCCATAAAACTTCATATTTTCAAGATCGTGCCATCATTCTGCCAAATTCTCAATAGGAAATCATTTAGATACTCTCTCTATTTGATTCTCCATCATTCTACTAAAGATCAAAGTGCTATTCAGAGTTATAGGATCAATTTGTATTCAAAAAGTCCATAGTGTCTATCCATTCAAAAGAATTGTTATTAGAAAGTGTTAGGGTGATCTTGTGTCCCGTAAATCAAGAGAGTTTACGCCAGACTGGATGTAGGAGGATTCCGAACCACTATAAAATCCGGTGTGTTCTTTCCTTTTACTTGCTTTACTTTACTATTTGCATTTGTTATATGTTCTGTGATCATTCTGTGTTAGAATTCTGTTTAGATTTGTGTTGAAAGTTTTAATTTAGTCATATAGTTCATATATTCTTTAAAACACTATTCCCCCTCCCTCTAGTGTTATTTCTGCCTTAAGATCCTTAATCCGCATCCCCAACAGAGTCAACACTATTCTCCATCAATCAACTCCAGACGAATGAAAATACGAACCATTTGGGTTAAAGAAGAAGAGGTAGAAAAAGAGAAAACAAAACAACATCAGAATCTAACCATCGCAGCAGGGTAAAATATAATAGATGATAACTGATCTTTACACAAAAGAAAACTATATCTGTTTTATACATATATCATCAAAATATATCATCAGAGTTCAACACAATCAATAACATACAACTGGATAGTCATATAAACCTGTCCTTAAAACTGAATACACAGCTAATCAACACAACGGAATATTTAAAACAAGTACGGAAGTACGTATCGTCATCCAGCTCGTCTCTTGAGCTTCACAGCAACATATCATGTATTCTATAATACTCGGTCTGACTCGGACATTATAGTTAAATAACACCCGAGTCGGTCTGGAATACCAGCGTGAGAAAATCACACTCAATTTGATTATTAAAGTTTCAAAATCCTTTTGAAAACAAAAGCATCTCGTAAGACCACGCCATAAATAAACATGTCGGGTTTTTACCTTACGATAGCTAAAACATTTCTTATAAAATCCTCTGATATTATAATAGGGTCTATTTACAAATACTTATTAAAATAGCTGAAATTATTGCATTTACTAAATTCCAGCTAATAGGTATACACACAAAATCGTAAAGGCACGTAGGGAGAATGGATTTCCAACTAATGACTAGGCACTGGGGTACCACCTGTCACAGTACGTGGCCTAGATCACCGTACCGAGGATTACTCCCAATCCCCTGCAACACAAGACCGGGACTACCCTTTACTGGATAATCCCGAGTAAGATCGCCCCATGGTTGGGATTAGCAACCGCACCACTAAGCCGAATAAAAAGGGACATCTAGACAGGGATGACCTCACCCTAATGGGCGCTACCCACCTAGCCTTGCTGCATAACCCCTGATTTTCAGTCATTCTTGGTTGATGAGGCTTGAGGCTAAGCGTTACCTTTAGAGAACTCATCTCTTAGAATGCTCATCGTCCACCTGACGATGTTTCTGAAAGCATTCAATCCATACAAGTCTGTCCCGGGTTCGACCGGAACCGAAGGCACTACTCCTACTACATCCATTTTGGAACCATCTTCAAGATTAGTAGCGACTAGCCCTTGCACTTCACTGCTCCATCTTCGACTCCGAACTCTTGTTTTCCACACGAAAACGTACAAACCGGATCGAAGTGGTTTTCGAGAAATTAATCTCGATCCCGGTCTCTTCGAGACGATCACGCATTGGCCAATATTGATAGTCGGTTATTTTACTATCAATTAACATTCACAAACAACCATCAAACAATAAATAATCTCCTAAACTATTTATTAACCTCAAAATACCTTCGCAAGATATATTTCCATTTTCAACCCTTTTGAAAATGGTTTCAAACCACACTTTTCTCATGAAATAAATTTCTAAATATTTATTCCACTGAAAACACCAAGCACAAAAACTTTAGATTTTTAAAATAATTTAAAACACTTTATTATAAAATATCCTTTAAAACATTTAAATTGAGAACTACTTTAATATTTTATTAAAAATATATACTTTACGAATATTTAAAATGAGGCTACTTTATAAAATATAAAACTAGATTTTCTTATTTTAAATCAAAATACCAAGTCGTCTTTAAATAATTACGACGATAATAGATTTGAAAAATACTTACTTTAGAATTTAAACATTGAGAAATAATAAATTTTCTAAACATGCTTTTTAAAACAACATAACTTATATTTAAAAATTTACTTTGAAAACGTACTTGGCTATCCAGGAAAATATACTTCTCTTCACATCCTTTAAAAATAAATAACTATTTATTTTTAACAATTTACCCATTCCTTTAATAAATTCCCACCCAAAATTTATTCTTTTAAATATCCATTGATATATTGCTTTGCTTTGATAAACCAAGTATATAAGTTTCATAGACTGAACTTCCCTTTTAAAATTCTGATTCCCAATTTACTCCATTTGAAATAAATTTCTTTACTTACTCAATTTCTTTCAAAATCCATTAACTTTAGATTTTATACCCTAATTATGATTTAAAAGCTTTTTAACTGAATTTTAGATTTTCCAAATTTCTACTTTATCTTTTCAAATAAATTTAAACCTTGAATTTAAAGTAAATTCTTTTATTCCCTTAAATAATATCACTTAAGTTTTAAAATTCATCATTACGCTGTTTATTCATAATCCCCTTTTCCATACTCAGAACTTAGTTATTAGAATTTTAAAATCACTTTCATTCTTTTCCAATTCATTCTTAAAATTATTCAAATTCTCTATAATTATTTTACTTAAAAATTTACTCTTATATTTTCTTTTCAAAAATCCAATTCTATAGATTTAATAACTCAGTATACCGAAATATATTAAATCAAACCATAACACTCAATATTCCAATTATCAATAAAATTCATCGCAGGATATCAAATAACCATAATGCAAAATTATTAGAACAATCAAAATAATTTTGAGGAATCCAATTGGATCCCTCCAACCTGTTTCCCTGCATGCACAGATGTTAGCACAATATAAAATACTGATTCCACTTCGAGGTGGAATATCGCGGTATATGGGTTTTAAATATAATATCATCCGCTATTACGCGACTCACAGGGTTTCATCCGCTATATAATGCGTGAAATCAATCACTCCAATATATCCTATATACTACTATATATAATATAGCACATCAAATCAATTCAATCATTCAACCAATTATTTAAATTTAGCCATTTAAATTTAAATAATAATCCAGAAGAATGAGTTTAATTCACCTTTGATTTTTATTTGGCAATCCATTTCCATCTCGGCCATTCCTCTAAATTTTAGACCTTATATAAACATTAGATGGTTTTTATTAATATTCGAATGATATGAACAATTAAAATTCCTATTTATAAATTTAATTACCAAAGATTTTTTTTAAACTTAATAATTTAATTTTTACAGATTTTTCTTTTAATAAAAATATCCTTAATAATTAAAAATAATTGAATAAGTTAATAAACAAATCTATCTCCATTATTTATTTATTTTTTCCTTTAAAGCTACATATAATCTAATTCTTCATAAATCCTATATTTTCCAAGATCTTAAATATATACTTATTTCTTGGTTATTTAAATATATTTAAATTTAGGGCGATATGTGTGCAAACATATAGATATAAATCTAAAAATTTGTAAAGTAGACAGTAAAGGTTCTTTACTGTAAATTTACATCCCTCTTTTTTTCCTTCTATCTCCTAACCTATATATTTATAAATTAATTTTAATGAAAACTAATAATGTTTATTTTACTGCAAAGAAGAAACCTTGGGCTCCCTTCCTGTCGTGCTCGAGCTCCCATCGAGGCACGACAACGAGGCCAAATTCGAATACACAGCTACCAAAACCAATCTCGTGACCCTAACGCGCAACCCCCATGCTATAGTGTTCGAACCCAGGGGCAACGCGTCCCTACATTGAGGAAACCCTATCCAAAATGCGACCAGTCGCCTGCTCCCTCACCGAGTTCATCGACGACCGGCGCTAACTCCTAGCCGCCCACCACGCTCAAGTTCCAAATGTCACCAAGCTTCATGCGAACATCGGCCTACTCAGCCCCACCAGACCCTCGAATTCGATCGACGATGCTGCTTTTAAAAGTGAGGCCGAGCGATTCGATAAAATTGACTAAACTCGATTTGATTTAAGAGGAACGGCCATTGCTTATTTCTTGGAACGAAATCAATTGCGTTTGAAATTGAAATAAAATGGAAAGGCTGGGCTATTTTTAAAAGAAGGGAAAAGGGAATTGCGTGATAGAGAAGATACAGACAAATTTGGTCGACTAACGTGATAGCCCAGGCTTGCTACAGAGAAGGTTGCTATAGTGTTTTGAATGGAGAGTAAAAGTTTTGATTTGAAAGAAAGGCAGTTGATGGGAATCTTTTGACCAGTCAAACAATATATTTAAATTTAAATCGTCTTGAATCTGTAGCTTAAAAACTTGACGTCCTATCGGGGCGTGCCACTGGCAATTATAATGTTATACCCCTACTTTGAACGCAATGGAAAAGGTTTCGAGTCCTAATTCGATCGTATGGAGAAGATAGCTTTTTGGATCCAGTTATTAAATTAAATTTTCGATATAAATTTCAACGCGTTTATCTACCGTACGATCACACGATAACTCCAATCACTACGAAATTTGAAATTCGGTAATAATACAATATTACGGATCTAATGAAACTAGTTTCGTCAAATTCCGAGACTGTGCCTCGGAAGGCTATTTTTAGATATTGATTTAAACGTACGTCAAACTGAACAAATCACCTTTAAATTCAATTTTAACACTTTTATTATTTTCAATATTATCAATATAAATTTTACAAGCCTTCAAATTGTTTTTAACAGGCTTAAAACTGAAAATTCAATATTTTACCCAAATTTAAATTATTAAATTTAATAATTAAATTAACCAATAAATGGTGATATTTGAATTAAAGTTAAAAACTAAAATTTAAATATTTAAAATTAATTAAATATTCCAATTTCAAATGCCTAAAAATTCCGGGTCATCACAGATACAGTCAACGAGGGTCTATGCCCCCTACATTATTAAAAGCCTTTGTTGTAAAACATAGAGGTATAGTGTCGAAGTTAACCACTTTATATAGCATATAATAAAATCTTAGATGGTACTTGACGACTCTGATGTGCCTTGACATCTATACCTTAAAGAAAATAGTAGCATCATTAGGCTCGACATGATAACAAGCGGCAACCTACCCTTCTTCGAAGACAAGTGTTAAAGATTAAATTCGGTAACCATTAAGGTTGAAATGACAAAACATGACATCATCGCCTTCTTTAAAACATGCGACAAAGGTTAAAGTTGAAGGTGATAAAACACGACACTACATAGCCGAAGTTAAAATATGCAGCTTCCTTGCCTTTCAGAGTCATTATCAAAACATGCGTCATTGTTATCGTCGCTAATAGTTATTTTGAAAACAATAGGGTCGACGACACTATAAATATGCGGCACCATCGAAGTCGAGGACATATGTGCCGACGTCATTGCCAATCTATGTGAATTCCTTCCATAACACTTAGAATCATACACATTCATCAAAGTCGACAACATATAGGGGTGGCGCCAAGGCCTTCGGCGATGATGACTTCAGTAAGGTAAAACCGTAAATTTTAGCACACTATTTTCTTTGTAATAAAAGCAACATCTTTCTACCAACTCCGTCTATTTGTCAAAATCTTATTGGACCATAATTTTCTTTATCAAAATCTTTTACAGAAAAAGCCATATAGTAGATTCATTATTTCCAAACCATTTGCAAATCTTTAATCTTATATTAATATCTTAATATAATAATCAAGCCATTCTTTCTTAATAATTTTATAACCCTTCATAAACACTTGGAAAAGTTCCCAAAAATCATAACAAATCCAATTTATTATACCTTTTAACATATAAAACATAATTATTTTTAATGATTAAAACCTGAAATAATTCATTTTCTTCACTTAAAAAATTCATAATAAATTCTCACATACTAGGAAAATTATGAAATTTAAAACCTACTTCTAAGGTAATTTTTATAACATCATAACAAAATTTCAAGTTATTTGGGTGTCATACGAAGTTTTCCAAGTCAAACGTAACAATATATGTTTTGGGCATTTTCCCCCACTATATGGTGAATATGAGGAGTCAGGGGAAAAATCGTCATTGTTCTGGAACAGACTCAAATTATTTTTGAGGTATTCTCGAGATCAAGATATGGACATAGATCGAAATTGTGTCTCAATCCAAGCTACGGATTGAGAGATATGATCATCTTAAGATTTGTCTATCATCGTCTCGACGGGCCGATACCGCGGCGCTCTACGACCATTCAAGGTCGACAGTCCAACAGAAATCCAGGATCCTCGGTCCAATGTCCGAACCAAAACTTTGGTTCGGTGCTTGCTTGGAGTCGGGGCTTTAAAATATTGAGTTTGTTTGGAGTCGGCCCTATGAGCGAACAAAAACATTGGTTCGATGCTTGCTTGGAGTTGGACCTTGAAAATCTAGAGTCTGCTTGAAGTCGGTCGGATAACGGAATGGCGTTTGCTCGGATTCAGGGCTTGAAAATCTCGAGTCTACTTGAAGTTGGTCAGATGACTGAACCAGAACTTTGGTTCGACGCTTTTTTGGAGTCAGGGCTTGAAAATCTCGAGTCTACTTGGAGTCGGTCTGATGACTAAACAAATATTGGTCCAGCGCTTTCTTGGAGTCGGGCCATGAAAATCTGGAGTCTTCTTGGAGTCGGTCAGATGACCAAACCAAAACTTTGGTTCGACACTTGCTTGGAGTCAGACCTTGAAACTCTCGAGTCTACTTAGAGTCGGTCGGATGACCGAACCAAAACTTTGGTTCGGTGCTTGCTTGAAGTCAGGGCTTGAAAATCTCGAGTCTCCTTGGAGTCGCCTGACGACTGAACTAGAACTTTGATTTGGCTCTTGCTTGGAGTCGGGCCTTAAAAATATGGAGTCTGCTTGAAGTCAGCCTGATGACCGAACCAAAACTTTGGTTCTGCCCTTGCTTGGAGTTGGGCCTTGAAATCTGGAGTCTGCTTGGAGTCGGCTGGATTACCGAACCAAAATTTTGGTTCGACGCTTGCTTGAAGCTGGGGCTTGAAAATCTCAAGTCTGCTCGGAGTCGACCTGATGACCGAACCAAAACTTTGGTTCGACGCTTGCTTGGAGTCGAGCTTGAAAATCTGGAGTCTGCTTGGAGTCGGCTTGATGACCGAACCAGAACTTTGGTTCGGTGGTTGCTTACAGTCAGGAATGAGAAATTTAAGGGATTACTTGGAGTCGGCTGGGAGTATTGCTGCTTGGAGTCGGGCAAAGGTTTGCTTGGGGCTCAACCTGGGTATAACCGATCTAAAAAAAAAGTTAGAAGTCATGGCATGACAATACCTTAGGGATTTCTTCATGATGTGTTCCAAATTCCAAATACTATATACTCAGTTTCCTCTTCTCATATCTTCATTCTATAAATACCAAGCACATGACATCATAAAAAGAATATGCTGAACAGCGAAGCTTTCAGCAGCAATGGCAGACAACTTCGTGAGGGAAAAATCTTAGTTCTAATAGCATGTTTGCTCGTATTCGAAGCTTATACTTGTAATCAGAAATGAATGGGATAATAAAGGAGGAATAGTGGACAAAGGCACATTCAGGTCGAACCACTATAAATTCTGCATCTTTTTACATTTAAGTCCCTTACATATTCTTTATTGCAGATTACTGATTTTCTACCTTAAACGTCCAAAACTAATTTTCATCGAACAATATCTATAGCTCTACAACAACGATTTGAGTGTTTGATCATTTTTTGTGCAAATATTTTGGTGCTTTCACTTAGAACTGAACTTTCCTTTTTTGAAAGAAAATTATCTCTTTCTTACTTTCTTTTTTATTTTGAAACCTACTATTTCTAATTTCTGACTAGAGATTATCGTTTCTTCTCTTAGAAACTCTCTCCCCTTTTCTAAGATCTAAAATTTATGTTTCTTTTTAGATCTACCCTGAATGTTTTATATAAAACAAAAAATCCTCCTTTTCTCTTCAGATCTGAACTTTCATTTTACTACATAGAGAAATTCTTTTATCACTTTTTAGATCTTACATTTACTATCCACTGACACTGTTTATTAGCAAAAAAGGCCATCTCTTAGATCTTAAATCCTCAGATGTTACTTTTTCAATTCCAGATCCACGAACACATGTTCCTTGACCAAAAAAGAAACATGTACCCATTCTTTCGATATAAAATCAAGCCACCGCCCTTTGTTATTTGGAATCCAAAAACATGATTTTTTTGGCATAAGAAACCTCTTTTCCCTTTATTTAAATCTGGATCATTATTTTATTTCACAAAAGAAAACCTGTTTCTAGTCTTGAGAATTGAAATTGCATTGTTTTAATAAAATTTATACCTTTTTATTTTCAGATCTAAAGTCATTGTCTCCTTGGCATGATAGATTCTCTTTTTCTTACCTTCCTAGTTTGAGATCATTATTTCTTGGATTAAAATACTCTATATCTCCAAGATTTGAAACCATTACTTTTGCAAAAATTGTTTCTCTTTTCAGATTTGCAATCACTATCGTTAAAGATAAAAAATTCTATCTTTCATTTCTCTAATTTCAGATCTACAAACGCTGCTCCTTAACCAAAAAGAAACATGTATTCACTTCTTAGATCTGAAATCACTATATCTCCTTTCAGATCTACAAACACTGTTTCTCAACCAAAAAGAAACATGTATTTATTTCTTAAATCTGAAATTGTTCTGTCCTCTTTTTTTATTTCAGATAAAAAACTGTTTTGACTAAAAGAATACTTAGTCATTTTTCAGATATAAAATCAAATCTTATTCTCTTTCCATCCGGAAGCATTGCTTCTTTAACATAAGAAAATTATCTTCCACTTTTGTATAAGAGGAATCTGTTCCCCTAGTAAAATATAAAGTTACGGTTCTAAGAAAATCCTTTTCTCCCTCCAAACTTGAAATCCTTTCTCTTGATCTAAAGTCATTGTCTCTTCGAAATTAGAGTTTTTCTCTTTTTCTTTTTTGAAATTTGTAATCATCATTTCTCGAATTGAGAAGCTATACCTTCTATCCGAAGATTCTCTCTTTATTTTAAGAGTTGGACCGTCAACCCTTCGTAGCAACAAAACCTCCCAATCCTTTTTGAAAATTGAATTATCTCCCTCAAAAAGTACAAACTCTCTAGGAACGGAAGGAGAACAACTTCTCGATATGCTGCCTAAAGTGAGAGAACTCCGCTGCAAAGAATGCAACAGTTACTAGATATGAAAAAGCAGGAAGACTAGTCTAGTAACCTCCCGTTGTTAAAAACTCTCGAACGTAAATTTGATATGGTTGTGAATGAAATCAATAAACACTTTACTACTTAACATAAAACTTTGTTGGATAAACTCTTAACACGCTCAGGGCAGATAGAAATATTCAACCTCAACGTCATAATAAAAGGAAAGTCCCAATCTGGAGAACACATGGAGAATTCCACATAACCAAATGAACCCCAAGCACAGCCCTTTTTCCATCCAGCATGAAATCAAAGTACTACAATTGGGATCCCACTGATGGATTGAAATATCACAACTTGAAGACCGAAGCCATGATGACTGAATATTCAAAGTCTAGATATGACAAGCACGTCACTTCATTACTCCTATCGTGCACGAAGGCATCACCAATCCAATGCGTATCAGGCATGATTCAAATAATGTCAATAGCTCTCCTTACCTGGGGATATGTTTTAAAAATATGAAAAGGGAAGGAGGTAAGACCAAGAGTTACCAGTCCACCCTCTAGAAAAACAAAAACATTTGAGTGTCCACCGCAAACCTTTATATGGGGCTAACCCGACCCCCTAGACACTTGCCAAGATCTCCACACTTACTGATAAACGAGGGGGGGGGGCACAAAGGAGGTACTATAAAATTACTTTTCTTTCATTCTAATCAATCTTAAGTTATAGTAGGGCTCTACCATCAACTCTTGGATCTGCATCCTTGAAAAAAGTGAAGGAATGATTCGTAAATCCATTGCATGTGTTGATCGACCCGACGATGCTTACACGCTATATAAATTAAAGACAAAAAATCAAAATAACCCCTACAACAATGCATGATCTCTCCATTGGGTCAGCACGGCATATAAAAATGAGGAAACATCACAATCAGGAGTTCAGATAGACGGTCACCCAAGGAAGCTAGCACAGCTTGTAGTACAAATTCTATAGCAAAATGGATGAGATACAACTCTTTCCCTCTGGAGCTCGAATGATTAATGAACAGAGAGAAGCCATCCATTTGAGTATGGTGTTACCTCAAAGGATAAGGAAGAGGACGCGATGGAAACGACATCTGTCGAGAACTTGGATAACATAATAGTTTATACAGAAAGGCTTTGAAAGACTGAGCTCCGGTAATTCCAACATATTTGGACCGTAGCAGAAAGGCGAGAGATATCCAGAACCACCATCACCACTCCTCATATCACAATTCAACACGAATCAACAATATATGTAGTAAACCGCTAGGACATTGCAGTCACCAATCAAGATACAAGCATCACCTCTCCATCATGATCCAATAATCAAAAAACACAATTCAAATTGATTAAGAACTAAGGATAACAGGATGTACACTGGGGACATCCACTATAATTCCACCAAACAAGCCAAAGTCAACTCGAAAAAATGACTAGACCAATTACCGCTAGGAGGCAGCACTAAAATGCCAAACAAGAATCTTGGCCCAGCAAAACCCCCGTTATCAATAAAAGTAATTGCAGAAAATCCTTATGAGGAGCTCTCCGATCACACAATATGCTTGCATAAACATGTCATACGCATGACAACAGACGGTCCTGCAAAGGAGGTACCGTAACAAACCTCTTCGTTCGTTTTTATCTAACTCAGTTGTTGTCATTTCAAGACAATGCCATCGACTCCTAGGTTCCACAGAGTCTTACTAAAATACCAAGCGAGAATTCCTATCCAAGAGAACATCTTAAACCAGGCATACTACACAACCTGATACTTTGCGCTTCTTTCGAAGTGGCAGGTTTGGTCTAAACTACTCTTTTCTTTTGACCGAGACAAGAGACTAATTCATTTACTTAACACATATGCAGTTGTATTCACTTAACACATATGCAGTTTTATTCACTTAACACATATGCAGTTATATTCACTTAACACTTATGCCGTTATAACCACTACTTCTTTTGTGATTAGCAACCTATATCACAAGCATGTGTTGGCGGCAGTGAAAATAAGATAGCCATGACTAAGGGCACTAGCCTGGGTAGTTCACTGCTGACGGCCACCCCTTTCCTTGGCAATGACACACCAGCCGGGCATCCAGGCATAAATCTAGCTTGAGTAACTCAAAGAACAAATGCATTTGAAGCCTAGCATGGATTTTATCATAACAGGAGTTGCCCCAGGCCAATCAGCAGGTTGAGGCCATCAACAAAGTCTTGCAAACACTAACTAAGGAAAAACTAGATAAATCCAAAGGAGCGTGGGTTAAAGAACTATCCACGAAACTGTGGTCCTACCAAGCCTCCTACAAAACAACAAAAGGACATATTCTATTTGCTCTAAGCATACAGGGCTGAGGCCATGCTTCCGGTCGAAACAGTTGTCCCTTAACATCGTAGGACACATTATAATCCAAAAGAAAATGAGGAGCTTCTCAACATGTCTGTAGACCTGATTTAAGAAAGAAGGAATAACACCGCTCTCAAGGCTGCCGCAAACAGACTAAAACTGGCAAAACAATAAAAAACTAAGGGAAGCCCTTAGAGTTACAAGAGGGAAATATTGTTCTCAAGCAAGTCTCTCCCCGTCCAGGCGCACTAGTCTAGTTTGGGAAGGACCATTGTTGTTCATTCACAACGGAGCTTACATTCTGTCGACGGTTGAAGAAAAAAGTGTTTGGGAAAGGAAGGAATCTTTAATATCTCTGCCATTACTTCTCTCAGCTTGTAAAAAGCATGTATCACCTGAAGCAATTAAAGAAAGACAGTGGATGTAGGCATATTCTGGCCAAAACACTGTAAAAATTGATATTTTGCTCGATTGTTTGTCTGATATTTTTTCTATTGCGATCAATCGCAAGCTCTCATCAACAACATTGAAAGCAAGATAACCATGGCTAAGGGACGAAAATAGCTTGGGTAGTTCACTGCCGTTGATCGACCCCCAACCAGCAATGATAAACGACTATAAGCCATAGATTAGGCATGATTATAGCCTAGGCAGTTCATCATTGGCGTTCACTGGCAACTGCAAACCGATAATAAATCTAACGATTAAGGCATGGCTGCAGGCAAGGATAGTTCGTAGTTGAGGATCGGCACCCACGCTAGCCGGGCCATCGTAAATCGAATAATACTCAAGATACAGGCCATAATGGCCTGGGTAGTTACTGTGTATGAATCCCAGCTCTAAATCTTAAGCACGGCAGTCGCAAAAGTTACACTCCCTTGGAACATAGGTTGGGCTAACAAACCATATGTCACCAGAATCCCCAATCAGGGCAAGTAACTTACGTGCCACGAATCTTAAGTTTAGGAGGACTCTCTTGATGGAGAATATAGTTCGTTGTATTCAAACTAGAAGCTTCTAACAATTTCTTTTAGCCTTATGGCATTGCATATGGATAGTAGAAATATGAATTCTACTCTGCCAACCATGGCAGGATATTCATTCGCTTCCACTCCACCAAAGGAAACGGAGCATTGACTCAACCCCGTCAGAGATAGTGGAACTTCAATCCAACATTGCTACAAGAATTAGAGTATCCCTTCTAGCCAACTTCGCTTAAGAAAATATAATGATTCTCCCAAAGATGACCACACTTATGGAACCTGAGAAAAACTCAGTTCATAGGTATGACTAACTTTTGTAAGATAAGCTAAATTCGATAAAAAGTACTTAAGGGCATAGGACCACCTCATCACTTGATTATACACATACACTACTACTCAGCTGGGTAATATCACATTGCAATCATAAACTTAAGTTTACAAATTTAAAACCTATTCATGATACAAGGCAACATGTTGTGAAAAGCAACCAAGTGCACTGTACTAGGGGTAAACCCAAACAAATAATAAACGCTCCTGGCCGATTTTTGACAATGTCGCTAGAGCGTGCTCTGGAGGATATGATGAGTATTTGAGGACTGCCACATCTCCAAATTACTCTCTAGGCCTTAGTAATAAGAAATCACTTCGAATGACAAGAACCTCTCTAAATAGAAGCAATTCGATCTCTAACCTTCTGAATATAATTAATTCATATCAAAGTCTATTTTAACACAAATAGCTTACCTTTACCTAATAAATCAATCCCGAGGATACACGGGATGACTCTAACACATATCTATGGTAAAATTCCAAATAAAAATGTATTAATAGTCTGTAACTAATATTAAGGCAAGGATGAAAGGGCCTTGACCATACAAGGCCCGAAAGGACCCTAAACTTGTAGGTAAAGTCAACAGAATAGGATGATTCTCTACTGCTAAAACCAATGGGAAAGTTGAATTAAAAGATTGATTCTACCTGATCAATAAGAAATAATAAACCGATACTTGTCAAGTTTCCAATGTCCAAAGATTATTCCAGCTAAACACCACATACTAGGGGCATCTAACGTCAGCACTTGGCATAACTCAGACCAGTAATAATGAATCACTCTTACCCACAATAAGATATGCTTTCCAAGCGAGTCATCCATAACTCACATTTTTCCGCGACCATGACTTCGCACGAGAATAATGAAGTACTCCTAGTATGGACAATTCCTTGCAGACCCTAGACCGGAAAGCCAATGTCGCTCTCTCAAAGATTGGTTTAATTATAGTCTTGCATCAATGCCAAACCAGAATTTTGACTCAATCATAATCTCTAGACACCGAACACAAGCTTACGATTGGAACTTGTGAAGCACCAGATCTGGAATGACCCTAATTCTTAAGCAAAATTTTTTTTTTTTGCTTACATACTTAACTAAGACTACCTAGGGTCATCCTTACCTATTCTCATATTATCCAGGATCTTTCTCAATATAAAAATATTGTTTTAAATCTAAATCTTTCCTAACATACATATATGAAGATATCTATGTTATATCCTACTAGAATCAGAGCATAATAATAATAAGGAAGTAGAAATCTTTTTAAATCTATTAAAATGTGATAATTCCCTAATAAAAGATTTATTTTCACATTCTGATTATTGACCATAGAATCCACTGTAAACATGTACTTTGGTCTGTTATTCTAATTAAGGAATGATTAAGTAATAATCTAGTGTAAGAAAGCTTTTTAATATGGATGTTTGTGTTAAAATCTGCATAGTTTCAAACTCAAGCTAAAAGAAAGTGGATCCTAAGTGAACACAAGCAACATCTAGGCGTAATGGAAACGCGCCTAACTTACACATGAGAGGTCACGAGTTCAAGTACTATGCTGGTCAGTTCAAACTCAATTTTTGCTTTCTTTTTTTTTTTCCTGCAGGGTTTTAAAATCTGATACCTACCTATCTCTATACATATACACTTAAGTTTTGCCTATAATCTAACATACAAAACAATATTTCTTGCTTTATTATTTTCAAAACCCATTCCTACTACTTTTCTAGGAATTTGTATTTATTTTGTTGTCTAAATATCAACATGTACACAGATATACAGGTACATGTCTATGTTTTTGTTCATTTTCCAGAAAAACTGGGTTCAAATGGTTCCTAGCTCCATTTTTTTTAAAGTGTGTATGTGGCCTGACCTATGGTCTAACTGTTTGGTTAAAGAAACCATTCTTTTACTTGCATTTGGACAAGTTTCAGTATCAAGACATGAAAGTGTAACAGTTATAATTCTTTCTGGATTTTCCCAATATAATTTCCTATATATCTATCTTTTGAAAAGATTTAGGATTAACTAAAACCATCATAAAGTGATCATACTTATAAAATCCAGTTTTTCCTTTAATCAAAACAACTTTAGCAAATAGATAATCAATTCAGCTTAACTTCAATATTCTTAATACATACCAAACCAGAAAACAGAAATAACATAACACATATCTCTTGCAAGTTCTTCCTACTTAATACATCACTAGATTCATTTAAAATAACTGAATAATTCCAAACTTTCAAGGTTTTGCATAACAGCCTAAACAGAACTATCAAATTTTCCAGATTACATGCAAATATCTCATTCTAAGTTCTTATTTAACTCTAGTTTAGCATGCTTATCCAATCATTCTCATTAGCCATAGCAGCTTCCTATTTAGAGCCAGCATTCCCTGAAAAAGCATTAAGGGCTGCCCCATTTTAAATGAGACACCCCAGTTGCCATAAGCAAACAAGGGTCAGATACAAGATCTGGTATGAGCATCATCAAAAATTCCATGATATTAAGTAATTAAGTAAGACCTAAACATTTTGTATAGATTGCATTTACCAAATTTCTTCCTAGCCTCATCTGCCATAAGGAATCATGGGGACACATTGCAATAAAATAATTCACAATATTGCACAAAGATCTCAGGGCTTAAACAAACCATGTGTCAACTTGCATACTTTAAATACAACAAGCATTCCAGCAGTTCTCTTGGCTCACAATCCTTTGTTTATTTACTAAGTGTTCATGTTTGATCCTATCATGAGATAGCTAGGTGACTGAATCACAGTGTACATGAAACATTATATAGAGCTCTCAAGCATAATTCCAGAACAAGCTAACTTTCATATCCAGGGAATTCATATCTACAAGTATTCTGGTTTAAAAGAAAATACAAGAATATTTGTAACTGGGAATAAAGACTAGGCATGTGGGTTATTATTGTTTCACAAGCAACCATGTTTGAACTAAATTCAAGATCTAGCTTAAACAAGATTTCTGGCCCATGGTTTTCTATTTGATCAAAGGTTCAGCACATTAGGAATTTCCATTGCAACCTTGAATCTTTCATTTGAGCCTCAGCACTTACACAAGTGTAATGCAACTCATATACATATGTTTGTCATGCCATAACTAAACCAGCTACAAGCATTCTCTATTTACTATTACATTTTCATACTATAACATTTCTGGGTATAAACAATCAGAGCATAATACTCACTATCAAAACTAAAAGCATTTAGAAACACCCATTAAAGCATCCATTAAAACCATAGTAATAAAATCCAAAATATGCAGAAAAATTAGCATAAGCTAGGCTGCCTCATAACAGGACTTAATGCCATGGATTAGTGAGATTACTCACAGAAAAATGCTTCTCCTGCTTAAATCAGAAAGAAAACCTTTTAAAACTTGCTTTTCTGCTTGCAAATATTTTCCTCTTTGTTTTCTTAAATGTTTTGGGTAGCAAAATGATTCTTTTCTGGTTTATACTTGAATTTATAAGAGAAGTTTTCTAGGGTTTATCATTGTAAAATCCCATTCCTACCCTGGCCAAGACTCATGCATTTTGCATTTCAGATTTGTTCATTTTCACTTTTGATACCCCGGCCATATGTGGTGCTTACTTTCCCTTATATTTTTTTTTCTTTACCTTTTCAAAATATATCCTATTCTTACCAAGTCATGAAAATTGTGTGACATTGTCACTTGTTTATTTTCTAGAAATCCTCCTTTCTATTTCTGCCTAAAGCAATTATTCTGCTTGCAATTTGTCTTTTGCCATTTTAGTATTACAGTTTTCTTTTACTTGCTTATTTCTTTTTAACATTTTCTATTCTTACAGAAATGTACATTTGCATACATATCCTATCTAGGCTTATTTAACTCCTCCTTAATTTCAGAAAGATATGCACCTATATGTGCATACAGACTTTTAAATCCCTGTAATATTTTCTTTTCTGGGTTTAAATAAAATATGTTTACTGATTCAAAACAAAACTTACTTTTCCTTATTTTCTTGGATGATTCATATAATTCCAGAGATCAAATATCCATATCACAAAATTATGTTTGTAATACTTTTTAATTCTTGTTTTGATTTCAGTGGATTTGGAGTTCTTTCTTGTGCCATATCAGTGTGCACACACTTGAACACTTTATTTTTTTTTTTCATGTATTCTTATACAAATGAATTCATATATTTTCAAAATTCAACCAAATAAGATTCTATGAATTTCTGGGGCATTACAATCACCCCACCTTTTTAGGAATTGTGTCCTCACAATTTTCTCATTCATTTTTTTTTTTTTTTTTTTATATTTCTAGATTCTCCTAAAATCTATCAGACATTGCATAAGCAAACAATTCAGTCAAAACAACCATACATATTAAACTTTTAGGAATTTAGTTTTTTACCTTCCACTACAAAAAGTTTAGGGTAATCCATCTTTATTTTATCCTCCAATTCCCATGTACAGTCCTTAGGGTCTAGGCTCCATTGAACCTTTACCAATTTTAAAGTTTTGTTCCTCAACTTTTTTTCCTCTTTAGCCAAAATCCCCATGGGTTCTTTCTCATAGACCAAATCAGAATTTATTTGAACCTGAGTGGGTTTCTCTAAAATCTCTTCTTTTTCATGTACCCATCTTCTAAGTTGTGATACATGGAATACATTGTGCATTGCACTCATCTCTTCAGGCAGCTCTAGCCTATATGCTAATGAACCTATTCTTTCCAAAATCTTGTAAGGTCCAACATATCTTGGGGTAAGTTTTCCTTGCTTGCCAAATCTTAACACCTTCTTCATAGGTGAAACTTTGATGAAAACATAATCACCAACTTCATATTCTACCTGCTTTCTCTTTTTATCTGCAAACTTCTTTTGCCTATCTTGAGCTGCTGCCATTCTTCTCCTCACCAGTTCAATTTTCTCTGTGGTCTCTTTTATATACTCAGGCCCTAAGACAGCCTTTTCTCCTGCTTCAACCCAACATATTGGTGACAAACATGGTTTTCCATACAAGGCTTCAAATGGTGCCATGCCTATGGTGCTTTGATAACTATTGTTATATGTAAATTCAGCCAAATGGAGGTGATCTTCCCAATTACCTCCAAAGTCTAATATACATGCCCTCAATAAATCCTCCAAAACCTTATTTATCACTTCAGTTTGACCATCTGATTGGGGGTGGTATGCTGTACTCAAGCATAATTCACTCCCTATGGCTTTTTGAAAGCTCTTCCAAAATCTGGAGGTAAAGATTGTGTCCCTATCACTCACTATAGTTTTAGGGATTCCATGCAACCTTACTACTTCTTTCATGAATATCTGAGCTAGTTTAGGGGCATTTCTTTCTGCCTTTACTGGTATAAAATGTGCCACTTTGGTCAATCTATCAACTACTACCCAAATGCTTGTATTTCCTCTCTTTGATCTAGGCAGACCATCTATGAAATCCATAGATATATCTTCCCACTTCCACTGTGGTATACTTAGAGGTTGTAATAGGCCTGAGGGTCTTTGGGTTTCTGCTTTGACTTGTTGGCAAGTCATACACTTTGCAACATATTTGGCCACATCAGCTTTCATCCCTGTCCACCAATAATCCCTCTTCAAGTTTTGGTACATCTTGGTGCTACCTGGGTGTATAGAATACTTGCTTCTATGATATTTATTAAGTATCTCTTCCTTCAATCCTATATTCTTTGGAACACATATCTTACTCTTATTCCTTAAGTAACCATTCTTATCAATGTGGTAGTTTGGTACTTCTTCTCCTTTTTCTATTAGAGATTTCTTTTCTAACAAATCTGGATCTTCCTCTTGCATTTTTCCCACTTTCAAAATTAAATCTGATTGCAAAGTTATCAAACTTAATTTTCCCTTTTTCCCTTCTTCAATCATCTCCATGTTTACCTCATTGTCTTCCTCAATTTCCAAATCAGTAAGTAGGGATAAATTTTTAAACTCTTCTATCATTAACATGGCTACTTTTGCGTGCTGCCTGCTCAAAGCATCTGCAACCTTATTAGCTTTTCCTGGAGTATAAAGTATGTCTAAATCATATGCTGCTAAAAATTCAACCCATCTATGTTGCCTCATATTCAGATCTTTTTGTGAAAAAAGATATTTCAATGCCTTATGGTCAGTGTATAAAATGAACTTTGCACCTAGAAGATAATGTCTCCAGAGCTTTAGTGCATATACCACTGCTGCCAATTCAAGATCATGGGTTGCATACTTTGATTCATGCGGCTTCAGTTGCCTTGATGCATAGGCTATAACTTGGTCTTGCTGCATCAATACAACTCCTAGCCCAGAGCCACTTGCATCAGTATAAACAATCAAATCCTCATTTCCTTCTGGTACTCTCAACACTGGTGCATTGACTAAAGCCTCTTTGATTTTACTAAAGGCTTGTTCACATTTCTCAGTCCATCTAAAGGGTTGGTTCTTTCTAGTTAGGTTGGTAAGAGGTGATGACATCTTAGAAAAATCTTTTATAAATCTTCTATAATACCCTGCCATTCCCATAAATGACCTAACTTCTCCCACTGTGCTTGGCCTTTTCCATGCTTGGATAGCCACAATTTTATTAGGGTTCACTGAAATGCCTTTGGCAGATACAACATGCCCAAGGAAATGCACCTCTTCTTTCCAAAATGCACACTTAGAAAATTTGGCTTTTAAATCTTTTTCTCTTAATCTTGACAAAACAAGGTGTAAGTGATTTTCATGTTCCTCTACTGTTCTAGAATAAATCAAAATATCATCAATAAAAATCAATACAAACTTGTCTAAATAATCCCTGAATATCCTATTCATTAAGTCTACAAAATATGATGGGGCATTTGTCAACCCAAATGGCATGACAAGAAACTCATATAAACCATACCTAGTGTTAAAGGCTGTATACTTAACACTTGAGTCTTCAACCTTCATCTGATGGAATCCAGATGCCAAGTCTAACCTAGAAAATATTTTTGCTCCACTAAGTTGATCAAAAAGATCATCAATTCTAGGTAAGGGGTACTTGTTCTTGATAGTGACTTTGTTTAACTCCCTGTAATCTATGCACATTCTTAAAGTACCATCATGTTTCTTTACAAATACTACTGGAGCACCCCAGCAAGAGTTACTTGGTCTTATAAATCCTTTGCTTTCTAACTCTTCTAACTGTTTCTTTAATTCCTTCAACTCATTTGGCCCCATCCTAGTGGGTTTCTTAATAATTGGACTTGCTCCTGGTATCAGACTAATCTGAAATTCCACTGGTCTGTGGTGTGGAACCCCCTCAACTTCTCCAAACACATCTATGTATTTGTTAATTATGGGGATTTCTTCAATAGAAGGCTCACTGGAATCCTTATTTAAGTCAATCAAGTGATATAATTTTCTTTCTTTAGCTGCTTCACACAAAATTGTGATTCTTTGACCTCTAGAATTTTGTAAGGATATGGTGGATGAGTCTAAATTAATTATGGCTTTGTATTGCCTTAACCAGTCTACACCCAATATAACACCTATATTTGGGTAATTTAAAACATATAAATTGGAAATAAAAACATTTCCTCCTATGTTTAATCCCACATCCACACAAATCATGTTTAAAACACTAGAACTTCCCAATGGGCTTTGCACTAACAAAGGAGTTTCAACCAATATGCAATTTAATTTAAGCAATGCAACTAATTCATGGGAAATCATAGAATGTGTTGCCCCTGTATCATACACTACTGATATAGGTAAGGTACAAATAAATAAGGTACCTTCTACTTGACCATGATTTTCTGCAATAGTCTCTACTGTGGATTTGCCCTTGCTCTCCAAACTTGCTAGCTTCCCTTGCTGTTTATACTCAGGGCAGTTTCTCTTGATATGTCCCTCCTTTCCACATAGATAGCACTTGAAAGCTCCTCCCTTCAATTCTGGGCACCTTGGTTTGATATGTCCTTCTTTTCCACAATGATTACATGTTATTTTCCTTTTTGTATCAGTGGTCTTAGTATCATTAGTTTTCTTACTTTCTATCTCCTCCTTCCTCTTGTCATAGGGGTGATATCTTCCCTTATTCTTCTTATTGTTGTTATTCTTAAAACTCCTATACTTCTCCCTTTCCTTGTCATGTTGCTCAAATTTTAAGGCCAGATCAATGACTTGATCAAAAGTTTTATCTACATATGGCAACATGGCCCTACTAAGCCCTGGATTTAAACCCTTAATATACCTATCATTCTTTGATGCCTCATCTGCCACAAGCATAGCTCCATACTTAGACAAGCCTTCAAACCTATGAGTATATTCAGTCACATTAAAAGTTCCCTGCCTAAATCTGATGAATTCTTCAAGCAGTAGAGTCTTGGCTGATGCTGGAACAAATCTAGCTTCCAACATCTCCTTGAATTGATTCCAAGTGATTTCATTCTCAATCCTCCCAGCTATGACTACCTCCCACCAACTTAAAGCCACACCTTTCAGTTGTCTTGAGGCCACTTGCCTCTTCCTTTGATCATCCAACTGCATGTCATTGAAAATTCTATCCAGTGTTCTCAACCATGTTTGAATTTCCATCACATTTTCAGTCCCTTCAAAGCTCTTGCCTCCTAAATTGGTATAAGTCTTTAATAGTTTGGAAAGTTCCTCATGTGGATACTCAAGTCTCTGCCCTACTCCATCCCTTAAAGCCCTCATAAAGTCTTGCATATCAAGCATTTGTGGTGTACTTGATCCTACATTGTGTTGAGATCCTCTTCCTACCATAATTGGACAACTACAGTATGGGTAGATAAGGTTAGTTTATCATGAGAGTATATATATATATCTATATATTTTAACTTTCTATCTATATTATTATTTTACTCAAACAGTACATACATATGATTATAGTACTTCAATCAATCAATACAATCATTCTTAGCTATGTGTAAATTTAACATAGCTCTGATACCAAAATGGAATGACCCTAATTCTTAAGCAAAATTTTTTTTTTTTTGCTTACATACTTAACTAAGACTACCTAGGGTCATCCTTACCTATTCTCATATTATCCAGGATCTTTCTCAATATAAAAATATTGTTTTAAATCTAAATCTTTCCTAACATACATATATGAAGATATCTATGTTATATCCTACTAGAATCAGAGCATAATAATAATAAGGAAGTAGAAATCTTTTTAAATCTATTAAAATGTGATAATTCCCTAATAAAAGATTTATTTTCACATTCTGATTATTGACCATAGAATCCACTGTAAACATGTACTTTGGTCTGTTATTCTAATTAAGGAATGATTAAGTAATAATCTAGTGTAAGAAAGCTTTTTAATATGGATGTTTGTGTTAAAATCTGCATAGTTTCAAACTCAAGCTAAAAGAAAGTGGATCCTAAGTGAACACAAGCAACATCTAGGCGTAATGGAAACGCGCCTAACTTACACATGAGAGGTCACGAGTTCAAGTACTATGCTGGTCAGTTCAAACTCAATTTTTGCTTTCTTTTTTTTTTCCTGCAGGGTTTTAAAATCTGATACCTACCTATCTCTATACATATACACTTAAGTTTTGCCTATAATCTAACATACAAAACAATATTTCTTGCTTTATTATTTTCAAAACCCATTCCTACTACTTTTCTAGGAATTTGTATTTATTTTGTTGTCTAAATATCAACATGTACACAGATATACAGGTACATGTCTATGTTTTTGTTCATTTTCCAGAAAAACTGGGTTCAAATGGTTCCTAGCTCCATTTTTTTTAAAGTGTGTATGTGGCCTGACCTATGGTCTAACTGTTTGGTTAAAGAAACCATTCTTTTACTTGCATTTGGACAAGTTTCAGTATCAAGACATGAAAGTGTAACAGTTATAATTCTTTCTGGATTTTCCCAATATAATTTCCTATATATCTATCTTTTGAAAAGATTTAGGATTAACTAAAACCATCATAAAGTGATCATACTTATAAAATCCAGTTTTTCCTTTAATCAAAACAACTTTAGCAAATAGATAATCAATTCAGCTTAACTTCAATATTCTTAATACATACCAAACCAGAAAACAGAAATAACATAACACATATCTCTTGCAAGTTCTTCCTACTTAATACATCACTAGATTCATTTAAAATAACTGAATAATTCCAAACTTTCAAGGTTTTGCATAACAGCCTAAACAGAACTATCAAATTTTCCAGATTACATGCAAATATCTCATTCTAAGTTCTTATTTAACTCTAGTTTAGCATGCTTATCCAATCATTCTCATTAGCCATAGCAGCTTCCTATTTAGAGCCAGCATTCCCTGAAAAAGCATTAAGGGCTGCCCCATTTTAAATGAGACACCCCAGTTGCCATAAGCAAACAAGGGTCAGATACAAGATCTGGTATGAGCATCATCAAAAATTCCATGATATTAAGTAATTAAGTAAGACCTAAACATTTTGTATAGATTGCATTTACCAAATTTCTTCCTAGCCTCATCTGCCATAAGGAATCATGGGGACACATTGCAATAAAATAATTCACAATATTGCACAAAGATCTCAGGGCTTAAACAAACCATGTGTCAACTTGCATACTTTAAATACAACAAGCATTCCAGCAGTTCTCTTGGCTCACAATCCTTTGTTTATTTACTAAGTGTTCATGTTTGATCCTATCATGAGATAGCTAGGTGACTGAATCACAGTGTACATGAAACATTATATAGAGCTCTCAAGCATAATTCCAGAACAAGCTAACTTTCATATCCAGGGAATTCATATCTACAAGTATTCTGGTTTAAAAGAAAATACAAGAATATTTGTAACTGGGAATAAAGACTAGGCATGTGGGTTATTATTGTTTCACAAGCAACCATGTTTGAACTAAATTCAAGATCTAGCTTAAACAAGATTTCTGGCCCATGGTTTTCTATTTGATCAAAGGTTCAGCACATTAGGAATTTCCATTGCAACCTTGAATCTTTCATTTGAGCCTCAGCACTTACACAAGTGTAATGCAACTCATATACATATGTTTGTCATGCCATAACTAAACCAGCTACAAGCATTCTCTATTTACTATTACATTTTCATACTATAACATTTCTGGGTATAAACAATCAGAGCATAATACTCACTATCAAAACTAAAAGCATTTAGAAACACCCATTAAAGCATCCATTAAAACCATAGTAATAAAATCCAAAATATGCAGAAAAATTAGCATAAGCTAGGCTGCCTCATAACAGGACTTAATGCCATGGATTAGTGAGATTACTCACAGAAAAATGCTTCTCCTGCTTAAATCAGAAAGAAAACCTTTTAAAACTTGCTTTTCTGCTTGCAAATATTTTCCTCTTTGTTTTCTTAAATGTTTTGGGTAGCAAAATGATTCTTTTCTGGTTTATACTTGAATTTATAAGAGAAGTTTTCTAGGGTTTATCATTGTAAAATCCCATTCCTACCCTGGCCAAGACTCATGCATTTTGCATTTCAGATTTGTTCATTTTCACTTTTGATACCCCGGCCATATGTGGTGCTTACTTTCCCTTATATTTTTTTTTCTTTACCTTTTCAAAATATATCCTATTCTTACCAAGTCATGAAAATTGTGTGACATTGTCACTTGTTTATTTTCTAGAAATCCTCCTTTCTATTTCTGCCTAAAGCAATTATTCTGCTTGCAATTTGTCTTTTGCCATTTTAGTATTACAGTTTTCTTTTACTTGCTTATTTCTTTTTAACATTTTCTATTCTTACAGAAATGTACATTTGCATACATATCCTATCTAGGCTTATTTAACTCCTCCTTAATTTCAGAAAGATATGCACCTATATGTGCATACAGACTTTTAAATCCCTGTAATATTTTCTTTTCTGGGTTTAAATAAAATATGTTTACTGATTCAAAACAAAACTTACTTTTCCTTATTTTCTTGGATGATTCATATAATTCCAGAGATCAAATATCCATATCACAAAATTATGTTTGTAATACTTTTTAATTCTTGTTTTGATTTCAGTGGATTTGGAGTTCTTTCTTGTGCCATATCAGTGTGCACACACTTGAACACTTTATTTTTTTTTTTCATGTATTCTTATACAAATGAATTCATATATTTTCAAAATTCAACCAAATAAGATTCTATGAATTTCTGGGGCATTACAAGATCAATGTTTCATCCTTGGGCCATGCAACCTACCAAAACTTTCGTCCGACCCCGTTTTGCACCTTGGTCTAGCCATTTTTCATTTACCAACAATCTAGTTTGTACAAGTACACTAAGGATTATCTAACCAAGCTATCGAAGAAGTTGGTAAAACTGATCATCGCTTTACCAAACTCAATGCCGCACAAACCAATTACACCTTATCAGGCATGAGGATTCCAACCAAATTTATATGAAATATACGTATCTTTTCACAAATGTCCAGGAAAAAGATATAAAACATGGGCTAGGGAAGTCATAACCAACATTTACTCGATAACACTCTGCATCATCTCCTACATTCAAAGACCTTTCAACAGAGATTCTTACTATATCAAATTCATCAATGATTGATCTTGTCAAAGCATGCACAAGAGTGGAGAAAGGATTAGTAGAGAAATACACAAACTTGGCGATCACATGAGATGGTCAAGATAGCTTGAGTCAACCACACAATGAACATAACTGGAGTACCACTTCACTGATCCAAAGTCGATAACGCAAAGTATACATCAGTTGGCCTGCATACTATATGAAGCCTCAACGTAGGGAACCGAAAGTCAAAGAAAAACGACATCCTGTCGAATGAAGACTAATCAAAGATGGCTTTAAAAATTTAGCAAGTCCTCTTTAGAACGATAAAAGTCCCACATCAAACTAGCAACATGAGGCTTATCAAAAAATCAAGGCGAAGATGAGATATGAATATTCAGACAATATAACTATTGTAAGACTAAGAATATAGTCTCGGATTAAACAAAGCTCACTTTGTATTCACGAAAGTATGCTTTGGGGGGGAAATATTGTGGGCATTTTCCCCCACTACGTGGTGAATATGAGGAGTCAGAGGCAAAATCGTCATTGTTCTAGAACAAACTCAAACTAGTTTGTAGGTATTCTCGAGATCAAGAAATGGACATAGGTTGAAATCGCATCTCAAACCGAGCTACGGAATGAGAGATATGATCATCTTAAGATTTATCCATTACCGTCTCATGGGGCCGATACCGCGATGCACTACCACCATTCAAGGTCGATAGTCCAACAGCAATCCAGGATCCCCGGTTCGATGACCAAACCAAAACTTTGTATCAACGCTTGGTTGGAGTCGAGGCTTGAAAATATCGAGTTTTCTTGGAGTCGGCCCGATGACTGGATCAAAATTTTGGTTCGATGCTTGCTTGGAGTCCGTCCTTGAAAATTTGGAGTCGGCTTGGAGTCGGTCGGATGACCGAACCAAAACTTTGGTTTGCCACTTGCTTGGAGTCGGGTCTTGAAAATCTCGAGTCTACTTGGAGTCAGTTGGATGAACAAACCAAAATTTTGGTTCGATGCTTTCTTAAAGTCAGGTTTTGAAAATCTCGAGTCTACTTGGAGTCGGCCTGATGACTGAACCAGAACTTGGTTCGACGCTTGCTTGGAGTCGGGCCTTGAAAAGTTAGAGTCTGCTTAGAGTCGGTCATCATTGGAGTCGGCCTGATAACTGAACCAAAATTTTGGTTTTGCGCTTGCTTGTAGTCGGGCCTTGAAGATCTGGGGTCTGCTTGTAGTCGACTGGATTACCGAACCAAAACTTCAGTTCGAAGCTTGTTTAAAGTCAGGGCTTGAAAATCTCGAGCCTATTTGGAGTCGGCCTGATGACCAAACCAAAAATTTGGTTCAACGCTTGCTTGGATTCAGCCCTTGAAAATATGGAGTCTGCTTGGAGTCGGCCTGATGGCCGAACCAGAACTTTGGTTCAGTGGTTGTTTGCAGCTAGGAATGAGAAATTTAAGGGTTTACTTAGAGTCGGCCAGAAGTAATGCTGCTTGGAGTCGGGTGAAGGTTTGCTTGGGTCTCAACCCGGGTATAACTGATCTAAAAAAAGTTGGAAATTTTCGTCATGGCACGACGATACTTCAGGGATTTCTTCACCATGCATTCTGAGGTTCTTAGAGGTGTATGGCGTTCGTCACAAGTGGAATAGCTTGACAATCATGTAAGGAAAGTTAAACCAAATCTTGGAGGAAGAACCAAATCTTGGAGGAAGGAGGTAGACCCAAATTCCAAATACTATATACTCAGCTGTCTCTCCTCATATCGTCATTCTATAAATACCAAGCACATTGCACCATAAAAAAGGAGATACTAAAGAGCGAAGCTTTCAACAACAATAGCAAACAACTTCGAGAGGGAAAAATCTTAGTTCTAATAGCATGTTTACTCGTATTCAGAAATGAAAGGGATAATAAAGGAGGAACAGTGGACGTAGGCACATTTCAGGCCCAACCATTATAAATTCTGTATCTTTTTACATTTAAGATCTTTACATATTCTTTATTGTAAATTACTGATTTCTACCTTAAACATCCACAAGTTAGTTCATCAAACAATAGCTATATACTACAAACAATATTTATAGCTCTAGAATAACGATTTGAGTTTTTGCCCATTTTTTGTGCAAACAATATATTATATAAAAAATCAAATAATTTCATCAAATAGCGTATAATTATCCAATCATTTAAAACTTAGTGTAAATATATGATTCGGTTTTAGACTTAAAATGGAAAATAACAATTAAAACTTTAAAAGCATAACTATTATCCGCCTTGAATAGTTTTAATAAGGTTGAGATTTGTATTTTGATTTGATTCCCCTAAGCTTTGATCTTTCTTCCTGGCATATCTTTTCTTGAATTCTCTAGCAATGGCCGGCCTACTCTTTAATTTTGTTTATAATGAAAAAAGTGAAGGAGGAATGAGAGTAGGAAGATTTAAGATAAGAAAATGTGCTCTTTCCTACTTTTCCCTCATCATATGACCTCCTTCTTATTAATATTCTAATTTTCTCATTAGTTCATTAATTAAGTCCCGACCAATTTTAGTTATAAAATCTCAATCTCCATAACATTCGACATTATTTTATTTTATTTACCTAATTAAATATCCTAAATAATGTTAATCAAAATTAGGATTGTTAAGATATACATAATTATAACCAATTAATGGGCTATTATCAACAAATATACGCAAAAATTAACACTAATTTTATAATAATTCAGATGAATTATTTTAGGGGAAGAATATACTTGAATTTTGATGAACTGAAGTCGTAAGCTGTTGGAGATTGCAAATTGATGAAGAAATTGATAGATTGTGATGGCTCACGATAGGTATGGACGAATTTGAGGGGATTCGAGGTGTAGGTTTTGGTGAATGAGGGTTTAGGAAGCGGAAGTAAGGAAGAAAATGAGTTCGGCTGCTGTTGTATAAGCGACTTTCTGACGGCTTCTGACGGCTATCGACGGCTATATATTCGATGGTTTTCCACTGCTATATTTATCATTTCAAACTTTTTAAAAATAAATTGAGTTTAATTTATTATCAAATTTTAATTTGATATATAAAATTTAAGAAGTTTACAATAACATGGTTTTATTTCTAACTATTAAAATGTTATTTTTATTCGTTATATAATAATATTTTGATGATTTAATAATTAATTGTGAATTTTAAATGTAGTTAATATAATAAATTCATATAAAATAAAATATTTAGGAAAAAAATAAATTTGTTAAATTTTATATCCATTTAAGGTATTTTGGGCATACAGTTGAAATATGAAAGGAAAATAAACAAGTTTAAGGTACCTAACTTGATTTTTCAAATTTATTAGACGTTCGTCAATATTTTGGCATAAACCTTTCAATCGAAGGTCAAACGATCTTCAAAAAGATGAAATTCAAACCATATATACTATATTATGTATTTATCTAATCCGTATGGTTGGATTTTAAAAAAATATGCAGAAAACAAATTTAGACTTCAAATATGTCATTTTCATAGAAGTTGTCATAACAATACATATTAATTGTTATACAACTCCTTGGAAAATGACATATTTTGAGTCTATTCTTTTTCCTTCTATTTTTTCTCGATTCTAGCCATATAAATTGGATAAATCCATTATAAAATATATGTGAGCCAATTTTTGTCTCGTTTGGCCGTCAAACGAAAGGTTATTAGTCTGAATGGAGACGAACGGATATAAATGTGAGAATTAAGATTGGCATCCTAAATTTGTTTACCTTTTTATCATATTTTTGAAGCAGGTCCAATATACTTTTGATCTACATAAGATTTAAAAAATATATTTTTCTATCAGTTTTTTTGTATGAATTTATAATGTTAAATACATTTAAAATTCATAATTACTTATACAATGGTTAAAACATATATTTCAATTCATAAAAAATTACACATCATAAATTCCATTGAAATTGTATAATGGACAGACTGAAGTAGCATAGATTGATTGTTTGAGTTTGATTTTCAATAAAGTTAAATATTGAATTGCACAGCAAAATATTATAAAATACACTAATTTAATTAACCACGAACTGTCACAAAATTGCAGAATTGAATAAAAATATCTACTTTAATTTTTAGTAATTAAATTAGTTTTTTAACAAATTTCAAAATATGATAAATTAAATTAATTAAGTTAGCTAGCCATCGAAAATAGTCGAAACTTATTCGATAGGGACATCGGCGGCCGTCGGAAGCTTCCGTCGGAATTCATGTTGTTCCTTATAGTTATTGGATCTTAAGGAGATTGAAATCTCATAACATCTCTTCAGTTACCGTACCTTTATTTCTTGATTTGAATTTACTTGCATAAGAATGTATAGTCCTGACTCAAGCGCATTGTTTTCTTTATGCTCGAGTCTGAGTTGTTTCAATGTTTTGAAGATATTTGTTTTTGAAGATGAAAATGGATGTATGTAGACCATATTTACTAGTATTATTCCATCGCATTATTTTGTTGTGTTTGTTAAATGTATAACTATGATTATATTGTAAAAAAAATCAAACGTGTACTGTAAAACAACTTTATGAACTGTTTATGTGATTATTATATTTTATCATTCCGTTGTGAGATTCTGTATATTGTTCTCCTCTTATTGTATTCTTAAACAAACTCCATTGATAATCTATCCTTTTGAACAATTTAAGTTAGACATATGTAGTTATTATTGACTTAAATCATTCGAAAATGGTGGGTCGTCACAATTGGTATCAGAGCTTTGGTTGCGCAAACACCTAAGCCTATTGGGGTAAACTCGTCAAAGGACAGGGTAATGGAATGACCTATTAAGAGTTAAGTATATTTTATATATAAGAGCGTACTTATTATTTCTTAAATAACAGTTTTAAAAGTTATAAATAATTTTAAAATGATTTTAATATATTAGATTTGTAATTGTTTTAAAATATAAAGAAGAAAAATATTTCCTTTGGAAAATAGTTAAAGGAAAAAATAATTAGTTTTTATGAATTTGATTAATATATACAAATAGAAAGTGTAACTTAAAAGATAATAAAATTAAAAGTGTAAATGTAAAAGAATGAAGTTCATTTAACTAAAGTAAGATTCAAATATATGTTAAGAAAACCCTATAAAACCTATACTTTGTTGACATTACTTTATATGATTTCTTATTGTATTGTAAGTTGATTCTATCTTGAAAAAAATATCCATTAACAAAAGGGTATTTTTAATAGGAAATATTTTATATAAAAGCCAATTTTATGTATGTAAGATTTATGAAATAAAGTTTACAAATAAAGTGGATTTTGAAATTATATATATATATATATATATATATATATATATATATATATAAAGTATTACTTATAAATGTTTACAAGTACAAATATCTTTGAAGGAAATTTTGCTTTGGACGGTTCGGGGAAAACGTCTTGATTGGTTGTGTGATAATCTCAATAATCTTCCAAGTGATGATCAGAAGATTTCCTAGGCAAAAGTTGTAGTGCACTTAGTAAATTATTCTCATTTTCATTGTACGATTGAAACGATTTCGAATCCGAGTGAAGCTTATGCAAGTAATGGTAGATAATAGTTAAAACTATTTTTTTCAACATGTAATAATATTTAAAATAAAAACAGCTATTTATTCTAAAATTTCTTGAAAAGAAATTGAAAAAAATAACTTTGATACAATTTAAATTCTAAAATTTAGGATGAATAATTTTGGCACAAAAAAAGAATTTTGATATAATTGTTACACAAAATTTTGATAAGTTATGTAAATTCTCAAATTTAGGATCAAGGATTTAAACTAGACTTAAAAATATTAATTGAATGAGAAAATAAATATTGTCTTATTAAAAACATGTCTTTGTTTTACATCTAAATTGTATAAACTGTTAGATGCTATTGGGTCGACTAATAAACATCTTTACCTTGGGGTTTTCAAAGGAAAAGTCGACAATAGACAAGAGTTTGGATACCAGCATACTACTCTTTTTAGCTACTTGCCAGACCTAACGGGTAAATAGGTCGAAGAGGTTGACTCGGTTATAAGATCCAGATTTATATTAGGCCTTCATTTGAATTTAGAAGTAGAAAAAAAAAACTAATTTTGGTATATACACTTAGGACATAGTAGAGTACCATACAAAGTTAAACTTAAGTTATATTTATGAAATGTTTTCATAAATGATTTTAGTAGTAAAAGTGATACCTTTAATAAATATAAAAATAAGTGTTACAATTAAAAAAAAAGTTAGCCTATGCGGAAAAGTACCGTAAGTTGGACTTGAATTAATTTTTGCATGACTATCCTTGATCTAGGTTTGAGTATAAGGTTTCTAGGTGTTTTACACCGGTCTGGACTAGGCATTTTCACTAGATTCTCAACGACGAGTACTTGAGATGAATTCTTGAGTTAATACGGATGTTTTCTATCTTAGTTACAACTATGTAAGGAAAACAATGGTATCAAATCAAGGAATCGAATCGAATTCTGCATTAGAGAACTTAAGTCACTTATACTAATTTGGATAAGAAATGTATGTATCCCACCAAGTGATCGGATCAGATATTGCGAACGGATAATTTATGCACATCGTATAGCTTAATAAATTATTAAGGAGTGTTGTCTTAGGAAAGTCAACTTTCAGTTTTATTCTGAGATAGCATAGGCAATCTTCTAGGTAATAACTAAAGGCAAATGAGCGAAACGGTACACGTAGGAAGTTATCTTTACCTTTAAGCGATCCAGAAGGTTGTGAACCTGAAAAAACATCAATTTTTTATTAGTCATTAAATATCTTGAATAATATCAAGTGTTGGTTTGTTTCTTTGTTGATTGTTGTGATGAATTCCGATTCGTTATGTCCTTCGCCTCTCTTAAATTTTTTTTTGCCCAATTTTCAAATAATGGAGTTAATAACTTAAATAGCTCTCTTTCTAAATATGAGTGTAATTATTTTCAAATATTTTACTTATATTTATACTGATGTCTAAGGTGAATATTTAAATGGTATTTATAAATGATATTCACCTTACATGAAGTAAGGTATTTTACAATGAATTTTTTAAAGTATTTATTTGAAGATTATTGATTTTGGTATAAATAAGATTTATATAAGTTTTCTTCAAGTATATAAGTTAGAGGTATTATGTAAAAGAGTTATATATAAAATTTTCCCCATTTTGAAAATTTATGGTATTGAAGAAATGATTTGGAAAGTCATTATTAATAATGTGATAAGGTTGGAAAAATTTTGAAAAGAAAAAAAAACAAAAAAATGTTTTTCAAATATTTCACTAAGTATTAAAAATGGTCTATCAAGTACTTAAAAATTTTAAGCACGCGTCCGGCCAACGCATGGGCTAAATTCTATAAGAGCAAGGATAGATGTAACATCCCTCAAGGGACTATTAATATTAATGGATCTCACTCATGTCGCTTGAAAACAATTCCGGTGATGATCGCAGCATCATCAGTGTTCATTTTTTGGTCTAGAAAGTGAAAAATGTATAATAAACCTATTAATACATCAAGCATATATAAGTATATTTTCGAAAGGAATTTTGGAAAAGAATTTTTTTGATTATTTTAAATGTATAAGTAAGAAGTTTAAATATTTTGTAAGTTGATTACTTTATTAAATATATCAAAATGCTAGATTCTTTACTTCCTTCATTTTCAAGGACAAAATGTTTTGAGTGAGGTAGATTGTAATAACCCGTAAAATATTGAACTGAATAAAAAAGTTTCAATAGAATTGTTAGAAATTATAATTTTATGATTTTATTGATGTTAAATTTTTTATAATATAAGTTATGATCATAATTTGAATGCTTATTAATAACACAGATTGCAATAAGAAAAATGAGTAACATATATTAGGACATGATTTAAGGATTGATCTAAATGTACTTATAACATGGATTAGAATGATAAATATGTTGATTTTAATAAAGACTAGAATGAATGATTTTGTCAAGGGATAGAGCATTGGTTTATGTAATTGAAATTTATTTTAGATAAATTTAATATAATTTTTAAAAAAATTATTTTTTTATTTTGGAATATATTCTCTTTCAATTGTTAATTCAAAACCAATCTAATTTTGATGCGAACGTTAAAATTTAAAACTAATTTCCTACCAATGAAGAAATTTGAGAAATCAAAACTTTCCACTGGGTCAATTAGATTTTTCTACCCAAAATTTATATATAAAACATCCTAAACAAACATCAAATGAAGGAGACACGAATTGTTTACCATAGCACGATTTCTGTTTTTACACATGTTTTGGTATTTTAGCTTAAAGATTGATTACGGGAATAAGAAATCAATTATTTAGTAACTAATTTATGACTCTTTTTTGTATATAATAATTTCATAAATGTTCTTGAATTACTATAAAAAGAATACAATTGTTTTATTTCTCTTTTCGTTAACTAGGGTTCGCTTAAAATTCAATATTAAAATTAATTGCAATAAAATTGATTTGTAATCTTTCAATTTAAAAAGAGAAAGAAGTTAGTTGTAATTAATGGGTTAATAAAAGAAACATATGTTTATGTTAAAATAAAAAGAGCGTTTTTAATGAGAACAAAAAATTGTTTTAAGAGAAATAAATTGAAAATTTTGTTTTGAGGATGAGTATAATTTTATAAAAAGAAAAAATTAAATTTGAAACAACATTTTACAACCGTTAAATATAGTCATAGGTGGTACAATAGTGATTTTACATTAACCTTAAAATTTCAAATAAATTAAATATTTGAGTTCGTGATTGCAAGTTGAGAAAAACGTCGTTTTTATATGTGAATTCAGAGTCTCGGTTCATCTTTTATAATATGTAGCGGCAGTCCCAGTTACATTAATTAGAGGGTCAAATTTTTATTTATTGTGTGCTAATAAAAATTTAAATGGATGTAAATTTGAGTATATTGGGATTAAAGAAAATAATAGAGTGAAGTAAATGTTTTGAAATTTGAATCAAAGAAGTTTGCTTGGAGGGTACAGCTGATCCCTTTCTTTTCCTTATTACTTAATACCCATGCCGTTTGAGCTTTATTTTTCGTTTTGCAACATTCCATTTTCTCATAGCTTCAGTTTCATTTTGTTCATTTCTCAGGTCCTAAAACTTCATTTCGCTAACGTAAGTTCGTATCTTTGTCCCTTTTAATCTCCCAGTCAACACCGCACCAACCTGCTCGCCTACCACCTTGGACCTTCCACATGCAAGCAGTGCCTACCTCCCCCATTTCCTGTAGCTATTTTGAAAATGTGAAATTTATTCTCTTTTCTTCATCCCCTTCACAACTACATAGCCACATCACTGCCACCTTTTCTGAACTACCTCACCCACATAAACCGCCTGCCTTCACCCCCTCCACTACCGCTTCCATTACCTCCACAACCACATCACCGGATCTGCCTTACCTAGCCATGTCAACATACTCTCTTTCTTTTCACCATTCCGAGCTACATGCTCCTATACCCACATCAGAGCCCATCCATAACCTCAGCCACCACCTACCATGTCCAAGCTTGCGTCTGCCAGGTCAGCAAAGCCCTATCCATGTCAGCTACACCCAACCCCGATCTCCTACACCACCCTCTTTTTTCCCTCTTCTTTGTTAAATTATTTTATTTTGTCGAAGCGTCGTTTGTGCGTTAATGGAATTCATCATTCGTGTTGTAGGTGTCTTAGTTGATAGTTGTTGTATTTCGCGCCCTTATCTCTCTTGCTTTTGTTTTGATATTCTAGTGTGCTAAATCAAATGTGAGTTTATAAATTCACGATCTATATTCTTTATGTAATTAAATTGAAATCTGGTTAGTCGAATTGAATTTAAAATTAATATTGAATTGATATGAATTAAATGGAGATAATTTGAAATCTATGTGTTTGGAATAAATATTTGAACAAATTTATTATAAAAATAAATTTGGAATGGAATTAATATGAACATGGTATAGTTTTCATTGTTGGAACTTAGATATAAAGTTTATATTTATTGAGATCTGAAATGAAATGAATTGAATTGAATTGAATGTTGATTGATATGGATGTAATGTTGAATAGGTGTTATGAATGTAGTGTGATGATTTTAATTTACTATCCCATATCATTCCAATAAATTGATTAAGATGACACCATATTGGCACTGTATTACACCCGATTATCATTGATTATTTATGGAAGTTATGTTGATTTACTGTATTGTTAAATACTATAATTTAAAAACCATTGACATACGGTATTGAAATAAAAGATTAAAAATGTAAATTTTACTATTTTGGCCTTAGAATCTAAATTGAACATTGTTTTGTCCTCATTTGAAATTTTTTCAAAAATGAATGTGTTTAATACTAAAATTTTGATGTGTTATAATATATGATATTTTGATTAGAATAGTCTAAAATTGGGTAGGTAACGTAGATTTTTCAGAATTAATTTTTCAAAATTAATTATTTAATTAAATACGATTAAATAAATGATTTGTCAAAAGTGTCATTTAAACTTGAAATTTTTTCTATAATTCCATTTTTAACAAAAGAAAAATACTTTTTGAAGAAACCTATATCAAATTATGTCATTTAACAATTTATATATTTTATTCTTTGAAAATAAAATTATAGGAATTTTAAAATTTAATAAAAACATTAAAATGACCCAAAATTTTTCCTGTAGCACTTGCATATTATTTGGAGTATATTTAATAAAGGGACTTATATTTAGTGTGATGCGAAGTGTACCACATTTTCCTATTCCCAATGCCATTGCTAAAAATTACCGTAAAATTTACACAATATTTTTCCTAATACCAAACTTTTAAGCTGCTACCATTGACATCATTCTTGAATCTTTTTTGCATGATAAACAAAACACCAACCAACCTCATTTTCCATGGTGATCAACCACCGAACAACAGTAGTTCGGTGGCTGACGGACGGTAAAAACGACTGGTCGACGGTTGTGCGTTGTGCAAAACAAATTTATGCAGTGTTGATTGCAGTATGAAATGACTTTGGTATTAGGAAGCACATAAATTTTATTACATTTATTATATTTTTTAAGGTATTAAGAAGAGGAAAACTTGATGTCCTTCGCAAAACACTATATTTAATTCAACCATTTACTATTTTAATGATTTGTTCTTTGAAATTAAGGAAATTATCAAATTGATTTGGAAAAATATAAGATTTTACTGGAAATTCTAAAAAAATGTTTTAAGAACCCTGAAATTTAAGTTGGAATTTTTTAGTAAATGTTTAGGATTTTTATAATCTATTTAGTGTAAAAACTGATCGACTAATAAAAATATTAAATATTTATGGAAATTCCAGAAACTTAATCTTGTATATTATGAAGTAAAATGGAGAACATTTCATGTTTACAACTTTATGAAATTCCTAACTTATTTTGCTGTAAAAATTAAATTGGACCAAACAACACCCTTTTATAAAATAATAGGTTAGTTGTTAAAGAGACCGGGATGGGATAATAGCATACTCTCTATCATTTACCGGAATAACTTTAATAATCATGTACGCAGAGGATGTTTTCAGAGTGCAAAGGTTGAAATTGGCGAACATTTGCTGAAATGAAATAAGAGAACAATAATAGATGGCTCTGACAATTTTATCAATTTGAAATGACTAACACAGGAGTTATATTTGGCCAATAAGGTTATCTCCTTTAGCAGTCATCTTTCCCTCGTATTACTATATTGATTTTGAACATGATTGGTGCATTTTGATTTTGGATTGATGGACGCGGTCAACTTTTAAGGGTTACGACCAGCCGGAGAGGGAAAAATGGTAGTATCCCACCTTGGGCATTGCCTCACATGCCTTACCGTATGCTTATTCCTAATGTGAGAATGCTACCACTTTGTTTTAGTATTATACCTATACGGGACTCCCTAGCTACTGACGTTACTGATTGTGTTACAAGACTAGCATGGACTACACGCTTAAAAATGTGTTAAAAGGAACCAATGTAAAGCATTATGCTATTTTATACCTTATATTACCGATAGACATTAAATATATTACATATCTTACTACATATAGATAGTTTAACGGATCCATTAGAGATGAAAATCCTGTAACATCTCTTGAGTTATTGTACCCTTATTTCTTGATTTGAATTACTTACATGAGAATGTTAGTCTTGACTCAAGTGTATTGGTTTTCTTTATGCTCGGGTCAGCTTGAGTTGTTTCAGTGTTCAAAGGCATTTGTTTCTCAAAGTTGAAGACAGAGTTATGTAGGCCGCATTTACTAGTATTATTCCACTACATTATTTTGTTGTGTTTGCTAAATGTATAATTCTGATTATATTGTAGAAGGAAATCAAATCTATATTGTAAAACAACTTGATGAACTATTTATGCGATTATTATATTTTGTCATTCCGCTATGAGATTATTTGTATTGATGTCTTCTCTTTTTATGTTCTTAAATAAACTCCATCGATAATCTATCTTTCTAGACTGTTTGAGTTCGACATGTCTGGTTTATTGTTGACTTAAATCATTTGAAAATGGCTGGCCATCGCATCTTAATATAACCTAATCACATTATTCCACTCATGTTAACACAACCCTTTGCATTTAAAATCTAAATGGTTAATTAATTAAGGCTAACTAAAATTGCCCTATTTTCCTTTGATCCATTCAATTAACTTTTTAAAGTGATCCTCACCTAATTAGTCAAATTTTCCTTGTGCAATTTTTGTAGTTAAATCATTTTAATAGTTTAATTAATAAAGTCTCCATAATATTAATAAATTAAATTAAATTAAATTAATTTCTCATATTATGGACCCTCCAAAATTTGGGGTGTTATAGTCTCTCCTCCTTAGAAAAATTTAGTCCTTGAAATTTCGATACGGAAAACAAAATTTACACTAGCACCCTGAATCATCATCATATAAGTGCACAAAACTACAAAGATTACACTAGTACACTATTAATGTAAACCATCAATCATCAAACAAAACGTATTAATGAAGCTACTAATACATAATCATATCACATATGAATACACTAATACCCTACTAGTCTATATAATAGACAAACAAAGCACACTGCAAAATACATGAATGTTAAAAACAAGTCGGGATAGATGTTCCTAATCTTGTCCTCTGCTTCCCAACTACGTACATCCTTATTGTCGCTCCATTGGACACGAAAATGTCTGGTAACTTTGTTCCTCAACTTCTTTGAATTACGACGTACTATTTCCTTCGGACATCTCACTTACATCAAATATGGCTCTATATATAAATTCTCTATCAACGTTGGCCCCACGACTGAATCTGGGTCATGCACTCATTTCCTTAAATGCGATATTTGAAACATGTTATGCACACCTGCCAAACTGTTTGTTAACTCGACTCCATATGCAAGTTTACTGATCCTCTCAATCATTAAAAATAGTCTTATGTATCTAGGTGCCAACTTAGCTTTCCTAAAGCGCATAACTCCTCTCGTCGGAGAAACCTTCATGAATATATGATCCCTTACTGCAAACTCAAGCTCTTTTCTTTGTCTATTGGCATAACTCTTCTGCCTTAATAGTGCTGCCTTTATCCTAGCGCTAATCAACTTCACCTTCTCAGTAGCATCTCTTACCAAATCGGGTCCTAACATGAGCCTATCTCCCATGTCCAACCAACAAATTGGTAGCTTACATGGTCAACCATGCAGTGCCTCAAATAGCGTCATCCTGATTCTTGTCAGGTAATTATAACTGTAGGTAAACTCTACCAGTTGCAAATGTTCTTCCCAAGATCCTCCAAAATCCAAAACATACGCCCTTGGAAAATCCTTAAGTACACAGTTCACCCTCTCAGTCTGACCATTAGTCTATGGGTGGTAAGTCGTGCGTAAGTTCAACTTTGTATCCAATGCACTCTGCAAACTTCTTTAAAACTCACTGGTATACAATAGGTCTCTATCGCTAATGATATGACTTATTATTCCATGCAGTCTCACTACGTTCTTCATATATATTTTCGCCAAGCTGGCTGTCATCCTTGTCGATTTCATGAGGACAAAATGGACACTCTTAGTCAGTCTATCGACTATCACCTAAATGCTATCATTTCTCATCCTCGACCTAGGAAGTCCGCCAATAAAATCCTTAGATACAGAACCCCACTTCCAAATCGGTACTTCCAAAGGTTGAAATAGACCGCTTGGCTTCTTGTGCTCAACTTTCACTTGCTGATAGGTGAAACATCTCTTAATGCATTTACACATATATCTCTTCATCCCTTCCCAAATGAAGAATCTCTTCAAATCATGATACATCTTCGTACCACTGGGATGAATAGTAAACTTCGACTGACGACTTTCTTTCAAAATTTCCTTTTGAAGGACTCCTATATCTAGAACACAAAGTATTCGTTTCTTTCTTAGCCATCCCTTTGAGTCTATCTCAAATCCTTTCAAGTCCTCAACATCTACACCCATCTCCACTTGCCTAATTCTTTTGGCAGTCAATGGATCTTCGCTTTGTCTTGTAGTTATTCTTTCTATAAGTGCTAGATATACCTTCAAACTCCCCCAACACACACGGATCTCTACTCGATCCAGAATTCTTCCTATAATGCACTCCTCAAGAGGCTAATGTTTCTAACATCTTCCATTCATTAATCATAGCCAATACTGCATTCTGATGCTTCTAACTCAAAGCATCTGCAACCTTGTTCCCATATCCTGGCATATATTCTATTCTGAAATAATATGCCACCAAGAACTCTAGCCATGTCTGTTGCCTCGTATTCAACTCCTTTTGAGGGAATAGATACTTAACGAATTTACGATCTATATATAACTCGAACCTTTCTCCCAACAAGTAATGTCTTTAAATCTTTAATGCAAACAACACCGTTGTAAACTCTAAATTATGAGTTGGATATCTAACCCCATATAGTGTCAGCTGCCTTGATGCATAAGCTATTACTTGCCCTCTTCGCATTAACACCGCTTCCAAGCCTTTTCCATAAGTGATAGTTTACACTAATAAGAGTTCATTGATCTTCTTCAACTCCTGAAATGACCCTTCATACTTATCAGTCCGCATGAACTTCTTGTTCTTCCTGGTCAACTTTTTCAAGGGTGCTGTATACGTGAGAATTATTTAACGAATTTACGATAAAAGCTAGTCAATCCCAAGAAACTTCTCATCTCTATGACCATCTCTGGCCTCTTCCAACTGTTAATAGTTTCTATCTTCAATGGACTACAACAAATCTATTCCTTGAAACAACATGCCGAAGAAACTTCATTTTTGTTTCCAAAATTGGCATTTCGAAAATTTCGCCTTCAACTTGTGTTGTTTCAACGTCTCTAACAACAATCTCAGATGGACTTCATGATCTCTTTCATCCTTAGAGTATACCACAATATCATCGATGAAGACAAACACAAATTTATCCAACTGATTGTGAAAGATTTGATCCATAAGATCTACGAAGAATGCATGGGCATTTGTCAGTCTAAAAGGAATCACTAACCATTCATATGAACCGTACTTTGTTTGCAACATGATCAATGGAATACTATCTTCTTCTATCCTCGGTTGATTGAACCATCTTGCTAAATCTAACCGCGAGAATACTCTAGTTCCAGTTGACTGGTTAAATAAGTTGTCTATCTTGGGCAAGGGATAAAGATTCTTGAATGTCAACTCATTCAGTTTCCAGTAATCAATACACATCCGTAAAGTTCCCTTCAACCTCTTTATGAATTCTGTGGATGCTCCCCATATAGGTTTGGAAACTTTTATGCTCACATTCCACCAGTTGCTTCTTTAATTCTTCTATCTCCTTAGGCGACATCCTGCTAGGTGGTCTACTAACAAGTTGCACCCCTGGCATTAAATCTATCCAGAATTTGGTTGCTCTTCTTGGTAGTATCCCATTATAGGTTCAAAAACATCTGCAAATTCTTGGATTACTCATACTCTACTGACATTATCTTCTTGATCATCCATAACACATAATATCAAATCCAAGTTATCCCTCATTATGTCTATGGCTATCATAATTCTCTCTCCACCTCTAGGATTCCATAAGGCAATAATCCTATCCACACAACGAATCCTAGCATCATTTCGCTCCAGCCAATCCATACCCAAAATCTCCCAATACCCTATGAAGTCAAACATATATGTTTCGCAAATAAACAAGTGTCCATACAAGTCAAACTCTAAGTCACTGCACCTCAACCTAAGAGCAACATAACCACTGATTAGATTAATTACATGCAAGGACATATTCAAATAGGCAGTACCTAGTTCTACCCTATCGATCGAATCTCTCGAAAATAGGATCATACACTTTTAACCAATTCAACACTTCCAAGGCCAACTCATTCCCCGCAAACTCCTTTCCTCCACACTCTTGTAATCTTTGTTTATCTTAGAAAAGTATGCTTCTCTCACCACCTCCTGTCTCGGCTTCACATCTCCAGCTAACTATTGCTACATCTTAGAAAAGAATTCACGTCCATTTCTTCTATGGCCGAGGCAGCACTTGAGTGCTGGTTTCAACACAAAATTCTATGTTCTCCTTCCTTCCTTGGTCGTTAGTTTGCACGTTGTTATCTCCTCTACTAGAATTCGCTCACATACTTCCAATGATCAAACGTCAGTTACATATATCTGAAAGAGGCTATGCGATAGGATCGTGTAATATGGAATAATGAAATAGTCTAGGTAGATAAAATAGGTAAATGCAAGGAGACACCAGGATTTTATACTGGTTCGGACCTCTCGTCCTACGTCCAGTCCCTAAGCTTCACTTAGGAATTTCACTAACTAACACTCTCACTTCACCCGGAGGAATAGGTTTACAACTTACCTGAACAACCGAACAGGATTTCTTGCCTCAACTACCGAAGAGGACTTCAACTCAATTACTAAAATACAATATTTGACTTGTTGTGTTCTTGTCAATACTAATGAGTCTAATGTAGTACAATATTCCTATAATCTTATCCTCGAGAGTATGCAATGTGTTTGTGAAGATTTAGGAAATGTGAGTTGCTATGAATCAAAAGAGTATTATAAACAAAAACAGTGATTCAAACAATAGATTGGTGATTTCTTTGAGAATATCTAGAAAATATGAACAAGAGAATAGTAAGATTAAAGCAAGAGAATTCGGTGAATTAAATGATGTTAGAATCATGTATATATACTTGTAGAAGAGATGCATATGTTGTCAAAGATTGCAAACAAGAGATGCTTCCATTTCCATTGATGAATGGTTGCAACTCTTGGGAGGAAGAAGGTGTCTTTTCAGAGAAAATTCGCAGGTTCAAATTCAATCACTGAGCAGAGAATTCAGTCAACTGAAAATATGAAGTAAAATTTTCGAGAGCAAATTCAGTCGACTGAGCAGGGAATTCAGTCGACTGAAACTGTGCATGTGTATAAATTTGTTCCAGTTTCAGTCGACTGGCTGTTCCTGTTCAGTCGACTGAACTCATAAAACATGCATAGTGAAAACTTAATTGAAAAATGAAGTTTATAAAAAAAATTCTAGTGTTCGTGCAAGCTTCTTGAGGATAGATTTTAACAATACATCTAGATTAAGACATATATAAAAACATACTTTAAGTTTGTTTGGTCTTCATCTATCTTCCTTTAGAATTTGCGTATATTTCTTCCTTATTTGTTAAAGCACATTGTCATTGATCAAAATATTCGCGTATCAACATTCTCCCCCTTCTTGATTGATGACAATACCGATTTATTCTAGAGATGTTTTACTTAATTTCTCCCCCTGAATGTATGCACTATCTTTCCTACAAAATAAAGTTAGTACCATAGATTTTCTCCCCCTTTGTCATCGACAAAAAGGAAGAACTAACAGCAGTAATAATTTATCAAAACAATCACTGAAGCATAGAGAATATTTGCATAATCATGGCTTAAGAAAAATAAAAATGTTGTGACAAACAAGCATAAAATGGCTATTTATACAAGCCACTAGAAAGTTAAAAATACACATCAAAACAAAAAATTACCCATCTCTATCCCAGTCATATGAACCTTCTCTTCCTGTTGGTTCACGTATGACGGGTCCTCCTGTTGGTGGTCTATGCGCTCTTCCTCCTTGGCCACAACTAGCTCCACTTGCACTGCTACTTGTATGCTCTTCGGTTGTCATCCATGTAAACGTAGGTGCCGGACGTTTGCCGCGAGATGTTGAAGCAGTAGTGGTGCTTGAGCACGAGATTGCATCCCAAAGCTTGTTGAAGAATCCTTTGATTTTGTCAAGCTTATGATCTACCTTTTTAAGACGAGTGTCAAGAATTTGTTGATTTCTTGACAATATCCCCAAGGATTGGTTGGTAGTGAAGCTTGGGTCAACAAGACGAATTTCATCATCTTGCTCGAGATGTTCTTCGTGGCGAGGTTGAGGAGGTTGTTGTTGTTGTTTTTGATGCCTTGCTTCCCATTCGGCGAGTGACATTATGCGAGGAGGTCGAGATGGGAGTTGCATTAGGCTTATGGTCCGGTGGTTAATTTGATGGACCATTGTATTCTCCGACTCAGATAATGGCGTATCGACATTGAGGAGAAGTCGCATGAGGTACTCTCCAAAGTAGATAGTGCGCATTTTGCCATTATTGAAGGTGAGAAACTCATCAAGAATAAGCTGTACCCAATTGACTTGTATATTACCAAATATAGCATGTAGAGCTCGATAGTTATTTGGGTAGACAATTTTGTATGAGCCCGTGCGAGGAGTAATTGTTCTCATTAGGGCTTTATGGAGGATTCTTGCCATAGGTCGAAGAGATGTGGACTTAAAATCCCTAAAGTTGATATTATCATCCATAAATTGATGGTTTATGTTGTCGCGAATGTGTGGATTGAATTCTATCTCCTCTAGCTTTCTCCCGACATTTGGAGACTCTAAAATGTGTGCTATTCTATCCAAGGAAAACCAAACTTTCTTTCCACATACCATACTCCAAATACTATTGTTTGGATTTCTTGGAGTTTGGTGTCCAAGATTAAGATTAGCATAAAATAATTTGACCATTACATGATTGATTGCATGGTCATTTCTTTTCAAATCTAAAAGAGAAGTTAAGCCTGCTAGATCTGTTAACGCTTGGATGTTGTAGGTTTGAAAGCTTTGAAAATCAACGAAAGAATGCTCGAAAATTCGGGAATTCTTCATCTTATTCCATCTAGTGATAGAGGTTCCATTGTAAAGCCATTGTGCTATTTGAGCATCAATTGGCTCGGAGGATGAAGAAGATGAAGCTCTTGATCTTTTTGGTGCCATAACCAAGGATCATTATCTTTGGCAAGTAAACATATACTTAAATTATGATTAATATTCATATTTAAAACATAAATATTTCTATCTCTGTTTCCTTCAAAAACAAGATTTTGGTTTTGATCAAAAATACTACATTTATTATTCGAGAAAGTTATTTTAAAACCTTTGTCACATAGTTGACTTATGCTAAGTAGATTATGTTTTAAATTTTCAACTAATGAAACATTTGTTATAAAAGGTAAATTTAATGTAACGTAATTGTTCACATCTCCTTTGCCAATGATATAGCCTTTTGAATTGTCTCCAAAGGTAACCGAGCCACCATCAAAGTATGTGATGTTTGTAAGCATATCTTTGTCTCCGGTCATGTGTTTTGAACAACCACTGTCTAATATCCATTTCTTCTTTTTGAGTGGGACCTGAAAATAAATATGAAATTATTGGTACCCACCTTTTAATAGGGTCCTAAAAAGTTAGAGTTTAGGAAACCAAACCCAATTTGGTTTAGTATCCTTTTTATAAATATAGTTTTCATTATGATGAACATTATTCATAAATGTTTTAATATATTTATTTCTTATTAATACATTGTTAGTTTTTGGTACCCAAATTTTAACTACCTTGTTTTCTACTTTTGTTTTAATAGGTTTCTTTAGCAATATTTGTTGTTTTGAATCCATATTCCTCTTAAAATTTGTATTTTTCTTTTAGGAATTTTTGACTCCTTTTTATATCCTAATCCATGTTTACTTGAAGAGGATTGAGAATTTCCTAAAATCTTAGATAAATTTTCTCTTCCTTTGTTAAAGTTAGAAACATTTTTAGTGATGTTATCTAATCTAGCTTGAAGACTATTATTTTCTAACTCAACTTGTCTAATCTTAGTTTTTAACTCATGATTTTCAGAAACAATTATATCATTCTTTGTTTTTTGAGCTTCAATTTCTTGACTTAAAAGTGATAATTGACTTTCCGAATTTGAATGAGATTCTTGAACCTTTTCAAGTTCTTCTTCTAAGATTTTCTTTTCATCTTTTAACATATCCCTTTCAAATTCAGTTTTGTTTTGATTTTCACGGGTTTCTTTGAGTTTCTTTTTAAGAGTTTTTATTGTGCTTAAAAGTTCAGTGTTTACTTCAATTAAATCGTCGAAAGTTAAATTATTTACCTCGGATTCTTGAGCCATGAACCATACATTTTCCAGTTCATTGTCGCTATCACTATCATTTTTGGATGAAGATGAATCTGAGTAGTCCCATGTTACAGAAAATGCCTTCTTTTTGAATTTATCCTTCTTGTTTTTGTTGTTGAAGTTTTTCTGATTTTCCTTCATTTGTTCTTGACAATCTTTTTGCATGTTTCCTTTCTTGTGACAATTGAAGCATTCTATATTTGAGGATGAAGGTTTGTTCAAGAAATTCCTTTTGAATCCGTTTTTGTTTCCTTTTCTATACTTTAAGAATTTCTTGAAATTTTTGGCTATAAATGCTAGATCCTCATCTTCAGACTCTGATTCTTCCTTTTCCGCATGAAAATCAACATTCTTTCTTTCTTGAGCTTGATCCTTTTTAGCTTGCATATTTACTTCATATGACATAAGATTTCCAATCAATTCTTCTGGTTTCATTGTAGATAGATCATTTGCTTCCTCGATTGCTAGTACTTTTCTCTCCCATTCATCAGTGAGTGAATTTAGAACTTTAGACACAATGTAAAAGTCCGTGTATCTTTCTCCTAGTCCGATTAGAGCATGATGAATGTCTTGAAATCTTGAGTACATGTCATTGATGGATTCATTTTGTCGCATTCTAAAATTTTGGAATTGATTCTTCAGCATGGATATCTTTGTTTGTTTAACCTTATTTGTGCCTTCATGTATGACTTTAAGTGTTTCCCAGATCTGATATGTAGTAGTACATATGCTAACACGGTTGAATTCATTTCTATCCAGGGCGCAAAATAGCATATTCATAGCTTTGGCATTTGCACTAGCTTCATTCTTTTGAATTTGTGTCCATGTAGGATAATCGGTTGCGGGTACAACGAACTCTGCTTGAGTAGCATTCCAGGCTTCGAAACTTGTTGCTTGCATATAAATCCTCATCCTTGTAGCCCAATAGTTATAGTTTAGTCCATTGAATGGAGGAGGTCTTTGGGTAGATTGTCCTTCCGCAAATGCAGAACTATAGGCAGATGTTGTGCTTGTACTTGCGTTATTTTTCATATTATCAATATGTCCAATAACGGTGTTATGGTTATAAGACGGCCTTGCTCCGATACCAATTGAAAGAGGCTATGCGATAGGATCGTGTAATATGGAATAATGAAATAGTCTAGGTAGATAAAATAGGTAAATGCAAGGAGACACCAGGATTTTATACTGGTTCAGACCTCTCGTCCTACGTCCAGTCCCTAAGCTTCACTTAGGAATTTCACTAACTAACACTCTCACTTCACCTGGAGGAATAGGTTTACAACTTACCTGAACAACCGAAGGGGATTTCTTGCCTCAACTACCAAAGAGGACTTCAACTCAATTACTAAAATACAATATTTGACTTGTTGTGTTCTTGTCAACACTAATGAGTCTAATGTAGTACAATATTCCTATAATCTTATCCTCGAGAGTATGCAATGTGTTTGTGAGGATTTAGGAAATATGAGTTGCTATGAATCAAAAGAATGTTATAAACAAAAATAGTGATTCAAGAAATAGATTGGTGATTGCTTTGAGAATATCTAGAAAATATGACCAAGAGAATAGTAAGATTAAAGCAAGAGAATTCGATGAATTAAATGATGTTAGAATCATGTATATATACTTGTAGAAGAGATGCATATGTTGTCAAAAGGTGCAAACAAGAGATGCTTCCATTTCCATTGATGAATGGTTGCAACTCTTGGGAGAAAGAAGGTGTATTTTCAGAGAAAATTCGCAGGTTCAAATTCAGTCGACTGAGCAGGGAATTCAGTCAACTAAAAATATGAAGTAAAATTTTCAGGAGCAAACCCAGTCGACTGAGCAGGGAATTCGGTCGACTGAAACTGTGCATGTGTATAAATTTGTTCCAGTTTCAGTCGACCGGATGTTCCTGTTCAGTCGACTGAACCCTTAAAACATGCATAGTGAAAACTTAATTGAAAAGTGAAGTTTATAAAAAAAATCTAGTGTTCATGCAAGCTTCTTGAGGATAGATTTTAACAATACATCTAGATTAAGACATATATAAAAACATACTTTAAGTTTGTTTGGTCTTCATCTATCTTCCTTCAGAATTTGCATATATTTCTTCCTTGTTTGTTAAAGCACATTGTCATTGATCAAAATCTTCACGTATCAACATTCTCCCCCTTTTTGATCGATGACAATACTGATTTATTCTAGATACGTTTTACTTAATTTCTCCCCCTGAATGTATGCACTATCTTTCCTACAAAACAAAGTTAGTACCATAGATTTTCTTCCCCTTTGTCATCGACAAAAAGGAAGAACTAACAGCAGTAATAATTTATCAAAACAATCACTGAAGCATAGAGAATATTTGCATAATCATGGCTTAAGAAAAATAAAAATGTTGTGACAAACAAGCATAAAATGGCTATTTATACAAGCCACTAGAAAGTTAAAAATACACATCAAAACAAAAAATTACTCATCTCTATCCCAGTCATATGAACCTTCTCTTCCTGTTGTTCACGTATGACGGGTCCTCCTGTTGGTGGTCTATGCGCTCTTCCTCCTTGGCCACAACTAGCTCCACTTGCACAGCTACTTGTATGCTCTTCGGATGTCGTCCATGTAAACGTAGATGTCGGACGTTTGCCGCGAGATGTTGAAGCAGTAGTGGTGCTTGAGCACGAGATTGCATCCCAAAGCTTGTTGAAGAATCCTTTGATTTTGTCAAGCTTATGATCTACCTTTTTAAGATGAGTGTCAAGAATTTGTTGATTTCTTGACAATATCCCCAAGGATTGGTTGGTAGTGAAGCTTGGGTCAACAAGATGAATTTCATCATCTTGCTCGGGATGTTCTTCATGGCGAGGTTGAGGAGGTTGTTGTTGTTGTTGTTGATGCCTTGCTTCCCATTCGGCGAGTGATATTATGCGAGGAGGTCGAGATGGGAGTTGCATTAGGCTTATGGTCCGGTGGTTAATTTGATGGACCATTGTATTCTCCGACTCAGGTAATGGCGTATCGACATTGAGGAGAAGTCGCATGAGGTACTCTCCAAAGTAGATAGTGCGCATTTTGCCATTATTGAAGGTGAGAAACTCATCAAGAATAATCTGTACCCAATTGACTTGTATATTGCCAAAAATAGCATATAGAGCTCGATAGTTATTTGGGTAGACAATTTCGTATGAGCCCGTGCGAGGAGTAATTGTTCTCATTAGGGCTTTATGGAGGATTCTTGCCATAGGTCGAAGAGAGGTGGACTTAAAATCCCTGAAGTTGATATTATCATCCATAAATTGATGGTTTATGTTGTCGCGAATGTGTGGATTGAATTCTATCTCCTCTATCTTTCTCCCGACATTTGGAGACTCTAAAATGTGTGCTATTCTATCCAAGGAAAACCAAACTTTCTTTCCACATACCATACTCCAAACACTATTGTTTGGATTTCTTGGAGTTTGGTGTCCAAGATTAAGATTAGCATAAAATAATTTGACCATTACATGATTAATTGCATGGTCATTTCTTTTCAAATCTAAAAGAGAAGTTGAACCTGCTGGATCCGTTAACACTTGGATGTTGTAGGTTTGAAAGCTTTGGAAATCAACGAAAGAATGCTCGAAAATTCGGGAATTCTTCATCTTATTCCATCTAGTGACAGCAGTTCCATCGTAAAGCCATTGTGTTATTTGAGCATCAATTGGCTCGGAGGATGAAGAAGATGAAGCTCTTGATCTTTTTGTTGCCATAACAAAGGATCATTATCTTTGGCAAGTAAACATATACTTGAATTATGATTAATATTCATATTTAAAACATAAATATTTCTATCTCTATTTCCTTCAAAAACAAGATTTTGGTTTTGATCAAAAATACTACATTTATTATTCGAGAAAGTTATTTTAAAACCTTTGTCACACAGTTGACTTATGCTAAGTAGATTATGTTTTAAATTTTCAACTAATGAAACATTTGTTATAAAAGGTAAATTTGATGTACCGTAATTGTTCACATCTCCTTTGCCAATGATATAGCCTTTTGAATTGTCTCCGAAGGTAACCGAGCCACCATCAAAGTATGTGATGTTTGTAAGCATATATTTGTCTCCGGTCATGTGTTTTGAACAACCACTGTCTAATATCCATTTCTTCTTTTTGAGTGAGACCTGAAAATAAATATGAAATTATTGGTCCCCGCCTTTTAATAGGGTCCTAAAAAGTTAGAGTTTAGGAAACCAAACCCAATTTGGTTTAGTATCCTTTTTATAAATATAGTTTTCATTATGATGAACATTATCCATAAATGTTTTAATATATTTATTTCTTATTAATACATTGTTAGTTTTTGGTACCCAAATTTTAACTACCTTGTTTTCTACTTTTGTTTTAATAGGTTTCTTTAGCAATATTTGTTGTTTTGAATCCATATTCCTCTTAAAATTTGTATTTTTCTTTTTAGGATTTTTTGTCTCCATTTTATATCCTAATCCATGTTTACTTGAAGAGGATTGAGAATTTTCTAAAATCTTAGATAAATTTTCTCTTCCTTTGTTAAAGTTAGAAACATTTTTAGTGATGTTATCTAATCTAGCTTGAAGACTATTATTTTCTAACTCAACTTGTCTAATCTTAGTTTTTAACTCATGATTTTCAGAAACAATTATATCATTCTTTGTTTTTTGAGTTTCAATTTCTTAACTTAAAAGTGATAATTGAGTTTTCGAATTTGAATGAGATTCTTGAACCTTTTCAAGTTCTTCTTCTAAGATTTTCTTTTCATCTTTTAACATATCCCTTTCAAATTCAGCTTTGTTTTGATTTTCATGAGTTTCTTTGAGTTTCTTTTTAAGAGTTTTTATTGTGCTTAAAAGTTCAGGGTTTACTTCAATTAAATCGTCGAAAGTTAAATTATTTACCTCGGATTCTTGAGCCATGAAGCATACGTTTGCCAGTTCATTGTCGCTATCACTATTATTTTCGGAAGAAGATGAATCTGAATCGTCCCATGTTACAGAAAATGCCTTCTTTTTGAATTTATCCTTCTTGTTTTTGTTGTTGAAGTTTTTCTGATTTTCCTTCATTTGTTCTTGACAATCTTTTTGCATGTGTCCTTTCTTGTGACAATTGAAGCATTCTATATTTGAGGATGAAGCTTTGTTCAAGAAATTCCTTTTGAATCCGTTTTTGTTTCCTTTTCTATACTTTAAGAATTTCTTGAAATTTTTGGCTATAAATGCTAGATCCTCATCTTCAGACTCTGATTCTTCCTTTTCTGCATGAAAAGCAACGTTCTTTCTTTCTTGAGCTTGATCCTTTTTAGCTTGCATATTTACTTCATATGACATAATATTTCCAATCAATTCTTCTGGTTTCATTGTAGATAGATCATTTGCTTCCTCGATTGCTAGTACTTTTCTCTCCCATTCATCAGTGAGTGAATTTAGAACTTTAGACACAATGTCAAAGTCCGTATATCTTTCTCCTAGTCCGATTAGAGCATGATGAATGTCTTGAAATCTTGAGTACATGTCATTGATGGATTCATTTTGTCGCATTCTAAAATTTTGGAATTGATTCTTCAGCATGGATATCTTGTTTGTTTAACCTTTTTTGTGCCTTCATGTATGACTTTAAGTGTTTCCCATATCTGATATGCAGTAGTACATATGCTAACACGGTTGAATTCATTTCTATCCAGGGCGCAAAATAGCATATTCATAGCTTTGGCATTTGCACTAGCTTCATTCTTTTGAATTTGTGTCCATGTAGGATAATCGGTTGCGGGTACAACGAACTCTGCTTGAGTAGCATTCCAGGCTTCGAAACTTGTTGCTTGCATATAAATCCTCATCCTTATAGCCCAATAGTTATAGTTTAGTCCATTGAATGGAGGAGGTCTTTGGGTAGATTGTCCTTCCGCAAATGTAGAACTATAGGCAGATGTTGTGCTTGTACTTGCGTTATTTTCATATTATCAATATGTCTAATAACGGTGTTATGGTTATAAGACGGCCTTGCTCTGATACCAATTGAAAGAGGCTATGCGATAGGATCGTGTAATATGGAATAATGAAATAGTCTAGGTAGATAAAATAGGTAAATGCAAGGAGACACCAGGATTTTATACTGGTTCGGACCTCTCGTCCTACGTCCAGTCCCTAAGCTTCACTTAGGAATTTCACTAACTAACACTCTCACTTCACTCGGAGGAATAGGTTTACAACTTACCTGAACAACCGAACGGGATTTCTTGCCTCAACTACCGAAGAGGACTTCAACTCAATTACTAAAATACAATATTTGACTTGTTGTGTTCTTGTCAACACTAATGAGTCTAATGTAGTACAATATTCCTATAATCTTATCCTCGAGAGTATGCAATGTGTTTGTGAAGATTTAGGAAATGTGAGTTGCTATGAATCAAAAGAATGTTATAAACAAAAACAGTGATTCAAGCAATAGATTGGTGATTGCTTTGAGAATATCTTGAAAATATGAACAAGAGAATAGTAAGATTAAAGCAAGAGAATTCGGTGAATTAAATGATGTTAGAATCATGTATATATACTTGTAGAAGAGATTCATATGTTGTCAAAGGTTGCAAACAACAGATGCTTCCATTTCCATTGATGAATGGTTGCAACTCTTGGGAGGAAGAAGGTGTCTTTTCAGAGAAAATTCGCAGGTTCAAATTCAGACGACTGAGCAGGGAATCCGGTCAACTGAAAATATGAAGTAAAATTTTCGGAAGCAAATTCAATCGACTGAGCAGGGAATTCGGTTGACTGAAACTGTGCATGTGTATAAATTTGTTCCAGTTTCAGTCGACTGGTTGTTCCTGTTCAGTCGACTGAACTCATAAAACATGCATAGTGAAAACTTAATTGAAAAATGAAGTTTATAAAAAAAATTCTAGTGTTCGTGCAAGCTTCTTGAGGATAGATTTTAACAATACATTTGGATTAAGACATATATAAAAACATACTTTAAGTTTGTTTGGTCTTCATCTATCTTCCTTTAGCATTTGCATATATTTCTTCCTTGTTTGTTAAAGCACATTGTCATTGATCAAAATCTTCGCGTATCAACAATGTCCATTACAGCTTTCTAGTTTAAGCAAGGGTTGGTAAGAAACAGAAGTAAAGAGACCAAGATCAAAGGTAGAGGGGTAGATATATCATACTATATATCTATATCGAAATACAACTACATTATATATAGAGCGTATGCCCTTCCCCAAGGTGTTCGTTTTCTAGTTATCTAACTTATACTTACCTCTTTTGTACTTAGGAGTTTTCCTAACCTAAGCTCTGATACCAAATCGTAACATCCCTCACTACAAGACTCAAAAATGGATGCCAATTGTACTGCAGTTATTATCGAAATCATTTTCCAATGACAAAATGAGTTCAACATTTTTCTTTTCACAACATAAGTAAACAGAGCATCTAAATATATTTTTCACTGTACCAATTTGGTTTACATAATTCATTACAACAACTTTAACCCAAATTTGTCCCACGTAGGCATAATATAATAAGAAAATCAGAGTAATGTATGTCCGACATATGAAGATGCCAATGGCACACCTAACCAGTTATAAATCCTGATATTACATAAGAAATTCCAAAATACTTTTACCTAATAGCAAGCCTCCTTCTTTGTCCTTTAAATGATACATGTCTAGTCCATAAATTCGGCCTACACGAATGAGTACCCATGAGTTCATGGGAAATAATAAAAACATGGGTTAGTCAGTAAGTCCAGTATGAATTATACATTTACCCTAATCATCTACAGTGAGACAACATCGCTAGTTTAGGACGGTTTTCCACTCATTTCATTATCACAGCATAATATCCGTCAGTATATATAACAGCGACAATATATATATATATATATATATATATATATATATATATGTATGTATGTATGTATGTATGTATGTATGTATGTGTGTGTGTGTGTCATAGAAAGTAATCATGGCATAAATTTAATTGCTATGTGTAACCTACACTTGTCATCCAATTGTGAACCATGCCATACATATATATCAATTCAAGGCAAGTATACCTGTACTTATCATCCAAATATAAACCAAGTCATATAGTCATTCATTGTTTTTTCATTTATCACCTACCTCTTATTTTAGGCATTTTTCATTAAGTTATCTTAACTTATTTTAGTGATCACATCCTTGGGCCTTCCTGTCACCATTTGATCTTTTATTTGAACAACGTCACCCACTGAAAATATCTATTCATTTCCCCATAAGAGCAACCCTGATTAGAGTCACCCTAACTCTCCTAAGAAGCTAAATGCAAGCACCCTGAATAAATTATAGTAAGTGTCATTACTAAGTGTGAATAACCTTTTTAGTCCCTGAACTGTTATCATTCAAGTTGTCGAATTAATTTATAACATCACCCTAATGTTTGGCACCCTTCTAGTTATTTTTAATTATATACCACCCTAATGTTTTGGCACTCTACTTTAACTCCTCTATAAAGGTTAAAATATTCTTAGGTTGAACTCTATCGAGGCATCCTAACATATACCATTGGATTTAGACTGATAGTTAGGACACTGCCATCTGATAAATCTATGAGTCGGTGTATGTCAACGATCATGGTTCGGTTGTTTTCTTTCATTCATTAATTGTCTACCCTATAGATTCGTTAGATAATTTTTTATCCTTTGTTTAAATGATCCCTATTATTTATTAACTTCTCTAATCTTATTTCATTTCAAAAATAGGTTAACACAATTTTAACTTATAAAATCCTTCCTTAATGTCATCCCTATGAAATAGTTCAATAACTCTTAGAAACTATCTTCCAAAATGCCTTAAGTTTCTGTATCTTACTTTGAAAATATATCTATCTAAGCTATTACAAATTACATTTAATCTTTGTATATTGACTATCCTATGGCCATCGTGTTTAATTAAAGATATTATTAACGGTCACATGCAAGTCCCAAGCTAACCTACACTACCACCGTGTTTAATTTCCTACCTTGTCATTGCATTCAATTTCAATAGATTTATGGTGAGATATTATTTTTATTTGTTTTTCCATATCCAATTTGAGACCATATTGTGTTGTTACCTTGCTATGGCGTACAACTCAATTTATTATCCTGGTGTATAAATAATTTTTCCCGTATTTGTGATAATGAATACCTTACCATTTATTTTCTTCTTTAAGCTTACTTCATTTCAAAAATAGGTAAACTCAATTTTAACTTATAAAATTCTTCCTTAATGTCATCCATATGAAATAGTTCAATAACACTAGGAAACTATCTTCCAAAGTGCCATAAGTATCTACATTTTAATTGAAAAATATAGCTTCCCAAGCCATTACAAATTGTATTTAGTTGTTGTATATTGGCTATCCCATAGCTATCGTGTGTAACTAAAGATATTATTAACGGTCCCATGCAAACCCCAGATTAAACCACACTACCATCGTCTTTAATTCCCTACCTGATCGTTGCATTCAATTTCAAAAGAGGAGTTATGGTGAGATATTATTTTATTTTTCCCATCCATTTCCAATTTAACACCATCGTGTATTGTTACCTTTGGAAGGTCCTATTGCATACGACTCAACTTATTGCCCTCATGTATAAATAATTTTGTCTATATTTTTGTTCATGAATACTATCATTTATTAGATTCCCTAAGCTTACTTTATTTCAAAAATATGTTAACATAATTTTAACCTATAAAATCCTCTGTTATGTCATCCCTATGAAATAGTTCAATAACACTTGGAAACTATCTTCCAAAGTGCCTTAAATACCCATATTTTAATTGAAAATTATAGCTTCTCAAGCCATTACAAATTACATTTAATTATTGTATATTGACTATCTCATAGCCATCGTATTTAATTAAAGATATTATTAATGGTCATGTGCAAATTCCAAGCTAACCCACACTACCATCATGTTTAATTTCCTACCGGGTCATTGCATTCAATTTCAACAGAGTTATGGTGAGCTATTATTTTGTTTATCCATTCCCAATTTGAGACCATCGTGTGCTGTTTCCCTTGGATGGATCCATTGCATACAACTCAATTTATTGCCCTCGTGTATAAATAATTTTGCCTGTATTTTTGTTCATGTCTTCTTTCTATTACCCGTTTTCATCTATTTCTAGTTTTGTCTTGGCGAATTAACGTGTGTTGTCCTCATTAAGCTATCATGGTTCATTCTATGCCTTCGTTATCAATAAATTTTGCTTCCTTTGTGTACTAATTAATTAACAAAGCCCCACTTGCATGAAGCCAACATATATTTATTTATTTTGTTCAAAAATATATTTGTTTACTTAAGCTTTCGTGAACTTTAGATATAGGTGCTTGCTTAATTCATTTATCCAGGTAAGCTATCACTATACAACATTCCATTGTGTACCTTAAATACAATTTTTTTTCGAGTTATACAAATATATATTTCATATATATATATATATATATATATATATTGTAATCCAACCTTTTAGCAAGGCCGTGATACCAAAAGATTAACTGGAAACCAAAGACGGTTCATCCCAAAGATCGGTTGTACACAGGTACACTATGGATATCGATGAATTTTGTCCAAGACGGGATTGACCTACAATTGATAAGACATGACAAGCAAAGCTATGAAAGCCAACGTTCCAAATTTTGAGTCAATCCGAGTTCGTATGCTCAAGATATGATCGATACAAGTCAAGGAAACCAACTCGTTCGTATCCATCATTTCGTATCGATCAGGCCATAATCCATCTCTTTGCATCGGTCAATTTTGTATCCATCACTTACCCATCTATTCGTGCCCATCACCATGCAGCTGTCCTGTTCGTATCCATCGAAGACTATCCTGTTCATATCCATCGAAGACTGTCCTCTTCGTATCCATCGAAAACTGTCCTCTTCGTATCCATCGAAGACGGTCTACTCCATCAACGAAAGCGCAAGTGTCTAGCGATTAAGTCAATACAACCGATCGGTACGAATAGAAAAACGCAACCAATCGATGCGAACAAGGCGGCACAACCGATCGATATGAACTGAATGGTTAAGATCGATTTGCCTATAAATAACACCCTAAAGCCAGAAGAGGTCTCCCGAGATCTGAGCAAGATATTTGCATCCTACGCCAATAACTAGCACCCTAAAGCCTATAGAAAAGGAACGTTTTCGATTCTTTGACATCTAGACTCTACCGAATCCATTTTTGCACTCCAAGGCTACTATTATACTCAAAATTAATCATTGTAATCCATTGTAATCGATTGTTACCAGCAAGAAAACATCAATAAAGTGGTCAACTTCAAAGTGGGCGTAGGTCGGATTGTCGAACCAGTATGAACTCTGTGTTCTTTACTGCTTTCTTCTTAATTTTTTGAATGTTCTTCATTTTTATTCTCTACAAATTTGTTATATGTGATATGTGATTGTGAACTGGTACTTTCATCGGCAATTGGGTGTTTGTGATCAATTTTGGCGCAAAGACTTCTGTGCTTTCACTAAGAAGGCTAAACTCAGGGATTCTAAAGCTTGGAGCTCGGATTTGGAAAACTAGAGGATCAGATCTAGAAGCAATCATGGCCAAGCAATCAACGAGAAGACAAAGAACCGAAATGAGTCAGCATGAAGGGAGTCGGGAGGTTTCCTAAGGGGAAAACCAAGCCTTAGTCTTCATTACCAACGATGAGATGGAGACGATGTTGAAAAGACAAGAGGAGATGATACAGAATTTGTTCCGACAGGTTGGGCAGCTTGGAGAACAAAATCAAGGGAATGCAACCACAAGAGATGTTGGAGATAGGGATAGGGAGCCCATAGCAACCAGAATTTAGAATGTAGCGGGAGCATCAGGAGCAGCTCCAGAGTTGGGGGCATTCCCATGGAGTATGTTGATCCATCCTCAAGCAGGATACCAGACATAACTATTTGACACGGCGTTGATAGAGAAGTGGATGCTCGTCCAGGAGAATAGACTTCAGGATTCCCTCGTGAACTCGGGGGGCAGGTCAGAGGCAACGGACAAGGAACACTACTTGGCAACATCGATAGACTGGCGAAGATGGTCAGGCGAGCCATGAGAGGTGGACTAGTGAATAGAGATATGGAAGACGTGAACAGGAGCCCTTTCGCTCCCCCAATTAAACAAGCTAGGAATTTAACAGAATTTAAGCTACCAACACTAGAGACGTACGATGGGAGGACGGATCCTGCAGTTCATCTAACATGACATATGAGACATATGGAAGTACTAGGGGCATCGTAGAGGTCATGGCCCAGTGCTTCCCATTGTATTTGACAGACATTGCAGCGCTATGGTTCAAAAAATTAGAGAGCGGCTCCATTGGAACATGGACCCATTTGACTGAAAAGTTTATGAGGCAATTCAGAGTTTTCCTGACCCAAGAATGTGATGAGTTTGGCAACATTAAAGCAAAGAACCGGGAATCTTTAAGGAGCTTTCTGATGCGATTCAATGCAGCGGTAGCATCGGTGGATCGACCAGGTCCATCCATGGTTTTGGTGGCAATTGTATCTGGCATAGCTGATGGCACGAAGTTCAAGAATTCATTGACAAGAGATCACCCTATGGATCTAGGAGAATTTTATCATGAGGCTGAAGGATTTTTATGATTAGAGGATGCAAATGCTGAAAGAGAGGAAGGAGAAGGACTCGATGTTTATGCAGTCAAGGGAATAAATCCTCCTGAAAAAGATTCAGGAACTGATAAAGGGAAACGGAAGGCCAAGGACAACTGTGAAGGACCAACGCGACCACGAAAGGAACCGAGATTTACCTCTTATATGAAGTTGAATGAGACTTTGGAGTGAATCTACCAGGATACCACTGGGCACATTCCTTATCGAAAGCTAATGAGAAGGGATCCGACCAGCAATGAAAGAAGATCCGACAAGAATTGCTTATTCCACAAGCTGGATGGTCATAGCATGAACGATTGCAGGCACTTGAAGGATGAGGTTGTGGGGAATATCTAGAATGATCTGCTATCGCAGTATGTGAGCAGGGGAGCAAGAACGGTGAAACGAGAGCGCCCACCACCTGCATCAACTGGGAATGGCTCGGGATCGGGGAGTCAGCTTGTCATCAACCGATTGAAATAATGACGAATAAGCGGCAAACTCCAGACCAACGTGATTAAGTCATTCACACATGTACAGGACTGCAAACGATCGATACACATGCTTTGATACGAGTGCTAATCGCATCGGTGTAGGCGTTGGCACTTTGACGTCTCTATGTTGCTTTTTGTTTTCTATTTCTCATGTTTGGACTTGGTTTTGTTGGACATTTTTGTTGAAACACTCATTTTGAATGTAAATCTGCTATTTGTGATTCCATAACGGCTAAGCCACTTACACATGTACGGGATCACGAATGGTCCTCAGGCATGCTCTGAGATGGTGATAAACCGCCATAACAAACACTTCAGAAACTCACTTGAACGTGAAATATGACATTAATGATACTAACCCCCTACCCCCAAGCACGTGCAATTCGCCTCAAACGGCACCCGTCCGCGAATAGTCATAATTCGCCTCGAGCGGCACCCGACTGCGAATGGCCAAAATTCGCCTCGAACGGCGCCCGACCGTGAACGGTCACAATTCACCTCGAACGACACCCGATCATGAATGGTCACAACTTGCCTCGAATGGAACCCGATCATGAACGATCACAAATTGCATCGAATGGCACCCCGACCGCGAACGGTAACCATTCGCTACGAATGGCATCTGAGCTCAAGCGGTCACATACCACCTCAAATGACATACAATCTCAAACGATCGTCATTCAAATTCAGGTAAGACTATCAATCTCTTTTACAGGTCATCAACGGGATATGAACATCCAGTTTATGGTATTATAAAACACACCTTCTACGACAAGACACGTTTTTGGGAGCAAGTGTCATCCCGCCTTTTAGCAAGGCCGTGATACCAAAAGATTAACTGGAAACCAAAGACGGTTCATCCCGAAGATCGGTCTACGCAGGTTCAATATGGATATCGATGAATTTTTTCTGAGGTCGGATTGAGCTACAATTAACAAGACATGACAAGCAAAGCTATAAAAGCCAACATTCCAAATTTCGAGTCAATCCGAGTTCGTATGCTCAAGATATGATCGATACAAGTCAAGAAAACCAACTCGTTCGTACCATCATTTCGTATCCATCAGGCCAAATCCATCTCTTCGCATCGGTCGATTTCGTATCCATCACATACCTATCTATTCATGTCCATCACCATGTAGCTGTCCTGTTCGTATCCATCGAAGACTGTCCTGTTCGTATCCATCGAAGACTGTCCTGTTCGTATCCTTCGAAGACTGTCTTGTTCGTATCCCATGAAGTCAGTCTACTCCATCAACGAAAATGTGAGTGTCTAGTTCGTATCATTAAGCCAATGCAATCGATCAGTACGAACAAAACAACGCAACCAATTGATGCGAACAAGGCGGCATAACCGATCGATACGAACAGAACGGTTAAGATCGATACAAACAAGGCGAAAACCTTGGAATGACTCCGCCAATTCGGCATCGAAAGTGGATCGATCCAAGAATTCAGCGCCACATCAACATGCGGACACTGCTCGAATCGTTGCGAACAGAGCGATGTGAAAGGATCGATACGAACCAAACAGCCTACCGAAAACCCAAACTTGCATCAATCGTAGCTCACAATCTACAAGTCCAAATGCTATGAAATTTTCACAGGAGCTTACGTACGACCTAAGGAATGTTCATGCCAAATTTTGACTCGATTGGATCAAATGTTGATCGATATGAAATAGGTTCGTATCGACAACGGATCGAGTGTAAATCACATGGGATCGATCGCGTGGGTCCACACATGTGTCAGAAGAGGTCTCTCAAGATCTGAGCGAGATATTGGCATCCTATGCCTATAAATAGCACCCCAAAGCCTGCAAAAAAGGGACTTTTTCCGATTCTTCAACGTAATCCGTTTTTGCACTTCAAGGCTTCTGTTGTACACGAAATTCATCACTGTAATCCGCTGTAATCGATTGTAACCAGCAAGAAAACATCAATAAAGCGATCAACTTCAAAGTGGACGTAGGCCGGATTGCCTAACCACTATAAATTTTGTGTTCTTTACTGCTTTCTTCTTAATTTTCTGAGTTTTATTCATTTTTTTCTCTCTACATATTTGTTATATGTGATCTGTGATTGTGAACTAGTGCTTTCATCGATAATTGGATGTTTGTGATCAATTTTAGTGCAAACATATATATATATATATATATATATTACATTATGTTTCGTGCTAGCGTATGTACATTTCACATGTATTAATAAGTTAGCATGCATGCAATTTAATTCGTGAACTAGCCTTCATGTAATATATATGGTTGTCATTTGGTTTTATGAGTTATGAGTTGTGGGCTGCGTTGTGCCTATATTTCATTTTGTCCTCATGTAAAATAATGCATGCCTTCATGCTTAAATTTGCATCCACTAGTATACATTGGCTTGTGTGTGTGTAAATAGGCTTTAGTACATATTAATATGTTTGCTTCCCCATATTTCATTTTTCCTTCGCGTTCAATTTATTCTTGGGCTTTCGTGAATTACGCAAACACACACATGCCTTCGTGTCATAACAATCATCGTGTACACTATTTATTTGCATGTAGAGTCGTCGTGAAATATATACATGTTTAGCCTTCGTGTGTTTATTATGTGCTGCCACCTTTCAATTAGTCATCGCATATTGTTTTCTAGGCTAGGGTCTTCGCCTGCTTTTTCTTATTTTACTTTCCTTTTTAGTAGAACCCAGTGCATGAAACTCCCGCACGGTAGTGGGATCTGGGTAGGTCGATAATATATGCAGCCTTTCCCTCGCATCGCGAAGAGGCTGTTTTCTTTTTAAGTTTTATAAAATTTGTTCATATTAAGCCATTGCAAGTTATCAAAGCCATCACGAGTTATATTGGTTTACCTCCTTGGCTTGTTTATTTTTGGCTTCAATTAAAATGATGGGTCTCCATATGATGTTCTCTTTTCTATTCTAGTTTTTATGCACAGTTTTTCTTAACTCAGTGCAAAGTTTACCCTTGTGGGTTAAGTTTTATTTGATCAACAATGGTCCAAGGGCAAACCTGTAATAAATTAAAATCTAATTTACTACCCACTTAGCAACGTCTTTTTACAAAAACTTCATTTGTTATCATCTTTTTATTGACCAATCCCCTTACCTTATCAGTTTCTTATCAGAAAGTGGTAAGCCTTAATTAATTACTGCTTTTCTTCGCTAAATAATTCATATAAAATAGAAAATTAATGGGGAAAAATCCAAAAAATTCAACAAAAATCTCTTTTACCATATTCTACCTCATGTAAAAATTTCAAGCCAAAATAATTAATTTTATTATATTTAATAATTAATTAAATCGAAATTAACAATTTTTCCAACTTAGAAAATTCATGAAATATTCATATTAAATCCGAAAATTATGAAATTGAAATATCATCTTTATTGCATCGTTAAGCACATCATATCAAAATTTTGTGGCATTAGATGTGATTATACAATGAAAATATAAACTAATTCACCTTAATTAAATTTTAATCCATAATTAAAATAATATTCAAACATCCAAACATATTTAACATCATCAAAACACATATGAAAGTCAAATTAGAACCTAATATTAGGATAGGTTTTTAGAGAAAGATTTTTCTCACCTTGATTAATAAAACTAGATTTTATCTTTTTTCTCTTTAAATTTGCAACCTTGAATCTTCTTGGCCTTAATTTCTCATCTTCCTCTCTTGAGTTAGTGGCTGGCTAGACTTGTAGTTCTTAGAAATTTTGTTTTGTGAAATGCAATGAAAATGAATATGGAATGAGAGGATATGGTTAAGATTAGTGGGCTAGTGTTTTTGATTTGGGCTAACATCTCAATATAACCTAATCACACTATTCCAATCCTCTTGACACAATCCTTCACATTTAAAATTTAAATGGTTTATTTTCTTTAAGTAAGGCTAACCAATATTTCTCTAATTACCTTTGATCCATCCAATTAACTTTTTAAAGTGGCCTCACCTAATTAATTAAATTTCCTTTAGGCATGTTTTGCAATTAAATCGCTTTAATAGTTTGATTAATAATGTCTCCATAATATTAATTTAATTTAATTTAATTTTTCATATTATGGACCCTCTAAAATATAAGGTGTTACCGTTTACTAATAGTGTAAACACCCACCTTTATGCCTACATTACTCAAGAAGATTACAAGTAATATTGTCGGGTAATACGAAGAATAAGGCTGGTTAGGAGCGACCATCCACAATATTGTTTTGGGCGAGTATCGATACATCGAATTATGTGACTATATTTTTTCTCCTTTTTCTTATAAGAAGAGATTCGAAGTATACAATTCAGGCACAAAACAATAATATAGCTGCTTAATATAATTCAGAACAATATCTCACATAATATACAACACAAAATCACAAATCGCAACGGGAATATAGTACATCAATTATCTCTTTAAAATATAAGACTACAAAAGGAAATATAGGACTTACATATACAACTATATACATGCATAAACTATGACAGGCTCAAAAATATACTTAACAACTTAAGCCAACACTATATCAAAACATTCAACAATTATACATATACAACTAGCATCTCAAAGTGGAAATCTATCATCTAGGTAACATTGCATATAACTACTCTAGCTAGACCTCATCCAAGATCACAGAGTCGTTGTATCTATCAAGTCTCAGTCTGACCCAAGTATTATAAAAATAATAAATGGGTCAGACTATCTTTATATATCCAAAAGGTGAGATCATAACAATAAGCATGCATAACATTAAAGATATAGATATCCAAATAGTATAAGAAACCAAACATTTCAAACACCATAACAGTAACTCATAACAAGTGATCCCAAAATCCAGAAATATCCATAAGAAAGTGAATGGCATCACATCTCATATTTCACCAAATTACGAAACACAAATATAAACCTTTATAGGCAAAACAAAATTATGATGAAATTCCAAATCAATCTCAAATCTCAAAGATTAGCCATAAGGAAATACCCCAGATATCACCAATAATATATCATAAGGAAGTGGCCAAATATCTAAAAATAACCATAAATATAGCAAATAGAACTTTCAAATCAAATATCACCAAATCCCAAAACTCGAATATTGGCCTGTCATAGGCTAGATAGAAATATGGTGAAATCCCAAATTGGTAAATCAAAACTCAACGTTTGAAACCAATAACAAAATGGCCCACCCAAAATGGCAAGCACAAGGATATACCTAACAATTGATCGTATCCTCAAAGATGAGCGTAAAGGCTACATCTAAGGAGCATGAAAGATCACTTCCCCATAGATGAGCTTGAAAGCTATGCCCGACGAACAAGAAGGATCGCCTTCCGAAAGACGAGCATAAAGGCTATGGTTGACGACCCCAAAGGATCGCATTTCCAAAGATGAGTACGAAGGCTATGCCACTTCCAAAGTGTCATCTACCTTAATTAGTGAGCAATTTGATTTCGCCAAGGCATTGTACCACACGTCGAAATTCAGTGTTTGCTAATAGATTATAAACTCCATTGGATAAGTGCAATAGACTTTCAATTATTAATTAAATAAGTATCACCCAATGTCCCATAACTACTTTGCAATACTTAAATATATAGTAAAAGATTATAAATCCTACTTGACTAAAATATTTGATTGAACAAGTCCAATAATTAACCGATAAAGTAATATATATATATGTGTGTGTGTGTGTGTGTGTGTGTGTGTTTCATACCACATGTATTACTAAATTGTTTAATTAGATTCCTTACTCAAGTGAAAGCGGAAATTGCAATAATCTCAAAAGTCACATAAGAAATTCCAAAACAGCATACAAATAGCCAAAGGATAAGCGCAATAAAACCCAATACGAGTTTATAGTTTTGAAAGTAAATAACATACTTTTTATCATATAGAAAATGTTCTCTAAAATACTTTCTCTACATGTTTACTTTCAAACTTCTTCCTTTTAATCCCTAAACTCATGTGTTATTCAACTATATATATTTATTTATCGCTTAAGTACATAAACTATAAACCCAAATAGATAACAAAATGTATTTATATACATAGTTATTCCAAAATTTCCTTAGAATGATATATAGTTCTACAACTACATTCCAAAAGCCACTTACATGTTTACTTATGAAAATATAAATACTCATATTCCAAACCATATTGATATACAAACATTTGATTGAAAACAACATAGATTTATATTTCAAACTGTACTTTTAAATTATAAACTATTTCTAACAATTGTACTTAATATATAATTACTTATTAAAATCATTTATAAAAGGAACTAGATTAATTTAGAAACATGTTCGAGATTAGCAAATTATAATAAACTTCTTATTGTAAATTACTTCTATTCAAACCATATATATTTATAAATTATATATATATATATATATATATATATATATATATATATATAACTTCGAAATCATTGGATCAAGGAATCACCATATCATAGAATCAAAGCTCAAAAAAAAATCAGAAAGCAATCTTTCACAAAATTATCAAAAAGATATATGGTTATACAACAATCTATAAAAGAGTTTACACTTACTTTTGATCGAAATTAGTAAAAACTAAATTTATAATTCTAAACTGATTATATTTCAAACATGGCTTTTTTTAAAACTATATACATACATACATACATACATATACATATATATATATAATAAGCAACATTGAAACATGATTATTGAATCTCAGAAATTGATATTGAAAACCTAAGAAACCAGTATCAGAAAAATATAAGAGATATAAAATCACAGAGAAGAACCAAATACCAAAAATTTGAAGTTACTGGAAGCATTAAAATGATCCGAGTATTGCAAGCAATCAAAACAACAATAGGCAAGCAAATCTAGAACTAGGTCGTAGAATGGAGCAGCTACCTAGAGTGTACGGTGCTTTATGAAGCTTAACCAGTCACCTGAACCTAGGGCCAGTCGGTTAGACGCAAGACCTGGAGCTCTGTGCCCCAAGAATAACTCGACCAGTCGACTGAAACCCTAGTTTCAGTCGACTGGACATGAGTACTTGGATTTGCAAGCTCCAAGTCTCGTTCCCAATCAATGCAGGTAGACTTTTCGATGATTTAACTCGATTCCGGCAATAGTATATGACTTAGAATGACTATATACTCGCATGCAATAACTGATAGCATCATATAGAAGCAATTCAAAGCCATTAATGATGATTTCATTCATGAACAACAAGCATCTCAATTTCTTTTAAGCGAAAGTTTATATTCATTGCAATTTCAACCATAAAGCCATCAAAATCTGATATTAGCAAGCATCTAAAACTAAACTCGGAGATGGATCTTGTAAGGTTTAACTCACCTTGAGTTCCCGATTGGTTTTCCAAACATTTCATTTTCAACAAGCTCTAACAACAGTTCTATCAAAAAAACAACCAAAAATCCAATTTACTTTACAGAAAACTGAAATCCAAAGCTTAATGAATTGAACAGGGGTTTAAGAACATTACCTGAAATTATTAGCTTCTTAAATATTTAAATTGCATTAGAATTAAGACATTGAATTCAAAGGTTTCAAAGAGGAAGGATTTCCGACTTCTTTCTATTTTTTACTGTAAGACTAAAATATGAGATAAAAAGAACATTTTGTAGTTTACTTAGCAAATTTTCTTTCTCAACTTAATTTTGTATTAGGCTTTAAGATAAAATTTCATAACCCAACAAGATAATAAAATATCTTCTAATTAGTTATACTATTTTGGGCTTTAGTTTTAATTCGCAACCTAAAAAAGAATTAAATAACCATTTTTATTTAATTACTTACTAATAGCTTCATAAGTCAATAGCTTAAGTATTTAAACCATAGGCAAATGAATAAAACGACTTCTTAAATTATTTTAACGATGAATAATGTTTTTATAAAGAAGTGTTACTAATCTAAAATTCTTCTTTTGTTTAAAAAAAGATTCAAACTAGATAAATATACCTATCCAAACTCTAATTCCAATTATCTTTAAATAAAACTCTAAAATTCTAATTTCTCCAATATTCTATAATTTTAGAATTTACCATAATTAAATAAAATTTTAGTAATGTTTTCGATTGATTTCAACCCTTTGCTAAAACAATTTATTCTTTAGGAATGAATACAAAATTCCAGATTAATGATTTAAAATTTCTAATTTAAATCATTATTTATTTTATTTTATTAACTCAAAAAGTCGAGTTGTTACAAATAGGTTGTGCCCCTAACACCAGCTTTATCCTATCTACTATATCTTTTGAAATGAAAGAATGGGTAACACCTGTATTGAAAAGAACTCTAATTGAAGTACTAGAGATTAAGATCATACCTCCTAGCACAATTTTCTTCCCTTTTTCTTCAGCGTTAGTCCAGTTAGCAGTCCTTCTAAAAGGATGACCTTTGGCTGCCTTAACTTGGGAAAATATTTCTTCTTGTGTTTGGGTTTGTCATAGATAAAACATTTGACCTTTACCATTCCAGTCGGCTCTAGACACTGAGATGCATCATGTATTCTTTTCCTACAATTACAGCAAGTCACATCAGCAACATCCTTCCACTCTCCTCCCTAAGCCTTTAATTTATGTTATTGGCCCTTCTTTCCTTTTTGATAAGAAGTAAACTTATTCTTTTCTTTTAAGCTTGGATCTTCTGCCTTACACTCCATCTTTTGGTGTACGTCATCTCATACATCCTCAAATATGCCTACCACTTTGTTGAATGGAAGTTATTGATGAGCCATTGACTGGTCACTCAACCCCAGTCTCAACCCTAGAATAAACTTCTTCATGTTCTTCATTGGGGGCCTAATCAAATCAACCTCATTCTTAGACAAATCATTGAACTTCTGCACATACCACGACACCGTCAAACTTTAACACAACAAACTCATGGAACATTGCCAAAAACTCCGATCTAGTAGTATACCATTCTTCAAACATCTCTTTAAACCTTTACCAAGTACTTTTTTACTCATAAATATCTGCCCTTATTATCTCCCACTAGAAACTTGCTACTCCTTTAAATTATCCGGATACAACTTCTCTTTATCGGCATCTGCCAGTTTTGAGTCATCGCGATTCTTTTCTCACATTCTTAGTCAATCACAAGCCTCTAAGGCTTACTTTGTCCACTCAAACATTTCTCCTTCTAGACTACAAAAATACTTATTAATTTTAGCAAAGTTTTCCCTTATTGGATTCGTCAGGCCTCTAGGTACTTTCAAGGCCTACGATAGTACTTGCTATTGTGCCAGATTTGCTAAGAACTATTGAAGGAGAATATCCATATTCACATTTCCTACAGCCGGGGTATGCATTATATAACTTACTTTAACATGGACCTTTGAGACCACCTCCCTTCTTTGGTCATTTGTTTGCATACTACTAGTGGCTCTGTTAGCATCTATTCTTCCTCTCCTAAAGTCAAATGTCCACTTCGCAAATCTATTCCTGCTTTCAGTGTAAGCAAACATTCATAAGAAACGAAAGTAAAAGAGAGTGAGAACAATTGTAGATGGACATATATATCCACGTGTTTATTTATATCAAAATACTAGTATGTTATATATATATATATATATATATATAGTGTATAGCCTCCATAAGATGTTCATTTTCTAATTATATGATTTATACTTAGCTCCATTCTACTTAAATGTCCCCTAATTTCACTTTGATACCATATTGTAACACCCTACATTTCAAGACCTAAAAATGAATGTCGATGATGTTATAATCATCACTAAAATTATTTTCAAGCAAAAAAATAAGATTTATTTTTTCATAGGATAAAGTAAAGAGCAACTAAATAATTTCATTACATGAAATTGTCTTTACATAAATGTCATTACATATTCATTAAACCAACTTGTTCATGTGTAAGTGAAGGCAGAATAAAGATAAATATGTTATCATGCCCAACACATAAAGATGCTAACACAAACATTTAATCAGTTATAAACTTCAGTTTTACACAATGAAAATTTCAAAGTCACTTTTATTTGCAAAATAAGCCTCATACTTCGACTTCGAAATATGTTTCATATTTTCCAAAAGCAACTGCCTGTACCATAAACTCAGCCTACTCGATTAAGTATCTGTGTATTTATGGAACATAATAAAAACACGAGTCAGACATAAAGCGTGGTATAAGTAGTACCTTTCTTAACAACAATCATATAGTGAGACCACGTCGTTGAAGCATGGAATGAGTTTTCCCTTCAGTAGTCCACTCAACGTCAATTACATTATACCATGTTTATATCATGATCAAATGCAAGTCATCAATTTCAACATAAGTATGAGTTTTACTTTCACTACATTAGACTAGTTTCTATGGTTTGTTTATTTTAAATTTTCACAAAGGTCTTATTGTTAGTTTCTCATTTTTATCAAGAATAGAAAATTATGTTTCCACAAAGACCTTGTACTTTCATTCTCATATATTATCGTGAATAGACATTTGGATGATATGAAAGCCTTATATCCACGTTCTCGTATATTATCGCGAATAAACATATGTTCGCCACTAAGGCCTTCCACCAACATTACCAAATCTAATGTCGTGATCATGCATATGGTAGCCACTAAGGCCTTCTATCAACGTTACCAAATCAAATGTCATGGCCAGACATATGGTAACCATTAAAGCCTTACACCTTCGTTTATTTTCTTAAATAATACTACTTATGATCTCATAGCTTTTTAACTTAATCTCAATTTTCTAATTTAAATAAGTTATTTCATTTTAACTTATCAACCTCTATGACCAGTTCGCCTTTATGGAATCACAGCCATCACTTTGGAAGATGGCTTCTAAAGTGTTACCAAAAGTTCATTCATTTACATAGAAATCCTTCGTATGATTGACTATTACATGTTAACTTACATGACTATCACATGTTAATGAAAGCCTATCGCATGCCATAAGCTATTGAGTGCCAAAGTGATGTCGCATGCCTATACCTATCGCGTGCCAAAAGCTATCAAGTGTTAATATTATAAGCTATCACACGTACTGACTTTTTAAATCAATCACATGTTAACAATTTGAGCTATTGCACATTGACACTCGAATGTTAACAATTTAAGGCATCACACGTTGCCACTTTAAACTATTACATATTAACAAATTAAGATATCTCATGCTGATCAAATATAGCTATCTCAAGTTGACATCTAAAGCTATCATAGGTTTATGTTCTAAAGTTATCACATGCCTAAATTTTCAGAGCAATCTCATGCCGAGATTTTCAAACCTATCATAAGTTGAGCTTCAAGCTATTGCATGCCTACTATTTAAAGTTATCGCATGTTAATGTTTTTAAAGCTATCGAGCGTCAAGGCTTATATAAGTTATGACATGTTAACAGATTGTATTACCCTGGAATTTACATAAAATTTAACAAGAATTTAATCAGAATTTAATAAGAAAATTAAATTAAATAAAAACAAGGACTTAAAATTAAATTTTCACAAACGTTCGAATTTGGCTATGAATTCACATGGTTGTGTCATAGCGATTTCCAGACAATTTTCATATATAACTTGTCATAATCCAAGTTAGTATGAGAGAGTTACGAGCAACAGAATGAGAGACGGAAATTAAAAATAGAAGAAAAATAAACATAAAAAATTAAAAAGGCCATGTCGATCCTTACATAGGCTCGGTCGACCAGTGTCGACCCAACCCTAGGGGTAGTCAACGTGACCTTTGTTAAATAAAGTGATTTTTGTGCCTACGCCAAATGAATGAACAATTTTGATAGTTTCTTACATGCAAAGAGATAGATGTGTAGTTTAGATCTGCACTTGAGTTGATTTGATAGCCTAATTTCTAACCTAACACTATAAATTAATCTCTAAACTAAACCATATGTTTTGTTTAGTCGATTAGTAACCTAATGCTATTAAATTTTCTACTAAAACCCTAATCTCTCAAACCCTACAACCAAAATCAACCCAAATCAAAATCCAAATCAATTCTAAAGCTAAAATAAGGAGAAAAGCAAGAAATCAAGAAGGAGATTAAGGAGATAAAGAGGAGAGTTATTGATTGGAGGTCAGTTTTCTCATATCTAGAGCTTAGGCTAAAGGTGAGTGGGCGCAGATTAATAGTTTGATTAATGGAATTGATTTTCAACTGTTTTAAATGATTAGATTTATTAGAACTCTAAATTTAAACTTGCTAAGTTGAATTGGCATATGTGTGACCCTAAACCCTAGAGTTTAATTTATAATCGAATTAGGAATCTGGTAAATTTGACACTTGTTATTGTTAAATTGTGAACCCTAAATTAAAATCCTAATTGAATTAAAATTGGATACTAAGATGACATTAGATAAAGTAGGGTAAATTAACTGGAAATTAGAGTTAACCGAAAATTATTAATCAACCTAGATTAACATACCTAAATAAAATCAATTGATAATTAAAAAGGATTGAACCCTAAAATTATAACGTGAATGGTCGACCTGCGAGTCTCTAGATCGACCAGTAGTGGTCTACCTTGGTCGACTTAAGCAAGGTCACGGTCGATCGTTCGAGTTAAAAATGTGTAAGATGAACCTTAGCCTAAGGCCTAAATTAAATGGATAAACATGATGTAATTTAATTATAAATTATGCAATTAGTGAATAGGTTTGTTGGACTAATTTTGGCCAAGTTACATGCGTGAGAGGATAGGGAGGTTTGGTTCCTTATCAAAGTTGGTTAGGACTATGTATTTTGCAACGTTTGATGGTGGTGAGCACGAATATATATTGCACAATAGTTAATTTGGTATAGCGATGTATACCACACAAACGGAGTTGTAGGGCGATCACATAGTCTCAGAGACGCTTCCTGAGAGAGCCTGGTGCTAACGAGAGATCCAGGTATGCACATTTTCTTGCGCAATGTGGTGTAGATGGATGCTGATGTAGTACAATAAGTGGCTATATGTATCAAATAAAATAAGTTGGACCAGGTATTAATGGGTGTTCACATATGTTGGACCCCGATGTAGTACAATAAAAGGCATTTTTCCACTACGATTGAGAGATGAACATGAGTGCATATGATGAGTCATTATGCGAGTTTGCATTTTTGGTGTTCTCCATCTCCAAGCGTAGCATTGGTGTGTTTATGATGGGATAGTAGCTTCCATTTTGGTCAATCATTAGTGGGAGGCTCGATCAGTAGGTTCGACCCATTATGATAGATAAGAATCCTTAGGTATTGGACCATAGAAGTTCACGGACACTGAACTACACTCTATATCACTTGGAGTAGATTTAAAATTAGTTGCACTTAATTATCTTAATAGTCTCATTCTTATTCACCAGACTTTAAGTCAGACCCACCCTCTTCTTTTCATCCTGTAACAGGATAACAAGTTAGCAGTGATTGGACATGGTATGAGGGAGAAAGGAGCTCAATAACGGAGTTCTCATATTATTTATTGTTCCTATTGAGTCATTTATTGTATTAAATATTTTCCGAGTTTATATTGTACTTTGAGAAAATGCATATATAAAAAAAGTATTTTGGAAACTATTTTTCTGAGATGTCTATTTTGTATATTTATATTTTAATTCCTTCCACTGTAAGATCTGAAAGTGTAGAATGTCTGAGAACTCCACCCTTTTCCTTATGCTCTATAATGTTTCTAAAATCCCAGCAGCTCCTATTTCTCGATATAATTTGTGTCAAGAAGTGTGGGTCGTTACACAGATTTAGAGCTATCAAGTGTCAAGGACTATACAAGCTATCACATGTTAACATTTTTAGAGCTATTAAGTGTGAGTGCATATATAATCTATTGCATGTTAACATTTTAGAGATATCGAATGTTAAGAATCGTATAAGCTATCAAATGTTAACATTTTTAGAGCCATCACATGTTAGTACGGAAAGCTTGTAATTAAATGGAAAACTATTTTCTTACCATTCAAAGTAATCACTTTACACCAAATCCTATTATATGTCGAATTATACTGATTAACTTGAGCATTTGCAGTTTTCCTTTTAGGAATTTCCAATTACTTTGCTACTTAATTATTTAAATTTCCACTAGTAATTAACTCTTTCCTTAGCTAAATAATTCATATCAATTCAAAAATACATAGGAAAAACCTCATAAACTAATCAAAATCGGATTAAATATCTTTTACCTCATACAAAAATTTCAGGCAAAAACAATCACTTTCCATATTTTATATAGTTAAATTCCAAAATAAGCATTTCCTTAAATTAGAAAATTCATAATAAATCCAATTAATTCTAAAAGATTATGAAATTAAATATGCATCTCTAAATTTATATTCTAAACATCCTACAAAAATTTCAGACCAATTGGAGAAGGTTTAATTCATGTTTTACCCTAAACATTTCAAAACTCATTAACATTAAATACCTAAGCATGAACAAATGTTTTCTATCATTCTTAAACATGTTCATTATCATTCAGAGCATCGTAAACACATACAATCCTAACCTAAATGGGTTAGGAAGGTTTAGAGAAAGTGTTACTCACCTTAGTTTTGAAAAACTTGACTAAAAAGTTTTTTTTCTTCTTAGTGATGAAAGTCCTTTCTTTTTACTTGATTTTCTTCTTCTTCCTCTTAAAAAAGTGGCCGGCCTCCTTGGACTTTCTTTCTTTTTGCTTTTTTTGAGGGAGGGAGATAATGAATGAAAGTTTGGAAGTATTAGGGTTTTATTAATTGGGCTTGGGCAACATCTCATTCTAGCTTATTCTTATTAACTCTCTTAACTCTTTATCTTAAATTCACTTATCATTCTTATTAATAAAATTGTTTACTTAATTAATATCCCATAACAAATTTTAATTAATTAATTATTTAATCAGTTTCCCATACCATGGCACTCTAAAATATAAGGTGTTACACACTCTTTCACTAAACCTAAGTTGGATTTCTTACAATTGCATTGAAGTTTTATACATTCATATTATATAAGTTTAATTCATTTATAACTGTTTAAAGTTTAATTAACTTATATAATATTATTATGCATATTATCAATTAAATCATATTAAATTAATTTAATTAACAAATTAATTAAATAATAATAAAATTTAAAATTTTATTTTATTCACCCTAAACAATTTAAGATTAATAATAACTATAACATTTAGAGTTCTATATACATATATCATTATTTATATTATTTTATTAGTTAACATTAATTAATTTTTTAATCAGAAGAAAAATTTGATTAAATAATTCAAATTTCTAAGATATTTATTTATAATTTACCATAAATAATTAAATATATATATATATATTCAACTATAGTATATACACACACACATATCAGTATATATATGTTTATTTTAATTAATTAAATTTAATTAATTATTTTTTAGTTAATTTAACTAATTAAAATTTTAATTTATTTTGAAATATTAATTTATTTTTAAAATCAATTTTTTCGAAATATGTTTAACCTTAATAAAATTTATTTTTTATTTTAAATATAACTTTAAATTCAAAATATATTTTTAGGTTTCAAAACTGAATTTTAAAAATTAGTCCAAGATCTAAATCAATTTGGACCTTTACATTTGGGCTAACCTATCGGACTTGCTCCATTACCAAGCCAGGCCAATAACCTATGAGAGGAAAATGCTTAATTGTCTAACCATAAGCCTAAATATTACTATTGTAGACACGCAAATGACAGGTAGGCTTTATTTGTTGGCCTTTAAAATTGATAATTTAGACCACACAGACCACTTTGGATCTTATGCCATTGTTGGAACATGCCTGGTCAAAAGTGGGTGTAATAGATAGATTTTAACTTTTTTTTTCCTATTTTGGATCACGTTGGGCCTATGAAGTATGATGGTTGCATTAGATCCAATCCAATTAATTTAAATAAAAATCATATTTTATTTAATTTTATGAATTAACCGATTAATGAATTTGATTAAATATAATTTATATATTTTATGTTCATATCAATATATGGTCACGCATGTAAAATGCGCAAGTGTAACTGATGCGCACGTAAATGTGCATATTTTTACCATCATATTTAATCTATTTAAATTAAATAAATGATCATAATGGGTGTTTTAACTTGTTTAAACCAAAATTCAAATTGTTTTTAAATTGTCGCATACTCATCTTCATTTAGGGGCAAAATGGTCATTTTGTGTATAAATTAATTTGAGAAAATTTAATTTGAAATTTCTATATTATTTTGTATGAATTTAAACTCAATCACAAGTGGTTTCATGAAGAAATATACATGCATAGAGAAGATACAAATGAATGAAGATGGAAATAATTCAAAGTGATGATCATGGAGGACTCCACTTACCCACATACCTTAATGTACACTTAGGAGCTAATGCACATGCTAAAAGGCCATTAAATCTTCATGCATACTTAATAGATGATTATTTGAAGTTAATGATAACTTGGCCATCATATTTCCTAAGAGGGTATTTTGTTCATTCCCCAAAAAAGTGTATTAGGGTTTTAAACTTGTAAAAATACCCTTTATGCTTCATGTAACTTTCTCTCTTAGCTAGTTTTTAGCATAGAAATAAAAGAAAGCTTCTCTTTTCTTTCCATGGCTACTTAGCCATTTCTTTCATGTAATTTATTTTTTATGCAACTTTAATACATTGCTCTTTTCTTTTGTTGTTTACTTCCTTTCATGCTAGCAGTGTAGTTTGATTTTAATGCAAGTAGATTAGTTTTATTTCTTGTTCATTTAACTCTTTTTTCTCTTCTTTTTGTTTCACGTTGCATGCTACTTGTGTTGATATGATAACACAAATGGGAAGGTAAATCCCTTTAATTTAGGGGTAATAAAGCCTCTAATCGTGTAGCTTTAACATTTTGATAATTATTGCTCTCTTTTGTGCTTAAATGAATGCTGATGTGATTTATTGTTTCATGTTGAATTTGATAGTCTATGTTGTTCATAACAAATATGCTATGCTTAAACAATCACAAACAATAATTACCTCTTCATTTACATATAATGATGGTCATGAAGTGAATGTTGAAATTAAAATTTGATGGTCTATATTTCTAATTAATAGTTAATAGACCATACTTAAAATAGATTTTGTTTTCAACTTTGTTGTCATACTTCACGAGAATTAAAAGTGGTATAAAAGTTGTGTTATAGTTTGATGGCTTATGTTGAGCTAACTAATGGCACAAATATGCCATACTTATAATAAACACATCGTTTAAATTCACTTATGACCAAAAAAGAGGGATCATAATTTCATGTTTTGTTGAACTATATTATTTAGAGAGTGGAATTATCTCTAAATTGTCATTTATTCTCATAGTTTTCATTCATCTTTGTAGCTGTTAGTTTTTTCTCTTTTTAGTTGCTAGCTTAAACGTCTCAAATCTTGGTTAATCTGATTGAATAGAAATTTAAAATCAACAATTCCCTGCGGATCGACCGGTGCTCGCCACATACTAACTTTTATACGTCGTGCGCTTCTGGTTAATTTTAATTCAAATTTTATCGGTGATTTTCTAGCTCATAGAAAAAACGTCGTTAAACAATTTTTTGGCGCCGCTGCCGGGAAATTGCTTTGATTTTGATTTTCTATTCTTGGAATTAATTTTTTTGTTTGATTTTTGTGTGTTTTTGTTTTGTGTATGTATTGCAGTTTAAAAAAATTGTGTTTGTGTGTATTTTTGTTTGCATTTCGTTTGTGTATTTGTTGTCGTTTTCTAGTGTTTTGTGCATTTGCATTTCTCTTGTATAAAAAAAATTGCATTTGAAATAGCCTTCCTTGCATTTATTTGATTTTGCAGTTCCTATTTTCATTGTTGGTTTGAGAAGTTCAGATGTTGTTTTCTAAGTTGCATTTCATTTCATAGTTGTATTTCAGATTTGTGTAAGCTCTGTTTATCTGTTTTGTTTTGCTCATTGATTTCAAATATTCACAAAAGTGTTCATTGATTTCATTTCATTTTACAGTTACACATTTCATCTAAAAAGTATTCCAATTCTCGTTCTACAATGCTATGTTTACATCACAGTGAACTTTACAAGCTTTTCAACTAAAGCCTCTCTACATCTACATAACTGCTGCAACCCGCCATCAGACGACCACTGCCATAAACTGCAACTACAAACCACCATCCTCCTTCCAGTTCAACAACATTCCACAACCAACCGAACACTCCAACAGTTCATCTACAAACATACCATAGTTTGAAACAGTGCAAAACAGATCTACATATCAACAGTCAATACATTTGAGTGCCTTCCTCATCATCACTCTCAGCTGATCTTCACCATTCCCACGGCTTACCAGACATTCATCTCCTACCACATGTGACTCACCATTCCATACCTCCAATACATTGCCTTGCATCGACATTTCACCACTCTCTGACAACAGTGCAGCGACAAGCCTTCGTTCACACAATATCATCTCTGCCTCGACCACCAACTTCTGACCACTACTGCTTCAATCAAACTTGCTGTCTCCATTGCTTTCAGCCATACCCCGACCAACTCTCGCCAGTCCTCTTGCATCAAACAAACTCATCAAACGCATCCACTTCAAACAAATTCATCAAGCCAACTCATTTTCACCACTCTGACTACAGCTTCTTCCACCTTCAACACCAACTGCCACGCTTCATTGCGTATATCACAACATACATACTGCTGTTCATCACTCATCAATCCTTTCCACCCTCTAACCCTCAGTTCAACATTCCCCTACATTTCCACCACCTCCTCTCGCTGCTTTAAATCTACATACCAACACCTCCTTGAAATCCACTGATACAACCTAGCAACTAGCAATAACACTGTTACATACAAATCATACATACTCAACTTCTTCACTAACAATGACAACATCACGCAAACAACAACAGAGCCCCTCCAACCTTGCCAAAGCACTGTCGACCACCCCCCCCCCCCCCCCCACAATTTCTACAATTGCAACCCCTTCAAAGCACAGTAGCACCCGCCTCCAACGAACCAAACTCCACTGCCTTCGCAATTCACTATAACTCGCCATTCGCCAGCCATAATCTGAAATCGACGCTCCCAAATTCAATCATTTCAATCCAATCATCGAAAAAAAAATTCTCACCTTCCAACCATCCACACTTGCTAGAGAAAACAACCTCCGAAGCCTCGCCAATCGCTCAAATCGACATCAATCCCCACACGTCACAGCAGCTCACCACTTGACCAACTTTAAATTGCAGTGACCATAATCGAACAACCAAAACACCTGAAGCTCGAAACCCACGTCAATCAACAATAACAGTCACAACAACTCGCGATCGACCATCAGACATATGAACTGCTGCTCCATCTCCAGCTATCGTGACCAAATCATCATCACCCGCGACCTCAAATCAAACCCACAAATCAAAATCGACTCGCCTCAAATCGCATCTGCAATTGTCGACCTCTGTCGCCTACCAATCCCAGAAACACAAACTCATTTTGAATTTGTTTATTTTTGGGAAGAAAGGAAATCGATTTATAAAAGAGGAATGTCAAATGTACTCTTTTGAAGCAGATGTTTTTTAAAAAAAAAACAGTGAAGGAGTTGGGTCTCTTATTGGGCCGGGTGTGTGAGATTTGTTTTTTTAGTTGTTGTCCTTTTTTTATTTCATTTGTTTTAAGTTTTTTTTTCCTCCTCTCATCTCTTCTTTTTTATTTAAAAAAAATATATAACAAATTTTTAGCTTCAATTTTTTTATTTGCCTTCTTCTTTCATAATAATACAAAAAAAAAAAGTTTGTGATTTCATTTTATTTTCATTTAATTTGTTTTGTTTTAACTAAGTCTTCTTTCATTTGTTTTGTTTGGTTTCATTTGATTTCAATTGTTTTAATTTTCCTTTGTTTAGTTTCTTTTCTGATATATATATATATATATATATATATGTGTGTGTGTGTGTGTGTGTGTGTGTGTGTGTGTGTGTGTGTGTGTGTGTTTTTTTTTTCATGTTGCAAGAAATAAAAGGAAAAACTGTTTGCCAAAAAAAATTAGCTTGCTTGCTTGCTTAAAAAAATGCCGCTTTAAAATAATTTGCTAGTAATTCTGCATACTCTGGTATCGTGCTTTCATCTCTAGTTTAAACCTGCATTGTTGGTTTGTGACGACCCATCCTTCTACTACCAGAAAGACGTATCATCATTGAGAAAGAAAGGGATAGAAATAGAAAATAATAGAAAAGAAAGAATAACAACATCAGAATCTCACAGCGGAATGGAACAAAATATAATACATCACATAGCTATTACATTGTTTTACATATATCAGAGTTATACAATATCAATACACATGACGGTCATACATACATCTTTCACTACATACATCAGAGGTATATCATACATCAACTACTGACACAGCGGAACTAGATAGATATCTACATACGTCTGGAAACTCCTGCTCCAAGCTTCTCCAGAAATCAATACTCTGGAAACCTATCACTTGGCTACTCGTAAAAATTTGAGTACCCAAGAGTTTATGAAAATACAAGATATAAACTCCGGGTCAGACATGGGTCTGGTATGAGTAAACGGTTCAAAGTTGTTTAACTTTGAAAAACATTTGAAAATAAAGGTATCACGTAAGACTCCCCACACATAAACACGGGTAAGTTTTTACCTTACGCTAACCAAAACATTTCATAGGGAATTCAGTGATATTATAATAGTGTCTAGGGTTTTCAAGTAAATAGAAAATAGCCGAAATTGTTACATTTATTAAATTCCAGCTACTAGCCACAAAAGTGGGTAATACAATCAAATCTGATGGCGCTTATTTGAAAATGGGTTTCCATCAATGGCAGGGCTACTGGGGTACCGTCCGTCACCGTATGGGGCCTAGATCACCGTACCGAGGATCACTCCCGACCCCCTACAACACAAGGCAGGAACCATTCCTTACTGAACAGTCCCGAACAAGATAACCCCGCGGTTGTAGCTGGCAACCGCCCACACAGCCGAAATAAAAAGGGACATCTAGACATGGTTATATCTTGTCCTGCTTGGGCATGACCCACCTAACCTTGCTGCACCCCCCTGTTTTAGCCATTCCTGGTTGATGAAGCTTGAGGCTACGATTACCTTTAGAGATCATATCCCTTAGAATACTCATCGTCCACCTGACGATGTGCTAAAAGCATTCGATCCATACAAGTTCGTTTCGGGTTCGAACGAAACCGAAGGCATTCTCTCGTTACACTCATTTTGGAATCACCCTCAGAGTTAACGATGACGACCCTTGCACTATGAATCTTCATCTTCACTTCAGATTCACGACCTATCGTTAATTTGGATCGATGTGGTTTTCGGATGTCCAAATATGGAAACCCAATCCCGGTCTCATCGAAATCCAAAGCGTATCTTTTAGGGCCAAGTTGTTTTAAAGTTTAAAATGATTCAATTCTATTATCCATATACACACAGATAGATAATTCACAATATCACAATAGATAATCAACATTATCATCATAAACAGATAATCAATATTATCATCACAACAGATAATCCATATTATCATCATACTTCAATCAAAGCATACATTTCATACAGCATCATTTATCTCATATTTGAGATCTCAAACCATTCAAGGTAAACAATATCATCCATCCATACATAAGTAATCATATCGGCTATAATTAATTTAAAATGAATTAAATTAATTACTTGCATATCTAATTAATTTAAAGTAAATTAAATTAATTATTTCACCATTATAAATCTTGCTTATATAACTAATAATCAATTAATTAATTAATCATCATCCAATTATTCAATTTAATTAATCATCCTTGATTAATTAACTTTAATTACATTCAAGTATTATCCTTTAATTCATTTTCACAAATAAATTATCCTAACTAAACATAGAAATTAACCTTAAATTACTAACATTACATTTCTTCTTAATTACACTAATTAATTACTCTTTAATCTCTTATTATTAATTATATTTATTAATGATTACTAATTACATTTTAATTTCATTATCCTGTATTAAATTAATTACCTCAAGTAATTAATCTTCAATTAAACTACATTTATTAATCACTCCTGATTAATACTATTCAGTAATTAACAACCCTTAATTACTCTATCAAATAAATAAATTACTCCTCAATTAATTTTCTTTAAATTAATCCCTTGATTAATTTCACAAAGTAATTACATTCAAATTACTTTCATTATTAAATCATCCTCAGTGAATTGCATCCAGTAATTATCATTAATTACTTCCCTGAGTAATTATACTTATCACATCATCAAATAATTATTTAAATTAATTAACTTAAACAATTCATATTTAACTTCATTAATTACAATGAGTAATTAATTCCCTTATTTACTCGATTATTTAATTATTTTATTTCACGCTATTTAATTTATTGCTTCCTAATCCATTTATTTTACCTTAATTAACTTAATTAACCATTCTTTAATCATTAATTGACAACCTTAATAAAACTTAATTATCCATTTATTAATTACTAATTACTTAGTTAATTATCAATTTATTCTTAATTAAATTACTTAATTAATTAACTATTAATTAATTAATTAATTACCTTAAGTAGTTAATTACACTTTATTTATTACTTAATCATCAGTTGATCCATCACCAATTATAATTAAAAAGTAATTATTTTTATTTACTTTCTGGAATCATCAATTAATATTAATTATTCAACTTAATTAACATTTTAAAAAGCCTTCATTAAATTTGGAAATCAATTATGTTACTAACTACAACTTAATTGTTAATTAACTTTATATTTAATTAAAATAATTACTGGATTAAAATAATAATTAAGAGTTTAAACATTTTAAAGTATTGATTAAAATAATTAACTTGTATCTAAATTTTTAACTCTAAAACTGTTAAACATTTTAAGATTAACAGTGTTTACAGTTTGTTAAAAACTATTTGCTTAGTTTTACTTTTAAAACAAAATACAACTGCAGATTTGAAGGAAACCCGAGACTTCCTTACTAAAACTCGTGTAGCACTTCGAGTAAATCCCTAAATCACCCGAGTCATTCCTGTACGTCCTTCTTCTTCTTCTCCCCTCTTTTTTTCTTTAATCTGTAGTTTTAAGTTTTAAACTAAGCTATAAATTACAAGATCAGGAAACTATCTCACGCACTTTAACGCTCGAACACGAACCCGAAGAAATCATCCCAAATGCTCGAGCACGACTTGAGACACATAAAATTGACATCGCTAACACCTCCTTTCGCCGTACACATGCACGGCGGCCCGCAAGGTTCTGGCGATCTCTCAAGATCATCAGCAAGTCGCATATCACCCCAAAGTACGAAATCTAAACTCAAATCACCTACAGAAATTTCGAATCGAAATTCAACAGTTCGACCCAAAATACAGAACTCGAACCAATCAACAAGAATCACCTCGTCATCGCCACACAAGGCACCAGAGTCGCCTAAACTTCATAGACACAACGTCAACACTCCAAGCAACCACCCACCAGAGTTTCGAACAACTCGATCACGAATAGATGACGAACTCGTCGCGTTCACAGGCATGACCAAATCCTTAAACAAACCCTAAAATTATCTAGATTCTTAAATTTACTCAATAGAAAAATTATTGCATATTTTTCTCGAGATCACTGATGTCCATACTATCATCATACCAAATTTCAACTTTTTAAATTGATTAAAGTGTCTGGAATTTGTAAAAATGTAATTTTTGTTTAAATTCAAACTGCCCTTTAAATACTAATTTAAAAATCCTAATTTTTGTTTTAAAAATCATGACTTGCAGTATGAATTCAAGATATAATCTCGAATTAATATTTTACAACAATCGATATTATCAAATTTCTATTTACTTATCTGTAAAACAAAGTACAGTGAATATTTCAACAGGATTTCAAAATAACCTTTAAAATCTAAATTTAAAGTTTAAATCTCTTGTTCGAATTGAACAATTAAACTTAACAATAAATAACAGCAAATAGATTTAAGGTTTGAAAGCAAATATACACACTGTATCAATTACAGAGGAACACAGAACATCACACAATCATATGCAAACTAAAGCGTACACAAACCAAATTATCAATGAAGTTTGAACTGATTTTAATTAACCTAAAACTTAAAAAAAATTGTGTTTACTCACCAGTAAAATTCCAGAACAAAGAATAAACCGAGGTGATGAAAAATGCAGTTGAATCTGCTCCTAATCCCTGATGTTTTAAAACTGTTTTTGAATCTGTCCTGTTCTTGTTTTGAATTAAATTTTTGATTTTACTTCCTATTTCCTTCTTTTTGTTTCCTCTGGTTTACTGTGGCTTGCTGAACGAACTAAATAAAAGATGAATACACATATATATAGAAGATAACAGTTGTAATATGGGAAGGTATTAATTGGTACTGTTATTTTCTTTATTTTGTTTTGTATTGACCAGATTTTGCTTACTGAAATGTGAGATTTGCAAATATTATCATAGACCAAATAGTAGGCTGAGTTGATTTTTGAATTTGACCAAATGTTTGCTGAGATGATAAAACATTTAATGCCAATGTACTCAATGTCTACAATTTTATCTTATTAGTACATAAATTTTCATTTACTTGCCTTACATAATTATTTACAGGTTACATATATACAAGCCTGTTTTGTTTTTATACTTATCTCACTTCTTTTTTTAATGTTCATAGATATTTATTTATACTATGTTCTAGCCTAGCATATTTTCTTACAGGTTACATACAAACACAATCTTACTTACTGACAGCTTTATACTTTATGTACATACTATTCTTTTGTTTTAGTTATGTTGATCAGATCTTTATTTCTGCAAAGCAAGGATTTGTAATATTTTGAACTGACAAAATATTGGGCTGAGATGAAAGCAAATTAATGTCTTGTTTTCTTAATTAGTTTACATATCATAATTATGTTTGGCAGTATAAAGATATTTGTATAAAAAAAAAATATTTGCAGGTAAGCATTTGACTTGTATGTGAAGATATTTTGTTTTATATTTTCCTAGCTTTCACCATTCATGTTGGCTTGTAGATGAAGATATTTTGCATAAGAATATTTGTCTTCTTGCTTGATTCAAATAAAAATGTTTGACTTATTACTTCTAGCTTGATAATGTTTATCTGGTGTTATGTTATACTATATTTTACAATTTCCAATTTTATGTTGCAAGCATACACTAACACTTAATTCTTATTTTTATTTCCATTTGTATTTTAACTTTGACTATCAATATTTAAGTTATATTCAATATGGTTTACTTACACTTTATTTGCAAACTTATTCATTTGGCTTTTATTTTCATTTTTATTTTGTATTTCAGTCATCAACATTAAATTATATTCATATGCTTTACTTACATCTAATACATATTTTTATATCGATAGCCCTTAATTTAATTTTAAACATTATCATCCATATATATTTATTTACCAAATGTTAACAGGATAGAACATTTTAATTCAATTATATAAGATAAATATTATTAAGAGATTTTATTTAAATTTCCAGAATCAAATTTCCTTTTAAAATACAAATTTATATATACAAATGACAATTATTCCAAAATCATATTCATTTTAAAATGATCAGTTTACTTTTTATTTAAATTAGATTAAATATTTAGTAAATTAAAATAGGGGCAAAATCCAGGGTCGTTACATGGTTGCTTCATTTACATTATATAAAAAAATTCAAAAATCCAACAAAAAAATCCATTCGTAGTTGCATTGCTAATACATGTTTAATTTCAGTTTTTCATTTCATTTTAGAATTTGATTAATAATAATGCTTTTAATTCTATATTAACAATTTGTCTTCTTTGAACAATTTAATATATTGGTGTTCAGGCTACGGCAGAGCAATAATCAGTTATGAACATTACGGTGATTCGTAAATATTATAACGAATTGTTTATCTTAAGGTATTTAAGTCTTCGGCTGCATTGCTACGATGATTCGTAGTGCAACGATTAATTTTGTCCGTTATCTGACTGAGAACTATCTTGTTGGATTAAGACAAAGCGTGTTTATACAATTTTGAGTTAATTTAGGATAAATCAATTGTAATTAACCCTTGCATTCATTTAGTTGCATTAGTTCATGCATATTTAAAAAAACAAAATAAAAAAATTTCAAATTTCAAAACTAAAAAAGTTTGTAAATATTCCTTTTCCTTTGAAAATTTTCCAAAATCAAAAATCCAAAAATATTTTAAGTTGGTTTCTTTTTGTAGAAAAACAAAAATCCAAAAAACAAATTTTAAAATCTTTTCAAAAATGAAAAAAATCTTTTCAGAAACAAAATTGAAAATCCAAAAACAAAACAAAAATCAAATTTTCTTTTGTAAAATAAATTATATTTGTAAATATTTTTCCTTTATAAAAAAACAAAAAAAAAATTCTTGAAAATGTCTGAGTTTCCTTTTTCTTACTCGCTGGAATTTTACAATAGTTGTGAAATTAATATAATCCATATAATTTCACATCAAACTTTTATGGATATTTCTGCAACAACTATTGTGTAAATAATACAAATTTCGAATAACAAAATTTTCAAAATAATGGTCAACCCTCAACTCTTGAAAGGTGTATTGAAAAAGTTGAATCTTTACTTGAACAAACACTTCAATTTAATGATCCGTTGAATTCATATCTATGCAACAATTCAAGTCAAAGTTTTCAAATAATCATAATTTGAATTCACTTCCAAATTCAAATGATTATAGCTCATCCCAATACAACTTCGAACTCCAAAACGAATTTCAAAATGAAAATGTGAATCACTTTTCAAATAATTTTGGCAATGGGAATAATCTCGACTACGACGCGAGTGAAAAAAATTCTTCTCAACACATCCAAGTCGAAAATTCTCAAGTTAATAATTATAAATTGGATTTTGTTGAACAAACGAACGAAATTTATAATGAACACACGGATTTGTTGATTGATACATACAAAAAATTACATGAACAACAAAGCCAAATCCCAACGTGTGACGAGTCAAACAATAATCAATATTTTACCAAAATTGACGATTTTCAAGTAACAACGTTTGAAATTGAAAACGACAATCTTAATGAAATTGTTGATAATCCAACAAAGGAAAACAAATTTAACGAATATGATTTCTATGGACTTTTTGAAGATGAGTTGTTAAATTTCGAAGGGGAAGAGTTAAATCGCCATTTTGATTTTGTAGTCGATAATTATAAAGAAGTTTTCAGTGATAAACTTAAATTTAATTTGGTGAAAGTAAACCTGAACTTCAACCAATTGTTTTATCAACCCGGAAAACAATCGAAAATAAAACTACTCGTATGATTTTCAATAAAACGATATTCGTTTTTTCAAATCAGTATTCAACTTTAAAATCTTTGAAGGTTTGGTTTTTCAAGCTTCAGCCGTGTCTTGCATAATTGACAAGACAAATGGATCGGTGTTTGGAAGACAATGGATCAGCTGTGTCTTCTAAGTTGAATAGTGCTAAGATGATAGTGCGAAACTCTCTCTTCTAAAAAAACAAACAAACAAAAAAACCCAAAAAAAAAGAAAACAAATTTCTTGTATATAAGTTTATATTTTTTTATAAACATCTAGAGTCATGTGTTCATATTTGTATGTTCACTCACCGTGCTCTGTACCCTTCTCACGTAAGCCCGAAAGGCAGTGCACGATCTATATCTAGCTTCAGTTTGTCTGAGTTAGGTGTGTATATAAAATTCTTTTACTAATAACGCTCACACTTGTGTGTTCACTCACTACGTTATGTATTCCCCTCACATAAGTCCGCAAGGCAATGCATGGGTAATATATCTGGCCTTAGTTTATCTGAGTTAGGCATATGTATATAATGCTAATATCCATAAATTTTCAAAAAAATAATAATGATAAGAGAGAGTAAGTAATTGAAATCTAAGCACTATTTTAACTTATTGGATTTGACTTATTATAGAAAAGAAATGAAAATACCACTTTGATAAAGTTTGATAATCAATAAAAGATCCATTTCATAGTTGTACTATGCTATCAACCGAAACAACGAGTTAAAATACAGTCTATTTGTTATGATAACTTTGTTTTTATTGGAAATTTTGACGAGGAAATGGCTTAAATTTTCAAGATAATGATTATATTTAACTTATTAGTGTCTATTTAAAAGTAAATCTTTCATTTGTAAATGTTTTCAAAAACTTATTCATCTTTTTATAAATAAATCTTGCACTTTGTAAATATTTTCATCCTGCATTTGGATTTTGTGGGTAGTATCCGCTGAAAACCCTCACGAGACAACACCCGTCCTACTGGGGACACCCAGAGGTTTAACGACTTGTTGCATACGCTCAATGCAATCGTTCTCCCTACGAAAAATGATTTATCTTAGTTTTTCTTTACTTGAGGACAAATAAAAAGATAAATGTTGGGGTATTTGATGTTCACGTAACTGTGCATATTTTTACCACCATATTCAATCTATTTAAATTAAATAATTGATTATATCGGGTGTTTTAACTTGTTTAAACCAAAATTCAAATTATTTTCAAATTGTCACATATTCATCTTCATATAGGGGTAAAATGATCATTTTTGTGCATAAATTAATTTGAGAAAATTTATTTGGAAATTTCTATATTATTTTTTAGGAATTTAAACTCAATTACAAGTGGTTTCATGAAGGAATATGCATGTAAAAAAATATACAAAGAAACGAAGATGGAAATAATTCAAAGTGATGATCATGATGGAAAATTTATTGTTAGCATCCAGTCACAAATCAGTGAGAAAGGGGATGGACGACACGCGGAGGGAGCAAACGACGAAAGAGATATGCTAGATGGAAGAATTAGTTATCTGTATGATTTCATAATACTTTAAATAGAATGGTACGTGTTTGCGTCAATTAAAGTTCTATGAACTAGAAAATAGCCGAATAAATTTTATAATAAAAATAACCACAAGCGCATGACGTACTATTGAAGTACATGGCGAGTACGGGTCGATCCGTAGGGAATTGATGATTTTAAAATTCTATTCAATCAAATTGAACCAAGGTTGAAGAGAAGTTAAACTAGAAAATTAGAAAATTAGCTAACTGTCTAAAAGAAACGAGATGCAAACATAAGAGTTAAGTGACAATTTAGAGAATAAATCCACTCACTAGATCACATAATTCAACACATGAAATCATGATCTCTCTTTTATGGTCATTAGTGCTTTAATTGGCGTGCTTATCATAAGTATGGCATATTTGTGTTATTGATTAGCCAACATAAGCCATCAAACTATAACACACCCATTAAACCACTTACTAACTTTGATGAAAATGCAATGAAAATGAAATCTATTTTAAGTATGGCCTATTAACTATTGATTAGAAATATAGACCATCAAATTTGAATTTCAAATCACTTTCTTATGCCATAATCATATTTTGACGAAGAGACATTTGTATTAGCGATTGTTTAAGCATAGCATATTTGGTGTCAACAATATAGGCTATCAAATTCTAAGAAAAAACAACAATTAAACCACTTCATTCCTACTAAGCACAAAAAGAGAGCATGAATTAACAACTAGTTGAAGCTACATAATTAGAGAGTTTCATAACCCTTAAATTGAAGAGGTTTAGCCTCTCATATTTGTCATTTGATTAACAAATATAGCTTGCAACATGAAAGATAAAAAGTAAAAGAGAGCAAAGTGAAATGAAAAACTATTCTACTTGCATAAAAATAAAATCTACACTATTAGTATGAAAGAAAGAAAGCATGTAAGTAAAATAAAACACTAATTAACATTGCATAAAAGAAAGAAAAAATACATGAAATAAAAATGGCTAAGTATCCATGAAAAGAGAGCTTTGAGTTTTATTTTGAGCCTAAACTAAACCAAAGACAGGCTAAGGGAGTAGAAGAGGTTACATGAACATAGTGTGTTATTTTTACAAGCACGAAAACATAATCCATAATGTGGGGAATGCCCAAACTACCCTTGAAAAAGTGTGGAGGCCAAGTAATCATTAGCATCTACTAATCATCATTTAAGTGTATATGAAGCCATTAATTCCATAAACACGTGCATTAACCTCTAATTTGTACAATAACGAAGGTGGGTAGTGGGATCCTCCATGTTCTTCACTTTGAATCATTTCCATCTTCATTCCTTTGTGTTCTTTTTGTGCATGCATATCTTCTTCATCAAACAACTCGTAATTGAAATCAAATTCCCACAAAATAGTATGGAAATTTCTACTTAAATTTTCTCAATTTTATTTATGCACAAAAACGACTATTTTGCCCTTGGATGAAGATGAATATGTGACAATTTTAAATTAATATGGATTTTGGTTTAAACAAGTTAAAATACTCAATATGATCATTTATTCAATTTAAATAGATTAAATATGGTGGTAAAAATATGCACATTTACATGCACGTCAAATACCCCACACTTATCTTTTTTTTTCATCCTCGAATAGTGAAAAACTAAGATAAATCTGTTTTCGTATGGAGCACGATTGCATTGAGCGTATGCAACAAGTCATTAAACCTCTAGGTGTCCCCAGTAGGAGGAGTGTTGTCTAGTGAGGGTTTTCAGCGGATACTACCCACAAAATCCAAATGCAGGATGAAAATATTTACAAAATGCAAGATTTATTTACAAAGAGATGAATGCGAGCTTTTGAAAATATTTACAAAGAAGGATTCACTTTTAAATCGACACAACTAAGTTAAATATAGGTTTTGGTTATTATCGAGAAATTGAGTCATTTACTCGTCAAAATTTCCAACGAAAATGAAGTTATCACAACAAATAGACTATAGTTTAACTGGTTGTTTTGGTTGATAACACAGTGTAATTATGAAATGGATACTTAGTTGATTATCAAAGTTTACCAAAGTGTATTTTCATTTCTTTTCAATAGCAAATCAAATCAAATAAGTAGAAATAATGTTAGAATTTCAATTGCTTGCTCTCTCATTATTTGCAAGAAAAATTACACACCTAGCTCAGGTAAACTAAGGCCGGATATATCACCCATGCACTTCCTTTTAGGCTTATGTGAGGGGAGTATAGAGCATGACGAGTGCACACACTTTCATGCATACACCTATCGACTGTAGGTGGTATTTATTAAGACTGTTCTTTTTTTCATTTTTTTTCATGTGTTCCATACATGCATAACTGTGAGGACTTTTAAATGAATATGAAAGCACATAATCAAAGATTCCAAGTAATTCACCCATGCATAACTGTGAGGACTTTTAAATGAGAGTGAATTCTTTGGATATTATTATTTTTTAATTTTTATTTTTTTTTAAGAAAGAGAGTTTTGCAAAATCATTTTAGCACCATTTAACTTAGAAGAGAAAAAATGTTATATCTTTACTTTAAATCAACCACTTTTTAAAACAAAGATTTTCAATTAGGATGTATTTCATAATTAACACGTATGAATCTTCCTATATACTGGTTAAACCACTATTATTTGTAATCAAACTTCATTTTTATTTTTGTTAAGATAAATAAACTTTCAAAATTTTCAATTTAATAAGCCAAAACTATATATTTATCTATAGTGTTTCTTTAAAAATAAATCAAAAATGCTTAAACAAAATTGTTTTTTTTGTTTTTGATATTTTCTTTTGCAAAGAAAACGTAAAAATAAATCATGAAAAATCGAAAATGAAGATGAGTCTCCCCACACACTTGATTTTGACTGTGTCCCCACAGTCACCCAAGTGGAAGGAGAAAAATAAAAATATAACATTATTTAAATGAAAATGAAAAGATTATTATTTACAAAACATCAGAAATATGTCGTTAAAGAGTAAATGAACCGGTCTTGCAAAGATCGATTCATTTGTCTCATCAAGTATGCGAGACACAGCTTAAGCACGAAAAACCAAATCGTATAAGATTTCGAAGTGATTGTCAATTTGGAAAAACAAATTCTGTTTTATTAAAAAATGAACGAGTTGTTTTGTTTTCAATGATTTTTGGGGTTGATAAAAAAATTGATTGAAATTCACATTTATTTTCACCAAATTGAAATTCAAGTTTATGAATGAAATCTTCTTCCAAATTATCGATTTCGAAGTCAAAATGGTGATCGAAATCTTCCCTATCAAAATTTAATGACTCAATTTTGAAAAGTCCATAAAACTCGTGTTTGTTAAATTCATCTTCCTTCGTTGGATTATCAACAACTTCATCGCATATATCCATTTTAAATTCCAAAATTGTTGTATTTAAATTTTCAGAAAAAGGAAGATGTAATTTAAATCGAGTTTCTCGTCCTCAAAAGAATTGAAATCCAATTCAATTGCCGAATTGTCAACAACTTTATTAAGATGATTATTTTCAATTTCAATAGTTATTATTTGAAAATCGTTGATTTGGGTAAAAGGTGGATTATCCCTCGACTCATCACATGTTGGGATTTGGTTTTGTTGTTTTTCATGTTGTTTATGTTTCAAACAACAAATCCATGTGATCATCGTAAATTTCGTTCATTTGTTCAACAAAATCTATTAACCTGAGAATTTTCGATTTGGATTTGTTGAGAACAAAAGTTTTCAATCGTAATGTGGTTAAGATTATTCCTATTGCCAAATTCGTTTGAAAAGTTGTTTCCATTTTCATTTTGAGTTTGAAATTCATTTTGGAGTTCGAAATTGAATTGACATGGGTTATAATCGAAATCGTTTAAATTTTGAATTAAATTCAAATTTTGAAATCCTTGAAAACTTTGACTCGAGTTATCATAGAAATACGAATTACACAAATCATTTATCATTTGATTTTGTTGTGAAGAAATTTCAAATAAAGACGAAATGCTATTTTCAAGATTTGAGGGTTGCTCGTTATTTTGAAAATTTTGTGGTTCGAAATTTGAATCGTTTAAACAGTAGTTGTTGTTAAAATATCCATACGAATTTTGAGTGAAATCATATGGATTATGTTGATTTTCACAACTATTGTAAAATTCGTGTAAGTGGGGAAACTCGGACATTTAAAAGAATGTTTTGGTTTTTTTTTGTAAAGGAAAAATATTTACGAATAGAATTTATTTTTCAAAATGGAAAATTGATTTTTGTTTTGTTTTTGGTTTTTCATTTTTTTTGAAAAGATTTTATATTTTTTTTTGTATTTTTTGATTTTCTAAAAAAACTAAGTAATTTTTTTGTTTTTGATTAATTTTTTTTAAAAGGAAGGTTTTAAAAACAACGTTAAGGGATATTTACAAAAAAAATTTAGTTTTGGATTTTTAAAAAGTTTTTTTTAAATATGTATGAACTAATTCAACTAAATGAATGCAATGGTCTAATTACAAATTATTTATTCTATACTAACCCAAAATTGTATAATCATACTTTGTCTTAATTCAACAAGATAGTTCTCAGCCAAGTAACGGGAAGGATTTATCGGTGCACCACGAATCACCGTAGTAATGCAGCCGACGGTTTAGGTACCTCCAGAGAAATAATTCAATATAATATTTACGAATCACCGTAATATTTTAATTGATTATTGCTCTGGCATAGCCTAGACACCAAGAAATTAAATTGTTAAAAGAAGACAAATTGTTAATATACAATTAAAAGTTATCACTTTCTAACCTTTATTATTAATCAAAACTCTAAGATGAAATGCAAAGCAAAAATTAAACGTGTATTAACAATGCAACTACGAATGAAAACAAGAGATAAGTGTGAGAAATTATTTTATAAGCAAGCAAAAAAAATTATGGCAGCGGCAACTTTTCCATTCTGTTTGGCAACCTACAAATAAAAACAAGATATATACAATTTTTTTTTAATTTTTTATGATAAGAAACTAAAAACAAGTAAATATGAAACCCATTCACAAAATCATCATAAACTATAACAATTATTTTTTTTCTTTTTTCTTGTAAAGTTTTTTTTAATAGAAAGATATTTTAACAAGAGAAAACAAAGGATTTAAGATAAAACAAAGCAAATCAATCAAAACTCAGCCCACCACAACCATTCTCGGCCCAAACCAAACAAAACAAACTTTATTCTCCTCAATTTTTTTTTTCGTTCAAACTATTAACAGCGCCAGAGAATTTTTTTTTTAAACAAATCCTCAACGAAAAACCACCATACCTAAATTCTAAATAGAAATTCGAAAATTAAATCGTGCGACTGAAGCTCAGCAGAAGATTGGTTGATTGGTTGTACAGTGGGTGGAGTCTAGAGTTGAAGTCGCGTTGGGTGATTTCGATTGCTTTTGGGTTGTTCAATTGATTGTGGGTTGTTTTCGATGGTCGAGGGGATGGAGGCGGATTGGTCGTAGCGACGATTTGGACGGTTTAGGGAAGTTGCAGAGTCGATGGAGGTGATTGGCATAGCGACTGTTGGCAGTTGCTGGGTGAAGTTCACGCGCGTTGATGATCGAAGTCATGGTGAGGTGGAAGGGGTTTTCTCATGTTCGAGGTGAACTTGTTTGTCGGAGACACACCTAAAGCTTGAAACTTGACCGAGGTATTGAATGGTAACAGTGGGCTGTGGTTTGAAGGCGGTGGTGAAGGTTCAGGCGAGTAAGTCCGGTCCACTTGTGCAGTGGTTTTAGGTGTGTGATTTTGTGGTTCCAGATAAGGTTCGAGGGAATTTTGAAGTGTGGAAGGGTCGTTTATCAGTGTTTGTAGTCAGTCGATATAGGACAGCCCTTGTATGTTGTAGAAGTGTGGTTATTTGGTGTTGCTTTGGGTAGAAAGAGAAGGCAAGGGACTGTGTTTGTTGAATTTGTAAAGCAGAGATAATGGTGAAGTCGTAGGATGGTATAGTGAAGTTGATTGCGTCAGGGTTTGATTGCTGAGACGGTTAGGTTGAAATGGGAAGTTAGAGAGGACTGGTGGGTAGTCTGGCCAGAGGTAAGGGATGGGTTTGTGAACCGAAGTTGTATGTATGGGTTTGCGATCGGGGAGATGAATTGAGTTGTATGTTGATGTGGTGGCTGAAGTGCATAGAACTGGGTGATGTAGGGGGTTGGTGCTGGTGCAGTTAAGAGGATGGTAGTCTGTTGTCAGGGATTAGGCAGTCTGGTACTTGATGTTGATGTCCAGAACAAAGTTGTATGCGGCAAGCAGTGGTTTTGGGGGCAATGAAATGTTTGTAAGTGAGGAGTGAAGTGTTTTTTTGTTGTTTGTAGATAGTGGTAGTAGCAGTTGGTAATGAAAAGGCAGTGTGATGGTTGAAGTTGTTGGTTTGAAAGAGAGGAGTGTTGGAGTGTGAAGTTACACAGGATGTTGAGTGGAAGTGGATATGCAGGGATGTTGAGAAGAATGGAAGATGATGGAGGCAAGTGCTGCTGTGGTTGGTGGATTGTGGGAGCAGACAGGTTAAGTATGGTGAAGATTGTGTGAAGGAAAATGATGGTTAAGGAAATGTAGGCTAAAGCAAAATATGTTGAATAAAACAGTGGTATCAATGTGCGCAGTCACAGTATATAAATGGAAGTTGTAAATCTGTTGAGTAATACAGTCAATGAAATGGGTATGTAAATTGAAACGAAATATGTACAAATGAAAGTTGTGTGTAAAATGATTTTTTTTCTTTTTGAAACGAGTATCTCACTTTAAAATATATATATATATATATATATATATATATATATATATATATATATATATATATATATATATGCATGTGTGTGCGACACAAATGCAAATGAACAACCTACTAGAAAACAATAACAAACAAAATGCAAACAACACACAACAATTTTTTTTTTTAAAACAAACAAACACACAAATAAAATCACACAAAAATAATCCCAAGAACAGAAAATAAAAATCAAAGCAACTCTCTGACAACGGCGTCAAAAACTTGTTCGCGTCGACTAAAGTTCTATGAACTAGAAAATAACGAAACGAATTTTATAATAAAAATAACCGCAAGCACACGGCATACTATTGAAGTACGTGGTGAGTACAGGTCGATCCGCTGGGAATTGATGACTTTAAAATTCTACTCAATCAAATTAAATCAAAGCTGAAGAGAATTTTAAGCTAGAAAATTAGAAAATTAGCTAACTAGCTAAAATAACAGAGATGCAAATATAAGAGTTAAGTGACACTTTAGATAATAAATGCACTCTCTAGATCACATAGTTCAACTCATGAAATCATGATCTCTCTTTTATGGTCATTAGTACTTTAATTGATCTGTTTATCATAAGTATGACATATTTGTGCTATTGATTAGCCAACATAAGCCATCAAAGTATAACACACCCCTTATACCACTTACCAACTTTGATGAAAATGTCATGAAAATGAAATCTATTTTAAGTATGGCTTATTAATTATTGATTAGAAATATAGACCATCAAGTTTGAATTTCAAATCACTTTCTTATGCCATAATCATATTTTGATGAAGAGGCATTTGTGTTAGTGATTGTTTAAGCATAGTCTATTAGGTATCAACAATATAGGCTATCAAATTCAAAGCAAAAACAACAATTAAACCACTTCAATCATTCTTACTAAGCACAAAAAGAGAGCATGAATTAACAATTAGTTGAAGTTACATAATTAGAGAGCTTTATTATCCATAAGTTGAAGAGGTTTAGCCTTTCATATTTGTCATTTGATTAATAAATGTAGCTTGCAACATGAAAGAAAAAGAAAAAGAAAAGAGAGAAAAATGATATGAAAAACTATTCTACTTGCATGAAAATAAAATCTACACAATTAGCATGAAAGAAAGAAAACATGTAAGCAAAATAAAACACTAATTAACATTGCATAAAAGAAAGGAAAAATATATGAAATAAAAATGGCTAAATAGCCATGAAAAGAGAAAGAGAGCTTTGAGTTTTATTTTGAGCCTAAACTAAACTAAAGAAAGGCCAAGGGAGTAGAAGAGGTTACATGAACATAATATATTATTTATACAAGCATGAAATCCTAATCCATAATTTGGAGAATGCCCAAATTACCCTTGAGAAAGTGTGGAGGCCAAGTAATCATTAGCTTCTATTAATTATCATTTAAGTGCATATGAAGCCATTAATTCCATAAGCATGTGCATTAGCCTCTAATTTATACATTAAAATAGGTGGTAGTGGGGTTCTCCATGTTCTTCACTTTGAATTCTTTTTGTGCACGCATATCTTCTTCATGAAACAACTTGTAATTGAAATCAAATTCCTACAAAATAGTATGGAAATTTCTAATTAAATTTTCTCAAGTTAATTTATGCACAAAAATGATTATTTTGCCCTTGGATGAAGATGAATATGTGACAATTTGAAATTAATATGGATTTTGGTTTAAACAAGTTAAAATACCCAATATGATCATTTATTCAATTTAAATAGATTAAATATGATGGTAAAAATATGCACATTTACGTGCACATCTGGTAGTGTAGAAGGGGACTTTTGGACACATTCTATGAACACTATATTAAATATACTTATACTCTCTCTCTGCCATTAAAAGTTTATACCATAAAGAAATATATAAGCAATGATTTAACCCATGGTCGTAGGATTCTTCGAAATTTAAACCATATAAATTTCTGTGTCCTTTACTTTTTCTGGACTTTACTTGCTCCTTTTAGTATTAGATTCTTTTCCGTGTTTATCTTAATTAGACATAAATTGGACTTGACATTTTAAAAATAGTTTGATTGCAACTCCATTGTGTAAGCATACTACGACACAATTACTACTTTAAGGAAAATTCAACATCACTTAAAATTTTTAATTCATAATTATGAAACCATTCCACATTGTGTTACCTCATAATCAATTCGGTGCAGTGAGACGAAAAATTTCACTAACAAAAGAGAAGCTGTAAATTTCTTATCAACGTTGAGAAAATGAATTGTTAATTATAACAATCTCCTCATTTATCAATAGACCATGAGAGTATAGAGTTTATCACATGGCACAATGCTTTTAGTTAAAGTGGATTCCAAGTACATTGGTGAAATATGATTTTGGTTATTGTTCCCAAAAGGATTTGATCCATTGGCTACAAGTGAGACTACGAGAAAAAGAGTAATTTATTGTATAAAGCAAGGTTGATAGGAAATGACCTCGATGATTTCAAATATTAAAATTGGAGGAAGTTTCACTAATCGATATGCCTAAGTCCATTCAAATTCGAATCATGAACTATCATAAGGTATAATTTTAAATTTTAACACATTGATGTTTAAATGATGATTTGGAAGACATTATTTGCACATAATGATAAAAATTGGAGCGATGATAAAGGTTGTGGTTTTTGGTGTAATCCAAAAGTCGATACAACAATAGGGTCGAACAATAATCTAAGATTGGGGAAGTATTTTTAGACAGAAATCGAATAGTATGGTTTTAGTCAAATGTAGAGAAACACGTGTTAGTGCAAAAAAAAAAAAAATCAAAGATAGCAAATCATTTCTAAAACTAAGTAAACAACGTGATAGTGATTATAGACAAGTACCTATGTTTAAATCAGTGTAAGTTTGGTTGTTTAATTCTTGATAAAGGATTTGAAAGAGGCATCCATTATTCTCAGCATAAAAGATTTTTGGCACTGTCCCAATTTATATAAACAAAAAACATATTAAATTGTTTAATATGGAACATATGATATGGATCCCATATGCATCATAATAGGAAGCATCATATACGCTATGCTAAGCGGTTTACTGATCTTGATTATACATTTGGTGTATCAAGAAAATGTTAAATTTGACTTGAAATTGCTAAATGGTAGTTAAGTGTATTCTCGAATATTTATAAAATACTAGTGAATTGTTTAAGGAAATAATGAACTTCTTATGAAGAAGTGTTCAGACGCAAACTTCATAAGTGACATCTTATATAGTAAGTAGATCTCAAATTCATATTCAACCTTAATTAAGCTGCTTTAAATTGGAAATGTTCCAAATGAGAGCTTGCTATAAATTCAATTAAAAAGGTGACTATGTTGCCTTGAATAGTGTCATAATAAAAGTAGTATATATGAGGAAATGTATAAGAGATCTAAGGATGGTCCACTGAAAATAAAATAACGTATTGTCATTATAGTAATTTAATATATATTACAATTGGAACCAACAGCTTGATAAGAAATTCAGATATGTTCTCCATAATTAATGCGTGATAAAAGTGCTTATCAGTAATGGTGAAGTACAATCAAAAGGTAGTTATAAAATAATAATATCATTGATCTATTCCCTATGTCCATTTCTCTATCTAATTTAGGTAAACTGATCGAAGGTATGGGCAGGAGGCACCATAATTAGCCCTAAGTGCAAGTGCGAGACTAAAAGAGTTAAGGGTGTGCCCTAAGGTAAATTATGTGATTTATTACGTAACTTAACTCTTATAAAGAATCTTGTTTGAAATATACGTAGATAAGCTTAGTGGAAGTATTTTGTCGATTGCAGTTACAAATGTGTTTGTAACCTTGAGTACTAAATTGATATATAAGTACTTACTTTTTAAATGTATCTAGTCATCGTGAATTAAGAAAAGGATATTGATACGTCTATTGAGGCTAGTGTATGCAACACCGTCCATATGATGGATGATGAATTACTCATGACCGTTGAGTAAACAATGGGTTATGTACTTGCAGTTGTTTATAACAATCAAAGAAAGATTCAACAAGATTCTTCTATAGGTTAATACAACTAAGTCAAAATAGTAGATCTAATGGTGATAACGTATAGCAGTCTTCATATTTGAGAGTATTGCCGATCTTGAGTAACTAGACTATACTTTAATTATCATCAATCACATGGAATCATAATCATGTTACCAGCATAGTTGTATACAAGTTGAACTAATTGGAGTGAAACACTACTCAAGAGAAGATTCGTCTCCTTCGTCATAAAAGGTTAATATCACCGTTATTGGTAATCAACTTGAAGTTAAAATCTCTAGCAAGAGAATATCGGTTAATCGATAACTATTATTGGATTGAACCAAAGACTTTAAAGTAGTCTACATAATTAAATACAAATATTAGTAGAGTTTTTACCTTATACAAAGCTCTAGATATCTAAGTGCTACGTGATGACAAAAAGAATACAGGTAAAAATGTCGTTACTAGGTAAGCTTTTACCAATTAGAAATTGCATTTCATCTAAATGATCCATAAGCATTGAACTTGTGCCTAATACCATAATTTAGCAATGTCTAAAGTCTTCAGTATTAAATGTTTAAATATCGACTAAGGATTGAGTTCACACAAGAGAGTCAACACAACCGAGTTGTTAGTTATTTTCGAATTCGACTTATATAAAATTAATTTGTAAATCTTATGAATTGATATAAAAATAAAAAATTGTATTAAATTTTGGTTGCTTTTTATTTATTTATTTCAATCTTGAATTTTTTTTAAAATGCTATATAAAAATTGTGCGTTGATTTAATTAGTGAATGACTTTGGATAAATTAAATATATAAATGATTTAAAATGTCAAATCATTTTGATACATACTTTGGAAGCACCGACCGCACCATATATGGCTAACCATACCACGAAGGCAAGAAAGGGAACTCAATGTCCTAAGGTTTGAGATATAGGGTTAGATATTTATGATCAAATTGGCTATAAATGGCCAACCCCTTCTCATTATGTAAACACTCAGCAAACCTAAACATAGTATCCATCAAACATTGGTGAAGCCAAAGAGATGGTGTTGTAACCCATAGTAGGGGAAACTTGTGAGATAACTTATAACTAAGGTGTTCGATAATTAGCATGATCAAAAGAAGAAATTTCTTATTTTGAATATTCTATAGTATATGTACAAATTATCTATATATTTATGCTTTAAATCACCATGTTTAGGTTATCCACAATTAAAAAAAATTGAGAATTGTTTATAATTTTAATAATCGACTAATAAAGAAAGGCATTTTAAATATTATATATATATTAAAATTGATTTCGGTTTAATTAAAACAAATTTAGATCTAATTATATATGTGTGTGTTATGAAATAAATATTTAATTATACAACTTTTAATCTATTTTTGGTTCTAATATTAAATGTAAAAAAAATTCTTAGGTTTTCAAAGAAAAATATATAGATTTAATTTAAAAGGAAAAACCTAAATGGTTTATACATACATGTGTGTGTGTGTACACACACACACACACACATATATTTATAGGGAAATTAATAAAAAAAATCATTTTTTCTTACTAATCTTAGCTTCTGACAAAAATAAAAAGGAAAAATATTTTATTTTATTTATTTTGAAGATTCAAATTATTTTAAAATTCAACATTTAAAAAATTCAAATATATATTTTAATAAAAGATATATACACACCATATGACTTTTTTTTAAATCAATTTATTTACAGGGGTGTAAATAATATATATATATATATATATATATATCATTTGAATTAGTTACTTTGATTTAAAATCTCATATTGTTAAATATATAACCATTTATGATTCCGGTACAAACACACACACACACACACACACACACACACAACACATATGCTTTATTTAATAGAAATAACTTATTTTAAATATATTTATATATATATAATTTGAAATTATTTTATAATATAATTTTGTATTTTAAAGAATATTTTATTACAATTATATATTGTTGAGCTGGAAAATGAAGCAACACTCAAGGATGAATTGAAATTAAGAGATTTAGCAAATAAAAGTAAGAATGGCTGAGACTTATGTTTATGGAATATTATTACTTATGGATTTTAGTCACAAGTGAAGAGGTTTTACTAATCTAACATCCTAAAATAGCAAACTATAGCTCCCTTTGCGACTAGGGTCAAGTAGAGAGAGAGAAGATAAAGAAAGAAAGTGACAAAAGGTCCTTTTCCAAATGCTCTAAGCCTTGTATTAAGAGGGAAATCGTCTAACAGAATCGCCTAATCTCGATAGGCTAAGTCTAACTTTATATCCAAGAATGTAGGAGAGGAAGGTAGAGTCCCCAGAGTAATATAATCATCTCGGTACCAACCAGAAGTGGTCGGTACTGATTTGATTTTTTGAGAGGAAGTTGCTCCATCTTCCTTTCCTTGGCCTTTTTATCTTCGATCCATTGAGTTTCAACCACTTTTCATTAGAAATCATGTTGTATCCTAGAGGTTCTAACATCTCTAGTACTTTTCTTCTTTTCTTTAGAACCTACTTGGAGTCTTTCACTTACTCCTTCAGAAATGGATCCCATAAAGATCACTTTTACTATGATCTTTTACTAATAGTCCACAAGTCACAGTTTTAGAGAACTCTTTGGTGCAAAAAATGCTCGTGTCCAACTAGAAAGTATTCTTTATCGATCTCTTTCCTAGCTCCACTTTTGTTCGAACTCCTTCAAGTCTCTTCTATTAAGCCTGCCTTTAGGTCCTTAAGCCACTTTGTCTTCATCCTAATGTTTAGATTCAATTATAAGCTGTTTGGTCAAAAAGCCAGATAACACTTGCCTTATAGAGTACAATTTTGTTGGAAACAAAGAATTCTTTGAAGCAAGATAAGCATATACCATTGTCCATACAAGTCTATTGGTTATCCAAGAGCAGCTTCAAAGCATCGTCTCTATTATCTCAATATCTGTTCAAGTCGGGTATTGGTTTCTTTCCTTTTCGCTTTCATTTTGGTTGCAAGTTGAAAATTTAGGTCGGTACCGGCCAGATTTGATCGATACCGAGTTGTTTTATTACTTTAGTATTAGGTACTCCTATATAAGCCGAGTATGTAGCATCTTTGTCCTACTTAATCAAATCCTCACTTGCCTTCTGCCATCTTCCCAGTGCCAACTTCACTCAACCACATACCTGAAAGTTTGCTATGGATCGTGTAATATGGATTTATGATAATACAAAGTATAATGATTATAGTAATGCTGTAAATAATGTGGAATATAAATGCAGTATAGTAAAATGACACCAAAGATTTTTATACTGGTTCAGAGCACCGTCCTACGTCCAGTCCCAGACTCTTTCTGGAATTTCACTAAAACAACAACCCTCACTTAACCTAGAGGAATAGGTCTATACGCCTCTGAGTAGCCGAACAGGGACCTGAGCAGTAGGACAAGATTTCGCCTCAACAGCCGAAGAGGACTTCACTCGCCTGCGCAACAGAACAGGACTTCAATAAATAAATAAAATAGTTTTGACTTTTGTGTGTTCTGATAATACAGATTTGTCACTTATAGTACACCCTTCCTGTAATCTTCTCCTCGAGTATAAATATATATATTTGAAGTATATGAAGAATAGAAAGGTATAGTATTGCTTTAATGTAGAATAATTGAAAGTATAATAGCGAAGAGTGTTAGATTAGAGATAAGAAAATTTAGTAGTAAATCAGATTGTAAGTAAGTGATTTGGAATCAAGTTGGAGTTTGTATTTATAAAGGTTAGAAAGCAGCGACTGTTGATGAAGAGTTTCGATTGAAGTGTTGCGTTCAAATCTTTTTGTAGAGCTTCGTAACTCTACATAAAAAGTCATGTCTTTTCAAAAAATAGCTGTTGAAGAAATTCAGTCAACTGAGCTTTTGGGTCAATCGATAGAATATTCAAACGAATTTAAAAAATATATTTGAATACCTATGCACCTGTGCATGTTGTATAGGTTTTCCAGTGTCAGTCGACTAAACCTCTGGGTCAGTCGACTGACTTGGTGGAATCTGTGCAATATGTGCAGTTTATATAGGTATAGGAATATATATAACTTTAAATACTTTTATAATTTAACATATATAACTTTAAACAATTATACATGCTAATATATGTATAAATTATTTGGAAATAAGACGATTAAATATATGAGCTAATATATGCATAAACGAGAAGAGATTTTAACAAAATGGACCTAAGACTCAAAAACAAAATAATATAATTGATGCACCAGTTTTGAAGTCTTATCCTCTTGTAGCATATATTCTCTTTTTATCGTAGCAGTCGTCAAATCTGTATGTCGTAGCGATAACTTTGTGTCATGATTCAAAACTAAGTCTCAACATTCTCCTCCTTTTTGATTGATGACAACCTGTAGATAGATATAGATTTCGACTGTATATGTAATATAAATACTTACTCCCCCTGAATCTCTGACACTCTATATCCAGCATTCTTAACGTTAGTAATAATATTTCTCCCCCTTTGTCATCGATAAAAAGCAATAAAGAACATGAACAATATAGAACAAGATAACTACTACTTATAATGTAAGGTATCGGAAAGAATTAATATTTAAAGCATGTGATACCCAAGGTTCTTATAATTTCTTAATTTTTAGGAAACCATATCCATTTGGGTGCGGTTGAACCTTTAAAAATATAATTTTCATTATTAACTACCATATCAAAATAATCATCGACATATTTTTCTCTATTTTTCCAATTAACAGGAACCCAAATACTTAGATAATTTTTATTCATTTTCCCCGTCAATGATCTTCTAAAGAAATTATAAACATTATTGGTCATAGCAATATTTGAGTTTCTAGAAAAATTGGATTTAGACTTTACTCGTAATCTAGTGCTAGTACTAACATATTTACTATACACGATAGCATGTCTAGTGCTATTTGTACAATTTATTTTATTATATCCTAAACCATTTTTATCATGTAATGGTCCAGAACTAGATAAAATCTTATTTAAATTGTTTTTACCTTTATTAAATTTTGTGACTTCAGAGTTAAGTTTATCAAATTTAGCCTTAAGTCACAATTATTATTTTCAAAAGAAAAATTAGTATTGTTCAAAATATCATTTTTCTCATTTAATCTAGAATTCTCAATTTTTAATGTACGATTCCCATTTTTGAGAAGGGAATGTTGAGATTCTGAATTATCTAAAGAGGATTGTAATAAATCATTTTGTCTTTTCAAATCAGAAATTTCTTTTGAAAGTTTTTCTCTCTCTTTTTCAGATATGGTGTTTTGTTCATCTAGAAAATCTTTAACAGTTATAAAATTATTCTTTAAAACACTAGTTGATTTTCTAAATTTAACTTCTCGTTTTTTAATTTCTCATTTTCAAGTTCAATAGATTTCATATTTTCTGAAATAACAAAATTAAGCTTTAAAATCTTATCGCTTATACTAACTAATTCAATATTATTTTTACTAAAATTTGTAAATCAGAAAGTACCATTTTGTAGTCCTCACTGGTGGCTTTGACAGGGATTTTGCCTGTTGTATTTCGACTGGATCGTTTTCTGGCCATTATTCTATGATGTTGTGACGAGTAGAATTCCAGACTCTGATACCAAATGAGGGTGTACTATGGATCGTGTAATATGGATATATGATAATATAGAGTATAATGATTATAGTAATACTGTAAATAGTGCGGAATATAAAAAGCAGTATAGTAAAATGACACCAGAAATTTTTATACTGGTTCATAGCACCGTCTTACTTCCAGTCCCAGACTCCTTCTGGAATTTCATGAAAACAATAACCCTCACTAACTCGAAGGAACAAGTCTATACACCACTGAGTAGCCGAATAGGGACCTGAGCAGCAGAACAATATTTCGCCTCAACAGCCGAAGAGGACTTTACTCGCCCGAGCAGCAGAACAGGACTTTAACAAATACAGAAAATAGTTTTGACTTTTGTGTGTTCTGATAACATGGAATTGTCACTTGTAGCACACCCTTCCTATATTCTTCTCCTCGAGTATAAATATATATATATTTGAAGTATATGAAGAATAGAAAGGTATAGTATTGCTTTTAATGTAGAATAATTGAAAATATAATAAGAAGAGTGTTAGATTAGAGATAAGAAAATTCGGTAGTAAATCAGATTGTAAGTGACTACGAATCAAGTTGGAGTTTGTATTTATAAAGGTTAGAAAGCAACGACTGTTGATGAAGAGTTTCGGTTGAAGTGTTGCGTCCAAATCTTTTCGTAAAGGTTCGTATCTACATAAAAAGTCGTGTCTTTTCAAAAAATAGCCGTTGTAGCAATTCAGTCAACTGAGCTTTTGGGTTGACTGAATATTCAACGAATTTAAAATATATATTTGAATGCCTGTGCACCTGTGCTGTTGTATAGATTTACCAGTGTTAGTCGACTGAACCTCTGGGTCAGTCGACTGACCTGGTGAAATTTGTGCAATGTGAATAGTTTACATAGGTATAGAAATATATATAACTTTAAATACTTTTATAATTTAACATATATAACTTTAAACAATTATACCTGCTTATATATGTATAAATTATTTTGAAATAAGATGATTAAATATATAAGCTAACGTATACGTAAACGAGGAGAGATTTTAACAAAATTGACCTAAGACTCAAAATAAAATAATATAATTGATGCACCAGTTTTGAATTCTTGTCCTCTTGTAGTATATATTCTCTTTTTGTCATAGCAGTCATCAAATCTATATGTCACAGTGATAGCTTTGTGTCATGAATCAAAACCAAGTCTCAACAATTACCTCACCTCAGACTGATTGCCGCCACTTGCCTAGATTCATTGTCATCTTCCTTTAGCTGTCTTCGCTAGAAATTCTCTTCGATAGCCACTGCATCGATCAATGATCTCATCCTCAATCTTAAGAAATCCTAGACCCAAATTTGCAATATAAATGTGGGTTGCTGCCATTTTGCAGTGGTGGAGCATGTCGTTGGCCATGGTTCGAGTTCATCTACGGCCGATGATGGATATAGGCTAAAAGTTTAACTTATAATCAAGCTCGGCCATAGTTTCTGGTTGCCCTAGCCATATATCACCCGGGCTAATTTTTTCTAGCATGTAGATTTTTGATATGAAAATACTGACTAACCTATTATGATTTGTTTATAGCACAGGACATCAAAAATTTCTTTACAGGTTTTCCCTGTGAGACCTAGAAAGTACAGCACAATTATAATATGTAACTTTATATGTTTCTTAAATATTTATCTGATTGACAATTTATTTTAGAATGATTTATACTATAGCATCATTGTATCTTTCATTGTTTAGTTGCCCCTATGAGATATGTTGCCCTATAGTCTTGCTTGACTTGCCTTATGGTCGGCTTTGCTTATAATCGATCAAATCTTTAAACCATGATGTTTGTCGAACCTATTTCCTTCTAAACCCTATCCCATGTTAAACCCGAGGCAAAATTTGAACCTACCCCAGCTTTAGGAATCCTATTTTTGACTTTGAGTCAATCTCATATTTTGATCTTTCTTGCTTTGGGATAATTTGTGTTGTTCACAATTTTGTAAAGCCTTTTATTTCTATTCATTCAATATGCATGAACGCACTTTTATTAACAAGCGACCGATCACAAGTTATTGTTCTCGAGTTTGGTGTGATGGTTCTCTTCCAATGAACGGTTCCCTTTAATGACTTTCAACACTTAAATGATTCCATAGCATAGCATTTTCCATTATTGCACTTCTTATGTTCCTGCAAAAGAACGCTCCACATCGCTACGGACAACGATTCCATTATCGATTACCCGGATGATAACGGGTAAGGTTCGATGCACTGTTCTTTCATGCGATGTAGCTTATTTTCTAGCACAAGCTGGCTATCTACACAGAATTGTCTGTTCGTTGTGTACTGGACCCATGACTCACATTGTATCGATTGAAACTTTTGATTACCTAAGTCGATATTTAAAATTTGATTGGTCAACACACCGACTTCCATTGGATTCAAAACCCCAAATCACACGGGTTCACATTTAAAATTGAGTTTTAAAATAGAATATACATAATCATATTGAATATTAAGTTTTCCTATCTAGAATGACACGCCATTCTCCTAGTTCAACATTAGTGTTGCGCCGTCAACTTCTTTTGAAGCCGGGTCTACTACAGCTTAGGCTTCAACTTCTACATTTTTTGGCCTTAAGCGCTCGATTACTATTGAGTTATAAAGAATGATTTTACCAGTAGGAAAAATCTAAGATCAATCCCCTTTTTTGTATGAACAAATTGGCGTAAGAGTTCTGGATGATCTACTTGGATAGATGTTGAAAGTTCTAGTTGCCAAATCACTTCGGAACATATGTCGATAACATGAGATTCCTGAATGTGATGTTCTACTCCTAACACAAGACAAAAGAGTGGAAAATCCTCTAATAGGCTATATGGCTTGCAACAAATACATGTGCTTAGGCGGTGCTATACTGCCCTTAATCCATTCCTCCGTACATTCCTTTGGGAGCTTGGGATTGCTTCGACTCAAGTTCACCTTAATAGATATGCCTTGCTAAGTTCTTTGCACGTCATGTTTGTGAATTAATTCCAGCAACCTCCAACCTTCAAAGCACCGACACATGTTCTCGGCTTCAAGCAATGGAGAGAGTCTACTTATTATATGATCATCTAAGCCTGGTGCCAATGCAAGGTCATCAAAGCGCTCCATAACAAATATTCGTACTCCAGGAATGTATATTTCTTTGTTTGATGCCCGTATGGCTTTAACAAGCCTGGGATTTTAGAAAGTAAGATCTTTTCTACTTCGTTCTTCTCCATGCTTAGACTTTCACCACTTGAGTATTCAATTTGTTGTCTCCTTTCTTCACAAATATTCCCACTCGAGATAAGAGTGCAGAGCATTCTAACACCCTTATAACCCTGAAGGGTATCCTTTTCTGATTCATCTCTACCATTTATCTCCTGATGAATGAGAACTTCATCGATGCAGCCTTCTGCATCCTGATCTCTTTTCCATTCCTGTCGATACTCCACCAAGCAGTTCCAGGATGCCAATCAGGTCTTTATCCCTCATTCACAGCTCTAGTAATGACATCCATGCGACACTAAAGGCCCATCCGAAATAGCAAACATTGGTGAGTCAATGGATAAAGCAGCGGAAGAGCATGTTGTCGGTGAAGTACATGTAGAAGGAGAGGAAAGAGCCAATGGAAACATTCCATGAGGATGGAGGAAGAAGAGAAGAAGAAGAGAAAAAAGGAGGAGAGATGAAGAATACGACCATCACAAGGATCTTGACAAAGGAGGAGAGGGGTCGTATGGGGAGATGTCTCTAGAAATCACTGACTTTCTCGTCCCACCATGCCCAAAATGAATAATTATCAAGAGTCCTCAATAAACTGTAGAATCGAGCAGGATGCCTATAACCGAGTGATTCCTCACACTAGTTCTTCGAATGATTTCTTTGGCTCGCCAAGCGACTTTGATATTATGATTGTCAATTTCCTTAAGGAGGGATCTTTGGTCTTCAGCTTTCCCTTTGAGGGCATCCTTGCTGAATAAGGCGAGACCCAATCCTTACTTTGTTCTGAATACAACCCATAGAGTACTTAAAGGGACGCTGGCGCTCCATACACTTCTAGGATCATAAACACACATTCCTTGCATTCGTTAATATTCCGATGTTTCAAAGCAAATATGATGCTTTTTTCATTTAATGTATAATGGGCAGAAATCAATTCAATTATCTTTACTACGTCGTTTCTAAGAAAAGAAAATGCACTCCTTAGCCATACCCTCCTCACTCCAGCTATAGCAGAAAGCGAGAAATGGATGAAGAGAGGTCTTGAAATAAATAGAGAGCGAGAGGCAGAAAAATACCATCAGGCCAATAGGGATGGAAAGAAATAACATGCTCAGGTAACAGCCTACAGATTCACATGACCACCATGGTTTCTCCTTAGGTCTCCTCTGCCTCGTTCTCAACCATAGCTTCCTCTGTAACAATAAATTTTATGATCGTTCTCCCTTACTACCACAATCCTCCTCCCCCTCAATTAAAAGATGGATTTGTTCATCATTTACTCTCCTGCCCCGTTCAAGCCGCTTTCCCAGAACTTTGCTTGATTGGGATCATGTTCAACCGTTAAATCACAGATATTCCTAAGGAGGAGGTGAACCGCAGAGTTGGATGGGTCTAAGAACTTGTTGACCGAGGATATGAGCGGAAGAAATGTTGCTTTACCCTTTCCAAAGTAAACCGAATCAATCAAACGAACATCCAACCATTTGAATATGAAAAGAGAACTATTAACTGGGTTTTTAACCCAACAGAAATCAATAGGAGATAGAACAGCGATACGAACACGGAATGACTTGAAACTTGATAAAAGATCTTAGAACAATAAGAGGAGAGGCAATAGAAAATAAGAGCCCAAAATAGGTTAAGGCCCTAACTCAGCTCGAGTCAAGCCCCTTGACTTGGTACCAAGTTTAGGTGCTTCATCTTGGTGCTCTCAAACATTTGGAAAATCACGCCCAGTCTTTCTAAATGAACCCTAAAATTTTCATAGAATTTCAAAGAGTCTATCACAAGAAGTGAATGCATGATGATCTAAGTGATTGGGTTATCCAAGTTAAGTAAGAACGATCACCAAAACTACTTGAATATCTACCAAATTACATGTGAACATCTAGACAAAGTAAGGAACACAACACAAGAGGGTTTATCTATGTTCTGGCTAAGGAATAAACTCGGCCCCGAGTTAAGAGCTTGAATCAGTATCGAGTTTAGGCCTTGAGTCAGATCGTCACCAATTTACTTCTAATCATTTCCTGGACTTCTATGGTAGAGGGCTTCTGATCTAGTATGGTTGCTACTATTATCTTGCCTTTTGGCAAGGCCGCGACACCAAGAAATTGAATGGGAATCAAAGACAGTTCATCTTGGAAAATGGTATATGCAGGTTCGCTATGCATATTGGTAAATTTTACCCGAGTCCGGATCGAGCTACAATTGATGTGACATGACAAGCAAAGCGATGAAAGCCAACGTTCAAGATTTCAAGTCAATCGAAGTTCGTATGTTTAAGGTATGATCAATCCAACTCAAGTGACCACCTTGTTCATATCCATGACGCAACAAGAGAGAGACCTCCTTCGCATCAATTCTGTTCGAATCCATTAATTGCGCATGGCTTCGTATCAATCTGTAACACGTGAGTCCACTTCGTATCCATTCGGGTAGCTCTCTTCGTACCCATCAAAAACCACTTCTCTTTGTATCCATCAAGTTCGTTCCCCTTCATATCCATCAAGGTTCATCGTTTCGTATCGATTCCATTTCTACACACTTCGTATCGATCCTTCCATCCACACATTTCATATCAATCAGCCAATACTCGATACGAAGAGTGCGTGATAGACCGATACAAATGACGTCACCTTCCATTGATACGAAGTAGCTACAATTGTAGATATGAAGCCAACGATAAATACCGATATGAAGCAGCCTCTAAAGAAACGATACGAAAAGAGCTGTCTAGGTCGATATGAAGAATAATTCCAGGTCGATACAAACAAAGCATGATTCAAATGACAGAAATAGTCACCCGGCATGAAAAGTGGATCGATTCTGGATTATAGCTCCATGTCCCCTTGATTGATACGAAGGGTATCAATATGAACAGCCATCTATGTGAATGGATCGATGCGGGTACGTCAGCCTTTTGCAAAATCAAGCTTGCATCGATCATAACTCAAAATTTACAAGTCCAAATACCATAAAATTTTCACAGGAGCTTGCGTACATTTTCAGGAATGTTCATGATCGATCCCGAGTCGATTGGACTAAATCCTGATCGATACGTATTGCGTTCATATCGATCACAGATCGACTCCAAACAATCAGGGATTCATCACATGGGCCCACCTACACGAGAGAAAAGGTCTTCCGAAATCTAAGCAAGATATTTACAGCCTGCGTCTATAAATAGCAGCCCAAGACCCACTGAAAAGGACTTTTGGCACTTCTGCGTCTAGATTCTTCCAAAATCATCATTATACTCGAGTTCTACTATTGTAATTCGTTGTAACCAATAAATAAAAGTTAATAAAGTCAATCATTTCATAACGGACGTAGGCTATACATCGAACCACTCTAAATCTGTGTGCTTCTGTGTGTTTTTCTTGCTTATTATTGGTGTGTTTGTTAGATTTGTCTCTTTTTTCATTTATATTCTTCATTTTATCTCTTCGAACACGTCCGGAGAGTGTTGCACCCAATTTTAGTATAAACATTTTGGTGATTTCACCGAGGAAACCCATTTTTTCTCCTGCTCATTGGATCTACTATCGACATCGGGTAGCGTAAATCTGAGAAGAAGATTCAGATTTCAAGTTTAAAGTTCTTCCATCATATTCAAATTTGCATTAAGTCTAGGAAAGAGCTTCCATCATGGTTAACACTAGGACTAATTCAACAGCTATAGATCCTGAAGGATGGGACTGACAGAACCCTGTACAACTACCTCCGACCGATCAGAATGTTGCTGAACAACCATATTTGCAAGACCCTGTCACCTGGGAAGAATTCCAATTGCTGATGCAAGAGCAGACACAAAGTCTCCAGTAGCTAACTCAACAACTCCATGCCAATGCAGAATCAGCCAATCAACTGAATCGTCAAAGACGAAGGAGATCCAGAAGGGATCAGGCTTCTTATTCATCGACCGAGAGTTCAGCCTCTTCTGACTACCACCATAGATCCACGCGCCCACGACTGGATGGAAGATATACACAAACTACTGAACAACAGCGCACCTTGAGCCTTGGGCAACCGAGGGTTGGCCTATCAACTAGCCTTTAGATTGGACCCTCCTCTTGGGAGGTAATGTTCCTTATCATATACTGACGATTGCGCCGCCATCGCTGCCATTGATTTGGGAGTCGATGCTCGAAACCGGACAGATTCAAACCATCATCAACATGAATACACTCCTGAACCGTATGTCTTCCTAGAACTTAGAACCAAGGAGACGAGATATGGACAGTCGACCACGACCGGCCCATCCTCGTATTGTGGAACCCGACCACACCTTGGTTCAGCAGGCTCAAAATGCCCAGATGCCGGATATCTCGATGATGATCTGTCAGATGATCCGTGAAATTCAAGGTCTCACCAACGACGAATGGGGAATCTCCTGGAGTCATACCCCTTTCACTGATGATATACTCTACGCTGAACTACTTCGGCAATTCAAGATGCCAACTCTACTCGTCTATGAAATGAGCTCTAATCTTAATCAACATATCTTAAAGTACGAATGGTTGATGAACGCTGCGCGAGCCAATGACGCAGTTACATGTCAAAGTTTCCCGATCTCTCTAGGGGGCACAGCAACTATGTGGTTTACCCATTTACCACCTCGATATATCTCGTATTTTGTCCAGTTGGTAACAAAGTTTGTTGAACAATTCCACATGCATGTCACAAGGTCGAAGGATGTTAATACCTTGTCTAGTGTCACTAAAGCTCCTGGAGAGACACTTAGACGCTATCTGGATAGGTTTCGCACTACATGCATCGAGTTAGTAATCTCAATGATAATTCAATTCTGATGGCACTAACTAAGGGGATCGATCCCTATTATAAGTTTGGCAACTGGTTAGCTGAAAAACCTCTTGCGTCATTGGACCGTTTCTATTCCAAGGCAACCTAATTCTTGGGAAGAGAGGATGCAAAATAGTCTAGGAAAAAGGATGACGCAGGGCCCAGTGTGGAAGGAATTCTGAGCAATGTTGCTGTTAAACAAATCGGGGAGAGTTCTGGAAAAGTGCAATTGAACATACAAATTAAAAAGAATCAATAGAAAGATAATGGAAACCAAAACAGGAAACAAGATCAGAATCGTGGGCCATGATCTAGGGCTCCTATTTTTGATAACTATATTCCTTTAAAAACATCGCTGGAAAATGTGTATTTACAGACCTGCAATACTATTCAGTATACGAAGCCTGCTTCAAAACAGTTATCGGAAAAATAGATCCAAACGCGTAAGTTTTGCAGATTTCATAATAGCTATGTCCATAACACCAATGATGCTATCATTTGCAGGATTTCATTGAGAAGTTGATACATGAGAGAAAGTTGAAGCAGTTTGTGCGGGCGCAACAATCAGGAGGCGCGGGCCCATCGAATCAAATTCATATACCAAATCAGGCTAGACAGGAGGAATCCGCACGTACTGACAGGAGGTTGGTGATAAATACTATTAGTGGTGGTCCACATCCAGTAGACCGAAGCTGGAAGGAAATGGAGTCGTATGCCAGTTCCATTAGGCATGTGGGCTTTGAATGTTGTAGTAGTTTGAAAGACGGTGCTCTGGCCAAGCAACAATAGACGATGACAAATGACATCGTATTTTGAGACAGGGATGTTGACAGAGTCAAACCCCCAACTATTAATCCACTTCTCATTCCAGCTTAGGTAGGTCCTGCTTGGATGAAGAGGATCTTGGTAGACAGTGGAGTTCTGTGAACATACTGTTCAAGCGAGCCTTTGATCAGATGAAAATGGAAACAAAAGACTTGAAGCCTTGTTAGTCTCGTATTCATGGCTTCAATGGGAGCACAATAATACCCACTGGAGTGGTGGAACTGCCAGTTGAATTGGGGATTGGAGAACGCCGAGGAGTCCAGATATTACAGTTTGTTATGTTAGATATATACTCGCCATATAATGCTTTCTTGGCCCGACCGGCCCTAGCTGAATTTAGGGCTGCCATTGCCCCTTGGTATTTGACTTTAAAATTCCCTACTGACAATGGAGTTGGAGTCATTTAGGGAGACCGGGCTGTTGGACGAGCCTGTTATGTTGCTGAACTGCGAGAGGCGCAACGAAAAGAAAAAGGGAAGGGCGTAGATGAATCCCTCTACGTCTGCTTTGTTGAGAATTGATAGCTAATGCCTGGGCCTAGGCCTGGGCATCCAATCGATTCCCAAGGGATCTTGACCCAAGATATACCGAAAGTAAAGACGAAAGTAAAGACAGTCAAGCTTCCCCGACCGAGCTGATGATCGATGTTCCGATCAACGATGACGATGATTCTAAAATAATAAAGATTGGATCTCAGCTAAGCCAATAAGTACAAGAGGAATTGGTTGGACTTCTTCAAGCAAACTTGGACATGTTTGCCTGGACACATTCTGACATGTATGGAATCTCCCCAGACATCGCGAGCCACACATTGAATATTGACCCGCGGCATATCCCAGTCAAGCAAAAAAGGCGTGGTATGGATCCAGAGAGATCTGTTGCCCTTAAAGAAAAGGTAGAGAAACTTCAATCAAACGGGTTTATCCGAGATGCATTATATTCGGAATGGGTGTCAAATCTTGTACTTGTCCAAAAGCCAAATGGGAAATGGAGAACGTGCATTGATTACTCAGACTTGAATAAGGCTTGCCCTAAAGATAGTTTTCCACTCCCTCGAATTGATCAACTCATAAACTCAACAGCTGGACATGAGCTCTAATCCTTCATGGATGTGTACTCTGGCTACAATGAAACACATATGCACTTGCCTGACCAAGAGCATACTAGATTTGTGACCGATTTGGGGCTTTACTGCTACAAAGTTATGCCATTTGGACTCAAGAATGCTGGGGGAACTTACCAACGATTAGTTAATCGAATGTTCACTAACCAGATTAGAAAAACCATGGCGGTACATATGGACGACATGCTTGTAAAATCGTGATTCTCCACTGATCATATTAGAGACCTTAAATCGATGTTCAACATCCTTCGAGAATATAGAATGAGACTCAACCCGTTGAAATGTCACTTTGGGGTCGCATCCGGAAAATTCCTTGGGTTTATCGTCAATGCTGGAGGAATCAAAGCTAATCCCAAAAAGATCTGGGCAATCATAAATCCTAAGACTCCAAGAACTATAAAGCAAGTCCAAAGCCTCAACGGGAAAGTAACAGCACTAAGCAGGTTCATCTCAAAATCCACCGACAAATGCATTCCCTTCTTCGACCTGATCAGAAAAGGGAAATGAAACTTTGAATGGACTATGGAATGTGTGAGTGCATTCCGAGCACTGATTCAACACCTCTCCACACCACCTATTTTATCAAATTCCATTGATCACGAAAGATTATACATTTACTTTGCGGTATTAGAGAACGCAATCAATGCTGCCCTAATTCGGGAGGAAGGTCAGATACAATGACCCTTCCATTATATTAGTAAACGACTAGCAAGAGTAGGGAGAAATTATCCGAAGCTGTAGAAATTATCTTATTATCTTATCATTGCCTTCAAGGAAGCTCCGCTTGTATTTCATGGGTTGTCCTATCACCGTTTACACCGATCAGCCGTTACAACAGGTCCTTACGCGGCCTGAGACGTCTAGTAGGTTACTTAAGTGGAATATCGAGTTAAGCTAGTTTGACATTACCTACACTCTAAGGCGAGCTATCCAAGGAAAAGTCCTGGCAGATTTCATCGCTGAATTCACTATCCCGGAGGACTTATCCGAAACCAATGAATCTCCCAAGTATATTGGAAGCTCCATACTGCTAGTGCATCAAATGACCATTTCTCAGGCGTTGGAATTATGCTGGAAACTCCTAAAGGCCGATCTATACGCTATGCATTAAAATTCGATTTTCGTGCGACCAAGAATGAAGCCGAATACGAAGCCCTACTTGCCGGACCGAGACTTGCCAAATATTTAAGAATTTTTTTCCCTGGAGATTTATTGTGATTCGCAGTTGGTCGTGTGTCAGGTTCGAGGAGAGTACTAGGCCAAAGACCGAAGGTTGGCTGCTTACCTAGCTCGGGTCCAGGAGATATTGAATCATTTTGATTATTATGCTATTTACTGTATACCTCAAGAGCGCAATCAGAAAACTGATTCGTTAGCAAATTTAGCCAGTACAGGTGAAGCACAGCAAATGAGAATCATTCCTGTAGAAACATTATCTTCCCCGAGCATCGATCAGATGGAAACAGATTGGATACTTGAGGTCATTCCCGATAAGGAGTCATGGATGACTCCGTTCAAAAACTATCTCGAGCATGGGGCCCTGCGGAGCGAAGGAATGAAAAGAGATAGGTTCTTTGAAAAGCTTCGCGGTTCACTATCCAGAATGGAGTCATGTATAGAAGAGAGTACTCTGTTCCTTTACTCCGGTGTATCGCTCACGATGAAATCAAACATGTATTGCATGATGTGCATAAAGGAGAATGCGGCGATCACACCGGGGGAAAGCTCTTGCCAAGAAGGTGCTCCATATGGATACTATTGGCCGACTATAAACCGAAATGCATCGGACTATGCCAGAAAGTGTGACAGATGTCAAAAACATGCTTGGATTCCTAGAGCCCCGCCTAATGAAATAACCCAGATGGTCAGTACATAGCCATTTGTAATATAGGGCATCGACATTATTGGTTCACTACCTCTAGCTAAAGGTGGTGCAAAGTACGCCATCATCGAAGTTGATTACTTTGCCAAGTGGGCGGAAGCTGAACCCCTTGCTACAATAACGACAAAGAAAGTGGTCAACTTTGTAATGCACAACATTATCTGCCAATTTGGTCTCTGACATACCATTGTCACAGACAACGGAGCCCAATTCGACAGTGTTGAATTAAAGAATTTCTATCAACAGTTCCATATCTAGAAGAAGTTCTCCGTAGTTGCACACCCTCAAGCGAGTGGATAGGTTAAAGCTGTTAATAAAGTTATAAAGTCTATTCTAAAGAAATGACTGGAAAAGGCTGGAGGCAAATGGGTCGATGAACTCCCTATGGCTTTATGGGCTTATCGGACAACCCACATATCTGTGACTGACCACACTCCATTCTCTCTTTATTACGTTTCGAAGCCGTTATTCCAGCCGAGATGGAAGTACCTTCTCATCTTGTGACTTATTATGATCCGAAAACAAATGCTATATCACTTGTCGAATATTTGGATTAATTGGATGAGAAGCGTGAAAAGGCAGATTTGAGGGAAGCCGCATATCGAAGTCATATCGTCCGGATATACAATGCTAAGGTCCGACCCCAAACCTTCGAGCTCGGCGATCTCGTCCTCAAGAGAATTTATCCGGCTCCTTCACATTTTAAACCAACGTGGGAAGGACCGTATGTCATTAAACGAAAGCTCGGAGATGGTATATTCAAATTATCGACCGTTGCCGGTCTCATTCTGCCAAGAGCTTGGAACAACGAAAGTCTACGTCGTTATTACACATAATAGGCTCTACTGATTTATTCAGTCTATTTTTCATTTACAATTTTTTTATGCATTTCGAAATTTGAATTTGTAATAAGGCAATAAACTTTGCCTTATTTTCTTATTTCAGTAATAAAATGCAATCGCTTTGAGCCAGAGCTGTGATTTTTGAAATGCATCATACAACACCAATATACACGAGAGCTAAGTTCCACCATATGGTAGGATTTATTCAAATAAGGAGTGATGTTGTTCGACCGATCACTCGCTAAGTGAAATTCGAGCTCGGGGACAAGTCATCACACTGAATCCTAAAAAAAGGATTGATACACGACAATCCTCTAGCTAACTCCAGATTCCCAGAGCGTGAACTGGAGTATAAACCTGTAAATGCAGTTTCGAAGAGGGTGGATATGTCCACCTAACGACTTGGCCTGTATTTAACCAAGTTTGAAGAGAGTGGATCTGTCCACCTAACGACTTTGCCTGTATTTAACCAGGTTTGAGGAGGGTGGATCCGTCCATCTAACGACCTCACTTGTTAACCCAGGGTGGATGTGAACCAACCATCCACGATCTTGAAAGATTCGTCGTTCCCGGAGTGCGAACTAAATCCTAAAGCCTAAACAGACGTGACTGACCATCTTTCGGTCAACTCCAGATTCTTGAAGCACGAGCTGGAGCATAAACATAAATACCTAGCAGGTAAAATTGACCACCCATCAACTAACTCCAGATTCCCAAAGTGCGAATTGGAGTATAAACATTAAATAACTCTACATTCCCAGAGTGTGAACTGGAGTATAAACATCAAATCACTCTAAATCCCCAGAGTGTGGATTAGAGTATAAACACAAGCTGGGTGTGACTGACCACCCCCCAGAGTGCAGACGAAGTTCTAAATATCAAACGAGTGTGACTGACCGCCTATAAAATAACTTAAGTCCTCGAAGCGCTGACGTATCTCAAAACCTAGTGCGGGTGTGACAGACCACCGATCTACAAGTGCAATCCCCAAAGTACGGATGCGATCACCAATAGATGAGCAAGTGTGATTTGACGACCTGAACTCGTATTGTTTCAATTCTTCTTCGGTGAAGTTAAGCTCGATATATTTAAGGCAATCAAAGATTGTTAACTAATATTTTCAATTTATCCCCGAAATCGGGGGCAGAACTAAAGTGCCAACCACTGATTGAGACAGTGCAATATCGAAATTCGACTTAGCGCTCGATCGTGACTCAAAACCATGATCCGGAACTTAGCAACCAAACCCAGGTCAGATTTAAAGAATAAAACTCCACAAGTGTATTGAATGAAAGTTCGAATGTTGAAGCACTTTAATAAATGAACACAAATTGAGCTATAGACAAAATGAAATTTTACTTCAGTAACTATTTTGAAGAAAATGGACAAGTACAAAACTATACCAAAAGTCCTACTAGCAGGGGCTGAACCCACATCTATACACGGCCTACCAAAAAGAAAGCAAAAGTAAATTCCTATCTATCTACCAAAAATGAGTCGAGAAGGCATATTTATTCTTCTTTTTTCTCAGCTTCTTCTTCGGCATTGACCCGTTGGAGCTGCCACTTGGCTTCCTCTTTAAGCCCTTGCCTTTTGGCCATTGATCTACAGTCGGGGGCATTATATTCACTTCCTCCTTCGAACTCACATGTATTGGAATGCTTCCTGAAGGCGGATTCGGAGGGATAGGATCAACAGTAGGAGGCGAGAGAGGCACACTGGTGTCGAGGACCATATCACTAGGAGAAATCGTTCGTAATGGGGCTGGACAAGGCCCGCTATTCCCCCTTCAAAGTTAATAGCCCGGGCAGCTGCTTCCATTTCGATGTTAATTTCGGCTATTATTTCCTTTTCGTGAATTGTCTGAGCCTCGCTGGGAACGTTAGTCGTTGGGCCTGAGGAGCTAGTCAAAGGTGTGCCTCTACCCATAACAAATGGAAGACCAACAAAGGGGTCACTATGATGACTGAGAAGTTCCTCCATCGTCTGTTCATCAAAAGTAAGTGTACTCCCCTATGCTCCGTCAACTGGTGCAGTGGTTGTTGTGGTGGTCGCTTCTGTTATGATGGCCTTCTGCATGTGATGTGATTCTTGATTGCAGGGGGCACAATCGATGTGGTTCCAATCACTGGATTGGGACAAAGAAAATACTGTTAGTGACTACTTTAATAAGCTTTTTTGATTTTGAGCAAGTGTAGGAAATGTCTAGAATACCTTCCTCAGTTTGGCTCGCAGCTGGCGGAGCCGCTTCAGAGATTTATTCACGAACTAGAGATAACTACGGTTGATTCCGATTATATGCAGGAACGGACCGAGGATCAACCGTGTAGTGACCCTGACTTGACCATCGAAAATCAGCACCGAATACGACACTCGTATTCAAATGCCGTAGATCCAAACGTCGAATCTGGTTCGTCGGAGCTTATAACACATTAAGTATAACACAGCGGAATAAATGAATAATACATTTGATATACAACATTGATACAATATCTGATACAAATGAATGATACAAATTTCAATATACATCAGAGATATGATACAAGATAATAGCAGCGGAAAGAAAAGATAATACCAGTAGCGGAGCAATATCTCCAATATGGTCTTCAAGAGAGAACTCCAGTATCGATAATCTCCATCTCCAAGGTACCAATCCAGAAAATAGCTCGAACTCCTAATAACGATGCAAAAAGATAAGCAAGGTCAGTCGTGATCCAAAGACTGAACTTGCTCCAGATAATCTACTAAACCTGACTATCTGAAAAACCCTGCTCTAGACTGTCCATGTGGCAAATTTATGGGCACCCAGAGTTTAGGAAAGGAACGATAAACACCAGGTCAGTCATGGGACTGGTATGAGCAAACAAAAATAGTTGTATCTTTGAAAGCAAACAACAGAGGAATTTAAAATTTAAATCCGCAATGCTTTTTAGAAAATGAAACTTCTATAAGGCCTCCCGGCACACACATAATGCAATCGCACACTTGTGGGAGATTTCCCCTTATGATAGTCAAATATGCTTAATACGAGGAAAATTCTTTGATATTATTCCTAGTGCATAGTGTGAAAACATTCGAAAATATAATATTAATCCTAGCCAGCATAGGTACCATGATACTATGCCTACCATAGCTGCCATGTTAAATGGTAGGTTCTACAACTAAAACCATACAAGGCACGTATTGGATGATTGGATTTGTAACAAATGGTCAGGCTAAGGAACTTCCTATGCCACATGGGTACGCCTCTGGCGGGACGTCCCGAGAACCTAACCGGATCTCTGCCAACACAAGGCCGGGTTACCTCTATAACTATGTAACTACTACTCGAGCATGCCATCCCCCGATCCTTTGGGACCTTTATCCGAGGCGCCTCTCAACCACAAAGCAATCAAAAAGGAATAGATTTGCAGTGACCACATGAGTTAAGTATCCGGGCTCCATACCATGATACCACCCTTTTCCAAAAGGGAATGACGCACCCTAAAGGGAGCGTCTCTCATAACCTTGCCGCATCTTTCCTGTTTCGACCATTTCTGGGGTGTGAGGTCCTGATGCAGTCTCGTCTACAAAGCTACGCTTTATACAAAAGCCATGCTTTGATCAACAAATGATACACAGCAGCACTCAGCATGCCACACTACCAAATTGGGAGTATATCACTGATAACTATCAACTACATAACCTATGAGCTCTACGTCTCAGAGAAGGGTGTTAAGCTAAGAGAATGAATTCTCCGCCACCAAGAGAAATGTATTTTATAGAGATCAGTTTAATATCTCAAAGTGTAATGTCAAACATACAACCATACAAGTATGTTTCAGGTTCGAACAGAACCGAAGGCACTTCCGAAGAAGCCCTTGCAATCCGGGTATCCACAATCCCGATCGGACTTCCCATCACTTAGGGAATCTCTATACCGTAGCTACTCGGTGCAGAGGCAATCGATAGGTTATCCTATCGTTCTCGCAAATGCTCGATATTCAACACCGGCCTTCAAATGCAATCCATAACGTCGTATCGTTATTCGGAATGGGTTATATGACACAAGGTCCTCTCCCGGCTAAACCGAATAATGAGCGTAATAATGAAAAACATATGGATATTGGAATTTCAGTTAAGTCACAACTTATTATCCAAAACCTTTCTTTCAAATGGTTTTAAACAAATTACCATTTCCAAATCTTTAAAACAAAAAGATTCATTTCACCAAGTTCACCCAGTTTCACAAAGATCCATTCATAGATTTTAAAACAATTTCCATTTCAATTTGGATTAACTCAATTAAATCTTTAAATTAAAGATTTAACTTATAGCTTTCAAACCCGTTTCCAAAGATTTATTCATAACTTGGAAGACCATTTTCATTTTAGACTTGGAGTCCTTTTAACAAAAATTGGAAGTTCATTTTCTTAGAAAACTTTTACTATTTGAAACAAATAGTTTTTGTTTCGGAAAAATCTGATTTCATTTATACAAGTTAAAATCTTTGGGTTAAATTCAAATTTTTTAAAAAATGACTTAAAACCTATAGAACCTTGTAATAACCTTTTTAAATCATGAATAGAATTCAATTTCAAATTTTGAATTCAAACTCAAATCAAATTTCAAACTAAATTAATTTATTCAAAATGACTTTTATCTTCGAAATCCCCTTTCAAAAGCCTTTCACTTTAACCCAATCAATTTCCAAAACTGTTTGCATTCTAAAATTCAATTTTAAAACAATTTCAAAAATCTGTGACTTAAACCATTTCCACGTACAATCCATATTTGTGTGTGTATAAGTGTGGTCCAGGGGTTTTACACAATAAAATTGCAACACCTTCAATCATTACGGATTCAGGTATAGAAATATTGATAAGCGGTATAATCAATAACGCCTATCTTCATTCACAGATATATATCACAGATAATAAATTACATTAAATACAGCTCAAATCAAAATAGAGCATCATAATCAGGGATATCAAATAATTCAATCATCCAATAGAATCCAAACATCCATAAGTAAAATTAGTTAACTGTCTGATTAATTTAAATCAGATTAATTACTTATGAACTACTAATCCTGATTAATTAACGTTAATAAATTTGAAATCATTTTGCTTAATTACTCTTTAGTCATTTATTAATTAACTATTAATAATAAATTAATTAACCTTTGATTTTAATTCATCAATCTTTAAATAATTAACCTTTAATCATTTAATTCACCATTTAATTAATCATCTTTAATTGATGAATAAATTAATTAGTCTTAAATTAATTACATTAATTACTTATCCCTTAGTTAGTTATTATTTATTTATTTTACCTTAATTAATTACAAACCAATTTAATTAATTACCCTTTTATAATAAATTAATTAACCTTTTAATTATTAATTAATTATCCTTAATCAATAAATGAATTAACCTTAATTACTTTCATTAATTAATCCTAATTAATTAATTATCCTTATTGTAATTACACAAAGTAATTACCTCTTAATTACATTAAGAAAATAACATTAATTACTTATACTAATTAAATCACCCTTAAATTAATTGCGTTCAACAAATAACCTTTGTTAATTAGAGACAAACCATTTATCTTGATTAATTACTTTAATTATTATTCAAGTCCTTATTAATAAAACTTGTAATTAATCATCATTAACCAACGTCTCTCTTCTTACTTATTTTCTTAATCAATTCCTTAATTATATTATATTTTATTATTATTACATTTGAGAATACTTAAGACTCAATTTCATAATTACCCTATTATATGATTATTTTAAAACAAGATAATTTTTAAACATTTACCTTAGCATTTCATCTTTGAATCTTTACTTAACATTTGCCTTGAAAGCTTTGTTTTTAAAACTTCCTTTTCTATTGCTTTTGGAAAACTAGTTAATGTATTTTGAAGCTTCACCAATCCAAATTTAGTTTTTCTTTCACTTTTAAAAACTGGTACAACATTGCTTCAGATTTAAACCTTGTTATAATTTTAAAACCTGGTTACTTAATATACTTAACCAAACGTAACGCCTCGAGTCTATTTTGAATTCCTTCCCGAGCCAAACTTTCATTTACCTCGAGACAACCCCGAGCTTTATCCTTCTTCTTCCTTCTATTTTAAAACGTATAAAAAAATTCTATTAACTTATAAACAACTTAAGCCCAAATCAATTTTCCCCGAGATAAACGCACGCGAATCTTGAGCCCAACCCAAAGTTTTACCTTCTTCCCCATAACATTCAAACAGCAGCTGATACACGCATATGTGGGTGCACATGCACACCGGAATTCACCACTCCGACCATCGGCGATTGCTTCCCACAGATCAGCGACTACCTCCTCAACTCAATCCATTGCCCAGCATCGACGAATTCACCATAAAATCGAAATGAGCTTTCAAGCTCAACCTAGAAACCTAGACTTCGGTCAGAAAACACCCCATGTCGTCGACCTCATCCACCGATAACCTAGCCACCACAACCAAAGATACTCCGTCGACCCCTAAACAATTTCCCCTGGGTGCGATCAAATAAAAGTCTCTAACGAGAACGTAGTTCTACCGAGAATCCCTACAGCCAAAAGCTACCGTCGAACCCTAGATCGACCAATTCCTATCGCCACAACACTTTATAAATTCAATTCATATTTTTCTCAAATCCACCGATGTACCAGCTAGCTTCACCCTTAATCGCAATTCATACTTTACTGTTGATTTCCAAGAATTAACAAAAATCCAAATTCCATTCAACTCAAAAGTTTCCCATAAATACTAGCTTAAAAATTCTAAGATGATCATCAAAAATCGTGGATTCGAAGTACGAATTTATTCCTGTAATTAAAAATCGAAACCCTAACATTTGAATTTTTTGTTAAAGAACCGATCTTCTCTGTTATTTTTATTTTTAAAAATAACTGGAAAAAAAATGTCCATGAAATTATTTTTAAAATTAGCATTTCATGGTTATAATTATTTTTCGTTTAGGAATTGAGTCCTGAAATCATCTAAATAGGATGATTTTGAAATTTATAACAGGTTCCATAAACATGTAACAATGAACAAAGACACATGTCTGTATACAGACATATATACACAAGCAAATTTACAGCCATGCAAACATATTTCACAATCACCCATCTTACATTTATCACATTCAACTCAAAATATGAATAGTTTTTGAAGTTTGCTCACCTGGTTTGAACCAGAGAACAGAGAACAAGTTTCTGACAGTTTCAAAAGAAGGATGAAAGCCTGAAATTTTTTCTTCTTTTCCTACTTAAATCTTGAAGTTTAGATCTGCCAGTTGTAAAAAAAAATCTTTGCTTATTCTTGTTGTATTTATTTATTCAGTTCACTACTAACAACAACTTTAATTTTACTTATAGTTTGAATTCTTTTATAAAACAAAGAAATCTTTTTCTTTTCCTGCAACTTGAAGCCCAGAAACAGGTTAGATCTTTGAACTTGATTTTCTCCTGCAACTGGTTAATAAAGTTGTTTAAATTCTTTGCTTTATTACTAATTAACAACTTCAAATTCAAATCTTTAAAAAGAAATTTACTTGCCTTAAATTATTGCAAAGAATCTTGCACTATCTCTGGCCAAAAACTGAAGTTGTTTTGAATTCTTGTTTGAGTTGAATCTGTTTGATATTTGCATGCTTGAGTTAATTTCCCAGGCTTGAAGAAATTTGGTTGATCTTAACAGCTGAATTTTTTTAAAGCTTCAAATCTACTTTCTTCAGATTTGAACTGCTTCTTCTTTCTTTTGAATTCCTAGAAATTGAAAAAAAATGAAGCTTTGCATTGCTCTGGTTTGATCTTTTTCTTTCTTTCTTTTTGAACAGATTTGTTTTATTTCTGAAAATTTGGAAATTGATCATTAAGTGGCTTACGAATTTGAACTTCCAGGTTGAAGATTTTCATTCTGTCTTTTGATTCCCAGGCTTTAATTCTTGCCTCAGGTCTGCATTTCTTTTTTTTCTAGTTTTAAACTTTGTTTCAGATTTGAGAAGATAATGTCAGTTTTCTAGTTTTTTTCTCCTTTTCTTTCTTTGGGTGTTGGAGTTTGAAATGCCTAAATCTTTTTACTGTTCTCTTTCAGATTTGCTGAGACTGAATAATTGCATATGGGGAGATGAAAAGTTTTTGTAATTTTTAAATCTTATTATTTTATTCAATTAATTATATTGGATGCCATTTGTAAAAAATGATTATGAGATCTAAACACTTGTAAATTTTACTCTATCCCCCTTATGTATGTTTAACATTTATAATTTTGTTTTAAACCCTATTAAATTGAGTACTTATGTCCACATATACATTTATGTTTATATCCTTCTATGTTCAATATATATACAAATCATATTTTATAAAAAGATAAGTGTTTTAAACTTTTTATTAATTTTAAGAAAATTGTACTTAGTTCATATATAATTTCAAAAGAATGAACCTTGTTCCTTTATTAATATTTTATCCAAATCTTATTAATTTTCAAGAGATATGTGTATTTTTAAATTTTACTTCTTATTTTAAATTTGCATTCATACATTATATTTTATACCCTTACAAATTTTTAAATAATCTTAAGAAATAAAATTTGAAATCAAATTATATACTTATATAAAGTTTAACTTTCAATATATTTATTATGAAGTCCCCAAATCACAATTTCTATTTAAAATACATATCTTTCTTTATTCTAGAATTTTCATATTAATCCACAATTAATTTCACAATTAAATCTAAAATTTTATATTAATTATCAATTATTTCAAAGTTTAATTCCAAAGATTAAATTAATTATCAAATTATTCTTAGCTAAAATTCAGGAATGTTACAAACCGCAGATGTGGATTCAGGCTGAGCTGGCGCAAGAGTTTCATAACTTACAACATAATGCTCAACACTCGAACCTTCTCCAGCCTCCGAGTGTTGAGTGCCAAGTTTCTCCTTTTCATATGCGATCGATATCCTGGAGAACTTTCCTTTCATCTTCATTAAACATCTAGTTCTCAAGCTCGAACTCATCAACCGATTCTGCATGTTGTTTTGCCTTTTCATCTTCTACTAATCGACCCCAAGCATTGTACAGGTGTGTTGGATAGTTATCGAGCCAGGCTATATTTCTATGGTTCAGAACATTGGCATTATATGTGATCAGAAGGTCTTCAATATCGGTTTCTAACCTGGTCTCTTCCATCTTAACTTCGTCAGCAACCCTAGCCTCAGCCTCCCGAATTTTATGTATTGCTACATCTCTTTCATCTCTGAGCACCACAGCTTGATCGCGCACCTCCTAGGATGCTTTGTTTGCATCCTCCTTTTCCTTAATGATTTCAGAAAATTTGGCTTTAAGCTTGTTAATTTCCTTCAGCGCAGCATCCCTTTCAGCTGTGACAGTGGTGTTTCGGTGGCCCTTCTCCTCGACCAAAGCAAAATGCATCCATAGCATCCTTTCCATGGATGGATTTGCCTCATCAGCTCTCTTGGTGGCCATTATTTTCGACTTCTAGGAAGTTTCGGCTTCATTATTGAGTACTTGTATTATATGGTCCTATTGAGCGAGGTTAGTTTCTAACTTCTCAACTGTTTTTGCTTGCTCAAAAGCCACCACCGATGCTTTATCCGCAGTTTCCACCCACCCCCTGTATTGGTTGTAGACATTGTGTATGTAGTTATGCATAGTTTGTTCAGCCTCAACTAGAATTTTCCTTAAGCGTGGAGGGAAGATGAAGCCGTCAAAGCAAATATTTGGGAAGACTTTTTTCAACTGGGCGATTTTGATTGCTCCTTCCCCAGTGGGCTCGGTAATGGCTTGTTCAATGACAGTGGGAGTTTCGGCCTCAATTCTACGGCTTTGTGAATCAGGCTTGGGATCTTGAGAAGAAGATTTTTGATGTGGGGGCTCTAATAGTTGTTTTCCGTGACTAGAGGGTTGTGTTGGAGCTCGAGGAGTTGGAGAACGCGATGGGGATTGATGCATGTATTCCCTATCTCTATCCCTCTCCCTCTCATAACGTTCTTGACTAGAATAACCACGATTGCTGTCTCTGTCAGCTTTCCTCCTACGGGACTTATAGTATGAACTAGACGATTGGCGTGTGGAGCGGAGGCTTCCCAGTATAGATTCTCGCCTAGTAATCGTTCTGCAAAATAGAAATAAAAGCAGGATCGGTAATCTCTAGAAAGGAATAACTTGTGATTGGAAATCGTGTAGTGCCACGAAGTGTATGTATGCATGTGTTAAACCCCCCGACCAACTGGAAATGTCGGCCCTACTTGTAGGAAGCGACTCGCTTAAATCTAAGGCACTTTGAAGCCCTCCAATCCGGTGTCGTGTTATAGGGACACATAGTACAGAATTGGAATGTTGGCAAGCCCTTCAAAAGGATTCTCTATTTGCGGGGGAGGGGCCTCCGAGATTCTAACACCGGAGACTGGCTAAGAAACAATCACAGATTTCCATCTCAAAGACTTATGATGTTTATGTGTTGCTACCTTGCCTTTCCTCCTACCCTCCATATCTTGAAAAATGTCAAGAGGCCCGCTATAGGTTCGTCATCAATGGGCGTGTTCTTTTTATCGCCCTCCTTAGCAATTACGATCCTGGGCGCTCTATGTTTAGCCCATCTCATTGGGCTGCCCTAAGCGATCCCTTTAGTCTTATGCTTTGATTTCGATCGATCAGCCCGACTGTCCTCAAGTTTCTATCTGTGGGCACCGAGTCCATGTCTCTTATCTTTCCCGACACTTCCTGAAAAATCCGTACTATTTCTTTGAAATTGGCACCTTTAGGTTGTGGAATTACAGCTATAAAGGAAAGAAGATATTAGTTTCAATGTCTGTTATGACTATCTCACGAGCTACTGGAAAAGTTGCAGCACGTACGTCTGACTAACCATCAACCGACGAACCCTGGAGGGAATCGAACAAAAAACCACTCCATCTTAAAATAATTAAGCCTAGTCCAAGATCCCGTCATCACTTGGAAATTACTAACTTCCTCAAGGAAGGATTGTCTCCTCGACTCTTGACATTAAACAAGTATCTGACTTCTTCCGGGGTCGGTGGTAGAAAGAGATATTCCGTGAAAACAATGAATAAACTGTTATGACAATGCATGTCCAAATGGATATAATTGTGATGGAGCGACGTTGAAGAAAGCTAACACTTCTTGAATATACTGGTTGGATGGAGGATGTGTTTCAACTGTGCACAAATGTCGATTAAAGGCCGTGAATCGTTTTGGGGGAGCGTGTGGCCTGTCATTTGGTCCGGGCAGCAAAACGTCATCTAATGGTAGACCGTGCCTTAAGTATATTCTCCCCAACATATCTTCAGAGACATTGGACGACATAGAATCTTGAGGGTTCATGATAAAAGTTGCTCCTGGAAGCTCGTCCGGAGCTAGACCTATTACTTCGGCAGCAAGGGCCGGCATCTCTATTATTGAAGAAGATGAACTTTGAGGCTCCTACTGTTGTGAGCTTGTAGATTCCATAACTAATCAACTCATCAAAAATCATCATTAGATGATAATAAGCCCATGTCCCCAGTGTGAAGTGCATGAATATGTTGTGCAGTGCAGTGCTATATAATACTTGAAAGATTCTATAGAATTTGATTAATGTTCAAATGATAAGACATTGAGATTTGACCAGAGTGACCGTCATCGCTGACCGTCACCACCACACCAATCATGCTTCACAGATCGATCATGGTTAGTGTTCGACAATTTTTGTCAAGTTGTAGTTTCATCAACAAGTGATGCAGCGCGTCACGAGATTCGCCTAGAGTCGCGACCTAAGCGGGTTAGCACACCAGTGACCTAACGGGTTATGCTTTAAGCCGTTCAAGCGACCTAGCGCGTTAACCCTTAAGTCGCGCCATTTTAGGTCGCAAGCGAACCATGTGGACCGGCCTAGTGAGGGTAGCGACCTTATATCGCTCAGGACCCATAAGTCGCTCAAGCGGGATAAATGACCTAACCAGTTAAGCTATAGTGTTTTCTTAAGTCGCTCCGGGAAGGTCGCGAGTACCTTAAGTCGCTGAAGCCTTTAGGTCGCAAGTCCTTGAAGACGAGCTATCTCCTTATGTCGCTGAAGACTATACCGCTGAAGATGTGTCATCTACTTAGGTCGCTCAAGATGTTAGGTCGCATTACTGTGATGTTGTAACTTGTCGCGTCGCATAATTATAGGTCGTATGATGTTGTGGTTGCTATTATGTTGTAAGTCGCGTACAGTTAAGTCGTAGGTCGTTTATTGACTTGTATGTGTAGGTCGCATCTGTTAGGTCATTAACGACCTGTGTTAGGTCGTAGAAACTGTGGATGTGTTCTGTTGTAACCCTATAAATAGAGGGTGAGTTGTATCATTTGAGGTGGTTGATTTTGAATAAACTTTTGTTTGAGTGCCTCGTGCCTTTTTAAAATTGAAAGTTGAGTGTTATCTCCTTTCTCCATTTTCAATTATTCGAGTGCGCTCGAATCAACGGATTTGAAGCCGATTCACGGAATCTCGTGTGCGAGATCAACGTAGAAGAATCGTAGATCTTCTAACACGGTATCGTGCGCGTTCAACGTGTTAAAGATAGCTAGAATCCGGTATCTCGCGAGATCAACGGATTTTTGCATTTATCCTTGGTATCATTAATCCATCAATCCATATTTGCATCATTCCATCGTTGTTTTGTTCGTTGTGCATCATTTGACCACAACTTGAAGTAATCCACTGCGTCAATTTGGTATCAGAGCTAGACTTAGCCAATCATAGCTAAGCCGAGCCTATTGGGATCCAAGTGAAGTGTTGGAGTTTGAGCCGAATATAAAAGTGCAGCCGAGCCAAGCTAAGTGTAGGCCGAGAGAAGTCAAGTTCAGATTTGAGTTAAAGTTATGCTAGTTGAAGTGTGTGTTCGGATTTGTTGAAGATTCAACAATGCCTCCGAGACGTGCTAATCGATTTCAAAATGTTGAAGATGTGTATAGAAGACAAGAAGCTGAGAAAATGGAACAACGTATTAATGAAAAGTTTGATGAAGGTATTGGGAAGTTAGAGAAATTGATGAATGACTTGAATCAAAGTCAAAGGAGAAGGTCACCAATCTCGAACCATGGAGGAAACAGAGTTTCGCCATCGGTTACGGAAGCGAGGAGGGTGTCACCACAATCTTATCGAGATAGAAGAGAATCATCAGTTTTACTGAGGCGAAAACACCCATGAGTACAGAAATGAAGAGAGAAGAACTCCACGAGAATTTGGAGATGAGCCATATTGTGATGTTGAAAGGCATAGTAGAAGAGATATGCGTGATCATAGAAATGTTGATGGTCGAGATCAATATCGAAGTACATTTGATTATGATGAAGATGGTGACAGAGGTAGTATTCATTATCGAGATCGAGATCAAGTACGATGTCAATATCGGGATGTAGAAGATGATCGTATATGGGAGTCGGGGATGAAAACAGAGATTCCAGAATTCAAAGGGGGAATGATAGCAGAAGAGTTTTTGGATTGGTTATCAAATTTAGAGGAAAATTTTGACTTCAAGGAAGTACCCGAGCATCGTAGAGTTAAGTTGGTTGCTACACGATTGAGGGGAAGAGCTATGACATGGTGGCAACAAACTAAACTTACACGGGAAAGGATGGGAAAGTCGAAGATTGTTTCATGGGAAAAGATGAAGAAGTTGATGAAGGCTACTTTCTTGCCTTATAATTATCAGTCTCTTATGTATCAACGCTTACAGAATTTGAGACAAGGGACAAAGTCAGTAAATGATTATGCAGATGAGTTTTATCAACTGATTGCTAGAAACGATATCATGGAGACGGAAGAACAGTTGACAGCTAGATTTGTTGGAGGACTGAGAATGCAAATTCAGGATATGGTGAATATGTTTGATCCAAGATCCGTTGCTGAAGCACACCAGAAGGCTCTAGCTTGGGAAAAGCAAGGTAGAAGAGGAGTTGGTGCGTTACAAGTTCGATCAATTAGATGAAAGGGGCTAGTAGCAATACTAATGTTTCCAAGGCCGTTAGTAAACCGGTTGTCAATGAAGTTGCTAAGACCAAGGTCAACAACAATTTCAAGTGTTATAACTGTCAGGAGTTTGGTCATAAGAGCAATGAATTCCCGAAGCCTAAGAAGCGAACGATGGTTGCTGAGGTTGAGGATGAGGATGCAGAAATAGAATGTTCCAATTCACCACAAGTTGAGGAGGAAGAAGAATTATTGGCGGGAGACGAGGGATATTCTTTAATGATGAGGAGATCTTGCTTGACACCAAAGCAGGAAGAGGAGACTAGTTGGTTGAGGAGTAACATCTTTCAGTCAACATGCACTATTTTGGAAAGGGTTTGTAAGTTTGTTATCGATGCAGGAAGTTGTGATAACATCATCTCTACAGAAGCTGTAAAGAAGTTTGCGTTAAAGACGAAGAAGCATCCCAAACCATACAAATTAGCTTGGTTGAGGAAAGGTGGGGAAGTGAAGGTTAATCGAAGAGCTTGTGTAACTTTTTCCATCGGAACGAAGTATAAGGATGAGATTTGGTGTGACGTGGTAGATATGGATGTATGTCATTTGTTGTTGGGGAGACCATGGCAATATGATAGAGCTGTGCAACACGATGGGAGGACTAACTGCTATAGTTTCATGTTCAATGGCACTAAAATCACTTTAGTTCCTAAAAAGCGACAACAAAATGAAAGCAAGTTGGAGGAGATTGAAGAACTAAAGACTCTGTATCTTTGAAGGAATTTGTCAAGGAAGTGGAGGATGGGCCTGAAGTATTTCTGTTAATTGGACGTGAAAGTAGTGAAGCGGTTGAAATTCCTGAAGAAGTTAAGCCAGTGTTGAAGGAGTTTGAAGATATATTTCCTGAAGAGTTGCCCAAAGAATTACCACCGTTGAGAGACATACAATATCAGATTGATCATGTTCTAGGAGTTGTGTTACCATATTGACCACACAATAGAATGAGTCCAAGGGAGCACGAAGAGTTGAGAAGACAGGTGGAAGCATTGCTGGAACAAGGGCGCGTACAAGAAAGTTTAAGTCCTTGTGCAGTACCAGCATTGTTAGTTCCGAAGAAGGATGGAACTTGGAGAATGTGTACAGATAGTCGAGCACTAAACAAGATTACAGTGAGGTACAGATTTTCGATGCCAAGATTGGATGACTTGTTAGACCAATTGAGCTATTTTTTCAAAGACTGATCTAAAGAGTGGGTATCATCAGATTCGAATTCGACCAGGGGATGAATGGAAGACAGGATTCAAGACGCGGGAAGGGTTGTATGAATGGCTGGTCATGCCATTTGGTTTTTCGAATGCATCAAGTACTTTTATGCGAGTGATGAATCAGATCTTTTGACCATTTATTTGAAAGTTCATAGTGGTATATTTTGATGATATATTGATATACAGTGGAAGCACAAAAGAACACCTACAACACTTATGGGAAGTGTTGATGATACTTCGTCATGAGCAATTTTACGCGGCAACAAAGAAGTGCGTGTTCATGACTCGAAGTATTTTATTTCTAGGATATGTTGTATCTGAAGGAGGAATACAGATGGATCAGAATAAAGTTGAAGCAATCAAGGAATGGCCACAACCCAAGACGATAACAGAAGTTAGAAGTTTTCATGGTTTACCATCATTCTACCGAAGGTTTATTCCACATTTCAGTAGCGTGATGGCACCTGTTACTGATTGTATGAAGGGAAAGCAGTTTTCGTGGACGGAAGAGGCTGGATCTACTTTTGAACATATCAAGGAACTTTTAACGGCAACACTAATTCTAGTTTTGCCGGATTTTCAGTTGCTATTTGAATTATATACTGATGCATCTAAAGTAGGAATTGGAGGGGTATTAAGTCAGAGGGGCCGCCCAATTGCTTATTTCAGTGAGAAGCTTTCGGGAGCAAATATGAGATATAATACTTATGACGTGGAATTCTATGCTATTGTCCAAGCCATAAAACATTGGAGACACTATTTGTTTCATAAAGAGTTTATGTTGTATACTGATCATGAAGCCTTAAAACATTTGCAGGGACAGGATAAGGTTACAGCTAGGCATGCTTCATGGATTGCATACTTGCAACAGTTTACATTTGTGGTAAAGCATAAGTCGGGAGCTACAAACCGTGTGGCAGATGCATTGAGTAGAAGAAATCATTTGTTGATTACAATGAGAGTTGAAGTGACGGGGTTTGATGTTTCGCTAGAATTTTTTGTTGAGGATCCTTACTTTGCTAAGATTATAGATGAAGTCGAGAAAGGGAAGACGGATGAGTATCTGTTGGTGGATGGTTTTCTCTTCAAAGGAAATCGATTGTGTATACCAGAGTGCAGTTTGCGAATGAAGATTGTGAAAGAATTGCATGAAGAAGGTCATGTGGGAAGAGATCGTACTTTGCAGTTGATTTCTCAGTCATATTTTTGGCCTTCCATAAGGAAAGAAGTTGAAAGATTTGTGGAGAGATGTCACATATGTCAAGTTTCTAAATTGACAGCTACGAATGCAGGATTGTATATGCCATTGCCCGTGCCTACTAGACCATGGGTCGATGTTATCATGGATTTTGTTTTGGGTTTGCCAAGAACTCAACGAGGGAATGATTCTATATATGTTGTGGTGGATAGATTTTCGAAGATGGCACATATCATAGCTTGTAAAAAGACCGCCGACGCAATCCGTGTTGCTCAATTGTTCTTTAAAGAGGTTTATCGACTACATGGGCTACCTGAGACCATTGTTTCTGACCGGGATACTCGATTTTTAAGTCATTTTTGGTTGAATCTGTGGAAGATGGTTGGTATTAAGCTGAATTTTAGTAGTGCCTATCATCCACAAACGGATGGGCAAACGGAAGTGGTGAACATATCTTTGGAAAACTTGTTGAGATGTCTTGTGAAGGATAATTTGAACAGCTGGGATGTGAAATTGTGTCAGGCAGAATTTGCACATAATCATGCTGTTAATCGAAGTACTGGATTCAGTCCATTTCAAGTAGTATATTCAGCAATTCCGAAGGAACCGTTGGATTTGTCGATAGTTCCACATCAGAAAGGGGTTGTTAAACGAGCATGTGATTTCGTGAATGAGTTGCAGGAGTGTCATAGGGCTGTTCATGAACGATTGCTTAAGTCAAATGAGAAGTAAAAGCAACTGGCAGATAAGAAGCAAAGGAGTGTGGACTTCAAAGAAGGTGATTTTGTTTATGCAGTATTGACGAAAGATCGATTTCCAGTTGGAACTTACAACAAATTGAAAGCTCGAAAGATTGGTCCAGTAGAAATCTTGAAGAAGATCAATGATAATGCTTATCAGTTGGGACTGCAGGAGCATATCCTCGCCTTCGACATTTTCAATGTCAAACATTTGATTCCATATCACGGGGATGAGTGTGTCGAAGAAGAAGAAAGTGTGAATTCGGGGTCAAATTCTTGTCAACCAAGGGAGGATGATGTAGCGCATCACGAGATTCACCTAGAGTCGTGAACTAACTCGAGCGGGTTAGCACACCAGCAACCTAATGGGTTATGCTTTAAGCCGTTCAAGCGACCTAGCGCGTTAACCCTTAAGTCGCGCCATTTTAGGTTGCAAGCGAGCCATGTGGACCTAGCGAGGGTAGCGACCTTATAACGCTCAGGACTCATAAGTCACTCAAGCGGGATGAACGACCTAACCAGTTAAGCTGTAGTGTTTTCTTAAGTCGCTCCGGGAAGGTCGCGAGTACCTTAAGTCGCTGACGCCCTTAGGTCGCAAGTCCTTGAAGACGAGCTATCTCCTTATGTCGCTGAAGACTATGCCGCAGAAGATGTGTCATCTACTTAGGTCGCTCAAGATGTTAGGTCGTATTACTGTGATGTTGTAACTTGTTGTGTCGCATTGTTATAGGTCGTATGATGTTGTGTTTGCTGTTATGTTGTAAGTCGCATACAATTAAGTCGTAGGTCGTTTATTGACTTCTATGTGTAGGTCGCGTCTGTTAGGTCATTAACGACCTGTGTTAGGTCGTAGAAACTGTGGATTTGTTATGTTATACCCCTATAAATAGCGGGTGAGTTGTATCATTTGAGGTGGTTGATTTTGAATAAACTTTTGTTTGAGTGCTTTGTGCCTCTTTAAAATTGGAAGTTGAATGTTATATCCTTTGTCCATTTTCGAATATTCGAGTGCGCTCGAATCAACGGATTTGAAGCCGATTCACGGAATCCCGTGTACGAAATCAACATAGAAGAATCGTAGATCTTCGAACACGGTATCGTGCGCGATCAACGTGTTAAAGATAGCTAGAATCCGGTATCTCGCAAGATCAACGGATTTGTGCATTTATCCTTGGTATCATTAATCCATCAATCCATATTTGCATCATTCCATCATTGTTTTATTCGTTGTGCATCATTTGACCACAACTTGAAGTAATCCGCTGCGTCAACAAGCTTCGAAGGGCAGTTAGATATGCAGTGAAACGGTTAAGTTCAATTATGCAAGGCAGAAGCTTGTAGGAGACAAATGTTCGAGTGCGAAAAAATTTACCCATTGAGGTCAAGGCTTAGATCGATCATAGGAAGCTTCATTCGTGTCGATCGCTAGGAACACAATTTGGATCGATCACCTAAAACCGAGATTCAAATCGATTGTACAATGATACTTCATATCGATCACCTGAAGGTCACTTCGTATCGATGCAATATCCTAAACTTCGAATCGATCTACAACAACACATTCGTACCAATCGCCAGACCCAAGATTTCGTATCGATCGCTCTAGATCGATACGAATGCCAATCATCAACCGGTCGATGCGAATGTCCACCAGCTATCGATATGAAGCAATCCCCACATTTGATACCAAATTCTAATATGTCCTGATCAATACGAACATTTTCTTCATCCACAATCGATACAAAAACGCCTTTCGTGTCCATCATCCTTTTTATCTTCTTCTTCAAACAGTTCAGACTCCAGCTCCTCCTCCCTCAACCATGAATCCAATTTCAACCTCATCACCATCAGATTTGGCCACGATTATGGATGAACTAGCATTAAATCTCAAATCTTATCATTTTAATGTGAGATTGTTCAACTAATTACCTAAATGAGAGTATTAATTCAAGGGATTAACGAGCTGTGGTGATTTGGGAACGAAGGCAATTTCAATTCCTTGGTTTTTTTATCGATACGAAAACGAAAGTAAAAGGAAGATGGATGAAAAAATTTCTAAGTCTCAACTATATTTATATGGACTCAAACTCAAAAGGAAACGTTTCGTCTCCCAGTGCTAATAACCGGTAGAACGGTTATCCACATCAACGATACAAAGAGCCTACTTCGTATCCATTACTCCATCAAAATATGCCGCAATTGTTCGTATCCATCGACAACATACCAATAAAGAGTGCAAATTTCATATCCATCTGTTCGAAGACCTTGAAAGTCATATCCATCGATATGAACGAGACAGTGGAGACTTACTTGGACAATTTTGACCCATCAGCAATCCATTGATGCGAAATGACAACTTCGTATCCATTACTTTGAGGTCCATTAGTACTTGTATCCATCGATACGAGGCACAAAAAAAACCAACCAATCCGTTCGATCGCCATCTGTATGAAAACAATTTTTTAACCTTTCACATCGATCCAGGAGAGGATCAATATGAAGATATATAAAAACAACCAGCAAGCGTTGGTACAACTCGAATTTCACATCGGTTCAGGAGAGGATCGATATGGAATTCTTTAAGAGAATTCTAACAACCACTCATGTGCGTATGAACATTAACGAGAGTCAGGTTAGCATATGCAAATGTATGATAGACTAACATCCAAATTTTTAAAGTGTTCACAGGAATTGAATGCTCACCTAATGACAATTACGACAACCAACAACGGTTTTCCACCATTCAGCACTCAGTTACAACAGTGTATAGTACAACAGTTGGTAGTACACAATTCATTATTTATACTAAAGACCAATCAAAAGTTACCTTTCGATGAAAAGACAACAACCATTCAAACAAGTCAGATGAAACTGTTCAAAATGAAGATTGCAACTTTTCAAGGCACGTCATGTTCTCACAAGACATACTTTAGGGTGTAAATGTTATCACGCCTTTTGGGATGGCCGTGAAACCAAGAAATTGACTGGGAATCAAATATAGTTCATCTTGGAAAACGGTATACGCAAGTTCGCTATGGATACTGGTGAATTTTTCCCGAGTTTGGATCGAGCTACAATTGATGTGACACGACAAGCAAAGCTATGAAAGACAACGTTCAAGATTTCAAGTCAATCGGAATTCGTATGTTTAAGGTAATCGATGCAACTCAAGTAATCACCTTGTTCGTATCCATGAAGCAATTGGAGAGAGACATCCTTCGCATTAATCCTGCTCGAATCCATCAACTACGCATGGCGTCGTATCGATCAGTAACACGCGAGTCCACTTCGTATCAATCCGGGTAGCTCTCTTCGTACCCATCAATAACCACCTCTCTTTGTGTCCATCCAGCTCATTCCCTTCGTATCGTTTATTGTTTCGTATCGATTCCATTTCTACACACGTCGTATCGATCCTCCCATCCATGCATTTCATATTGATCAGCTAATAATCAATATGGAGAGCGCATGACAAATCGATACGAATGACATCACCTTCCATCGATACGAAGCAGCCTACAATTGTCGATAGGAAGCCAATGACGAATACCGATACAAAGCAGCCTCTAAGCATTGATACGAAAAGAGCTATCCAGGTCGATACAAACAAAGCACGATTCAAATGACAGAAATGGTCACCCGGCATGAAAACTGGATCGATCTTGGAGTATAGCTCCACGTCACCCTGACTGATACGAAGGGTATCGATACAACCATCGATACGAATGTATCAATGCGGGTACGCTAGCCTTTTGCATAATCAAGCTTGCATCGATTTGAACTCGAAATCTACAAGTCTAAATGCCACCAAATTTTCACAGGAGCTTGCATACATCTTTAGGAATGTTCATGATCGATCCCGACTTGATTGGACTAAATTCTGATTGATATGAATTGCGTTCGTATTGATCATGGATCGACTCGAAACGGTCAGGGATCGATCGCGTGGGCCCGGCCACCCGAAAGAAAAGGTCTTCCGATTTCTGAACGAGATATTTGCAGCCTACGCCTATACATAGTATCCCAGGACCTACTGAAAAAGGACTTTTGGCTCTTCTGCATCCTGATTCTGTTGAAATCCTCGTTGTACTTGAGTTTTACAATTGTAATTCATTCTAAACAGCAAGCAAAAGTTAATAAAAGTCAATCATTTCATAGTGGACGTAGGCTATATGCCGAACCACTCTATACTTAATAGTCACCAAGGCAGTTCTTATAGGAAATTCTAGGACTTAAATTAGTCTAACACCTGCACTTATGACTTGTTCAATCCCAAAACATCTTGTAATCATATACAATCAATAATCAAGGCTATAAAGTGGAGTAGGCTTAATTAACAACTGAACCACAATAAAATTCTTTATGTCTATTTAATTTTCTACAACTTTCTGTCATATTTTCTCTGTTCTAACAGGACTGTTGCTTTCACATCTCACCCTAAGGTGTTGATCCATTTTTTAACATTTTGGTGATTTCGCTAAGAAACAGTGAACCCAGACTTAGATCTAGCTCTCCACTTTGGATCGGATAGGTCCAGAAGTTAGATCCGTAAATCATACTTCCAAAAGAATCTAAAGGCTTGCCGTTGAAGATTAATGGCAAGAAGAAAGAGAAAAACCAACCGATGCAACAATTGGTAGTAATGGACCAAACCGCCAGTAGATTGTAATGAACAACACCACCAACTTACCAATAGGAGTTAATATTGGAAATCAAGCACTAGAATCTTCTACTCATCATGAAGTTGGGACTAAAGGAGAATTTAACTAAATGGTTGATAAGCCCAACCAAAAATGGCTGATAGCCAAAAAGCTCATATGGACAAGATAGACGCTTTGCTAAAGCTATAACCACCAATTATCCCGAGGACTAGATCGGAAACTGCAGAGGCTATGGAATAGGAAAATTCCTCCATCTCATGCATGAATGGGAAGCAAAAGGGGACAGCTAGTGGAGCCACTAGAATTGTTATTGAAGGCAATTGAAGTTCCTCTGCTACCGAAGGACAACTTGCCACAAGCCCTAACCTCGGAGTGAAGGCTTCATAAGGGAATATTACAATGCTTCTCTCCAATTCTGAAGATGACATGCAACTCGATGCTAAAGGAATGGAATTAAATGTTGATATAAATAAGTAGAATGCCGAAAAAGAAGTCCAAACTGTCATTGCCAGGCCAACTGCGTGCCAACGAAATTCTATAGGAGTGGTTCTCTTGGAGAATGGAGGGCCTAGGCTTTAGCTAGTAATCCACGGCCGTTTATAGAGCCAAATGCATGGTGTAGCCCCCGGCAATCGATCTGCGGACTACCGGACTAGTGAGGCATACATAGCGGATATGGTCAAATGCTTGATGGAAGAAAGTAAGGGCAAAAAAGATGATGACTAGGGTTCTGCACCAAGCCAGACTCCATTCATTTGATATATCCTTAGGGAGAAATGTCCCGAGAAGTCCACTATGCCCACTATACCAAACTATAATGGGACAACAAACCCTAAACCACACTTGTACAAGTATAGTTGGCACATGGACAGAACTAGGGAAATGAAGTAGTCCGCTATAGATGTTTCCCTATCTTCTTGGAAGGTGTTGCTTCTATATGGTTTATAGACTCCCACTAAGATACATTTCTACATTTGACAAGTTAATAAGGAAATTCTTGGAATAGTTCAGGCTTCACATGGCATTACCAAAAGATGTGATGTCTTTATCTATCCTTTTTGAAGGACCAAATGAGTCGTTTAAAACTTGTGATAACCTAGATTTTTTAGCATCAGGTAATTGGACAATTATCTGATTTTAACTATTGAAAACACTGATTTTTACTAGTTGAACAAATAAAATTCTGATATCTGGATATATAAATGGATTTCAAACTATAATAAAAGTTGAATTTAAAATATCTAGAAATGATAAATCTTAAATAAATAAATATATATATATATATATACATGCAAACCTTATAACATTGAAAATTATAAGTACATACACACACACATATATATTATAATTAGAATACAATGCAATATATATATTATAATTAGGAGGTTATGTTTTAAATTTAAATGATAATTTTCAAGGCTATTTAAAGTTAAACTTTATATTTTAAAACAATAAAGAAAACATTCTTTCTTTTTCTCATGAACTAAGTTGTAAATATATTAAAGTTTAAAGCATAAAGCATGTATATATATAATGAATTTTTTTATATAAACATATATTTTCATAACACATTTAATTCATAAATGAAATAAGGGGTTTAAACATAAAATTAATGTTTATGACATTTGTAAAATAAGAAAACCATGCATATAATATTGTTAGTTTAGTATATCCTGAATTAACAAGTGTTAGTTTGAAATACAAGTGTCACCCATTTTTTTTAATATTAATAAAAAGGATTATAAGATTATACGTACATACATCTATTCCCTTTCTCTTCTCATTTTCTTATATTCAAAACTAAACAAAATACAAAGAAAACTAAAATATAAAAACAAAACTAGATAAAAGAAATAAAAACCAAATCAAATAACAACTACTTCAACCTGAAGCTTAAATCAAAATCAAAACTGAATCAAACAGCAACTGTTTCAAGTTTTTATCCTGAGCAAGAATTAAGTCTCCAATCTGATCTGAAGCAAATTCAAAGATCAGAGCAAAGTGGATTCAATTCAAACAAATCAAGTTACAATTCAAAATCAATAATCATTTCCAGACCTAAGAAAATAAGCTCTACTCTCTGTTTTCAAATAAAGGTGTGTAAACATTTCTTTTAAGAAATTAAGTCAATTATTCTCCTGATGTATGTGATAAATTGAAAATGTAAAGTTTGAGAATAATGTTTGCATGGATAAATGGATATGTTGTATGCATTGAAATATTATATAAATCTATGCATGTCTGGATAAATGTAAATTCAAGCCTCTGTTGTTTTCTTTACAGACCAACTCAAATTCAAAATCCAATTTTCTTTTTCTCCAATCTACTTCTAGATTTGATCTCTAAATAAAAAAGGTTTGTATGAATGCAACATCATTTTTAAAAATGGTTTCAAGTAAATATATTAAGTAAATATTTCAAAAGTAACAAATTACTGTGAAAAATCATCTTCAATAAGAAAATTGATCAACTAAATTCTATGATTTTATTATAGGATTAGATTTGTATTATGAAAACTTGAATTTTGGACTTGGTTTGAGGGTTTTTATTTTAGTATGGAGGAAGAAATCAGAAGTTAAATGGAATTGGGTCTTAAATCAAATTCCGATGAGGTAAGCGACTTTGGGGGTTTGGGCTTGGTCCGGAGAAGGTTCAGAGGATGAGGAGCACAGGAAAAATAGTGGTTCATTCAATTAAGTAGTGTGGTGATGGCTTGTGGGGGAAATAGGGTTTAGCAATGGAACTTGGGGGTTTAGTTCAGCATCAATGGCAACGACGAAGAGTCAAGGGAAGGGTACAATCCAGGGGTAAAGTAAAGAGAAGGTCGTGGCGTTGGATTCGACAGAGTATGGTGGTTGATGGTGGGTGGAATGGCGAAGACGAGGTGTTTGAGGATGGTTCTTTCATTCCTAGTTGGGTCCGTAAGCTCAAGATTTTGACTTTGAGCCTTTGAAAAAGTTCGAGGTAGCCGTGGAGATCGAGAAGGATGTTAGCGACTTGGTGGCGGCGGTGGTGAAGGTTAGAGCACCTCCAATCGTGTGTGCATATGCATGGTGCACCGGATATCTGGGGTGGTTGCTGGAGTATCGTTTGAGAATAGCATAAATTAGAACAGGAAGAAGAAGAGGGTATGACTCGGGTTGTAGTAAGGGTTGGACACGGGTTAGACGCGAGTGAGTTAGCAGGTTTGAGTTTAATTTAAGAAAGGAAGGAGAGAGGGATCGGGTCTGGAGTATAGGCTTGGGCCAGGTTTGTAAGGCAGTGAATAAACAAAGTTTTTTTAGTAAATATTAACCAATCTTAAAAATAAAAAATTTCCAAAGTAAATTATCAATCTAGTTCTAAAAGCAAAGTAAATAAGCGAGTTTCAAACAAGTTTCAAAATATAAATTATGAAGTCAAGTGTGTTTTGATTTTGAGTCTCAATAATTATATATTAGTTAAATAATTAAATTAATTCCCAAGTGTTTTTAAAAGTATAAAGGATGAAATTAATTAAAGAATAATTACTCAATGTAATTAATAAGGATAATTACTTACTCTAATCAATTAAGGATCATTAATTAATGTAACTGATTATAGTATAATTAATTAATATAATTAATTAAAGGTTAATTAGTGTAAGTAATTAAGAATAGTTAATTACTTAATTAATTAAGGGTTAATTAATCTAAGTAATTAAAGGTTAATTAATTAAAGGAATAGTTAACTACTAAATGTAACTATTAAAGGGTTAAGTAATTAATGTAATTAAATAAGGATCATTAATTAATGTAAGTAATTGAAGGATAGTTATTACTTAAGGATAATTAATTAAGATGAATAATAACGGGATGATTAATTAATGGTTGTAATTAATGTTAAGTAAGTAGGATTTAGAAGTAATTAAAAAAATAATTTAATTTATTTGGTTATTAATTAAATTAATTAGAAAGTGTACAATAAATTAATCTGAAGACATACTGAATAACTTAGATTATTTGATATCTCTGTGATTTGTGAGGCTTTGCGATATGAGATACTTTGGTGGAACTTTGATAATGTAAGTTATCTATCGATGATGAACTGCTATATAAATGGACATCCTATTTAAAATTGAATTGTATTTACTTAAACAACTTGGATTAAAAATGGTTCTAGATTGGAAGAGACCGGGGTCGGGTATCAGAAAATACCCAAAATCACTTCAATTAGTAATCTATAATTCTTTATAGATTTGATTGTGGAATCAAATAGGCTGGAATGAAATAATTAAGTAACATGACCATTTAAACTAAGTAACAGCTCTTAGATATTGTTTGTGAAATGAGTGTTGGTTGTAGAAAGTTGAGGACTCTTAGTAAGGTATGAGTTATCCTGGGTTTCAGTTATGTTTTTAAAACTTAGTATTTCAAATTATATGGTTTACTCACACTGGTTTCCAGCCTGACCCGGGTGTTACTTTGTTGTAATGCTCGAGTCAGACCGAGTATTACAGATTTTTCAGGTTAGGACGTTCTGAAGCTTAGGAGGCAAGCTGGATGGCAGGAATGTATGGAGTATATTTCGCTGTGTATTAAATTGTATTGATAGTTGTCTGGGACAGATTATTATAACTGTCCAAATTGTTTGTTTATGGGTGTAACTCCGATGTATTTATGTAAATTAACAGATACAGTTTTTCTTTGTGTAAATGCTATTATTTGATATTATATTTTGATCCGCTATGAAATATGGGATTCTGAGTTTTTTTTACTGTTCTTCATCTACCTCTTTTCTTCTCAACTTTAACAATCTGCAATTTCCGGCGTTCGGATGCTCACCACTTCTACAATAATCGTATTAGTGTCAACTTTCGAGGTTAAAAATTTAGAGTCGTTGCATTTTGGTATCAGAGCTGAAAGTTAAGCAAGAACGTTAGCTCTGGTGGGTTTACTCATTAAGGATAAGGACAATAGTACCCTAGAATGAGTCGAGCGTATTATATGAGAGCGTACTTGTTATTTTCTTATATAAAGATTTTAAAAATAGTTTTAAAAATGATTTTTATATAAGTTTATATTTTGATATATAAAGCAATAGTTTTTCTAATATATATTAAGGTAATTGTTTGTTGTATTATTTGATTAAAAGTAATAATAAGAATTAAGTGGTAATAGTAATACAGCCAAAGGGGAATTGGATAATATAAACTATACAAATAAGATAAGCCAAAAATGGATTCAAATAGAAATTAAAATCCTGAATTTGTAGAAGTATTTTCGGAATGAGATAATATATAATGGTTTCCATATATGATAATCTTGGAATGGTTATGGGATGTTGTTTTCTAATAATAATTAATGATAAAGCAAAATGAAATGTTTTAAGGAAGTAATATTTACATAAATTGTGAGGTTTTAAAATCTAAATCCTGAAATTTTGAAATTTGTTTCAAAATGATAAAAGGAATAATAATTTTTTTGAATATAGGAATCTTATTTTAAAACAAGAGATGTTTTAAAGGAATTTGTTTAAATTTAAAAACCAGAATGGTTTAAAAATTAAAGTATGACTTGGATGTGCAAAGAAAATAAATATGAATACATGTGGGATATATATAATATCAAAGATGATTTGAAAGAAACTCTAAGTGTTGAAGTTATCTTGGAATGTGATGTGAAAACCCAAAGTGAAATAAGTTTTTGAACTTATAATGGGAAGATTTTTAAGTTTAAAATTTGAAATGGGAATTAAAATTGGGTAAAGTTGACTGGATTAAAAGAATTGAATTTATCTTAAGGAAGTTAAACGAGTTTAGAATGAACAATCTGAATTGGAAATTTCAAAATGAAATTGAGATTTAACTTAGGAAGTTAAATGGGTTGATATTAAATGGGAGTTAGATGTGATCTCAAAACAGGTTTGAGATGTGGAAATGGGTAATGGATGCTATGGATGGATGTTTTAAATAATATGGATGTTTATTTATTTAGACTTATCCTGATATCATCATGTTGTTAGTAATAATCTATGAAAATGAGAATTTGATTATTTTAAATGAATTAAGAAATGGATTGGGGTAATACACATCCATTACTGAAATAAAATGGAAATAAAGCTTTATTTTAGAACTATTTTGATTTTTGAAGTGAAATTGTAATTATGATAAGGGAATCACTTCGAACTTAAGATTCAAATGTTAAAAATGAACTTGCAAACTAAAATTGTTTAAGAATCGGTTTCAAAGTTTAAAGTTAAAATTGGGTAACAAATTAGATTCTAAAGATCAAATTGTTTTTGAACTCTTATTTGAACTATGAAATAAGTTAGGTAAAGGTAATTTAAAATGGAATTTTGAAATTTGGACTCGGAATTAAATTTTTTAAAGATTTAAGTTGTTAAATTGATTCAAGGGATTAAATCAACATTTAAAAAATTTAACTCGAATTTATGTAATTCAAGATGGATTAAAATTGAGGTTTGAATGGAGATAAATTCAAATGGAAAATTTGAATTGAATTTATTGGATGAGAGATTGAAGTTGAATAAGTTTAAAATTCAAATGGGAATTGATTTGGATTTGGGATAGAAATTGAAGTTAATTCAAATTTGATTGGAATTGAATCAATTTAATGGGTTGGGAAAGTGATTGAAATAAGAAATAGGGAAATTGAACCAGTTTGACTCTGAAACTATTTTGAATAATTTTTTTAATATAAACTGTTTTAAATCTATTTTCCTAGCTATTTACTATATAACTTTAAAAAAAAACAAAACTATCTTATACTTATTATACAACTATTTTGAAACTAATTACTATTTACATTTGTTTTACAAACTAATTACTGTTTTACAACTATTTTTGCAACTATCTAACTATTCTACAACTATTTAAATACTTTACAACTATTTTATAATTACTTAACTATTTTAATTGCTATTTTACAACTAATTGATACTTTACAACTACTTATATATTTTAAACTTTTCAAGCTATTTTTATATAAGTTTATATTTTAAACTATTCGCATAATGATTTGATCCGGATTCGAGCACTGAATTTCAAGATAGTTTATCGATCCGAGTTGGGATTCTTCACTCGGTTTTCGACGGCGAACCGTGGATATGGATTTTTGGTTGGTTCTGGAAATTCTCTATCATAGTTATGGCTATGCAAGGAGAATGACGGTTTCTGATCAAGAAACCAGATCTGAATCCGCATTAGGAAGTCGGGTTGACGATACTAGTTCGGAAGTGAAATCGTGTGATCGAGTGAGCGACCATATTTGAAATTGCGTTCGGATGGTATATGTATATCGTACGTGCTTGAATGAAATAGATATTTTGAAAAGAATGAGAAATGATTTTTGAAAAGTAAAGTATATTTTGAGAAATATATATGAATAAAAGTGGTAGCATGGATATCACTATAATTGAAACTCATTTTATAAAAAGAGAACGTGGAAAGTAACTTTATAAAAGAAAATCAAAATTGAATGTTGATTTGGAATAAGTAAAGCTACATACATGCATACATACATACATATATATATTTGTTATATATGATAAACTCCCCCTATGTTGAATCTAAAACTAGAAGAAAAGGTTTTTGAAAAATATTTGAAGTATAAAAGGGGAATCTATATAAGTGATTCCAAGATTTTATATATCCATATATATAAATGGCTTTATGAGAATGATTTTGTGAAAAAGGTTTTTGGAACCCATGGATTTTAAAAGGCTTTTGATTTTTGGGAAAATCAATTTTGGGAGTTTGGAAAGCCAAGCTTGGAATTATCGATATAAGATATCGATTTTGTATAAAGGAGATTTTTATGTGAATCATAAAGATTATGATTTGAAAGATACTATAAGTGAATTTTTGAGATTGGCACTGGGGAAAAAGGCGCTCCCATTAAAATGAACTTCATAAGAGATCCACTGGGTGGTTCTGCCTTGAGCCCTAAGGGGGAGGTTCTAAATTTGATCCTAGGAGGAAGTCCGGACAAACTGAAGTTCTTGAGGTTCGTGGGTGGGTAGCGAAAGTCGAGGGCGCTGATGCCTATAGAGACATTTGGGTTGACGACAGGGTAACTCAATGTCACTACGATCTACTACGGACCATAGCGGAAGTTGTGTGGCCGTGAGAGCCAATGGTCTACATTTGATTTTGCCGCGATGGAGACGTAACATTGGTAGACTGCGATCTATGAAGACATAGCGAAAGTCGTGTGGCAGTGAGTGCCTACAGGCTACATTGGGACTCGACTGATGTGGTCTGCGATTTATGTAGGAGTGGTGAAGTTTCATTTGGCAGCGAAATTTGAGAGCGCTGATACCTACAGTTACATGGGTTTTTGCCGTGATGGCGACGTAACCCCGGGTGTAGCTGCGGTCTGTGGCGGGTTCAATGGTGTAATCGAGGGGCGCGGAGTGCCTACGGTTATCTATAGATTTTGCCGAGATGGCAACGTAACCATCGGGTTAACTGCGACCATGGAGGAGGTGATGATTTCCAGAGCATTCTCACCAAAAATGATTTCTACATCTTCAAAAATGTTTTCTATATTTTCACAAAGTTTTCAGAAATGTTTTCCAAATATTTTCACTGGACGTTGAAAACGGGTTTACCAAGTACTTATAGATTTTCAGTCCTACGCTTGATCAACGTATGATCGAATTTCAGTGTGAACAAGGATGGAGTTGTTGAGACCTCAAGTTACAAAAAGTATTTTTATAAAACTATTTTGGTAATATTATATAGTTTTAAAGTTTTTAAAAAATTCTTAATAAAAGAGTTTATAGTTGAAAACGATCAAGAGCAATTTAAGCTGACAATAAGAATTTTAATAAATTCTGGCTTTGTTCCTTTTTTAGGACGAAAAGATTTAAAGTGGGGAGGAATGTGATAACCCAAATTTTCGGGCATCAGGTAATTGGATAATTATCCGATTTTAACTATTGAAAGCACTGATTTTTACTAGTTGAACAAATAAAATTTTGATATCTGGATATATAAATGGATTTGAAACTATAATAAAAGTTGAATTTAAAATATCTGGAAATGATAAATCTTAATATATATATATATATATATTTATGAAAACCTTATAATATACGAAATTATAAGTAATATATATGTATTATAATTAGAATACAATGTAATATATATATAGTATAATATAAGTGGGAGGTTATGTTTTAAATTTAATATAATATTTTTTAAGGCTATTTAAAGTTAAACTTTATATTTTAAAACAATAAAGATAACATTCTTTCTTTTTAAAATTACTCATGAACTAAGTTGTGAATATATTAAAGTTTAAAAAAAGCATGTGTATATATAATGAATTTTTTTATATAAACATATATTTTCATAACACATGTAATTCATAAATGAAATAAGGGGTTTAAACATAAAATTATTATTTATGACATCTGTAAAATAAGAATACCATGCATATAACATGTGTTAGCTTAGTATATCTTGAATTAACAAGTGTTAGTTTGAAATACAAGTGTCACTTATTTTTTTAATATTAATAAAAAGGATTATAAAATTATACACACACATATACACATCTATTCCCTTTATCTTCTCATTTTCTTATATTCAAAACTAAATAAAATACAAAGCAAGCTAAAATCTGAAATCAAAACCAGATAAAAGAAATAAAAAACAAATCAAGTAACAACTACTTCAACCTGAAGCTTAAATCAAAATCAAAACTGAATCAAATAGCAATTGTTTAAAGTTTTTATCCTAAGCAAGATTTAATCTCCAACATGATCAGAAGCAAATTTAAAGATCAGAGCAAAGCAGATTCGACTCAAAAAAATTCAATTCAAAATCTATAATCAGTTCCAGATCTAAGAAAATAAGCTCTGCTCTCTGTTTTCAAACAAAGGTGAGTAAACATTTCTTTTAAAAAGATTAAATCAGTTATTCTCCGAATGTATGTGATAAATTGAAAATGTAAAGTTTGAGAATAATGTTTGCATGGATAAATGGATATGTTGTATGCATAGAAATATGATGTAAATCTGTGCATGTCTGTATAAATGTAAAATCAAGCCTCTATTGTTTTCTTTACAGACCAAATTAGATTCAAAATCCAATTTTCTTTTTCTCCAATCTACTTTTGGATTTGATCTCTAAATAAAAAGTGTTTGTATGAATGCAACATCATTTTAAAAAAAAATTTCAAGTAAATATATTAAGTAAATATTTCAAAAATTACAAATTACTGTGAAAAACCATTTTCAATCAGAAAATCGATTAATTAAATTCTATGATTTTATAGGATTAGATTCGTATTAGGAAAACATAAATTTTGGGCTTGGTTTGAGGGTTTTTATTTTAGTATGGAGGAAGAAATCGAAAGTTAAATGGAATTGGGTCTTAAATCAAAATTCGGTAAGGTGAGCGACTTTGGGGGTTTGGGCTTGGTCTAGAGAAGGTTCGGAGGAGGAGCACAGAAAAAATAGTGGTTTAATCAATTAAGTAGTGTGGTGACGGATCGTAGGGGAAATAGGGTTTAATAATGGAACTTTGGGGCTTCAATTCAACATCAACGGCGACGGCGAGGAGTCAAGGGAAGGGTGCGGTCCAAGGATAAAGTAATAGGAGGTCGTGGCGCTGGATTCGATGGAGTATGGTGGCTGATGGTGGGTAGAATGGTGAAGACGAGGTGTTTGAGTGTGATTCGTTCATTCCTGGTTGGGACCGTAAGCTCGAGATTTTGACTTTGAGCCCTTGAAGAAGTTCGGGGTGGCCGTAGAGATCGAGGAGGATGTTAGCGGCTTAGTGGCAGCGGCGGCGAAATTTGGAGCACCTCCGATCGTGCGTGCATGTGCACGGTGCACTGGATATCTAGGGTGGTTGCTGGAGTATCGTTTGAGATTAGGCATGAATTAGAACAGGAGGAAGAAGAGGGTAAGACTCGGGTTGTAGTAGGAGTTGGACACGGGTTGGACGCAAAGGAGTTAGCAGGTTTGAGTTTAATTTATAAAAGGAAGGAGAGAGGGATCGGGTCTGGAGTATGGGCTTGGGCCGGGTTTTTAAGGCAGTGAATTAACAAGTTTTTTTAGTAAATATTAACCAATCTTAAAAATAAAAAGTTTCCAAAGCAAATTATTAATCTAGTTTTAAAAGCAAAGTAAATAAATAAGTTTCAAACAAGTTTCAAAATATAAATTATAAAGTCAAGTGTGTTTTTATTTTAAGTCTCAATAATTATATATTAGTTAAATAATTAAATTAATTCCCAAGTGTTTTTAAAAGTATAAAGGATGAAATTAATTAAAGAATAATTACTTAATGTAATTAATAAGGACAATTACTTACTCTAACCAATTAAGGATCATTAATTAATGCAACTGATTATAGTATAATTAATTAATATAATTGATAATAGTATAATTAATTAATGCAATTAAGTAAAGGTTAATTAATGTAAGTAATTAAGAATAGTCAATTACTTAATTAATTAAGGGTTAATTAATCTAAGTAATTAAAGATTAATTAATTAAAGAAATAGTTAATTACTTAATGTAATTACTTAAAGGGTTAATTAATTAATGTAATTAAGCAAGGATCATTAATTAATGTAAGTAATTAAATGATAGTTAATTAATTAAGGATAATTAATTAAGATGAACAATGAAGGGATGATTAATTAATGGTTGTAATTAATTAATGTTAAGTAAGCATGATTTAAAAGTAATTAAAATAATTAATTTAATTTATTTGGAGATTAATTAAATTAATTAGAAAGTGTACAATAAATTAATCTTGCTTATGGATAATGAAGGTATATTTAATAACTTAGATTATTTGATATCTCTGTGATATGTGATGCTTTGTGATATGAGATACTTTGGTTGAACTTTGATAATATAAGTTATCTATCGATGATGAACTGCTGTGTAAATGGACATCCTGTTTTAAAATTGAATTGTATTTACTTAAACAACTTGGATTAAAAATGGTTTTGGATTCGAAGGGACCGGGATCGGGTATCAATAAATACCCAAACCACTTCGATTAGTAATATGTAATTCTTTGTAGATTTGATTGTGGAATCAAATAGGTTGGAATGAAATAATTAAGTAACATGGCCATTTAAACTGAGTAACAGTTCTTAGATATTGTTTGTGAAATAAGTGTTGGCTGTAACAAGTTAAGAACTCGTAGTAAGGTACGAGTTACCCTGGGTTTCAATTATGTTTTTAAAACTTAGTATTTCAAATTATATGGGTTTACTCATGATGGTTTCCAGCCTGACCCAGGAACGTATGGAGTATATTCCACTATGTATTGGAATGTATTGATAGTAGTCTAGTACAGATTATTATAACTGTCCAAATTGTTTGTGTATGGGTGTAACTTTGATGTATTATATGCAAATTAACAGAGACAGTTTTTCTTTGTGTAAATGCTATTATTTGATATTATATTTTGATCCGCTACAAAATGTGAGATTCTGAGTTTTGTTTACTGTTCTTCTTCTACCTCTTTTCTTCTTAACCTTAACAATCTGCAATTTTTGACATTCGAATGCTCGACACTTCTATAGTAAACGTATTAGTGTCGACTTTTCAAGGTCGAAAATTTCGGGTCGTTACAAAACCTTTATGAACTGGTTTAATACTACAGTTACCGAAGTGAGCAATTGTGACGACCCAGAATTTTGAACACTTGAAATCGAAATATTTAATTGATTTTAAAGATTTGGAAGTTAGTTTAACTTGATTTCAAAATTTACTATGAATTTGGAAATTTAATTATTGAATTTTATTTATTGAAGCTTGGGCAAAAATTTGAATCTGAAATTTTAAGCTGATTACAAATATTTTCATGGCTTAGAAAATTTATATTGATGATACTAAAGGTAATGGAAGCTTCAGAATTGAATTTGGAAATGCTTTGTTCAGCTTTGAAATTATATGATTTAAATTGATATAAAAAATAGCCTTCCGAGGCAAATTCGATGAAACTGGTTCCATTAGATCCGTAATATGGTATTTTTATCGATTTTTAAATTTCATAGTGTTTGGAGTTGTCGTGTGATTGTACGATAGATAAACGCGCTGAAATCAAATCGAAATTTAATATAATAATTGGGCTCAAAAAGCTATCTTCTCCATACGATCGAATTAGGACTCGAACCCTTTTCCATTGCGGTCGGAATAGGGGTATAACATTATAATCGCCTAGCGGCATGCCTTAATAGGAGTTCACGATTTTAAGCTACATAAATCGAGACATTTTGAATTTGAATTTAAATTATATATATTTACATTCAACCCAACATTCAGCTGCCTTTCTTTCAAATCCCTGCAATTCCCTAAAATCACTGTTCCCCACTCGTACAAGCAACCACTCCATCATGTCTTTCGTTCTCCTTCCTTTGTAATCCACGCATCAGATCGAGGAAATAAATAAAAACGAAAGTCTCCTTTTATAAATCCCGAAGCCCTTTTCTTCCTTCCAAATCGAACAGAACGACAAAAAGGGGGATTAAAATTCATTCGAATGAAAATGAAGTTCGTTCGATTCGAATCAATCGAGGCTTGGGATATCACGACAATCGAGCAAGCATTGGTTGGAGGCGCGACATCCTCTTGTGCGAGGAGGGCGTGGCGTCGTGGTGAGGTCGCCTGCCTATGCGTGGAACTCTGTGGCAAGGGCATTGGTGAACTCGTGCAAGTTTTGGACACGAGTGCGGCACTTATCGACGCCGTCGATGGCGATGGGGGTTTCAGGCGAAGCGCGCGCTTAGGCCGATGTAGAGTGAGGCGATGGCGACGAGGCTATGATAGTGAGGTGGCAATGCAATTTAGGGTTTTGAAGGCTAGGGTTTCGACGATCGCTCAAGAGGAGGAGTGCGCGCACGCGCTCGCGTACGTGCGAGGTTAGGCGGCGGCACGCGCAGCAGCAAGGGTTCGAAGTGAACTTCGACGAGGGCCGAGGCGGCTATTCGAATTGCTGGTTTCGAGAATCTCATGCTCGACCTGGGAAATAAGGTACTAACTATTTAATTTGAATGTTTTAATTTAATGATAGGTAAAATAAAAAAAATAAAAAATTGAATTGATTTTTAGTTCTATAAATTATTTCTATAAGCATATATATGTAGGAATTTTTACAAATATCCATTTTTATTTTCTAAGTTTATTTTTGTAGAAAGATTAGATTTTTTATCTATATAAATTAATTTTATAAGTGTGGGTTTCAAAAGAAAATAAATATGCATCCATATATTTTGATTTACTTAGTTATGTTAAAAATAATTAACTGTGGTGATTAACTCTATTAAAGGAGAATGAGTTTAAAATAAAATTCTTAGTTAAGTAAAAGTATAAAATGAAAATTTACTTGTTCGATTGGTTCGAATATTAATCAATTGTATAAATTATTTATACAAGGAAAAAAGACATGAAAACGGGTCATGATGGATTAGAAATGGATTGCATGCATTGTTAAAGGTGAGATATTCTCACTCAATCAAATATTGTTTTGATTTAAATATTGAATAGTTAGATTTAAAATTGATTGACTGTGTGCTTGGATGACTGATTTATAATAATTTATTCACTAGATGATATTATATATATTGTAGTATGTGGTACATTGGAGTGATTGATTTCTCGCATTATATAGCGGATGAGACCCTATGCGCCGCATAATAGCAGATTATATTTTATAAATCCCATATACCGCGATATTCCACCTCGAAGTGGAATTGGTATTTAATTGTTGTGCTAACATCTGTGGATGTAGGAAAACAGGTTGAAGGGATCCAACTGGATTCCTCAAATAATTGAATTTATTTCAATATTGTGTGTTGATCATTTATAATCCGTGTGTGACTATTTGTGATTGAAACAGTTGAAGGCTATAATTTAGCCAAATATATTTTTGGTATCGTAGGATACACGAAATAAATAAAATTTGATTTTTGAAATTTAGTAGAAAATTTATAATAAATTAATTTTAGAAAATTGAATAAATTTAAAATAAGAAATTTGTTTCAAAAGATAACAAATTTGGTGTTGAAACAAATTTAGACATCAATTTCGGAAATTGATTTGGTATTTGAAAATAAATCTGGAAATCAATTTAGAATTTAATTCGGTGCTGAAAATGAATATTTGGAAGTCGATTTGAAAATCATATATCAATGGATATTTAGAAGTTTAAATTCACAATGGGAATTTATAAAGGAAAGAGAAATTTGTTTTAAAAATAAACATTTGGTTATTTCTAAAAGTGTGAAAGGAATATACGGATTCAGAACGTAAATTTAAAATAAATCAAGAAAGATTTATTAATTGATTCGAATGAACCATTTTGAAATGGAAAATGTAGTTTCCCTGGAAAGCTGAGTATGATTTCGAAGTAGCCTATAAATATAAACTGAAAATTTTTAAGAATGGTTTTAGAAAGGATACTTTAAATAAATTATTTTCTTAACTGGTTTCAAATCTACAAAGTATGGATTTATTTAATTACTTATAGAAGGGGTTATTTTAAAGATTAAAATTGATATTTGATTTAGGAAACGATTATTTAAATAGTTATACCTTATCTACTAATTTTATTTTAAAATTATTTGGGACTTAAAATCTTATATGTGATGATTAGTATAATGGTTTCATAACCAATATTTTAAGCAAGTATTTAAGATGGTTTTATTTTAAATATTTCCAAGTTTCTTTTGGATAAGTGATTTGAATTATTTTAACTAGGCAGATTTCCAGTGGAAATGAATAAATATTTCGAAATATATTCCGCGTAAGGAAAATGCTTTGAAATTTGTTTTTAAAGGATTGAAATGTGAACAGTAGTTTGAAATTTGTTTTCAAAATATTAAAGTGATAAAAGTATATCTTATGAAGATATTTTGGAAATAAATGATTTGGGAAAATTATTTGAAATCCAGTGATGGTTGTGAATGATAATTGATAGTTAAATAACCGACTATCAATATTGGTCTTTTCAAATGACATTTGAATTTCGATGCGACCGAGGGTCGGATTCCAAATGGATATTCGAAAACCACATCGAACCTTTATGATTGCGATGGATCTTTTATTTAAAAAGATCAGAGTGGAAATTTATTGTGATTTATTTGAAATCTGATTGAACACTTATTTTTAATAAACGCTCATTATTCGGATTAGCCGGGAGAGGACTTTGTGTCATAAAACCCATTCCGAACAATGATACGACGAAATGGGATTGAATTTAAAGACGATGCTGAAGACTGGGTATTTTCGAAAACGAAAGGCTTACCTGTCGAATGTCTCTGCACCGGGTTTCTCCGGTATAGAGATTTTATCACACTTTGTGATGGGGATTCCGGACGTGATTAGTGAGTATCCGGATTTGCAAGGGCTTCTTTTGAAGTGCCTTCGGTTCCGTTCGATCCCGGAACAGACTTGTATGGATGTGTGTTTGACATTACACTTTGAGATATAAAGCTGATTTCTATCAAATACATTTCTCTTGGTGGTGGAGAATTTATTCTCTTAGCTTAACACCCTTCTCTGAGGCATACGAGCTCAGAGGTTATGTAGTTGATGGTTATTAGCGATATATTCCCAAAACTGGTAACGTGGCATACAAAGTGCTGCTGATCATTTGTTGATCAAAGCATGACTTTGTGAAAAGTGTAGCTTTGTGGACGAGACTTCGTCGGAGCTCACACCCTGGAAATGGTCAAAACAGGAATAATGCTGCAATGTTATGAGGGTCGCGCCCTCTAGGTTATGTCATTTCCTTCTAGAAAAGGGTGGTACATGGTATGGAGCCCAGATACTTAACCCACGTGGTTGGTGCAAATCTATTACTCTTTGTGGTTGTTGCTTTGTGGTTGAGGATCCTCGGATAAAGGTCGCAAACGACCAGGGGATGGCATACTCGAGTAGTAGTTACCTAGTTACAGAGGTAACCCAGCCTTGTGTTAGCAGAGATCCGGGTAGGTTCTCGAGACGTCCCCCCAGAGGCGTACCCATGTGGCAATAGGAAGTTCCTTAGCCTGACCATTTATTGGAAATCCAAAGAAACAATACGCGCCTTATACGGTTTTAGTTGTATAACCTGCCATTTACTTATGGTGGTCACCACTGTTTAGATGGTAGCTACAGTAGGCATAGTTCGGATTGTCTATGCTGGCTAAGATTAATATTATACTTTCGAAATGTTTCCTGCACTATGCATTAATAATAATATCGAAAGGATTTTGCATATTAAGCATGTTTGACTATTATAAGGAGAAATCTCCTCCAATTTTGCATTTGCATTGTGTGTGTGACGGGAGGCCTTATGGTAGTTTCATTTTCTAAAAGCATAGCGGATTTCTTTTTATTTTTTTTGTGAAAATAACTGTTTTTAAGATCTCACATCAGTCCCACGACTTACCTTGCTTATCTTTGTGAAACGTGATGGGGGGTTCTCGCTTTTTCTTTGGTGGCAAGTAGGAGACTCTTACCCCAACACATCCTCTTTAAGGGGTTGGTTAGTCGTAAGGCTTGGCAATCGAATGGCTGGCCGTAAAAACAAGGGCAGGGTACCAGTGTATGCCACGGTGGGGCTGGGATGGTTGAAAAACCTACCAGTCGAGATTGGCCCGCTGTCGATGGTTGAAAAGCCTAGACCGTTACAAATGTGGTATCAGAGCATTTGGTTAAGCGACAACCTTGGCTCTATTGGGTGTTACTTTTTAGAGATAGAGTCAGCAGTACTCTAGAATGAGTTTGGGTGTAGTAATAGATATGAGCGCGTATTTGTTAGTGAATATAAAGTTGTTTAATATTGTGATGATTGGTTTGTTGAGTGGTATATGGATTCTGGTCTGTATAGTTTGTACAACTCTATCGATAGGGATCTCTAAACACTCATACAGAACAATTCGATACGATATTGTTTTAAAATAGGGTGAATGAAATAATTTTATCCAAACTATTTTCGTAGATAAAGGAAACAATCTTTGTAAATTATTATAGTATATGGTTGCTTGATTGTTAGGAATTGATAATATTAATTTATTATCATTGATTATTGAATAAGAAGTTGAAATCATAACTTAAAGATAAAGAAATAAATTCACATACAAATGAAATTTGAGAATGTAAATCGAAAATGTGATTTGTAATTTGAAATGGAATTCCAGAGAAATGTTTTGTAAAGAATTGAAAGGGTTTGAAAAGTTTTGGAGTTTGGGAAAAATTTAAATCACTTCTTAGTTTGAAAATGATTTTCAAAGGTTTGGAAAAATGTTTTGAAGGGATGAAAGCACTAAACTCTTTTCGGCCACTGGAAAATAATTTCGATGATGATCGCGACATCATCGGTGTTCATTTTTGTGTTTCCAAGAGAGGAATTGCTGCCAAATTGTTTTAAATTGAAGTTGTTTGGAAAACTTGGTAGGTTTTAGAAATTTAAAGGGATAATTTGAATTGATTTCAAAAATGGTTTTGAAATATTGAAAAGATTCCGGAATCTTATAAAAAATAGTTATGGAATAATAAGTTTGAAAACTTAGAAAATTCAGATTAAACTGAAATTAACTTGAGTTAATTTGAATAAAGGTGAATTTGAGAAGTCTTATAGACTAAATGATTGGAATAAAATCTATTAAGGTGAAAAACAAATTGTGAATGAATAAATAAATTTACAATTGCAATTAAATGAAAGTGAAATTTAAAGTTGAGGTTCATTTTGAATTTGTAAGCAAATAGGATTAGAATTGGAATTGAATTTGATTTGTAAAGCAGAGTATTAAAATAAAATTTATTAAAGAAATAACCAAATAGATATGGTTTAGAATCAATTGAATTCAATAATAATAAATGAAAGGTAAATTGAATTGATATGGAATTTGAAATACAGTTTAAATATAAGTGGTTATAAACCAAAATGGTGAATTGAAAATAAATTTTTAGGAATGAAAAAAAGAATAAAACGGGAATTGAAACTGAATATTGAAAACCAATTTGAATTGTGTGAAATAAAATGAAGTTGTAAAGTTAGTTCAAAGTGAACTAAAGATAATAAAGGTGAAATAAAGAAATGGTTTGAGATAAAATGAATTGGAATTTGTAATGAATTAGTAAATGAAACTGATTTAAAATAATGATATGAATCTGTTGTGAATGAAAGATAATTGATATAATTCAATATTCAGAAGTTAAACTGAATCCAAATAAATTGAAAATTGTAAATTGAATTCAAATGAAAGTGAAAATGTGAGATAGAATGAAAATGGATATATAACTTCAATAGTGAAGTAAAAATGGTATAAGAAGCAAGTATTTAAACTTTTGTAATAAAATATGCAAAATCATATTTGAATGTTGTAATTGAATATTATGGCTAGTAGAATATACAGGTGTATTACAGGGAAACGGAATTGTGATTTTGATTTCGAAGATAAAATTGAATTGCTCGACAAAAAGGCATGTATTTAAATTTCAATATGAAATTTGATGACTTTCTTGTCTAGCCGCTTGACTTTTCATTTTCCTTTTGAAATCTGGGGTCCGTGGTGCCATTTTTGTAGTCGTACCGAGCTAGCCGCGCAAAGGAGACGCTGGCGAAAATTTTTCGAAAATTTAGGGAGTTAGAAAAATTTTAAGAAAATTTTGAAAGTTTAAAATTTAAATTTGAATTGTTAAGAACACAATATTGTTTGGAATCTATGATTAATTTTGGAAAGTTAGTTGAAGCGATAATGGGTTGTTAATAAAAAGGGATTTGTTTGGTTAGTTGATAAAACTGTTTAGTTTTGAAAAGATAGCAAATGGGTTAAGTATAGTTCATCTTAACTTGTAATTTCGGGACGAAATTCTTTTAAGGGGAGAAGGATGCGACGATCCAGAATTTTGAACATTTGAAATCGAAATATTTAATTGATTTTAAATATTTGGAAGTTAGTTTAACTTGAATTTCAAAATTTACTATGAATTTGGCAATTTAATTATTGAATTTTATTTATTGAAGCTTGGGCAAAAATTTGAACCTGAAATTTTAAGCCGATTAAAAATATTTTCAAGGCTTAGAAAATTTATATTGATGACACTAAAGGTAATGGAAGCTTTAGAATTGAATTTGAAAATTCTTTGTTCAGTTTTGAAATTATATGATTTAAATTGGTATAAAAAAAGCCTTCCGAGGCATAATCTCGGAATTCGACGAAACCAGTTCCATTAGATCCATAATATGGTATTATTATCGGGTTTTAAATTTCGTAGTGTTTGGAGTTGTCGCGTGATCGTACGATAGATAAACGCACTGAAATCAAATCGAAATTTAATATAATAACTGGGCTCAAAAAGCTATCTTTTCCATACGATCGAATTAGGAGTCGAAACCTTTTCCATTGCATTCGAAATAGGGGTATAACATTATAAACGCCTAGCGGCATGCCTCAATAGGAGTTCATGATTTTAAGCGACGTAAATCGAGACGTTTTGAATTTGAATTTAAATTGTATATATTTCCATTCAACCCAACATTCAGCTCCCTTTCTTTCAAATCCCTGAAGTTCTCTCAAATCACTGTCCCCCACTCGTACAAGCAACCACTCCATCATGTCTTTCGTTCTCCTTCCTTTGTAATCCATGCATCAGATCGAGGAAATAAATAAAAACGCAAGTCTCCTTTTATAAATCCCGAAGCCCTTTTCTTCCTTCCAAATCGAACAGAACGAAAAAAGGGTGGGGGTGGGGGTTAAAATTCATTCGAACGAAAATCAAATTCATTCGAAAATCGAATCAATCGAGGCCTGGGATATCGCGACAATCGAGCGAGCATTGGTTGGAGGCACGGCGTCCTCTTGCGCGAGGAGGGTGTGGCGTTGTGGTGAGGTCGCCCGCGTATGCGTGGAACTCTGTGGCAAGGGCATAGGCGATCTTGCGCAAATTTTGGGCACGTGTGCGGCACTCATCGACGCAGTCGATGGCGATGGGGGTTTCAGGCGAAGCGCGTGCTTAGGCCGATGTAGAGGGAGGCGATGGCGACGAAGCTATGACAGTGAGGTGGCAATGCAATTTAGGGTTTTGATGGCTAGGGTTTCGATGATCTCTCAAGGGGAGGAGTGCGCGTACGCGCTCACGTACGTGCGAGGTAAGGCAGCGGCACGTGCAGCAGCAAGGTTCGAGGTCAACTTCGGCGAGGGCCGAGGCGGCTGTTCGAATTGAGGGTTTCGGGAATCTCATGCTCAACCTGGGTAGTAAGGTACTAACTATTTAATTTGAATGTTTTAATTTAATGATAGGTAAAATAAAAATTGAATTGATTTTTAGTTCTATAAATTATTTCTATAAGCATATATATAGGAATTTTTACAAATATTCATTTTTATTTTCTAAGTTTATTTTTGTAGAAACATTAGATTTTTTATCTATATAAATTAATTTTATAAGTGTGGGTTTCAAAAGAAAATAAATATGCATCCATATATTTTGATTTACTTAGTTATGTTAAAAATAATGAACTATGGTGACTAACTCTATTAAAGGAGAATGAGTTTAAAATAAAACTCTTAGTTAAGTAAAATTATAAAATGAAAATTTACTTGTTCGATTGGTTCGAATATTAATCAATTGTATAAATTATTTATACAAGGACAAAAGACGTGAAAACGAGTCAAGATGGATTAGAAATGGATTGCATGCATTGTTAAAGGTGAGATCTTCTCACTCAATCAAATATTATTCTGATTTAAATTTTGAATAGTTAGATTTAAAATTGATTGACTGTGTTCTTGGATGATTGATTTATAATAATTTATTCACTGGGTGATATTATATATATAGTAGTATATAGTATATTGGAGTGATTGTTTCCCGCACTATATAGCGGATGGGACCCTATGCGATGCATAATAGTGGATGCTATTTTATAAATCCCATATACCGCGATATTCCACCTCGAAGTGAAATTGGTATTTAATTGTTGTGCTAACATCTGTGCATGTAGAGAAACAGGTTGGAGGGTTCCAACTGGATTCCTTAAATAATTGAATTTATTTCAATATTGTGTGTTGATCATTTATAATCTGTGTGTGACTATTTGTGATTGAAACTGTTGAAGGCTATAATTTAGCCAAATATATTTTTGGTATTGTACAATACAAGAAATAAATAAAATTTGATTTTTGAAGTTTAGTAGAAAATTTATAGTAAATTAATTTTAGAAAACTGAATAAATTTAAAAGAAGAAATTTGTTTCAAAAGATAATAAATTTGGTGTTGAAATAAATTTAGAAATCAATTTTGGAAATTGATTTGGTATTTGAAAATAAATTTGGAAATTAATTTAGAATCTAATTCGGTGCTGAAAATGAATATTTGAAAATCGTATATCAATGGATATTTAGAAGTTTAAATTCACAATCGGAATTTATAAAGGAAAGGGAAATTTGTTTTAAAAATAAACATTTGGTTATTTATAAAAGTGTGAAAGGAATTTACGGATTCGAAACGTAAATTTAAAATAAATCAAGAAAGTTTTATTAATTGATTTGAATGAACCATTTTGAAATGGAAAATGTATTTTCCTTGGAAAGCTGAGTATGATTTCGAAGTAGCCTATAAATATAAACTGAAAATTTTTAAGGATGGTTTTAGAAAGGATACTTTGAATAAATTATTTTCTTAACTGGTTTCAAATCTTTAAAGTATGGATTTATTTAATTACTTATAGAAGGGGTTATTTTAAAGATTAAAATTGATATTTGTTTTAGAAAACGATTATTTAAATAGTTATACCTTATCTACAAATTTTATTTTAAAATTAGTTGGGACTTAAAATTTTATATGTGATAATTAGCATAATGTTTTCATAACCAATATTTTAAGTTAATATTTAAGATGGTTTTATTTTAAATATTTCCAAGTATATTTTAGATAAGTGATTTGAGTTATTTTAACTCGGCAGATTTCCAGTGGAAATGAATAAATATTTGGAAATATATTCCGCGTAAGGAAAATGCTTTGAAATTCGTTTTCAAAGGATTGAAATGTGAATAGTAGTTTGAAATTTGTTTTCAAAATATTAAAGTGATAACGGTATATCTTGCGAAGATATTTTGGAAATAAATGATTTGGGAAAATTATTTGAAATCCAGTGATGGTTGTGAATGATAATTGATAGTTAAATAACCGACTATCAATATTGGTCTTTTCAAACGACATTTGAATTTCGATGCGACCGAGGGTCGGATTCCAAATGGATATTCGAAAACCACATCGAACCATTGTGATTGTGATGGATCTTTTATTTAAAAAGATCAAAGTGGAAATTTGTAGTGATTTGTTTAAAATCTGATTGAACACTTATTTTTAATAAACGCTCATTATTCAGATTAGCCGGGAGAGGATTTTGTGTCATAAAACCCATTCTGAATAATGATACGACGAAATGAAATTGCACTTGAAGACGGTATTGAAGATCGGGTATTTTCGAAAAGGAAAGGATTACCTGTCGAATGTCTCTGCACCGGGTTGCTATGGTATAGAGATTTTATCACATTTTGTGATGGGGATTCCGGACGTGATTAGTGAGTATCCAGATTTGCAAGGGCTTCTTTCGAAGTGCCTTCGGTTCTGTTCGATCCCAGAACGGACATGTATGGATGTGTATTTGACATTATACTTTGAGATATAAAGTTGATTTCTATTAAATACATTTCTATTGGTGGCGGAGAATTTATTCTCTTGGCTTAACACCCTTCTCTGATACATACGAGCTCAGAGGTTATGTAGTTGATGGTTATTAGTGATATATTCCCAAAACCGGTAATGTGGCATACGAAGTGCTTTTTATCATTTGTTGATTAAAGCATGACTTTGTGAAAAGTGTAGCTTTGTGGACGAGACTTCATCGGACCTCACACCCCGGAAATGGTCAAAACAGGAATAATGCGGCAAGGTTATAAGGGTCGTGCCCTTTAGGGTATGTCTTTTCCTTCTGGAAAAAGGTGGTATCATGGTATGGAGCCCAAATACTTAACCCACGTGGTTGCTGCAAATCTATTACTCTTTGTGGTTGTTGCTTTGTGGTTGAGGATCCTCGGATAATGGTCACAAACGACCGGGGGATGGCATACTCGAGTAGTAGTTACCTAGTTACAGAGGTAACTCGGCCTTGTTTTGGCAGAGATCCAGGTAGGTTCTTGGGACGTCCCTCCAGAGGCGTACCCATGTGGTAGTAGGAAGTTTCTTAGCCTGACCATTTGTTGGAAATCCAAAGAAACAATACGTGCCTTGTACGGTTTTAATTGTATAACCTGCCATTTACTTATGGTGGTCACCACTGTTTAGATGGTAGCTATAGTAGGCATAGTTCAGAATGTCTATGCTGGCTAAGATTAATATTATACTTTCGAAATGTTTCCTGCACTACGCATTAATAATAATATCGAAAGGATTTTGCGTATTAAGCATGTTTGACTATCATAAGGAGAAATCTCCTTCAATTCTGCGTTTGCATTGTGTGTGTGGCGGGAGGCCTTATGGTAGTTTCATTTTCCAAAAGCATAGCGGATTTCTTTTTTATTTTCTTTATGAAAATAACTGTTTTTAAGATCTCACACCAGTCCTACGACTGACCTGGAGTTTATTGTTCCCTTTCTAAACTCTGGGTGTCCACAAATTTTCACATGGACAGCCTACAGTCAGGTTATCAGTTATTCGAGAGCAAAGTCAAGAAGTTGCTATGGAGATCTGGAGGCAAGCTAGATGGCGAGACGTACCACTTATACTATGTATTATCCGCTGCGTTGGGATCGCTTTTGCTGCAAGTTCAGTTTACATATGGATTAGTTGTCGTAAGTGTTGTATCATGTTGTTGTAAACTCTGATGATGTATTGTTATAATAGGTATGGTTCTTTGTTTTAAAGTTATCCATTTATCTATTATATATTGTTCTGCTACGAAATGTGAGATTCTGTTGTTGTTTTCTATTTTCTTCTTCTACCTTCTTCTTAAACCCTAACAGTTTGGTTTTCCGACATTCAACTGTTTGGCATTTGATACAGCGGACGTATCGATGTTGAATTTCGAGCGTCGAAAAAATGGGTAGCTACAGCAATCCTACTAAAGATATGGTATTCATGGCTTTAATTTGAGCTATCCATCTGGATACAGAATGTGGAAGATGGATTAAGATGAAAGAACCAACATCCATGAAGGAGTTCAACCGGAAGGCGAGTCAACATCTGAGATTAGAAGAGGCGGATAGATTGGAGGGAAAGAATGCCAATGTGCAACCAAAGGAGAAAATTTAGAATAATGTATCGGTCAACTAGGATGGAAACAATTCTGGAACTAAGATAGGAAATGCTGGGAAAATGGAAATCCAAAAAGGAAAACAGAACACTAGTAGGCATGATGGGAATGGAAAGTAGATTAGGAACCTGAGACCCAAGGAGTATACGCCATTGAATGATAGTCTTGAGAACATATACCTTGCAACTCAGGGAACTAAGCGATACGACAAGCCTCCTAGAAAGAAGGAATCTGAACAGCAGAAGTACTTAAGGAAGTTCTGCCGCTTCCACGAGACCCACAAGCATAACATGAACGTGTGCTTACATCTAAAAGATCCAATTGAGGAATTGATTAGGAACAGTAGGATCCAATAGTACATGAAGAAATCGCAAAACTCTGACCACCCGTTAGACCTCAAGTTCCAAGTACTTAAGGAAACAAACCTGGACCAGCGAAGAAGGATCCAAATGAACGGAACATATACTAGTTATCGACACTACATTTGGAGGAGCTCACCCAGCACAGAAGAATTAGGGGAAGATAGTGTGTTATGCGAGTTCACTAAAGCATGCTCCGAAAAAAAATTGTTTTTCAATTGAGGATGGTGCCCTACCTAAGCAGTAAAGGACACTCCATAATGATATAATGTTTTGAAAATGAGACAATGAAGTAATGGAAGCACCAACTCTCGATCCAATGGTGGTAACCATCGGAATCGAGTCGGCATTTGTATGCCGAGTCTTGGTGGATAGTGAAAGTTCAATCAACATCTTGTTTCAGCATACGTTCGATCAAATGAAGATTAGCATAAAGGATGCATTTGCTTGCTAAATAAAAATCCAACTTTATGGTAGAACAAAGATAGTCAGTCAGGACGATCAATTTTCCCATCGAGCTTGGAGAAGGAGATTGAAGGGTAGTACCTATCCATACCTTCGTAATCGTGGATGAAATGTTAGCTTACAACACTTTCTTGGGTCGATCGACCCTTGCTGATCTTAGGATCGCTTTAGCTCAATATTGCCTTACCATGAAATTCCCGATAGAGAATGGAGTTAGAGTTATAACGGGAGAACAAGGCATTGATTTAGATTGTTATGTCATCGAGTTACGTAAATCAAAACAAAAGGAAAAGAGAAAGAATATGGGGAAGTCTCTCCACATTCGTGAATCGTCAGCATAGCAATTACAAAACAACCCCTGGCTCGGGACCACAATCGTTTCGATAAGGCTTTAGACCCTAGTAAGAAGAGTTCAAGGGACGAACGAGCGACAATGGAAGAGATTATGGTATCAATCATGTAGATATGGATGACCCAACTCGAGTCTTAAAAATAGGGTCACAACTTAGGATCAAAATGAAATAAGAATTAATCAAATTTCTTCGCGCCAACTTGGACATGTTCACTTAAATGCTTTTCGATATGTATGGGATATCACTGGAGATAGCATGTCATGCATTCAATATCGATCCTAAGTACACTCCAGTAAGGTAGAAGAGAAGCAGCCGGGGTCTAGAGTGATATGCTGAGCTAAAGGAAGAAGTGGATAAGTTGTGGGCTAACACCTTCATCTAGGACGTAACATATCCTGAGTGGGTGTCCAATCCAGTTCTATTTAAGAATTCCAATGGAAAGTGGCAAAATTGTATTAATTACCTAAAGCTAAACAAAGCCTGTCCAAAGGACAACTTCCCATTACCTAGAATCGACCAGCTTGTAGATGGAACTGCAGGCCACAAACTACTCTAATTCATGGATGGCTGCTCAAGATGCAACCAAATTATGATGCACGAATCCAATCAAGAAAACACCAGCTTCATCATTGATCTTAGATTGTATTATTATGGAGTGGTGCCATTCATCCTAAAGAATGTCGGCGAAACCTGCCAACGATTGGTGCATACAGTGTTGAAGGATTAGATCGGACTAATGATGGAAATCTACATGGACAACGTGCAAGTTAAGTAACATGTGTCAGGAAATCACTTGGACAACCTCTTGGAAATGTTTAAGATTATCAGGAAGTTTGGAATGAAGCTTAACCCATTGAAATGTTCTTTCGACATGGCTTTGGAGAAATTTCTAGGTTTTATCGTGAATGATAGGGACATTGAAGCTAATCACGAGCAAATTACCGCCCTGCAGAACATCACAACCCCTACAACTAAAAAGGAATTGCAAAGTATGAATGGAAAGTTCGCAACATTGAGCCGATTTATTTATAAGGAAATAGACAAGTGTGTGCCATTCTTCTAGGCGTTGAAGAAGGGCAAGAAATTTTTTGAATGGAATCAGGCCTGCCAAATCACATTTGAAGAATTATTGCGACATATGGAGACCTCACTGGTTTTATTTAAACCGGTGGATGGGGACCTATTCATCTACTGTTAGTGTCAACTCATGCTCTGAGCGCAGCACTGGTATGCAAGGAAGCTAGAATCCATTGGCCTATTTATTACATTAGTAAGCGATTCGCTATAGCCGAGAAGAACTATACAAAGTTGGAAAAACTAGCTTATTTCCTGTTGACCGCATCAAGAAAGTTACACCCATACTTCTTGACTCATCTAATCAAAGTGTTGAGGGATCTACCTTTGAAGCAAGTGATGTACCATCCAGAGACGTCGAGACAACTTCTTAAATGGAACATTGAGTTGAGTCAGTATGACATCACTTATCACCCCAAGGGAAATCAATGGAAAGCATTGGCAGCTTTCATCGTGGGTGAAGGAGAAAACATTCCAAAAGAAGTGTCACAGTGGAAACTGTTTGTTAATGGTGCATCAAATGATTTCCGCTCAAGAGCGGGAGTTGTTCTCGAAACTCCTAAAAGACGGTCTATTTGCTACGCCCTAAAGTTGGAGTTCCCTGCTACCAACTACAAGGCAGAGTAAGAGGCATCAATAGCAAGACTAAAAATTATGAAGAAATTAGGAACAAGGGTTGTGCACATCCATAGCGACTTACCTAGATGTTTTTCAAGTGAAAGGGAAATATCAGTCTAAAGGGGAAAACCTTGTCCCTTATCTTTCGAAGGCATGGGAATTGTTGAATGACATTATACACTATACCGTAAGTCATATTATGAGAGAACAAAATGTGAAAGTAAATTACATAGCCAAACTAGCCAGTTTTGGAGAAGCACAGTCAGTGGGGTTGGTTTCAGCTGGGACATTGACGAAATCTAGCATAGATTAGATGAACGTCGATTGGATTCTAGAAACGCAAAGGAAGAGGAATCATGGATGACTTCGATTAAAGAATATCTTCTCAGAGGGACACTCCCCAGGGATCGGAATGAGCAATAGAAACTTCTTCGAAAGGTGCTATGATCCGTAATACAAGACAGTGTGCTCTAGAGGAGAGGATTCTCCACCCCTTACTCAGATGTGCAGTCAGCAGTAAAGCCAAGAGAATCTTCCAAGAATTTCATGAAGGCAGCTATGGGGGCCACATCGAGGGGCAGACACTAACAAAGAAGGTCCTCCATTATGGATATTTCTAGCCATCAGTCAACTAAAATGCAGCAAACTACAGCAGGCATTATGAACAGTGCTAGAGATTTGCTAGAGTTACGAGAACCCTGTCTGTTGAGCTAACGTAAATGGTCAACCCATGATCATTTGTAATATAAGGAATCGATCTAATTGGCGTATTACCAATAGCTTAAAAGGAGAGCGAAATATGCTATCATCCCAGTTGATTACTTCACCAAGTTGGCTGAAGCAAAACTGCTGGCCACCATCACTACTATGAAAGTAATTGACTTCATTGCTAAAAATATTATATGCAGGTTTGGAGTACCACAAAAAATCATCACAGACAATGGAACTTAGTTCCAGGGTGCCAAATTCAAGAACTTTTGCGACGTTTCCAAATCAAGAAGAGCTTCTCCGCAGTGGCACAGCTGCATGCAAATAGGCAAGTGGAGGCAGTGAACAAATCATCAATCGACCATTAAGAAACAGCTGACAAAAGCTAAAGGAAATTAGGTTGATGAACTTCTTCCTGCGTTATGGGCTTATAGACTGACTCATACAACAATGATCGGGCAATCACCCTTCGCCTTGGCATACAGTTCGAATAGCAATGGTTCCAGTGGAACTAGAAGTGCCCTCTAATTAGAGATGATATGTCAACCAACATGAGAATGAGCAGCTCCCGCTTCAATCGCTTGATCAAATCGATGAGAATTGGAAAGAAGATAGCTAAGGACTGTTGCTCATCAAAAGAGAGTGGCGCGACAATTCAACGCCAAAGTTCGCAACCGCACTTTCGAAGTGGGAGATCTCGTCTTGAAACTAATCTACTTGGGTATGGAGGACCTTGGTCAGTCAGAAACTTGGAGATAGAACTTTCAAGCTCACAATGGTCGATGGAATCTAAATTCCCCATGCTTGGAACACGATTTGCTATGGCACTATTTTGTTTGAATTTTTTTCCTATGTGTGTCATGTGTTTTGCAAACAATCTACCTAGTTATATTAGGGGCATTATAAATAAGTAGGATTTTCCTTTCTCTTTCTTTTATCACTAAAATCAATTTGCTTCTTTAACTAGTTGAACCAAGTTCGTGTAAGTAACATGCTTAGTCGATGGGATCGGATCGGCTCAAGAATTATTCATTTGCTGCTTGGATCGGTAGAACCACGTCCAAGTACACTACACCCACTTGCTTCTTAAACTAATGGAACTACATTCAAGTAAGCAACCTACCGAGTCGAGGACGCAAATCGACTCAAATCGCTGGATCAGCCGGGAAAATCAATCCCTGCCTTTTAAGAACTGGTGTTGTTACGACAGCACAGGGAAGGCCCAAACCCCTCACACATCTATAAGTCATGCCTTGCTGCTTTGCACGGTTGGACCGGTGGAACCGCCTCTAAGTAAGATTCTATTCTCTTACCACTTGAACCGGTGGAACCGCATTCAAGCAAGCTTACATTCTTTCACTTCCTGGACCAGTGGAACTGCATCAAGTAATATTCTGTTCTTTTGCCTTTTGAACCGGTGGAACCACATTCAAAGACACTCGATTCCTTCGCTACTTGGATTAATGAAACTGTGTCCAAGCAAGCATCCACTCCTTTACCACTTGAACTATGGAACCATGATCAAGCGCACCTCGAATCACCGATGTTACCTCGGTAACATCATCCATCTATCAAAGCCTCCTAAATACTTATGTTTTACCATCAACATCAGGAAATTTATCAATTGCAGGATCAGTAGAAGTCGGTCCTCATCCATGGAAAACTCAACATCACCTAGATATTGGCAACGTTAAAGGAGAATCTAAGGATTTGAGTGGTCTACAAATCTCAAGTAACAGACGCCGATATATGGACATAACCTCAATACCCAAATTTGGAGAAATCAACTGTATCTAAAGCCCAAGATGCTAGGAATCAAGCATTTAAGCAACAAATTCCAAAGAAAGGAGCTGTAGTACATCCTTGACTGGGGGAAACCGAAGAGTCATCCAATGCACTCAGTCTTATCCTAAGTGTTCGGAGTAAGCAGTCCCATGGAGTAGTTGGCACGCATATACCGACACTCGGTCACAATAACAATTACTTCAAGATTCTGTCACACCAAATAGAGATTTTTGCGACCACAACAAAGCTAAGTAAAGTAGTAAACTAAATAACTGCAAATTACATTACTGACACCATTTACATGCATAGAATTGTGGTAAAAAACACATCGTATATCACTCAGTATAACAGTGTGTAATATGAAAATTGCGAGACGAGCAATCACATTATGGACACAGATAATGGTATAAAAACAAGCATAGTACATAGAGTATAAAAAGTACATAGAAGAGATAACGCTAGGAATATTAATCTTTTCATTGCTTATATCACTTTATGTACAGAATCAAACAACGGGGCCCGCTCTCGCACAATGTTTCCTTTTTGGACACCAAAAAGAAAAAATACAAACTCTACTGATGCAACAAAAAAGAAAAGATGATAAGTGTACAAACTCTGTACATGTACAAAACACTCAAAAAGCAAAAGACACATGAACAAATGGCCACAAAAACTCAGCTCTACTAATGCTCAAGCCTTATCATTTCTTTTCGCCTTTTCCACATTTGCTGCCTTTGCTCGGATGGGTCGAAATCTTCTTCAACTTCTCTTTACCATCCACTTCTTTTACCGCAGGGCCAGACTCCTTAAATCCTCTAAATGTCACACTCCCCTCTTTTGATACCTTCACTGTGATAGTAGTGGGAGTCTTACGGTTCCTCTCCTCCTTTTCCTTCTTTGCCTTCAGTTCCTGCTTTTTCTTCTCCAGCTTCTCTGCCATTGTTTTCTCACTCACTAGGCTAGAAGCACTAATCATCTGAGTGTCCTCCTCCTGCAACTCAAAAATGTCCTCCAATCCTTCTAGGAATTCGATCAGTTGAGCATCAGACTCGGGCCTGAATTTGGAAGGTTGGAGTGTAGCGGTCAAGCTTGTAGAGATAACAGTAGAGGCGGTAAAGATTGCTTCAACACCTGAACTCTAAGAGATGGGAGGAAAAATGCGACGTATAGCTAGCCTACAAGTTCATAAAGTGAATGGTATGGCTCATTTTCGGATTCAAAAGTAAGATCGAATGGCTGGAGCATCGGATAAATAAGAGGATCAACTGAGGCTGGATTCTTCTCTCTACCCCCAATTTCAGAATCTCTAACGGTTGGGAATTGTCCGATCGCTAGGAGGTAATGCAAGGCTCATGCAGTGCAGTTTGAATAAGGAGTGATAGTTGCCAGCACTCTAGGTTATGAGATTGGTACTTCATGCCGACCCAAAAAACTCATACAAATAGTTGCAGCTTTGTATCCTCTTTGTCCAAAGACAGCCTTCCTACAGCTAGCATCCCTATCTTTTAAGCACTTAAATACCACACCATTAACTCAGTTTTAGAGTGTTTGCCACCAGCTTGGTGCAGTACTTCTTCCCATGCGTCAATAAGTATGGTAGGGTAATCGTTCCCCAACCACGTTAGGTCCCTGTGCATGATCACGCTCATGTAGAAATGTTGAAGAGCTTGGTTGAGATTTTCCTCTCTTTAGCCCTCTTCTCATTCTTAGCATCCAAGGCTTTTTCAAGATCAGTCATCTCACTTCGACAGACAGCAAGCTCTAAACCATTCGTAAGCTTTTCAGATGCAAGAGTGTCAAACTTTTTGGCCAACCTTCGGTTCTCCGCATGGAGCTTTTGCACTTCCTCACGAAGGTTTTCTATTTCCAACGCCTGTCTGGAGAGGGCTTGGTCTTTTGCCTTTACAATTTCACTATGGCTTACCTCTTATAGCTCTTAGTTTAAGATGACAGGCCATAAGATTATTCATCCTTACCATTTCTACATTAGCATGCACACGTTTCATCTCTTCCACCAAACTATCTGTACTTGGTTTTTATTTGATTGCCAGATTCCTTTTTCTTGTCACTTTGATCAAGTCAGCATCCCATTCTTTAATTGGCTTTTCATGCTCTACTCTCTTTTTCTCAAACGAATCAAGCTGTGTGAAGTTGATCTTATTGATTTCAGAAAAAGATTTGCACAACCGTTGTCATCCGAAAATAGAGTCAATGTCACTTTGCATTGCCTCCAAGTTCTTCGTCGCACTTTCTCCGATAAGGATTTTTGATTTCATGGTTGAATTTTAATCCATACAAGTTGAAGTATGGATAAGCAGCTTCGAGGCAGGATAAACAAAAAGGAAGTGTAAGTGTCAAGGTGCTTAGAGAAGGAGCGGCGGCAGCGACAGTTGTAATGGCCATCAATGAAGGAATATCTTGGATAATAGCATTCTGGGCTTCAGAATATGGAGGAATAATAGAAGTAGTGACCTCATGGCACTTAGAGGAATCTCTCCGTGGGTTTTTGTGAGTCTCATAGGAGGAATCTCCCCCAAAATCCCTTTTCTCCTCGCCCTTTCTTCTTCCGCATCAAGGTGCTCTCCTAGCTCTACGAGCACCATCTTTCTCTCTTTCCTCCTTGGCCTCTCTTATTTAGTTTCGCAGTGGTGTGGCTAAGGTTCCAGAGTGCTCCTTCTATAGTCACTTGAACTATGGTGGAGCGCTCCAAACCAATCATAAGCCACTGAACATGAAACAAGGAAAAAAAATATGTACTGTAGTTGCATGAGTCAAAGTAAATGCAAAGATGAGTTTTCGTAATCCTAAGTGGAATATATAATACCGACCACTCCCTAAAAATAATCTACAAGCTGGTATGGCACGGTTTCAATGTCAGAGTACGATTGCCTTCATTTATAATGGCACTGGAGGATATATTGATGTGTGAACCAGTCGTGCCTATCATTTTAGTGATTAAAGGATCTCCAGCTTCATTTATATAAATGCCAACATCCCTAATAAAATCGAAGGTCGATGCATCTCCAGCAGGAGTTGTACCAGCTTGCCTTCTAGCAGACTGTGGAACTTCAACAACTGGCTGTTCTAGAGGAGGAGTGATTGGAAGTTCAGGGATTAGTTGTTTGGTAGTAAAAAGATCTAAGGAAGGGAGATCAGGATAGTCGGAGCTCATCTACGGAGACTCTCCAAATGATTCTTCCTCTTCTTCGCTAGCATAATGATCACTATCGTCTTAATCCCTAGAGGACTCTCCTTCCTCCATAACCATCGGTTGTTTCCCATCTCTTCTTGTAACTGGCTCGTCCTTCTCGGGGATGGTAGGAATTCAAACATCACCACTCTTAGCAGCAGGGGCATTCTCTTACATAGGCTCATCTGTCCCTATCTCAATGATTTCTTCATCAACATCCTCTACGAGAACCTCAATCTCTACATCGGCATCCCCTCCTTCATTTTTATTACCTAATCCATATTCTTCTTTTTCCACCCAAGAACCCTCATTTGAATCATGTGAATGAGTAGAAGAATGAGTGCATCTCTTAGGGCCACTTGAAGTTGATGGGCCATCATCCACCGTGAATCTATCAGGATGAAGCAAACCAAATTGATGAAGGTTTTCATTCGTCAGAAGAAACTCCATTGAGCGCTAAGTGGCTTTCATGGCTTTAAGAGTTTTGAGCATTTCCTTGAGCTCATCATTACTTTCCTATTTTGGGATAACTGCAACAAAATGTGATAGGATAAGAAACTAGAAGACTAAGTGGAATAGCAAATACTAGGGAATTGGGACTTACTTCCAAACAACTAGAAGTAGTTGGAACCCTCTGAACATCTAACAAAGAATAATTCATTCTTAAAAGTAAACGCTTGTTATGTAGGTCAATAATTAGCTTACAATCCCTCTAGGATTCGATAATTATGAAGGATGGACCATCCTCCCTCTTCATGAAGTGTAGGAGGAACACGAGCTCATTCAATCTTAGGTGATGCCCGAGTATGGTCATGAGTAGAATGTGCAAGGAACTTAAAAGCATGTAACCATTAGGGTGAGTCTAAAATGGCACCAATCCCCACTCTTAAAGGACCATAGACAAGAACCGATTAAATGGCAGTACGGCACCGCTTAGGCACATGTATGAATTACAAGCGATAAAACCTTCAGGAGGGTTACATGCAAATTTGGCTCATGTATGTAGATGAACATCACCCTCAAGGATACAATGTTGTATGCATATATTTTGAAACCTCGTGGCTATCAAGAGTGAGGGGCCCTTTTCCGAAGGGTAAGATAAAATTCTCAGCCCGGGTGGCAATTGGGAAAGTAAGGGGCCTACTGGAACTAGTGGTCCTTAGAAATCACAAGCCATAGGTTGACATGGCTCCATAGGAATAGAAGTAGAAACGGAGTTAGTTGTTGATTCAGCTTTTGACAATGCTCCATCAATAAACTTGTGACATGTCGACTGGCGCGTCATTCTAGACAATAAAACTTGTTCATCATGGTCAGGTACGCATCATTTCTAATTAGAGTTCCCATGCGACTAACACTTGAAATCCAAAGGAAGTCGGCGTGTGCTGACCAATCAGACTCTAAGTGTTGACCAGGGCATACGCTTTGTGTAAACTATATGGAAATAGTTCAGTGTCCCCAAAAAAATAAACATGACATCCTGTGTAGATAGCATGGAAATACTTGAAAAATGATCTGTATAGTCCTTTGAAATCACTCTTTCGATACTTACCTATTATCGATCAAAGGTCGATAACAGATCTGTTGTCCGGAGCGACTTGGAAAGTTCTTCCTTTTTTAGAGACACTAGATGTGTAGAAATGCGATGCAATGAAATTATCTGATATATCTGGATTTACGATGAATCTTCATATCGAATCCTATTTGATGATCTAACTTGAGTCAATTCTATGAACAAAGATGACTGAAACTAGAAAGCATGACTTGTCTCAAGATACACATCCGATATGACATGCCTTAAGTTAACCGTCTCCACTTCTAAACCGAAATCAACTAGGGAAAACCATCATCTCATCGTTGTCAAAGTTAGGATTCATCATTGCCAACCTTTGGATTTGAGTTGAGGTCAAAGTCAACTTAGGGTGTCGATAACCTAGGTCCGAGAATGCCCATGGTGGTATCCAATGCTAGCAACCTACTCAGGCGACAACGTGTGATGCATGGAGGCAATAATGCTTGGCGGTGATGCAGAAAGATAAACTACAGCGAAGTGGTCGCTTAAATTGGCTCGACTAGGGCTTGAGCTTGCTTGAATTGGGCCCGATTTTTCTGAATGGTAGCTTCGACGGTAGCACCTTGATCAAGCGACGAGATGTGGGCAACGGTGGTGGAGTTTAACGATGATGCTTGAAGGAAAATGGTGGCTATTTTGGAGTCTGAATTGGCTAGAAGCAGAGAGAAGGTTTAAGTCAGATGGATTGGATGATATTGCAAAAGTGAGGAGTTAGTCAAATGGGCTAGTCTAAGCAAGGGAATGTAACCTGAAAAATCACTAATTGTCTAACTCAAGTCGGGTCAAGGCATTGACTCAATACCGAATTTACCTCATTTACCCATATCAGCTCTAACTCATCACAATGAACCTATTTACCGATTTAAAGTCTTGATTAAATTTTAGAGAAAAGATCATACTGTTAGCACAGGGAATTGAAATTCAAATAGAAATCAGAATGAATAACTAGCCAAAAGTAAACCAATCAAAAACAACATTTTAGGATAAAGACCAATAATCAACCAATATTCATGGGATAGCAATCCAAAGCATGTCTCATTCAAGAGCAAAACTTTATTTCCAAGAAAGCATACTCTAGCGGGCAAATGTTACTTGGGTTTTTAACCAACAGAAATCAATAGGAGTTAGAATGCCAATATGAACACGGAATGACTTTCAACTTGGCAGAAGAACTTAGAATGACAAGATTACATAGAGAACATCTAGAGAAAGTAAGGAAAACAACATAAGAGGATTTATGTATGTTTTGGCTAAGGAATAAACTCATCCCCGTGTCATGAGCTTGACTCATTAATGAGTTTAGGCCTTGAGTTAGGTCATCACTTTTTTAATTGTAGTATCTTGGATCACTTCCTAAACTTCTTTAGTAGCAGCCTTCTGATCCAATATGGCTACTACCACTATAAATACAAACCGAAGAGCAACTAAGAGTGGATCTGGTTCCTACCATTACTACGCGAAAGCTCTGTCATTTCTTCAACTCTCTCTACTCAATAGTCACCAAGGTAGTACTTATAAGCAATTCTACGACTTAGAACTAGTAACACCTGTACCAGTGACTTATTCAATCCCAAAACATCTCATAATCCTATACAATCAATAATAAAAGGTAGAATGTGGATGCATGCTTAGTTAACTGCTAAACCACTATAAAATTCTATGTCTATTCAATTTTCTATAACTTTTCAATCATATTTGCTTTGTTCAAACATGGTTGGTGCTTTCACATCTCACTCCAAGGTGTTGATCCATTTTTTGGTATAACAAGAACTGATGATAGCCTTATAGAAGGATGCAATAGGGACCTAGAGAGGGTTGAGAAGGGAGATGCGGCTCTAGAATCCGAGTAGAAGGCCAAAAGCTTAGTTGAAGAGATGAAACATTCCTACAATTAGGCTGAGATTGTGATGAAGAACATCATAAAAACTTCTCACAAAGGCAACGCTATTCTTAAAATGCAGTTGACATCCAAGGACCTGGCCCTCCTAAAGAATGACAAAATTACCAAGAACTAGGTAGTTGAAATCCAAAAGCTCCATGTTGAAAAGTAGGGGCTTGAATCCAAATTACTCCTAGTTATAACAGAGGAACTAGGGCCCAAGTTGATTACACTATAGTTGTGCATAATTTAAATGAGTTGAAGGAGCTGAAGGCTAAAGAAAGAAAAGAGTTAGACTCCATCCTTCAACAGTTCTGTGCCAATGTTATCCAGTATAAGAACTTGAAGTGGTTATAGAGTACATGTACCATTACTGTCGTTAATTCCTAGGAAGAGGTACTATGCATTGCAGAGGAATTTTGTGAAAGCCTCACTGAAGATGAGATAAAAGCCAAATACCTCAATGCCGAGGACTCTTTAAAACTTAAAGAAGGAAGGGAGATGCTAACTACAGAGGATGTCATTGTTGCTAAAGCTGCTATTGAAGCTCCAGCTGATCCAAGTGCATCGGGCCATATAGTCTCCATCTCCAAAATGCTAAGAACTTGTAGTAGAGATTCCATCATCTAAGGGGCCAGCTTCGAGGTTATCCAAATCATTCCATCTTCCATAGCTAATGTTTCTGTTAGTCATATGTTCCTGTTTCCATCTCCCAGCTTATCCTGTTAGTTCCAAAAGAGGGTGAAATTTCCATATCTCTTATCAAGGAAACTCCATATGATGAAGGTGTATCTCTCATATCAACAGTATTTAAGATCCTTTAATTCTCACTCGAGATTATACCTAACCTTTACTACTCCGTTGTGAAGACGTATGTATTTATCTCTTCCACCTCCTCCACTGCCAACTACTCAAGGCTTGGGCCCTACTGCAATTACTACCTAGTCTACTTTGTAACTACATGACTAGTCATTCCAAGCCTTCCCTCTAGCTTCATTCTCGGTTCCGATGTGGAAAAAAGCACATCTCTAGAGAGATTGGATGATGCTTTCCAGTCCTTGGAGGAAGAATTACTATCACCAGCACCTTGGGACCGATCAGATCAATTTCCATGGTGAAGAAATGAAAGAATCATATGTCCAAAGTTAAAATCAAGATCGATCATGGACATGAAATACTGTGGTACTGAGCAATCAAAGCCTGCTCTAAGAGTTCTTTCCATTACCATTAAGGCCTCAAAGGGCAGTGACACCAATGCCATCATAAAGACCTTTGATCCCCCTTTTAATTGTCCTGATGATCCTACCACCGCCATGACTGAAGGGATACCACTCCATCTGAGGACAGAGCACCAATGGATGAGAAAGGCTAGAAAAGACCTCATGATGGCTTGGGCAGAAAAGGCAGCAAAAAGAAGAAAAAGCACATAAGAATTAGGCTCCTCAGTTAGCCTTCCAAGATGACGAGACAATTTCCTTATGTCTCCTTTTGGGTTATGTTCTTTTATTTTTTCTATCGCACAAAGGTTGTGGTTGTGCGGAACCGATCCCCATGAGCATTGTATATAAAGTTAGAATGTAAAGAAAAATGTTTTTCTATTTCAATCTCTGTTCTGTTTACATTTCTGCACTTTATATATTATTCCTTCTTATATACAATTACTTGCATATGTAATATAACAACTTGTACTACAATATACTCATACTATACATATTTGTGCATATGCAATGCTTTTGCTTACTTTAACTCTATACATATAAGTAAAATTCCTGTAATTGCCTTAATTATATTCCTTATTTAGTTTTTTTCCATCACCAGAGTGTTTTCACTTGGCTAAATGTATCTATTATTTAACCAACACCGTGGTTATCCCTGTTTATTCTGGGTTGGGTTTCCTTCGGCCATCAACAAGTTACAAATAAACTAGGTTCCATTCATTCCTTATTCCCAAGAAATAATAGTTTGAACCTTCAAAAAATGATGACTTTAATCTCGCCAATAATTGGGTACGATCGATATTATCCATAAAACCCCATCATTTAACCTCGGCCGGGCATATCCTATTAGAACATGAGTGAAACCATTCCATTTGAAATTCCAATACCTATCGAGCCTTATCTCTGAGACTTGGATTTCCGGATACCAGAATCTGGGCATCGTTCCTTGACCTAGCCTGCCTTCGAGCATCGATCTAAAGGTTAATAGCATGGGGAAAATTATCTGATTTCCCATAATCCGATTATACTCTCCTAATCCTGATCCTTGACCGGAGGAGTTCACTTGCACCTATTTTTGGATGCTCTTTTTCGATCTCTCGTGTTTTAGGGCATTAATCAAAATCATCCGCCAACGATTCTGTCTTACCCATAACCGAGCATGTCCTACCAGACTGAAAGAGCGGTCATAAATATCCTGATTGTGCACCAGTTCCTATCCCTAAGAACTGATGCTCTAGATGCCTATCTCTAAGCATCTGCTCTCAGTCTCACCTATCTCTGAGTGTTGACTGAGAGTATCCTTTGACCGTCCTTGCTTATTTTCGACTATCATATCCTACCAAATTGCAAGTGTGGTCACCAACTTTCCATTTGCACACCTGTTTCAATCCTAGGAAATTGGCGCTTTTTACTACCTGCCCTTGGGTATTCCTTATTGACCTTGCCTATTTTTTGGGCAATAGTTAATACCGTTGGAATAAGGTCGAATTACCTGATCGCTAGTTATGGTTATGCCTCCTAGTCATGATCCTGGACTAAAGGAGTGGGTACTAATTTTCAGGTGCCTAATTGCGCTACTAATCCTGCAATACAGGTTTTTGCTTATACGAATATGGTTATATTGATTCGAGAATCCAATTTTTATTTATAAACAAAAAAAGTGGCAATTTCATCCTTATTACATTGCCTCCAGAATCCTTGGTTGGTTTTATTGCAAAAAATAAATAAAATAAAACTAAGTAAAATGGCATCATAACAAGTCGTTATTCCAGGCCCATGGGATCGGGATTCCACCAATAGTAGCTAGCTTGAAATTTCCATCTTTAAGCTCTTGTTTGATTGTGTAAGGTCCTTCCCAATTTGAACTAGTGCGTCTATACCGAGGAGAACCCATTTCAAAATGAGATAACCTACCTCAAAGGTACGGTTCCAGACCTTAGTGAGCAGCTACTCTTAATTCCATCTCTTCTTGATTTTCATCAATCAAACTGAGGGACTCAAGCAGGAGTCCTCATTAACCTTAGGATCATAATGCTTTTTCCGATGAGAAGGGACTTCTAGGTCAATCACAATAATTGCCTTTGATCCATTGGAGAAAGTAAACGATGCATGTCCTGTCGTAGACTTGTGGGTTGTCCTATACGCCTCCAATGCTAGTGGAAGCACATCAATCCAGTTGCCTTTAGCTTTTTTTAACCATTTCTTCAATATGGACTTGATAATTTTATTCACTACTTTTATCCATCCATTCATCTATAGGGGTAGCACTACCTAAAAGCTTTTCTTGATCTCGTACTAATTGCAAAATCCTTAAACTCGGTACTTTTAAACTGAGTTCCATTATCCTTTATAATTTTCAAAGGTACTCTTCGTCTATATATATTCTTTGTCACAAAGTTGATCACCTTTTTCATTGTGATCATGCCAAGTGGTTCCGTTTCAATCCATTCTATGAAGTAATCCACCACAATAATTGTGTATTTAGCTCCTCCTTTTGACATCGATAGTACACCATTATATCAGTCCCCCAAACTGAAATTGGCCATGGGCTAACCATTGGCATAAGCTTTATAGATGGGGTTCTTGGAATCTTTGCAAATCTCTGGCATTGGTAGCATCGTTTTGTATATTCAACAACATCACGGTTTATCATTGGTCAGAAACATCCAAAGAGAACTATTTTCTTTGCTAGCGTCTTCCCCTGATGTGATCACCATAGCTACCTACATGGACATTCATGAGGATTTTCCTAGCCTCATCCTTGGTTACACATGGAAGCATAGGGATCAAGAATCCTTACTTGTAAAGCACTCCTTATTGCATTAAAAATAGCAACACTTTACAAAGGAGTTTATGTCGTTTGTTATTTCCTCTTGGGAGAGTTCCCTTAAGCAGAGAATCCTTGATCAAAGTCATCCATGATTCCTTATTCTCCTCAATCTCCAAAATATAGTCAACATCCATCTAGTCAATACTTGAAGCCAATAAAACCTCCATCGGAATTGATACCAAAAGTTGTACATCTATAAAACTAGCTAACTTTGCCAGTGAATCAGCCTTTGCATTCTCTCTCTGGGATGTACATAATTGTTTAATTTTATTTACCATCTAACGGTTCCAATTCTTTATTAGGTAAGGGGCAAGCCTTATACCCTTAGCCTGAAATTCCTTTTTCACTTGGCAAACCACCAACTTGAAGTTGTAGAAAGTATGCAGCAGCCTTACCCTCGGTTCCATTGCTATCCTAAGTCCTACTATCAAAGCTTCGTACTCAGCCTCATTGTACGTCGCAGGGAACTCTTGCTTCAATACTTAGTAAATCAATCATCCTTTTGAAGTCATGAGTACCACACCTGCCCTAGAAATGCATTCATTATAAGCTCCATCTATAAGCAGTTTCCATTAAGAGAGTGTGACCATATCATCTTCCACTTCACCATCCTGTATGGTAAATTCAGCAATGAAATCCACCAACGCTTGTCCATTTATCACTCTCCTCAACTAGTGGTGATGTCGTACTGGCTGAGTTCAATATTCCATTTTAATAACCTTCCCAAAGTATCTAGTCGGTATAATACCTACTTTAAAGGTTAATCCGTATGCACCTTATTAGGATGAGCCTGAAAATACGATCGCTACATCCTCGATGCAGTTAGTGAGCAATATGAAAGTTTTTCCAACTTCGGGTAATTCTTTTAAGCTCCAACGAACTGCTTGCTAATATAATAAACTGGCCATCGAATTCTTTCCTCCTCTTGTACTAGTGCAATGCTTAGTGCATAAGCAGACACTACTAGATAGATGAACAAATCCTCTCCATCCAATGGTTTGGATAGAACTGGTGGAGTTTCCATGTGCCTCGGTAATTCCTCAAAGGCATACTAACATTTCTTTGTCCATTCTAAATTCTTCTTTCCCTTTTCGAGGCATTAAAGAATGGTATACACTTATCCATTGCCTTGAGATGAACTGACTCAATGCAGCAACCTTTCCGTTCAAGTTTTGAATTTCATTTATAGTCAAGGTAGTTATAGTCCTTAAGGCATGAATCTGCTCCAGTTTAGCCTCAACTCCCTTTGAATTTACTACAAATCCTAGAAATTTCCCCAATGCAACTCTAAAAGAGGATTACAATGGATTCAACTTCATTCTGTACTTCCACAATACTACAAACATTTCTAAAAGATCGTCTATATGATTCATCGGTAGCCTTGACTTCACAAGCATATCATGCGTATACACTGTCATCGATCATCCAATCTAATCTCTGAACATCAAATTCATCAATCTCTTATAAGTAGCTCCTGCGTTCTTCAAACAAAATGGCATTACTCGATAACAGTATAATCCTAAAACCTTTATAAAGCTTATGTGCTTCTAATCTGAAATATGCATCGGTATCTTGTTATAATTAGAATAAGCATGCATAAATAAGAGTAACTCATGTCCTACGTCCCGTCTACTAACTAGTCAATACTGGGAAACGGGAAGCTATTCTTTCGGTATGCTTTATTCAAGTCCGAATAATCAATACACATCTGCCGCTTTTCTATTGATTTCTTGACCAAAACGAGATTTGATACCCATTTAGGGTATATAGCATCACGAATAAAGCCATTCTCTTCAGCTTATCTATTTCCTCCTTTTACACATCAGATCTCTCCGGACCTAGATTGCATCTCTTTTGCTTTACTGGTGGGCTATGTTATATTAAGCGCCAGGTAAGGCGAGGCCACAGAAGTCTCGCTTCGCTTAAGCATTGCCTAAGCGCGACTTAATTTCTAAGCATACATTATTCGTGTCAATATAAATATATGTAAAGTGATTATACTAAATGCATCATTATCCGTGTAAGCATGAATTAATCATAAAGGTGTAAAGTATTACTTTGAAGTTAACTTTTAAATTAACAGGTTGCAAAAGTTGGATTTAACTTTCGTTATTCATTAGAAGGAAGCAACTCGAGTTAAGTACAAACCATGCACATTTGTCTAATAAATAGTAATATTTTAATTAAAAAACTACACATCATCCATCAACCTATATGATAGAAAATGAGGATTTTTTTGGGATTGTCAATGTTATGTTATAATCTCATTGCTTCTTCTTGTAATTTTTTTTTCTTAGTAGCACTTAAGCATCGCTTAAATTTAAGCAAAGCATAGATAAGCACCGATTAAGCAAACTTAAGTGCCGACTGCTTAATTTTATTTCCTTTTCAAAAATTTAAGTGTTGTATATGCATTTAGTGTTTAAGTGTGTTTTCATAACATAGACGATGGGCATTTTGGGTTTACATTCAGTGCGTGGCACACTGTCTCCGATGATAGCGCACAAATATCCGAATACGTCCAAGCAAACATATTCAAGTTCGCTCGTAGAAAATAAACCAATTCCTTTCTCAATCGTGCATTGAGTTGAGATCCGATCTTGGGAGCCCAAGTAGGATCGTCCATATCGATCTGATCATTAACCGTTAACTTAGCCTGTGTTGCATGCACTTCCTCTGACTTCTTCCAAGGATCCGTAGAGTTATCAAACTTGCTAAGGGTCTCATGCCATGACTTGGACTTTAATTACTATGCATCCGAATTTTGATGTAGAAAGCTCTCTCCATATTCTTTTCTTTCTCCCATTGCTTTGCTTCTCTTAGCTCGATGGCATAACATTCCAGACTAGCACTCTGGTCTCCTCGTATCAATCTAACCCATTCTACGTGGGGAACTTTATCATCATGCACTAAGGTGCTAGTACTATTCTAAAATTGGCTAAGACCCAACAACCTAGCAAGGCATTTTATATCGAATATTCATCCGCTATTTCAAATTTCTAAATTCGCATTATTTTGCAGTTTCTATCTCCAGGTTCCTTGAACAAATCAATCGTCCTAATAGGTTGCTTTGTCTTGTTGGTAAATCCATGAATCCTGGATTTACAAGGCTTAACTTCCTTACTTATCCTTGTTTGGTCAAACATCCTTTAGAATAAAATATTCATTGAACTTCCATTATCCACCAAAACTTAATGCACTACAGCCGGGAAAACAATGGCCGTAATCACCTAGAGATCGAAGGTTGATGCTTTAACTCCATTAGAATCCCTATTGTAAAATACAACGCCATCCATCACCATCTTTTGTTACTTAGTCGGAGCTCCGTCCTCAATGACAAAGCAGCTCTCCTACGGTACATCCCTTAACGATCTCGCATTCCGCTCCATTTCATTCCAGCTTTTTTCTATTGGATGAGGTCCTCCAATTCTGGTATTTATAACTATCCTCCGATCTTTTTTCCAGGGTCCCTCTTCATTGAGTCTAGGCTAGTACCCTAGGGCATTAGGCTCTTGGGTTCTAGCATTTTGTCTTTCATCCTATGGCACTCTTACATACTGTTGTAATTTCTTCTTTCTTATCAACTCTTCGATAAAATCTCTTAAATGTCAACACCTATTCGTGTTATGCCCATAAGTTTCATGGAACCAACTTAACTTTCCTAGGCACCTCTCTTCCTCAGCCGCACCCCTCCAAGGTGGTTTTTTTATACCTTTTTGTGCCTTAAGGGGAAAGGTATATATTTCAGGTGTATCACTCAAAGGTATATATCCATCTGGCTTCATATTCCTTGGGCAATTTATGGCCTCATTCCGCCTGCCTTCTATGCCCTAATTTCTCTTCCTTTGATCTCCAGAATTTTCAGTATTCATAACCACATTACCGAAACTCTCTCCGGTCTTTTTAATCGCAACATTGCTCTGTATCACTTCCTTTCACTATTCACCATCAGTCTTACCAACAGCCTGACTTGCATCTTCCAAATGCAAGAATTGATTAGCTTTTCGGTGGAACTCCTCCATAGTCATCGGCTGCTTCATCCTCAACCATTTTCTAAAATCTATGTTTGGATCTATGCCCTAGACCAACGTTATCAAGACCATTCTTTCAATCGATTTATTAACTTCAGTTACTTCTATTTCAAACGACATTGACGTAACTCCATCAAGAAAAAAGGAAACATCTGCATCGAACTGAGTCAATTGCTCATGCACCATTTATGTACCATCCATACTTAAATGCTGCTTAGGATCAATAATTCCTTTATATGATGACATTTTTGGTATTGGAAACTTCCTAGGATACTCCTTCCTTAGAATATTATCCATGAATGGAGTTTTACTAGGCGTGAAACCCTAGTCCTTGTTCATTCTCCACCTATTTTCCTCCATCAACTACTTCATCATATCCGCTATATATTCCTCACTAGACTGATACTCTAAAGGACAATTGTCAACAGCTATGTTGAGTGTTTAACACTGCAAATGGTCTCAGTTTGCTTTTTGACGTCTACGTTCTCCAGTCTGAGGGAGAAATGCTCCTTTAACTCTTTTTTGACGTCTAATTGGCTCCGTAGCGGTCGTTTGAACACCAACATCCCAAACCTCAACATCTAGACCATCATCACCACTAGCATGTTGAGGGTCATCTTTAGGGTCGGATAAATTGATGGCCTTAACTTCCTACTCCTTCAAATATCTCATATTCAGGTCGGTACTGACTTGATTTTGGTCGGTACTAATCTGATTTCCCCTAGTAAGGGCTCCTATAAATCCTTTAGCACTTCACCCTATTGATCCAGTGGTCGATTCCTTCAATTTTTGCTTTCCATCTATTCTATTCTTACCAAAAGAAGATGAGTGCTGCTCTTCAAATATAGCAGGTGATGTCACCTCCTACCCCTTCTGATTCGCTACAACTATTGGTTCAACAGGGCTATACATGCATCCGTTTTATCCAATAGAGCCTTTTGACTATCCACCAGTTTCTGATTCAACTCTGCATCATCTTATCAAACTCCATTCTTGTGACCATCTCCTGAGTAGAAGATAGTCTAGGAAATGCTGCCATTGACTAGTTTCTAACTTCAGTACGATGAGAAGCTCCTTTATTTTCTCTAGCCACTGATTAAGATCTTTCAAACTTCCTTGACGGTGCACTGGTTTTAAACTGAAATTCCTTTAAATCCTTTAATGAAATCCTCATAGATCTAACATTCGGACGCTCCAATCCATAATGATAGCGAGATCTATGCCCAAGAAATGACGGTGAAAGCACCAAAATTTTGAGCTAAAAAATGGGGAAACATCCAAAATTGAATAGAAATAAGCGATCTAGCAAATAAAAGTAAGAAAATAGAGAAATTTTTATAGTGGTTCAGCAAATCCGAGGCCTACGTTCACTGTAATGTATTTGCTTATAGATTTTAATCACAAATACAAATGTTTTATTGATCCAACAGCATAGAACTGCAAAAGGTCGCTTCCCTGGTGATTGGGTTGATGAAGAAAGTAAATGCCAAAAGTCCTTTTTTTACATGCTCTAAGCCTTGTATTTATAAGAAAATTGCCCAATAGAATAGCCAAATTTCAATACACCAACTCTAATTTCAGATTCGAGAATGTAGGAGAGGAAAATGGAGTCCTTAAAGCAAGAAATTCATATCGGTACCAACAAGAAGTGGTCGGTTGATTTTGTATAGGGAAGTTGCTCCATCTTCCTTTCCTTCACCCTATATTTTCGATCCACTGAGTTCCAAGATTTTTTCCGTATAAATCGTGTTGTCTCTAAGAGATTCTGATATCTTCAGTATTTGTCTTCTTTCCTTCAAAACTTACTTGGGGTCATTCAACTAGTTCTTTACAAATGGACCCTAGAATTATCACTCTTGCTAATAGTGCACAAGTCATAGTTCCCGAGATCCCCATGGAGCAAAAAAAGTGCTCGGAGCCCACCATAAACTTTTCGATACCTTTCTCTTTTATAGCTCCACTTTTGCTTCAACTCCTCCAAGTTTCATTTATTACCTTCGAAACCTGCCATTAGGTTCTTGAACCATTTTGTCTTCATCCTAGCATCCAGTTTCAATTATAAGCTACTTGGTCAAAAAGCCGGATAACATATATGTATATATAAGATCCAGTTTCATCCTAGCATCCTAGCATCCTATATATCCAGTTTCAATGGCGATTGTCCCACCCTCTCATCCCTTACTTTCAATCGTACCCATCGTCCTTCCCTCCTTACCTTCCACTGTTTGCAACCAGTCACTTCTTGTCCCACCTGTCCCCCTCCCGCCGGACCCTCCGTTTCTTCCCCCGCAACCTCCACCAACTTATCCCTCATCGGTTAACCACCCCCTTCCTCAACTTGGTTCTGCTACCCTTCCTATTCCAATCCCATCTCAACTACCTAGTTCTCCCCTTCCTGTCAACCCTGCGCAATGGAACTCCCTTTTCAAATCCAAACCACGCAATGCAGGTCTACACTCGCCTGTATCTGTTCCTCTGATCTATGATGGCAATGTTCTGGTTCCACCAGATAATGTGATCACAGCAGGTAACGAAGTTTGGGGTGATTATCTGGTTGGCTTTTTTCTTGATAAGCCACTTTCTTACCTTACTGTCATTCCTCATCTCAAAAAAGCATAGAAACTAAAAGGCTCAATCAAAGTTAAATCCGATGGATATTTGTTCCTATTCAATCTGTCTTGTGACGAAGACAGAAGGAATATTATTGCTTCAGACCCGATAATTATGAGGAACAAAATATTCATTGTAAAGCAATGGGATCCCACAGTAGGCAATAGTTCAATAGTTGTAGTACGATTCGTTCTGTTCCAGTTTGGATCAGGTTATCCAATATCCCCCTTTATGCCTGGTCTCATATTGGAATTAATTGGCTTGCTTCTCGAATTGGTAAATTCATGTGTATGGATGCACAAACTGAAAAGTTGGAGAGAATAGGATATGCAAAATGTATGGTGGAAGTTACATCGGATGAGGAGTTGATTGATGAGTTTCCTGTGCGACTCATGGATGGTTCAGATCAAATTGTGAAAGTTAATTATTTATGGAGACCAGAAATATGCACCAACTGTAAAGTATTTGGCCATGGAACTCAACAGTGCTTGGTAACGACAAAGGAAAATAAAGAGGAGGCAGTAGTTAAGGATGATGATAACAAAAAAAGGGAGGGACGAGATTATGAAAACGAGATGGTTTCTAAAGTCACCAAACAAAAACAAGTTTGGAGAAGGGTTGAAAAGAAGGGAACTAACTTAAATAGAGAAAATGAAAAAAGAAATGAATCTGATGAAACAGAACTCTACGCTACAAATGAACGGGGAGGTGAGAATGCTACTTTACTGAACAACAATGTCTTGAAGAACATGACAAAAAGAAATAATGAGGAAAGAAAAAGAAATAACAATAGATTCAAAGTTTTAATGGAAGATAAGTTGTCTGATGCATGCAATCGAAATGGGGACAATGTATCAGGGAAAGATTACTGTGTCAATACTTCACATTTGGAGCAAGGAGAAATAGTGGAAAACAGCATTGATGAAGTATTAGCTGAAACTGACCTTGTGCACGTAACAAACATTATGCAACCACAAACACATGGTCTTGAAAGTAATATGACCTCAGCAGACTCTATGAATAAACATGAAACAATGCAAAAGGTTAACAGCACATTGGATACTACCATCTCTTCACCATGCTAAACCCTAAACTGCACAAACACTCTCACTCTAAATGCTTTAAGCTGCAGCTTTATTCCCATCACTGACAATGTTGAAACTCAATTCAGAAATTCTCTAGAAAAAGATATCCTTGCTTTATTGATGGCATTGCCAACAGAAAATGCACAACCCTATTCTTTCACTGGTGATCTGCCAGGGTGGAAATCTCTGCCCACCTCACCAAAAGCACAATCACATCAAGGAACAAGGAAAATTAGTTATACAAGACTGAAACAAAACAAACAACATAAGATTGGTAAATCATCAGATCTCAGGGGATCTCCTGCAACCAGGAGCATGAAAAATGTCACTCATCAATCTCTGAAGTATACTTAATGACGCACAACCTTGCTAGTTGGAATATAAGAGGAGCCCACTCCTCCAACAAACTTGATCAAGTCAAGTATCTTATTAAACATCATAATCTCTCCTTTGTTGTCATTCTAGAAACCAAACTTAATGAGCCTCTAACTGTTAAAGCTGCTAGATATATCAATCCATCTTGGAACCTGCACCATAATCTGGATCAAGCTTCCTATGGTCGCATCATGATCATTCATAATCCTTTAGTCATCTCTCTCTCCCCTATCCTCTGCACTGATCAAGTCATGCACCTTCAAGCCAAACTTAACAACTCCTCTTCTACCTTCTTCCTTTCCATAGTTTATGCTCATAACTCAGTCAACTCACGGCAAACCCTCCTCAATCTACTTCCTTCCTTTAGACAAAACTCCCACCCCTGGATTGTTCTTGGGGATTTCAACTGTTGTTACAGATTGCAAGATAAGCTTGGTGGATCCCCTCTGTCGCAAAAGGACATTTTCCCTCTTAATAAAGCAATTGAAGATGCTTGTCTCCTCCCAATTCCAACCTTTGGAGCTGAATATACATGGAACAATAGTAGTCGGTCTGGCACCAGGACTTTCACAAATATTGACCATTCTTTTGCCAATCTTTTTGCCTTAACCACCTAGCCAACCATGTCTTCCTTAATTCCTCACCCTGTGCTATCTGATCACTCCCCTATCATCTTCTCTACGGGACAGATGTTATTAAAAAAACAAAAAGGCTTCAAATTCTATAGTACTTGGGTCCATGAACCTGGGTATACTAGTATAATTAGTAAAGTATGGTCTGAAAATACTATGGCAATCCCATGTTTATTCTTTGCAGGAAATTAAAAGCAACTAAGGTAGCGCTGAGGGTATGGGCAAGGAAGAACTTTGGCAATGGTACTTTAAAGTCAACTTTGCTGAGGCAGAAACTCATTGAAGCTCAAGATTATATGGTGAGTTACCCTGATAATGCTGATGCTGCTATAAATGAGAGAAGCATTCATGACCAGCTCCATGAAGCATTGAAAGTTGAAGGAAAGATGAGGAGACAACAACTGAGACTTAAGTGGGCACAAGATGGGGACAACAATACTGCTTACTTCCATGTCGCCGTCAAAATCAAACAAGCAAAGGAAAATATCTCCCACATATATGATGAATTTGGAGTGCTTCATTCTGACCCTGCTGATGTTGACCAAGCCTTGCTCAACTACTTCAAGTCTTTGCTTGGAAATAAAGACAATTTCAAACCTGATCTTGAAAAACTTGACAATGTGCAGGTTCCATTAGTCCAAACGGAGGAAGCAATCAATCTTGTTGCTAAAGTTACTGACAAAGAAATAAAAGACACACTGTTTTCGATGAACAAAAATTCCAGTGAGGTCCTGATGGATTCAATCTTGAATTCTTTACTCACAGTTGGGATACAATCAAGGAGGACTTCTTAAAGGCAGTTCACAATTTTTTTCAACAAGTCCAAACTGTTATTGGAAGTTAATGCCACCAATCTGGTGCTTATCCCTAAAACTCAGCATCCAACTTCTGTTGAATCATTCAGATCTATATCTTGTTGCAACATCATATACAAATGCATCTCAAAAATCTTAGCCTCTAGACTTGTTGTTGTTCTCGGTAGGCTTATTTCCAAGAATCAATCTGCCTTCCTGCCTAAGAGGAATATAATTGATAATATTCTACTAAAGTCTATGGAGTTCAATTGTCAGAATTATGGCACTCATGAGATTTCCTAAAGTCTATGTGGCTTGGATATACAAATGCTTATCTACCCCTTCTTTCTCCATCTCTCATAATGGTTGCAATACTAGATTCTTCAACAGCAAGCAAGGGATCAGGCAAGGAGACCCCATATCATCATACATTTTCATTCTTGTAATGGAAGTTTTAAACGTACTGTTGACAAATAACTATGAACAGAAGAAAATTCTGTATCACTCTGAATGCAGAACACCACAAATTACCTCTTTATTCTTTGCTGATGACATATTGTTATTCACTAAACCTGACCAGAATTCTCTGGAAAACATTAAAATTACATTACACAACTTCTACCTTATGACTGGTCTTGAACTCAACTTAAGCAAATCACACATGATCACCTCTGGAATCTCCAATGAACATGAAATCCAATTATTGTCAATTTCTGGTCTCCAAGCTATTAATAACAGCATGTGCTACTTGGGTCTTCCTCTTTGCTCTTCCAGAATAACCACTGCTAACTGCTTGCCTCTGTATGACAAAATATGTAGCACCATGAATTGTTGGGCCAATAGATTTCTTTCTCAAGCAGGCAGGCTTGTGCTTATCAGATCTGTCATTTCCTCTATGATAGTGTACTGGTCTAGGGCATTCATACTCCCCATTAAACTCATTAAAATGGTAAGAAAAGCAATGTTAAGGTTCTTCTGGACTGGATCCATCCTTACTAGGAAATTAATTCCCTGCTCTTTTGGCATTATGGAGCAACCTATGAACAAAGGTGGTCTTGGCATTCTTAATTTACAAACTTGGAATAGAGCTGCTATCAGTACACTCATGAATGCCTTGCTAAACAATGCTGACAACTTGTGGGTACAATGGACTAAAACCCATAACTTGGGTAGAAAGAATTTTTGGACAATGACTGTGCCACAAAATTCTAGTTGGACATGGAGAAGCCTTCTGATGTTAAGAACATCTCTTCTACCATATATCAAAGTTAACCTTTCTGCTTCCAGTACTGCTAACTTCTGGAATACTCCTTGGATGGACGATGGTCTGATCTTATGCAAAATCTTCAATCCTCAGCAGATCATGCAATCTGGTATTAATAGTGATGCTAAAGCAACTGATTTCATAATTGATGGCAAGTTATCACTACCATATACCAGTAACCAAGACATTAGAGCTGTTTGGAATAAGTATCAATCTATAACTTTCATTCCCACTCTGACTGATGAGATACTTTGGAAAGGAAAATCTCACTCTATCTCTTCTGTTTATAAAATGCTTGTGATCTATCCTGCAACAACTGACATAAAATGGCACAAAGTTCTATGGACCAGAAAATCTACTCACAGAGACAACCTAATGTTATGGAAGGTCATAAACAGTGCACTACTAACCAAAGACAGATTGTTTAACTATGGGTTGCCTGTTGATCCCCTTTGCTTCTTCTGCAATATGCTTCCTGAGACTGTGAGTCACCTATTCTTTGAATGCAGTAATCTTTTGGGCTTGTGGAGTCATCTCATGACTGCGATGAGTGTTAATCATATCCATGGCATATCCAGTGTTGAGTGGGCTCTCATAGGGAAGGCTACTAGGTGGAAGAAAAATGAAAGCTTTGTGTATTTTTTTACGATCAAAAGATATCTTAACTTCGTTTGGGAAGAAAGAAATTTGAGGTGCTTCGAAAACAAGTTAAGGAATAGTAACCAACTTTTGAATGCTTTACATGCCAACATTAAGATAGGAATAAAGGATTGTGAATTTGATTTCACATCCTTTGTCTCGTCTGATTGGCTATAGTGCTGTTCTCCTCTCAGTGTTTTCTTTTCTCTTGTCTTTCTTTTTATTTTTCCTTTGTGTTGTAATCCTCTCCTCTTATTCGTGTGTTTGCTTTCCGTTTGCGAATGTGAGCTTGTTCATAGTCGCTTTTCTTTTCTCTTTTTTATAATAATCTGGTAGGGGACCAGTTAACCCCGCTTGCCTTTCAAAAAAATAATAATATAAATTTTAGTTAAAAAAATGATCAAAAAATTAAATTATTTGATATTAGTGTAAATATAAATTATATATGTGTATATCCTTTTGACATCATTATTGACATATGAACTTAACCTATATACTTATTTACCTTAAGTCACAATGATTAGTTATACACATGTTCCTATATTAACCCTAGGTTTGATTATCACTTTTAATATATTTACATTGTTCGTCTTATGAATACTAAGGTATTAAAAATATTAAAATAAAAAATTAATTTAAAGTTAAGTTAATGAATTAAATTAAAGGTTATATTTGTAATAATATATTATTATTATAAATAAAAAATCTGCATAAATATTTAACTAAAATCAAAACAAACCCCAAACACTTTTATTAATAAATACGTATTATAATTTAGTATAACTTTTTTATTTATATAAACATAAAATACGATCTTATGAAATTAATCAAGGAATTAGTTTAAATTCGCCATTTTTACCCTTCTATCACTACACCTATTCCGGCAACTCTGTCATTGAAAGTCTTCATGGTTTTGCATGGATTTATGTCATTTTTCCCCAAGAATGTGGTATCCTTTATTATGCTAGAATACTCTATCATCAACAATGCTTCTTTACTTGGGAAACTGATTCGCATGGCTTCAGCTTTGAATCGGTTAATGAAATTTATTTTAACTTTGCTTAATGCAGGAAAGAGTGTTCAACTCCGGAGACACTTCTCTACCAACATTGAATTGCCGATGAAATTCTAATGCCAATTAGGACCGTGAATAGACTCCCTGTAGCTGTATATTTAGAACATCTCGAAGTTTCTCTTATAAGGTAAACTAGAAGCATATCGCATCTAGCTAGCTTTCCTCCTTTAGAATATCCATGAGATTTTGAATGTGAATAAATGGTCACTTGAGTTCGAAGAGCCATCGTACTTCTTAGTAGTTGGAGCCTTGAAGTTATAAGGGAAGCTAGAATCCATTATATCTATAGAACAGGGAGTAATTCACCTCTCCCCTTCACTATTGGTTTCCTGGCAAAGATGTGCTAGATGTTCAACTCAAGCCTTGAGCACTCATATTTCCTCATACTTTTCCAGGTTTTTTTTATTAAACCACCTTTCAACATAGAGCCGACTTGTTCATATTCTTGCGCAGTTGTCTTCTTGCACCATTTAAGAAGAAGTGGTTCAATGGTAGGCAATTTGGATTTGTTGTTGAGGTTTCCTTAGAGTTGGATTTTAAGCATTCCTAGTGCTCTTGTATCCGACTGTGATGACTGCCCCATACCACCCACACATCAATGACCTAAATAGCCATGCCAGGCTGATATGGGACGATCGTCAAGGGTTTTGTGACGACCCGCCCTTCTCGATCCTCGAAAATCTACACAAAATACTCCACGGTATAATATGCCGAAGATCAAGTGCCGTAAAAGACAGATTGTTGAGGAAAAAGAAAGAAGATAGAAGATAGAAGAAAGAAGGAACTAAACAATATCAGAATCTCACAATCGCAGCGGAATAAAATATAATAGTAAATAATAGATCTTTACACAAAATGAAACTATATCTGTTTTATACATCATATCATCAGAGTATCTCATACAAACAATACTTACCAGTCAGACAATCATACAATCATAGCAGCGGATATTTATACAAATACGGATAATATGTCTCGGACTCCAGCTCCTCTCCTGCTCCATAGCATCCTGTCCTGAACATATAATAATCGGTCTGACCCGAGCATTATAATGAAATAACACCCGAGTCAGTCTGGAATACCAGCTGATAATAATGCATCCAAATTGATTATTAAAGTTTCAAAAATCCTTTGAAAACAAAAGCATCTCGTAAGACCACGCCACAAATAAACATGTCGGGTTTTTACCTTACGATAGTTAAAATAAGGTTATTAAATCAAGTACTCATATTAAAATTTCCTTTTGAAAACTTAATATTACTTTGCCTTTTAAAAATAATTAAATACCATAATTACTAAATCAATGTTGGCTTTCACTTAAAAACATTTTAAAATAATATTTCTTTCTAAAATATTCTAAACATATTTAAACTGCAAATTTATAATTTGAAAACTTTCTTAAAAACAAAATAAAATTTCCAGGAGATAGCACTCTTCACATTCTTTAAAATAAATCTCGCTATTCTTTAAACAATTCACATTTCCTTTATAGATCACATTCTTAACATTTCAAATTATCCACAAATTTCTTGAATTTAATTCCTTTTAAATTCTTTACTAAGGAATTTCTTTAATATCCTTTAAACCCAATTCATCTATTTATATTTAAAATTCTTAGGTTGTAATCTCCCAATCACAGTACAACACAATTAAAACTTCAATTTAATTCACCACAGCATATAACTAAAATGCAGCATAACAAGATCGAAACAGATTATTACAGAATATAAACTAATTTCTATTTGTGAGGGATCCAGTTGGATCCCTCCAACCTGTTTCCATGCATCCATAGATATTAGCACAACAACATATATCGATTCAATCATAATCATGCAATTCATTTAAATATCGACTATTTAAATTAACTAGTACTCCAGATGTTAGTGAGTTAAACTCACCTTGGGTTTTGACGAACGTTCAATTTTAAATTAAATCGAATTGCGTTCGATTTAACCTGAAATCCTTGCTATCTCCAATCGCTTCCGGACCTACTCTAGCACGTAGAGCGCGTCACTGCGATTCCGGCGCTACCAAATTCGTTGAAATCTAACAACGTATGTGCAAGTTACGAATTATTAAAGTTTGAATAACATTTACAACAAATTTCCTTTTTAAATTTAATTTACTTTTACCCAAAACAACATCAGGCTGTCACTTTCACAATTCACGATCAAGGCCGCATCTTCTTCTACCTCACGCGCGTCTACAGGCAACAAAACCCATCACTGCCGAAATTAGGGTTAACAATCGCGACCTCCACGGCGAACTCGGCGACGATCCAACACCACCACTACGAAGCTCACCCATTCCTCCACCATTGCTCAAGTCGCGGTCAAGCTCGGTCAACATAGGGCATCGCAAATCGTGCACGAACAGCCCAGGTTACGGCCGTGATTTCATCCTCCTTGCCGTGTCGATCTCGATCGCCACCGCTCATAACATAGATCTTGCTCCCCTCTCTAATTTTCCAGTTGAATACTTTTGATGAAAGCGATTAGATTAGGAGAAAAATTGCGATGTAATTTGGAGAATTTCGGCCATTGGAATATAGAAGACGGCGGCTCTGAAGATTTTAGGGTGTCATCCCTTATACGTGAATATATATACGTAAATAAACAATATTTTATTAAATTTACCATTCTAACGAACTTGTACAAACGAACTCCAAATCTCACGTGCCGCCAGGCGTTTATAGGGTTTTACCTACGTTCCGAACACAATGGAACGTGTTTCGAAGGCTAATTCGATCATATACACGAGTTACGGAATTAAACGACAATTTTAATTTTAAATCGATTAAAGTAATTTCTAAGCGTTTTAAGCTGCCGGGGTCAAACGACAACTCCGATTGCTACGAAAGTTGAAATCCGATAATAACTAACCATTACGGATCCAATGGAGCTAGTTTCGTCGAATTCCGAGACTGTGCCTCGGAAGGCTAATTTAACTCGTCGATTAAATCGAGCGATTTCCAAAATCGTCGAAATCACTTAATATTTCACTTTTAAAATTTTACTAACTCTATTATAACTCGTATGAAATCTTTATTCACATTAGAAATCATCACGATTCAGTTTAAATCGAAATTTGAATATTTGCATTATTATATTATTAAATTCCATTATTAAATTAATATAAAATTCCAAATTGAAATTATCGACTTTTAATTCCATCCAATGGTCCAATATTACTATTTAAATCAAAATAAAATTAAATAAAATTTTAAAGTCCATTTTTATATTTATTTACACTCAGATTCACCAATTATCCCAATTCTAATATTAAGCTATTATTATTCAAATTTCAACTAAACTCCCGTATTGAAATTTAACTAATTTTATTAACTTAACCAAAATCTTTTAATTTAAAAATTCAAATTATAATCAATATTCAACATTTAAAATGAATTAAATGTTCAAATTTAGCGACCCTAAATTCCGGGTCGTTACATTCCTTTCCCCTTATAAAAATTTCGTCCCCGAAATTTGCTAAGGTAGAAAGAATGTTTCAAACTTAATAGCAAAACTTACTTAGTGAAATCTCAATTTCACTTTGCTCAAATTCCTTAGTTATAAATCGAAACCACTAGTTTCAATTCCTATCCTAAAATCCTTTTTATTTTCAATTGTTATTTGAAATCAACTTTGTCATTAATGAAACTTTTTAAAATTTTAAAAAAAATTCTAACTCCGAGAATTTCCGGAAAATTTTGGCAGAGTCTCCCCTGTACAGAGGAGCTTTTGCGATATCGCGATACAGATAAATATATATACATCGACCCACACGGTCGGAAACCAAAATATATCACAATATATATATATATATCATTTCCCAATTATATTAGCGTAGGCGTACCTTTTTAGCAAATTTTAAAAGCAAGAGGCTAATATATAATGCATATACGCGCTCCAACTCTATCGTTCACCTCCCGTAACTGTACTATACTCAACAAACTCATCAGTTTTCATAGATATGAACATTTCGTTAACATTTCCAATATTAATCTAAGCCAAACATATCAATTTCATAATCCAATCAACAATATGCATGATTTCATAAGTAAATCATATTTTATAGCATGTACAAAGTTTCTTTTCTAATTCCAAGCTCCATTTTATTTCACACAAATGATTTACATACAAGTTTACCATTCTCAATTCATAATTACTACCACCAATTCATACTCACTTCAATATTATGAACATATGCTTCACTATTTTCAATTTACTTCAATTAAATTTCAAATTGATTCACAATCCAATGTACTTCCAATTTGATTTATTTGCATTTCTTTTCCAAATTCAAACTTCATTATATTCCACTCGAATGACTTACATCCGAGTTGCAAATGTTAGATTCACATTCACTTCAATAAGAGTAATATAAGCTTTTGATTCATTTACTTTTCTTTTTAATTAACCTGCATTTACATACAAACCCACTAAATAGATTCCAATCCATTTTCCATTATTCAAATATCAATTTCATTTACTTCTTTTGATTCATTCACTAAAGTTTAACGACTAATTTCTATGTAGGTTGTGGTTATTCAAACAAGTAACCAATTCTTAAGCTTATAACCAGTTAAAACTAATTTCCAACTTAGATACATATTAATTTTATTCAATTCTGCATGGTTCACAATCCAAGCATTCTTATCATATTACAATTATTCATTTTCATTAACCAATTCAAGTTTATATTAATATCATTCAATTCTGGATTATTTACAACTCATACAACCTTATTTTATCACAATAATTAATTAAAATTCTCTTCACTTGCATTTCAATGCTTATTATCTAAACAAATTTATCCAAGACAACATTATAAAGCTCGACCACAATTATTATTCAATTTGCTTAAGTTCTTCCACAATATTTTCATATCTTCTTATATCAATTTTTATTTTATTTTCATTTGATTCTCATCTAAATCAATTCCAATCCATTTACAAATTTTAATGCACTCTGTTTATTTATTCAATCCATTTTTAGATTTATTTTAATAACAAAGAGACCATTTTAAATTATTTCACTTATTGGAATTTATTTACAATTCAAACCATCACTATTATAATCTAATTCCATTATTCATTCACACTCTCAACTTTTTATTGCCAATATTAAATTCCATACTAGAACTGGGTTTTCATTTATTTTTTCAAAATTCTTAACAAACCACTTAAATTTCATCCATGCCTATACAAATTCCATTTAATTTAGTTTACACTAAATTCATCTTCAATCTTCTTTTAATTTAATTCAGCTTATGCTAAATTCATTCTCAAACAATTCCTTTGAATTTAGTCGAGTTAAAATTTTATTCACACAATATCATTCTTACTTTTCTGAATTAAATTTTCTTTCAATTTAAATTCTCTTCCAATTCTAACTCAAGTTCAACCAAATTCATTTAGCCATCTTGAATTTATACCATTTCCTTTGCTATCTTAAATAAGATTTTAATTCTATCCAAAATTATTTGTAACACAACTGAATTTTGATTCTAATTTACTCCAAATTCAACTCAACTCCATTTAATCGAAGTTAAATCCAATTCAATCAAAATTTTAATTTTCCATAAACAAGTTCAAAATTTATTTACTAACTTAAGTTCATTCACCTTTTTATCTTTTATATTTTCTTTACCTTATCTTACTTTACATCTCTTTTAGGATTAAATTTGAATCCCCCATACCATTTAACCATTTCCCATTTGTGATTATAATTCCATTTCCTATTTATAAATTCACCAAATTATTTACTTCAAAGTTTATATTGCTCATTTCAATCCATTTACATCTTATAATCACAATTCCAAATTCTATATATATATATATATATATATATATATATATATATATGAATTCTTAAGGATATAAATTTTCTTTCACCTTAATCCTTTGCAAATTTTAAATTCACAATTTTCAGATCACAAGTATAACACTTAATAGCTTATGGGTACAATTTATTGTACAATGACCCATAATTACCAAGTTAATTTACATTTCAATTTAACCCAAATCAATTTAATTCTAAGTCCAATTTATTTAACTTATCCAAATTAAATTCAAATTTTCTATTCACTTCAATAAATTTCGTTTACTTCCATTTACTCAAACTAAATTTTAAATCCAGGATTAAAATTTTCATTTCTTCTTATTAATATCAACTTCACCAAACAAGTCCAATGGTTAATTCATTTTAATTTTGCACATTATTTAAATAGAATTTACCAGAATTCTATTACCCGGGTTTATTTCAAAACCATTTTGAAAAAGTAAATAACTCATACTCTCCTGGTATATCAGATCAAATCTCCGGATTTCCAAACAACTTGGTTGTACCAAAATAATTTTCCTATTTTGAAATTTCCAAAACAACTGTTATACCCAACAAGTCCAAACAATATCATAACCAACCATTTTGGTAGCAATCCATCACTTTAGAAACTCGAAAATGAATGCTAATGATGTGGCTAGCATCATCAGGATTATTTTCCAGCGACTGAAGTGAGTTCAGTGCTTCCCTACTTTTCCAAATTCATTTCAAAACAGTTTCCCTTGACATATTACCCAAAATAATACTCCACGCCTTCAAACATTTCGGAAAACATTCCCAAACATTCCCAAGATTTTGTTTTCAATACATTTAAAATCCTTTCCAAAATTCCCGAGATTTAAATTCTGTTTCAATTTAAATTTAGTTATTCTTCTTCTGCATAATTTATACTTATAGAATTTTATTTGATTATATCCATTTCAAATTTTAAATTAAATTTTAGATTCTTATTTGATTATGATATTAACAACCAATGATCCAAATATATATATAATAATTCAGAAAATTATTTCTTTTATATCAAAATATAATTTTGGGTAAAATTATTTCATTTACCCTCTTTAAAAGCAATATTATGTCGGTTTATCTTGTTTAAGAGTTTAGAAACCCCTATCGATACGGTTGTACTTTCCATACCGAGCAGAATTCATAAACACTCAACCGATAAGTCAACATAGTATAAAAACAATTTTATATTCACTAACAAGTACGCTCTCATATTTATTAATACACTCAACTCATTATAGAGTACTATTGACTCTGTTCAATGAGTAATTTTCCCACCAAAGCCTAGGTTGTCGCCAACCTACGCTCTGATACCAAGTGTGACGACCCGCCCTTCTCGACCCTCGAAAATCGACACAAAATACTCCACAGTATAATATGCTGACGATAAAGTGCCGGAAAAGACAGATTGTTGAGGAAAAAGAAAGAAGATAGAAGATAGAATAAAGAAGGAACTAAACAATATCAGAATCTCACAGTCGCAGCGGAATAAAATATAATAGTAAATAATAGATCTTTACACAAAATGAAACTATATCTGCTTTATACATCATATCATCAAAGTATCTCATACAAACAATACTTACCAGTCATACAAACATACAATCATAGCAGCGGATATTTATACTAATATGGATAATATGTCCCGGACTCCAGCTCTTCTCCTGCTCCATAGCATCCTGTCCTGAACATATAATACTCGGTCTGACCCGAGCATTATAATGAAATAACATCCGAGTCAGTCTGGAATACCAGCTGATAATAATGCATCCAAATTGATTATTAAAGTTTCAAAAATCCTATGAAAACGAAAGCATCTCGTAAGACCACGCCACAAGTAAACATGTCGGGTTTTTACCTTACGATAGCTAAAACACTTTTTTATAGAAATCCATTGATATTATAATAGGGTCTATATACAAATACTTATAAAATAGCCGAAATTGTTACATCTATTAAATTCCAGCTACTAGCCACAGAGTGGGTAATACAAACAAAACTCGAAAAAGGCTCGTAGGGAGAATGGATTCCAACTAATGACTAGGCACTGGAGTACCACCTGTCACAGTACGTGACCTAGATCACAGTATCGAGGAGTACGCCCGCTCCCCTGCAACACAAGACCGGGACTACCCCTTACTGGATAGTCCCGAGTGAGTTCACCCTGCGGTTGGGATCAGCAACCGCCCACTAAGCCGAAATAAAAAGGGACATCTAGACAGGGATGACCTCACCCTGCTTGGGTGCTACCCACCAAGCCTTGCTGCATAACCCCTGATTTTCAGTCATTCCCATTTGATGAGGCTTGAGGCTAAGCGTTACCTTTTTAGAACATATCCCTTAGAATGCCCATCGTCCGCCTGACGATGTTTCGAACGCATTCATCCATACAAGGCCATCCTGGGTTCGAACGGAACCGAAGGCACTACTCCTACTACATCCATTTTGGAAATATCCTCAGGGTTAGTAGCGACTAGCCCTTGCACTTCACTGCTCCATCTTCGACTCCGAACACGTTTTCCTATGAAACATACAAACCTGATCGAAGTGGTTTTCGAGAAATAAATCTCGATCCCAGTGTCTTCGAAACGATCAACGCATTTGTCCAATATTGATAGTCGGTGATTTAACTATCAATTAACATTCAAGAATATCCATCACACAATAAATAATTCCCAATTATTTTTTTCCTCAAAATATCTTTACGAGATATAATTCCAATTTCAAAATTCCTTTTGAAACACTTTTCAAACCCAATTTCCTCATGGAAATAGATTCTCAAATCTTTATTCCCTCTGAAACATCCGAGTACCCATATTTAAGGTTTAAAATAATTTAAATACTTTATCCCTCAAAATGCATTAAAACCATTTATATCAAATCTACTTACATACGTAATTTAAAATATACATATACTTTTAAAAATATTTCAAATAAAACTACTTTATAAAATATAAACAATTAACTTTAAAATAAGTTAAGTCATACTAGTTTTAAACATAGAGTTATGAATCCTTATACAATTTCAAATAAAGTTTTAATTAATTTTCTTTAAAATAGAACCAGTTATAAAGTATAAATGACAATAGTATTCTTTAAAACATGATTCTAATTACCCCTTTAAATATAGTTACTTCTATAACTACTTTAATATATATTCACTTCAAAAATTCTTACAACTTAAATAATTTTTCTTGAAACCATTCTTTAAATAAAACTCAAGACTTCTAACCTTTCAAAAATCATCTTTAAAAACGTACTTGGCATCTCAGGGAAATATACTTCCATTTTAGGATAACCCAAGAATTCTCTTTATCAATCCAATCATGATTTACCCAATTCAATTTACTTTCATCCCGTAAAATTCCTTTCCATACTTCAAAAATAGCTCCTTTTATTTAAAGACATTGCTATTTCCTGGAAATCACTTTCAAACATACGTTTAAAATATTTAAAATAAGCTTTGGAAATTATTCAATTGAAAATAATACTTAAGGAAATATATAGGGGTTTCTTAAGTATTTTAAATTAAACTTAATTTTTTTTAAAATAAGGTTATTAAATCAAGTACTCATATTAAAATTTCCTTTTGAAAACTTAATATTACTTTGCCTTTTAAAAATAATTAAATACCATAATTACTAAATCAATGTTGGCTTTCACTTAAAAACATTTTAAAATAATATTTCTTTCTAAAATATTCTAAACATATTTAAACTGCAAATTTATAATTGAAAACTTTCTTAAAAAAAAAATTTCCAGGAGAAAGCACTCTTCACATTCTTTAAAATAAATCTCGCTATTCTTTAAACAATTCACATTTCCTTTATAGATCACATTCTTAACATTTCAAATTATCCACAAATTTCTTGAATTTAATTCCTTTTAAATTCTTTACTAAGGAATTTCTTTAATATCCTTTAAACCCAATTCATCTATTTATATTTAAAATTCTTAGGTTGTAATCTCCCAATCACAGTACAACACAATTAAAACTTCAATTTAATTCACCACAGCATATAACTAAAATGCAGCATAACAAGATCGAAACAGATTATTACAGAATATAAACTAATTTCTATTTGTGAGGGATCCGGTTGGATCCCTCCAACCTGTTTCCATGCATCCACAGATATTAGCACAACAACATATATCGATTCAATCATAATCATGCAATTCATTTAAATATCGACTATTTAAATTAACTAGTACTCCAGATGTTAGTGAGTTAAACTCACCTTGGGTTTTGACGAACGTTCAATTTTAAATTAAATCGAATTGCGTTCGATTTAACCTGAAATCCTTGCTATCTCCAATCGCTTCCGGACCTACTCTAGCACGTAGAGCGCGTCACTGCTATTCCGGCGCTACCAAATTCGTTGAAATCTAACAACGTATGTGCAAGTTACGAATTATTAAAGTTTGAATAACATTTACAACAAATTTCCTTTTTAAATTTAATTTACTTTTACCCAAAACAACATCAGGCCGTCACTTTCACAATTCACGATCAAGGCCGCATCTTCTTCTACCTCACGCGCATCTACAGGCAACGAAACCCATCACTGCCGAAATTAGGGTTAACAATCGCGACCTCCACGGCGAACTCGGCGACGATCCAACACCACCACTACGAAGCTCCCCCATTCCTCCACCATTGCTCAAGTCGTGGTCAAGCTCGGTCAACATAGGGCATCGCAAATCGTGCACGAACAGCCCAGGTTACGGCCGTGATTTCATCCTCCTTACCGTGTCGATCTCGATCGCCACCGCTCATAACATAGATCTTGTTCCCCTCTCTAATTTTCCAGTTGAATACTTTTGATGAAAGCGATTAGATTAGGAGAAAAATTGCGATGTAATTTGGAGAATTTCGGCCATTGGAATATAGAAGACGGCGGCTCTGAAGATTTTAGGGTTTCAGCCCTTATACGTGAATATATATACGTAAATAAACAATATTTTATTAATATTTACCATTCTAACGAACTTGTACAAACGAACTCCAAATCTCACGTGCCGCCAGACGTTTATAGGGTTTTACCTATGTTCCGAACACAATGGAACGTGTTTTGAAGGCTAATTCGATCATATACATGAGTTACGGAATTAAACGACAATTTTAATTTTAAATCGATTAAAGTAATTTCTAAGCGTTTTAAGCTGCCGGGGTCAAACGACAACTCCGATTGCTACGAAAGTTGAAATCCGATAATAACTAACCATTACGGATCCAATGGAGCTAGTTTCGTCGAATTCCGAGACTGTGCCCCGGAAGGCTAATTTAACTCGTCGATCAAATCGAGCGATTTCCAAAATCGTCGAAATCACTTAATATTTCACTTTTAAAATTTTACTAACTCTATTATAACTCGTATGAAATCTGTATTCACATTAGAAATCATCACGATTCAGTTTAAATCGAAATTTGAATATTTGCATTATTATATTATTAAATTCCATTATTAAATTAATATAAAATTCCAAATTGAAATTATCGACTTTTAATTCCATCCAATGGTCCAATATTACTATTTAAATCAAAATAAAATTAAATAAAATTTTAAAATCCATTTTTATATTTATTTACACTCAGATTCACCAATTATCCCAATTCTAATACTAAGCTATTATTATTCAAATTTCAACTAAACTCCCGTATTGAAATTTAACTAATTTTATTAACTTAACCAAAATATTTTTATTTAAAAATTCAAATTATAATCAATATTCAACATTTAAAATGAATTAAATATTCAAATTTAGCGACCCTAAATTCCGGGTCGTTACAGTTGAAATTTAAAATTGAAAACATATTGCATATCTCACAGCGCATGGATAAAATATAATGTAGAAAATATGCAACAGAATATTGTATTCCATAACAAATGATAATAGCATCTCCACCAAATCATGAGTTATTATACAGATGTCGTAATATCTCAGCGAACATTTCCTCACTATATCCTTCAGAATACATAGAAACAGACAGCGTAAACTACAAATATATAGTAATATGCCATAGCTTCCTTAGGCTCGTCTTCGTACAATAGCTATGACTCCAAACCTATCATCTAGTCTACTCATTTAGGAGTACCTAAGATGATAAGGGGAAACATAAAACCTTGGGTCGTACAACTGTCTGGTGTAAGCAGTAAATGACTATCAAAGGCTATACTAGAAATATGGTACTAGGTAGGTACAAAATAAAATCATACCTGACCCGTTCCTATAATCAAAGGGTTAGCAATAATAATATGAAATAATATGCTACTCAAATAAACAACAATATGATACTGTAATAGAACTTGATAGTAGAATCTAAACAACCTCCTCCATTGACCCTATTCCTAATCCCTTCTCTAGCATTCCTATGGATGATAGCGTACCCAAGAGAAATAACGACCATAGCATCCATCAACCAAAATCTAGCTATCTTCTTCTGAAGCCTTGAATATATGATAACTCGTATGGCCCTGTCTTCGCTTGCCAAACAATAATGGAAATCTCAGTTCTCAGTTGTGTTCCCTCATGATTTCAAGTTCGAAACTCGACACGGTTTTCTCCTACATTATCTCCATCCCATCAGACACTATAACCTCACGAAGCATTCCACGATACATAATTGTGCTACCAGCCCTTGAGTGCCCCTGCATATAGACCCCTGCTTGAACACAACCAGAACACTTAGAGTAATCAACGGTTCCTTGGCGCTCCTAAATCTTTAGATCTTTCACAACTTTACTCCATTTTTGGGCATGAGTTCTGCAATCAACCCATTCCATTATACCACAGCCTCGCTGCATCCCAAGCTGTCTATTAACTCCTTCGATCCTGCTCCTTATTCGAGCCCTGACCAAAAAGCTGAAACTTTATCATGTTATAACTTCCAATCATAAATGCAATCAGCGAGCCATAACTTCCAGCATGATCCACTATAACCTAGAGTTTCTACCTTGGATCGCATCACCATTGGAGCTAACAATTTGGATCGGTACCGATCTGGTCCAATTGGATCCATGTCGATCCAAATACAAATATTTTGTACTCCATTCCCTTCCAGCCTCTAGTGCACTCCCTCTAGATAACATAGACCCTTAGACATCCCTCTTAGCCTTTAAGTCTTCTCTTCTATGCACCATAGCTGATCCAACGAAGATGATCCATCCAGTCTTCAACACTTGGCCTATCCTTCGATTCAACTTCATAGAGCCACTCCAAAATCCATGCTCATTTTCCTCATGGATCTCATTTCAATTGGCATGCTAATTTCGGATTGGCATCAATCCAAATACTTAGCTTCAATTTCCATGAAACTTTTAGGGTGTCTTCCAACCATGCTCCAGAGCTTATCCTCTAAGTTTCATGCGATTCCGATGAACTTTGCTCCTAATATGCTCCGATCAACAATCTAAGTCCTGAAACATGCACAACACTAGCAAATGAATCAAGCATAGCTAGCAATTCAAACATAACAGTGAATCAAAAATAGAAAATCATCAAATTACATCAAATATGAATATAGAAGTCATCCAATTTAATCTGCCATCACAATTCTAGCATAGATCTAATCTAATACATAGAATTTCATAGCTAAATATGCACAAATGACACCAGTCAATGATCTAATCTTAGTTACATGTTTAATTAGGTTACTATAGGGTTTCTAAATCTGAAATTACCTAAGTCGAATCAATTTATAGCTAAATTTGACAATTCTAACCTATAATCACCTAATTACAATATATAATCCATCATAGACTAGTGAGAGATCATAACCACTCCCATATATATCAAACCTACAAAATATGATGAGATCTGATTCGAATAGTGGGAAATAGGATGAAGATGAGACCAAAGTGACGAGATCAAGCTCCTAGGTGGAATCTAGCCTCTAACTTGCAATTAAAGACGATTTGAGATGAAATTAAATGAGATGAATGGAGATCTAGGGAGCGACTAGGATTTGGGGCTGATTTGAAATGAGTGATAAACTTTCAGATGGTCTCTCTCACCTCAAATTTATAGCCAAACCCGATTAGACTAATAGGCTTGCTAATAATCCCTTTTTAATTCTGGCCAGTAGATTTTAAAACTTAAAACTGCTATAACTTCGTAATAATTTATCTGATTTTTTTATTATAACTACTCTACGGAATGGGAAACCACCACCTCGAAGTAATGAAATAGGTTAAAGCATCTAATTCGACTTCTATCAAAAGTTATAGTCGAAATAAGATCTCTAGGGAAAAATGGTCGCATAGAAATTCAAAAAAATCATAGATGTGTAAAACCTCCCTAAAAACCATATCCTAAAATATTAGAATCATACAACCACGGTTGAATTAAATAAAATTATTTTATGATTCGTCGATACGTAAAATGAGGGTCACTAAATCCCCCCAAGGAATTTTGCCCCGGAAATACTTAAACAAACATAAGCAACCAAGGTTATTTCACATGCCTACTGGACACTAGCAAACACTTAAAAGTTCAATTAAACAGTTAAATCTGCGATAGCAAACAAAACCTATCCTAGCATGCGAAATTCTATAATATAACATACAATGGTGCAAGAAGATACGACATATGAGTGTTACTACTCGAAGAGCTCTAAATGGATGTCCTCGTACTCTTTTCGGTCTCTTATGCACAATTGCTATCATCCTCACTCCATTGTACCTTAACTAGCTTAACTATCTTCCACCTAATTTGTTTCATCTCATTCCTCAATGATTCGAAGCAGCTTACGAGGCCTTGAAACTTCTGGCTCAATCTCTATTTCTTCCAACTGATCCCGTGCTACCAGGGTACCTAAGTCATGCACAAATTTTCGTAGATAGGAGATATAAAAGAGGTAGTGCACAACCTCCATCTTCGGAGGTAGGTCCGCTCTATAAGCTAACTTTCCAATTCTCTCAATAATTGGAAATGGTCCAACGAATCTAGGTGCTAACTTTCCCTTCCTACCAAACAAAACAATACTCTTCAAAGGAGAAATCTTAACAAATATAATGTCTTTATCTCTTCTTCTCTTATATGCCTAACTCTTTTAACGGTCTTGAGCAGTTCTCATTCGTTGCTGAATGATCACTATCTTCTTCGACATCTCTCTAACTAATTTGGTTCCTAGTATCGGTTTCTCACCTGCTTCCTACCAACATAAAGGCGAACTACAAGATCGTCCATTCAATACTTCGTATGGTGCTAGGCTAATATTGATTAATAACTATTGTTATATGAAAACTGTTCCAAATGTAAATGATTTTTCCAAGATCCTCCAAAATCCATAATACAGGCTCAAAGAATACCTTCCAAAATCTCATTCACACTCTTGGTCCGGCCATCCGTCCGTGGGTGATAAGCTATGCTCAAGTGGAGTTCCAAAAATCTCTTGTAAGCTTTTCCAGAATCCATTGGTAAACAACGAGTCTTAATCGCTTACAATACTCTTCGGGACACCATGGAATCAAACAATCCACTTAACATACAATTCGGCCAACTTGGATGCTGTTCTGGTAGACTTGACAGGTAGGAATCTTGCACTCTTGGTCAGTCGATCTACCACTACCTAGATACTATCATATCCTTCTCTAGTCCATAGCAATCCATCTATATAATCCATAGATATTTGTTCCCATTTCCATTTGGGAATATCTAGTGGTTGTAGAAATCCACAAGGCTTCTTCTGCTCAGCCTTCTCCAACTGGCAATTCATACACTTCGAGATGAATTTTCCAACATCCTTCTTCATACCTTTCCAATAGTAAGTCCTCTTCATGTCTCTATGCATCTTGTTGCTACTAGGATGAATGGTCAATCTAGAATGATGGCATTCCCTTAGTACTTCATCTCATAATCCATCAACATCTGGAAAAACCAGTCTCTAATCATTATGAAGTCAACCATCTCAGTTAATCTCGTACTGCCAAAAATCTTCAGATTCCACTCCTATCTTAATCTTTGTCATGAACTCTACTACCCTAGCATATTGCTTCTGAATAGTACCAATCTTGTCTATGTGAGGAGGTCTAATCCATAAACTTTCCAGCATCTCAGGCTCGAACTCACAATGTGGCCTGAAATCAAATCCAGATATACTCCATATGCTTCCATTCAGAAAACATAGTTCCTAATCCAACATGTCTTTTGCGTAGTGCATCTACCTCTGCATTACCTTTCCCTGAAGTCTAGGAAATATCAAAGTCATAAGAGGCTAAAAACTCTAGCATCGTTGCTGTCAAAGATTAAGATCCTTCTGAGAGAAATGATACTTTAAGGATTTATGATCCTTGAATAGCTCAAATCTTTCTTCCAACAAATAGCGCCTCCATATCTTCAAAGTTAACACGATTGCCACTAACTCCAAGTTATAGGTTGAATAATTCCATTCATGCGGTTTCAACTGTTGACTGGCATAAGCGAAAACTCTCCCTTTCTACATTAACATAGCTCCAAGACCAGTACCACAAGCAACCATGTATACTGTCATCTCTTAATTCCTACCTAGAATAACTAATACAGGTGCACACGTCAATCCCTCTTTCAGAACCATAAATGCATGCTTACTTGTAGCATCCCAAGTAAAATTCTGGTTCTTCTTGGTCAAGTTGGTTAACGGTGCTGCAATCTTTGAGAAGTTCTTTAAAAAAAGCCTGTAATATCCTGCTAACCTTAGGAAACTTCTCACATCCGTAGCATTCTTAGGCTGGTTCCAATCTTGGATCGCTGTCACCTTTGCGGATCCACTGTTATTCCTTTTCCTCGCATGACATTACCCAAGAATCTCACATCTTCCTTCCAGAAGTGACATTGAGAGAACTTAGCTCTCAACTTATGCTTTCTCAAAATCTCAAGCACATCTTCAAATGTGTCTTGTGCTCTTCTTCGGTTCTGGAGTAAATCATGATGTCATCCACGAACACAAGCATGAACTTGTTCAACCGATCTCTCAAGACTCTATTCATAAGATTCATAAAGTATGCCAAAGTGTTGGTCAACCTAAAAGGCATCACCAACCACTCGTAGAAATTCAATGGTGTCCAAAATGCAGCAATAGGTACACTTTCTTTAGTCACTTTCAATTGGTGAAATCCTGTTGCCAAATCCATTTGAGAAAACATCTTTGCACCATGCAGCTGAGCAAAAAAGTCATCAATCCGAATGAAGGCTTACGTCGATCAAGGAAGGGAAATGAAGGAATTTGGGTTATCATAGATAAATTAAATAAAAGTGCACACTTCATCCTAGTAAAACCCACAAGAACAGTCGCAAGCTTGGCTGAGGTATAAATGAGGGAGATTGTCAGACTACATGGGGTTCCTACCAGCATCATAAGCGATCAAGGCCCAATCTTTACCAGTTAGTTCAGGGATGCCTTACAGACAACTTCGGGAATGAAGTTGGATGAAAGCATCGCATATCATTCCCAATATGATGGGCAAACGGAGAGAGTCAACCGGGTATTGGATGATCATTTGAGAGCATGTGTATTAGACTTTAGGATTCTTGGGAAAGATACCTTCACTTAGTGGAGTTCTCTTATAATAACAGCTATTAGGCTAGCATAAATATCGCACTTTATGAAGGCTTGTATGGTCGTCCATGTAAATACCCAACATGTTAGATCGAAACCAAAGATCGGTTGGTACTTGGCCGCAACATAATTTTAGAAGCTGTAGAGAAAGTAGATATGATCAGAGTAAAGCTAAAGGAGGCGCAAAGTAGACAAAAGAGTTACATAGATCGAAGGTCTAGAAATTTGAAATTCTCAGTTGGAGACTTAGTATTTCTTAAGATCTCTCCAACGAGGGAGTGGTAAGATTTGGAAGAACGAGTAAGTTGTCGCCTCGATGTATTCGTCCTTTCCCTATTCTTGAGCGAATTGGCTCATTAGCCTATCGAGTAAAACTAACGGAGAGGTTGTCAGGCATACACAATGTTTTCCATTTATCTCATTTACGTAAGTATGTGTATGATCTAGACCAAGTCTTAGAAACATCCGCCCAAGAAGACGTGGAAGTAGAACCAAATTTAACCGTCATCAGATAACCTAATCTAATTGCGATGAGAAACGATTAAGAAGAAAAGTTATGCAATTATTTAAAGTATAGTGGAGTGGCGATGCTAATGATTATACATGGGAAACGGAGGACAGAATGAAGAAAGCCAATCCTGAGTTTGGGATGGATGAATAGATTGTATATATAGTATCAATTTAGTGTACTCACTGTCAATGGTGTAGTCACTTATCATATCTTGTATGTATTTCATCATATATGTTATTTCTCTTGAGTTATCTCCTTCTCATCTTCAATTTCGAGGACCAAATTCTTTTACAAGATGGAGTCTGTAACGAACCATAAATTCATCACTTATAAAAATATGACTGACTTTTAAAATTTTAGATTAAATAACTAAATAGTAATTTTTAAATCAAATTTAAAATCACTTTGCTTAAAATAATAATAGAAATATTAATTTTAAACTTTGTTTGCAAATATATGTATATTAAATAAGAAGTGAAAATACGACCAGAAATCGAAATTGAAATTCATAAAGATTCAACATATAGAAGTTGTAGAATGTTGTGAATTATATATGACATCTAAATAACACATATATCTACCCATCCAAGAAACCATCTAAGCATGTACATGAATATTTATATATACACATATATACATATATAATAAGTATATAAACATATAAGATATTATAAACAACTCCTTCTCACTTAAGTAACCAACCCTTACCATCAAACATCACATCCATGAAGCACATGGTGGTTGATGGGACTTGGCCGTGTCATGATGGTGAAGGAGGTGGCGAAAGTAGGTGATGATGAGGAGGTCGAGCATGTGGTGGTGGAGTGAGAATCTAAACTATTATCACCATCAAACGTCAAATCAAAGAGGGACATGGCCTTGCCCCAACATGATGTGACCACGACCATACCTAAGGGGTGGCCGGTGCATGTTGATAGGAGAGGAGGTAGTGTGATGATGTGTGGTGATGTAAGGAGGAGATGTTTGCACTCTTCCATTTGCCTATAAGTTCCACTTCACTTCTTTAGCTTCATTCATTCATCTTCTTCTTCATTTTTCTAAAAGCTTCCTCCGCAATTTAATGGATTCCATCCAAGAAAAATATAAAGAAAATTATAGCAAATTATATCTAAATTTATATAGAATATACATATAGCACTTCAAAAATCACCCAAACCCTTCATCTTTCTCTTCAAACCCATAGCCAACTATCCTAGCCGAGCCTACCACCCTTACAAACCAAAGTCGTGAACCCTTACACCCTTCACAAGCAAGGCCGAGCTTTATAGGAGCTTCATGATGAGTGTTCATGAGCATCGATTCTAGTTAGAAAGGACAATCTATTTTCTAGTTAATCATTTTATTATAAGGTGAGAAACTCTATTATATATATGATGTGAAATGATTGACATGGATGCTTGTTTATATGTTGTTCATCAAGTATTGATTGTTGTTATGGTTGTTTAACAAGTCATGTTATATGCACGTCGTTATTACACAAGGAAATCACTTTTCCAAATCAAATTATAATAGTAAATATGAAATCATTAAACCCCTAGAAAATGATTAGAAATGTTTTATAATCATTTGAACTTGTCTCAATAAGTTTTAAATGTAAATTAATAATCAAGTCAAACCTACGCGCAAAGCGCAGCGGTAGTTCACGATTTTGCACCATTGAATTCAAATGAGTATACAAAGCAGAATATAGCTTAGAATTATGCGTAGTAAGAATTTTTTAGACTATTATATCCATATATTTCAACCAAAGAAAGGAATCAAGTTTTCATCGTATAGATTTTCAAATAAGTCCAAAATAAGTTTTTAAAAATATAATGGTTTTGCAGGTTAATGACCAAAATTTTAAAATGATTAAAAATGGATATTTTAAATGTTTAAAATTATAAAATAAATCTTAATTTTTTTAAAATGTTTTAAAAGATATTTGAGTTAAATATATAAATTTCCAAATGATATAAAAGTCGTTTTAATCAATATAGCTTTTAAAACATCTTTTATAGCACTTTTTACAACACTTTTTCAATCACTTTTAAAGATATGATTTCAAACTTCACAATTCTTTCCAAACTTTTATAAATGGTTTCTAACAAATAAATAAGTGTTTTAAAAATGATTTAAATTTTTTATATTTTATTTAAATAAATTTAAATAATTAAATTTAAAGTAAAGCCTTTATAAGCAAATGATTTAACCTTGGCTCTAATAAGCCGACGAGTACACCTGATTTTTATATTCGTGTGATCTTGTTAAGGTGCTTAAACTAAGGAGATGTTCAGGAGCAACCTGTGCCTTGGCTCAGTTGTCCTCCCCAAGATGAGGATGGATAAGGTCGAAATGTCAAAAACGAGTTAAGTATAAAGATTACACTTTTCAAATTTAAACAACTTGGATTGTATAGTAATAATCTTCTTATACTTGGTGTTAAATTCTGAGGAGATAAATCGCACTATTCGTGGAATTTAAAAGGTGTTTTCATCAATATTTTTCCCATAGTGCCTATTGAATATGGAAATTAAAATTGAGTAAAAGTAGGATAATTTATATTTGATCCTATTTAATCAATAATGTATACCAAAATAATTTATGAAAATGATTTCGTAAATTTTCATAAGGAAGTATAATGAATTTCGTACATCTAAAAAGAAATGGTTTTAAAAAGATAAAAATATCTAAAAGATATCTTTGGATAAAATGAAAACAAATAAATGGAATATTTATTATCCACCCACTAAACATCTTTTAGCAATGATTGGTTCCTTGAAACCAGATTTAGATTTGGGTAATCCCTATCCAAAAACCACTTTAAACCATTTAAGTGTTCGAAAGTGAAGAAGATATATTAAAGACTATGATTTTAAAAGATAAGGGATCTTCATTTCGGAAGGATTGCTTGTTGATAGTCTCTGCGTAGCTCCTGATATAATTAAATAGCAGTGGTCCCTTTGTTTTGGAAATCCCTAAAACCAAAGGCTATTCGGTACAAATCCTAGGGACAATTCCCGATAGGATGTGGTAGGAAAGTGCCTTCGGTTTATCCTATTCCTGGACAACTAATGTGGATGAGTATATGACATTGCATTCTGAATCATATTGGTTGATCTCTTCAAACATATCATATGTTTAGTGGCGAGGAAGGCAACTTCTCTTAGCTTACACCTTTTCCTGAGATGTACGAGCTTAGGAGTTATACATTTTTAGAAATCAGTTGTGTGATTGTGAAATGGAAAAGTGGCATTCAAATTGATAGATGTGATATGTAAAAAAGGTAATCATTACCTCAAGCCTCACACTCTGGAATGGTGAAACAGAGGATGTTTTAAGGATAAGTTGCTCGCAACCAATCAGGTTATGAAATCACCTTCTAGATCTATAAAATTTCTACCCACTTTAACGTCGGGTTTAAATTATGTGGTGTATGCTCGGGATTCTGGATAGGTTGGTGATGGTCAGGTGATGCAATACTCGGTGCTATTCGTGTAATTTTCGGATAGGTCGGTCTTAATTCACATAAGAGCAACATAGGGAACTTAGGTGCATTCCTCTAGAAATGCATTGTATGGGAGGTAGTCGCGTACCTTGCTATTCAGTTGGAAATTCAATACCCAATGAGTGTCGATACGGACTTAGTTGTGTAAATACTGAAATGTGAGATGCAAGCATTTAAGCTAAGATTTATAAGTTTATCTGAAAATGTTTTCAAAATAATGTGATTGAAAATAATATTATAAAAAATTTCTTATCAAAGATTTTGGTTATCCTAAGGTAAAAACTCATTACGTGTTTATATGCAGCATGATCTTATGAGATGCCCTTTTGTTTTCAAACATTCGTATTTTGAGATTCTCACACCAGTCTCATGACTGACCCAGAGTTTGTTTTGCTTTTCCCTTAAACTCCGGGTGCCTTATTTTTCGACGAATTAAGTAGTCAGGTAGCTTGGAGCATTTTGAAAGGAGATCAGAGTATGAAGACTAGAGGGTCCTTTGTCCGTAGTTATCAACTTTCCACTGTATCGTGTATCGTGTATTTTGTATCTACCAGCCCATACAAGGATACGCGGTTATAAACATCCTAGGCTAGGTTAGTACTTATCATAACTCTGATGAATCACTTGGAGTGATTATATGTACTTTCCACTGTATGATTATGTTGTTTAATACAATGTGAGACTCTGTTATTATTTTATTTTCTACCTTTACTTCTTATAAACTCTTGATTTTCTGCCTTTCCAGCACTTGAATTTGCGGTGCATGAATACCGTGGGTATATTAGTGTCGATCTTTAAGGTCAAAAGGTGGGTTGTCATAGATAACTGATTTATGTTATGAACGTAAACTTTTGCAAACTTAAAACTAAACTAGTTTTATACATATATACAGGCAGTTCATAAAATGTTTATGAATACCCATTCCATTGTACTGAATAAAAAAATTTATTTCAAGAAATGCCAACATCATGACAAAGGAATTTTTCTAAGATTGTTTATAGTAAAATGGATTTGGATGTGATCCAAATATAAAATTTATCACATAAGTTGAAATAAAATCAACCAAGTCTAAATGAACACAACATATTAGAATGCCTAATAAGGATTCTTACACATTAAAGAGAAACCATGAGTTTATTAGCGATGTTGAGAAAAGAATTTCCTTATTAAATAAGCCATAAAGAGTATTGACTAAACCATGTGGCATAATGTGCAAATCTGGAATGGATTTCAAGTACATTATCAAAATATAATTTTGATAGTTGTACCCAAAGGGATATGATCCGTCCGCCGCAAAAATGTCTTAGAGATGAAGTCCAATGTAGTTAGAACATAGTAAGCCATGTTGATAAGTTGACATTGTAAATTTAAATTGTTGAAATTCGGTAACAAATTCTTCATTCAACGTGTTTAAATTAATTCAAAATTCTTCACATATCGCTCGACGTGATTTTGAGTTTTGGTAAATATATCATTGACGCCAAAAATGGGCACCAACACCCAATAGAATATCTTAGAGATTAAATGATGAATGAAATGAAAAACATTGCAGAAAATGTAAATGAACGCGCAGATATTTATATTAGTTTGGCAATCTTGGGCTACGTCCACTTCATATTTTGCACTGGATTACGATCACAAGAATGTTTGGATCAGCTAGGATCCATTAATACAAGAGTGAAGGATAAAAATGGCAGAGCCTAAGCAGCTAAAGAAGGACCCTCTTTATGGAGAATGACGTTGTATTTATAGGAGAAGATGTACATGGATTAGGCTAAAATTTTGAAAGAAGAATCTCTTAATTTGTATGGGCCCACCATAAAGATCGGAGGCCCTAACTTGACATTTTGGAATGATCAGCCAAAGTTTTGCTGATCGTTATTTTGGCCACTAATTAATGTATGATCGGTAGTGCAGGCTCTTCATGATGTAAGATACTTGCTTTACAAATTTCGTGTAATTTCGACGTACCATTTGTGAGATATCTCATTTTCCATGAAACTACGGATCGTTCCCTGAAATACACCGATCATTTTTATGGCTTGGCAAAAACGATCGGCTAACAACGATCGACCAAACTCTAGTTTCAACTTTTTCACTCGCGGTCATTTTTAAGTTCAATCTTCATTTTGTTGATGTCTTGGAAGTTTCAAATGCATTGGCCTTGTGGATCTCGAGATATTGATCATTCTCTGATGATTTAAATTGTTTTATGGATCATTTTAGATCGATCCATTTAAATTCTTCATTTTTTCATAACTCGAGCATAATAATTAAGGTTGACATGAAATTGAAATAGAATTTCACAGGGCCATGCCAGTTACTCCATGCTAACTGCACCTCGATTGGGTCCCAATCCAAATCTGCCTGGCCATCATCTATAACACTGTACGTAATTGATTCATAAGGCTGTTGACCATCCGTTCTTAGCCAAGTTGATGATATCACGGCCTTATCAAAAGGCGGGATAATGTATATATTAATACAAAAATTCTATATTGATTTGGAATATACTATTTGCACGTAACAACTAAAATGTCTCATAGAAAGTGAAAGCGATATTGAATTCATGGGTTTTAGATAGGATCCGAAAACCTATAAGAAACTATCATTCAACAAGAATCTAAGTCGAGCAAATATATCAATAGAAAAATCAAACAGTTTGAATTTCAATCATAATGCAAATGAAGCATGTGACTGTAAGAAAGAACGACAAAGGTACTATAATATTTCTATAGCTATAAGAAAACAACAAATTAACGGCTGTTAATGATGCACCGTGTTAAAGTCATTTTTGATTCTCGATCCAAGATTTGAAGAGTTCTTTTATAATTAGTATAAAAGGATGTTAAGAATGCCCCAGATGATATACAAACACAATATTAAAATGTTTAACATGGAGCATGTAAGATGGATTCCCAATGCATTGACAATGGAAATTATCATATATGTTATATTGTCTACAATATCACATGTTTCTTATGTATTTAATACATAAAGCAAGTATCAAATCCAAATTAAGATCATTAAATGGTAGTTAAAGGTATTCTCGAGTATTTATCAAATACTAGAGAATTGTTTACAGAAACAGTGAACTCCTTATGAAGGAGTGTTTGGACTTGAACTTCATAAGCGATTTCGAGTATGTATGTCAATCCAAAATTCATGATCAGTCTTGGTTAAAAGATTTAAGCTATAAATGTTCTAAACAAGAATTTGTGGCTTATTCAACTATAAGCTACGTACATTGCCTTGGACAAGCACAACGTGGTGTGTGTGTGTAAATGCATAAAATTAAAATGAGCTAGGGATGATTCCAAATGATGAGAATCTTATAACATTGCTTTATGATAATATTGTGATACATCGTGAAAGAAAGTAGAGCTCACTAGAAGTTGAAAAACTACTGCGAAAAGCTCTACAGAATAAAAGCAGTTTATCAGAGTCGAAGAGAGTTGATTGATAGAGCATTTAATTAAATAGCACCACATATATGTTCACTATGGGACTTGATCGATCGTTTTGAGAAAACTAATCGAATAAATAGGAATAAGATCTATAATTGATCCCTAGTGCAAGTGGAAATCGATAGATTAAGGGTATGCCTTTATGGGAAATTATGTTATTTGTTACATAAATCTAACTCTACGACCAATCTTGTTCATAATAAAGGTATTTTATTTCTATTATATACTTTGTTATATAGTGATGTAATTAATTAAGTAATTATTTAAAGTATATAAATAAGAAAATCCTTAAATGAAATGCTATGTGATTATAGTTGCAAATGGTTGCAACTATGAGTAATTAATCACAATATAAAATAATTCCTAATTTTAAATATCTTTGGTCAAGATGTTTCATGAAATGATATAGATACATCCATTGAGCCAGAATACGTAACGCTCTTCAAATGATGGACGGTGTATTAATCATGGATATTGGAGGCATTAAGAGGTTACGTACGGATAGTTATAGAATAACTATGGAATGACTCGTCCGAGAGTTTCTTATTGGTTAAAAACAACCAGGTCTAATAGAAATCTTAGAGTAATGATATTACGTAGTTCTCTTGACTTGATAATATTGTTGAAATTCAATGTGGAAAATCCACTATTGTGGCATGGCTTCCATCAAACAACTATTGTCGGGTATGAGTTGAAACATTGGAAGTGAAACGTTAATCAATTGATAATTCTTCTAATATATAGTATGAGGTTAGTATCATGGTCAACTTTACTCAACTCAAAGTCAAAATCTCTTGACAAAGTAGTACAGTTAATAATAAATGTTATCATTCAACCAAAAACTTTAATTATGGATAACTAAGTGGAATAAGGATGATATTAGAGTTTTGACCAAAATTAAATACCATTAATCCCAAAGTGATGTAGTGTTGACGAAGAGAGTGTGTAAATAAATATTACTAAATGGTATTTCTTAAGAAATTATAAAATATGATTTTTACTAAAAAGGTTTGTAAGTGATGAATTCGACCAAACTGTCACACCATTATCAAGGAGACGTGTGAATGTTAATATTTGAGTTTTTAATACTAATTGATGACGGAATTCACACCTTTGAGCCACATAACCATATTTGTGAATTCTTTGACAAAATATAATTTAGTTAATTTATAAAATATTATCAATTAAGTAAATTAATTAACATTTGATAAATATTAATTATTATTATTTATGTTTTAGGGGTTGTTCGTAATTGTTTGATGCACATATAAAATTTATATTTGTGCGCCTAGATATATGATATTAGTGTAATTCTAAATAGGGTTTAGATGAGAGATAATTGCTTGAAGGGATTTTGGTTATTTTGCACCATAAATGACCATCTAAGGTTGGTCAAACTAAGATAATTAGAGGGGTGTGGAGAGAGAGAAAATTGAAGGAATTAATCAAGGATATTTCAATTGAATGAATGGGGAAGGTTTCATTCTTTTAACTAAAATAAATCCACTAATTCATTTTCTTCATTCATTCTTTTCATTCACTTTTCTTTTCTCTCCTCCTTATCATCCGTGGGCTGAATTACCATAAGAAAATTTAAAAAAAATTCAACTTTAAATCAGATGAAAATATGAAATGAAATAAAGTCTAAGTGGTTCATCTTGGGTGTGGATCTACTTGAGATCCAAGTAGAAGTTTAAAATCAAAGTGTTGCAAAAGGCAAGTCTTTATTAGGGTTGTCTTGCATGTTACAAGGAGGAACGACGATTTGGAATTGGGGTAGTCTCGTAGCGCTAAATAATTTGGAGAAGTGATGTATAAATATGGGTTGGTAAACACGTAACATTGGAGATTCCTTTTGTCACAACAAAATATGTACCAACTCATATATGTATGCTACATGATGGAGATGGGGAACTCGGTTCGACCGCCATTACACAACAATTTATATCGGAGCCAAAGGTTGTGAACTAGACATGCAAACAAACATTTCTTTCAAAGTACTCCAGAGGGGATGCGAGTCAAGAGGTAGATTGGTAGGGTTGTCTCGCATGTTACAAGGAGGAACAAATTTTTTGAATTGGAGTAGTTCAACATCGCTAAATAACTTGAAGAAGTCATGTGTAAATATGGTTGAAGGGCATGTAAAATTGGGAATTTCTTTAGTTACAACAAAGTGTGTACCAACTCATATGCGTACGCAATGTGCCGAGGATAGGGAGCTTAGTCCTTCCACCATTACATAGCCGACCTTTTAGGTTCATTTATTCTATTTTATTTAGATTTTTAGATTTTTATTATCACCATTTATAATTATAGTTAATTACCTTGTTATAATCTTATACGAATGATATGACTTAACAATTATTAAAAGTATGTACTACCTTAAAGTTAATTGTTTAAGATATAAATTTAACCATACGTATGTAGTTATTTTGGCCAAGAACTTTTTCCATATGTTAATATGTAACATTTAAACTATAAAAAAACTTAATTTTGTTCATGGCCTTGTATTACCATTTATATACTTCAGATTGATCTAAAATCATTTAGAAATTATGCAAATATTTGTTTACATATTTACATATTTCAAATTGGATCGTATATAATTAATTTGAAAAAATGTGTGCAAATTTTTAACGTTGCCATATTTTGTTTAATCTGTAATACATTTTTTAAGTACTGGGCACATTAAAGTTTAAAGAGATTTGATATATACATGTGTGTATATGGGAACTTTAAAACGATACTATTTGAAAGAGATCCATTATATTTAAATGAGATTTTATGCATACATATAGAAGTTTGAAGAAATTATGAAAACTTTAAAATATAATTTGTATATGAAAGATCTTATATGTAACGTCCTTATATGGAAATTATCAAATGCCAAGTTAATTATGTAAGGTTTTAAAATATATATGGAAAATTAAATCATAAGTTACATATGGAAAACTTAAATATTAATGTTTATAATTAGAAACTTATAAAGACAAATTTTCAATACTTAAAATTATTGTATATTATATTAATATCAAATAATTTAATAATGCAATTAGTGTGTGTGTGTGTGTAAATGCTTAGTATATGCACAGTAGATATACTTCCTAACATATACTCATGTACATATTACACCATGTTATATTTAGTTGAATTATTATTTTATGATTATGTGTCTTTTTCTAGTCATGCCATTCATTTACAATTTATACCCTATTTGTTCATGTGACCTTTCTCATACGCAAAAGCGATAAATGTAACTCCTAATTAATTGCATAGTTGTCGCATTTATGATCTATTAAGTTGTTGCCTTAATTAACAATTTGACCTTTACATACTTAGATAATAGAACATAAACACCTAACTGAATCACACACATAACTACATACATAGATACATATGTATGTATGTATTTACGTATATGTGTATATATATATAAAAAATATATATGTATGTATACTTGAGTATCACATTATAACATATTCAACTACAATACATGTTATTATGTTATCTTGTTATGTTATGATTATATATACATATACATATATATGATATATTCAAAATATATATTAATTTAAACTTAATTAATGTAATTAACTATAACCAAATATATAATAATGTTAAATAAAAATTAATTTTATCGAATACTAGATTGGATCTAGTGAAACCCAATAGACTTTGTAGGCCTACTAAAATCCAAATGGGGAAAACTTAAGTCCACACATTTCACCCATTGTAGACTAGCTCGGTTTCTTCAGTCTAATGGATCTTTAAGACTATGCATTGACTATTGAAAGATGAATGAAAAACGATGAAGGATGAGTTTCAGTTGAAAATGTTCATTGAATACTTTTAGAATGAGGCATGGTTCATACATGTGGTTAGTAATATCATTTGGATTAATCAATAAACCTACATTCTTTATGGACTTGATGAATCAAGTCTTTCAAGACTAATTAGGCTGATATATGTTGGTGTTTATAGATGACATCTTGAAGTATAAAAACGATGATAGGGACCATGAGATTCACTTAAGGCTTATATTAGAGATGTTGAGACAACATACTTTAATGGATTTTTTTCTTAGTATCACATTCTGAGTAGGAAATAAGTTACTAGGCCATGTAGTTTCAGAAAGAGGATTGGTTGTAGACCCTTCGAAGGTTGAAGTTATGAATGGATGAAAGAGTCCTAAGACTATTACAAAGGTCTGGAGTTTTCTAGGGTTGGTAGGCTACCATCAAAGGTTCATTAAGGACTTCTGCTAAATAGCCGGGCAAATGACAAGACCTACTTAGAAAAATGAGAAGTATGTTTGGGTGAAGAAGTGTGAGACAACATCCGAGAGTCAATGCTTTGGTTGACGAATGCACTAATACTGGTTTTACCCAAGGAAACTGAGATACGGTTGTGTATACTGATGTTTTAGGTTTGATGTTAGGAGTAGTGTTGGTGTAAAGGGGCAAGGTAATAGCTTATGCATCTAGGCATTTGTGACCCCATGAAGTTTGATATCCAATACATGACATGGAGTTGGAAACTGTGATATTCGCAAAAACGATTTGGAAACATGACCTTTTAAGGGAAAAGTTGGAGTTGTTTACTGACTATTGGTCCTCAAGATACTTGTCTCGGGATGAGTTGAACATAAGGCAACCGAGGTGGATACTATTTTTAGTGTCTTAAGATTTAGGGATAAAGTATATCCTAAGGAATGGAAATAAGGTTGTAGATGCCTTAAGTTAAAGGTAGAAAAGTCGTGTTTTGATAATGATAAAATAGTGGAATGGTTTTCAACCATTAGCTTCTTGCAATATACACTTTCGATTGAGTGTTCGTTCGAGTAAAGCTTTCGGGACACTATCATGCTTAGAAGTTGGATGGCTCTCATGGAAAGGGTTGTTGAAAAGCAAAGAGTAGTTTCACTCTATGCCGAAAGAGTTAGAAGCCTAGAGTTTATATCTAAGACAGATGAACTGAAAGGTTTCATTACAGATGAAAAACGTAGACTAAGAAAAAGGGAAGGTTGTATGTTCTTGACGTAGGAGGCCTTTGGAAAGAAGTCTTGAGCGAATATCATTGTTAAAAGTTTGCTGTTCATCTGGGTGGTACTAAGATGTACGAAGACATAAAGAGAAGCTTTTTCTGAGAAGGAATGAAAAGGAATGTTGGAGAGTGTGTGAAGAGAAGTTTTACATGCCCATAGGTTAAGGTAGAGCATCAAAAGTCAAAAGGACTTTTGTAACTTTGGAAGTTCCCATATGGAAATGAGATTCGGTTTCAATGTATTTCATTGATGGGTTGCTGAGATCTAGGGCTATGAATAAGAATATATGGGTTATAATTAAAAAATTAACCAAGAGTTCGAATTTTATCCTAGTACGACCGACAAGAGCACAAGAAAAATCGGTCATGATTTATATAAAAAGTACAGTGAGACTTCATGGAGTTCCAAGTACCATAGCAAGTGACCCAGACACATTGTTTGCCACTGAATTTTGGCAGAGCCTATAGCTTGCTTTGGGTTTGGAGTTATGTATAGTACAGCATACCATCCTTAGACGGATGGATTGATTGTGAGGGTCAACAGAGTAACAAAAGACTTGTTCTGGGATTTTTCTTTAGACTTCATTGGATCTTGGAGAGATTAGGAGCACTTAGTGTAATTTTCATATTACCATAGTTACCAATCCAGTATAAGGATGACACCTTTTGAGGTATTATACGGAATACCATATCTATAATTCATATATTAGTAGAAGATAGGAGATAGGCTCGTATTGGTACCAGATCTTGTAAGAGAAACTTAAGAATAAATCGAGATAATCTTCCAAAGAATAAAGGAAGCTCAGTAGATGAAGAAGAGCTACATAAATGGAAGGCATAATGACTTATAGTTCGACTTATGGGAACTTGTGTTTGTTAAGGTGTTGCTGACGAAAAGTACTACGAGGTTCACAAAGGGTGGAAAGTTAGTACCAATGTATGTTGGTCCATTTCCGATACCGAAATTGGAAAAGTAGCCTATAATGTTACCCTATATCCTAACTTGGCTAGGTCCAATTGCACAAGATAGATTCGACTATTATCAAGTATGATGACCACAGGCCAGAAATGGACGAAATTGGTAGATAAACAATGCGGGATGCTTGAAGTATGGAATATATCTTAGACAAGTGAAGGGATTGGCATGGCTTGGTAACTTCATAGGGATTAGTATGATTGACTAAATGAGAGATCGGCATGGTCGAAACAAGAAAGGGGTCGGCATGGTTTGTTGACTTAGAAAGTCATGCTTTGAATCACAAAGAAGGGCTCGGCTTAGATGAAGGAGATGGATCGGCATACTTAGGCCCACCAAAGAGGGGCCAGCACATGTCAGAGATCAAGTACATTCTTGCATTCAACGATCAATATCTTGGGATCTAAAAGTCCAAAGCAAATGAAATTTGGAGAGCAAGGCATATGGACCTTAAGGAACCTACCATAAGAATTGCATGTCAAATGGGAAAAGTAATAGGGATCGACATACAAACATCTGGAGGGATCGGTAGAAAGCAGTTCATAAGCGAAGTTAAATCAAAGATCAATCAATAACTTGAGCTCCAGTGGTCCAAATGACATGATATTTGAAGAGCCAATATATTTAAACATGTAAAAGCCACCATAAGAATCATTGCCCAAAAATTGACCAACGAAGGGATCGGTACCAATCCCTCTTCATTGGAATTTAGGTCTAGCGACCCCTCTGGTGGACCCATATAGGTTAGTAGGTCCTGTAGCCGAAGTTCCAGAGAGAACGGTAGTCACATTGACCTATAAATACTTGCCTAAGGGGTCATTCTGAGGATCTTTTATGTTGTTGATTACTTTATCCCTTATTGTAGTTAAGTTTTTCCTACTTTTTACTGCTGTAATCAGACTACTAATGAATCAATAAAGATAATCTTCAAAGTGGACATAGGCATACAACGTTGAACCACTATAAATTTTTATGTTCTTGATTATTGCTTTTATTAGTCTGTTAGCTCATTTTATTCCTTAATTTTAATTTTGTTTTCTTCATTTACTTCTCTACATAAATCTACTTTTAAGTGTTTATGACCAATTTGGTTGCAAACATTTTGGTGCTTTTGTTACGAGGGATTGATTCTCAACTTTTAGGGTCCCCTTTGTTGCTACTAGATTGGGTAAATCCCCCATAGGAGGTCCGTAGTTATCTTCATGAAGTTGCTTATACTACTCAGATTTGCTGAAATCTTAGGAGATTGATAATGGTGAGACATATTAGATCTACGTCCCAAAATGTGGATGGAAATGAGACTGCTAGCATTTAGCAAGGAGGCTCAAGCAATCAACCTACAAATTTGAATGATAATCCGGTTGAAGTTCAGAACCCAATTGATTCTAAAATAAAGCTGAATTTCATAATCTAATAAGAGATTTGATGGAAAACCATCGAAAGCTAAATCCGAAAATTCATACTAATATTAATCCAATGAACCAGATTACTTGGTAGTAGTGTGGGAAGGGCAAGAGGGATCATACTCCTTACACGGCATCGGAAAGTTTAAGTCCCTTAGATGAATATCACAAGCATAGACGTTGTACGATCGAAGAAGATCATGTAGAAACTTCAAAGTCTCACATGACAGGCAATCATGGTCTACCATGACCTATCTGTGTCAATCCCTCCTTAGGGATCGATACTTATCCCTCCTCCAAAGGAGGGATTCCCCCTTTGCACTTGGGGAATCGTGTTGGAACAATTCCTGGAGGCTTGGATGGTGGTTGAATATTGACTAGGTACCCCTCCAAAATGATGACGAGATAAATGTTCAAGTTGCGCACTAAGAGGATGGTGAACCAAGAAGGCGTGTAATGCCCGTAGACATCGACCGAACCATTCATGTGAGGTGGAGCGCGACCACCGCTTGGCACCACCCATCTAAATGCCAAACTTATCGGCAATGGTCAGACAGTTGTTGAGAGAACCAAGACTTAAGTAATGATGATTGGGGAATCTTGAGAAGCCATACCCCGTTTATTAATAATGTTCTGCATGCAGAATCCCTGATAAGGTTCAAAATGTCATCAATGCCAGCCTACGAGGGAAAATCGATCCAAGGTAGCATATTATGAGATACGAATGACTAATGGATTATGCATGAGCCAACGATGTGACCAAGTGCAGATGTTTTTCCATAATCCTTTCCCAGATTTTGATGATGTGGTTCATGAGACTACCCCCGCGATCAATATCGAAACTCAATGAGTTGGCAACCAAGTTTGTTGAACAATTCTGAATGCACATGAATCGTTCTAAAGATGTGATGTCCCTATCCAACGTGATCTAGGCTCCATGGGAATTATTAAAGGATTATTTGGATAAATTTCACACCGCCACCATGGAAGTCAGTAACCAAAATGATCATGCTATACTTATGGCTATGACAAGAGGGATTAAACCAGATTCCATGTTTGGTGATTGGCTGGCTGGAAAGCCGCCTGCCACGTTGGAGCGCTTCTATTCAAAGGCATCTCAAATTTTGGGAAAGGAGGAAGCCAAGTCCTCTAGAGAAAATAACGTTGCGGGACCGAGTGGAGAAGCGGTGCAAAGTAATATGGAAATAAAACAGTCTAATGACGGTTCCAGGAAAATCCAACTGAACATTCGGAATAAGCCGAATTAGCAAAAGAGAGACGGAGGTAGGAATCAGGAGCATAAGAGGGATTCTAGGAGGCTAAAGCCTAGGATCCCAGTGTATAACAACTACACACCACTAAACACGTCTCTGGAGAATATCTACTTATTAACTTGCAATACCATGCAATATAGGAAGTTGCCCCCAAAGGATTTAACAGAGAAGCAGAAGCAGACCGGGAAATATTGTCTGTTCCATGAGTGTTATGGGCATAATACAAATGAATGCACGCATCTCTAGGATGTTATAGAAAAGCTGATTCGAGAAAGGAAGTTGCTACAGTTTGTGAAAACCCCACAGGATTGGGTACATGGGACACCTGATTCTAATCGGGGATAAACTCCGCATAGGGCTAAGGAGCCTGCACGTACCAATGGAAGATTGTTGATAAATACGATAGTTGGAGGACCACACCCTGCAGATAGGAATTAGAAAGAGATGAAGCGCTATGATAATACGATTAGGCATGTAGATTTTGAATGCTATTTGAATACGGAAGATGGAGCTCTGACAAAATAGCAGCGCACCATGGGGGATGATTTTGTGTTTAGAAATAGGGATGTAGACAAAGTAGAGGCTCCAACAACTGACCCGATGGTCATTTCGGCTATGATTGGCCCTACATTCGTGAAAAGGATTTGATTGATTGCGGAAGTTCGGTGAATATAATCTTCAAAAAGGTATACGATCAGATAAGAATGGAAGCTAAAGCTTTAAAACCAACTAAAGCTTGTATTCATCATTTTAATGGCATTGCGACTGAGGCGGTTGGTTATGTGGGATTACCTATTGAATTGGGAGAAGGTGAAAAAAGGAGAGTGTGAATCTTACCATTTATTGTTTTAGATGTTGACTTTCCGTATAATTTTTTTTGGACCGACCGACCCTGGTCTGGGCAGCTATTGCCCCATGGTACTTAACTTTAAAATTTTCGACGGATAATGGCGTAGGAGTTGTTCATAGCGATCAGGCTACTAAATGTGCCTATTATGTAGCTGATTTGAGGGAAGCTCGATGCAAAGAAAAAGGAAAGGGTGTGGACAAGATTGTCCGCATCCAAGCTACCAAAGATTGACAACCAACATCTGAGCCTTGGCTAGGGCACCACAGTCGGTTCTATATAGATCCATGAGATGACTAAAAGGAGCCCAAAGAGACCAAGAATGCACCGGCTGAGCTGATGATTGATATCATAATTAGCCACGATGACCCATCAGGAGTCCTTAAGATTGGGTAACAGCTCAGTCCCCGATGATGAAAGAACCCACTGGTTTTCTCCGAGAAAATCTAGATGTATTCACTTGGACTCGCTCTGATATGTAAGGAATCTCGCCCTCCATTGCGAGCCATGCATTGAATATTGACCTAAAATATATTATGATAAAGCAAAAAAATATGAGGCATGGATCTGGAGAGATCTACTGCTCTTAAAGAGTAGGTGGATAAAGTAAAAGTCAACGGGTTTATTCGCAATGCCCTCTACCCTGAATGGGTATCTAATCCTGTACTTGTAAAGAAGGTGAATGGAAAATGGAGAACGTGCATTGATTATTTGGATTTTAAAAGTGTGTGTCCAAAAATAGTTTTCCCTTCTAAGGATTGACCAGCTAGTTGATTCAACCGCAGGAAATGAATTGCTATCTTTTATGGATGTGTACTCGGGATACAACCAAATCCCGATGCATATACCCAATCAGAGCACACCAGCTTTGTTATGGATGTTGGGCTATATTGTTACATAGTAATTCCATTTGGATTGAAGAATGCCGGAGCAACCTATTAGCACCTAGTTAACAGGATGTTTAAAGATCAGATTGAAAAAACAATAGAAGTGTATGTGGATGATATGCTTGTGAAGTCATGATGATCAGCGACCACATTAGAGACCTGGCAGAAATGTTTGACATTCTCTGATATTACAAGATGAAAATCAATCTTTTGAAATGTTTGCTTGGTGTTGCCTTAGGAAAATTCTTGGGCTTTATTTTTAATGCATGTGGAATAAAAGCTAATCCCGAGAAGATTCAGGCTATCTGTGATATTTAAGAGCCGAAAACCATTAAACAAGTACATAATCTGAATGGGAAGGTTGCTGCCTTAAGCCGATTTATCTTTAGAGCTACCGACAAGTGTATTTCTTTCTTCGTTGACAAGGAAAGGAAAAAAGAAAGTTCGATTGGATGCAGGATTATAAAGATGCGTTCCAATCTCTGGTGAGTCATTTGGATAGACCCCCTATCTAGTCAAAGCCGATGGATCATGAGGAGTTGTACATTTATTTGGCTATATCAACACATGCTATAAGTGCCATTTTGACTTGTAAGGAGAATCGGGTTCAGAGGCAGGTGTATTACTTCAGTAAACGATTAGCGAGAACAAAAAGGAATTACCTAAAAATAGAAAAATTGGTGTACTGCTTACGAATTACATCAGGGAAGCTTCGTCCTTACTTCCAGGGACATCCATTTAATGTTTACACTAACCAGCCATTAAGATAGGTCCTACAACGACCTGAGGCATCTAGAAGATTACTCAATTGGAACATTGAGCCCAGCCAATTCGATATTACTTATCTCCCTCGAATAGCCGTCCGAGGTCAGTATTGGCAGACTTCATAGCATAGTTTACCGTGCAAGATGATATTCCAGAAGGTAGTGAAATCCCTACTGTACGATGGAAATTTTATGTGACGAGCATCTAACGATCATTGTTTTGGAGCTAGGATTGTGCTTGTAACCCCTGAAATCTGGTCAATTTGTTATGCTTTGAAGCTTGACTTCCCAGCAACAAATAATGAGGCTGAGTATGAAGCTTTGATTGCTGGACTTAAACTCGCAAGAGAACTTGGAATTAAATCTCTTGAAATCTTTTGCGATTCGCACTTGGTGGTGTATCAAGTTAGGGGAGACTATCAGGCTAAGGGACAACAGCTTGGTCCATACCTTACCCGAGTTCAAGAGTTATTGACAAAATTAGAATACTATGACATTTCACATATTCCATGTGATCAAAACAAAGAGGCTAATTTTTTGGCAAAGTTTGCTAGTACCGGTGATGCACAGCAGATGGGCTTGGCCCCGAGCGAAGTATTGAATACCCCAAGTATAAACATAATAGAGATCGCCCGGAAGTGGAGTCCGAAAGGGAACCACGGATGACTCCAATTAATGACTATATACTACATGGAGTCCTGCCTGATAAGAGAAGTAAAAAGCAGCAAGTCCTTTGTAAGGCGTTATGGTATATTATGCAAAAAGGAGTTATGTATAGGAAAGGTTTCTCAGTCCCTCTACTTTGATGTATTTATCATGATGAGATAAAGCATGTTATAAGAGAAGTTCATCAAGGAGAATGAGGTGATCACACTTGGGGAAAATTTCGGCAAAAAAAACACTCTGTTATGAGTATTGTTGGCCAACCATAAATCGAGACACCACTGATTATGTAAGACGATGTGATAAATGCCAGATATATGCAAAAGTCTCAAGAGCTCCACTAACAGAAATCATGCAAATGGTTAGCCTATGGCCATTCTCTATGTGGGGTATAGACATTATCGATTCTATACCGATCTCTAAATGTGGCATGGAGTATGCTATCGTTGCAGTTGATTAATTTACCAAATGGGCTGAGGCAGAACATTTGGCCATGATTTCGTCCAAGAAAGTAATCAACTTTATTGTCTGAAACATCCTATATTGCTGAAACGCCCCATATCTCTTAATATACCCAAGAAGGGAACATTAAAGAATATGGTGCGTTTTAAGTATAGCTAAAAGCTTACAGTGACTAAGATTCATAAGACAAAATAAATAAAACAGCAGAAACATTTAAAAATAATAACTTATTAAACTTCATAAAATAAGTCATAATCAAAATAAGTCTCAAAATACCAAATACATATGTCTTATGGAAAACAACATCTTAGTCACAAAATCAGAGTACATACATAAAACCATTCCTCTCAAGTGCCAGTACATGAATATAAAACTGAAAAGAAGAAGATGAAGAATACACGCAGCTGCATCTCCAAGAAAATCCGAAATCTATTGTCCCTACCTTTGCTGGCCTATGGGGAAAAGGGAAAATAGAGGAGTGGGTCTGACTAAAAGTCTGGTGAATGAAAGTAATTACTAGTATTCTTAAGCGAGGTAAAGATAATAGGCTTTGCAACAGTTCTGGTATAAAAGGAAATAAAGGAAAAGATACGGCTGGAATAACTATTTGCTTTGCTTAGATAGTTCGATTGGATTGTTTTCACTTTTCTAAAACAGCTTTGATTAGGATGAAATCCCAATCCTAGTTTGATAGGTACGTCACAACCTTTAGAAATTCAATTATTTTTGAAACGTAACAAAAGTAACTTCAATAACTCAAATAAAATTCAAATTTGTATACATTTAGGTTTTTATCTACACATAAAAAAAATTATACTTACCTTAAAAATGAAAATTTTCAATTTGTTATTCAAAAAATGATCTTTTATTTCCATTGAAACACCCTTTTTGTTTAATACAAAACGTGCATTTTTTTTTTAAAATCTATTAATCGCAATCAACATTTTCTTTCCTTTTAATTGAAATATTTGATTTACATTAATTGCAATTACTTACAAAGTTAATTTTCAAAACGGACAACTAAAATGGATGAAAAATAGAACAATTTTTTATTTAAACACGTTCATAATTTGATGTTTATACACAAGAGTAATGAATAATTTACTGAAATTGATTATTTTCCTATTCTTGTAATCAATCTGTAAGCCAAAACACAGTTCAAATAAAAATATATTTCTTTAAAATCAATCATTTTATTCTTTATTTTATTGAAATTAAACCTACATTCACAAATGAAATATTCATTTTATTTGATGTAAATGCTCTTTTCATTAAATCAAACTTTCCTTACATTTTCCTAAAACATAAGCTACTTTTAATTACACCTATTAATTTACAATTTAGTATTCTCTCCTACTAATTGAAAATTTCCAGTTACATTAATTTCAGTTGATTAAATTTCAAAATGGACTAAAGGAATGTAATGAGAAGTAGAACAATTATTTCCTATCTGATAGTAGTTTAAACATATTATACACTATTGGATACAAACAATAATTATACATTTCTTACTAAATAATAGTTTCTTGTCTCTACAATCAATCTTTCAGCTACCAAACATTTCAAATAAATAAACATATGCTTACTCATTTACTAAACTTATTCATTTTTATTCTTTTATTTTGATACTCCTACTATTAAATCAACCAATACCTTGTGAAATTATTAACATAGGTTTCTATCTTGTTATCCTCATTTTCTACAGTTGACGCCTTTTCTTACATTAACCACAATATTTAAATACATTTAATTCTAATTAATTATATTCTAATTCCAATAAATTGATTTAATCAGATTTTAATTTTTTTATTCAATCAATCATTACTTTATGGACATAGTATTGGTTTACATCTTATTGCATTAATATTCTACAGTTATCATCTTTTACCCCATTAGTTGCAATATTTCAATTATATTGAATTTTTGTCGATTTTCACATTAATTGTAATTTAAAGTCCCACTAAATTCATTTATCTTGGCTTCACTCTTATTATTAAATCAATTATTGCCTTATGAATATAATTGATATTTTTGTAAATTTAATTACATTCAATATTTTCAGTTATCGTCTTAACTCATATTAATGTAATATTTAATTATATTAATTGGAGTTGATTTCCAATTTAACCAACAGGTTGAATAAATTGGTAACAAATAACAATTGTTCCCTTTTCTAAATTTAATCACATTTATGAGTTTATTATCTACAAATATATGTTATAACTGCTTACATAATACCGATTTTATCTAATTACAATTAGTTACCTATTATTTCACCAATTAATGTAACATATAGTTTATTTCCTCATTTACAACTTATAGCCAATTATAACTTTCTAATTATTTCAATTACTTGAGATTACATTCAAATAGTCATCCATTACCTTAAATTAACATTACTAAACTTACATTCTAGTTATCTTTCTCATTATTAAATCTTAAATTTTTTATTTTTCACAACATTAAATTCCAAAATTTATTTAGTTAATAAATTTACTTATTGAAACTTACAGGTCGTTACACCAGCCTCACCTCCGTGTGTTGTGAGTCCACCAGTTCCTGAATAAAGGGGAATGCTGCCAATACGGGTCCTAACAAACAAAATCTAGTTGCGCCACTTGTCCAAATCCCCTGATTTGAACTTCTAATTATTGACTATTTATCTACCCTAAACCGCATAAGCGTCTCCTAAGGGAAATTCTACCTGTACGGATCCTACTTCTATATTTGCTATTTGACTTGGTATAAGTCTTTTCTGCTTTGCCTCTAATTATAACCTTTGTGATATAACTTTGCTTATTTACTTAACCAAAGACCTAAGTTTAAAAATAAGCTACTTATGCTAGCTCTTCTATGTTTCTTTTTAGTTATAATTACATGTTATAACCATGCTTACAAATGTCTTATATTGGTCTATTTTAGTCTAAGTCCAATTTATTACGGTTCTTCTTATTTTACATCCTATTTTCTATAAATTAAATGCTCTTATATTTTAGTCCATATTAACGAGTTTTTTTTCTTCTATTTATTCCATTCATGTAAAAAGGGAATTGAAAAGAAACTGACATTTATAGAATAAATCCCAACGTAGAATAGATGTAAATAAAATGTATATAATAGTAAATAAATGTAAATACCTTAAATAACTATAAATAATTGGGAAAGCTATAATTAACAGTAAATAATTGTAAATAACTGAAATAGAATAGCTGAAATAAAATAGACTGGAAAACAAGTCAAAAATTTACTTAAAAATAAACTATAAATAAATTTGCATAAAGGTAATCCAAAATTGTAGAAAAACTACAACTATTGGAAACCCAATTATCTTAAATTACTTAAAAATCTAAAATAATTACTTAAACACTCACTTGTATTCCTTAGCTCTTTCCTTTGGCCTTATCGGATCCACTTGAGGGGTATAATTTTTTTAATTAAAAGATCTTCCTCCTCGAAAAAATATTCCTTTTAGGGTCCAGTCTCAGCCAATGAATCCAGATGGAGAAAATATGAATGAGAAAAATAGCTAGGCCTAAGGTTTTATTTATAGTGTCTCTTGTGGATCTTAGACTGTTGGATTTGGAGATTGAATCTAGTGCAACCACGTGATAGGCTCGATGGGAACCATCTGATGGAAGCACGGACCCACGAGATGGAGTAAAAATAGCAAAATGACATGATGAAATCAAACTGGACAAAGCCAGCAAAAGAATGCACGCGGGTCGACTTGGGTGTCGACCTACCACTTGCTAGGGTTGACCTATAGGTCGACCTAGCCATGGTGAGGGTCAACCCTAGGGTCAACCTTACCTATGTACATTATTATTCTTTTATTTTCTCGTTTCTTGTTTATTTCTTAACTTCTTCGTTTTAGCTCTGATTTTGACAATCTATATATGAAAATTGACTAGAAAATTACCAAAGACACAATGGTGCAACTCTCATTGTCCGACTCTGATAATTTCACAAAGTTACTTTATTATTTAATTAATTCATTAATTAATTACTATAGCTTAAATTTCGAATTGTTACATTCTCCCCTCCTTTAGGGATTTCGTCCCCAAAATCTCTAAGGATAGAATAATGAGATAAATGTTTTCATCCATGTTCTACAACCAACTACTTAACCATCATCTATTACATCCATTGTCCTTAAGTTTTTCTAATGCGATTTAAATACATATGCAATTAGTGTAGTGCCACTGTCCCTAACTATTGTAAAAGATTAAGAGGTTTGCCGATTCGGTTGACCTCCTTTTATGGAAACATGTCCGTGTTATGTATCCAAATGAATGCAAATTTTCTAACAATAACTGATAGTTCTATTTGTGTGCTACAATCATCATCTAAATGAAATAATCATGTGATAATCATCCATTTATAGCAAGCATGGAATAGAATATAAATAGAAATGCATATGCACACACATCCATATGCATATGCCCTAGTGTACTAGTTCGACCGATCCCTAAGAGATAATAGTGCCTAGTGTAATTATATGCGTCCGTTAGCATCCACTAGCAACCACTTGCAACCACTAGTATCCATCATACATAACATGTTCTAATAACATGCTTACATCAAATCCTACCATCCATGGATTAAGTCCTAAGTTCTACCCTCCCAAAGGATAATAAAGGAAAGAATATATTCAAAACTAAAGATGCAAATAGGAAATTCTAAAACTTACTATCAAATAGATGCAGATAAGAGGTACGAATCTTTTCTTCAGCTTCCTATGTAGCATCTTCAACATCATCTCCTCACCGCACCTTCACTTGCGCGATTTATTTATTCCTAAGTTTCTTGATGTCACGTCCAATGATCTTGGTAGGAATATGACAAACCGATGCTTCTCTCTTTGCTTTAACCTCCTCCAGTTGACTAGGCTCCATAATCTTCGCTAAGTCATGTATGCACTTTCTCAAGTACAAAACATGAAAAACATCGTGTACTCTCACGAGCCTCTCCGATAGCCTTACTCGATATTCCATCTTCCCTACTCTCTCTACAATGGGAACGGTCTTAAGAATCTGGGAGCTAGTTTCCCAATCGATCCAAGCCTCACCACCTTCCTTAGCAGGGATACTTTAATGAAAACTAAGTCTCTTACCTCAAACTCAATGTTCCTTCTCCGCTTATCTGCATAAGATTTCTGTCTATCTTGGACTGTTTTCATCCTCCTAATCAAATCAACCTTCTCTGAAGTCTCCCTAACCATGTGATGACCAAGTAACAAATTCTCCGTACTGGAAGGTGACTTTCAAGGTCTCCCATAAAGAGCTTCGAAAGGTGCCATCCTAATGCTAGCTTGAAAACTGTTATTATATGCAAACTCCACCAAAGGAAGATGCTCTTCTCGAGTTCCTCCAAAATCAAAAATGCATATCCTCCAAAAACCTTAAACACTCTATTAACTCTCTCCGTTTGGCCATCCGTCTGAGGGTGACAGGCCATGCTCAATCTAAGTTGCATCTTTAAAGCCTCTTGCAAGCTTCTTCAAAACTTACAAGTAAAAATAGGGTCTCTATCGCTCATTATGCTAGAGGAAACTCCATGAAGTCGGACTATCTCACAAACATATAATGATGCCAAATAAGATGCATTCCTCTAACTCTTGACCGGAATGAAGTGGGCGCTCTTAGTAAATCGATCTACAATCACCCAAATGTTAGTATTCCCCTTCCTAGATTGGGATAAACCATCTATGAAGTCCATCGAAACACTATCCCATTTCCATTAGGGTACATCCAATGGCTGAAGTAATCCACTGGATTTCTGCTACTCTGCCTTAACTATTTGGCACACAAGACACTTAGCTACAAACTCCGACACATTCTTTTTCATGCCACTCTAATAAAACATTCTCTTCATGTCCCTATACATCTTATCACCACTCAGATGAATAGTCATTCGAGAACGATGTGCTTTCTCTAGAACTTCTCTCAACAAATCACTAGTGTAGGGGACACAAAGTCTTCCATCTCTTTCAGCCACCTAATGCTATCTATGGAATAGCATCGGAGATGTCTAGAGACCTATCCTCTTCTAATCCTCTCTAAAATATCCATAAGCTCTGAATCCTCTCGTTGCCTTGAGCCAGTTTGATCTATGAGGGTAGGCTTAACAATACCGGATAATGTCCGTAGAAGGCTTAAAATCAAAGGTGGAAATAAACTCTAGGCTCTTCCACTCCATAAATATTAAACTAAGGGTTTCTTTCTTCCTACTCAATGCATCCGCAACCATGTTTCCCTTGCCAGGGGTAAGTTATCTCAAAGTCGTACAATGCCAAAAACTCCATCCATCGCTGCTATCTCAAGTTCAAATCCTTCTATTGGAATAGATACTTCAATGGCTTATGGTCAGTGAAAAACTCGAACCTCTCTTCTAGCAAGTAATTCCTTAAAGACTTGAGTGCGAAAACTATAGCAGCTAACTTCAAATAATAAGTAGGATAGTTCTCATGTGTCCTCAACTGTCTACTTCCATAACATACCACCCTCCCTTCTTGAATCAGCAATGCTCCTAGACTCGTCCCACATGCATCAGTATATACTATAAAAGGCTTAGCTCCATCAGGTAAAACTAACACTGGTGCATTAGTAAGTGCTCTTTTTAGCATCATGAAGATATCCTCACAATCCACGTCCCACACGAATACTTTCTTCTTCTTAGTGAGGCAAGTAAGCGGTGCTAAAACCTTAGCAAAATATCAGATGAACTTCCTATAATAGCCAACCAATCCTAGGAAGCTTCTAAATTCGGCAACATTCTAGGGGGCCTTCCAATCTTGCATTGCAACTACTTTAGTGGGATCAACAACTAAACCCTCTCTTGAGACTACATGCCCTAAGAAACATACCTCCCCTCGTTAAAAGTGACACTTTGAGAAATTTGCCCTCAACTGATGAACATGAAGTATACGAAGAACCTCCTCTAGATGAACAATATGCTCGTCCTTACTCTTGGAAAACACCAAAATGTCGTCCACAAACACTACTATGAACTTATTTAGGACATCTCTAAAAATACGGTTCATCAAATCCATAAAATAGGTCGGGGCATTAGTTAGCCCAAAAGGCATAACCAACCACTCAAAGAATCCATCGAATGTCCTAAATGCCGTCTGATCAATGCCATCGTCAACGACCCTAAGCTGATGAAATCCAGTGCCTAAATCAAGCCGAGAAAATACCTAAGAGCCAACTAACTGGTCAAAAATATCATATATCCCAGGAATTGGATAACGGTGCTACTTTTTGAGCTTATTCAACTCTCTATAGTATACACAAAGTCAAAGGGAACCATCTGCCTTAGTAGCGAAGAAGACTGAGATTCCCTACTTAAATATTCTCCTTCTAATGAAGCCTTTCTCCAATAGCTTATGAATCTGCTTGCTCAACTCGTTCCACTCCCTAGCTTCCATGTGTCTCATGGGTAATGCCATTAGCTTAGCATTGTCATTCAAATAAATTATGAAGTCGATCTCTCTCTTAGAGGGTAGTTCCCTAACCTCCTAAAAGACGGTCGAGAAATCTCTAACGATTGGAACTGAATCTAACTCTGCTGATGAAGAATCAAGGAAATAAAGGAAGCTCAACATGACTGACCCCTGTGGGTCACAAGAAGCCTCGAGAGTCATACCACCGCATGTCTTTAGTCTAATGACTCTCCTCTCGCAGTCCAATATCGCTCCATATGTGGATAGCCAATCCATCACCAAAATCATCCCATACCCCAAAAACTCAAATACATAGGTGTCACAATCAAACTCTACGCCTAGGATAAATTTTTTTCAAACCCCTACAAATCATAGGTAAATGTACCGATCCTCTTATAGGGTTTGAAACAACTATGGGGTCCAATGCTAAAGAGATATCTAAGTGTAAATAATCAACCAAAGAACTAGAGCTGAAAGAGTGTGATGCTCCAGAATTGAAAAGGGTCCGAATAGGAAAATCAGAAATAGAAATCAAACCTTCCACGATGACTTTCCTACCATTATCTGGTCCGCTGCTGGGAGGTACTGCATCCAATGCCTGAATCTATGCTGCCGGTGCACCCACTTCCCGCCCCGTCTTCTGAGGACAAAATCTACTAATGTGAACGGGTTGTCAACAATTATAACACTTTTCCTTCATCCCTGCCTTCTTGCAGTCTTTTGCATAACGACCAACCATCCCACAACTATTGCACTTCCCTTCTTTCTTAATCTAATTCTGGGCGCCTTCTACTTTCTTCTTATCTTTATTGTTCTTCCACCATTTCTTCTTAGAACCTTCCATCTTAGGGACCTCCTTAGACTCTCCTTCCTTAGCTGCGTCGGACATAAGCGCCATCTTCACCAGTGACTCATAGGTATCTCCCATCGTTACATGAGTCAATAACAACCATTAAAGGAGCCGATTCAATCCCTTCGCGAACTTCATAGCCTTCTTGTGCAGTGTATTTACTAACTCCATCCCAAACCGTGTCAACTCGTTAAATTTGTTGACATGCTCCTTTATTGAAAGACTTCCTTGCTCCAAGCTAATAAACCTTTCCAACTGCATACTCTCTTCTGCGTGTGACTAAAACTTCCTCTCAAAGCTCTCTTAGAATCCAAACCATCCAACGTCTCTTCCTTCCAACTCAACAACTTACCACCAATAAGAAGCCTCTCCTTTCAACTATCAAGATGACAGCTGAAGTCTCTGCTAATCCTCCATTCCTAATAGCCTAAATATCCTCTCTGTACTCCTTAACCAAGCTCTTGCCTCCACAAAATTCTCTGTACCAGAAAATATATTGTCTCCTAAATTGGCGAAGTCCTTGCATAACTTAGAGAAATTGGTTTCTGTGGGTGGATTGATGGGATTTCCATCCGCTGGTGCTGGATTGGGCGCTTGCCCTTGCACCTATGGAGCCATAGCTTGAAGATATCTACGAAACTAGCCTAAGACTTGGATACCCTCATAAAAATTAAGGGCATCCACCATTTTATGCAAAGAAAAAGAGAATTTAGGCTCGAAAGAATTGAAGGAAGATTGAACTGGACTTTAAGGGGATTTTTATAAAAACTCTCTTTTATACTTGAAAACTTTTTCTAAGAGTTTCTTTTTGAAAAATACTTTTAAAACAAGTTATTTTTGAAAAGTACTTTACTTTTTGAAGCAAATTTTTAGGAACCCTGTAACCTTAGGCTCTAATACCAAGTAAAATACCCCACACCCCTTAATATACCCAAATGGACACATTAAAGAATATGGTGCGTTTTAAGTATAGCTAAAAACTTACAAAGACTAAGATTCATAAGAAATAAATAAAACAACAGAAATAATTAAAAACAATAACTTATTGAACTTCATCAAATAAGTCATAACCTAAATAAGTCTCAAAATACCAAATACATGTGTCTTATGGAAAACATCATCTTAGTAATAATATCAGAGTACTTACATAAAACCATCCCTCTCAACAAGTGTCGGTACATGAAAATAAAACTGAAAAGAAGAAGAAGAATACATGAAGAAAAACTCTACAGCTGAATCTCCAAGAAAATCCAAAATCTATTATCTCTGCCTCTGTTGGCCTATAGGGGGAATAGGGGAAATATATGAGTGGGTCAGACTAAAAGTCTGGTGAATGAAAGTAATTACTAGTATTCTTAAGCAAGGTAAAGATAATAGGCTTTACAACAGTTCTAGTATAAAAGAAAATAAAGAAAAAGATAAAGCTAGAATACCTGTTTGCTTTTCTTAGATTGTTCGATTGGATTGTTTGCACTTTTCTAAAACTGGTTTGATTAGGCTGAAATCCCAATCCTAGTTTAATTAGGCCGAACTCCTAATTATACCCTTCGAACGGCCTTCATCTCTGTTGTGCCTACTACGGGCTAGTCCCATCCTATGCGTCCCACAACAAAAGACACCTATTTAGCACTTGGAACTCAGTAGCGACTTATCTCCCTGCACCGAGGTCGCATGCTGGAGCACCATTAGGCTCCCGCTACCTGTTGCTCCCTCTTTGGACCTCTTATTTGCCCTAACAACATAAGCATGCCCAACCTCACATCCGTGTGTTGTGAGACCACCAGTTCCTGGCTGAAGGGGAACGCTATCGATATGGGTCCTAACGAAAAAAATCTAGTTGCGTCCCTTGTCCAAATCCCCTGATTTGAACTTCTAAGTATTGACCACTTATCTACCCTAAACAGCATAAGCATGTCCCAAGGGAAATGCTGCGGTATGGGTCCTACTTCTCTCTTTTCTTATTAACTTAGTATAAGCCTTTAAAATAAACCTTTTCTATTTTGTCTCTAATTATAACCTATGTGTTATAACTTTTCTTATTTACTTAATCCAAGGCCTAAGTTTAAAAATAAGCTACTTCTGTTGTTTCTTCTAGTTTCTCCTTTTAATTATAATTACATGTTATCTGTGCTTGCAAATGTCTTAAATTTTCCTATTTCAGTTTATGTCCAATTTATAATAGTTCTTCTTATTTTACATCTCATATTCCATAAATTCGGTTTACTTATATTTTAGTCCATATTGAAGAATTATTTTCTTTTATTTATTCCACTCGCGTAAAAAGGGAATTAAAAAGAAACTGACATTTACAGAATAAATCCCAACATAGAATAGATGTAAATAAAACGTAAATAACAGTAAATAACTATAAATACCATTAATAACTGTAAATAATTGGGAAAGCTATAACTAACAGTAAATAGTTGCAAATAGTTAAAATAGAGAAATAGACTGGAAAACAAGTCTAAAATTTACTTAAAAATAAACTATAAATAAACAGGCATAAAGGTTATCCCAAAATTATAGAAAAACTATAACTATTGAAAACTCTATTATTTTAAATTACTTAAAAATCTAAAATAATTACTTAAACCCTCACCCGTGGTCCTTAGCTCTTTCCTTTGGCCTTCCTGGATCCACTTAAAGGGTATAAAATATTTTAATTGAAATGATCTTCTCCATGGAAAAATATTTTGTTCAGGGCCCTGCCTTAGGCATTTAACCCAAACGGAGAAAACCTAAATGAGAAAAATAGTTAGGCCTAGGGTCTTATTTATAATGTCACTTATGGATCTCAGACCGTTGGATTTGGAGATTAAATCTGGTGCAACCATGTCATAGGCTCGACAGGAACCGTCACATGGAAGCACGGACGCATGAGATGGAGTAAAAATAGCAAAAATGACATGTTGAAATCGAACTGCGTGAAGCCAGCAAAAAAATGCATGCGGGTCGACCTGGGTGTCGACCTAGCACTTGCTAGGGTCGACCTAGCCCTGGTGAGGATCGACCCTAGGGTCGACCTTGCCTATATATATTATTATTTTCTTTTGTTTTCTCATTTTTTGTTTATTCCGTAATTTCTTCATTCTAGATCTGATTTTGACATACCATATACAGAAATTGACCAGAAAATTACTCGGACACAATGGTAGAACTCCCATGGTCCAATTCTGATAATTTCACAAAGTTATTTTATTATTTAATTTATTCGTTAATTAGTTACTATAGTTTAAATTTCAGGTTATTATAGTTGCTTCGATCTTTTACAGACTATTGTACCTAATAATAAGACTCAATTCGATAGTGCTAAATTTAAAGATTTTTGTCGAAAATATCGCATTGAAAAGGGATTTGCAGCAGTTGCTCACTTTCAGTCAAACGGACAGGTTGAAGCTATGAATAAAATCATAAAGTCCATTCTAAGAAATGTTTGGAGAAGGCTAGAGGCAAGTGGGTAAATTAACTCCCTACGCCACTTTGGGCTTATAGGACCACTCACAAGTCTACAATTGGCCATACTCTATACGCCCTTGCCTATGGTTCTGAAGCTGTTATTCTTATTGAACTCAAAGTCCCTTCTCATCGAGTGACTTGCTACGATCCCAAAACAAATAAGGATCTTCTCTTGGAATCTCTTGACTTTATAGACGAGAAGCGTAACGAAGCTGTGAGGGCTATTACATACCAACTTCGAGTCGTCCGATATTACAATACTATAGTTCGACCAAGAACCTTCGAAATTGGCGACCTCGTCCTGAAGCGGGTTTTTCCTACCCCGTCGAATAAGAAGTCGATTTTGGAAGGACCATATGTCATTGAATAAAGGCTTGGAAAAGGAATTTTCAAGCTAGCGAATGTCGAGGGAATTACACTTCCAAGAGCGTGAAATAGCAAATATTTAGACGCTATTTCACTTATTTTATTTCATTTACATTTCAGTTGTATTTACTTTCAGAGTTTGCTCTAACATTTGATTTTCCAAGTATGTAATAAGACAGTTTATGTTATTTCCTTCCATTTAATTAATAAAGTTTCAAGACTCTTTTGTATATACGTTTGCTATTGCATTGTATGCTAATTACGTGGCAAAACTGATTGATATCAATGTGCGTGAATGGGCTCCCGGTGTTCAAAATCAATCAATCATGCTAACTCTCGGCGGGATCAAGCAAGGTGAGCTTAATTAACCTGTTCATTTAATAACTCTCATTCATAATCCAAAAGGGGGAATACACAATAAGGAATGGATGTAGCTCACAATCTGATGATTGAGTAACTACTACCAGTATTGTGTAACTGAAACAAAATTAAAAAGACCGAGATATGACCGATCTCTTGCTAAATCAAACCCCAAATCCTAGAGGGAAAATTAATCAATCAAAAAGAGTACAAGATGAACACTCCTCAAAATAATTCTAAGTCCCCATAGTGCGGACTTGAGTATAAACATAAATCTAGTGTGAGTTGACTGCCTTGAAAATAACTCTGAGTCCCTAAAGTGTGGGCTAGAGTATAAATATAAATCGGGTGTGAATCAACCACCCACAAAATAACTCGAGGTCCCCAGAGTGAGGACTGGAATATAAACGTAAATCGAGCTTGAACCAACTGCTCTTAAGATAACTCTGTCCTCGGAGTGTGGACTAGAGTACAAATATAGAATTGGTGCGATCCGACCACCCATCAGCCAAATCTTAGTGGAGTTTGACCATTCTCTTTTCTACAAACTCTGACCGGAAACCGACATGAGGAATGAAAACTCATTAATGATGGAATTCGATCATCCGGCTTCTAGCCTCACTAAGTCAACGTCGAGGCTGGATTATAGTTGCTCGAAAAACCACTGATTTTGATAGTGTAACACTAAGGCCTAAGCCTAGTGTGTGATATGACTCAAGGACATGACCATTTGGAGACCTTGGGATGGAGTTTGTGAATTGTTACCAAAATTTACGAATAACGAATTACGAGTACATTAAATGGAAAGTAATAGTTCAACTACTTAAATAATTATTCACACGAAAGCTCAACAAATAAAAAAAACTTTTATTCACACTATAGGTATTGATATCTCAGTACAAGTTGTTCCACAAAAAAATTTGGGATTCATCCCGTACAACCACAACAAGGGAAAAAAATGACTATGCAAACTATATACATTGAGCCGAAGTGGCAGTTATTTCTTCAACCTCCTCTCTTTTTTGGATTTCTTGGGAGTAGATCCACTTTTGCTTCTCTTTCTAGACCCTTCACCGCCTTTAGCATGAGAATTTCCAGAGCTAAGAGGAAGTTCACCGGGGGATATTCGTCGATGGAAATTTTATCGGTTTAGAAAACCGTCGAACGAATTTAAATTTAAATTTAACCGCAAGCACATGGCGTACAATTCTAGTATGTGGGGAGTACGTGTCGATCCACACAGAATTGTTAGATTTCAAATCTCTATTCAATTAAATTAACCAAGAGTTTGAGAATATTTAAGTTAGAAAATGAGAAAACTGACAAACTAACAACTACAAATGTGATTGAAAACTATTAGAATAAAATGACAATTTAGAGATAAATCCACTCCCTAGATCACATAGTTCAATAAAGTATGAAATTATGATCTCTTTTTTTGGTCATTAGTGAATATAAATGATGTGTTTATCATAAGTATGACCTATTTGTGCTATTAATTAGCTCAACATAAGTCATCAAACTATAACACAATTTTTAAACAACCTGTTAATCCTCATGAAAAATGACAATGCAGTTGAAAATAAAATCTATTTTAAGCATGACCTATTAACTATTAATTAGAAATATAGACCATCAAAATTTAATTTTAAAATCACTTCATTACCATAATCATATGTAAATAAAGAGGTAAGTTTTGTTTGTGATTGTTTAAGCATAACCTATTCGTTATGAACAACATAGACTATCAAATTCAACATAAAATAATAAATCACATCAACATTCATTCTTTCATTAAGCACAAAAAGAGAGAAATAATTATCAAATGTTGAAGCTACATAATTAGAGAGCTTCATTACTCCTAAATTGAAGGGTTTAGCCTCTCATTTGTGTTATCATATCAACACAAGTAGCATGCAACTTGAAACTAAAAAAAGAAAAATTAAAGCTAATGGAAAAGAAAACTATCATACTTGCATAAAATAAAATAAGATATACACTACTAACATGAAAGTAAATAAACATGAAAAGACTTGAATTAAAATTGCATAAAAAATTACATAAAAGAAATGGCTAAGTAGCCATGAAAAGAAAGAGAGCTCTTATTTTATTTTTGATCTAAATTAAAATAAGAGAAGAGACTCTAAAAGAAGAGTGCCTGAAAGAAGAGATGTTACATGAAATATAAGGGGTACTTATACATGTATGAAACCTTAATCCACTTTTTTGGGAATGTCCAAAATACCCTCTTAGGAAGTGTGGAGGTCAAGTAATCATTTGCATCAATTATTCATCATTTATATGTGCATGAAGCTTTAAACTTTATTAGCATGTGCGTTAGCCTTTAATTTGTACATTAAGATAGGTGGGTAGGTGGGGTCCTCCACGATCCATGAAATGAATTATTTCCATATCCGTTCCTTTGTATTCACTCTTGTGCATGCATACATCTTTATGAAACCACTTGTATACGAAGCCAAATTCCTAGAAAATAATATGGAAATTTCTAATTAAATTTTCTCAGATTAATATATGCACAAAAATGACCATTTTACCCTTGGATGAAGGTGAATATGTGACGATTTCAAACAATTTGAATTTTGGTTTAGACATGTTAAAGCACCCAATATGATCATTTATTCAAGATTAAATATGGTGGTAAAAATATGCATATTTATATGCACATCAAATACCCCCACACTTATCTTTTTATTCGTCCTCAAATAATCCGTTTTCGTAGGGAGCACGATTGCATTGAGTGTATGCAACAAACCGTTAAACCTCTGTGTCCCCAGTAGGATAAGTGTTGTCTCGTGAGAGTTTTCAGTGGATTCTACCCACAAAATCCAAATGCGATATGAAAATATTTACAAAATGCAAGATATATTTACAAAGAGATGAATGCATATTTACAATGAAGGATTCACTTTTAAATCGAAAAAAATAAGTTAAATATAGGTTTTGGTAATTATGTTGAAAATTTAATTCATTTGCTCATCGAAACTTCCAACAAAAATCAATTTATCGTAGCAAATAGACTATAGTTTAACTTGTTGTTTTGGTTGATAATACATTGTAACTAGAAATAGATCCTAGTTGATTATCAAAGTTTTTAAAAGTGGTATTTCCATTTCTTTTCAATAACAAGGCAAATCAAATAAGTTAAAATGCTGCTAGGATTTCAATTGCTTACTCTCTCTTATTTGAAAATTTTATTGATATTTACGATACTTACGTATGCCTAACTCGGATAAACTGAGGCCAGATATATCACCCAAGCACCGTCTTGTAGACTTATGTGAAGGGAATACAGAGCGTGACGAGTGAACACACGAGTGTGAACACCTATCGACTGTAGACGTTATTAAAACTAATTTTCACATGCATACACCTAGCTCAGATAAACCGAGGCCAGATATACCGACATGCACTGCCTTTCGGGCTTACGTGAGAAGGGTACAGAGCATGGCGAGTGTATACACAAGTGTGTACACTTATCGACAGTAGGTTTAATAAATATATACATATATGCAACAAGATTTTTCTTTTTTTGTCTTTTCTTTTTTTGCTTTTTTTCAATTTTTTTGGAAAGAGAGAGTTTTACAATATCATCTTAGTACCACTTAACTTAAAAGATTTAAAATATTATCGCTTTTACTTTAAATCAACCACTACTTTCAAAAAAGATTTTCAATTAGGATATACTTCATAATTATCATCCATGAATCTACCTATATAGTAGCTAAACCATCGTTATTTGTAATCATACATTTTTTTTTTTTTTATTAAGACAAATAAATTTTAAAAAAATTCAGTTTAACTAACCAAAACCATATATTTATCATATAGTGTTTTCTCTAGAATAAATCCAAATGCTTAAATTTTTCGTTTTTCGTTTTGTGTTTGAGAATATTTTCAAATTTTGGAAAGAAAATATAAAAGTAAACCATGAAAAATTAAAAAAAGAAGACTAAGCTCCTCCCACACTTGACTTTGACTCTGTCCTCACAATCAACCCAAGTGAAAGGAGAAAAAAAAAAGATGACCTATATTTACAAGAAAATGAACTGTATATATACGGGATCAAAATGTATATCATCGAAAAGTAAATGAAAGGGTCTTCCAAAGACCAATTCATTTGTCTCGTCAAGTATGCGAGACACTGCTTAAGCTCGGAAAATCAAACCATAAATGATTTCAAAGTTGAATTTTGATTTGGGAAAACGAATGTCGTTTCATTAAAAATTATGCGAGTTGTTTTATTTTCAATGATTTTGGGGTAGATATTATGATTAATTGAAGTTCAACTTTATTTTCACCAAATTGAAATTCAAGTTTGTCATTGAAAAATTCTTCAGAATTATTGATTTAATAAACAAAATGGTGATTTAAATCTTCCCCATCAGAATTTAACAACTCGTTTTCAAAAATTCTAAAGAAATGATGTTCGTTAAATTCATCTTCCTTCGTTGGATTATCAATAACTTCATTGCGTATATCATTTTTAAAATCCAAAGTTGTTGTATTTAAATTTTCAAAATCGTAAAAAGAAAGATCGAAATTTAAATCGTGTTTCCCACCCTCAAAAGAATTGAAATCCAACTCAATTACCGTGTTTTCAACAACTTCATTAAGATCATTTTCGGTTTCAAAAGTTGTTGTTTGAAAATCGTTGATTTTGGTAAAAGGTGAAATATCACTTGACTCGTCACAGGTGGGATTTGATTTTGTTGTTCATGTGATTTTTTGTATGTTTTAGTCAACAAATCCGTGTGATCGTTGTAAATTTCGTTCGTTTTCTCAACAAAATCAAATTTGTAATTATTGCCTTGAAATTTTTTGCTTTGAACTCGTTGAGAACAAAAATTTTCAATTTCGATAAACGGTGGGTTGCTATTTGATTCTTCGTAAGTTTGGATTTGATTTTGTTTCTTACAATTTTTTTCATAGGTTTCTTACAATGAAAAACTAAAACTTTTTTTTTTTTTTGATTTAAACTAAAAGAAAAGTTGAAAATAATTCAACTTGATCCAGATTGCAAAAAAATGAAGAAACAAATAAACTTAAAATAAACAACCGAAGGACTTAAAATAAAAAAATGAATTTGAAAAGAAACAAATAAACATAGAAACAAAAAGACAAAGATAAACAAATCAAATAAAAACAAACCCAAACCCGGCCCAAAACGCTAAAACGCTATATTTTCCTTTTATCTCGTTTTAATAAACAGAATTCAAAATTAACTAAGAAAAATAGAAATTGAAAATGAAAATCGGGAATGGAACCAGGTGGAGGTGGTGTATCTGATGTTGAGATTTCAGGTCAAGGCGGTTTTAGGAGGTTAAAGTTGGTTCGATTTGGTGGTGGTCGGCGTTGTGTTGTAGGACTTGATCGCGGTAGGTTCAGATTCGAGGCGATTATCGAAGTTGGAGGAGTTGCTGCAGCAAGTTGATGTCGATGATGGTAGGTTGGTGTGTTCGAGTTAAGACAGCAAGAAGGCGATTTGAAGCAGGTTTGGGAATTTGGTTTGGCTCCAGAATTGTAGAAGATCGTCGCTCGCGATTGTTTGTTTGTGGATAAGATATGCAAAAGTCGAGCATGAGATTAGTGGAAGACTGTGCCGGTGGTTTTGATATGCAAAAGATGTGGGCAGTAATGAAGTGGTGCAGTAGGGAGTAAGGCAGTGGTGGATGTTTATGAAGCAGCAATGTCGATAGAGTGATGTCTGATGGCTGCAAGAAGGGTTAATATGCTTGATGTTATGGTATAGCAGGTTGTAGCAGTGTCTATGATGGATGATGTGTGGTCGTAGAGAAGAAAGGTGATTGTTTATGTGACAGTTTTGGGTGTGGTGTACAGGGTTGTGTGACTGTGTTGATCAGAGGTGTTTGAACTGCAGTTTTGGTTGAAGGTTTGGGAACGTTTGTTGTTTGGGCTCTGATGAATCGTCGGTAAGACAAAGGCGAGCAGCAGTTGTACCACTGTTTTGTAATTGTTGATGTTAGAATGGTTGGCAAGGCAGTTGTTATGCAGTGGTGCAGAAGTTGATATACGGTGATGTTTTGATGGTGGAGGGGGTCTGTTGGCAGAAGTGGTGGTTCTAGTGGTGTGTAATGGTGGAAGTGTCAAGGTGCAGCTCGTTGTCGTTGAAGTGGGAAGGCAGCGGAAAGGTTTCAATGGTGCAACAGGCAATGTATCAGGTGGATTTTGTATGTAGTGTTCTGTTCTGGTGGAGTTGATGATTGAGGCCAGAAGTGTTTGATGATGTGGTCGACTGTCAGGAAGAAGTTGGTGAATCAGCTGTGGAGGTTTGATGATGAGTTTATGGCAAGTATATGAAGAAGTATGGTCGAGGGATGCGCTGTGCATGAGGAGTAAGGGTGTGTAGTTTGATGACTGGCAAAGGGAAAGTTTTGAAGTTTTGTAGCTGTGGCAATGAATTGCCGATGGGGAGTGGGATGGTCGTGGTACAGAGCAACACTTGATAGCAGTGGAGTGGTTTTTGACTGCAATGTAAGAGGAGAAGGTTGGTTTAGGGAAGTGTTAGCTGCTGTCAGTTCTGTTGGCTGTGAGTTTGAATGTGTAGTGCATTTGGTCTATGAAGAAATGGTATGATGGAAAATGTGTGTACGAGCACAGTTTTGGGGTGAAAGAAAGGAGCTCTGTTTGGTTTTGTTTGTAATGTGGGAGGACCAGAGAAAATGCAGAGACCAAAGGCTAGCAGAAAGTGCACAGACCAGAGAAGTGCACAATGCAATGTGTAGATATTTTTTCAAATGTAAATGTAAACAAAAAAAAGAAAGAAGAAAAAGAAAATGTAAGAAATGGAAACGAAATGAATTTTTTTTTTAATTGAAATTGTATGTTTTTTGTTTTTGTTTCTTTAATAACAGAAATGCTACTAGAAACACAACAAACACTCAATTCAAAGTGCAAGCAAAAATCATACACAAACACACAATTTTTTTTATATGCAAATTAACACACGAACAATCACACAATAAAATCAAACAAAATAATTCGAAGAATAGAAGATTAAAATCAAAACAAATCCCCGCAACGGCGTCAAAAACTTATTTAACGACGGTTTTCCTATAAGTTTAGAAATTGTCGATAAATTTAAAATTAAAATTTAATCGCAAACGCACGGCGTACAATTTTAGTACATGGCAAGTACGGATGGATCAGTAGAGAATCGTTAGATTGTAAATCTCTGTTTAATCTAATTAACCAAGAGTTTGAGAATATTTAAGCTAGAAAATGAGAAAACAAACAAACTAAAAACTACAAATGTGAATGAAAACTACGAGAATAAAATGACAATTTAGAGATAAATTCACTCTCTAAATCACATAGTTCAATAAAATACGAAATTATGATCTCTTTATTTTTAGTCATTAGTGGATGTAAATGATGTGTTTATCATAAGTATGACCTATTTGTGCTATTAATTAGCTCAACATAAGTCATCAAACTATAACACAACTTTTAAACCACTTGTTAACTCTCATGAAAAATGACAATGGAGTTGAAAATAAAATCTATTTTAAGCATGGTCTATTAACTAATCAGAAATGTAGACCATGAAATTTTAATTTTAAAATCACTTCATTACCATAATCATATGTAAATAAAGAGGTAATTTTTTTGTGATTGTTTAAGCATAGCTTATTTGTATGAACAACATAGACTATCAAATTCAACATAAAACAATAAATCATACCAACATCCATTTTTCCATTAAGCACAAAAAAAGAGAAATGATTATCAAAATGTTGAAACTACATAATTAGAGAGCTTCATTACCTCTAAATTGAAGGTTTAACCTCTCATTTGTGTTATCATATCAGCACAAGTAGCATGCAACATGATAACTAAAAAATAAAAATGAAAGTTAATGAAAAAGAGAACTATTCTACTTGCATAAAATAAAAGAAGATTCACACTACGAACATGAAAGTAAAGAAATAAGAAAAGATATGAATTTAAATTGCATAAAAAAATTACATTAAAAAAATGGGTAAGTAGCCATGAAAAGAAAGAGAGCTCTCATTTTAGTTTTGATCTAAATTAAACTAAGAGAAGAGACTTTAAAAGAAGAGTGCCTAAGAGAAGAGAAGTTACATGAAGCATAAGGGGTATTTATACATGTACGGAACCTTAATCCACTTTTTTGGGGAATGCCCAAAATATCCTCTTAGGAAGTGTGGAGGCCTAGTAATCATTCGCATCAAATAATCATCGTTTAAGTGTGCATGAAGCTTTAAACTTTATTAGCATGTGCATTAACCTCTAATTTGTACATTAAGATAGGCGGGTAAGTGGGGTCCTCCGTGATCCATGAAATGAATTATCTCCATCTCCATTTCTTTGTATTCACTCTTGTGCATGATATTCATGAAACTCCTTGTATATGAAGCCCAATTCCTACAAAATAATATGGAAATTCTTAATAAAATTTTCTCAAATTAATATATGCACAAAAATGACCATTTTGCCCTTGGATGAAGATGAATATATGACGATCTCAAACAATTTGAATTTTGGTTTAACATATTGAAACACCCAATATGAGGATGAAGCTTCAGCGGGTGGTTTGAGGTAACCCTCACCGCGAAAACTTAAGTCGCAATGGATAAGGACTTTGGCATTATATTCAATGGTCAACTGATCGAATATGTCCTTAATCTCTTTTCTACCGGATTCTATAGCATCTTCCACTTGGGAGTTAACTTGTTTGATCATCTCTTTTTGGCCCTCTTCTCGAGCTTCTTCTTTAAAGCTTTGATTTTAGCGAACTGCTCGTCAAGTTTAGCTTTTGAGCTCCTGGCCTCAACAACTTCCTTATAATATGTCTCTGATTCTTCTTGAGCTTCAACTTTCTCCTCCCTTTCCATCTTGAAAAGTTGTTTAAGTTCCTCAATTCGACGAGCCGGAGCATCTTTTTTTTGCCAGGAGTCCTTTTCTAAAGCAAGTGCCCCGCTACGATGAAGTGCTACGTCGAATTCCTTTTTATAGAAAGTTCCAAACGGCTTACTATCTCCATCGTTTCCTTAGTGTTTTTGTCTGCCTTAGCAAGTTAAGTTTTCAATTCTAATAATTTAGCATCTTGATGCTTGATTATGTCCTTATTGTATATAGCTTCCAACTTGAGGTGGTCTATCTCATGTTGTCGCTTAATGGATACTTCGAAGGCTTTTTCTGCCAAGTGTACGAACGATTCGTGTTGCACGAATACGTCATTGATGCCCACGAGAGAACTCTCCTTGGCATGCCCTAGAATTATATGAATGGAAGGAAGGAATTTGAGCTCATCAAAGCAAATTTTTGGAAAAGTGGCCTTGAGCTTGGCCAACTTCTCGGTTGTAGAAATATCGGGAGCGGTAGCTGGCAAGGAGGATCAGAGGTAGCAATTAGATGTTTGCATGATCGACGTTCATGAGATTGTTTAAAGCTCAAGAAGCTGGAAGGTTGCTCGTGAGATGTAGAGATATGAGAGCCACAATAGGAAAGCCGGTCTCTACTCTGGGCATGAAAGTTAGACTGATCACCTAGGCGTGATGTTTGGGACTGGGATTTGCATTTAGAAGATAAAGAAGATTCCCTTGTGAGGCAACTCTTATCCCATCCCTCATCCCTCTCATGGGTCGAGCAAACTCTGAATCCCAGCTAGATTGGTAGTATAATGAGGAACTCCTGAGGCGATCGAAGGTTCTGGATTGAGACATTGCACCTATAAAGAACAAATGAGAGCACATTAGTAATTATCGCATGAAAGATTAACAAAGAGTCTATAATGAAGTGCATGTAACTATGAGTGGCCTAGAGTTTCCTCCCAACAGACTGGTGGTTGTAGCCTTGCTCATCAGTGTTTTCTCTCATTTATCAGAAGGTCGGATGCCTTTACCACTTTTAGTGGAAGAGTTGAGTCCTTCAATGTTGATACTTGGAAAGTCATAGGTCATGATGTCGTTCGGAATTTGAAGATTTGAAAATCCTTTTAACGAATTTTCCAAGTGTTGAGAAGTTGATTCCTCTTCAACAGGAGTAATAAAGAACTCTGAATCCATGACAGTTTTCCTTCTACGAAGCTTGTACGCTAGCTTTTTCTTTCTTTTTGTGGGTGTTTGGGATTTTGTGCCTTGCGATGGTTCGGCCATTGGCGCCTTCCACGGGCCTGCATCAACATCACCCGGTTTATTGGCCCAGGAATCCTTAATCTTGCCCTTTCGGTATCGTCCCGTGTCCCTTTAACAGAAGGCGTGGTGCGGTTGATGGTATCCCTTCTTTGTTTTACAACATTCCTTTGTGCTGCACTTCCAGGGATCTCGATACTATGGCCATCTTCCAATAGCTCAAACAAGGATAGTAACTCATCGATTACAAGAAGTTTAACGTCCCTATCCTTAACAGGGGTAGCGTGGATGGTAGTAATAGCCCTTAAAAGATCATCGCCATTTAGGATGTGGACGAATATCTGAGAGAACTCCATATGTTAGTAGATTCAAAGGGAAATTCATGATTTGGGTTAGTGCACTTAATAGAGATGTTAAGGTAATACTTATGTCCTTCTAACCATCATCTCGCGAAGCCGGGAGGGTATAACACGTAAAACCATCCATGCTTGAATAATGAAAGTTTGTTCCAAGTGCCCATCAAGACTTGGCAATTTGGCGAGGGTTCAAGAAAAACATAAGAAGGGCTTCTCGACTACATTGTAGACAAATCTTATATCTTCGAAAGTAGGTGGCGAAATAAAACACACATGAACATCAAGAAGATTCCATGTACAAAAGTGTAGCTATTTGGATGAAGTTGAGTGGAGGCTATCTCGAGATATCTCTGCATTTCTTGGATAAATGAATTGAAGGGAGGTACGCATCCAGCCCAGCACATAAACTTACTGCACGATGTGTACCCGGCTAGGAGAAAGTGAGGCCTATCATTTCTTGAAGAAACCAAGACGTCTTCGAATGGAATTCCATAAATAGAACATAACCGACGAAGAGCGGTCTCGCCAATTCGAGAAGCCTGTGAATCCACTAGATAATATAAAAGAATGACACCCTCTACAGCATCAAGAGCAATAATTATGTTTTCCACTGAAAGGACTGGAATATCTAAGAAAAGGTCGGCTCGTGCGTTAGAAACTTTTGTTTGTTCCACATGACGGCTGGGAGAAAGCCTACCGGATATAGTAGTAGAACTTGACTTCGCTTCAAAACCAATATGTTACATCGCCGAATCAGAAGACATATCAGCTGAATGCTTCGAGCATCTGGAATCTATATTAGGCGTATTCAGTAGATAATCGAGATTTGAAAACATAACCCATTACCCCCGTGCTAAGTGTAAACTAGTGAAGTGCAATGTAGTATATAAAAGATATAAATACTTTGAAATAAAAAAATGAAATAAAACGACGAGACTTGGGAGATTGTCCAAAGAGACCGTCATCACTGACTGTCTCAACTGACAAGAAGATTGATCGATTATGAAAGCTTTGGTGTAATGCCTCAGAAATTTGGTTATATGAAATTGGAATATTTAATTGATATTAAATATTTAAATGTTAATTTTTAACTTGAATTTCAGATATAACCATTTATTGGATAATTAAATTATTTAATTTAATAACTGGAAATTGGTTAAAATAGTGAAACTTTATTTATAAGGAGTTTCCTCTAGCCTCATCAACCGGGAATGACTGAAAAGCAGGAGAGATGCAGTAAGGCTAAGTTGGTCGCATCCAATTAGGGTATGTTTATCACCTTTATAGATACCCTCGAATATTATTACTATGATTCATGGAAGGAGGTCGGAAAAGGGTGGGAACACACGAGGTGATAGCATATTCGGTCTATCTAGGTTAAGGGTAGTTCGGTCTTGTGTTGCAGGGGATCCCAACGTGGTCCTCGGCAAGCTGTTTCTAGACGTGTAATGTGATAGGTGGTACTCCAGTGCCTAGTCATTCGTATGGAATACATTCTCCAATACGTGCCTTTACGGTTTTAATTGTAGAGCCTAATACGCTATAATTTAATTAATGTAACAATTTCAGCTATTTGAATAAGTATTTGTACTTAGACACTATTATAATATCAGAGGATTTAATATGAAATGTTTTGGTTATCGTAAGGTAAAAACCAGTCGTGTTTATGTATGGCATGGTCTTACGAGATACCTTGATTTTCAAAGGATTTTGAAAACTCTAATAATTCAATTTGTGTGTGTTTTCTCATGCTAGTTTTCCAGATTGACTCGGATGTTATTTTATTATAATGCTTAGGCTAGACTGAGTATTACAAATACAAGATAGGATGCTATGTAGCTCAGGAGGCAAGATGGTTGACGCAGATGTATTATACGTATTTGATTTTATTCCGCTGTATTGTTGGCTATATATTCAGCAGTTGTGAGGACAAGTTATTATAACTGTCCGGTGTTGTGTTATTGACGTGTTGAACTTTGATGATGTAATTTATAAATAACAGTTAAAGTTATTTTGTATAAAGACCAGTCGTTATCTATTATATATTTGTTCCACTGCGATTATGAGATTCTTTGTTGTTGTTTCTATCTTCTTCTTTTACCTCTTTCTTCTTTTCCTTAATGATCTAGTATTTTTGGTATTCGATTTTTCAGCATGTAATACAGTGGATATATTTATGTTGATTTTCGGGCGTCAAAAATCCGATCTGTGACATTTGGTATCAGAGGTGAAGGTTAAGTGAGAACCTGTGCTCTAGTGGGGATTGCTCATTAGAGATGGGGTCAATAGCATCCTAGAATGAGTTTAAGTGTATTAACAGATATGAGAAAATATTTATTAGTGAATATAAAATTGTTTTATATTTTGTTGTTTGGTTTGTTAAGTGGCTTATGGATTATGGTCAATACGAGTAATTAACGTTATTGAAAGGGATCTCTAAACACTTGAACAGAGCAAAAACTCGACATAGTATTGTTTTGAAATGAGGAAAATGAAATAAGTTTACCTAAATTATATATATATATATATATATATATATATATATAGATAAATTCATAATTATTATAGTTATATCTGGTTTGCTTGGTTGTTAGGAAATGATAATATTAAACTATTATCATTGTTGTTGTGGAAATTGAATAAAAGTTGATATTATAACCAAAAGTTAAGAAATTAATTTATATAACAACATGGAGTAGTAAATATGATTTTATAAATGTGATTTATAATTTTAAATGAAATGAAATTCCAAAGGAATATTTAAATATGATATGTTTTATAAAAACGATTTATAAAGGATTTAAAAGTTGAAAATTTGGGAATTTAATTCCCTTTGATTTTGAAATGTTTTTCAAGTCTCGAAAAAAATAAAAAAAATAAATGATATTATTTGGAAATATTTTTGAATTGGAAATGGAATCTATTGAGATTTGGAATAAAAATATTTAATGTCCAATCAACAAAAAAAGTAAGTAGCCACGAGTCCGAAATCCACAAACTATTCCTACCGACGGGTAGAATTTCTGAAAATGGGCACTAAACTCATTACAGTCGCCGGAAAATAATTTCATTGATGATTGTAGCATCATCGATGTACATTTTCGAGTTTCCAAGGGAGGAATTACTACCTCAATAGTTTGAATTAGAGTTTTTCTGCAAAACTGGTTCTGGTATTGAAATTCAAAAGGGATGGTTTGATATACCAAGGATTTTGGGTATAAATGATTTCAAAAAAAAAATTGAAATACTTAAGTAATTGTTTTAAACTCTGGAGTTTGATCTAAAATGTTTTATGGAAAATAAATAAGTTTGAAAACTTATAAAAATTTGAAATTTGATTTTCTAGAGTAAAATTTTACGTAAATTAAGTTAGATAAGAGTGAATTTTAAGGAATTAAGCCTAAGCAGGCTAAATGGAATAGTTATTGAAATAGAATTTATTAGTTGGACATAAATTAGTGGATGAACAAATTAATTTAATTTGTAAGTAAATAGAATTCAAATTGGATATTGGAATGATATTTAATTTGAAGTATGTTAAATAAAGTGAAATTGAAGAATTAGTTCGAGTGGACTAAATAAAATAAAAGTTTGGAGATAAATTTTGATTGAGATATGAAATAAATTAGTGAATGGAACTAATTAAAGTAATTAGTTAATTAAATATGGTAGGGGATATGGTCGATAAAATTCAATATTTAAGATTTGGAGTTAAATTGGGCTAAATAGAAATTGGAGTTGAATTTGAATACAAATGGGTATAAAATTAAGTTGTGAAGTTGTAATAAGCATAAGAGCTTTGTATAAAATGTTTTTAATAGACTTAAGAAACTGATGGTGAAATTCTTAAGCAAAAATTGGTATTGAAAAAATACGCTAAGTAAATAAGTGAATGAGTATGATAATTGTGAAGAAGAGAATGGAAATGGAAGTAAATGTGAATTAAAGAAATTGATATAGCTAATAATCAATTTGAATAAATACGTAAGTTGTACATATATTATTTTATTCGCATGACAAATTGATCCAGATTTGAGCACAGAATTTCGAGATAGTTTATATCGATCCGAGTTGGGATTTTGTCCCTGGTTTTTGACGACGAAGCCTGGATATGGATTTTTGATTGAATCTTGAATTCTTTATCGTAGCATACGACTATGCGAGGAGAATGATGATTTCTAATCAAGAAACCAAATCTGATTCCACACCAGAGAGTCGTGTGAACGATACTAGTTCGAAAGTTAAGTTGTGTGGTCAAGTGAGCGATCAGAATTGATATTGCATACGGATGACATATATACATCGTACGAGTTTTGGTAAAATGAATATTGGAAATTAAAACTACTGGATAAAATGATTTTGAATTGTATGATTGGATATTATTGATAAATAAGGTGTAGGTAATTAAAAGAAAAAGCTAATTTGATGTGTTCGATTTCAGAAGAAAATTTTGATTGTCCAACAAAAAGGTACATGTTTAAATTGTGTTAGAAATTGATGATTTTGTGATTGTGTCACTTGGCTTTTGTTTTCTTTTGATGATTTGGGCCCGTAGTGGCATTATGTAGTTTTTCAGATCTAACCGCACAAAGGAGACGTTGGCGAATTTTTTTGAAAATTTAAGGAGTTAGAAAATTTTGAAGAAAAATTTTAATAACTAAAATTTGATTTTGGATTATAACTTGAAATGGTTGACTAAATAATATTACTTGGAATCTATGGATGAAATTGGAAATTAGTGATAATGATAATGTGGTTTAAATAGATTGGTTTGGGAAAAATTGTTTAAACTGATTAGGTTTGAGGAAGCTAACGGGTTTTGGACCATTCTTCTTACCGTGGCATTTTGGAGGATGAAATTCTTTTATGGGGGAAGGAATGCAAAGACCCATAATTTGGCTATTTGAAATTGGAATATTTATTGATTTTAAATATTTAAAAGTTAATTTTTAACTTGAATTTCAAATATAACCATTTACTGGATAATTAAATTATTTAATTTAATAATTGAAAATTGGTTAGAATAGTGAATTTTGAGTTTTAAGCTTGCTAAAAATAATTTAAAGGGCTTACAAAATTTACATCTATAATAATGAAGATAATAGAACTTCTTTAATTGAATTTAAAAGTGATTTTTTTTAATTTTAAAATAATATCTTTAATTTTGCATTTAAAAATAGCCTTCCGGGTCACAGTCTTGGATTTCATCGAAGCCTGTTTTATTGAATCTGTATAGTGTATTATTATCGAAATTCAAATTTCGTAACGTTTGCAGTTATCGTTTGGCCGTACGAGATATAAAAACATCGAAATTATATTGAGATTCAATATAATAATTGGGTCCAAAAAGCTATCTTCTCTATACGATCGAATTAGAACTCAAAATTTTTTCCATTGCGTTCGAAATAGGGGTGTAACATTATAAACACCTAGTGACTTGTCTCGATAGGAGTTCGAGATTTTAAGTTGCATAGATCAAGACATTTTGAAATTAAAATTATTTTATTAATTAGTCAAAACCATTTTTTTCAACTGTAATTTTATCTTTCACTGTACCATTCCCCTCTCATACACGCCACCTTCTTATCTTTCATTTTGTCCCTCCCTTATTTTTTTTGCACGCAATAGTTGAAGGGAAAAGACATTATCCTTTTGATATTTGGCTATAAAATAAAAATCAGTTAACCAAAATTTCCACCGTTATTTCCCGCTCCTTCTTTCTCATTCCATTGAAGCAATGAATAATGGCTGTGACCTCTAATTCGAGACTATAATGATATATGCCTCTTAAAATCATGAAGATACATTCGTTGAGTTCGTATAGCAGTAAGCTTCCATATTCTATCATTATTGGAGCGTGCGTTCTTGATTGGGGGAAAGTCAACTTTTTGACATGGGAAGCTCGATCTAGGGTTCCAATTTCTGGATGATTGGGGCGACGATGGGTGGAATCGAGTTGGGCGTTGGAGTTATCATGGGGAACCGCACCTATGGTCGAGAGTTGATGAAGCTCGATCGCTATTTTACTTTTCGCGTCGCTACAGTGTTTGAGAGGAAGGTACAGTTGCATTTCGAATAGGTAGAGTGCATTTCAATTTGAGGGTGCCATCGTGATGCCTTGAGAAGGGATGTCGTTCGTAGATGATAGAATTCGTCCTCGTTTCGAGGTGGGAGAGAGAGCATGTGCACGTCTCTGTGCACGTATCAGTCAAGGGAAGGATGGTGAGGATTGGGGAAGAGGATGAAGCAGGAGTGGGTCGGGTTTTGTTCTCTGGGCCGAGCTGTAGAGTGTGGGTGAGTAAGGACATTTAATATGGTAATCAAATTATATAAGATTGTTTAATCAAATTTCAACCCTTATAAATTGCATATCTCAGTCGTTTTAGGTCAGAATCCAATACGATTATTCGCATTGGGTTCGTATTGACGAATTCTTCAATATGAAATTGGATTTGACAAAATTGGAGCTTTTTAATTTTTCATATAATTTCAAATGCGCTTGGATTGAATAGGAACCGGAGTGCAAAAACGACAATGGAAATCAATGTGAGTTAATCACAGTCAATTTTGGATTATTGCAATTAATTTTAAATAGTTATAATTAATTATTGGTCGACTGGTTGAAATGATATATTTTATTAGTTGAATGTGATATTATGTATAATAGTACATATATTGGAGTGTTTGATATTCTCGCATATATATAGTGGATGAGACTCTATGTGCTTGGCATAATAGAAGATGATCCTATACACCGCAATATCCCCCTCGAAGTGAGATTGGTATTTTTATATTGTATTAACATCTATCGATGTGGGGAAAAGGTTGGAGAGATCCAACTGGATTCCTCAAAATTGTTGAAATTAATTTCATATTCAGTGATATGATTTGTTAAAATAATCTATGGTAGATTATGGTGGAAATTGATTTGTATTGGGTGCTATGGTATTACTGGATAGATTCAGGCATTTTAAAATACCATAAACATAAACAATGAATTTTTAAGAGAAAGTAAAAAGAGAAATTGAAATTAAAATATTTATAGTGAAATTTGGATTTATTAAAGGAAATAAATTTAGGAAAAATAAATAGCTTCAGTTTAAAATTTGTACGGATAATTACAGAATATGGAAAATAGAGATTTTGAATAATGTAAGTAAAAGGATTTTAAATAATAGAACTCAAGCGATATTGTTTAACTGTAAAAGGGAATTATTTTTAAAATCAAGATTTAAAATAGTTTGGGATGTGGAAAGAAGATATAAAATTGTTATACTAGATTTTTAATAAGATTATGAAAAGAAAGTGGAATACGATTTTAGTTGGGTTTTTGGGTTATTTAAGAAATTAAATTTAAAAATGGAATTTAATTTAGAAAATGGATTAAGTACCGTGAAACAGCTATAAATGTGATATGAGACTTTGGAATTTATAAACGAAGTTTATACATAAAGTGAAGTAATTATTAGTGGATAAATTGAAGTTATAAATTCACGGTGAGGATTTATAAGGAGATGTGTAAATCGGTTTTAAAAAATGATAGATTTATTTTTGGAAATGTGAAAGGGGATTTACGGAGTTGGAATGTAAATCAAATCGGGAATAAATCGAGAGAGATTTATAAATGTTAAACTAGTTATATTAGGTGTGGAAAATATATTTTATCGAAAAATCGGGTTTGTTTTAAAAAGAAGGATTTTAAATGGTTAACTAGGTAATTCGAAAGGTGTTTAAAGAATATTTCGAAAAATTAATTATTTAGTGGTTTAAAATTGTTTTACGTATATCTTAAATTATTAACCAAAATAGTTTATATTAAATTAATTATTATTTAAGGATTAATCAGTATTATTATTTCAAAAAGATAAGTTATTTAATATTTATGTTATTTTTATATCATAACTTTTGTAAAGAGTATTAGCCTAAAGTTTAACTTGGAAAATTATTATACAAATTTCACAAGTATTATTTTGAAATTTTTTAAATAAAGTTTTGGGAAGTAATGGTATCCTCGCATGGTGAAATCGGAGGCAGTGAGTGCCTGTAGTTAAGTTTGGATCTCTTTGGGATAGAGACGTAACCATTGAGCTGTGAATCCATGGTTTGATACCGCAGTGGTACTTTCTAGATCATTTTAAAGCTTTCCGAATATCTTTGAAAGGAATAATTGTAAATATACTAAATTAGATAAGTTAAGTACATATTTTTGTATAAAGAGATTTAATTTATATAAAATTAAATAAAGATGAGACTTGGTGTTTTCAGTGGAAAAATGAAATATTTGGTTAAATGATTGTTTATTTGATAGTTAAATAACCGACTATCAAATCTGGACCCAAAATATAATTTTGGGAATATCTAGGAGAAACACGGGAATTATATGGTACAATTATCGTTCTAGGTGCTATGTGCGTATAAAATCCGTTTCTATCTTCTAGGACGACTATAAGGAAACCCGCCCACTAACGGTTAGGAGGTGATCTTCGATCTTATTTCATCTGTTTATTTCCTAAAGAACCGGGGTTGAGTTTACCAGAAATATCGAGCATTGTTTTGAAGAGATCGGGATCAGATAAGTTATCCAAAAACCACTTCGATCCAACAAATACGTTTTCAATGTGAAAACAAGAGCATGGCTTCGAAGATGGAGCAGTGAAGTGCATGGGCTAATCACTACTAATCCTAAGGATTTTTCCAAAATGGGTGTAGTAGGAATAGTGCCTTCGGTTCCGTTCGGACCCAGAACGGACTTGTATGGATGAATGCTATCAGTACATTATCATTGAAGGACAATGAGCATTCTAAGTGAAATTTCCTTAAAAAGATAATCGTAGCCTCCAGCGTTATCAACCGAGAATGACTGAAATGCAGGGAAGATGCAGCAAGACTAAGTGGGTCGCACCAATTAGGGTATGTTTATCACCTTTCTAGATACCCTCGGATATTATTACTATGATCCATGGAAGGAGCTCGGAAAAGGGTGGGAACATCCGGGGTGATAGCATATTCGGCCTATCCAGGTTAGGGGTAGTTCGATCTTGTGTAGTAGGGGATCCCGACGTGGTCCTCGGTATGCTGTTTCTAGACTGTACTGTGACATGTGGTACCCCAGTGCCTTGTCATTCATATGGAATCCATTCTCCAATACGTGCCTTTACGGTTTTTATTGTAGAGCCTAGTATGCTAGAATTTAATTAATGTAACAATTTCATCTATTTGAATAAGTATTTGTACTCAGACATAGAGGATTTGATATGAAATATTTTGGTTATCGTAAGGTAAAAACCCGTTGTGCTTATATATGGCGTAGTCTTACGAGATACCTTGATTTTCAAAGGATTTTGAAAACTTTAATAATGCAAATTGAGTGTGTTTTCCCACACTGGTTTTCAGACCGACTTAGGTGTTATTTTATTATAATGCTCGAGTCAGACTGAGTATTACAGATATAGTAGAGGATGCTATGGAGCTCAGGAGGTAAGCTAGATGATGAAGACGTATTATACATATTTGACTTTATTCCGCTGTGTATTGTAGGCTGTATGTTCAGTAGTTGTGAGGACTTGTTATTATAATTGTCCGACATTGTGTTATTGATGTGATGATGTAATGTATAAATAACAGTTAAAGTTCTTTTGTATAAAGACCAGTTGTTATCTATTATATATTTGTTCCGCTGCGATTGTGAGATTATGTGTTGTTGTTTCTATCTTCTTCTTCTACCTCTTTCTTATTTTCCTTTATGATCTGATATTTTCGGCATTCGATTTTTTGGCATGTAATATAGTGGACGTACTTATGTCGATTTTCGAGCATCAAAAATCCGGTCCATGACATATGGGATCGGCCGTCGGCATATCAAAGTGTGAAGTTTGTCATTTAGGTTCATTTGCAAGTTTGTAGTCCATATTGACTATTCCAGTAATCTAATTATTCAGCCTCAAGTTCGACAGTGAATATGCATGTTATATTGTTCATCGTTGTCATATGTTTAAGGTAGGTAAGGAAAATTAATGTTTATTGTTCGAACAAATTAGGTTGGATTAGTTTACAAGGTATATGCTGACCCCTTGGGTATATGTCGATCCCTTTCCCGAAAGCTCCTGTACCGATCCCTCTAATTAACCACCACCTACTGAACCCTAAGACCAGCCAAACCAGGGAATGTCGAACCCTATGACATCCCCATGACCGATCCCTTAGCTAAACACCCTCTATCGATCCCTCTAACAGATGAAAGCCTAATCCTAAAAATTCCGACCCTTACTTAACCGACCCATACCACTGTCGTATTATCATCTAGCGACCCTGCATTCCTCTATTCCAAACCTTTCAGCCATCAACATCTCTCGTCGAGCCCTTTCCTTTTTCTCCTCCTTTCTTTTCTTACACCTAATTCAATCTGCCAAACCCTTGTTTTAGTAGTTGTCTACCTTCCCAATATCGTTCTCCATCATGACCTCGAACACTCACCAACAACTCAAAGCTAAGAATCCTACTATGGCATTGAAGGAAATATTATGAAATCTTACCAGTCTGAAAGTATGGATGTTCGAATCAAGATAAGGATGAGTGATTGAGAGTTATCGAATCAAAGGGGAGGGAAAGGCAAGTTTGTGGGTTAGTTGGAATCATGGATGGACTTAAGACCGAATGTTGGACAGTTTGGGTTCGTGGAGAGGGCTCGCTGCAAAAAAAAAGGATAAGTGAAGAAGGAAGGAAGGAAAAGCTGATATATACATAGGGGAGGGTTCGACTGCAAGGACTTTGAGCGTGTAAAGAGGGGAGAGGGATCAACTTAGAAACTTTCCGACACCTATTTGTGTGGCTTAAAAGATGGGTCGGCATAATGAATGCAGATCCTTATATATAAACACAGTTATAGAGACTTTTCTATGAACATGAATATATGGGATATTATAGAATTGGCTAAGTGCTTGAGCATGTCCGGGAGCCGACAACAGAAACATGTATACGAATGCTCACGAGAGTGACTTAAAGGTTTGGCTTTTTGAAGGCAACGAAAATTGAAATCAAGCCTGAAACCTTCAATTTCAAAACTGGACCAGATAATAAAAAGTTTATAAGTCTTGCAAAACTGAATTTATATATACTGATGGAATATGGCATTGGACTTATATTATTGGAAATCGACCAAGAGTAATGGCAATCGATGAATAATTCAATGCCTTGAAAAAACAATTGATAAAAGAATAGCAATCATTCAGGAAGCTAGATGGACTTCTTTTTAACAATTCAGACTTGTTTCTATTCAAAGCATGTCATGGTTACCCACAAGACATATTTTGACGGACAAGTGTTACCCGGTATACTAACCTGACCATATAGGTCTGATTGCACAAGATAGATTTGATTATTATCAAGTACGATGACCACTGGGCAATGATTATTGGACTCAGAAGTAAAGTACAGATGAATTAAAGACAAAATTAGACGAATTTGGTAGACAAACAATGAAGGATGCTTGAAATATGGAATATAGCTTAGACAAATGAAGGGATCGGCATGGCTTGGTAACTTCATAGGGATCAACATGATTGAATAAACGAGGGTCGGCATGGTCAAAACAGGAAAGGGGTCGGCATGGTTTGTTGACTTGAAAAGTCATGCTTCGACTCATAAAGCAGGGCTCGACATAAATGAAGGAGTTGTATCGGCATACTTAGGCCCACCAAAAAGGGGTCAATACACGTTAGAGATCAAGTATATTCTTACATTCAACAATCAATATCTCAGGATCTAAAAGTACAAGGCAGAGGAAATTTGAAGAGCAAGGCATATGGACCCTAGGGACCTAACTTAGAGACCTCATGTCAAATGGGCAAAGTAATAGGGATCGGGATACAACCATCTGGAGGGACCGGTAGAAAGCAGTTCATAAGCAAAGTTAAATCAAAGATCAATTAATAACTTGAGCTTCAGTAGCCCAAATGACATGATATTTAAAGAGCCAATATATTTAAACATGTAGAAGCCACCATAGAGATCGCTGCCCAAATATTATTGACCAATGAAAGTATCGGTACCGATCCCTTTTCATTTGGATTTAGGCCAAGTGACCCTTTGGTAGTCCCATATAGGTTAGAAGGTCCTATAGTCGGAGCTTCGGAGAGATTGGTGGTCATCATTACCTAAAAATACTAGCCAAGGGATCATTATGAGGATCTTTTATGCTGCTAGTTACTTTTGCCCTCATTGTAATCGAGCTTTTCCTACTTTTGTTGTTGTAATCAGACTAAGTGAATCAGTAAAGATAATCTTCAAAGTGGATGTAGGCATACAACACTAAACCACTATAAATTTCTATGTTCTAGTGCTTTTATTAGTCTATGAACTCATTCTACTCCTCAGTTTTAATTTTATTTTCTTCATTTACCTCTCTACATAAATCTACTCTTAGGTGTTTGTGACCAATTTCGTTGCAAACATATAGAGTAGAACTACCGAGTGCTTTCACGGGAGGTCCATATTGAGTTTCATATATTATATTTAAGGAAGTGTAACCAAGATGTCACGGTGGAAGTAAATCCAAGAGCTAAGGATGACCTGATTTGGAACCAAACATGACTAATGTCAGAATACCCATTTGGATTTTAGACCAAGACTGTAACATCCTATATTTTTTAGTACCAAAATATGGGGAGATTAATTAAATAATAAGTTAATTAATTTAAGTAATGAAGATAAAAATGAAGATAAGTCATTTAATGAGAAATGAGTTTGGAATGAGAAGCTTGGGGATTAATAAGAAAATATGCTAAAATGGGGTTTAACTGAAAACCCAAAATACGAACCCCTTAAACCTTCCTACACTTCATTATCCAATTACTAAAAAGAAAAAAAGAAAGAAAATTTTAGTCCTAAACTATCATACTTTAATGGAGAAAATAGGAGGAGCTAAAGGAATCGAGAAGTAGCATTCATTTCCAAGCAAAACAAAGGTGAGTGATTCTTTCTCTAAATTCTTCTTAACCCATATGGATTTAGATTGTATGTATTTGTGATGTTTTAAATATTAATTATCAAGTTAGGAAGTGTAGAAAATAATTGTTCATGTTTGGGAATTTAAAGATGATAATTAATGTAGTGTTCAAGGAAAATTGTAAACCAAAGCTTCTTAGAATCACTAAAAATATGATGTGTATAACAATAATGTGGAGATGAGTTTTTAATTTCATATTTTCATCAAATTATTTGGAATTTATATGAATTTTCTAATTTGGGAAAATGCCTAATTTCAAAAATTAATTAATTAAAATATTAAACATAAATATTTTGGTTTGAAAATTTTACATGAGGAGAAATATGATGATAAGGATTTTTGATGAATATTTGATATTTTTCCTATGTATTTCCGAATTTACATGAGTTATCCGACAAAGGGAATAACTAATTACAAAAGAGTAATTAATTAATTAATTAAGAAGCTAATTAGTAATTTCTGAAAAGAAAACCGCATCAAGCCCCAATAATCAATGATAATTTAACGTATAACAGGGTTAGGTATAAAATAGCTCCTTTGAATGGAAATAAAAAAGCTTTCAAGTTAATTACCAAATTGGCATGTCAACGTGCGATAGGTAACTCTCACCATGAGATAGCTTAAATATTAATGTGCGATAGATAATTATCACCATCAGATAGCTCAAATGTCAACATGCGAGAGCTAGATATTAACGTGTGATATTTAATTCGAAATGTGAGATAGCTCAAATGTCAACATGTGATAGCTAAATATTGAATGCGATAGCTAATTCTCACCGAGATAGCTAAAATGTCAACATGTGATAGCTAAATATCGAATGCGATAGCTAATTCTCACCGAGATAGCTAAAATGTCAACATGCAATAGCCAAATATTAGTGTGCAATAGCTAATTCTCACCATTAGATAGCCTAAATGTCAACATGCGATGGGTAGAGATAGCCCGAATGTCAAAATGTAATGGCTAAATATCAATGCGCGATAGCTAATTCTCACCATGAGGTAGCCCAAATATCAATATGTGATAGACAAATATCAACATGCAATTTCTAATTCTCACCATGAGATAGCTCAAACGTCTCAAATGTCAACATATGATAGCTAAATACCAACATGTAATTGCTAATTCTCGCCAAGAGACAGCTCATATGTCAACATGCAACTACTAAATAGTAACATGCAAGATCTAATTATCGCTATGAGATAGCTCAAATGTCAATATGTGATAACTAAATATCAACATGCAATAGCTAATTCTCACCATGAGATAGCTCAAATATCAACGTGCAATAGCTAATTCTCACTATCGGATAGCTCAAATATCAACGCGTGATTGCTAATTCTCACCCTGAGAAAGCTTAGATGTCAACATGCGCTAGCTAAATATCAATATGTGATAGCTGATTCTTGAAAGTGACTGTGTCATAGGATCATGTAATATGGAGTATAATAAATAAATAAATAGCGAGAAAAATAACTGTAAAATAATGATAGCTGTAATAATGATACCAGAGATTTTATACTGGTTCGAACTCCCATTCTACATCCAGTCCCAGACTCCTTCTGGAACTACAGCTAGCAACCCTCACTTAACCCAGTGGAACATGTATTACACCGCTTGAGCAACCGAATAGGACTTTGACCGCCTAAGAAACATAACAGGACTTGATCGCTTGAGCAACCGACAGGACTTTCTTACAAACTGGATTTAACTTGACTTTGTGTGTTCTGAATAACATGGAATTTTCACTTGTAGCACACCATTCCTATAATCTTATCCTCAAGGTAGATGTGTATATTTGTGTGTGTACGAAGAATAGGAAGTGTGTATATTTGTGTGTGTACGAAGAATAGGAAGTTTAATATTGCTTGAAGAATATGGAAATGAATACATAAGCAATGATTGTATGAATGCTTGTAGATATTGAACTCAAGAATGCTAAGTGCTATAGATCAAAAGAGAATAGAAAATTAGATCATTTGATCTATGAATCTTGAGTGTATATATAGAGTGTGATGAGATATGACTTCTGAAAATCGACATCCGTTAGAATCTATAAGTTATGACCTTCCAGGAAGAAGGAACCCTTTGACCAAAAGAAGTGTCTTTTGAAAATATATGACAGTTGTAGATTTAGTCGATTGAACTTGATTTGGCAGTCGACTGAATTTCAAACATGCACAAAAAAGTATAGAGTCAATCGATTGACCTAGGCAGTTCAGTCGACTATCTACTAAATATATAAAAAAATTCAAAACAGAATCATTCGACTGACATATAGTATTCAATCAACTGAATACTGTTTTTCCAGTGCACTTGAAAATTATGTGTGTGTGTATGACGTATGCAAGTTTCATAAATGAATTTGTGAATGATAAGCCTTGACGATATATTTTAAAAAAAATTCTATACTGGACTCTATACTAATTGAATCTAGTTACAATAATACGAACCATATTTGAGTCGATGAGTCCGGATTAGCCATATTCGTAGATTCGTGAACTTTTGTCTCTTTTCAGCATTCAAAATCTTATGATCCAACATTCTTCCCCTTTTTGATGATGACAAATCCATTTGCTCTGAGTGAATCTTCGACAAGATTTGTTAAAATATCTCTCCCCCTGAGTATATGCTTATAACTTTGATATTGTATTCTCCCCCTGAATCTACGCTATATTTCCTATAAACAATTTATGTTTTTCTCCCACTTTGTCATCGACAAAAAGGAGAGTACTCAAGGTATAAGATAGTTAAAGTATGAGTAATATGGCATGTGAACACACACATATATAAAAATAAGACTTAGCACATAACATAGAAACAGAACAGTCACATCATTCGAGAATAATAGTACAACACAACATACACATGGTAAACATAGAGTTTTAAATAATTACACAATACCACAAGAACTTTAAGATCAAAATGTCTGAAAGCAAATTCTAACAACATCGTAGAAAAATAGAAATAGGAAATAAAAAGAAATTCTTGCTCATTACTGGCTTTCGCCATTTGAGCTTTGTTCGTTACCTTCAGTTTCTTCATCACCTGATTCGTCACATACCCTTCAACTTCTTCCTCTTCATTTGATGTTGACCAAGTGAAATATTCCGTCAGTCGTTTCCCGTGAGATGTAGGTATGTGAACAGAGGTAGAAGATTGTTGGGAGCATGTGATAGATTCCCAGATACTATTGAGGAAGGACTTAATATGATTAAGCTTCTTATTGACTTTGGTGACATTTTTATCGACTCTAGAGACGGTCGATTCTACTCGAGATAGACCATTATCGAGAAGTCTTTAATTTCGAGCAATGATAGTCACGACTTTGTGGGGCCGAGCTTGAGGGTCTATTTCTTGAATCTCGTAGACTTCTCGAGTAGGCCGAGGAGGTTGGGATGATGAAGAGGCTTGCATATGTGGAGTTGGTTGACGAGCTTGTTGAGAGGATGGTTGAGGTTGACACGCGGCTTGGTTTTTAAGCCAATGTTCATAAGTAATTATGGTGTGGTCAAGGTATTGCTTTGGTAGGTTTATGAGGCTAAGAGTTTTAGTATTTAAGGAACCTATGGTCGAACATTCAGAATCGACAAAAGGAACCTCGAAATGCTTGAGAATACGCATGATGTAAGCGCTATAGTAAATCATCCTCATTCGACCTTGGTTAAAAGTTTGGAACTCATCTAGAATGACCTTCGCCCAGTTAACTCGTCTATTTCCCCAAATGGCATATAAGGATTAGAAATCTCGCCGGTTGATTTTCTCATAGCTTCTGGTGCATGATGGTGTGGGTAAACACTCTATGCATAATGCGTGCTTTTAGCCTTAGTGCTACCACTTTTAACTCCGTCAAGTCATCCGAGAGAAACAAATGACTAACACGATCATGAGTATCCATATTTACGGAAATTTCAGCTAATTTATCGCCCTCATTTGGACATTGTAGAATCCATACAAGTGTTGTAGTGGAAGAAAATCTTTTTACCACATAACACCGTCCAAATGCAGTCATCCGAATTTGTAATTGTGTGGTGGTCTAGTTTAAAGTTGGCATAGAAAAGTTTAACAAGAAGGTGATTAATCTTATTGTTATTTGCTGCAAAATCAATGAGGTTCTCCAAACTGCTATGGCGAGCCGAGTCTTGAATAACATATGAAGAAAAATCAGGGAATTTGATAAAAGAACCTTTAAAAATCCTAGAGCTTTGCATCTTTTCAAAGCGTTGCACCGCCTTATCATTATGTAGCCATGCTCTTATTTGTGAATCCGAAGCACTTGCTGTAGCTTGAAAATGTCAAGGTCTTTTAGGAGCCATTCGAAGAACTAGCGTTTTAGTGACGAAGTGGGAGGTTGTGAATCTGAAAAGTATGGACAAATAGATGAGTGAATTGATGATATTCTGAGCAAATTTGAAGTGGAGAAATTTTTTAATGGCAGAAGGTTAAAAAAAATTAAAGGTAAAAAGTGAATTTAGGAAAGGTAAATAGTATATTTGAAGAGGCCGAAAGAGGGCAAAACGGGTACCCAGTATCAGTCGACTTAACCTTCATAGGCAGTCGACTGGTTCTGTACAAAAAATATAATTTCCTGGGTTTAGTTACTGAATCCATAGATTCAGTCGACTGAACTCTTCTCGAGAATTTATAACGTGAAATAGTCGAATTCAGTCGACTGTCTGGGGGAGTCAGTCGACTGATTCCAGGGAAAAACAAGTTGAATGAAAGGTTTAGCCGAGTGATTATTTTGATTTAGTCGACTGGCGCTGTTTAATTTTCAAGCTGAACCCCCTTTATTTTTTTAGGTAAAATGTATTGAACACAGTATTTAAAAAACAAAAAATGTAGAATAATACTAATTAATGCAAACAATTATATATGGGTACGATATATATTTGAAAATATAAAAAAATCAAGATGATTTGGATAAGTAAGAAGGAATGTGATAGTCTTCAGGTTCCACCTTCGTATTCTCTTGCAGTGGTCGTAGTAGTGGCCATCCCTGTCCAGGTTTCCAAGAATTCGGAGAAATAGGTGGGCGTCGAGGCGATGGTTCCCACTGAGTACGACATGAAGGAGTTGTTGGTTGATGAACCGTGTTGTGTGAAGACGATCCATAGAATTTAAGAGCCACTTATTCAAGGAAGCTTAGCCGCTTCGCATTCACCTTCTGCTCATAGTATAGTTCTCGTTGTAACTCGATAATCTCCCATTGATAGTGATGGATGTCGTCTATATTTTCTTTGGCAGACGACGAGCCAAAAAATAGAGAACGTTTAGCTCTTTTGGCAGGAGGAGTATAACCAGTGTGAATGTTAGATGATGGAACAACAAGAACGGGTTCGTATATAGGAGTCAGTATTGGAAGATTCACCGATTCTAAGCTAAGGGAGATATAAGAAAGTGAGGATGAGACAACGTTGTTTTCTGAAGACATATGGATTGGAATTTTTTTATTGTTAGTCTCCTTTTTTTATATGGTGATAAGATAGTGAAATGACAGGCTTTTATAAGAGAAAGATTTGTAAAAAAATATATAAAACAAAGAGTGGATTGCAACTATTTTAAATACAAGCCTTTAATTTTCTAAGAATGAATGGATTAGAGTAAATAAGAAGGATAACCACAGAATAAATCTATTTTTTAGTAAACAGATAGGATAGTGTAAAGTAAATATCAAATTGAAAGACTTTAAAGTGAATGAATTGAACTGTATTTTTGTAAAAATAAAAATTATAAATCCTTTAAAGATAGAATTCCTAATTATCTTCTACGCTTAGTAAAAGCATTTTCATTCATAGGTTTGGTAAATATATTAGCCAGTAAATTTTCAGAGGATACAAATTCCAAACTAACCAAATCTTTTTTAATATTATCATGAAGAAAATCATGACGTATGTCGATATGTCTAGTTCGTGAATGATTAACAGGATTTTCGATAAGTTTATAGCACTTGTATTATCACAATAGATATTAGATTTAGATAAGTTCATACCAAAATCTTTAAGTGTTTGTTGCATGTAAATAACTTGAGCACATGCTAAAGTAGTAGAAATATATTCTGCTTTACAAGTTGAAAGTGAAATACAATTTTGTTTCTTGCTAAACCAGGAGACTAAGGATCGTCCAATGAAGTGACAAGTCTCGCTTGTAATATTGCGATCCATCCGACATTCTCCAAAGTCAGTGTCGCTATATGAAACTAACTCGAAAGGACATTATTTCGGATAAAAGAGTCCAAAATCTTTGGTTCTTTTTAGATAACGCAATATTCGTTTTACTGCTCGCATATGTGATTCTTTAAGATTTGCTTGAAATCCAACACATAAACAAACACTTATCGTTATGTCAGGTCTACTAGCAGTAAGATAAAGTAATGATCCAATTATGCTTCGTTATAATTTTTTGTTGACACTTTTACCATCTTCATTTCTATTGAGATGTATTGTTGTACTCATTGAAGTTGGTTTGGCAGAAATATTTTCCATACCAAAACGTTTAATTAGATTATTACAATATTTTTCTTGATTAATAGAAATACCATTTTCCAATTGTTTAATTTGTGAATCAAGAAAATTGGATAATTCTCCCATATGTGACATTTCAAATTCTTTGGTCAATATTATAGAAAATTCCTAACATAATGTTTCAATTGTAGAACCAAAAATAATGTCATCAACATAAATATGAATAATTAAAATATCATTTTTAGTTCTTCTAATAAAAAGAGTTTGACCAGCCTTCCTAATTTCAAAACCAGAGTCTGTTAGATAGCTCTTAAGATGTTCATACCAAGCACGAGATGCTTGTTTTAGATCGTATAAGGCTTTTTTAAGTTTATAGACATGGTTAGGAAATTTTTCATGCGTGAATAGAGGGGGTTGTTCAACATAAACATTCTCTTTTATATAACCATTTAAAAAGGCACATTTAACATCCATTTGATAAAGCTTGAAATTAAGAAAACATGCAAAGGCCAATAAGATTCGTATTGCTTCAAGTCATGCGACGGGAGCAAATGTTTCATCGTAGTCAATTCCTTCTTCTTGATTATACCCTTGTGCAATTAGTCTAGCTTTATTCCTAGTTATATTTCCTTGTCAATCTACATTATTTTTGAAGACCCATTTAGTACCAATTAATAATTGATCGCTTGGTCTAGGAAATAGTTCCCAAACTTCGTTTCATTCGAATTGGTTTAGCTCTTCTTGCATAGCTATAATCGAATAGTCATTAGCAGAGGCTTCTTTTACATTTTTAGGTTCAATATTCGAAAGAAATGCTACATGGCTCATTTGATTGAGTTGATTTCTAGTTCTAACATGCGAATCAATTTCTCCTATGACATTTTCTATAAGGTGATCTCATAAAATCCTAGGAGAGGATCTTAATTCGTTTTCATTATGAATAATGTTTTCATCTTCTTCAAAATTATAAATAATGTTTTCATCTTCTTCAAAATTATTCTGAGAAACCATTTTTGTGATTATGTTAGTTATTATTTCATCATCCTTAAGGTTTTTATTAAGTTTGAAATTTTCATCAAGTGAAACATGAAGAATTTCTTCGATTGATTTTTTCTCTTTTGTTGAAGATTCGATAAGCTTTGCTTCATTCCGAATATCCTACGAAGATTCTTCATCAGATTTTGGATCGAATTTTCCAAGCTGATCTTTTGTGTTTAAAGTAAAACATTTTGAACCAAAAGTTTTAAAATAAGAAATATTTGGTTTTCTTTGATGAAAAAGTTCATATGAAGTATGTTTTGTTAGAGGTCGATTGGAGACATAATTAGAACATAGCAAGCAGTTGCTACAGCTTCTGCCTAAAAATGTTTTGGTAATATGCTACCATTTAATAATTTTTTTGCACATTCTTGTAGTGTTCTATTTTTCTACAATTTTATTTTGTTGTAGTGTTCTAGGAAAAGAAATTTTATTGTAAATTTCCTTTGTATTGCAAAAATGTTCAAAAGCTTCATTTTCAAATTCACCTCCATGATCACTTCTAATATTTTAAAATTTTGAGATTTTGAATTCTTTTTGCAAAGATCTTGAAATTTTCAAAGGTATCACTTTTATTTTTCAAAAAAATAGTCCATGTATATCTTGAGAAATCATCTACTATGACAAACAAATATTTATTATGGTTTATAGATTGAACTTGAGTTGGACCAAAGAGATCCAACTGCAATAGTCTAGCTGGTGTATAGTATAAATATTTTCTTTTGATTTAAAGGATGATTTTGATAATTTTTCTAATTGACAAGCATTAAAAATATGTTTGCTTTAAAATTCATTTTTGGTAAATCTATAACTAAATCATTTTTAGATAATTTATTTATAGATTTGAAATTTATATGAAAAAATCTTTTGTGCCATAACCAAGGATCATTTTCTTTGGCTATTAAACACATATTTGTATTGTGATTTATATTCATATTTAAAACATAAATATTTTTATCTCTAAAACCTTCAAAAAATAAGATTCTTATTTTGATAAAAAATGCTACACTTATTTTCAGAAAATGATATATTAAATCCTTTGCCACATAATTGGCTGAAACTAAGTAAATTGTGTTTTAAATTTTTAACTAATAAAACATCAGTAATAAGAGGTAAATTAGATATACCGTTATTGCTCACATCGCCTTTGCCGATGACATACCTTTGGAATTATCTCCAAATATGACATAACCTCCGTCTAAGTAGATAATATTTGTTAGCTTTTCCTTTGTTTCCTGTCATGTGTTTTGAGAAACCACTATCCAGTATCCATTTTCCTCTCTTTTTGGGTGGTACCTACAAAACAAAGAATTACCGTTGGTACCCACCATTGTATTTTGGGTCATAAGAATTAGGTCTTAGGAAGTCAAAACCAAGAGGGTTCAGTATTCCTTTTAAGAATAAAATGTAACAACCCTGGATTTTTGCATAAAATTTAAATTTGACTTTATTTTATTTTGAAATTATTTTAAATTTGTTTTATTTCAAACGTTTCATTTTTAAATATAAATTTTGATTATTATATGAATTATAATTTCAAACTGGTATAAATTGAATATTTTCTTGAAAAATGGATTTGTGGTCAAAACTGGTCAAACTTTGACTTTTAAATTTCAAATTTAAATATTTGAATTCTTGATATCTTTTATTATGAAAATATATTTAATATCATGAATACTGCTTTTCATTTCATTGAAATTGGATTTAAATTGTGAAAGTTATACCCTTTACAATAGTGTGTGTATATAGGGTTATTTAGCGATATTCTTTGTTTTAATTTATATAAATGATATTTTTACTTTATATGTCTTATTATAATTTGTATATTTATGTTATATTATGTATATTTTGACTTTTAAATATTTTTAAAGTGATGTTTGAATTTTTCCAAAGCTAATTGAATTTATTTTCTATTTTTAAAGCCTACTTTCTATTTTCTTTGCTATTTTCTTCATTTAAATTATATTAAATTAAAATTTATTTATTTATTTAGTGAATGAATTTTTATTTTACGTTATTATGTTTATTTATAATTATTTTCCAAGTCCATATAATCTTTCCAAAATTTATTCAGTTTATTTTCAAACTTTCTTGACTAGTTTGCATTTTCTGCGCTATTTTCCTATTTTATCATATATAATTATTATTTATTTATTTATATTTTATATTTTGTTGCATTTTAGAAATTTAAACTATAAATATTATTATTTTCAGTAATTTGAACTTATATAAATAAATTAAAGGTAATTTGAAAAGGTTATGACTTTTGATTTTCCTATGGCTCTTTATCTTCCACCTTTTCACATTTAACATAACTTTTCATCAATTAGCTATAATTTCTCACAACTTTCAGCCACATACTCTTCTTCACATTCACATACTTTCTTTTCTTATTCCTGAACAAAAAAAATTCGGCCATTTCTATTGAGGAAAGTTTGGGTTTTTTTTTTTTTTTTTCTTTTGTTTTACTTTTAGTCTGCTTTGATAATGATTTGCACTTGATCTCCTTCATCATAGGTTTGGCCACCTCCATCACCATGCCCTGCCACCTCCACCATCACCTGAGAACACTTCCATAACCACCTCCTCTCTGGCCAAACCCCAAGCCATGCATCCTAGTTGATTGATCCATCACCTAAAGTTCACCAAAACTCCACTTTCTGTCCTTAGCCGAGCACTACCATGCATACATCCACTTCCACCACCCATGGCCGCACCAACATCACCTCCACCATCTCCAGCACCACCTAGACTCTCGTCCACACCATCATCATGGACCCCACAGTGAAGGCCGTGACCTTTATGCTCTTGGTCGAGCCAAACTATGGCCTTGAATCCTTGTATATTGCTTTGTAGTGTAGTTCCATCACCACCACTTTGCATCACCTTCAAACCATGATAAGCCGACCCCTAGCAATCCAAACCTAACCCAAAAACCATGCCTTAGCCTTGATTTTCACTTATGACCGAACCCAATAGAAGTTGGAAGCAAGTGCAAAGCAGTTTTGCATTGATTTATGTAATCAATTCTAGCTCAGTTTATCGTATTTTGCATTTGAAAACTTATGCACATGATATTGTTTTGTGTGACTTGTATTCAAGGGAATTGATACTTTGGCTCTCCCACTCATCTATGTGTCGTGTTATCGTGCTTTTTTTGGATCTCGTTCATGCATTCGTTGTTGTGTCTCCAGCTCAAACCAGTGAGTTATTCTCACCTGACAATATGTACATATATAACTAGTAAATTGACCCCTTTTGAATCTGTAAAAATGCATAACCATATCACATCTGCCATGTTATGATTATATGATGTTCACCCATGCTTAAACATCTATTATATCATATGTTATTATTATATTATGCTGTTTTGTTATTTTTATCAGTTTATCACATTGCAAGTTCCCTTTAGATTAGAATCACTATGGGTTGAAATGATACATACCCGAACGGACTTTAGAATAAGGGAAAATCATTATGGGCTGAAATGATAGGCCTGAATGATTTTTAATTATTTTCATTTACTTGGGACTGCGGGTTTGAAATGATAAAACCCGGGTTTTCTTGGTAAATTACGGGTTGAAATGATATATTACCCGTATCACTTTACCTAGCGTAGAAAATTATATACAGGCCCGTAGTTAAAATATGTTTTTCTATATTTTTTAATATGTTTTAGAAATGTAAGTATTATAATATTTTGATTTAAAAATAATTTTTGTAAATTATGATTGATTTTCTGGAAATTTATAAGTTAAATAAACTATGGAAAAGTTAGAAAATTTGAATGCAAGTTATTTTGGAAATTTTGGAAATATTGATTTAATTATAATTGGAAATTAAATTAAATATGAAATTATGATAAATTTATGATAATATGAATTTAAAAATGAATTTAAAGTGATTTTATAATATATTAATGATTATTGATCAAAGGTAAAATGTGGAATGAATGATTATTTAAGTTGAAATTTTGAAATATAACCAAAATGGAAATTTGTGAATTTGGCTTAAAAGTGAATTTTAAGTTAAAAAAATAAAATTGAAATTAAGTTATACTTTGAAATTTTAAACTTAAGTGTTAAGTTGAAATTTAATTCAATGAATTTAAAATTTAATGTTGAAATTTAATAATAACTATTAAATCTTGATTTTTGAATGGAAATTTAACTTTATAAAATCATGAACTTAGGGAAAATTAAATGATGTTTATAAATATGAAAATGTATGATTTAATAAGTTAAAAATGTTTTAAATAAAAATATAATTGGTTGTGAAATTATATTGAATATTTGAAGTTAATTAACTGCATTTTTGAAATGCTATTAATTGCAATGTAAATGATATTACAACATTTGTAAATGCTGTAGTTGATGATAATGAACTAAAAAGCTAAATTGAATTAAAGGCTATTATAGCAATTTATGTAAGTACTAAAATTGTTGAATTTAATTAAGTTTATTTGAAATTTAAGTAAACCCTATTACAACATTTTAAAGATGCTGTCTTTTGTTAAATTGAACTGTTTTGAACGTAACTTTTCGTAGCGTTATCAAAACGCTGCGAAAAGTGAATTTTCACTGTTTTGATAAACTTATGTGAATAAATGAACTTTGAAAGTTGAAAATTTTGGAAATTTAATAATTTAATTATTAAATATAATAACTTCATTTTTAATGATTTAGAATGATTTTTGAAATATAAACAATTTTGAAATGTGAATTGAAATGGTATTTTAAATTGAATGAAATGAATAATGATTGGAAATGAAGTTTTGTAAAGATATGATATTTTATATATTAAAATGATTGGAAATGAATTTTTGTAAAGATATGATATTTTGATATATTGAAATGATTTGAAATGAATGAAGTTTTGTAAAGATATGATATTTTGATATATTAAAATGATTTGAAATGTAGTTTTGGAAAGATATGATGTTTTGACACATTAAAATGATTGGAAATGAAGTTTTAAAAAGATATGATATTTTGATACATTAAAATGATTTGGAAATGAAGTTTTGAAATGATATGATATTTCGATATATTGAGATGATTAGAAAGGAAGTTTTGGAAAGATATGATATTTTGATATATTGAAATGATTTGACAGGAAGTTTTGGAAAGATATGATGTTTTCGAAATGGTTTGGAAATGATTAGTTCTTTATTTTGATAAAGATTTGAATTTGAAATGATACTTTATTTTGAAGTATAAACTATGACTTTTAAATTATAACTACGGGTTATAACAACGATTGGTTGTTAAAGAGACCGGGATTGGATATGGATATACTCTCTGTCGATATCGAAAACCACTTTAACAACCGTGTACGTGGTGAAGTTTCCATAATGAAGTAGGATGGTGGCGACGTTCTTGAGGTATATTACGTGGACCCAACTCCCGTGAGTTGGCTTAAGGTGGCTAAAACAGGAGCGATCTCGGGCCAAAAGGGGTAGCTCCTCTGGTCGGACACATTCCTTCTATACTATACTCTTACTTGTGATTGATTTGATGGCCATCCTACGATTTTGATATGGGATTGTGTTCCGAGGTGGGCGTATGTGGCTGCTGCGTTACCACCAGCCCGTGTGCGTAATTGGTATATCTACCCTAGCATTGCCTTGTGTGCCGTGTCACCTACCATACCGAGCCTTTACTACGAGTTTGTTTTTCTCCCGTAGCCCGTGTGGTATCCTCTGACAGTCATCCGGTGTGGAGATGTCATGATATTGGATGGACTGCTGGGACTATTATGTGTGAAGGGTGATATGGGTAGCCCGGAACGCTATTTAAAAGTAAGTTTATTTTACTGTAGACATTATTATAATAGCGCAATATTACTATATAGTAAAAAGTTTAACGGATCCTTAGAGGATGGGTAGTCCCATGCATCCTTTAAATTACTTGTGCCTTATTACAATTCACTTGAGTTGGTTTACATTATATAAGTATATGTTGTCCTGACTCGAGTGTTCGTATTTTTATTTATGCCTGGGTCAGCCTGAGTTATTCATAGATTTGGATTCCACTTTCTGAAGATTGAAACCGCTGGAAATTATCTGCTTATCTAGTTTTATCTATTCCAGTTCTGTTGTTCTATTTAGCTTGAACTTGGTTATCATCTTGAGACTTCTGTTGTACTTTATTTATTCCGTTGTATTTTATTTAACTCTGATATATTTACATAGTAAGTTCATGAACTACTATTTCTTTTACTTCCGCTGCACTATTATTACTCTGTGCCTGTGATTTGTGATGATTATTTACTGTATATTCTGAGATTTGCCAAATTTTATTCACAACGCGGTATTTTGAGCAATTCAAGTCCGACATGTGTGGATGCGAATGGTTGAAAATATCGGGTTGTTATAGTTGGTATCAGAGCTTTGGCTTCGAGGCAAAACTTAGGATGTATGGTAGATTTAGTTACAGAATCACTTTCATCCAAACTTGAATCTCTTCCTCTTTGGTTCAAATTTCATTTGAATTTTGGAACGTTCCCTGCAGTTCCAAAATTCATTCGTGTCCCTCACTATTCATCTCCTTTTGATTCTGGAGTCTCCCATAACTCTACTTCTAATGAGCTTTATAGTGAATTGGTGGTCCCGCCAATCTCAAAAAAATTCATTTGTAAAGGGGGTAACTCCTTTACAATTAGCATCGATTCACCATGAGAATTATATCTATCCTTGGTTTAGATGCTAATATCTTTTGTTATTCCAAACTCTATCTATTGAGATGGAATGTAGATTTGCCCAAGAAAATCCACATCGATCTTATTCTTTAAGTCACGGTTTACCCAGTTAAGGTTTCCCACGATTTATTTAAGCTTATCCACCTCCCTCTTTTGTTATTCAATCATCTTGTCTTTTGCTTCCAATCTATCTTCCAAATATTTTGAATTGTACTTGTAAATCAATATTAATGTTTTGTTTTATATTGTTTTGTTTGAGTTGTTGACGTTGATTTGGGTTTTCGATTGATTCGTCTGATCAACGCCATCGATAGGATTTCTAAAACACTTTGACAGAACAAACTGACACAATATTATTTTAAATTTGGTTAGTGAAATAAATTTTGATATAAGTAAATTTATGGAACTTAATAAATTGATTTAAATTAGTCATTTCAAATGATAATACTTGATTTATCATTTATTGTTCTATAAATTAATTTACAAATAGCTCTTTATAAATTGATTTGGGAATTGAAATGAGTTTAAAACAAGAAATTTGAGAATTTAATTTCCGATGGTTTCAAACCTTGTGTTTAAAGTTTTAAAAGGGGTATATTATTTAAAGTATTTTCTAATAGAAATTTGTTTCCAAGGAATTTTAAAGTGTAAAATTAGTGCTCTTCTCTTTGTCGCTGGAAAATAACTTCGGTGATGACCGCGACATCATCGACGTTCATTTTCGAGTTTTGAAGTGAAGAGACCGTTCTGTAGTCTTGCTACAGCTTTGTTTTGGGAAATTTAATTAATTTGAATTTCTAAAATAAGACTGGATTTATAATATATATATAGATATATGATTTAAATTTGATTTGACATATTACGTATATTTATTTTGTCTCTAAATGGTTTGAAGGAATCGAAAATTTTATTCTTAAACTTTATCTTAAAGAATAATTTCAATTATAAAAAGAAAATCAAAATTTTAGATAAATGATTCAAACTTTAGATGAGGGAATTAGAAAGTTTTATTTGTATAATACTCAATTGTATTTAAATATAACTTACCCAAATTATACAGAAGTTAACAATGTAATTGGATAATATGCAATATAATTTTTTTTTATAAATAATATTTGAATGGTTTAAATAAATGTTATACACTTAAATTTTAGTTATAAAATGATTAACAGGAGTAAATAGAATAAAAGGTTAATTGAGTAATTTACAATATAAAATGATGTTAATGGAACTAGCAATAAATTAAAGCAATTATAATAAGAGTAAGTATAATGGGCATTGATGATAAAAATACACTGAGAGGAATAAATTTAAATTTAAGTAGGAAAAAAGAAGAATTAAATTTAAGTACATTATGAGTATAATGAATGATTATTTTTCAAATCCATGATCTTAGAATTTTTTTAATTTAAGATGATTGGAAGATAAGATAATAAAATTTGAGATAGTTAAGATTTATTTAACTTGTGTAAAAAAAAATTAGTTATCTATTTAAGTTGAAATTTTCATGGTTTCTAACTTATTATCTTATTTTGTTTTTCAAACCATCTTTTGGGTGTCTTTATTTTCCTTATCTTGCTTCAGGCTGTTGTAGGCATTTTTCTATAATTTTTCTGTTTAGAAATCTTTCTATAATCTTTGATAATCTCCACCTTGTTAAACTTACCTATAACAATAGTCATAAGGTATAATGTCAATCTCCTTGTCATCTTGTCTTAATCTTATTTCACTTTATCTTTTTCTGTGTGCTTTACCGTACCTTATTCCTTTTCGGGGACGAAAAGTTTTGAGTGGGGGAGAGTGTAACAACCCTGGATTTTTGCATAAAATTTAAATTCGACTTTATTTTATTTTGAATTTATTTTAAACTTGTTTTATTTCAAACATTTCATTTTTAAATATAAATTTTTATTATTATATGAATTATAATTTCAAACTGGTATAAATTGAATATTTTCTTGAAAAATGGATTTGTGGTCAAAACTGGTCAAACTTTGACTTTTAAATTTTAAATTTAAATATTTGAATTCTTTAATTTTATCTTTTATTATGAAAATATATTTAATATCATGAATACTTCTTTTCATTTCGTTGAAATTGGATTTAACTTGTGAAAGTTATACCCTTTACAATAGTGTGTGTATATAGGGTTATTTAGCGATATTCTTTGTTTTAATTTATATAAATGATATTTTTACATTATATATCTTATTCTAATTTGTATATTTATGTTATATTATGTATATTTTGATTTTTAAATATTTTTAAAGTGATGTTTGAATTTTTCCAAAGCTAATTGAATTTATTTTCTATTTTTAAAGCCTAGTTTCTATTTTCTTTGCTATTTTCTTCATTTAAATTATATTTAATTAAAATTTATTTATTTATATTGTGAAGGAATTTTTATTTTATGTTATTATGTTTATTTATAATTATTTTCCAAGTCCATATAATCTTTCCAAAATTTATTCTGTTTATTTTCAAATTTTCTTGACTAGTTTGCATTTTCTGTGCTATTTTCCTATTTTATCATATATAATTATTATTTATTTATTTATATTTTATATTTTGTTGTTTTTTAGAAATTTAAACTGTAAATATTATTATTTTCAGTAATTTGAACTTATATAAATAAATTAAAGGCAAGTTGAAAAGGTTATGACTTTTGATTTTTTTATGGCTCTTTATCTTCCACCTTTTCACATTTAACATAACTTTTCATCAATTAGCCATAATTTCTCACAACTTTCAGCCACATACTCTTCTTCACATTCACATACTTTCTTTTCTCATTCCTGAACAAAAAAAAATTCGTCCATTGCTATTGAGGAAAGTTTGGGTAAATTTTTTTCTTTTCTTTTGTTTTACTTTTATTCTGCTTTGATAATGATTTGCACTTGATCTCCTTCATCATAGGTTCGGCCACCTCCATCACCATGCCCTACCGCCTCCACCATCACTGAGAACACTTCCATCACCACCTCCTCTCTGGCCAAACCCCAAGCCATGCCTCCTAGTTGATTGATCCATCACCTAAAGTTCACCAAAACCCCACTTTTTGTCCTTAGCCAAGCACTACCATGCATACATCCACTTCCACCACCCATGGCCGCCACCAACATCACCTCCACCACCTCCAGCACCACCTAGACTCTTGGACACATCATCATCATGGACCCCACAGTGAAGGCCGTGACCTTTATGCCCTTGGTCGAGCCAAACTATAGCCTTGAATCCTTGTATATTGCTTTGTAGTGTAGTTGCATCACCACCACTTTGCATCAACTTCAAACCATGATAGGACGGCCCCTAGCAACCCAAACCTGGCCCAAAAACCTTGACTTAGCCTTGATTTTCACTTATGGCGGAACCCAATAGAAGTTGGAAGCAAGTGCAAAGCAGTTTTGCATTGATTTGTGTAGTCAATTCTAGCTCAGTTTATCGTATTAAGCATTTGAAAACTTATGCATATGATATTGTTTTGTGTGATTTGTATTCAAGGAAATTGATACTTTGGCTCTCCCACTCATCTCTGTGTCGTGTTATCGTGCTTTTTTTGAATCTCATTCGTGCAGTCGTTGTTTTGTCTCCAGCTCAAACCAGCGAGTTATTCTCACCTGACAATATGTACATATATAACTAGTAAATTGACCCCTTTTGTATATGTGAAAATGCATAACCATATCACATTTGCAATGTTATGATTATATGATGTTCACCCATGCTTAAACATCTACTATATCATATGTTACTATTATATTATGATGTTCTGTTATTCTTATCAGTTTATCACACTGCAAGTTCCCTTTAGATTAGAATCACTATGGGTTGAAATGATACATACCCGAACGGACTTTAGAATAAGGGAAAATCATTATGGACTGAAATGATAGGCCTGCATGATTTTCAATTATTTTCATTTACTTGGGACTGCGGGTTTGAAATGATAAAACCCGGATTTTCTTTGTAAATTACGGGTTGAAATGATATATTACCCGTATCACTTAGTGTAGAAAATTATATACAGGCCCGTAGTTAAAATATGTTTTTTTTAAATTTTTAATATATTTTAGAAATGTAATTATTACAATATTTTGATTTAAAAATAATTTTTGTAAATTATTATTGATTTTCTGGAAATTTATAAGTTAAATAAATTATGGAAATGTTAGAAAATTTGAATGTAAGTTATTTTGGAAATTTTGATTTAATTATAATTGGAAATTAAATTAAATATGAAATTAAGATAAATTTATGATAATATGAATTTAAAAATTGAATTTAAAGTGATTTTATAATATATTAATGATTTTTGATTAAAGTTAAAATGTGGAATGAATGATTATTTAAGTTGAAATTTTGAAATATAACCAAAATGGGAAATTGTGAATTTGGCTTAAAAGTGAATTTTAAGTTAAATAAATAAAATCGAAATTACGTTATATTTTGAAATTTTAAACTTAAGTGTTAATTTGAAATTTAATTCAATGAATTTAAAATTTAATGTTGAAATTTAATAAGTGAATTATTATTAAATCTTGATTTTTGAATGGAAATTTAACTTTATAAAATCATGAACTTAGGGAAAATTAAATGATGTTTGTAAATGTGAAAATGTATGATTTTACAAGTTAAAAATGTTTTAAATAAAAATATAATTGGTTGAGAAATTATATTGAATATTTGAAGTTAATTAACTGCATTTTTGAAATGCTATTAATTGCAATGTAAATGATATTACAGCATTTATAAATGCTGTAGTTGATGATAATGAACTAAAAAGCTAAATTGAATTAAAGGCTATTATAGCAATTTATGCAAGTACTAAAATTGTTGAATCTAATTAAGTTTATTTGAAATTTAAGTAAACCCTGTTACAGCATTTTAAAAATGCTGTCATGTGTTAAATTGAACTGTTTTGAATGTAACTTTCCGTAGCGTTATCAAAACGCTGCGAAAAGTGAATTTTCACTGTTTTGATAAACTTATGTGAATAAATGAACATTGAAAGTTGAAAATTTTGAAAATTTAATAATTTAATTATTAAATATAATAACTTCATTTTTAATGATTTAGAATGATTTTCGAAATAAAAACTGTTTTGACATGTGAATTCAAATGGTATTTTAAATTGAATGAAATGAATAATGATTGGAAATAAAGTTTTGTAAAGATATGATATTTTTATATATTAAAATGATTGGAAATGAAGTTTTGTAAAGATATGACATTTTTATATATTAAAATGATTGGAAATGAAGTTTTGTAAAGATATGATATTTTGATATATTGAAATGACTTGAAACGAATGAAGTTTTATAAAGATATGATATTTTGATATATTTGAAACGACCCGCAAATCCGTACCCCTTGAGTCAACACTATTTACCTCAATCAACTCAAGTTGTACAGAAATACGAACCATTTGGGTTAAAGAAGGAGAGGTAGAAGAAGAAAATAGACAACAACATCAGAATCTAACCATCGCAGTGGAATAAAATATAATAGATAATAAATGATCTTTACTCAAAAGTCAAATATCTCTGTTTACATATTACATCATCAGAGTACATCAATCACAACTCAACAACAATATCATACAAATGGATACACAACAACTCAACACAGCGGAAATATATATATAAACAAGTACGAGAGTACGTGTCGTCATCCAGCTCGTCTCCTGAGCCCCAAAGCATCATATCCTATATCCTATAACACTCGGTCTGACCCGAGCATTACAGTTAAATAACACCCGAGTCAGTCTGGAATACCAGCGTGAGAAAATCACACTCAATTGATTATTAAAGTTTCAAAAATCCTTTGAAAACAAAGCATCTCGTAAGACCACGCCACAAATAAACATGTCGGGTTTTTACTGTACGATAGCTAAAACAATTTTTTATAGAAATCCTCTTATATTATAATAGGGTCTATATACAAATACTTATAAAATAGCCGAAATTGTTACATTCATTAAATTCCAGCTACTAGCCACAGAGTGGGTAATACAAACAAAACTCGTACAAGGCTCGTAGGGAGAATGGATTTCCAACTAATGACTAGGCATTGGGGTACCACCTGTCACAGTACGGGGTCTAGATCACCGTACCAAGGAGTACGCCCGCTCCCCTGCAACACAAGGCCGGGACTACCCCTTACTGGATAACCCCGAGTGAGATCACCCCGCGGTTGGGATCAGCAACCGCCCACTAAGCCGAAATAATAAGGGACATCTAAACTGGAATGACCTCACCCTGCTTGGGTGCTACCCACCTAGCCTTGCTGCATAACCCCTGATTTTCAGTCATTCCCATTTGACGAGGCTTGAGGCTAAGCGTTACCTTTATAGAACATATCTCTTAGAATGCCCATCGTCCACCTGACGATGTTTCGCAAGCATTCATCCATACAAGTCCGTCCCGGGTTCGAAGGGAACCAAAGGCACTATTCCTACTACATCCATTTTGGAAATATCCTCATGATTAGTAGCGACTAGCCCTTGCACTTCACTGCTCCATCTTCAAATCCAAAATCGTTTTCACGAAACGTACGAACCGGATCGAAGTGGTTTTCGAGAAATAAATCTCAATCCCGGTCTTTTCGAAACGATCAACGCATTGGCCAATATTGATAGTCGGTGATTTAACTATCAATTCATGTTTCCAACATCCATCACACAATAAATAATTTTTCAAATTATTTATTTATCTCAAAATATCTTTACAAGATATATTTTCACTTTCCAAACTCCTTTGGAAAACAGTTTTCAAAACTATCTGCCTTTCTCAGAATAAATTCCAAGTATTTCTATTTCCACTAGAATCACCAAGCACAAAACTTAAGATTTTTAAAATAATCTAAAAACACCATATTGTAAAATATATTTAACATTTGATATAGAAAAATTACTTTAGTACTTAATATAAATAATACTCTAGGAATAACTAAAATAAGTTTACTTTATAAATATAACTAGATTTTCTTCTTTACACGAAATACCAAATCATCCCTTAAATAATTCTTACGATAATAGATTAACCAAAACACTTACTTTGGGATTTACTTTAAAATATTTAAATTAAGACTACTTCAATGATTTACTAAAAATACATACTATATAAACATTGGAAATAAAGTTACTTTATAAAATATAAAACTAGGCTTTCACCTTTCAAACACATACTAAGTCACTATTTATAAATATTTATTATGGTAATAGATTTGAAAAATATTTCCTTAACAATTTAAGATAATAAATTTTCTAAAACATGCTTTTTTTAAACAACATCAAAACCTTTAACTTATATCTAAAGTTTACTTTGAACATACTTGGCTATCCAGTGAAATATACATCTCTTCACATTCTTCCTTAAAATTTTCAATTTTAAACTCTTGAATCAATTTCCAGATTGATTTCCCATTTACTCCCTTTTTAATTCAAAATCTATTAATTTTAGATTTCATTTCTTAATTATGATTTAAAATACTTTAACTAAAAATTCCAATTTTTAGATTTCTCAATTACTTCCTTATCCTTTTATATAAATTTAAAACTTAAGTTTAAAATAATTCTTTATTCCTTTAAATTAATACTACATAATTTTACAATTCATCAATTACTGTTTATTCAACTCTTTTCTTTTCATACTCGAAGTTATTTATTATTATTTTCATATTAGTTCTATTTCTTTTCAACTCATTCTTAATTTATTCAAATTTCCTATAATTATTTTACTTACAAATTCATTTCTTTTATTTTCTTTCCAAAATCCAATCTATATAATTTTGGTAATTCATTATACCCAAATATATCCAATCAATCCTAACATTCAATATTCCAATATAACTCATCATAGAATATCAATATTCACAGCAGAGAATATTAAATAATTTAAATAAATGTTGAGGGATCCAGTTGGATCCCTCCAACCTGTTTACCCTGCATCCATAGACGTTAGCACAATATAGTTCACTTACAAAATATCATACTATATCACATCGATCAATTCAACCATCCAAACAATTATTAAATTTTATCATTTAAATTTAAATTTGAACTGAGTGAGATTAACTCACCTTTGACCTTTACTTTGCAACCCAATCCATCTCACTTGTTTTCTCGATTCATAGACCTTGTATAAATAATTTATACAATTTATTAATATTCGAACAGATTGAACAATTAAATTCCGTTGATATAAATTTTATTTTATCTAATTAACTTTAACTTCAAACAAATCTTCTTTTAATAAAATACTTGAACTAATTTTTCTCTACCCACATCCTTTTAATAACTTTATTTAACTAAAAATTTGATATTAAACAAATTTATTTCCACAATACATTATCATTCCAAATCGAAACTATATATTATTTTTTGCTTATAAATTTGTTTCCTTTTACACTACTACAACAGACAGTATTATATTATTTTTCTTTCTTACTATAATTATATATATATTATATATAAATCAAGGAGAAAAATACCTCACAGCTTCCCTGAATCTTTCGATTATGCTCGCGAGTTCATCGCTTATCCCTCCGACGAACCCTCTACCTCGCGACACGAACCCGCCGACCACCATTATGTCGCGATTCCTTCTGCCTCTGCCGCCTCCACCACCAATTCCTTGCTCATCGTAGAAACCATCACCGACGCGAGCACACCTCACCGCGACCCCAGAACCTGTTCGCGATCGCACGCCTCTCCGAAGCCCTCACAAGTCCCTAAATAATTCGCGACCGCGATTCGACCTTCGAGTTCGAGCACAACCCCTTCCTCGATTTGATTTTGCACGGCTGTTAGATTTTTTTTAAGAGGAGCGATAATTGATTGGAAACGAAAAGGGGGGTTTCGGCCATGCCTTGAGTTCGAACGAAGGAGTAAGGTTTTTTTGTTCTGAAGATACAAGGCTTCGGCCATTATAAGATTTTCAAATTGTTAAGCGAATTGAAGGGGAGAACGAGCGTTGATAAGAATGTGCGGCCATGCTTTGATAAAAGTGACGAGAAATGGAGTATACTGGAAGATAAGTGTAGCGTGTTGAGGAATGGATAAAGGATGGCGTACACAAGAAGCTCAATCAGTTAAATTAAATTTTCAGCGCGTTTATATATATCGTACACTCACGCACTAACTCCGATTAATACGAAATTTGAAATCCAGTAATAATTCAATATTGCGGACCCAATGGAGCTGGTTTCGTCGAATTCCGAGACTGTGCCCCGGAAGGCTATTTTTAAATTCAATTTAAACAGTATAAATTTTAAAACTGAACAAACCACTGTTAATTTCAAATACAATATCTATTACCTTCAGTATTATCAGTATAAATTCTACAAACTTTCAAATTATTTTTAATAGGCTTAGAATTCCAGATTCAATATTTTATCCAACTTCAAATTGTTTAATTCAATAATTTAATTATCAAATAAATCGTGACATTCGTAATTTAAGTTAAAATTACCCTATTGAATATTTAAAATCAATTAAATATTCTGATTTTAAATGCTTGAAAATTCCGGGTCGTCACATTCCTCCCCCTTAGAAGAATTTCGTCCCCGAAATTACTAGTTAGAAAGAATGATCCAATACCCGTTTATCTATTCCAAAAACCAAACAACTTACATTCCTGTCAACTATCTTCTTAATAAGAATTATTATTATTCTTATTAACTTCCCAAACTTCTGGTTTCCAAACAACTCTAGTTATACAGTCATTCAAATTTATATTTAATCCAAATTTAAATTATCAAAATTTCTCAAAATTTTTCTAACTCCCTAAATTCTCGAAAAATTTCGCCATCGTCTCCTTTGCGCGGCTGACTCGGTACAACTACAAAATGGCTCTACGGCCTCCCAAATCCAAAAAGAAAACAAAAAGCCAAGTGGCTCGATCAAAATCCCAATTAAATTCACACCAAATTTAAATACATACCTTTATGTCGAGCATTTCAAATTTATCTTCTTGAAATCAAAAACCAATTCTCTTTTCCCTTTTATAATACTTGCATATCCTGCTTAGCACTAATATCCAATCACAATAGTCCCAAAACATTTTATCGACTTTCTCACAAAATGCCAATATCTATTCATTCCAATATTATCTTAGATTATATTTGTAGTATCAATCTTCCATTTAAGAATTCGTCATTCCTTCTTAAGTTAACATAAGCAATTTATATGTTTTTTTTTAATTTCCGTCTTACCACTTAAGTTTATATCTATTTCTATTCAAATTGATTCTTCCAATTTCATATGAATCCAATTTTTCTTTAACTCTGAATATTTAAATTTTATTTTTCATTTATAACTAATTCATTTATTTTTAAGTTAGTTTCATTTGCTAATTTGTTCCAATTTTCAATTTTAAACCGTTATGTCGTTAACAAAATTTTCCAAAATTTTCAAAAAAAATTCTAACACCCAAAATTTCTGAATTTTTTTGGCAGAGTCTCCTTTGTACGGAGGAGCTTTTGCAATTGACAAAAGAGATAAATATATATACATCGACCCGCACGGTCGGAAAACAGAAAAACAGTTCATATTTCCTATTTTTATTGCGTAGGTGTACCTTATTTAGCATTTTAAGCAAGTAGCTTATTATTTAAGCAAATAGCACAACCAAATCCAGCCACACGGCTCCTAGGTACCTGTACTTACTCAAGTTAAACATGTAAGTGACAAATATACGAAGTTTATAGCATTTCACTTAATTTCAGTAGTTAAACACATGTATAATATAAACAATATACACTAAACACTTCCAAAAGCAAATTAATAAGGTTCCGATACAAATTTAGTTGTTTACAACTAAATCACCCATCAATTTCATTCCATTTAAATGGTTTACACTTCATTTCTTACATTTTACTCATTTTAATCCAAACGAACACATATTTATCTCAGTTGACTCAAAAATCAATTTCGTTGCTTATAAACTCATAGATTTTATACAATCTCAATTGCGTCAACGACGACCATTTTTTTATGCAAATTCAATGTTCACTTAATAGAATATCCATTCTATTTTATAACTACTTAAAATTGATACCAATTCAATTTATACTTTATTCTGTTTCATTTTCAATGTTCCAACATAGTTCTTAATTGTTGACAACCAATTCATATATCGTTCCACTTAATCGAATGGTTAACAACTCACAAACTTACATTTAATTTATTATTAAGCAATCTGAACTCATATTTAATTCAATTGCTCTCAAAGTCAATTTTATTTTACTCCTATCAATTCATAGAATGTTAATTACTTCCAATTTTTTTAAAAATTTATTCACAACCCATATATTCTCATTTTCATTGCATTTCAAATTTGAATCCATTCACTTGCATTTCATTTCATATTTGTTTATTCCAAACTATTGTATTTAGCTCGAAGACAATCCAAGCTATTACATTTCATAACCATTTCTCAACTTATTTAAACCATACTTCATTTGGTTCTTATTATGCCATCCATTCATTTATTCAATATAATTAGTTTATCCACTCAATCCATTTTGAATTTTCATTTTCTTAAATTTTATTTACAACCCACCAAATTCTATTTCGATTCAAATTTAATTTCACTTGATTTAAACCCACCCCAATTTCATTAAACTTAGTTTAAGTTGAATTAAATTCAACTCTCTTCCATCTATTCAGCTTAAGTCAATTTACTTCAATTTATACTTTAGCTCATTTTCATTTTACAAGTAATTTTTTCTCTTTTATACTCAACTTAACTCAATTGATTACAAGGCCATATCCAATTTATTTCCACATATTTGGATTTTATTCACAATACAAACCATTATTATTTTAATCCAATTTCATTTTTTATTCGATACCTTTCCAATTATATCTAATTTGTTAACACTTCAAGTTAAATTTTAATTTATAACCCAAGTTCTGATTCTACCATCCATTTTCAATTTACTACCCAATTTATTAACCACAATTTAATTACATTTACTTTACTGACAATTCGAGTCGAATTCAATTTATAACTTGAGTTTATTTCCAAACTTCGTCATAAACTCACAATTCAACTTCATTAACTAATTTATTATCTAATTAGTTCTTCACCTGGTTAAAATTCAACACTTGATTTTTAATTCCAAATATCACTTCATTTAATTTTCTTGGTTCAATTTATTTAATAATTCAAGTTTGGATTTTCTTTTCATTATCCAAAACATCAAACAATATTTATTTTGGATTTTCTATTCCACTTTCAAAATTTATAAGTCACAACTTATTATTTTCACAATTCCATCCATTATAGGCTTGAATATATTATTTTTTTATCTTAACTCAAGCCTTATGCTTATTTATATCCCAAGCATATTTTATTTCATGCATTATAATTCTTATTTGTTTATTCCAATCCCAATCCTTATTCCATTTATTTTCCATTTGTTTAGGTAAGAATTTTATTCCATTCATTAATTCAATTGAATTCTCATTCCAAATCAATTTTACTTTAACTCAGATTTATTTGATTCGATTCGATTTCGACTTAATTCGAATACAACTGGATATTATTTCAGCCTATTTAAATTAATGTCAATCCAGTCAAATTTTTATTTCCCATCCAAGTTAATTTCATTTTTAACTTTTCTCTTTAAATTTAAATTTCCGACATTCAAAGCTTATATTTCTTTCCTGATTATAAAAAAAATCATCTCAATTTATAAACTACAACTATCTCATCAGGATTTTTTTAAACACCCGGCTTTGGTTTCAAATTATTTTGAAATCTCCAACATCTCAAATCACATTTCTCAAAAGCCAAACCAATCCTGGTTCTATTCCCAACAAATTTCCTTAGAAATTTTCAAAACAACTAGCTTTTCTGAATAAATAAATTTTTGATAGCAATCCATCACTTAGAAATTCGAAAATGAATACTGATGATGCGGCCGTCATCATCAGAATTATTTTCCAATGATCCAAGTGATTTCAATGCTATATCACTTCCAAAATCCATTTAAAACAGATTTCCATTCAGAAATATCTTCAAAACAATAGTGCTATCATTTATCTTCAAATACTTCCAAATTTCTGGGATTTTAAATTTCCAAATCCTGCTTAAATCACTTTTAACTATAATTCATTTGCACAACTTATGCTCATACAATTCTTATTTGATTATATTTCAGTTTATAAATTTCATTTATAATTCATATTTATGAAAACGAATTTATTTCCTTAACCTTTAGTTATGTTTTAAATTTCTAGTTAAATTTTTACCCACGATGATAATAATTTAATATTATTCTTCCTAACATCCAAGCAATCATATATTAGCTAAAATAGTTTACAAAACTTTTATTTATATCAAAATATATTTTGGGTAAAATTATTTCATTTACCCACATTTAAAACAATACCGTGTCAATTGTTCTATTCAAGTGTTTAGAAATCCTTTCGATACAGTTGCGAAGACTGTGTCGACGAAGGTTCACATGCCACTCAATAAATCAATCAACACAATATTAAAACAATTTATATCCACTAACAAATACGCGCTCATATCTATTAATACACTCAAACTCATTACAGAGTACTACAGGCTCTAATTTAAATGAGTAATTCCCACCAGAGCCAAGGTTATCACCAACCTATGCTGTGATACCAAGTGAAACGACCCGCAAATCCGTACCCCTTGAGTCAACACTATTTACCTCAATCAACTCAAGTTGTACAGAAATACGAACCATTTGAGTTAAAGAAGGAGAGGTAGAAGAAGAAAATAGACAACAACATCAGAATCTAACCATCGCAACCGAATAAAATATAATAGATAATAAATGATCTTTACTCAAAATTCAAATATCTCTGTTTACATATTACATCATCAGAGTACATCAATCACATCTCAACAACAATATCATACAATTGGATACACAACAACTCAACACAGCGGAAATATATATATATATATAAACAAGTACGAGAGTACGTGTCATCATCCAGCTCGTCTCCTGAGCCCCAAAGCATCATATCATGTATCCTATAATACTCGGTCTGACCCGAGCATTACAGTTAAATAACACCCGAGTCAGTCTAGAATACCAGCGTGAGAAAATCACACCCAATTGATTATTAAAGTTTCAAAAATCCTTTAAAAACAAAGCATCTCGTAAAACCACGCCACAAATAAACATGTCGGGTTTTTACCTTACGATAGCTAAAACGATTTTTATAGAAATCCTCTGATATTATAATAGGGTCTATATACAAATACTTATAAAATAGTCGAAATTGTTACATTCATTAAATTCCAGCTACTAGCCACAGAGTGGGTAATACAAACAAAACTTGTACAAGGCTCGTAGGGAGAATGGATTTCCAACTAATGGCTAGGCACTGGGGTACCACATGTCACAGTACGGGGCCTAGATCACCGTACCGAGGAGTACGCCCGCTCCCCTGCAACACAAGGTCGGGACTACCCCTTACTGGATAACCCCGAGTGAGATCACCCCGCGGTTGGGATCAGCAACCGCCCACTAAGCCGAAATAATAAGGGACATCTAGACTGGAATGACCTCACCCTGCTTGGGTGCCACCCACCTAGCCTTGCTGCATAACCCCTGATTTTCAGTCATTCCCATTTGATGAGGCTTGAGGCTAAGCATTACCTTTATAGAACATATCTCTTAGAATGCCCATCGTCCACCTGACGATGTTTCGCAATCATTCATCCATACAAGTCCGTCCCGGGTTCGAACGGAACCGAAGGCACTATTCCTACTACATCCATTTTGGAAATATCCTCAGGATTAGTAGCGACTAGCCCTTGCACTTCACTGCTCCATCTTCGAATCCAAAATCGTTTTCACGAAACGTACGAACCGGATCGAAGTGGTTTTTGAGAAATAAATCTCAATCCCGGTCTCTTCGAAACGATCAACGCATTGGCCAATATTGATAGTCGGTGATTTAACTATCAATTTATGTTTACAACATCCATCACACAATAAATAATTTTTCAAATTATTTATTTATCTCAAAATATCTTTACAAGATATATTTTCACTTTCCAAACTCCTTTGAAAAACAGTTTTCAAAACTATCTGCCTTTCTCAGAATAAATTCAAAGTATTTCTATTTCCACTAGAATCACCAAGCACAAAACTTAAGATTTTTAAAATAATCTAAAAACACCATATTGTAAAATATATTTAACATTTGATATAGAAAAATTACTTTAGTACTTAATATAAATAATACTCTAGGAATAACTAAAATAAGTTTACTTTATATATATAACTAGATTTTCTTCTTTACAAGAAATACCAAATCATCCCTTAAATAATTCTTACGATAATAGATTAACCAAAACACTTACTTTGGGATTTACTTTAAAATATTTAAATTAAGACTACTTCAATGATTTACTAAAAATACATACTATATAAACATTGGAAATAAAGTTACTTTATAAAATATAAAACTAGGCTTTCACCTTTCAAACACATACTAAGTCACTATTTATAAATATTTATTACGGTAATAGATTTGAAAAATATTTACATAAAAATTTAAGATAATAAATTTTCTAAAACATGCTTTTTTTAAACAACATTAAAACCTTTAACTTATATCTAAAGTTTACTTTGAACATACTTGGCTATCCAGTGAAATATATATCTCTTCACATTCTTCCTTAAAATTTTCAATTTTAAACTCTTGAATCAATTTCCAGATTGATTTCCCATTTACTCCCTTTTTAATTCAAAATCTATTAATTTCAGATTTCATTTCTTAATTATGATTTTAAATACTTTAACTAAAAATTCCAATTTTTAGATTTCTCAATTTCTTCCTTATCCTTTTATATAAATTTAAAACTTAAGTTTAAAATAATTCTTTATTCCTTTAAATTAATACTACATAATTTTACAATTCATCAATTACTGTTTATTCAACTCTTTTCTTTTCATACTCGAAGTTATTTATTATTATTTTCATATTATTTCTATTTCTTTTCAACTCATTCTTAATTTATTCAATTGTTCTATAATTTTTTTACTTACAAATTCATTTCTTTTATTTTCTTTCCAAAATCCAATCTATATAATTTTGGTAATTCATTATACCCAAATATATCCAATCAATCCTAACATTCAATATTCCAATATAACTCATCATAGAATATCAATATTCACAGCAGAGAATATTAAATAATTTAAATAAATGTGGAGGGATCCAGTTGGATCCCTCCAACCTGTTTTCCCTGCATCCACAGACGTTAGCACAATATAGTTCACCAATTACAAAATATCATACTATATCACATCGATCAATTCAACCATCCAAACAATTATTAAATTTTATCTTTTAAATTTAAATTTGAACTAAGTGAGATTAACTCACCTTTGACCTTTACTTTGCAACCCAATCCATCTCACTTGTTTTCTCGATTCATAGTCCTTGTATAAATAATTTATACAATTTATTAGTATTCGAACAGATTGAACAATTAAATTCCGTTGATATAAATTTTATTTTATCTAATTAACTTTAACTTCAAACAAATCTTCTTTTAATAAAATACTTGAACTAATTTTTCTCTACCCACATCCTTTTAATAACTTTGTTTAACTAAAAATTTGATATTAAACAAATTTATTTCCACAATACGTTATCATTCCAAATCGAAACTATATATTATTTTCTGCTTATAAATTTGTTTCCTTTTACACTACTACAACAGACAGTATTATATTATTTTTCTTTCTTACTGTAATTTTATATTATTATATATAAATCAAGGAGAAAAATACCTCACAGCTTCCCTGAATCTTTCGATTATGCTCGCGAGTTCATCGCTTATCCCTCCGACGAACCCTCTACCTCGTGACACGAACCCGCCGACCACCATTACGTCGCGATTCCTTCTGCCTCCGCCGCCTCCACCACCAATTCCTTGCTCATCGAAGAAACCATCAACGACGCGAGCACACCTCACCGCGACCCCAGAACCTGTTGGCGATCGCATGCCTCTCCGAAGCCCTCACCAGTCCCTAAATAATTCACGACCGCGATTCGACCTTCGAGTTCGAGCACAACCCCTTCCTCGATATGGTTTCGCACGGCTGCTAGATTTTTTTTTTAAGAGGAGCGATAATTGATTGGAAACGAAAAGGGGGGTTTCGGCCATGCCTTGAGTTCGAACGAAGGAGTAAGGGGTTTTTTTTTCTGAAGATACAAGGCTTCGACCATTATAAGATTTTCAAATTGTTAAGCGAATTGAAGGGGAGAACGAGTGTTGATAAGAATGTGCGGCCATGCTTTGATAAAAGTGACGAGAAATGGAGTATACTGGAAGATAAGGGTAGCGTGTTGAGGAATGGATAAAGGATGGCGTACACAAGAAGCTCAGTCAATTAAATTAAATTTTCAGCGCGCTTATATATATCGTACACTCACGCACTAACTCCGATTAATAAAAAATTTGAAATCGGGTAATAATTCAATACTACGGACTCAATGGAGCTGGTTTCTTCGAATTTCGAGACTGTGCCCCGGAAGGCTATTTTTAAATTCAATTTAAACAGTATAAATTTTAAAACTGAACAAACCACTGTTAATTTCAATTTTACAATTTCTATTATCTTCAGTCTTATCAGTATAAATTCTACAAACTTTCAAATTATTTTTAATAGGCTTAGAATTCCAGATTCAATATTTTATCCAACTTCAAATTGTTTAATTCAATAATTTAATTATCAAATAAATCGCGACATTCGTAATTTAAGTTAAAATTACCCTATTGAATATTTAAAATCAATTAAATATTCTGATTTTAAATGCTCGAAAATTCCAGGTCGTCACAATATTAAAATGATTTGAAATGTAGTTTTGGTAAGATATGATATTTTGATATATTAAAATGATTGGAAATGAATTTTTGAAAAGATATGATATTTTGATACAATAAAATGATTTGGAAATGAAGTTTTGAAAAAGTATGATATTTTGATATATTGAGATGATTATAAAGGAAGTTTTGGAAAGATACGATATTTTGATATATTGAAATGATTTGACAAGAAGTTTTGGAAAGGTATGATGTTTTCGAAATGGTTTGAAAATGATTAGATCTTTATTTTGATAGAGATTTGAATTTGAAATGATACTTTATTTTGAAGTATAAACTATGACTTTTAAATTATAACTACGGGTTATAATAACGATTGGTTGTTAGAGAGACCGGGATTGGATATGGATATACTCTCTATCGATACCGAAAACCACTTTAACAACTGTGTACGCGGTGGAATTTCCAGAGTGAAGTAGGATGGTGGCGACGTTCTTGAGGTATATTACATGGACCCAACTCCCGTGAGTTGGCTTAAGGTGGCTAAAACAGGAGCGATCTCGGGCCAAAAGGGGTAGCTCCCATGGTCGGACACATTCCTTCGATACTATACTCTTACTTGTGATTGATTAGATGACCATCCTCCGATTTTGATATGGGAGTGTGTTCCGAGGTGGGCGTATGTGGCTGTTGCGTTACCCACCAGCCCGTGTGCGTAATTTGTATATCTACCCTGGCATTGCCTTGTGTGCCGTGTCACCTACCATACTGACTTACTGAGCCTTTACTACGAGTTTGTTTTTCTCCCGTAGCCCGTGTGGTATCCTCTGACAGTCATCCGGTGTGGAGATGTCATGATATTGGATGGACTGCTGGGACTATTATGTGTGAAGGGTGATATGGGTAGCCCGGAACGCTATTTAAAAGTAAGTTTATTTTACTGTAGACATTATTATAATAGCGCAATATTACTATATAGTAAATAGTTTAACGGATCCATAGAGGATGGGTAGTCCCATGCATCCTTTAAATTACTTGTGCCTTATTACAATTCACTTGAGTTGGTTTACATTATATAAGTATATGTTGTCCTGACTCGAGTATTTGTATTTTTATTTACGCTCGGGTCAGCCTGAGTTATTCATAGATTTGGATTCCACTTTCTGGAGATTGAAACCGCTGGAGGTTATCTGCTTATCTAGTTTTGTCTATTCCAGTTCTGTTGTTCTATTTAGCTTGTACTTGGTTGTCATCTTTAGACTTCTGTTATACTTTATTTATTATGTTGTATTTTATTTAACTCTGATATATTTACATAGTAGCTTCATGAACTACTATTTCTTTTACTTCCACTGCACTATTATTACTCTGTGTCTGTGATTTGTGATTATTATTTACTGTATATTCTGAGATTTGTCAAATTTTATTCACAACGCGGTATTTTGAGCAATTCAAGTCCGACATGTGCGGATGCGAATGGTTGAAAATATCGGGTTGTTACATAAAATCTTTGTTTTATGAACAGTTTTTATAAAAGATTTTATATACTTATTTCTAATCAAAAAATTATTTATTTTAGGAACTTAAATTTGTATTGTTTTAGTAAAATCTGAAATTGTTTAACTAGGTTTTTCAACTATTTTAATCTTTTTTATATAAAGAATTTGTTTTCTTAATAATAATTTTAGAAGAATGCTTATATCCTAGTCCTCTTTTATTAGAAACAGTTTGATAATTTTCTATAATTATGCAAATATTTTCTCTACCTTTATTAAAATTGAGACATTTTTAGCGATGTCTTCTAACTTTGTTTTAAGGCTAAATTATCTAACTCTAAAATCTTGACATTTGCTTTAAGGTGTTGATTCTCAACTATAAAGCATCATTATTTTCTTTTTGAGTTTCTATCTCTTGACTCAGCAAAGAAAGTTGAGATGTCATATTAGAGTAACTTGAAGTTCTTATACTCTTTTTTTCTCTTAGCATTTCTACTTCGATTTCAATTCTATTCAATTTTCCAAGAGTTTCTTTGTAATTTCTATTTTTACATTTTAATTTATCAAGTAATTCTGAATTGATTTCCTAAAGATCATCGAAAGTTAGATCACTTACCTTGTCTTTTATTACCATAAAGCAATTGTTGGCTTGTTTCGAATCACTGTCCGAGTCACTATTTGAAGATGATTTCGAATCGTCCCACGTGACAGAGAAATCTTTTTTCTTGTATCTGTCTGTTCTGTGCGTATGTTTGTCTTTTTGTTTCTTAGGACAGTCTTTCTTGATGTGGACTTTCTTATGACATGCATAATATTCCAGAACAGATGATGATGGTTTGTTCGTGTTGTTATTGCTGCTGCTATTCTTGTTAGTTCTAAATTTCAAAAACTTTTTGAAATTTTTAGCAATGAACGCCATATCTTCTTCATTTGAATCTAATTCATCTTTTTCTGCCTGAAATGATCTATTCTTCTTATCTTGAGCCTATACTCGTTTTTCCAGGAGAGTAACTTCATAGGACATTAGATTTCCTATCAACTCCTCCGATTTTATGGTTGAAATATTGTTAGCTCCTTCGATTGCTAAGACTTTTCGTTCCCACTCATCCATTAATGAGTTGAGGATTTTTGAAACAATATCAAAATCTGTATAAGTTTCTACTAATGCTATCAAAGAATGATATATATATATATATCTTGAATTCTAGAGTACATTTCATTTATAGTATCATCTTGCTTCATTTTAAAATTCTGGAACTGATTTTTGAGCATATAAATTTTACTCTGTTTTTCTTTGTTAGTACCTTCATGTGTAATTATAAGTGCGCGCCAAATTTCAAGAGCAGTTTTACACATGCTTATTCTATTAAATTCATTTTTGTCTAATGCATAGCTTTAGCATTTGCAGTGGCGTCTGATTTTTATGTGTTAGACTGTGTTGAATATTTAATAGTAGGAATAATATATTCAGCTTGCATAATGTTTCAAGTTTCATAACTACTTGCTTGTATATAGATTCTCATTCTAATTGCCCAATAGTTATAATTCACTTCATTAAATAGAGGTGGTCATGCAGTAGATTGACCTTCTAAAAAGGTGGTGTTAGCAACAGTGCTGGTATTGTTTTTCGTATTAAAACAATATTAGATAACTATGCTACGATAATATGATGGCCTTTCTCTAACACCAAATGAAAGTGACTATTTTATAGGATCATGTATTATGGAGTATAATAAATAAATAGTGTGGAAAATAATTGTAAAATAATAATAGTAGCAATAATGACACCATAGATTTTTATATTACTTCGAACTCCTGTTCTAAGTCCAATCCCAGACACCTTCTGGAATTACAGCTAGCAACCCTCACTTAACTCGAAGAAACATGTATTACACTGCCAGAGCAACCGAACAAGACTTTGACCGCTTGAGCAATAGAAAAAGACTTGACCGCCTAAGCAACCTAACAGGACTTTTTTACAAACTGGATTTAACTTGACTTTGTATGTTTTGAATAACATGGATTTGTCACTTGTAGTACAACCTTCCTATAATCTTATCCTCAAAGTAGATGTGTATATTTGTGTGTGTATGAAGAATAGAAAGTTTAATATTACTTGAACAATATGGAAATGAATACATAAGAAATGATTGTATGAATACTTGTAGATATTATACTCAAGAATGCTAAGTGCTATAGATCAAAAGAGAATAGAAAATTAGATAATTGGATCTATGAATCTTGAATGTATATATAGTGTGTGTGATGAGATATGACTTTTGGAAATCAACATCCATTAGAATCTAGGAGTTATGACCTTCCAGGAAGAAGGAACCCTTTGATCAAAAGAAATGTCTTTTGATCAAAGTATGACATTTGTAGATTTAGTCGACTGAACTTGATTGGGCAGTCGACAAAATTTCAAACGTGCATAAAAAAATGTACCGAGTCAGTCAACTAACATAGACAGTTCAGTCGATTGTCTACTGGTTATATAAAAAATTTCATAGAATTAGTCGACTGAGTTCTGTTTTTCCAGTGCACTTGAAAACTTTGTGCTTATATATGACATGTGCAAGTTTCATAAATGGATTTGTGAGTGATGAGCTTTGAGGATAGATTTTAACAAATTTCTATACTAGACTTTATACTAATTGACTCTAATTATAATAATACGAATCATATTTGAGCCGATGAGTCCAGATTAGCCATAGTCGTAGATTCGTGAACTTTTGTCTCTTGTCGGCATTAAAAATCTTCCAACAATTCTCACCATGAAGTAGCTCAAATATGAACGTGTGATAGCTAATTATCACCACAAGATAGCTCAAATATCAATGTGTGATAGCTAATTCTCGCCATCAGATAGCTCAAAAGCCAACATACTATAGCTAAATATCAACATGCGATAGCTAAGTCTCGCCATGAGATAGCTTAAATATCGACATGCGATGGCTAGTTCTCAACATGCGATGGCTCAAATATCACATGAGATAGCTTAATGTCAACTTGAGATAGCTATAAAAACTTATCAACTTGCTATAGTTTAATGTCAACCTTAGGTAGCTATAAAACTTATCAACTTGCTATATTTTAATTTCAGCTTGAGAGAGTTATAAAACTCACAAACTCGTGTAAGTCTTTAACCTGTAATGACTTTGCACTAATAACCTACGATACCTGAAGATGCTAAGAAACTATAAGTAAATAGAAGAACTTTTGAAACTCTTAAGAAGCTCCCTTTCCTAAGTGATGGTTAAGGATTTCACAAAGATGAAATGCCATAAAAAATAATTCGATAACATGAAATAACTTACTTAAAGAATGAAAAATGTAATTATATGGTCTTTGTTACCCTAATACATCAACTCATTGCATTATGTTTGATGATTGGTGATGTTAAAACTATATGGCAACTGTTTTTCTAGGCACAATATTGTACTTGATGATTGGTGATATGAGGCATGTGTGGCAACTGTTTGTCTAACTTTATACTTTACGATTGGTAGTGTAAGGCCTTTGTGGTAATCGTTTCTTTGAAAGCGATACTATATTTGATGATGGGTTGTGTAAGGCCTTTGTGACAACCTAATAAACAGTTCGTAATAGACTTGATGGAAAGTCATATGAAACCCCTAAATGATAACCATAAGTGGCAAATCTAAAAAATGACAAGACTATAAAATCAGTTGGAAATGTTACAAAAGAAATCTCACCCTTATGTTGAATATGATGACATGTGTTTGATCATGGTTTGGTTTTTATCACTTTAAATGATGTAAGTAATAAAGTTGGAATAATGAGGTGAAACCCGTTCCATGCTTTAGCGGCATAGTCTCAATATGTGATTGTTTGCTTATGGCAAAAATATTACTCATACTAGGTTCTATGTTTGACCTGTGTTTTTATTATTTTCCATAAAATCATGGGTACTCATTCGAATAGGCTCAGTTTATGGTTTCAACAGGTAGCTTTTAGAAAAGATAAATAAAGACCCCTTTGCTTCTAGTCGTTCGACATATGTTTGAAGCTTGTTACCCTTTGCTAAATGCAAAGTGCTTGATGACTGGCTCTTTTCTGGCTCGACACCTATTATTATTTTCCATAAAATCACGGGTACTCATTCGAGTAGGCTAAGTTTATGGTATCAACATGTAGCTTTTAGAAAAGATAAATAAAGGCCCTGTTACTACAAATATTAATATCGAGCTTCTAAAGGAGAACATATCGAGATTAACAATAATAATGGGCCTCGAGCCAGAAAAGAGCCAGGTCATCAAACACTTTGCATTTAGCAAAGGGTAACAAGCTTCAAACATATGTCGAACGTCTAGAAGCAAAGGGTTGTCGAACTTTTATGATAAGAGATATAACACATACTCTAGTAATTAACATATATAAAACGTATCGTTCCTATAATGATGTTGAGCTTCAATATTGAGCTTAAATGAAGAAAAGAGGAGGTATCGAGCATCAACAACCATAAAGGATGTCGTGCGTGAAAGGTAGAGGTTGTGTCGAATCACAATGACTATTAGGAGTGTAGTGCATATAATAAGCAGAAGCAATGTTAAACATAAAAAATAAATCAAAGTATCAGGCTTACAAGAGAATGGAGGCGATGAATCAACAAACACTTAAAGATGTCGAGTTTCTATAATGTAAGGGCTAACGGTCCTAAAGAATACTGGGTTGATAAGGATAAAGGAGGTGATATCGAACCAATACAGTAAGGAGTGTTAAAGAACAAATAAGAAAAGAGGATATCGTATTGCTAGAAGATGTCGAGTATTTAGTCTCAGGATGAGATTGTTGTGCTTTAAAGGAGATGATCCTATGATACCCCAACTATCATCTAGTCACTACCATAGTAATTGCTATCGAGGACCTACCATAACACAAGCTATTGAGTAGTTACTAGAGGAAGATTATATTACCAAACTTATAAGGCAAGTGATGCTGAGTTTCACTATGAGGATGACGAAGCTTAAAAGAAGGCAGGGATGTCCAATATCAATAATTTGAACAGATAACACACATTATATCGAATGGACATGTGGTGGCCAATCCACTTACTACTGCCTCTATAAATAGGCACCCATCTGCTTCTTGGAAGGGATGAATAGTTCTTTTCTCTTTCTTAAATTTCAAGTTGTAAACCCTAAATTGAAGTGAGGGTTTCCAGAGTCGATTGTAATTTTTAGACTTTTGCATACAAGGACTTGAAAAAATAATTTGCATAGCACATTTCTATTGAATGAAAATATTTGACTATTTAATACTCGAACATGACTTCCTTTTGAACTTATACTTGAACCATGGAAACACATATAACTCGACTTTGAAATTTAACTTGGGATTGAACTTCCTTACTCTCATGGACTTATATAAGGCCTTTTAAGCCCTTACTCAGACCAGACTTAATTTCCTAGCATATTTGGTTAACAAAGAAATTATTAACAGACCCAAAGATGAACCAGGATGCTTATCTTGCAGATAAAAGCTATTTTTAAATTCTGCTATGTAAAACCATAATCTGTAATGGATTAAGTGTCCATGACTGCATCAAATGGCACTCTATCTATATCTTACTATATAATCACACCTGTATGGGAGTGAGATGGGTTAATGATGATGTAATGACTTTTGAAAAATGTTTTGAGGTAACGAAATCATTTAGCTGCTCTGTTTACTTAATGTTGTGAATTTTTTATATACTAATCTTACTTTGTTGCTTGAAAATAATTTTGATGACTCATCGGCATTCATTTTTTGGACAGTAAGTGTGAGAGGTTTCAACTTGGCATCGAAACTAAGGTAAGGAGATACGTAAGTGAAACAGAGTTAATTTTAAGTAGATGACAAGAAAACAAACACCTTAGGGAGGATATAGATTATATATAACGTACTTGTATTTTGATATAGATGTAAGGGTGGATATATCTATTCCTTAGATATTGTTTTCACTCTCTTTTACTTCCATTTCTTATGAATTCTTGCTTACCAGAAAGATAGAATGGGTCTGAGAAGTGGATGTTTGACTTTGGGAGGAGGAAGGACAAATGCTAGTATAGGAAACACTAATACTCATACAAACAACTTAGGAAGGGAGGCAATCCTGGAAGTGTGTGTTGAAGCTGATAATGAAATGACTGCCCCAACATAGGGAATATTGATATGAACGCACACTTTTAGCGATTTTTAACAAACTTAGCATGACGGCAAGTACCGATGTAGGCCCAATATGGACCAACGGGCTCGGTGCACCAAGTTAGAGAGGATTTTACCAAAATGAATAAGGATTTCTGGGCGTGGGAGGAGAAATGTTTGATGAGACAAAACAGGCGTTGGAGGCTAGTAACGTATGAGAGGATTTGGGAAGACTTAGTGCTTAGAAGGTAAAGATTGTATCTAAATAGTTCAAGGGACTGACAAGTGTCTGACGAAAAGATATGACAACAGAGATTCCCGAGTAATAAATCACTCAATAATGGTTTAGGGATACTTTTAAAGAAAAATATATTCTGGATCAGAGCTGTCAGCAATGTTCTGGCATTTTGTGGTGCTACAACAGGGGAATTTGATGGTGTTGGAGTGTGTGCAAAAGATTAAATTATTTAAGTATGGAGCATATCCGATTAGAACTCCAAGGAAGAAGGTAGAGAAATTCATCTCAGAATTAAAGCTAAAAGCGAGTGACTGAAATATAGCACATCTAGCACTTCCATTCAACAAAGTTGTAGATAAAGCAAGGAGGTATGAGTTGATGTATGCTGAAAGATGAGGCATGGGGCAGAAGGCTTAAACTGATAAAAAGAAAATGAACTTTGCTCCATATCAAGAAGGCCAACAATGGAGAGGACATATGTCGACATACAAGATACCTATATTTTGGCATATAGGAATTTTTCAAAGAAAATAACAACACCAATCAGTTTTGCAAATTTTTAGATTTCAAAGTACCTTATATTTGTTGGTTTTTTGGGATTCAGTTGAGGACAATGGTTGATGATTTTGAAGTATAATTGCCATGGGGTCTTTAACAAGGAATTCAAAGACTTAACCAACTACTCATCACTTCAAACTCGTCTGTCCTTTCAGCATTTTTCTCCAATCAGTTTTGTTCTTCCATTGCTCTGATTAACCTTTATATATAATCCATTTTCTTCAACTAAGTTTTTATTTATTAGTGTAAACATCTCAACAATATATCTGAAATAACTACACAACTCAAAGATACGTTAGTAGTAATATTTATATGGTTGATGTCCCCAAATCAATACCTAGGGTATTAATAATATCCTCATTTTGATGATGACAACCACATATATATTTAAGAGATAAAATAGAGCACTTTTTTGAGACGACCCGAACTTGATGCTCGACAAACGACATCGAGATCCGTATCGCCGGAGCTTGCAACAACATCAGATGATAAACAACACAGCGGAAACAAAAGATGACAACATTGATATACAATAGATACAATGCCAAATACACCATGATACAACAACCCAACACTATCAGATAAAATATACAACAAAACACTACAGTGGAAATATATCAACATGAGCAAAGTCTTCAAGAGAATTCGATATTGCAACTCCTACTCCAAAGCTAAAGCTCTAAACTTCAAGCTCGAACCACCATCAAGTTGAACATGTAGCAAATGCGATCCCAAACGCGATTACCAAACCAAAACTTCAAAGATACAAAAGCTGAATAAGATTTCCAAATGCTACCAAATCAAAGACTTCGAAGGCTATCGAATCTATACTTATTATTGGATTATCTGAAAAACTCAACTCTAGACTGCCCGTGTGGAAAATTATGGACACCCAGATTTTAGGAAGGGAAAAATAAACTCCAGGCCAGTCATGGGACTGGTGTGAGAAAACGAAAATAGTTTATCTTTAAAAACAAACAACAAAAAGAATTTAGAAATTGAAACCCTCAATGCTTTTTGGAAAATGAAACAGCCATAAGACCTCCCGTCGCACACACCATGAAAACGCAGAATTGGAGGAGATTTCTCCTTATGATAGTCAAAGATGCGTGATACGTAAAAACCATTTAATATTATTATTAGTGCATAGTGCAGAAAGCATTTCGAAAGTATAACATTAATCTTAGCCAGCATACGTACCATTATAGTATGCCTACTATAGCTACCATATTAGATGGCAGGTTCTACAATTAAAACCGTACAAGGCGCGTATTGGTAACTGGTTCTCCAACAAATGGTTAGGCCAAGGAACTTCCCATTGCCACATGGGTACGCCTCTGGAGGGACACCCCGAGAACCTACCCGGATCTCTGCCAACACAAGGCCGGTTTTCCCCTTCCCGAAAGTAACACCTAAAGATATGTCATCCTCGGTCGTTTGCAACCTTTATCCGAGGATCCTCAACCACAAAGCAACATCACACAGTAATAAATTTATAGTGTCCACATGAGTTAAATATTCGGGCTCCATACCATGATACCATTATTTTACAGAAGAAATGGACATACCCTAGGGGTGCGAACCCTGCAACCTTGCCGCATCTTTCCTATTTCGACCATTTTCGGTTTGTGAGGTCCTGACGCAGTCACGTCCACAAAGCTACGCTTTTCACAAAGCCATGCTTTGGTCAACAATGATCAGCAGCACTTCTTATGCCACATTACCAAATTGGAAATGTATCACTAGTAACCATCAACTACATAACCTCTAAGCTCGCACGTCTCAGAGAAGGGTGTTAAGCTAAGAGAATAAATCTCCGCCACCAAACAGAAATTTATTTGATAGAAACCAGCTTTACATCTCAAAGTGTAACATCAGACACACATACATACAAGTCTGTTCCGAGTTCAAACAGAACCGAAGGCACTTCCAAAGAAGCCCTTGCAATCCGTGTGTTCACAATTCCGATCGGACTCCCCCTCACATATGGAGATCTCTATACCGTAGCTACTTAGTGCAGAGTCATTCGACGGGTTATCCTTTCGCTCTCGAAAATACCCGGTCTTCAACACCGGTCTTCAAATGCTATCCATAACATCGTATCATTATTCAGAATGGGTTACATGACACAAGGTCCTCTCGTGGCTAAACCGAATAATGAGCGCAATATTTAAAAACATATGGATATTGGGATTTCAGTTAAGTCACAACTTTAAAACCCAAAACCTTTCTTTTCAAATGGTTTAAATAAATTACCATTTTCAAATCTTTTAAACACAAAGATTCACTTCACAAAGTTCACCCATCTTTCACAAAGATTCGTTCAAATATTTCAAAACAATTTCCATTTCAAATTGGATTAACTCGTCCAATCTTTAAAACAAAGATTTAATTTATAGCTTCCAAAATATTTCCAAAGATTCATTCGTAACTTGGAAAACCATTTTCATTTCAAACTTGAAATCCCTTTAACACAAATTGGAAATTCTTTCACTATATGAAAGCCTTTATTATTTGAAAACAAATAGTTTTCGTTTCGAAAAAACCCAATTTCATTTGTACAAGTTAAAACTCTCGGGTTAAATTCAAATTCCCAAAACAATACTTTTTAAAATGGTTTAAACCCATATAAACACATTTATAACTTGTATAACATTTTTAAATCATAATTTCCAAACATAGAATTCAATTTCAAATTTTGAATTCAAATTTAAATCAAAATGTTTAAATTTCAAAACTTAATCAGGTCATTCAAAATAACTTTTATCTTTAAAACTCCTTTTCAAAAGCTTTTCAACCCGACTCTATTTCCAAAATCATTTGGATTCAAAATCCAACTTTTAAAACCATTTCAAAAATCTGTGACTTAATCGATTTCCTCATGCAATCCATATTTTTTGTGTATAGTGTAGTCCAGGGGTTTTACACAATAGTGTAACATCATCAATCATCATAGATTCAATAATATCAATATCGATAAGCGGTATATTCCTATAACGCTTATCTTCCATACACAGATTCACAGATAAATAATATACACTCATCACAGATAAATATATCACAGCTTGAGTTAAAACCATTCATATCACAAAGCATCACACAGTAGAGATATCAAACAATTTCGAGCATTCAATACAATTCAAATTTCCATAAGTAAGGTTAATTGATCATCTGATTAGTTGAAAGCGGATTAATCACTAATCCAGGTTAACTAACATTAATTAATTACACTTGAACTAATTGACCTTAATTACTTAAATTAATTAAGTAATTAATAAACCAATTATCTTAATTTAATTATCATCTCATATTTACTAGTTAATGATCTTTAAATTTCATTCATTAGTTATCCACTAATTACATACTATGTCATTATCCTCTGATTATCCATTTAACCTTCATAAAGTGATTATCTTTAAATTAATTAAGCTAATTATGTGATTAAAAATATATAATTTACTCAAACAATTTAAACATTAAATTTTAAACATTTAAGATCTTTGAAAAACCTTTTCAAAGTTGTTTAATAAACTAAATAAATAGTTACTTGAAAACATATTTATTGTATCACTTTAAATACTTATCTATTATAAATATATTTAAAAACTTTGTTAAACATTTATTTAAAAAAAACAAATTATTTTCATAACTTAAAAACTTACTTTTATTTTGCTTTAAACTTTGAAATATTTGCAAAACTCAAGTTCTTTGATTTTTAAACTTGGAACATTTCCTGATTTCAATTTAAACAGTTCAAACAAAATCAACTCGAGCAAAACCCTGATCTACCTGAGTAGAAACACGAGAAACACTCATCCCTCAACAGCTTCGAGTCAACACAGCAAAACATACGAGCACAACCCGAGACAAAGCCTTCTTCCCCAAACTTAATCTTCACCAGACAAACAAAGGTGCACCGTGCACATGCATGGTGACTTCTCGACGTTCTGACCATCAATGACAGCCTCGACCTATCACCGATGTCCTCCAATACCCTTCACACCACCCAGATCCAAACATCTCACTACAAAAATTAATCGAGCAAATCGAATGACCACAGAAACAAACTACCTCGACCAAAATGGTTTGCAATGACGATCTAGGCGATCGGAACCCATGTCCCTCTGACGACAACCTCATCATCGATCCACGCCACTATCCCAATACTCGGGGGTCATCTCCGATGATCCTACGACATCATACGAGCCCCATTTACCTCGTCGACCAAACAAGTCTTCGAACCCTAAATCACATTCCCCTGCCTTCCACAACATACTGCAGCATCTTCGATCAATTTTCTAGCGATCGACAACCCAAAAGGCACCTTCGATCACAACCCCAAGCCTCAATTCATCCGTGATCGTCGACGATTTACAACATACCAAAATCTGTTCAACTATGAATATCTCGATGAATACTACTCTGAAAATCATGTTTTTTTTGGTCAAAATTCATCATTTCTAGATACGAACCTAGTCATGAAGTTAAAACTAAAAATGAAAATCTTTCACTTTCTGACTTTAATTTACTTTAACTGTAATTTCTTATTTTTGATAAAATCCCTTAATATAAACACTTGAGTTTATTTTTAAAAATAATATTACAGTCTTACCTCATTTTTGTTTGTAAATCAAAATTTGAAATTGATTGAATAAGGTGCAGTTCGAATTTTTCTTAGTGAACTTAAGTTTGAGCTTCAACAGAGTATAACACATGTATGTATATACAGACATTCAGACATGCAAACACATATGACAGTAAAACATTTTGCACAGCAACTCAAAGCATTCATCACAACATCAATTCACAGATTCAACGTTTTGAATTAAAGGTTTGCTCACCTTGGATTGAAGACAGAGGACAGTGATCAGGAAATTGAAATTCTGGAAACTTTAAGTTGGCCTAGCTATGATCTTCTTGCTTAATTTGAAATGTTTTCACTTTAGTTGCTTAACTTTTGAGTTTTGATTTTAAATCTTAGCTTGCTCGACCTGATCTGTAGCTTTAAATCATTGCTTTATCTTCTGATTTGAATTTTCCTTGCTCAGTTTTCTAGGTTTTTTTAACCTCTACCTTGCTAGATCTCAAGTTTGTTTGATTTTGCATTTTATCTTTCAGGTTTTAATATTCTATTTTCTGGTCTGGATGTTTTGCATTTATCTCTAGCTTGAGATTTTAGTTTGCTTTTGATCTGAATCTTTGCCTTTGCTTCAGTATCTGTATCTGATACTTTGCATCAGGCCTTTGAATTTTTTTTGAACCCATTTGATATTGAGATGATTTTTGTTTCTTTTTTCTTTCATCTTTCTTATTTCAGTTTTGATGTTGAAAATATGAGAAAAATGAATGTAGTTTATAAATTTTAATTTACTTCAAGAAAAGATTAATGGCACTTGTTAATTCTATAGTAACACTTGTACTTGCATATTTGATTTTCTTACAAATGTCTTATTTGAACTAAATTGTGTTTATATCCTTAATTCAAATTATTTTTTAATTTTTTTTAACCCTTTATGCATTTATATTTTCACATCTTAACATATGTTTTTGTTTTAAATGTTTATGTTTTTATCTTCTTATATTTTTATATTTGCACAACTTTTAAAAGAGAATGATTTAATACTAACGTATATATCTATACTTTCAAGGAAATGATTTTTAAAAATATAATTATACTTTAAATAAATAATCACACAAATGTAAATTATAAAATTTAAATTTAAACAACTTTTTAAATTTTACTACACTTTAAACACTACAAATAATATTTTAAATATAACTTTATATCATACTTCCTATTTAAATAAATACAACTTCTTCATTAATCATTTATATAATCTTTTAAAGCAAAAGATGATTTTACAATTTAATTGCACATGAATAAATATATTAGAATTTCATTCTTAATTAGTCTTTTAAAAAATCTATTATATCAAATTCAAAACATCATTTTTAAATCAAAATGCATATTTAATAAAATTAGAAACAAATTCTTATTAATTTAAAAAATAAAATTTTAAATCCAATTTATTTTCAATATATTTATTATTGAGTCTTCAAATTCAAATTTCAATTAAAAAATCAATATATATATATATAAACAACTAATATTTTATTTTATTTTTGAAAAACACCATTTAATTCATAATTTAATTTCAAAAACTAAATTAATTATCAATTTAAACTTGGCTAAAATCCGGGGATGTTACGGATTCCCCCTTAAGAAAATTTCATCCCCAAAATTTGGCAGGGAGATAACAAAGAACTAATGAAAGATAGAGAAATATCTTTTCAGATTAAACTGAATACCTATTCTGCATTTGCGTACCAAATCAGAATATCAACAATAGATATGAGAACAAACTCATTCAATAATTAAGAATTACTCGGGTTATCCGAATCTTCGAAATATGCAGGGGTACTGGTTAGTTCGAAGAAATAACCAACATTCGTAGAATATATAGAAACCCAATGGAACAGACAACAATAGATTCGACTACGATCTCAGATTCAAGATTTAACTTATTTATGATTTGCTGAGAAATAAAACTATGTACAACTTTTGTGTCAAACAAAACTCGAAAATTTTAACCGTAAACGAGAAGGTTATCTTCTAAAATTTCTTTTCCTTTATCAGCCTTTTGAGGTTGAAGAATCATTTTTGTTTGCATACACCTTCGCTACTTGAGCTTGCTTCCGTGCTGGGCCATCCTTGATCCTATGTCCTACCTAGTGGCAGCAATAGCATTCCTTAGATTCCCATTCCGGCTTCATAAATGGCTCTCTCTTTCATTGCTTCTAGGGGTTCTTGCAACTGTTCGAGTAATGGCCTTTCTCCAAGCAATTGAAACAAGTAACATCTTTCACCTTGTTATCCTATGTATTCTTCTTTCTTTTGCCTTTCCACGGTTTCTTTCCGCCGAACTTCCTTTTCCTCCAATTCAGGTTACTTGTATTCCCATTCTCCTCCGTAACTTCCTGCTCATCCAAAGTGGCATATTGATAGCCCATATCGATCAATTCAGAAAAAGATTCCTTTACGTGAGTAGTCATCCTTTCATGGTATTTCTTGTTCATTCCCTGAATAAACTTTTCATTCTTTTTCAAAGGTATATTCACCAATTCCGGACCAAACCGAGATAATTTGTTGAATTTGTTCAAGTATTCCTTAAACGATAAACTTCCCTGCTTCAAATCTGTGAACTCCTGGTACATTCTGGAAATACTAGCAGACGGCATGTATCGTTGCTCGAACACTTCCTTGAAACGATTCCACCTGAACTCATCTGTCGGCTCGTCCAATGTAACTGTCTCCCACCAAGCTAAAGCCTCTTCCTGGAGTTGCCAGGAAGCTATCAATTGCATCTGATCATCTTCCAATTTTATTCCTTTGAAAATCCTTTCATATGATCGAATCCAGGCTTGTGCTTCGATAATGGTTTCCTTGCCTGTGATTGGACTTCCACCAAGTCTAGAAAAACTTCGTTATAAATCAGCCGGATTCGGCTGAGGTTGAGTGGGAATAACTGTTATTATAGGGACTTGAGCAGTTGAAGTGGTACTTCCCCATCCCCTACCTCGTCCCTTCTTCCACTCATTCTTACAATCTATAAATAGTAAGAAAACCGATTTAGGCATTCAAACGAGATATCTCAGTGAATAACAAAAGTTAAAGAAAATAGACCGAGTAAATTGGGTTTTTCGGTTTCACGGGTTGTACTCATTCTAGGGTATACTTCACCCAATTTCTAATGAGCCATCTAATGTGTTACACTCCGTAGCTAAAGTTCTTACTCAACCTTTAGCTCTAATACCACTTGTGATGGCCCAAACTTGATGCTCGACAAACGACATCGAGATCCGTATCGCCGAAGCTTGCAACAACATTAGATGATAAACAACACAGCGGAAAGAAAAGATGATAACATTGATATACAACAGATGCAATGCCAAATACACCATGATACAACAACCCAAAACCATCAGAGAAAATATATAACACAACACCACAGCGAAAATATATCAACATGAGCAAAGTCTTTAAGAGAATCCAATACTGCAACTCCAAACCAATACTCCAAAGCAAAGCCCTAAACTTTAAGCTCGGACTACCATCAAGTTGAACTTGTAGCAAATGTGATCCCAAACGCGATTGCCAAACCAAAACTTCAAAGATCCAAAAGCTGAAGAAGATTTCCAAATGCTACCAAACCAAAGACTTCGAAGGCTATTGAATCTATACCTATTATTGGATTATCTGAAAAACCCAACTCTAGACTGCCCGTGTGGAAAATTGTGGGCACCCACAGTTTAGAAGGAAATAATAAACTCCGGGTCAGTCATGGGACCAATAAGAGCAAATGAAAATAGTTTATCTTTAGAAACAAACGACAAAAATAATTTAGAAATTGAAATCCACGATCCTTTTTGGAAAATGAAACTACCATAAGGCTTCCCGCCGCACATACCATGCAAACATAGAATTGGAGGAGATTTCTCCTTATGATAGTCAAACATGCTTGATACGCAAAAACATTTTAATATTATATTAGTGCACAGTGCAAAAATCATTTCGGAAGTATAGTATTAATCTTAGCCAGCATACATACCATTATAGAATGCCTACTATAGCTAGCATATTAGATGGCGGGTTCTACAATTAAAACCGTACAAGGCGCGTATTGGTAATTGGTTTTCCAACAAATGGTCAGGCCAAGGAACTTCCCATTGCCACATGGGTACGCCTCTGGAGGGAGGGCCCGAAAACCTACCCGGATCTCTGCCAATAAAAGGCCGGTTTACCCCTTCCCGGAAGTAGCACCTAAAGATATGCCATCCCCGGTCATTTGCGACTTTTATCCAAGGATCCTCAACCACAAAGCAATATCACACAGCAATAAATTTACAATGTCCACATGAGTCAAATATCTGGGAACCATACCATGATACCACCCTTTTCCAAAAGAAATGGACATACCCTAGGTGCGCGATCCCTGCAACCTTGTAGCATCTTTCCTATTTCGACCATTTTCGATTTTTGAGGTCCTGATGCAGTCTCGTCCACAAAGCTACGCTTTTCACAAAGCCATGCTTTGATCAACAAATGATCAGCAGCACTTCGTATGCCACATTACCAAATTGGGAATGTATCACTAGTAACCATCAACTGCGTAACCTCTGAGCTCGTACGTCTCAGAGAAGGGTGTTAAGCTAAGAGAATAAATCTCGGCCACCAAACAGAATTGTATTTGATAGAAACCAGCTTTACATCTCAAAGTGTAACGTCAGACACACATCCATACAAGTCTGTTTTGGGTACGAACAGAACCGTACACACTTCCAAAGAAGCCCTTGCAATCCGGATATTCACAATCCTGATCGGACTCCCAATCACATATGGAGATCTCTTTACCGTAGCTACTCAATGCAGAGTCATTTAATGGGTTATCCTTTCGCTCTTGAGAATACATGGTCTTCACCACAGTTCTTCAAATGCTATCCATAACGTCGTATCATTATTCGGAATAGGTTATATGACACAAGGTCCTCTCCCGGCTAAACCGAATAATGAGCGCAATATTTAAAAACATATAGATATTGGTATTTCAGTTAAGTCACAACTTTAAAACCCAAAACCTTTCTTTTCAAATGGTTTAAACAAACCTTTCTTTTCAAATGGTTTAAACAAATTACCATTTTCAAATATTTTAAACACAAAGATTCACTTCACAGAGTTCACCCGTCTTTCACAAAGATTCATTCACAAATTTCAAAACAATTTACATTTCAAATTGGATTAACTCATCCAATCTTTAAATCAAAGATTTAATTTATAGCTTTCAACCCATTTCCAAAGATTCATTCATAACTTGGAAAACCATTTTCATTTTAAACTTAAAATCCCTTTAGCACAAATTGGAAATTCTTTCCTTATATGAAAGCTTTTATTATTTGAAAGAAAATAATTTTCGTTTCGGAAAAATCCAATTTCTTTTTTACAAGTTAAAACTCTCGGGTTAAATTCAAATTCCTAAAACAATACTTTTTAAAATGGTTTAAACTCATATAAACACATTTATAACTTGTATAACATTTTTAAATCATATTTTCCAAACATAGAATTAAATTTCAAATTTTGAATTCAAATTTAAATCAAAATGTTTAAATTTCAAAACTTATTCAGGTCATTCAAAATAACTTTTATCTTTAAAACTCCTTTTCTAAAGCTTTTTAACCCAATTCTGTTTCCAAAATCATTTGGATTCAAAATCCAACTTTTAAAACCATTTCAAAAATCTGTGACTTAACCGATTTCCTCATGCAATCCATATTTGTGTGTATAGTGTAGTCCAGAGTTTTTACACAATAGTGCAAAAACATCAATCATCACAGATTCAATAATATCAATATCGATAAGCGGTATATTCCTGTAACGCTTATCTTCCATACACAGATTCACAGATAAATAATATACACTCATCACAGATAAATAAATCACAGCTTGAATTAAAACCATTCATATCACAAAGCATCACACAACAGAGATATCAAACAATTTCGAGCATTCAATACAATTCAAGTGTCCATAAGTAAAGTTAATTGATCATCTGATTAATTGAAACCAGATTAATCATTAATCCAGGTTAATTAACATTAATTAATTACACTTTAACTAATTAACCTTAATTACTTAAATTAATTAAATAATTAATAAACCAATTATCTTAATTTAATTATCATCTCATAATTACCAGTTAATGATCTTTAAATTTCATTCATTAGTTGTCCACTAATTACATACTAAGTAATTATCCTTTGATTATCCAATTAACCTTCATTAAGTGATTATCTTTAAATTAATTAAACTAATAATATGATTAAAAATATATAATTTACTCAAACGATTTAAACATTAAATTTTAAACATTTAAGATCTTTGAAAAACCTTTTCAAAGTTGTTTAGTAAACTAAATAAATAGTTACGTGAAAACTTATTTATTATATCACTTTAAAGACTTATCTATTATAAACATATTTAAAAACTTTGTTAAACATTTATTTTTGAAAAAACTAGTTATTTTCATAACTTAAAAACTAACTTTTATTTTGCTTTAAACTTTGAAATATTTGCAAGACTCAAGTTCTTTGATTTTTAAACCTGGAACATTTCTTGATTTCAATTTAAACAGTTCAAATAAAATCAACTCGAGCAAAACCCTATCTACCTGAGTAGAAACATAAGAAACACTTGTCCCTCAACAGCTTCGAGTCAACACAGCAAACATACGAGCACAACCCGAGACAAAGCCTTCTTCCCAACCTTAATCTTCACTAGACAAACAAAGGTGCACCATGAACATGCACAGTGACTTCTCGACGTTCTGTCCATCAACGACAGCCTCGACCTATCACCGATGACTTCTACTACCCTTCAGACCACCCAGATCCAAAGATCTCACCACAAAAATTAATCGAGCAAATCGAACGACCACAGAAACAAACTACCTCGACCAAAATGGTTAGCCACGACGATCTAGGCAACCGGAACCCATGTCCCTCTGACCCCAACCTCGTCATCGATCCATGCCACTATACCAATACTCACGGTCATCTCCGATGATCCCACGATGTCACACGAGCCCCATTTACCTTATCGACCAAACAAGTCATTGAACCCTAAATCACATTCCCCTGCCTTCCACAACATACTACAGCATCTTCGATCAATTTTCCAGTGATCGACAACCCAAAACCCACCCTTGATCACAACCCCAAGCCTCAATTCATCCGTGATTGCCGACGATTTACAAAATACCAAAATCTGTTCAAATATGAATATCTCGATGAATACTACTCTGAAAATCATGATTTTTCTGTCAAAGTTCATCATTTCCAGATACGATCCTAGTCATGAAGTTAAAACTAAAAATTAAAATCTTTTACTTTCATACTTTAACTGTAATTCTTATTTTTGATAAAATCCCTTAATATAAACACTTGAGTTCATTTTTAAAAATAGTATTACAGTCTTACCTTCATTTCCATTTGTAAATCAAAATTTGAAATTGATTGAATAAGGTGCAGTTCGAATTTTTCTTAGTGAACTTAAGTTTGAGCTTCAACAGAGTATAACACATGTATGTATATACATACAATCGGACATGCAAACACATAGGATAGTAAAACATTTTGCACAGCAACTCAAAGCATTCATCACAACATCAATTCATAGATTCAAGGTTCTTAATTAAAGGTTTGCTGATCTTGGATTGAAGACAGAGGACAGTGATCAGGAAATTGAAATTCTGGAAACTTTAAATTGGCCCAGCTATGATCTGCTTGCTTAATTTGAAATGTTTTCAGTTTGGTTGCTTAGCTTTTGAGTTTTGATTTTAAATCTTAGCTTGCTCGATCTAATCTGTAGCTTTAAATCATTGCTTTGTCTTCTGATTTGAATTTGCCTTGCTCATTTTTCTAGTTTTTTAACCTCTGACTTGCTTGATCATAGGTTTGTTTGATTTTTCTTTTTATCTGTCAGGTTTTAATTTTCAGGTCTGGATGTTTTGCATTTATCTCTGGCTTGAGATTTTAGTTTGCTTTTGATTTGAATCTTTGTCTTTGCTTCAGAATCTGTATTTGATACTTTGCATCAGGCCTTTGAATTTTTTTGAACAGATTTATTTTGATATTGAGATGATTTTTGTTTCTTTTTATCTTCTTTCTTATTTCAATTTTGCTGTTGAAAATATGAGAAAAAATGAATGTAGTTTATAAAATTTTAATTTATTTCAAGAAAAGATTAATGCCATTTGTTAATTCTATAGTAACACTTGTAATTGCATATTTTAATTTTCTTACAAATGTCCTATGTGAACTAAATTGTGTTTATATCCTTAATTCAAATTATTTTATAAATTTTTTTTTAACCCTTTATGCATTTATATTTTCACATCTTAACATATGTTTTTGTTTCAAATGTTTATGTTTTTATCTTCTTATATTTTTATATTTGAACAACTTTTAAAAGAGAATGATTTAATACCAATGTATATATTTATACTTACAAGGAATTGATTTTTAAAAATTTAATTATACTTTAAATAAATAATCACACATATGTAAATTATAAAATTTAACTTTTAAATAACTTATTAAATTTTACTATATTTTTGAACACTACAAATAAAATTTTAAATATAACTTTATATCATACTTCCTATTTAAATAAATACATCTTCTTTATTAATCATTTATATAATCTTTTAAAGCAAAAGATGATTTTAAAATTTAACTATACATGAATAAATATATTAGAATTTCATTCTTAATTAGTCTTTTGAAAAATCTATCATATCAAATTCAAAACATCATTTTTAAATCGAAATGCATATTTAATAAAATTAGAAACAAATTCATATTAATTTAAAAAATAAAATTTTAAATCCAATTTATTTCCAATATATTTATTATTGAGTTTTCAAATTCAAATTTCAATTAAAAAATAAATGCGTATATATAAACTACTAATATTTTACTTTATTTTGGAAAAACTCAATTTAATTCATAATTTAATTTCAAAAATTATATTAATTATCAATTTAAACTTAGCTAAAATCCGGGGATGTTACATTTTCATTTGACTCCCCTTAATTCTATGTACTTCCCCTATCATTTTTCCTAGTATATTTATACATTTTCTTCCCCTTTTTCATCAACAAAAAAGGCGAAAAAGAATTTCTTAGGCACAACTAGATAATATGTATAGAGTTTGTAGATAGAGATGTATAAGTTATATATCATTAGAACTTAAGAAAATAATCAAAATTAATACAAAGCATAGTAAAATATTAAAAAAAATTAATTTTTTTTAGAGTTACCGACTTTGTCGATGGCAATATCCATTTGAATGATATCCAACTCACCATCATTGTATATAATCTTGCTCAGTATCTATGGATTATATGATTTAAACATCTGTTGTTTGATATCTATGGATTATATGGTTTGGACATCTACTATTCGGTATCCATTGTTTTTCACCTGAAAAATATAAAAAAACACGCACAAGTACCCTATTTTATTTTTGTTTATTTTTGGTTCCATGGGGTTAAGCTTTGGAAAGCCAAATCCATGGAGAGTATGAATACCCTTTCAAAATATAATCATTGGACGAATAAACTTTGTCAAAAAAAATTATCCATGTATTTTTCTTTCTAATTATCATCTAATTTTTTAGGAAACCATAAATTAACAAACTTATTTGAGGGTTTTAACTTTAATTTTCTAGGTTTTGGTTTGAACGTGGCAGCCTTAACAAATTTAGTACCTTGAGTACTACTTTTCTTTGATTTAGGCTTAGTGCTTTATCCAATTCTATGTTTATTGTTAAAGGGTTTTGATTCAGATAATAAATTTTCTAGATTATGCTTTCCTTTGTTAAATTTATCAATATTAGTTTTCATTTTGTCAATATCCTTAATACAGTTAAGAATAATATTGTCTAAAGATGTTATTTTGTCATTTAAATCGGTGATCGCTAACTTCATTGAAGATTTTTTGATTTTAAGGATTCATTTCACTTTCTTTTTTTCAAAACTTTCAAGTGCTAAGTTCTTTTCATCATTCTATCCATTAAGTCTTTCAGTTTCATCTTCTAGGCAATTTTTCTTCTGTTAGCATTTCATTAAATATTTTTGATCTCTCTATCTCTACTAAACTATTCTTATACTCTTTCCTAAGAGTTTTATACCTATCGGTTAAGACATTCATAATTTCTTTATTAAAATTCCATACCTGGTCACCTTTATCGTGAAGCACATGTTGGAATTTTCTGTTTCTAAATCTCTATCACTTGATGATGTATCTGAAACATCTCATGTTATGTTGAAAGCCTGATTCCTCTTCTTATTGAAAGTGTTCGAAGAGTACTTTGATTTATTTAGGTTGGGATAGTCTCTTTTACTTAATGAGCAGGTTTATCACATTCGAAACACTTAACAACATTTCAATTTTTGGAATTATTATTATTGTTTTCTGAATTTGTTTGTTTTCTAATATTTCAAGAATTTCTTAAAATTCCTTGTCATAAACTCGATATCATCATCATTGGCAGCATCATCTTGTTCATCATTGTCATTTGCAGCGTTGAGTGCCAGTGGTTTTTTCTCGTTTGCCTGATTCTCTTTTCTAACCTGCGACTTTACTTCATAGGACATCGGATTACTAATTAAATCTTCTATTTTCATAGACTAATATTATTGGCTTTTTTGATTGCCAGCCATTCCCTAGAAAGTGAATTCAAGATCTTTCTGACTTGGTCCTCTTTAGTAATTTCCTTTCCAAATGATATTAATGCATGTACTGTAACCTAAAATCTAGAATACATACCAGAAATAGACTCATTTGGTTTCATTTAAAAAGGTTTAAACTAGTTAGTTAGCATTGATATCTTAGTTTGTTTTACTATACTCATGCTCTCATGTGTGACTTGCAATGTTTTTCATATTTCATATGTAGACTTACAAATAGACACTCGATTAAATTCATTTCTATTAAGTAGTAAAATAAAATGTTCATGGCTTTTAAGTTATCGAGTGCTTGTGCCTTTTGGTCTAGTGTCCATTGTGAATAATTCATTTGGGCCTCTGTATACTCTATTTAGGTAATGTACCAAATATCTAAACCATTATACTACAAATAAAATTTCATCCTACAAGCCCAATATGCATCATTACTACCATCAAATAGAGAGATCTAGTGGTAGATTGCCCTTCTATAGAAGTGTTATGAGTGTCATTAGCCATTTATACTCTTCAAAAAACAAGTTATGAATTTTTGAGAACCGATGCTCTTTTACGAAATGTTAAAAATGGGAGGAGTTTATAACATAATGTAGAATGGATCTTAGGTTATCTAAATACTAGAGGGGGTTAATGTATATTTCAATTTTTTAGAACTAACTAATGACTTTAACACTATATCTAATCAAATTGAAAATAGAAACCAATAATCCTAAAATAGGTAAATAGTAAAGTAAAATGCAGTAAAATAAATAACACCTAGATTTTTATAACGGTGTGGATTGACAAATCCTACATCCAGTCCCGCATTACACTTTGAAAAATTTCACTATAATCGCTTGCTTTCCACGAGTGGCAAGAACACCTTTACAATCTTGATTTCTAAAGCTATAAAATACACCCTCTTGATTCTACAGGCTAAAATAACACCTTCTCCTTTTTACAAACAACATTAGAGTATGCCAAGTAATCGTATCTTCAATATTTATTCTTGCAGATTTGGTACTATGATCCTATAGACCTCCAATAGCAATGTATCTTTGAATTCTTTAAGGAATACGATGAAATAAAAGAGAGAATGATATGAATTCAACTATGTAGTTTGTAAATTCTTGAAGAACCAGAGTAAAATGGTATAGATTTGCAAAGAGAATGAAAGAGTATGCAATGGGTTTCTTTTGCAAAAGTATGAAAGAGAAAGAGGAGATAGTTGATTGGAAAATTCGTTTTCCGGATGCTTTATATGGTGTAGAGACATCTCTTTTGGTGAAGAGGTGGCGGGAAAATCCTTTGATTTGAATTTTAAAAACTGACCAATGAGGCATATGTCGACATACTAGATACCCATATGTTGACATATAGGTATTTTTCAAAGAGAACGGCGACACCAATAAGTGTTGCAAATTTTCAATTTTCAAAGTATTTTATGTTTGCGGATATTTATAATTCGGTTTAGGTCAATGGTTGATGATATTCAAGTATAATTGACATGGGGTCTTTACTAAGGAATTCTAAGACTCAACCAATTACTCATCACTTCAAACGCTCTATTCTTTCGGCATTCTTCTTCAATCAGTTTGTTCTTCCATTGCTCTGATTAACCTTCATATACAATCCATTTTCTTCAACTGAGCTCTTATTTATCTTCGTAAATGTCTTAATAATATATTTGAAATAATTACACCACTCGGAGATACGTTAGTAGTGATATTTATATGGTTATTGTCATCAAAATCAATACCTAGGGTACTAACGTACATCTCAGATATAAAACAGGCGAGACAGTAAATAACAGAATGAATCACAACATCGGGGTATATAGATCCAGACAGTAAATAACATAAGTGATAGTGTTATACATCAAATGATAACTCATAAAAACTATCTCAAAATAGTAAGGTGCTAGCAGGTTCCATAGTGTTGCGCAGTAGAATAGCAAATGAGTACATATAATAATATGACAGAATAACTCCTACTCGCCGCCTATTCAGCTCTACGTGCTCACCAGACCTGATATCCCTAATCTACTCACTTAAGAGTACCTAGAGTAATAAGAAGCAAAGCACAAAACCCTGGGTCAAATAACAGTCTGGTGTGAGCTGTAGAAATCTCAAATGTTATAAAGTCAATATATAAAGATAAATGGTATGATAAATCATACCTAACACATCCCTACATCCAAAGAGTTAGCACATAACAGATATACACTACTCTATAATAGTCATCATGGGTTTATTATACATCAAGGTAATAAGGGTGTCCAAGTATCTACATCGATAACATCTATGTTATGTGACATCCTTAAGGTGATAAATAATTAAGCAAACATAGCATACATCATCTATCCTCACATTCACTCACTAGGTGCATTGGATATATGATACTCATATACTCCATCTCATCATCGAGGACTACTCAACGTCCTCGACCACTTGATCCATCAAGGCATAAATGGGTTCTAACATCGACAAACTTTGACATATTGTCACTATGTCCTCATGTCAATGTACTAAAGTATATAACCCTACCCATGTTCTAACATTAACGGACACTGGGGTACGGGTAGACCAGGTCCTAACATCGATGAACTCTGATAACATCCTCATATACCCTTATCTCATGAGTGTGCCCCATCATCTCGAGTATCAACAATCCCTTTTCACACGACATCCGTAGCAGAGCTCATCCTCATCCCGGAACTGTCCTTACAAATCCTGTCTGAAGTCGTCATGGTAGGGAATTTTTCTAGACAGCCATTGTAAGTCATATAATTTCATCGTTCATCCATAACCTTCTTTTAACAATTCCTACAATATGACTCGTCATTGTTTTCTCTGCATCTCGAAGTATATCTCTCCATCGTCAAAGCCATCACTTCTCATCATGGAACCCCATCGTCGAGTTACAAGTGCTTATCGTAGAAATGGTTGTTAAAAAACTTAGTTTAGGGTTGGCCTGAAGTCAGACCTGAACTAACCACCATATTGAGTTGAAGCAAAGCTGAAAATTTTAGCCCAAAGTCAGCCCTTATGAACCCAGAATTTTCTCCAAGTTCGTTCAAGAATCGTTACTGATCGCTGACTTGACTCATTTTCACTAAGCATGCATGAATTTGACTTCAAATATCGTTTGTCACCGAAACATACCCTATGGTTAGATACCGAACCCCAATAAAAAAAATGCAAAAACTCCACACGTAGTTCGTTACCGACCCAGCACTTCAAATTTCTATGACGCCAAGAAATGGTAAATTTTTTCAGGTCGTACTCCAAGTGAATTACCACTGATCCATTTCTTTTTCCCGTAACTCAAGCATATGAACATCAAATGACTTGAAATTTGAAACATAGCTTTGTGGGGTCCTTCTTGGCTTACCCTATAGATTGCATGTTATTTGGACAACGTGGACTTTATGGGTCATCGTCGATCGATCCATCTTCAATCGACCATAACTCGAGAAAACAAACTACAAATGACTTATAATTTGAAATGTAGCATCATGGGGCCTTCTTTGTCACTCCACATCGATAGCGTCTTATTTGGACCAATTTTTTTGGATCGGTACCGATCCATATTAACATGTTTTTACAAATCAAATCCAAATCATCTAGAATTCACATATATGGTGTAATATAGTCTAAAAACATTTTTAGTGTTTTTAAATAATTTTTAAAGCATTATTTACGGTATAAAATGGCCTAATTAGCAAGTAAGATCTAATCACTCACAAAATGCTCAAATTTACCACTCTTCCCCTTGAGTCTGAGAAGCGAGCAATCGAATATCCAAGCAGAAAAATGATGATTCAAAGATCCCTCTTCACTGGTTACCCCCTCTAACGAAGATTTAGGCTAGATTTAGACAAGAAAAGGTCTACCTTTTGAAGAAAAGATAATAAATGGATGTTAGGAGAAGTTTTGGGAAGATGGAAAGTGAATCATCTCAGCCCCAACATCCCTTCCTAGCTCTGAAATCCAAAATAGGCTAATGGGCTTAGGTTTAGGCCCGCCTAATTTCTCATATATCTGCCTAGAAACCCTTAAAACCGAAAATAGCAATATCTCTCGAACGATAAGTCCGTTTTCCTATTATGACCATTCCATGAAAAGAGAAGCCATCATCCTAATGCAATGGAAGTGGTGTAAGATCCAACTCATCTCCTATCAAAAGATATGGGTCAAAAGAATTTTCATGGTCAAAATGGTCATAAAGAAATTCGACAAAAATCATAGATGTGGGATATCAGAGTCACACGACCGTATACGAAATAAATAATATTACTTTATGATCCTACGATACGTAAAATGTAGGTCATTACATCCCCCCTTTAGGAATTTCTCCCCCTAAATTCCATAATCAAGTCAATAGGATACTCCTGCATGCCTAACAATCATATACAAACATAGACAACCATCGTACATTAAACACGCATACATAGTAATAAATGAAAAATGAAACATCTAAGTCTATCCTAGCATGCAGGATACTATGCCATGGTATATTTCATGATACCATAAGTGGAAGTAAAATCGATAGATAAGATATCTCATCAAATAAAGAGCTCTGGATATGCTGCCCTCACCCTCTCCTCGGTCTCCCAATTGCCATCACCTTCACTATCACTCCAATGCACCTTCGCTAACTTCACAGTCTTCCTTCTAAGATGCTTCGTACCATGTCCGATGATACGAATTAGCTTACGAGGTCTCAAAGCCTTTGGTTCAACCTCGATATATTCTAGCTGATCCAATGCAATAGTTATGTCTAAGTCGTGCACAAATTTCCGCAAATGAGAGACATGGAATACATTGTGCACTCCGGCCATTCTTTGAGGTAAGTCAACTCTATAAGTAAGGCTCTCTATCCTATGTAACATCATAAAAGGACCAATAAATCTCTATTGCAACTTCCCTCTACCACCGAACCAAATGATATTCTTCAATGGAGAGATCTTGACAAATACCATGTCACCAATAGAGAACTCTAAATCCCGGCGTCTCTTGTCAACGTAGCTTTTTTGTTTTTCTTGGGAAATTTTCATCCGTTGTTGAATGATCTCAATCTTCTCCGATAATTCTTTAACCATATATGGCCCAAGTAACAGCTTCTCACCCACTTTCCATCAACAAGAAGTAGCGTAGCACGATCGGCCATATAATGCCTCAAATGGTGTTATACCATGCTCGACTAATAAATGTTGTTATATGCAAATTCAATAAGGTGTAAGTGATCATCCCATAAGCCTCCAAAGTCTAGTATGCAAACACACAAGAGATCCTCTAAGATACAATTCACTCTCTCAGTTTGGCAGTTAGTTTGTGGGTGATAAGCTACGTTTAGGTGTAGCTCTGTCCCTAACGCCTCTTGTAAGCTCTTCCAAAACCCACTTGTAAATAACGGGTCTCAGTCACTCAAAATGCTCTTCGGCACACCGTGGAATCGTATTACCCATTTCAAATGTAGTTTGGCCAGTTTAGCTGCCATTATACTTGACTTGACAGGTATAAATCTGGCGCTCTTGGTCAATCGATCGACTATGATCCAAATGTTGTCGTGCCCTACTCAAGTCCTTGGCAATCCATTAATAAAATCCATCAATACTTGTTTCCATTTCCACTGGGGAACTTCTAGTGGTTGCATCAAACCATTAGGCATCCTCTGCTCTGCCTTCACCAATTGGCAGTTTATGGACTTTGAGATGAATGTCCTAATTTCTTTCTTCATCCCATCCCAATGAAAGATCTATCTTATATCATGGTACATCCTAATACTACTGAGATTTATAGTCAATCTCGAATGGTGGAACTCTCTGAGCACTTCGACCTTCAACCCATCAACATTAGGAATAAACAACCTCCCATTCTAACGGAGCCAACCATCTTGGTCGAATTCGTACTGTCTCATATCCTCAAACTCTACACTAGTTTCAATCTTAGCAATGATCTCACTAATTTGGCATCGTGCCTCTAACTAGTACCAGTCCGCTTAATCAAAGTAGGCCTAATGGTCAAACTCTCTAACATTTCTTGCTCTAGCTCGCATCTAGGGCAAAAATCATAACCAATATACTTTAAATGTGTCCACTCTAGTAACGTTGCTCTCAAGCTGGCATGTCTCCTACTCAAGGTATTAGTAACTACATTACCTTTCTTAGGTGTATATGCAATGTCAAAGTCATAGGAGGCTAGGAACTCTAACTAATGCTATTGGCAAAGGTAAATATCCTTCCACGAAAAGAGGTACTTTAATGATTTATGGTCGGTGAGTAGTTCAAACCTCTCTTCTGAAAGAACGTGCCTCCAAATCTTCAATGCGAACACAATTTCTGCTAATTCTAAATCGTGGGTCGGTTATTTTTTCTCACATGGCTTTAGTTGTCGACTAATATATGTATCAATCGTGCCTCTCTACATCAATACCATGCCCAACCTGGTACCACGGGCATCAATGTATATCGTCATCTTCTCGTCCCCATTCAAAATAGTCGATACTGGTGCACTCGTCAACTTTTCTTTCAGACATACAAATGCCTACTCAAATCACATATCCCATATAAAAGTTTGATTCTTTTCGTCAAGCGAGTCAACAGTGCTTCTACCTTAGAGGTCCTAGATGAATCGTCTATAATATCTTGCTAACCCTAAGAAACTTCTCACATCCGTAGTATTATGGGTCTAGTCAAGTCTTAAACAGTCGCGACTTTTGCAGGATCAACGGCAATGCTCTGTTGACATAAGGATCGCACTTCCCTCCTTCAGAAGTAAAATTTAGAAAACTTCACCTTCAACTGGTGTTCTCTCAACAGCTCTAGCATAATCCTTAAATGTGTCTTGTATTCTTCCTTTGTTCGTAAATAGACAAGAATATTGTCGATGAACACAAGCACGAATTTATTTAGCCAAACCCTGAAGACACGGTTCATGAGATCAACAAAGTATGCCAGCGCATTGGTTATCCTCGAACGGCATAACCATCCACTCATAAAATCTTAATGCCATACAAAATGTTGCAATTAGCACACTCTCCTTCGCCGTTCTTAGTTGGTGAAATCCTATCACAAGATCCAATTGAGAACTTACTCTAGCATCATGAAGCTGATTGAACATGGCATCAATACGTGCGAGTGGGTAATTTTTCTTCTTCATCACTTTATTCAGCTCACGGTAATCAACACATAATCTAATGGAGCCATCCTCCTTCATAGCGAATATACTGGCGCCCCCCACTCAGATATACTTATGTGAATGAACCCCTTTCACAAAAGGTCATTCACTTACACCTCAAGCTCTCACTGCTCTCTAGGTGTTATCCTCCTCAAAGGCATAACTATTATCTGGCATCTTTCATCAAATCAATATAGAACTCAATCTCTCCATGTAGCAGAAGGCTGGTCACCTCGTCAAATACATCTGGATACTCCCTAGCAATAGGCACAAATGAAAACTCGTTATATGGAATATCGGGCGAATATAAAAAACAAAACATCACATCATCATCTAAAAGGTATCCTAACACTACCATTCGCCCATCATCTACCCATATCGTCACCAATGACTTCTCACAATCCACCATCACTCTGTATCTATAAAGCCAGTCCATCCCTGGTATAATACCAAGCCCCGAAAACCTTAAAATGTAGCAATCTTAAGCAAAAGAACACCATGACCCGCTAAAACCAAACCACGACAAACTATACATAAACTTGCGGAGCGTCCAACAAGGTTCATTACAGAGATCGGTCAAAAATTTTGGGTTCCAATCCAAATGTATCTACCAAGTCACTAGATATGAAGTTATGTAAAGTCCCGATATCAAATAAAACTCATATAGGAACACGATAAATGGAAAGAAAAACCTTGAATAACGATGCATTTCCCCTCTCTTTCGCCAGTGGAGCATTCAACATAGTCGGGTGACATTGATAGAATATGCTTTCACCACCTACTTCTGCTTCAGTGGCTCCGTATAGTCTTTCTGAATCTGCCCAACCTTGTTGCAATTAAAGCATTTTGTTCCCTTGAGTTTGCAGTCATTGCTAAAGTGGCATTTCCCTCCACAGTTATAATAAGCAAGTCCACCCTTAAGCTTCTTCTTCTGAGCATCCTTGTTTTAGAACTCCTTCCTTTTATTGTTCTACATCTTCTTTCCTCTCCCGCTCAATTTTGACTTTGTTTCTTCTTTTGGAAAATTGCTTTCATCTTTGGATAAAGACTCTCATGCCTCAAATCCTTCTCCACTAGCATCTCAAAAGTCTTGTTGATATGGCTCACGAGCGTCTGCCCTAAGTGATTATCCAAGCCAACAACGAATTTCTTGTTCATCTTCAATAGAGTGTCAATAAAGGACATCTCATATTTCAACAGAGCATTGAACTTAGCAAAATATTTAGAAACCTTCATATCCCCTTTCTTTAGATCTGCAAACTTATGGGATAAGACCAACTCCTAAGAAGTCGAGATAAACTTCTCCTCAAAGCAAGCTTGAAATTAATCCCAAGTAAACTGATTCTCGAGTGTAGCAATTACCATGACATTCCACCACTCCATCCTTCTGTGAAGTCGATGTGAGGCCAACTTCCTCTTTATAACATCATTAAGTTCATGATCATCAAATATGTGCTCTCAAGTGTCGAGCCAATCCTGAACTTCCATTGCCAACTCCATTCCTTGGAATGGTTTGCCATCAAGACTAGCAAGTTCCTTGTTCGGCTTAGCGAAGTCAGCTCTGGGCGCCTACACTAGAGCACCACCATCAACAACATCATTTGAAATGACTACTTAAGCATTTTACAACATATTCCTCAATACAGTATTAAACATGATCCACAAATCGAGATTAGAAGCTCTCGAGCCACTCCTCCTTCGACTCTAGAGGCAGAGTTCCTAGCGGTGTTCTTGTTTGGTAACCCATCGTTCAATCTATAATAAGAATGATTGGTCTCTTTATAAGGAATTCTGCTTAATTAGTACTCGTGTGCAGTGCAACTTATACACTATATAATTTTGAAAACCGAAATATATAACCAGTATGCACTCGCATACACACACACACACACACTCTTGATCCAGTCTAAGGCGAGAACTCCTACCATATCTCTACTAGATCACTGTATCCCTTAGGTTAAACAGCGCAACCTAAGCTTGCGTGAAGATCGCCCTGCAACGCCAATGCCCAATGTACATGTATAGTGCACTGTAGTGTTGCTCGGTTGATGTAAAATGATTATCAATGGTTGAAAAGTAAATAAACTACACAGAACCCGTCGTATATCTCACAGCGTATCGAATAAAATTTAATGGTAAACATCTTAGAAATAAAACATGCAAGATAGTAAATAACTGAATGAATCACAACATTAGAGTATATAGATCCATATAGTAAATAACATAAGCGATAAAGTTATGTATCAAGCAATAATTCAAAAAAACATTATCTGGATAGTAAGGCACTAGCAAGCTCCATAGTGTTGTATAGCAGAATAGCAAATACGTTATAATAATACAAGAGAATAGCCTCCTATTGGGCACCTGTCTAGTTCCATGTGCTTATCGGACCAGATATCGCTAATATACTTATTTAAGAGTACCTAGAATAATAAGAAGCAAAGAATAAATCCCTAGGTCAGATAACAGCCTGATGTGAATGGTAGAAATCTCAAATACTATAAAGTCAATATATAAGGATGAATGGTATGGAAAATTATACATGATCTGTCTCTATGTCTAGAGAGTTAGCACATATAACTGATAAACGCTACTCTATGACAGTCATTATGGGTATACTATACATTAAGGTAATAAGGATGTCCAAGTATCTACATCGATAATATCTATGTCGTGTGACATCCCTAAGATGATAAACAATCAAGCAAACATAGCATCAATCATCCATCCTCACAGTCACTCACTCGGTGCATTGGATATATGATACCACTGTACTCCATCTCATCATCAAGGACTACCTAACATTCTCGACCACTCGATCCATCAGGGTACAGATAGGTTCTACTATCAACAAACTCTGTCATATTATTACTATGTCTTCACATCAGTGGACTAGCATATAACCCTATCGGGGTCCTAACACCAACAGACTATGGGGTATGGAAAGAACATGTCCTAACTTCAACAAACTATGATCACATACACATATACCCTTATCTCATGAGTGTGCCTCATCATCGTGAGTATCAATAATCCCATTGCAAACATCATCCATAGAGGAGCTCATTCCCATCTCGAAACTATCCTTACAACTCCCGTTTGAAGTCGTTAAGGTAGGAAACTATTCTAGATAGCCATCTTTATTCATAGAATGTCATCATTTATCCGGTAACCTACTTTCAACAGTTACTTAAATCCACTTGTCGTTTTCTACTCTGCATTTCAAAGTATAGCACTACACCATCAAAGCCATCACTTATCATCATGGAATGTCCATTGTCGAGTCATGAGTGGTCGTCGTCGAAAATCATCAAAACAGTAGGTAAAAAAATCATTTTTGTGTTGGCCCGAAGTTAAACCCAAAGTAACTATCATATGACTTGATGTAGACCCTGAAAATTTAGTCTAAAGTAAGGCCCGTGTAAAATCCGAATTTTTTCCAAGTGCGCTCCGGGATCGGTACCGATCGCTGACTTAACTCATTTTGTCCAAGCAAACACGAATTTGATTCCAAGCGTCGTTCTTCACCAAAACATACCCCGTGGTTCGGTATCGAAACCCAATAAAAATTGCAAATAACTCCATGCACAGTTCATCACCGACTTAGTATTTCAAATTTCTACAATTCCAAGCGAACCATGTGCGACTCCAAGTAAACAAAAAATTCCCTCGGGTCAACCTCTAAGTAAATTACCACCGAACCATCAACGATGATCCATCCTCTTTTGCCCATAACTCGAGCACACGAACTCCAAATAACTTGAAATTTTAAAGGTAGATTCAGGGGATCCTTCTTGGTTTACCCTATAGATCATATGTCATTTGGAAAATGTGGACTTAATGAGTCACCGTCGATTGCGTCGATTGATCCATCTTCAATCGACCAAAATCGGAGCTAACGAACTCCAGATGGCTTGAAATTGGAAATGTAACATTGTAGGGCCTTTCTTTTCACCCACATCGATCACACTTTTTTTGGACTAATCTTAATAGATCAATACTGATCCATATGAACACATTTTTACCAATCAAGTCTAAATCATCTGAAATTCACATATATGGTGTAATATGGTCTAAAAACATTTTTAGTATTTTTAAATAATATATAAAACATCATTTAGGATGTGAAATGACCTAATTAGCAAGTGAGAGATCTATTCACTAACCAAGTACCCAAATTTACCACTCTTTCCCTTGAATTTGAATCGAACAGCAAGCAACCCGAATTTTCAAGCACAAAAATGATGAATCAAAAATTACACTTTATAACTACCCATCTAATGAAGATTTAAGCTAGATTAGACACGAAAAGGTGAGTCTTTTGAAGAAAAGATAATAAATAGAGGTTTGGAGATGTTTTGAGAAGTTAAAAAGTGAATGAGAGAGACCATGAAGTCCATCTTAATTTGGTGTTGGCGACGTTAAGATGGCACAAATTAAAGGTGAAATCTACAAAATGTCAATCTTGAAACAAGAATTTAATTTTTTTGGGCATGTTATGTTAGAGAATGGATTAGCTGTAGATCCGCCAAAGATCGAAACCCTTAACGGGCGAAAGAAACCAGAGATGGTCTCGATGCTAAGAAGTTTCTTTGGATTGGATGGCTATTACTGCAGATTCATTAAGGATTTCTCACGTACAGTGGCACCCTTGACTAAGTTGACTAGGAAGAATTAGAAGTTTGTATGGACGGATAATTGTGGAGGGTCATTTCAAGAGTTGAAGAAGTTATTGAAAGTGCAGTAGATCGTATAATATAGCTTGTATGAATATATGATAATATATATGATAATCAGAATAACAATTCGGAGTATAAAAACTAAAAATTAAATGTTCATACCAGAGTTTTTATACTGGTTAGAACCTCCCATCCTACATCTATTCCCAAAGCTCCTCTTTGACATTTCACTAACCAATAATCCTCGCTTCGCTCGAAGGAACAAGCTAATACAAAATTATTCCTTTAACAATCTTGTTTTCTATACAATACGGATACTGGCTGCTAGTATAATTCTTCCTATAATATTCTTTAAGTGATAGTTAGTGTGAGTGCTTGGATTTGTAGGAAATAATTTGACCAAGATATAGATTTTGGTTGTAAGTGATTAAGAATATGAAGTCAATGATAGCACAAAGACTATGAATATAGAAGCTTGAAAGTAGTAAAAACAAATTTTTTTTATAATCTCTATCGATTGAATTATTTACAGAATCAAAGAGTTGTATTTGAAAAGTTATGACGTCTTGAAAGATTGCTCTTTGATTAATGGTTGCAACTGTTGAAGTAGGGGGATGTTTGTTCAAAGCAAAGAGAAGCGTCCATTCAAAAAATGACAAACTGCAGTTTAAAATATGCAGGCCGAAACTTTCCTCTGACGTCTGTTATTATATATCATATGCTTATGCCATTTCAGAAAAGAGAAACCCAAAACATATCACAGACATCTATGGCATGTTGACAGACGCCTATCTCTATTGAATTTCTATTCATTTTTTAGTTTGTTATAGAAATTTGTTGATATGAAATCACGTGCGTTATGATCACTCAAGGAGATTGTACAACATTTATCTATGACAATAATACAATAATATGACCTTACATTTAAATAGTATGATCCATCTTTCTTCAATTGTCTTTGAGCCATAATTTTGTTGAGCATAGTGATCTTCTTCTAGTATATACTTGCAATATGATAAGATAAGGTTTGTATATGTGATTGTGTAGTTGTTGTCGTTGAAATCATAGAACGGAGGTTCTAACAATCTCTCCCTTTTTGACGATGACAACTATATAATCATTAATGATGATATATTATAAAAATAGCTCCCTTTAGTGTTATCTCCCCTATGTATGTGTATAATTATCTCCCCCTTTGTCATTATCAAAAAATAATAATTTAATTTTAGAATGGTTTGAGACAACACAAGTAAAACATAGCCATAAGTAACATGACGGAATAGTTACTGAAATATGAAACATGAAATGTCATGAGTAGTTTAAAAGTAACTCATAGTCACTAAGATATTTAAGACAAGAAGCATCACTAATAGTTACTAAGATACTTAACAGATTGTATTTTAATTTTTCTACGAGTAAAACATTAGCAATTATTGAAGAAGTAGACATATCAACACTGATGACTTCTCCAATGCAAATGAAGATACCTTTTGAATTATCTCCAAACGTCACAGTGCCGCCATCGATATATATTATGTTGGATAACATGTATGCATTCCCTGTCATGTGCTTTAAGCATTCGCTATCAAGTCTCCATTTCTTCTTGCTTTTAATTTTGATTTTGGGTACCTACAAAATAATAAAGATTTAGTTAGTACCCACTTCCTTTGTCAGTGTCCTATGTGTTGATGGGAGAAGGTAGCCATATTCAAGAGGATTTATGACCTTTAGAAATATAATTATCATTGTAGACAACATTTTTTAAATGCTATGTGTTTCTATCTAATTAACTTGTTATTTGTTTTAGGAATCCATACCATGACTATTTTTCGAGTTTAAAGCCTTAATCTTAATCTTAGATTTTGGCTCTTTGATCTTAATAAATAGTGTACTATAGTTTTTAGGTTTTTGCTTACTATTAACCCTAATCAATTTCAATTTCCAGATGGTTTTGATATTTGAGTCAAATTTTCTAAAATTTTCTTTCCCTTATTAAATATTGACACATTACTGGTAATCTTTTTTTAAATTTGTTCTAAAGATAAAAAATTCAATATTGGTAGAATCTAAACTCGTGTTTAGTTCTAGTTTTTCTATCTCAAGTTTGGCATTTTCTAATTTCTAAATCATTTATTAGAGAAGTATTTTGAGAAGATAATTTTTTACATTATTTTGAGCTATTTCTAATTCTTGTCCTTACGTTGTTTTCTCGTCTTCTGATAAACCAATTCCTAGCTCTTCTCCATTTAACTTTCCTACATATTCCTTGCCAGCTTCTTATATTCTCTATATTTATCTCCTAATTCTATGCCAATTTCAAAATTTTCATCATATGTTAATTCAGGGCGAATCTCATCTGTGTTAGCCATAAAGCAAACATTTGCTTCTTTGAATCACTCTCATTATTCGATGAGGAGGACGATTTAGAATCATCCAAAGTCACTTGAAAAGCTTTTTTTCCTTGAACTTCTCGAAGTTGTTTTTCTTTTTTTCATTATTTAGTCGTGGACATGCTTTCTTCATATGGCTGAATTTGTCACATCCATAGCATTTGATTGACATTTGATTTGAAGAGTTCGGATTCCCATCATTTTTAAAATTTTTCATCTTCTATAATTTTTTAAATTTGTTATATTTCTTGGCAATAAACACAATTTCATCTTCTTCTAAGTCAGAATTGTCGTCACTAACTTGGAAACAATATTCTTCTTTTCTTGATTTTGATCCTTTCTTGCCTGCAAGTTAGCTTCGTATGACATCAAATTTCCTATTAACTCCTTCACTTTGAGTTGAGAGAGATCGCAAGCCTCTTCAAGGGATAAAACTTTTCGTTCTCATTTATTAGTCAAAGAGTTAAAAATTCATGTGACTAAATCAAATGTGAATTTGACTCCAAGTGCCATGAGATCGTGTTGAATAGTTTGGAATCTAGCATATATATCAGTAATTGATTCATTTGCTTTCATTTTAAAAGATGAAAATTTGTTGTGTAAAATAGAGATTTTTGTTTGCTTGACTTTAGTCATGCCTGCATGTGTAATTTGTAAAGTATGCCATATATCATATGTAGTGATGCAAAGCGTAATGCTTTAAATTCATTTTTATCAAGTAGGCAAAATAATACATTCATAGATTTGGCATTATTAGATGCCACAACCTTTTATGCATCGATCTAAGTGCTAATTTCGGTGGAAGGTGCTTCAAATTTAGTTTATGTAGCTAGCCAAATTTCTAAACCATTTTCTTTCATAAAAATTCTCATATGTGTTGACCGATAAGCATAACTAGAACTGGTAAATATTGGGGATGAGCAGTTGATTGACCTTTTTGAAATGTACTTCCCATATTAAAAAAATTCAATCACGTGTTACTTTAAATTGAAATGACCATGCTTTGATACCAAATGAAATTAATGTAGATCATATAATATAGCTTGTGTGAATATATGCTAATATATGTGATAATGAAAAGAGTAATTTAGAATATGAAAGCTAAAGGTAAAATTATCTCACTAGAGTTTTTATACTGGTTCGGACCTCCTATGTTACGTCCATTCCCAAAGCTTAGCTTTGGTATTTCACTAACCAATAACCCTTGCTTGGCCCAGAGGAATAATGCAAAAGCATTCCTTTAACAACCTTATGTTCTGTACAACACGGATATTGACTACAGGTAAAATTCTTTCCATAATCCCCTTAAGTGATAGAGATGTGAGTGCTTGGATTTGTAGAAAATAATTTGGTTGTTAATGGTCGAGAATATGAAATCAGCGATAGCACAAAGAATATGAATATAGAAGTTAGAGAGTAGTAAATCAAGTTTTTTTTTCAAATCTCAATCGATTGATGTATTTATAGAATCAAAGAGTTGTATATGAAAAGTTATGACTTCGTGAAACATTGCTCTTTCATTAATGGTTGCAACTGTTGAAGGAGGAGGATGTTTGTTCAAAGCAAAGAGAAGCATCAATTCAAAAAATGACAGTTGCAATTTAGAATATGCAAGCTGAAACTTCCCCTGGCCATCTATCATTATATGTCAAACGTCTGTGACATTTCAAAAAAAGGAAACCTGAAACATATCATAGAAGTCCGTGGCATATTGAGAGATGTCTGTTGTTGTTGAATTTGTTACTTTAGATAGTTTGTTATAGAAATTTGTCGATATGAAATTGTGTGTTCTATGATCACTCAAGGAGATTGTACAACAATTGTTTATGACTATAATACGGTAATATGACCTTACTTGTAAATAGTATGGTCCATATTTCTTCAATTGTCTTTGAGCCATGACTTTGTTGAGCAGGGTGATCCTCTTCTAGTATATACCCGTAATATGATATGATATATCTTATATATGTGATTGCATAGTTGTGGTCATTGAAATTGTAGAATAGAGGTTCTAATATTTATTGACAAATGCTTCTATCTTGATTGTACCAAAAGGGAATTAGGACTTGGTGATATATGTGGATGCTTGTGGAAAAGGTTTAGGAGCAGTGCTAATGCAAAATGGGTGAGTGATAGCTTAAGCATCAAGGTAGTTACAACCGCATGAAGTTAAATATCTGACTCACGAGTTGGAGGTGGAAGCGGTAATTTTTGCATTGAAGATTTGAGGACATTATCTTTTGGGAGAGTGATTCAAGTTGTGTACCGACCGTAAGACCCTTAAGTATTTATTCTCTCAAAAAGAGTTGAATTTTAGCAACATAGATAGCTAGAATTTTTGGTAGCATACGACTTTGGTATACAATATATGCCAAGTAAAGGGAACAATGTTGTGGGCTCTTTGATAGGAAGCGTCAAAATGAAGTGTTAGCTATGATCGAGGAATGGAAGACTTTAGAGGAATTGGTGTTTTATGAAGTGCATTATAGAACAAATGCAGGATCTGGTCGAGATTCTGGGATGGTACCAAATTTGGATGTACATCCAACCATTATAGACTAATCAATTACAAGATAAAGAGAAGACTCATTGTTAGCCGAAATAATTAAATGATTAGGAATGTGTGCAGGTGATGAGGAACTAAAAGGTTTCAAGATAGATTAAGGGATGGCTAAGGAAGAGATGAAGACTGTGTGTTCCGAATGTAGAAAATCTTCGAAAAGGGGTCTTCAAAGAAAGTCATCGACCTAGTTTACCATTCGTCTCGAGAGAATGAAGATGCATCACGACATGAAGAGTGTATTCTTTTGGGAAGGGATGAAGATGGATGTCGTGAATGTGTGAAGGGTTGTTTCACATGTTAGTAGGTAAAGGCTAAACATCAGAAGCTGAGTGGATTACTCCAACCTTTGGAAGTACCAACCCTGGAAGTAGGAATCATTTGAAAGTAATGCGAATTACAGATCTTAAGGCTAGGATTAACACTAGAGGGGGGTGAATAGTGTTTATAAAGAATTACCAAATCTTTTTGAGTTTATGTTAATTTAGACACTGATGTATGCAATCTACAGATACAGGGATAATCATAGAAACAAACACAGATGCAGAAATAAAATAAAAGCAGTAAAGGAAAGAACACACCGGATTTTATACTGGTTCGGAGTTACCCTACATCCAATCCCACAACATAAGTATGGATTTCCTTTCAAAAGCTATTATACAATTACACCCTTGATTTCAAGGCTACGAGGTACACCCTCCAGGATTTCAATCCTCTGGGAAGAGATACTTGATTTCCGGGCCATAAGTTTACCCAATTGATTTACCAAGGCCACAATCACACCTTTTCTCGCTTGATTGATTTTAAAGGACACAGTCACACCTTTTCTCGCTTAATAGATTACAAAGAAGTCTATAACTCTGAATAGCACTGAGAACCTTGTTGAGATAGTGATAGAGAATCAAACTAGAAGTAATCGAGTATGATTCATTATTGATTTCGGCAGAGTAATGGTAAGAGTATGTATTAAGAAATGTGGAAGAAGAAGAGGAGTGAAAAAACAGAAAATCTGACCTAAAATTCGTTGAAACTAACCCCTATTTATAGAAGAACAACAGTCATGTCCATTATGAAGAGTTATGGCAAATAGACACTTCTTTTGAAATTTAAATTTTGAACTCAACTGACACCATGTCGACATGGTCACCATAGGCATATCGACATCCCAAAGAAATTTTTGATGATTTGATTTTCTCTGAAAATAACCTTTATCTTATATTAAACCTATTTTAAACTTTTCTAATATACTTGACTATAGTTAAAATTCATAAGTAAATATAGAGAATAATATATATATAATTTAACTATAATTTTATATTTAAATCTTAAGTATAAATATTAAAAGTTAAATATATTATTTTAAAAGACAGTTTAAAATCAGGAGTAATTTTGACTTTGAAATTAAAAATAATTTTGAGGCTAAAATTATTCAAAATCAGGATAGAGGTATTTGATGCTTTTAAAAGGAAGGTTTTGAAAACATTTTGAAAACATGATATACTTTTGAAAAATCATTTTGAATAAAAAGTTAGCGGATACAAAACTATGTTCCACTAGATTTTTCGTAGGTTCCATCCTACTTAGGGTTCCATCCCTTTAACAGGCCCGAAGTGGATTCCATTCCATGAATAAATTGGATTTTAAGATGTCAGTGCTTTTCTATGAGTTTTAACAAAATTTCTAATTAAACAATAAATTACTTCAATTCTTGAACTCTTGATATTCTTGATACTCATGCGTCTTCAATTTTGATATCTTGAATCTCTATACTGTACAGTATTCATTCTTGGTACCTGCATGGTTAAAACCTACATATACATATATTTAAACTTATAATGTTAGTATTTATTTGTTATAATCTATTCTAATGTTGTTGTCATCAAAATCATCATCTTACGGACTAACAATCTCCCCCTTTTTGATGATGACAACCTTTGTTTATAAAATATTACTTTTATCCTAATAACTTCCCCTTAATTTATGCCTAACTATCCCCCCCCCTTTGTCATCAACAAAAACAAACTCTAAACTTTATAACTCCAAACTATATAATTCTCCCTAATTCTTATCATAAATAATCAACACTTAGATCTAATAATAAATCTAATCCTAAACTACTGACTATCTTAAGTATATAATAACCGTATAGTTATATGTATTAATAAGAAGAACACATATAAGAACACAATTAATTTATTAATCATATAGTTGAATGTACAATTTTCGTTGCAAACGTTTAAAGGAATAAACAACAATAGTAAAGAAAGAGAAGAAACTAATGTGTGTTTTTAAACATAGGAGATCTATGAATCGAACAGTTTGGATAGTGGAAACAGAAATTTCCACGTTGTTCGACAAGATTCCCATTCTTGTCAAAACACACTTCTCCAACACACACGACTAGGTCATCATCCTCCGCGTGTGCTTCTTCCATGGGTACTTCCTCTTCTTCTTCTTCTTCGCCGGCCCCTTGATTGAGTGAAAAATCTTCATCAATCAAGATTGGGTTGGCTTGATTATCCATTATAAATTTTTGCAAATTCCTAAGAATCTTGCCTTGCTTCTCATGTTCCTTTGCCAGACGGAGTTGAATCACTTGAATTTCAGTCATCATTTGAAGTGCATCCTTCAGAGAGTCCTCTATTTTAGTCACACGAGCGAGAGTAGTACGTTGAAATGGACCAGATGTAGGAGAGGGAAACGAAAAGGTTGATTTTATGTTTGATTTGGAAGAGGAGGCCATTGATTATTTGATTTCAGAGAGAAGAACATAAAGATAACAGAAATGATGAATAGAATTTCGAAAATGTGAAGAATATATAACCAATTATTTTGAATTTTGGTGGGAAAATAATTTAAAAAAGAAAAACATTGCATGTCGACATGGGTATATGGGGGATGTCGACATAGTCCTTTTTATTTTTACTATTTGATTTATTTTAATGTTAATTATTAGTTATACTTGTTATTTATATTTTATATTTCAGTTATAGAACAAATACCTAATTCTCTTCTAAATTTAGTAAATATTGATTCATTTAAGGGTTTTGTTAAGATATCAGCAATTTGATACTCAGAATTGATATAATCAAGAGTAACTACTTTCTTACTTATATTATCTCTAAGAAAATGATGTCTGATATCAATATGTTTAGTTCGAGCATGTTGAGTAGTATTTTTGGATAAATTTATCGCACTCGTATTGTCACAATAAATCGGTGATTTTGAAAATTTTAAACCAAAATATTTTAAAGTTTGTTGCATATATATTACTTGAGAACAAGCCAAAGCAGCAGAAATATACTCTGCTTTAGTTGTTGATAAAAAAACAGTGTTTTGCTTTTTACTAAGCCAAGAAACCAGAGAATGCCCTAAAAAGTGACAAGCCCCACTTGTACTTTTTTGGTCTGATTTACAACCAGCATAGTCAGCATCACAGTAAGATATTAAGTCAAAAGAATCATTTTAGGGTAAAAGAAACCATAATCAGATGTGTGTTTAACATATCTTATGACTCGTTTTACGGCTTTTAAGTGGGTCTCTTTAGGTTGGGATTGATATCTGGTACAGAGACAAACACTATGCATGATATCAGGTCTACTGGCAGTAATATAGAGTAGTGATCCAATCATTCCTTTATATAATTTTTGATCTACATCTTTCGAGAGATCTTCTTTACTAAGGTACTCATTGGTTGCCATGGGAGTGGGTTTTCCACTCGCAGTGGTCAAACCAAATTTACTAGTTAGGTCTTTAGCATATTTTTCTTGACTAATAAAGATACCATTATCTAATTGTTTTATTTGTAATCCTAAAAAGAAATTTAATTCACCCATATGACTCATCTCAAACTCTTTTGTCATTATTTCAGAAAATTCTTTATTCATTTCAAAATTAGTTGATCCAAAAATGATATCATCTACGTAAACTTGTACTAGTTGAATATCATTTTCATGTCTTTTAATAAAAAGAGTATTATCTACTTTACCAATTTCAAAATTAGGTTGCAATAAATAAGATCTTAATCTATCATACCAGGCTCTAGGAGCTTGTTTTAGACCATATAAAGCTTTCTTAAGTTTGCAAACATGATTTGGTAATTTATCATTTTCAAAGTGTGGTGATTGTTTAACATATACTTCTTCTTCTATAAATCCATTTAAAAATGCACTTTTAACATCCATTTGAAATAATTTGAAATTATATGATTTGTGAAAGCAAGTAGAATCCTAATGGCTTCCAATCTTGCTACGGGAGCAAAGATTTCATCAAAATCTATTCCTTCTTCTTGACAATAACCTTGAGTGACTAATCGAGCTTTATTTCTAACTACCTCTCCTTGTTCATTCATTTTATTTTTATAAACCCATTTAGTTCCAATTATAGTTTTATTTTCAGGTCTAGGAACAAGTTCCCAAAAATCATTTCTAGTAAATTGATTTAATTCTTCTTGCATAGCCAAAATCCATGAATCATCAGTTGATGCTTCTTTTGGATTTTTGGGTTCAATAGTTGATATAAAAGCTACATTACTCATTTGACTTAGTTGATTTCTAGTTTTAAAAAAAGATTGCATATCTCCCAGTATATTTTCTATAGGATGATCTTTTAAAAGTTTTGTCTTTTTATTAGGATAATTAATTTCATTATTAGTTTCAATTGATTCTTTATTTTAAGTGATTAAATCCTCTTCATCATTTGTATCTTCAAAATTTTTGAAATTTTCATCAAATGAAACATGCATTGTTTCTTCATTGGTGTTAGTTTTTAAATTAAACACTCTGTATGCTTTACTTCTATTAGAGTATCCGATAAAGATTCCTTTGTCGGATTTAGGATCAAATTTATCTAAACTATCTTTTGTATTTAGAATAAAGCATTTACTTCCAAAATTTTTGAAATAAGATACCTTAGGTTTCTTTGAATAAAGAAGTTCGTAAGATGTCTTATCAGTTAGAGGTCTAGTTAAAATTCTATTTAAAATATAATAGCGGTAGCAACTGCTTCTGCCCAAAAATTCTTTGGTAAATTACTATATGAAAGCATAGTTCTCGCACACTCTTGAATCATCCTATTTTTACGTTCTACTACTCCGTTTTGTTGTGGAGTTCTCGAAAATGAAAATTTATGAGTTATTCTCTTTTTATTGCAGAATTCCTCAAACTTTTCATTTTCAAATTCACCACCGTGATCACTTCGAATAGTTATAATTTTTAGAGAAAATTGATTTTGAATTCTTTTTGAAAAGGTCTTAAAACATTCAAAAGTATCACTTTTATGTTTCAAAAATATTTTCCATGTAAATCTAGAATAATCATCTACAATTACAAAAACATATTTATTATGATTTATTGATAAAATTTGAGATGGACCAAATAAATCAAGATGAAGTAATTCAAGAGGGTTTGAAGTTGAAATCATATCTTTTAATTTAAAGGAACTTTTTCTAAGTTTTCCTAATTGACATGCATCACATAAACTATCTACTTTAAAATTCATTTTAGGGGGACCTCTTATCAGATCATGTTTTGACAGTCTAGATAAGAGTTTGAAATTCAAATGCCCAAATCTCTTATGCCAAATACAAGGGTCACTTGTATTTGCCAACAGACACAGGTTATCATTTGAAACTTTCATACTAAGAATTTAAATATTCTTTTTCCTGACTCCCTCAAATATTATGGTTGAATTATTATCTTCGATGTAACATTTATCTTTTTCAAATTTAATTTATATCCTTTATCGCAGAGTTGACTTATACTTAGCAGATTATGCTTTAGATTCTTAACAAGCAAAACATTAGCAATAGTAGGAGTTTCAGAATTACCGACTTTGCCGATGCCAATCATATATGCTTTTGAATTGTCTCCAAAGTTAACCAGTCCTCTGTCTTTGTATATAATATTATTTAGTATTTCTGGGTTGCCAGTCATGTGTCACGAACACCCACTATCAAGTATCCATTTGTTCTTTGTGATCTGCACAATTTGTACGTTGTGGATTGATTCCTCAACAGCCATAAAGCATGATTCCTGCACATCAAACAATTTTGATAGACAATTTGAATTTGAATATTGATTATATGCAGACTTATGAAACAATGTTGATTTGAATATTTCTAAACTAGTATTAACAAATATAGTCATTTTAAAAACTTTTTTCAAAAATCAGATTATGAAACTTTGAAAACCTCGCTCTGATACCAATTGAAAGTAATATGAATTACGGATCTTAAGGCTAGGATTAACACTAGAAGGGGGGCGAATAGTGTTTATAAAGAATTACTAAATCTTTTTGAGTTTATGTTAATTTAGACACAGATGTATGCAATCTACAGATACAGGGATAATCACAGAAACAAACACCGATGCAGAAATAAAATAAAAGCAGTAAAGGAAACAACACACCAGATTTTATACTAGTTTGGAGTTACCCTACAACTAGTCCCGCAACATAAGTACGGATTTCCTTTCAAAAGCAATTGTACAATTACACCCTCGATTTCAAGGCTACGAGGTACACCCTCCAGAATTTCAATCCTCTGGGTAGAGATACTTGATTTCCGAGCCACAAATTTACCCAATTGATTTACGAAGGCTACAATCACACCTTTTCTCGCTTGATTGATTTTCAAGGCCACAATCACACATTTTCTCGCTTAATAGATTATAAAGAAGTCTATAATTCCGAATAGCACTGAGAACCTTGTTGAGATAGTGATAGAGAATCAAACTAGAAGAAATCGAGTATGATTCAATATCGATTTCGGCAGAGTAATGGTAAGAGTATGTATTAAGAAATATGGAGGAAGAAGAAGAGGAGTGAAATACCAAAAAATCTAATCTAACATTCATTGAAACTAACCCCTATTTATAGAAGAACAACAGCAATGTCCATTCATTAAGAGTTATGACAAATAGACACTTCTTTTGAAATTTAAATTTTGAACTCAACTGACACCATGTCGACATGGTCACCATAGGCATGTCGACATCCCAAAGCAATTTTTGATGATTTGATTTTCTTTGAAAATAACATTTATCTCATATTAAAACTATTTTAAACTTTTCTAATATACTTGACTATAGTTAAAATTCATAAGTAAATATAGAGAATAATATATATAAAATTTAACTATAATTTTATATTTAAATCTTAAGTATAAATATTTGAAAGTTAAATATATTTCTAAAAGATAGTTTAAAATCAGGAGTAATTTTGACTTTGAAATTAAAGATAATTTTGAGGCTAAAATTATTTAAAATCAGGATAGAGGTTTTTGATGCTTTTAAAAGGAAGGTTTTGAAAACATTTTGAAAACAGGATATAATTTTGAAAAATCATTTTGAATAAAAAGTTAACGGATACAAAACAATGTTCCACTAGATTTTTCGTAGGTTCCATCCTACTTAGGATTCCATCCCTTTAACATGCTCAAAGTGGATTCCATTCCACGAATAAATTGGATTTTAAGATGCCAGTGCTTTTCTATGAGTTTTAATAAAGTTTCTAATTAAAGAATAAATTACTTCAATTCTTGAACTCTTGATATTCTTGATACTCATGAGTCTTCAATCTTGATATCTTGAATCTCTATACTGTACAGTCTTCATTCTTGGTACCTGCATGGTTAAAATCTGCATATACATATATCTATACTCATAATGTTAGTATTTATATTTTATAATCTATTCTAAGGTTTTTGTCATCAAAATCATCAACTCACGGACTAACATCGTTGTCCATGAATTTTATTAGTGGATTGCCTCGATCAAAAATGGGAAACGAAAGCATTTGGGTAATAGTCGATAGATTGACGAAGATTGCCCACTTTATCCCGGTGAAATCGATAAGGACATTAGCTAATTTGACAAGACTCTACATAAAGAATGTAATAGGGTTGCATTTGGTTCTAAGTAGTATTGTAAGCAATAAAGACCCTTTGTTTGCCAGTGAATTTTGGTGAAGTTTGCAGAGTGCATTTGGTACAGAATTGAGCATGAATACGCTTATCACCCGTAGACTGATGGTCAAACAGATTGGGTGAACCATTTTCTTTAGGATTTCCGAAGAGCTTGTATTTTAGATTTTAGAGGATCTTGGATATATTATTGACATCTGGTAGAGTTTTCCTATAATAACAGTTACTAGTCGATTATTAGGATGGCCCCGTTTGAGGCATTATATGGTAGACCGTATAAGTCAATTATTTATTGGTTGGACATAGAGGACTGGCTCATGTTGGGACCCGATTTGGTAAGGTATGTTGTTGAAATGGTAGGATCAATTCGCACAACAATGAAGGCGGCGCAATTAAGGCAGAAAAGTTATGCCAATAAGAGGAGAAACAAATCTTAAGTTCGCAGTAGGTGACTATGTGTTTATGAAGGCTTCTCCTATGCAAGGAGTTATGTGCTTTGGTAAGACGGTGAGATATGTAGGACCATTTCCAATGATCGAGAGAATTGGTAAGCTTACATCTCAAATCGAGTTACCGAGTAGTTTAGCAGGGCATAATGTCTTTCATATCTCAAACTTGAGGAAATGTGTGCATGACCTAAATTCGGTAGTAGAGCCAAGGATAATTGAGGACTTATCTGTAGAGCAAATTTGATTTATGTTAGATGACCGATGGGAAATGTAGATTGTGATATGAAAGAGTAGAACAAAGTTATCAAATTTGTTTGCATCTAGTGGAGTGATGATGACGGTGATTGTACTTAGGAGGTAGATAATAAGATTAAAAATCTATATCTTAATCTGTTTTACATTATGATTAAACATGTATGTTATTCTTGTTTACACTAATAGTGACACTACTATGACTTCGTGTTATGATATGATTATGTGTTAGCAATGATACTAGTACATTATGATTAATACTTAATGAATTAAATTAGTGGAGAACTAATGTAAATATTGTACTATGTTACAGTATTTGGATAATGGTAGTATTTATCTTGCCTTACCTAAATTTTGAGGAAGAAATTCTTATAAAGAAGCACATTATTACAACCCATATTTTGGAGTACTATAATATGGATAAATTAATTAAATAATATATTAATCAAAATAATTTATGAGATAAAAGTGAGGACAAGTTATTTAATAAGAAATGAATTTAGAATGATAAGTTAGGGGATTAATAACAATAGGCCAGAATGAGGTTTTAGCCCAAAGCCTAAAATACTAACCACCTTAACCTTCCCACTCTTCATTCACTCTCCACTTAATCAAAATAAAACAGAGAAAGAAAATTTAAAACCTAGGTCGACCAAACTTTTAGGGAGAAAAGAGGAGGATCTAAAGGAAAAGAGAAGGAACATCCATTTCTTAAGCAAACTAGGACTGAATCAAGTTTAAACGAACAAAAGATGAGCATTCTTTCTCTAAAGCCTTTTAATCCTTGCGATGTTTTAAATGTTAATTGTCAAATTTAGAAGGATTAGAAAATATTTGTTCATGTTTGAAAATTTTAAATATGATAATTAATGATGTGTTCGAGGGAAAATGGGAACCAAATCTTCTTCAAATCACTTGAAGATTTTATATATGTATATAGCAATAATGTGGAGGCAACCTGTTAATTCCATAATTTTACAAAATTATTTGGAATTTATATGAATTTTATAATTTAAGAAAATGCTTAATTTCATAACTAATCAATTAAAATATTAAAATAATTATTTTGGTTTGAAAATTTTAAATAGGCCAAAATATGGCGACCAGGATTTTTGTGAATTTTTGAGATTTTTCCCATGTGATAGCTAAATATTGACATGCGATAGATAACTCTCACCATGAGATAGCTCAGATGTTAACATGTGATAGCTAATTGTTACCATGAGATAGCTCAAATGTTAACATGTGAAAGTTAAATATCAACATGCGATATCTCAAATGTCAACATAAGATAGCTCAAATGTCAACATGCGATAGCTAATTCTCACCATGAGATAGCTCAAATGTCAACATGCAATAGATAAATATCAACATGCAATAGCTAATTCTAACCATGAGATCACTCAAGTCTCAACATGCAATAACTAAACATCAATGTGTGATAGCTAATTCTCACCATGAGATAACTCAAATATCAACATGCGATAGCTAAATATCAACATGCGATAACTATTCACATCATGAGATAGCTCAAATGTCAATTGCGGTAGCCAAATATCAACATGCCATAGCTAATTCTCATCATGAGATAGGTCAAATATCAACATGCGAAATATCAAAGTGTGATAGCTAGTTCTCACCATGAGACATCTCAAATATCAACATGTGGTAGCTAATTCTTACCATGAGACGGCTCAAAAGTCAATATGCGATAGATAAATATCAACATGCGATGTATAATTCTCACCATGAGATAGCACAAATATCAACATGTGATAGCTAATTCTCGCCATGAGATTGCTCAAATGTCAACATGTGATAGATAATTCTCACCATGAGATAGCTCAAATTTCAATATGTGATAGCAAAATATCAACATATGATAACTAGTTCTCACCATGAGGCGGTTCAAATATCAATGGGCGATGGCTAATTCTCACCATGAGATAGCTCAAATGTCAACATGAGATAGCTTAATGTTAACTTGAGATAGCTATAAAAACTTATCGATTTGCTATGATTTAAGTCAACTTGAGACGGCTATAAAACTTACTAACTTGCTATAGTTTAATGTCAACTTGAGATAGCTATAAAAATCATCAACTCGCATTAATCTTTAACCTGCTGTGGCTATGCACTGACACCTGAGATAGCTAAAGGTGCTAAGAAATTCTGAATAAATATATATCTAACTATTCTCACCATGAGATAACTCAAATGGGCAAAAGGTGTGAAGCAATTCTAAATAAATAAATATCAACATGGGATAGCTAATTCTCACCGAGAGATAACTCAAATGTCAACTTGCAATATCTAAATATTAACCTATGATAACTAATTCTCACCATGAGATAGCTCAAATGTCAACATGCGATAGTTAAATATCAATGTGCAATAGCTAATTCCCACCATGAGATAGCTCGAACGTCAATATGCTATAGCTAAATATCAATGTGCGATAGCTAATTTTGACCATGAGATAGCTCAAATATCAACGTAAGGTAGCTAATTCTTATCATGAGAGGGCTCAAATATCAACATGCGATAGCTAAATATCAGCATGCAATAGCTAATTCTCTCTATAGATAGCATAAATATCAATGTGCGATAATAAATTATCACCATGAGATAGCTCAAATATCAATGTGCAATAGCTAATTCTCGCCATGAGATAGCTCAAATGTAAATAAGCGATAGTTAAATATCAATGTGCGATGGATAACTCTAACCATGAGATAGCTCAAATATCAACTTGCGATGGCTAAGTCTTACCATGAGATATCTCGAACGTCACCATGAGATAGCTTAATATCAACTTGAGATAGCTATAAAAACTTATCAGCATGCTATAGTATAATACCAACTTGAAATGGCTACAAAACATATCAACATGCTGTAGTTTAGTGTCAATTTGAGATAGCTATAAAAATCATTAACCTGCATTAGTATTTAACCTACAACAGCTATGCATGACAACCTATGATAGCTGAATGTGCTAAGAAATTCTAAGTAGATATATGAACTTTTGTAACACTTGAAAAGCCATCTTTCATACCTGATGGTTGAGGATTTCATAAAGATAAAAAGACCATAAATAATAATAAATTAATATGAAATAACTTGATTAAAGAATGAAAAATATAATTATATAACCTTTGTGGCCCTAGTATGTCTTGATGACATTATATTTGATGTTTAGTGACGTAAGGCCTATGTGGCAACCGTTTGTCTAAATTGACATTATACTTTATGATCGGTGACATAAGGCCTGTATGGCAACCATTTGTCTAAAACGTCGTGTAAAGCTTTTATGGCAACCGTTCGTTTGACATGCAACATTGTATTCGATGATGAGTGTTGTTAGGCCTTTGTGGCAACCTAATAAACTAGTCGTGATACATTCAAGGGAAAATCGGATGAAACCTCTAAATGATAACCATAATTATCTAGTGACCTTGTTAAACTAATAACAAGAGAAATGTCTGAGATGCAAATAAAAAAATGACCTACTATAAAATTAGTCAAAAATGTTGTGAAGGGAATCTCACCCTTATGTTGAAATTTATGGCTTTTGTTTGATTATGTTTTGATATTATCACATTATATGATGTAATTGATAAGTTGGAATAGTGAGGGGAAACCCATTTCGTGCTTTAGCGGCGTGGTCTCACTATATGGTTTTTTGCTTAGGGTAAAGTATTACTCATACCAAGCTTTATGTCTGACCCATATTTTTATTATTTACCAGAAATCACGATTACTCTTTTTTGTAGGTTGAATTTACAGTATAGGTGGTAGCTTTCAAAAAATACGAATAAAGACTCTGAAGACGAAGCACGGGGTTTATTTTGTAAATAAAAGTGATTTTTAAATTTTGCCACGTAAAAGAAGAATCTACAAGTGGTTAAATGTCAATGACGGCATTCTGATATGTCGGGCATGACAGTTTATTATATATTTACTCTTGCATGGGAATGATATAGGTTAATGATGATGTAATGACTTTTGTAAAAAAAAATTAATGTGATGAAATCATTAGCTGCTCACTTTACTTAAAATTGTGAACTAATTTTTTATATTGATCTTATTTTGTCGCTTAAAAATAATTATGGTGATGACTGTATTATCATCAATATTTTTTGAAACAGAATTCCTATAAGGTGGGAGCTTGTAACTGTTGGAACTAGTCCGATCTACAATGGCTGAAAAGAATAGATTTCAAAAAAAATCCTATCTTATTCTTAATTAATAAAATCTATGTTAGGTGTAAAATTTAAAAGGTATGAATATAATAGGTATATTCATATTTTAAAAGGCGTGAAACACAATTAAAACAGATCAAATCATTTAGCAAGTTGTTTAAATTGTATTACTTATTCTAAATCAAGGCAAGAAAATATTCTGTGCATATAAAATTGTGATAAGTATATTACATCTAAGAAAATAATTAAATTTATAATATATCTTTAAGATTTTGCTAACACTTGAATGTACTTTTCTACTACTTTTTTGTTTATTTGCCGGAGTATTTGCCAAACCACTATAAAAATTATATCTTTTCTACTACTTTCATGTTTATTTCATTAGGTCTACACATTTTTGGTGCTTTCAATCGCTTTTGGGGTGTTTGTGCCACTTTGGGTGCCTTTAGTAAGAAAGAGGTAGATTTGACAATTCAAAGCTTGGATCTGAAGTTTGAAAGAGATGAAGAGGCCCATCACCAATTCTATGATTGGAGGGAGTCAAACAGAGCATGGAGGCAGCCAAAAGGTGTCCTTAAGTTCGAGTCAATCCATGTATATATCTGAGAGGAGATGGAGAGAATGATAAAAGAGACGTAAGATGAAATAATGGCTCGACAACAGGAGATGCTAGACAGACTTTTTTAAAGGATGTAAGAATAAAGAATAATCGAGCAGCTAAAATTCAAACCCAAGGCTAGAAACCAATACGGGAGCATATGGGGTTAAAAAGGAGCAAACAGTAACTAAGCCCCTTGATCAAAGTAGGTCGGTAGCAACCTGAATCAAGTCAGTATCGAGATGAATCTACTAGAGGGCACGATCGATTTGGCTCTAGGATGAGCTCTAATGCTTGGAACAGGTGATGTTGGAGCCAGAGAGGCAAATCGGAATGTGAATGCACAATAGAAGAAGCTAGAACCAGAAGCTCACCATAGGAACCGGGGAGCAGAATGAAGTTATGGATCAGAGACTTCCATTAGATGATAACTCTGTAATAAGGATGGATTGAAGTCATGTTTGATTCCCTTACCTCGCCTTTTACTTAAGTAAATGATGCAATATTACTATCAGACTGCTTATATATGTACGTAATCTTGATCTGCTCCTAGGCACGCTCTGAGTTGGAAGTCTAAAGGTTATCCTTATTAGGATTATATGTTATGATTTTGCTAGATTCTCTGACTTAGGCTTAACTAGTGATGACCGACATCGATTAGTAAACTCCAATGGAGATTGATGACACCTCGAAATTGATTAGGATTATATAAACCACTTGAATGTGATGCTGATACTGATTGATTATGGTAGTTCCAACCAGAGAGATGCGGCGATGAATGTACAATGCAAGTCTCATTACCAAAGAGCTGTTGGATTAGACTTGTACGAATAGCTTGCCCCCATACCATAGAGTGAGTGGATGGGCTAGAAGGGAAAGTAAGTGCCCTTACCAAAGATTAAATGGATGAGATTGCTTGGACATTAAATCCCCTCACCTAAAAGCGAGCAAATTGCACTCAACAAGAATCCAGAGATATCTGTGACGACCCGCCTTTCTACTCACAGAAAGACGTATCATCAATAAGAAAAGAAAGAGATAGAAATAGAAAAGATAGAAAGAAAGAATAACAACATCATAATCTCACAGCGGAAACGGAACAAAATATAATACATCACATAACTATTACATAGTTTTACATATATCAGAGTTACACAACATCATTTAAATATGACAGTAATATAGACATCTGCCATTACATACATCCCAAAATACAACATGCATCAACTAACATAGCGGAACTAGATAGATAGATATGTCTGGACTCCTGCTCCAAGCTCCTCTAGAACTCAACAATCCAAAACCCATCACTTGGCTACTCATAAAAATTTGAGTGCCCAAGAGTTTATGAAAAATAGAAATAAACTCCGGGTCAGACATGGGTCTGGTGTGAGTAAACAGTTTAAAGTTGTTTAACTTTGAAAACCATTTAAAATAAAGGTATCACGTAAGGCTTCCCACACATAAACACGGGTAAGTTTTTACCTTACGCTAATCAAAACAATTTTATAGGAAATCCAGTGATACTACAATAGTGTCTAGGGTCTTCAAGTAAAATAAAGAAATAGCTGAAATGCTTACATCTCACATTTCAACATAGTTGGGCACAATCAAAACGTACGGCGCTTATTGGAGATTGAGTTCCATACAATGGCAGGGCTACTGGGTTACCGTCCATCACAGTACGGGGCCTAGATCACCATACCGAGGATCACACCTGACCCCCTACAACAAAAGGCCAGAACCATTCCTTATTGAACAGTTCCGAACAAGATAACCCGACGGTTGTAGCGAGCAACCGCCCACACAGCCGAATAAAAAGGGACATCTAGACAGGGGTATATCTCGTCCTGCTTGGGTGCTACCCCCCTAACCTTGCTGCACATCCCCTGTTTTAGCCATTCCCGGTTGATGAGGCTTGAGGCTGCGATTACCTTTATAGAACATATCTCTTAGAATGCTCATCATCCACCTGACGATGTTCTGAAAGCATTCAATCCAATGAAGTTCGTTCCGGGTTGAATGAAACCGAAGGCATTATCTCGTTACACTCATTTTGGAATTACCCTCAGAGTTAACGACGATAACCCTTGCACTCTGAAAACATCATCTCGGTCTTCACTTGGAAATTTACGACATAATGTTTAATTTGGATCGATGTGGTTTTTGGATAATCATAACTGACACCCGATCCCTGTCTCATCGAAATCCAAGTGTCATTTTAAAGGTCAAGTTGTTTAACAGTTTTAAACAATTTACTTCAACACTTTGAATTCACATAGCATTTATCACAGATAAATCATACACAATCATCATAGATATATCAAGGCATATCACAGAGTATCACAGAATATCACCGTATAGATATCACAAATCCAGATATTCTACTTATAATCATCCATAAGCAAGCATCTTTAATCCTTGTTGTAATTAATTCAATTTAAACTAATTATTTGAGAATTAATCTCTTAATCTTGTTTAATTAAACCATTAATTAATTAATTATTCTATTTCAAACCATTTAATTAATTAATCACTTCTTAATCAATTCATCAAACCTTAATTACTTAATTAATTACCCTTAATTATTAATTAATAACCTAATTATTAATTACTAATTAATAAAACTTAATTACCCATTTATTAACCACTAATTACTTAATTAATCAATTATTAATTCGTAATTAAATTACTTAATTAGTTAACTACTAATCATACATTAATTAACTTTAAGTAGTTAATTAACATTCTTAATTACAAAATTATCAAACACTTAATCATTAATTTACCAATCTTTAATTACAATTATAAATAAATCATTCTTAATTACTTTCCAAAATAATTAATTAATAATAATTATTTATCTTAACTAACATTTTAAAATCTTCCTTAATAACTTTGAAATCAAATTATTGCTAACTTGAAAACTTTATTGGTAATTAACATTAACACTTAACTTAAGTTAACTACTTAATTAAAATATTAATTAAGATTTAAAAACATTCTTACATATTCACATAATTAATTAAAACTTGAAATAAATTCTTAACTTAAAGTAGTCAAACATTAATTACTTCATTAGTACTAAAATTTGTTTAACATCATTAACTTAAATTCATTAGGCTTAACCTTTTTTGAAAACAAAACCCGAGAATGCCCCCAGTTTTACTCGAGTAGACACTCGCATTCCCTTCCATTTTCCCCGAGTCATTCTCTCGTTCCTCACATACGTTTCTTCTTCTTGTTGTTTTATTTTGAGTTTACGTTCACCAGGTAAATCACTATCCAGACAACACAGGAAATGACTCGAGCTACAACACCAAAATCACGAGTCTCCTTCGAGTCACCACGAACCAAAATTTTCCAAATACCAATTCGTTGCTGTGCACGTGCACGGCACTTCGCCGGCGCTCCGGTGAACTTCGAATCCTCCAGCGAGTCGCAAACTAACGCTACAATCGAAATCAAAGATAATCTCGGTGCCAAAATTTCCAGATCGAAATTAAGCATTCCACTCGAAACCTGGAACTCGAGCTCACCATATAAAAACACTTCACCTCACTCGCGCCGACCATCGGAGATGCTCCAACTCTGTCCTCACCTCGCCAACCCCCTATTCTTCCATTCCCTTGAGTTTTGAGAAGCTCGATCAAACAGAGGAGACGAACTCGTCTCGTTTTCTGACCACATCAAATTCGAGCCTTAAAGCCTAATCTAGCCTCGTCCCATCAAATCGTGCAATAGACAAATTATTTGACAATTTTCCTAATATAATTAATCAATAAGATAGCTTCAAACAAAAATTCAACAACCAAAATTTGTTCGATCTCCAGAAATTGGTAAAAAGGCATTTTCTGATCAACTAAGAACTGCTCGTTGAATAATTAACTAAAAATTACCATTTGTGTTTTCAAAATCTTATTTTGCAGTGTGGATTAAAGTTATGAAATTGAATTAGCATTTTAAAACACTCGAATTCATCATGTAGTTGGAATTTGCTCTGTAAAATTAAGTTTGCAGAGGCAATTCATCACTATCGAGCTTGAACAATTTTTAGACCATAACCTACGCTTAAACGCACTTATTTCATTTTAAACTCTGAGCTTGGTAATGGTTAGATGAGAAGAATTTAAATTTCTTGTTTGTTTCCACCCTGTAAACCCAAAACAAGAAGAAGAACAGACATCTTCTATTACACAGAACAATCACAAATATGTACACAGAGCTACAAACTTATATATATCTACAAAACACAATATATCTATGCACAGATTTAATGATACTTAAGTATTGAAATAATTTGTTTACTCACCTGAAAACAAGTTTGAACAGAGAGCACTTTTGTTTTGAAAGCTGCAGTTTTGATCTTCCCTAAACTTGCTTTGTTGTTGAATTGAATGATGATGCTTCTTATTTTCTTTTTTCTGGTTTTGCTATGTTATCACTGAACGAACTGGAATAGATGTGTATATATAAAGAAAATAGTTTTTTACAGTAGGCTTGTTGTACAAGATTTTTCTCTCTATTTTCAATACTTTGGTCAAAGATTTTTCCTTTTTTTCTTTCTTTGACTAAAGTAGATTTTTTTTCTGAAAATTGAAATGATTTTAACATTTCGAATGACCCTGTTTTGTGCTGAGATGATGGTATTAAATGCAATTATTTCCTTTCAAGCTTACATACTTATTATATTTTTTTTATTTTATATGTACATAGACACTTTGCAGGTAGATATTTTGTTTCCTTGCATTGCTTACCCATATAAATTCCCATAGTATATTACTATATTCTAGAATTACCTTATGTGTTTATTCCTAATTTTAACATAAATTCTTGTTTTTTTATTTTTTTTATTTAAAGCTTAAACTACCAAATACTTTATGTATATTCGTATATTTTTATAATTATATTTTATACTTATATTTAATATTGATAGGATTGATTTTATTTTAAACATTTTAAAAGACTTTATTTCATTTTAAACATTATTATCTATATTGCATTCATAAGCATATATATAGATTAAATGTTAATAATGTAGAGCATTAATTAAATCGAATAAGGTAAATTTTATTTTAAATATTTTTGAAAGATTCTATTTTAAATTTTCAAATCAAAGTTTCCTTTTCAAAATACATATGTATATAAATAAATAGAAAATATTCCAAAAGTCCTATCTTTTTAAAATGATAAGTTTACATTTTATTTAATTAGATTAAATACTTATTAAAATAATATTGCCAAAATCCTGGGTCGTCACATTCCTCCCCCCTTAAAAGAATTTCGTCCCCGAAATTTAAAACAAAAGATAATTCTCAAGCTTTTATGTCAACCATCCAAGCATACATATCATCCATACATTAGCAAACAAACAAATAATTTATCCTTACAAACATCACTAGCTATCCGGACACAAATCCGGATAGGCTTTCCTAAAACTATCCAGAGTTTCCTAGGTACAATCTCTGGGATCCTCGCTCCATTGCACTTTGACGAGCTTCACTAGCTTGCTCCTGAGTTGCCTCTCATCTTGATCAACAATCTGAACTGGATTCCTGGCCACAGTAAAGTTTGGCTCGGCCTCCAAATCTTCCTGGACTAGTGGTTTTATAACTAATGATGGGTCACGAATAAATTTCCTTAGATGGGATACATGAAATACATTATGAATTCCAGACATCCATTCTGGCAATTCAATTCTGTAAGCTACCGCACCAATTCTTTCCAGTACCCGGAATGGTCCAATATATCTCGGGGCAAGTTTTCCCGTCTTTCCGAATCTAATAGCTCCTTTGATCGGGGAAACTTTGAACAAAACTAAATCTCCGATCTCAAATTCCAATTGTCTTCGCCTCTTATCTGCGTACGTCTTTTGACGATCTTGAGAAGCTTTCATTCTCTTCTTGATACGCTCAACTTTCGCAGATGCTTCACAAATCAAATCTGGTCCAAGCACAAGACGATCTCTCGACTCTATCCAACAGGATGGGAATCTACGCGGTCTTCCATACGATGCTTCATAAGGAGCCATCCTAATACTCGCCTGGTAACTGTTATTGTAAGAGAATTCCACTTGATGAAGATGGTCTTCCCACAATCCACCAAAATCCAAAACACAAGCTCGTAGCATATCCTCTAGAATTTGGTTCAGCCTCCCCGTCTGCCCATCCATATGAGGATGATAGGCTGTACTTAATCTCAAACTCGTTCCCATAGCTGATTGCAGAACCTCCCAGAATTTGCTGGTGAAGATAGGATCACGATCACTTACTATGCTGACAGGAACAACATGCAATCTGACTATCTCCCTAAAGAAAATCTCTGCTAGAGAAGCTGCAGTACGAGCTACCTTAATCGGTATAAAATGGGCGCTCTTAGTTAGACGATCCACAATCACCCATATTCCTTCGTTTCCTTTCTTGATTCTAGGCAAATTGTCGATGACATCCATAGAAGTCATCTCCCCTTTCCATTTTGGAATTTCTAAAGGCTGCAACAAACCTGCTGACTTCCGTTGATCTCCTTTAACCTGCTGACAGATAGCACAACTATTAACGAAAGCAGCTACATCCCTCTTCATGCTCGGCCACCAGAAAACTCTTATCATATCCTTATACATCTTAGAGATTCCTAGGTGGATATTCTGTTTGGAGCGATGACACTTAGTTAAGACTTCTTGCCTCAATCCATCTATATTAGGTACACACAAATGACCATTAATCCTCAAAACACCTTGATCGTCCACCTAGAAATCTGAATATCGACCATCCTTGGTTCCAAGAATCAGTTCTTCAAAAGATCTATCCTTCATTTTCTTGCTTATGATTCTTTCCTGGAGAGACGGAACAACTTCTAAAAGAGACATGACTGCATTCCTACTAAGAGCATCAGCCACAACATTCGCCTTTTTCGGGGTATACAAAATATCCAAATCATATGATGCCAGAAACTCGACCCATCGCTGCTGCCTCAGATTAAGATCCTTTTGAGAGAAAAGATATTTCAACGGACCGTGAATAACTCGAACTTCTCTCCCAAAAGATAGTGTCTCCAGGTCTTCAAAGCAAAAACAATGGCTAACAGCTCAAGATCGTGCGTAGCGTAGTTCCTTTCATGTGGCTTTAATTGCCGATTCACATATGCAATTACTCTTCCATTCTGCATCAAAATTGCTCCCAGTCCAACTATACAGGCATCTGTATAAACTTCAAATTTGCTTTTCCCATCCGAAATAGCTAGCACGGGTGTACTGGTTAGCCTCATCTTCAATTCCTGGAAAGCCTTTTCACACTGGGGTGTCCATTTAAACTTAGCTCCTTTCCTTGTCAACTTAGTCAAATGCGAAGAAATTATAGAATAATCCTTGATAAATTTCCTGTAGTAGCCAGCTAATCCTAGAAAACTATGAACTTCAGTCCGTGTCTTCGGTTGCTTCCACTCCAAAATAGTCTCAACCTTCGCTGGATCTACAGATATATCTTCACCAGAAACAATGTGCCCTAAAAATTTGACTTTCGATTTTCAAAAATGGAACTTAGAGAACTTCGCCTTCAAAACATGCCTCCTCGGTGTCTCTAACACTATCTCCAAATGCTGCTTGTGCTCTTCTTCAGACTTAGAATAGACCAGAATATCATCAATGAATACCAGAACAAACTTATTCAATACATCCTGAAAGACTCGGTTCATCAGATCAACGAAGTAAGCAGGAGCGTTGGTTAACCCAAAAGGCATAACCAACCATTCATAGAAAAAATTTGGCCCCCTAAATGTAGTCAAGGGAATACTGTCCTCAGCTACCCTTAACTGATGGAAACGTGAAGCTAAATCCAGTTGAGAAAATACAGAAGCTCCATGCAGCTGGTCAAAAAGAATTTCAATACCAGGAAGAGGATATTTATTTTGAATGGTCACTTTGTTCAGTTCTCTATAGTCAACACAGAACCTTAGCGATCCATCCAACTTGCTGACAAACATCGCAACAGAACCTCAACAAGAAAAACTGGGCCTAATCAATCCCTTCTCCAAAAGATCCTGAGTTTGCTTACTAACTCCTCCCTCTCCCTAGGAGCCATCCTCCTACTAGGCTGAATCACTGGTACTGCTCCTGGAACCAAATCAATGCGAAACTCTATCTCTCGATGCGGAGGCAAACACTTGACTTCCTCGAGTACATCTGGAAAATCTTGGACCACATTGATATCTTCAACCTTCTTTTGAGACGTCTCAACTCCATGTAAAAGACTACTCAAGTGAATTCCAGAATTATCACATGTCACTCTAGCGATTCTACCCAGATCGGTTTCCAACGAAACTATTCTCTCATCACAATTCAGGATAGCCACTACACCATTATAACTATTAACAACGGGTAAAAACCGTTGTTAAGGAAAAAAGCAACGGGTAAAAACCATCTTCAAAAGAGGAGTGGTTGAATTACGCGACGGGAAAAAACCGTTGCTTTATGTCCAAAAGGCAACGGGTAGTAACCGTTGCAAACTTGAACAAAGACAACGGTTACAAACCGCTGCAAACAGAGACAAACGCAACGGGTATTAACCATTGTTTTATTTGCAATAGGCAACGGGTGTAAACCGTTGCTTACTGGGCAAAATATCAACGGACATAAACCGTTGCTTTCTGTCAAGTAAACAACGGTTAAAAACCATTGCTTTATGACCAACGTCACACATAAAGCAACGGTTAACACCCGTTGCATATAATGTTTGCTCCTGCTCCGTAACTCACTACTGTGTTACACGCATATCTCGGTATACATACCAGAATATCAATATATATCAAAATATGCCAGAATATCAAAATATTGGTACACAAGCACTATAAATATATTGCACATATACCATACATATAAAATTATCAAACTTATAATTACGCTCATTGTTTTGCAAACAGAATGCTGCCGTGCCGGAATATCATACTTATTACACTGCATTGTTTATTATCACTACAGTACAAAGATTTCATTAATTAACCTACATTGTTTTGCAAGCTAAAAAGTCTTTCACCTGAGAGGAAAATAAAATCAAAAGGGCAAAGCATTCCAGTTTTCAGACTTCAATGTTCAACCTGGTTCATGCGCAACTCGAAGATTAAATTCAGAGGCAATTCAACTTCATAAATCTGGAAAGAATATTCCAGTTCAAAAACAAACAGCATCTACCTGATTCAAAAAGTCTGAAACAAATTAAAACAAAGTAGAACCCAAGCAAAGAGAAAATCAAATAATGCAAAGCAATTCAAAGAAAACAACGGTTAGGATAAAGCAAATTTGATCAAGCCTCAATTTCCAGATTTTAAAATCTTTTTCAGGTTCTCTGTCATCTCTGTCAAACTATCCAGGTGAGCAAACCACCCTTATAAATTCTTAAAACTTGATATATATATTTTGCATGTGATAAGTCTTGAATGTAAATTGTGAAAGGTGCGTGCATGCTTGTATTTACGTATGCATGACTGTGTGTACGATTGTGTACAAGCAACATGCATGACTGTGTGTACGATTGTGTACTGGTAATCACTTTACATGGAGAGGAGGCTATACATGTTTTATGGGAAAGGATTGAAGATATGGCAGTAAATACAAAGGTTCTGAATGTATCAGTCGAGGAAATAAGGGTTTGGAATCTTGTTCAGTTACTCCATTTTGTATATTGTGATGTAGTGATACAAATAAATGTGCAGGAAACTTTGATGGATTGTAGAGTCTTGGAAAGCTTTTTGAATATTGATGTAAGTATTGGTACTGGTTGTAGTAATGTTAATATTTATAATGAGGGTGTTGATGCCTTGTTGTGTGATATCGATAACGTGCACATGATCAGAGATGTAAACATGCATAGTGATAAATCCTTTGTTTTTACTTTGAAATCTTTGAAACTACCTAAAATTCATATATATGTGACAATTAGCCAAAATTTACTGTTATTTATATGCGGATTTGGGTGTTTGCTGCTGGTAGCAGCAGTTTGCAATATGAAGGCAGTAGTGTTTGTATGTGATGGATAGTGGGTGGATGGAAGAGTGATTGAAGATGAATGATCAGTGTATGATCAGTGAATGATCAGGCAGGGAGGTCAAAGGTCAGAGGTCAAAGGCAGTGGAGAGTAGGGGGATGTTTGATATGCTGATGTGTTTGTAGTGGCTATCTTGTTGAATGCATTGTGAGCAGAAAAGTAGGTTAGAAGATGATATATTGGTGTTGAACTGCAGTGTGCAACAGTGCAAGAAGGCATTGGGTATGTAGTTTGACAGAAGTGGATAGAAGATGATATGAGTGCATGAAACTGAAGTGGATATGAGGTGTTAAAATGTAGAAGGCAGTGGCAGGAGCAAGTATCAGTGATGTTGTAGTTTTGTGGTGGTCTGTAGAAGAATGGTGAAGACAGGTATGAAACTGTGAAGACTAGTGATGCAACGGAGTTGTAATGGAGTTGTAATGAATGGTGGTGAACGAGTGGTTTGATGAGCAGTGAAGTATGGTTGTTGTTAATGGTCAGGTGGAAATTTTGATGAGGAGGAAGGTGGTTTGAATGGCCGAGAACCATGGTTGACAATGGATGTGGTGTGTGGCAGATGTCTGTTTGTATGATTTTGAAGAGGGTGATGATGGTGTGAATTAGATGACAGTAGAGGCAGTGAATGGTATGAAGTTTATGCAGAGATGGTCAGAGATAGGAAGTGGACAGTTTTGCATGGTGGTTGATGGAGGAATGGTTTCAGGGAGTGGAATGGTTTCAGTTAGAGTGTGTAGTGGGAGGAAAGTATGAAGTTTGTATTGTATTTTGGTGACAGGCTTGTGTTGAGGCAGGAATTTCATGTTGAACTGTGTGTAGGGGGAGGGGATATGTTGGCAGTTGTTAGCAGTTTTGGTGACAGGATGAGGAGTTTGGAGTTATGGTAGTATGGTGAAGTAGTTTGCGGGTAGTGTGGTAAAAGCACTGGCAGGTTGCTGTTGAACTGCAGAGCTCAGTTTCGAGTGAAGTTTGATGATGAAGTTTGTCGAGGCTAGAAGAGTGCAGAGATATGACTGTGATATGGTGTGTTGGTGTTTGGGAAGGGGCAGAGTGATGAAATTAGGTGGTTGAGGACAGTGAGTCGATGTATGATCGCTGTAGAAGTTTGACAGGGGAGAGTTTGAAGTGGCTTTCAATGAAAGTGGCAAGCGATAAGATGTATTGTTGATGGCACGGTGTGGTAATTGCACAGTTAGATGAAGAAGCAGTCAAAACTGTTGTCTTTCAAATTGATGACAACAGTTCAAATTGTAAACAAGACAGACCAAGACAAAATACACATGCATTTGCATATGCAAATTTCATATACAGCAAACAAAAGAAAATCAGCAATATATGCAAAGAACAAGTCAGAAATATCAATATCTCCGACTAAAGATATCGTATCAAACCCTTTTGATGGCTCACATAACCTCCGGCTCCAACATCCCCAAAGGTCTCGGTAAATTATCGACATATTTTGGCGGTTAGCTCATCCGGCAATAAAATTTTGTCCAACAACACTTTTTCATAGGTGGGTGGTACTGGTTTTCCATGAATTACTAATGCTGTGGAATCTCGGCATATAGTGCCTGTTATATAAGCATTTCTGGAGTGAATATATGGAATCACATTTACAGAACACACGCAAGAATAAAAGTTTTAAATATTGGAACCATTTGCCTTTAGAAATTATACATGCAATATATATCAAGCATGCAACAATTTCCACACAAAAATCAAAGTAAAACACACGTATAAAGCATGTAATTTGCAAAAATAACACACGCAGGTAACAAAGAAATAAACTTGCATGGTTCAGGGGCAGTGCATATGTAGGTACAAAAGGATTTACTCGCATGCATCGGGGACAGTGCACCAAATTTTTTTAGCATGAAAACTTATATAAACAAAAAACAAAACTCATGCTACCCAAAACCATTTCACAAACATGCAGCGATGGCCCAAGTTTCATAGCATATGAACTAGACCCAAATTTGCCTAATAATGACTTAGGTTTAATGCCAGAAGCGAATTACAGAGAAATTTTTTGGCAACCAGGCAACATATATATTAAATGCGTGAGTTTCAAATTTCTGAATTGTTTTCACCCATTGCCTTGCTTCTCTGTGCTGTGGCAGAGTAGTGTAAAGTTAAACTTGCTTTTGAATTAATGTTTTCACCCATTGCCTTGCTTCTCTGTTAATTGTTTACTAATATGTCTCAGCAATTGTAAACGTGATAACAAACTTGTTTCATTTCTTGACTAACAGCCTCACTATTGTTCAGCTATGTTAAATGAAAAATGTAAAATGCAAGAAAATGCAGCGCACTCTCCCGTTCACGAAGTTAAGCATTCACTGACTTTGCAACATATTATTTTCTTCAAATTTTAATAAAATAGTACCTGTTGCAATTACTTCGTCGTCGAAGTTCAGGATTTCACATCTTTGGTCGATTAACGGATTGTTCGGAGTGGCAAACTGAGAAGATGCAATTTCACTGCCTACTCAACGATTATCTTAGGCTATGCTGAGAAGACGCTCCAGTTTATCATCCATATTGTCCAGCTTCATCAATTTTTGCTCCACATTTTGCAGTCGCTGCTCATATACTCCTTGGGCCAATTTGAGCCGTTTGCATGGAATGGCAGCACTCTTAACTTGGCTAGGAGCTATATTGGTCCCAATACTTCGGCTCTTGCCCTTTACATCTTTACCAAACACTGATATAAAGACGGCTTCATCACCACCACTTGTCGTTTCCTTTACTTTTTCAATTTTTTCCTAAAAAGTAAATACATATATATATGAATTATCATACATTTCATTGTAAATTCTACTTTAACTTCAAATACCTACATTTAAAATTATCATAATTATTCACAAAATTTACCTCACTTTTCTTCTAATATTTTACTTCTCACGCTATATGTATCATTTAATTGTGCGATTTAAATTTAAACTAATTAGATAAATCTAACTAACTAATATTCGTTAATTCGTTTACTAATTTATAAAAATATCAATATGTACACCATATTCATATTAACAAAATTAAAAAAAACGATTAATGTAAAGATACCTCCAATTGATTCCACACGTCTTCCTTGTAATTTGGCGGAACTTTTTTCCAACTTGGATATGAGATTGGCACATGATTTCTTACTAGTTTACCAATCTTCGTAGCGACCTTTGAACCATTTTTTCCAACTGGAGAACCGTAGTTGTCCATATCAACTTTCTCCCGTTTTAAAGTGGATGATTGTGAAGTTGTATCATTTGACGGTGGTGTGGCATCTTGTGACATTATGTCCTGCAAAGTTTAAACTCCTAAAATAATCCCAAGAACATTATGACGTACATTTCTTCCCCTTCCAGCCCATCCCTGTGATGCCCGATTGCTGTCGGCCAAATTATTGCACGGACTTCCCTCCACAACAAGATCGAACGCCTTATATGTCTAAATAAAATTTGCTCCAAGAGATCACTGTTAAGCTGCTGTACATCTGATATATAAACCAATGTCCCCTTATTGATTTGTCTGATCCCACCAACTTCTCACCACATTACGATTTTTGTCAGTCCGACTGACAATAATCGTAATGTGATGAGAAACTGGTGGGATCAGACAAATCAGAAAGGAACGTTGTTTACTATATCAGATGTACAGCAGCTTACCAGTAATCGCTTGGAGCAATTTTATTAAGTCATATAATGCGTTTGATCTTGTTGTGGAGGGGAGTCCGTGCAATAATCTGGCTAACAGCAATCGGGCATCATAGGGATGTGCGGGAAGGGGAACATTCACTTTTATGCGACAATGATAAAGTCTTCCTGCATCACCAGAATTTTAAACTTAAGCAATATCAAAAATACTGACTGAAATAAAGGATGCAAATACAAAAATATATTACCTTAGCACTGCTGAACTAAAGGGTGCAAATATAATATATCGAACTGCCTGTCAACCTACAAACACAAAGAAAGAAAGAATAGTCAAGCTGATCATATGTATGTATGTGTACATGTGTGTATGTATCTGATCATATGCAAGTACCTACAACTACAAACACAAAATGAACTCTTGCAATATATCCATCCTTATTTTGTTAAGGTACAATAACTGCTCTGAAATACAAACACAAAATATAATGCATTTATTACTATCATATAACACACCATTCTACATTTTACACCATTTTAAATAAATATTTTGTTAAGGTACAATAACTGCTCTGAAATACAAAGTTAACATATGCATTTGCTAAGATCTTCTAATTTTTCATTATCTTCAAAAGCTGATTGATAAACGGTGGGAAACTCAGTGTCATCCACATTTACGGTCAACCGTTTTGGTGTATGCAAAACCACAAACCATCCACTATTTTGTAAATCTTTTGAGTAGAACACTTGACTCGCTTCCGATGCAAGAATAAATGGCTCATCATTCACGCTATCTTTATTCTTCAATTTTCCCAAGTTAACTGTGATCAAGCTTGAAACAGAATCTATTTTACAACCATTGATCTTATCTTCGACCTTTACCCAATCACAATAAAAAACTGTTTGTTTGAAGTCAATGTAATCCAACTCAATTATCTGTTGAATGACTTCGTAATAAGTTGTTTCTGCTTCCTTAAAATTTTTATCCTTCCCACTCGCTCTAAATTGTGTAATTGCTCTCATGCATACACCACTATCCTGTGTTAGCTTTCGCTCTTCATAACTCTTCGGAGAAAATAAAAACCCATTCACTTGGTACTTCATATAACTACGAGCATCAAACTTCGGCCCGTTAACTAACCGCCAAAGAGTTGAGTCAACATCGACGGTCTTCAACAACTACAACAAACACAATACGTAAAAAAACATTGTCAAGGAGGTGTATGGTCAACTTGAAAATACGTTAAATATTTAATACATATACCTCCTCACGTAACCAAAAAGTGAACTTTTTAATAGTTTCCCCAGATGTACCCCCGCCTTGAGTTTGAGATTTGGTGCTTTGAACATAGGAGTTATACCTCCTACGAAAAAAACACAATAAATACTATATATATGAACTGATTTACAATAATAAGAATTCAGAACAAATTCATGAATTTACTTTTTCCATTCATTCAATCCGTCGTACTTATCAAGGACCCATTTACGCACTTGTTGAAATTGCACTTGAGTTAACGTTATATCTTTACCATTATCTAGTGCTATTTCATCAGCAAACTCATCATCCTCGTCTAAAAACGCTTCACGGGTATGTTTATGAGTGCCAGCACCTCCTTTTGGCATATACTCAATGCAGTAAAGACTAGCTTCTTGTACAATATATCCTTCTACAATACACCCTTCAATATATCTTTTGTTGCGCACATATCCTTTATATGTTTTCATCAACCTATGAAGATGAATAATTGTAAAATGTAGACATCAATAGCTATTTAAATCGAATAATTATGTACATAACTAAAATTAGTAATTTACCGTTCAAATGGGTACATCCACCTATATCTAACAGGACCAGAAATCAATGCTTCATCGGCTAAATGAACCATAAGATGAATACTGATATCAAAAAATGCAGGCGGAAAATGTTTTTCAATAACACACATTGCTTCTACCAAACTAGCCTTTTCTTTTAGAAGATGTCCCCTGTTGATCACCTTTGAGCACAAAATGTTATAAAAGAGATTAATGCGGTGAATAGCATTCCGTAGATCCTTATGTTGCGGAAAACAATGCTGAAGCAATACCGGAAGTAAATGTTCCATTATGACGTGGTAATCATGTGACTTCATATTTTTAGTTCAGGAGGGTTGATGCTCACATTGTTATGGAAGTTCGAAGAGAATTTGCTTGGCACTTTCAAATTTTTCAAAACGGTGCAAAACCGTATCTTTTCTTCTTTTCTCAAAGTGAAAGTCCCATTTGGTATGGTTACTTTACTTGTTTCAGGATCTTCTATCACCCACAACTTTTGTTTTATACCCATGATTTTCAAATCCTTCCGTGCATTGATCCCATCTTTTGACATGTCTTTATGGTTCATAATTGTGTTGATCAAATGTTTCGTGACATTCATCTCCGTATGCATAACATCAATACTATGTCGGGTCAAATTTGTTTTCCAATATGGCAAATCAAAGAATTTCGACCTCCTATACCATGCAGGAACTTCTTCATCGATTGTCTTTTTCCGTTTTCGACCAATTTCCAGTTTGTTTTTACCAACTTTCATTTTTATATTCGCTACTTTTTTTCAACTTGATAACCAGTCAGTGGTTTTGGAGGACGCTTAAGTTCTTGCTCGTTGTTGAAATTTGTCTTATCGTATGGAAACTTATGTCCGGACGGAAGAAATCTACGATGTCCCATGTAACAAATCTTCTTACTTTCAGGGAGATAAATAGATGTAGTTTCTTCTCCACAAATAGGACATGCAAAGTAGCCGTGAGTTGTACATCCCGATAAAGTCCCAAGAGCGGGATGATCATGGATTGCCCACAACACTCTAGCTCTCATTATGAACTCAGATTTCTTAAATGAATCAAATGTAACGACTCCTTCCCATAACTGCTTTAACTCGTCTATCAAAGGTTCTAAATAAACATCAATATCCTTCCCCGGTTGTTTTGGCCCAGAAATCAACAGTGTTAACATTGAGAACTCTCTTTTCATGCACAAAGACGGAGGAAGGTTATATGGTACTATAATTACTAGCCAACAGCTGTAAGGGTTAGTTAAAGAAGCATTCGGACAGAAACCATCTGTTGCTATTCCAAGCGTGATATTTCGTGGTTCAGTAGCAAACGAAGGATCAAAAGAATCTGCAGTTTTCCATTGAGAAGTATCATGCGGATGACGCATTACGGTTGTACCGGACTTGGCACGACCATGCCAGGTCATCGCTTCTGCTATCCATGGTACAGTATACAGTCTTCTCAATCTAGAAATTAAAGGAAAATGTCTTAAGGTCTTTCGAGGTACTGTGGTAGCTTTTCTCTCTTCGTCGAATGATGTCTTATATCTTGGTGCGTTGCAATTTGTACATGAAACTTTGTTCGCATTATCTTTCCAGTACAAGATGCAGTCATTAATGCATGCATCATAAGTTATGTAATTCATCCCAACTTGCTTAATGATCTTCTTCACGTCGGGGTACTTTGACGGTAGCGTGTTACCTTCGGGGAGTAACTCCTTTATGAATTCGAGTAGGGCAGTCACACCATTGTCTGAAAAGCCGTATTGGGTCTTCAGGCTATTCAGTTTGACAATGGCATACAACTTTGTAATCTCTTTTGGACAAGAAGGATACAATGGCTCTGTTGCAGTTGCACTATCAAAAAATGATTTATCCGTAAACTGCTCACAAATATTAGCATTATCATGCAACTGACTTGTAGGTTGAAAGTGATGGAATCTATCTGCATCATCGATCAAATCCTCCATCCTAATATGTTCGGACTCATCAGTATTTGTGGCATGACTAACCGGTTGTTGTTTTGGCTTCTCCGGTATTCTTTCCCCGTGAAAACACCACACGGTATATGATTGAACAATACCATATCTAAGCAAATGAAAATGAATGTCATTTAATTTGAATGTATCTTCATTTTTGCACCGTGTGCAAGGGCACGAATACTTTTCCTTATTACCACCGTTTTCAGCAACAAATTTAACGAAATTTCTCACACCTTCCACATATTCTGTATTTCTTCGATTAGATTGATTCATCCATTGTTTGTCTATACTAAAAGACATACTGAAAGAAAATAACAAAAGCTAGTAAGAAATCATGGGTAACAATATCTTATGGCTTTCCACCAAGTTCAACTCTGATATTAACTAAACAGATGTCTATTCTTCTGATTTCACTTGAAATTTAACATTAGCACCAAACTGTTTCCAAAAAAATTTCCATTACAACGGCGCCATTTTGTAGCACCAGAGTAATGTCTATGCATTACCCCTCTCCTGATACTTGGCTTGCGCCATTAACAACAATTTTATCCACTTACTAAATATGGTCTCATATTTAGTAAAATAAAATTCATTGCATCAACTTATACCCTAGCAGTCACTATAAGCAGCTATGTCTAAGTAGCATGCAGTGCAGTACGGTACAATACATTGCAATTTGTAAAATCACATATAAAACTATAACATAACAAAGTACCAACTTTTTATACAAAAGTTGCCACATTAAGTGGGCTGCACTACTTACAGTCTCAAATAGTTTACAAAACAGTGTATTTAATTTTGAACGAAATGTATCAAGTTTAAAAACTAGTGTATCTCATTAAGTATACAGGCAAATCATATTGGATTCTGCCTAAATGTTTGCGGGTAGACATACACACACTGCAGGAAAAAGTACATCAATGTAAATATCAGTTCCTAAATAATTATTAGTTTGTTAGCTTCATCTTTCAAATTTCAATTCCTAAACGATTATTTACAGAAAACTAGTTGTTTGTAACTGAATACTAATAAGTTTTTAGCTTCAGACGTTTTCAAGGTTAATGAAATCGAAAGCAGTAAAAGGGCGACTCAATTTTAGAAAATAAGACAACTCAAAACAAGAAATTCGCATACCTAATTAGCAGTGGCAGTATAGAGACTGTAGCAGGACTTCAAATCAGCAGTAGAAAATATCGCGTAGGGGGCAAGCAAGAGATGGCTGATGGCTGATGGCTATAAAATAAAGTAAATAAATTAATCTTTTTTACCTTAATGAAATTTATTTACCTTTTTAGTAAAACAAAATCGGAACACAACAAATTAAGCAAAAGAAATTCGCATACTTAATTAGCAGTGGCAGTATAGAGACTATAGCAGGACTTCAAATCAGCAGTAGAAAATATCGCGTATGAGGCAAGCAAGACGCGATGATGGCTGATGGAATAGCCGAGTATGCAGCGATGATTATTTAGAAAGCGTTGATTTTTAAAACCCTAGTTTTTTGGGTTCGAGCATCGCCGACATGGAGATTGCTATTGAGCTGTAACTTTGAAGTAAAACAGATTTTTGGTGTTGCCCGGTTCAGTTGGTTTCCCCATCCCATGGGCTTGCCCCTGGGCCAGCCCTAGCTAAAAGATTTACAACGGTTACTAACCGTTGCTACTTAACCACGGTTCAAAACCGTTGTTAATTGTAACGAAGCGCGCCTAAAAGTATGGCGCGAAAGGATGAAATTCACTGCGCCCATTTGTCTCCAAAGAAGCTACGGTTAATAACCGTTCCCAATTAGCAACGATTAAAAACCGTTGCTAATTTAACCAAGACGGTTACTAACCGTTGCTAAATGGCAACGGTTATTAACCGTTGCTAAATGAGCGGATGGTTAGTGGCAAATCACAGTATTTGGTGTAGTGAGCCTTATATTTATCAAGCCAATTCATCCCCAATAAAAGGTCAAACCCCTTTAAATTCAACACATAAGGGTCACAAGAAAAGCTATGGGACAGATAGGAAATCCTCAAGTCCTTACAAATCATATCTAATTTGGTTACCCCTCCTATAGGATTAGATACAAAGATGGGACAGTCAACAGTACTAGGGGTAAGAAAGAACTTCTCTACAGATTGCAGAGAAATAAAACTCAAAGAAGCACCCAAATCAAATAAAACTTTAATATACCTGCCATCTAAAAGTAATGTACCTTCCAATACTCCCTTGCCTTTAGACGAAGTAGATGGTGCACCCTCCAAAGCAAATATCTTATTCTGCTGAGCTTTATGAAGTAGCGGGCAATCCTTGATCATATATCCTGTTGGTGGCAATTGAAGCATAGAGATCTCCGAACCAAAGCCGAACACGGTCCACTCTGATGCGACTGCGGCTGTTGCTGAGATCCTTTCCTGGGACACTTATTCGCCAAGTGACCTTCTTGTTGACATATATAGCATTTGCGAGGTCCGTTATTTCTTCCAGTCTTCTTCTTGTTCTGCTTCCTCCAATTTGGATTGAACTTCCGCTTATTTGGATTAGCAAAATTCCCTCCCGATCCTGCTACTGGTGCCACTGATTCTTATTCATTAAATCCTCATATCTCAAAGCCATATCAATTAACTCAGCAAAAGACCCTTTCAAATGCGCCGTCATCTTTTCATGAAATTCCAGCCTTAATCCTTGCACAAACATTTCGTTCTTTATAAGGGGAGTGTCTAGGAGTCCTAGTCCGTAGCAATAAAGTTCGTTGAATTTTGCCTCATACTCCGCTATAGTCATGCTTCCCTGCTTCAAATTCAGAAAATCCCGGTATAGACGAGTTTTCCCTGCTGTTGGAATGAATTTCTCCTTAAACAACTCTTTAAATCTTTCCCAAGAAATGTCGTCCTCAGAAATATTTGCTGCCACTGCATCCACCAGGCTGCAATGCCTTCTTGTAATTGCCATGAAGCCATTTTCCTTTTTCGCTCATCAGACAACTTCATACTCGTAAAGATGCGCTCACAAGAGCGTAGCCAAGCTTGGACCTCAATTATAGTCTCTGACCTTTTAAATGTTTTACCTCCAAGGTGGGTGAAGTCCTTGCATTAAGCAGCAAAACTAACCTAAGGCGGTACTGGATCTATACCCTCACTAGCAGTTCGACCTCGTCCATTATCGGTCGAGATACTGCCCCTACCTCTGCCTCTTCTTCCAGAACTCATGTTGGCCAGCTGGACAGGTAACTCAACAAATTTAGACAGGTTTACAGTTATATAAAAATACAAATACGCACTCTCAAGATAGATACTATTCCAGAGCCTAGGTATTATCTTAACTTATACTCTGATACCAACTGTGACAACCCGCCTTTCTACTCACAGAAAGATGCATCATCAATAAGAAAAGAAAGAGATAGAAATAGAAAAGATAGAAAGAAAGAATAATAACATCATAATCTCACAGCGGAAACTGAACAAATTATAATACATCACATAACTATTACATAGTTTTACATATATCAGATTTACACTACATCATTTAAACAAGATAGTCATATATACAGCTGCCATTACATACATTCCAAAATACAACATGCATCAACTAACACATCAGAACTAGATAGATAGATACTTCTGGACTCCTGCTCCAAGCTCCTCCAGAACTTAACAATCCAAAACCTATCGCTTGGCTACTCATAAAAATTTTGAGTACCCAAGAGTTTATGAAAAACAGAAATAAACTCTGGGTCAGACATGGGTCTTGTGTGAGTAAACAGTTTAAAGTTGTTTAACTTTGAAAATCATTTGAAAATAAAGGTATCACGTAAGACTTCCCACACATAAACACGGGTAAGTTTTTACCCTACGCTAACCAAAACAATTTTATAAGAAATCCAGTGATATTATAATAGTGTCTAGGGTTTTTAAGTAAAATACAGAAATAGCTGAAATGCTTACATCTCACATTCCAACATAATTGGGCACAATCAAAACATACAGCGCTTATTAGAGATTGGGTTCCATACAATGGCAGGGCTACTGGGGTACCGCCCGTCATAGTACGGGGCCTAGATCACCGTATTGAGGATCACTTCCGACCCCCTACAACACAAGGTCGGAACCATTCCTTACTGAACAGTTCCGAACAAGATAACCCTGCGGTTGTAGCTAGCAACCGCTCACACAGCCAAATAAAAAGGGACATCTAGACAGGGGTATATCTCGTCCTGCTTGGGTGCTACCCACCTAACCTTGCTGCATATCCCCTGTTTTAGCCATTCCTGATTAATGAGGCTTGAGGCTGCGATTACCTTTCTAGAACATATCTCTTAGAATTCTCATTGCCACCTGACGATGTTCTGAAAGCATTCAATCCATACAAGTTCGTTCCAGTTCCAGGTTCGAACAAAACCGAAGGCATTACCTTTTTGGAATTACCCTCAGAGTTAACGACGATAACCCTTGCACTCTGAAAACACCATCTCGATCTTCACTTGAAAATTTACGACTTAACGTTTAATTTGGATCGATGTGGTTTTCGAATAATCGTAACCGACACCCGATCCCGGTCTCATCGAAATCCAAACGCCATTTTAAAGGTCAAGTTGTTTAACAGTTTTAAACAATTTAATTCAACACTTTGAATTCACATAGCATTTATCACAGATAAGTCATGCACAATCATCATAGATATATCAAGGCATATCACAGAGTATCACCACCAGATAGATATCACAAGTCCAGATATTCTACTTATAATCATCCATAAGCAAGCATCTTTAATCCTTATTGTAATTAATTCAATTTAATTACTTGAGAATTAATCTCTTAATCCTGCTTAACAAAATCATTAATTAATTAATTATTTCATTTCAAACCATTTAATTAATTAATCGCTTCTTAATCAATTTATTAAACCTTAATTACTTAATTAATTACCCTTAATTATTAATTAATAACATAATTACTAATTAATAAAACTTAATTACCCATTTATCAACCACTAATTACTTAATTAATCAATTATTAATTCGTAATTAAATTACTTAATTAGTTAATTACTAATCATACGTTAATTAACTTTAAGTAGTTAACTAAAATTCTTAATTACAAAATTATTAAACACTTAATCATTAATTTACCAATCTTTATTTCAAATAAATTAATCATTCTTAATTACTTTCCAAAATAATTAATTAATAATAATTATTTATCTTAACTAACATTTTAAAATCTTCCTTAATAACTTTGGAATCAAATTATTACTAACTTGAAAACTTTAATGGTAATTAACTTTAACACTAAACTTAAGTTAACCACTTAATTAAAATATTAATTAAGATTTAAAAACATTCTTACGTATTCACTTAATTAATTAAAACTTGAAATAAATTCTTAACTTAAAACACTCAAACATTAATCACATCATTAGTACTAAAATTTGTTTAACATCATTAACTTAAATTCATTAGGCTTAACCTTTTTTGAAAACAAAACTTGAGAATCCCCCAGTTTTACTCGAGTAGACACTCGCGTTCCATTCCATTTTCCCCAAGTCATTCTCTCGTTCCTCACATACGTTTCTTCTTTTTTTTCTTTTTTTAGTTTACGTTCACCAGGTAAATCACTATCCAGACAACGCAGGAAATGACTCAAGCTACATCACCAAAATCACGAGTCTCCTTCTAGTCACCACGAACCTAAATTTTCCAAATACCAATTCGTTGCCGTGCATGTGCACGGCGCTTCGTCGGCGCTCAGGCGAACTTCGAATCCTCCAGCGAGTCGCAAACTAACACTACAATCGAAATCAAAGATCGTCTCGGTGCCAAATTTCCAAATCGAAATTAAGAATTCCACTCGAAAACTGGAACTCGAACTCACCATATAAAAACACTTCGCCTCACTCACGCCAACGATCGGAGTTGCTCCAACTCCGTTCTCACCTCGCCAACCCCCTATTCTTCCATTCCCTTGAGTTTCGAGAAGCTCGATCAAACAGAGGATGAACCCTGGATTAGATTATTAAATGATCCGAAGAGATCGAACCCTAGATTGGATGTTAAATGACACGGAGAGAATGAACCCTGGATTGGATGTCAAACATTCCGAAGAGACCGAACCCTAGATTTGATGTTAAATGAAACGAGTAGACCGAACTCTAGTTTGGATGTTAAAAGATCAAACGAGATTGAACCCTAGAGTGGATGTTGACTTGACCTTAGGATTATAATGCCTTGTAATCAGACTGCAATAGATAAATCTCGGACGAAGACGGGATGATTTTGGTATACGATATGATAACTCTAGATGAAAACAAACTAATTATGATTCATAACTAACACTTAAGCACAGACTAGAGTCCATAGCTATGAAGGTCTGGAATGATCCTGGATTTGCAGGAGAATCTGAAGGAATTAGATGATTCACCACAACTTGAAATTGATGGATAGCTAGAAAGCTTGACTACCAGAAGTCCATTACTGTGGAAACTTGTTCTTAAGCAAATCACACCTTACATTCATAGGCGTACTTTGGGGGGCAAATGTAATGACCAAATTTTTCATAGTCTTTCAACAAACTTAAATGAGCCAACTAGACTACAAACCGATGAAGAAATGGGTTTGAGAGCTTGAAAACTATCAAGAATGACAAAATGAATGAACTCAACAATTTTTTGGTTAAGTATTAAATATGCAAAACCTCTCTTAAAAACCTCTTATCGAAGGCCTCTCATCTGAAACCACTTGTCGGTGACCTTTCGTCAGAAACCTCTTTGTCGGAGACCTTTTGTCAGAAAACTCTCATCGGAGACCTTTTCTCGGAGACCACTCATCGGAAACCTCTCATCAAAGACTTCTCGTTGGACACCTCTCATCGAAGACCTCTTATTGGAAACCTCTTATCGAAGACCTCTCTATGAAAACCTCTAGTAGAAAACCTCATGTCAAAAATAAAAAACTTCAAGACTGAGCAAGTATGTAGAAAGATCGAGAAAGCAAGTAGAGAAAACCACTCGACATCAACCAAAACCAGTCCATACTGAGTGCTTTTTATCGACGTTTAGACCCTAATGCTCACTTTCATGTACATGGACTCAGACCTGGACTTGATATTTCATAGGCCCTCGGTTCTGCTAGGCAATTTCCCTATAAATAGAACACCTTGAGAAATTGAAGTACTTTTTAGCACTTGATTTCTCTTCTATCTTCTTCTTTCCCAAATACTCTAAACCCTCCCAAATCCAAGATCTATTGTGGTCGGATTTGAGTTATAATTGTTTTATTCCAAAGAGAATCAATCAATAACAAAGATTAAAGAGGACATAGGCCATAGTATTTATGGAAGCACTATAAAAATTATGTCTTTTCTACTGCTTTTACGTTTATTTCATTAGATCTACACATTTTTGGTGCTTTCAATTGCTTTTGGGGGTCATTGTGTCATTTTTAGTGCTAACACTTTCCCTTAAACTTCTTAACCAATTTTCAATCAAGCCAATCCTTCTTTGCTCCTTACATGGTCGGCCAAGAAGTTCCCTTGCACGGACTAATTTTCCAAAAAAGCTCACTAAGTAAGTAACTACATTTAAAGCCCATTTAAATACATACTAATACTGTGTATCGATACATGCATATAAAACTTTTATATATGCATCCAAATAATTACTATCAACATCCAAAAACCTTAAATAAATTGATATTTAATATTCATTAATTTATAACATTTTATGAACTAATTAAAATGTGTAGTTTTTCAAAGAATTCACAAATACGGTTTTGAGATCATATGTATGAATTCAAATAGTGATTAATATTGAACAATTCAAATATTAACGTTCATATATCACCTTAGCTAATGATGTGACAGTTTGACCGAATTCATCATTTATAGATTATCTTGGTAAAATTCAATTTCATATATTCTTAGGTGGTACCTTCTAGTAACGATAATTAGCACATATTCTCTTCGTCAGAACTATATTGCTTTTCAATATTATCCACATTCAACTTGGTTAGTCCGAAAACAAAAATCTTGGTTCAATAATAACATTTATTATTAATCAATTTTTTTTACTTTGGTTTGACTATGGTTGACTATGATACTAAACTTATACCACTTTGTTGATTAATGCTTGATTAAATAATGCTTCGCATTTAGTGCTTCATCTTAGAGCCAACTATAGTCGCTCGATATATCACCATGCCATGATTTAATTGTAATCAAAGTGAAATACTCACATTGAAATTTCATGATATTCTCAAGTCGATGCAACTGTGTAACATCGTCACACTAAAACATAGTTGTATTCAAATAATAGGAAGCTCTCGGACGAGTTAGTCCATAGTTATCCGCGTAACCCTTTGTTTTCCCCAATAGCCATAAGTAATACATTGCCTAACAATTGAATAGCATTATGTGACGACCCGTATTTCATTCCACAGAAAGGCGTATCATCATTAAGAAAGAAATAGGCATAAAAAGAATAAATAGAAAAAAAGAAGCAACAATATTAGAATCTCATTGCTAAAACGGAAAAAAAAATATCACATAATTCATACATAGCCATTACACATCAGAGTCAATGCAGTTACAATATCATCACATTACACAGCCGTAAAGACCTGTCCATTCATTATATTCGAAAATACAATAGACATAAGACACCAACACGGCGGAAATAGATATATAGATATGCCAAGACTCCTGCTCCAAGCTTCCTAAAATTCATCGACCAAACCTGATCACCTGGCTACTCATAAAAATTTGAGTACCCAAGAGTTTAAGAAAAACAAAAATAAATTCCAGGTCAGACATGGGTATGGTGTATGTAAACGGTTAAGTTGTTTGAGTTGAAAAACCTTTGAAATAAAAGGTATCTCATAAGACTCTCCGCAAATAAACACGAACAAGTTTTTCCCTTACGATAAAAAAAACATTTGATAGGAAATATGGTTATATTATAATAGTGTCTAGGATTTTCAACAAATATTCACATAGCTGAAATTGTTACATACATTAAATTCCAACAGACATAGGTATATAATCAAGTCCGAGATCACTTATTGGAGATTGGATTCCATACGATGGCAGGGCTACTGAGGTACCGTCCGTCATAGTACGTGGTCTAGATCATTGTACCGAGGATCCACCCTGATCCCTTACATCATAAGACCGAAGCTATCCCTTACTGGATGTCCAAAGAAGACAATCCCGCGGTTGTGGCCAACAACCGCCCACACGGCCGAATGAAGGGACCTCTAGTCAGGGGAAAATTTTATCCTACTTGGATGCTACCCACTTAGCCTTGCATGCACCTCCTGTGTTTTAGCAATTCCCGGCTGATGAAGTTTGAGGCTACGATTACCTTTTAGAACACATATCTTGGAATGCTCATCGTCCTCTATTGACGGTCTGATAGCATTCATCTATAAAAGTTCGTTCCGGGTTCGAAGGAAACCAAAGGCACTATCTCGCAACACTCATTTTGGAATTACCTTCAGAGTTAACGGCAATAACCTTGCACTCGGAAACTTCATCTCGATCTTCACTTGAGATTTCACGACCTATCGTTTAACTTGAATCGATGTGGTTTTCGGATAACAAATTTGATATCCGATCTCGGTCTCATCGAAATCCAAAAGTTTCTTTTAAGGCCAAGTTGTTTAAGGTTTTAAACAATTTAATTCAATCCATAACTTTGTATGCACATAACAATTCAGCACAGATAAACAACTCACATTTATTATATCCAAAGTATTTCACATCATAGAACATCACAGATTATTATACTATAAATATCAATAAATACAGACATTATATTCAATCAATCATCCATAAGCAAGACTAATTAATCCATACTATAATTAATTTAGTTAATTTAATTAACTCAAATTAGATTAATTACTTAAGAATTAATCACCTAACCCTGCATAATTAATCATTAGTTAATTACAAACCATTTTAATTAATTATTGAATTAATAAATCATTCTAATTAATCTTTAGTTACTGAATAATTTTCCTTAATTATTTAATGATTTATCCTTTAATTATTAAATAATAAACCTTAATTATTAATTAATAACCCTTAATTACAAATTAATTAACCCTTAATTACTAGTTAATTAATCCTTAATTACAAATTAATTAATCTCTAATTACTTAATTAATTAATATTTAATTACAAATTAATTAATTTGTAATTAATTAATTTATTACCCTTAATTATTAATTAATTAATCCTTAATCATTAATTAATTAATTTCTCTTAATTACTTCATTAATTTAATCAATCTATATGGACAATCTTTAATTACCCAAAACCATAATTATTTTTAAGATAAAACATTTATCTTTATAAATTACTTAATTATCATTAATACATTAATTTAAAACATTTTATCTTTAAATCAACTATTTAGTTAAATTAAGTTTTAAAAATAAACTTTAAGAATCTAACTTAATTAATTTAAGTAAAATAAATCATACAACTTTCCTAAACCAAATGTTTAATAAAAACATTTATTATATATATAAGAAATTTATTTAAGAAAAATGTTTAAACTTGATTTATTTTAAATTTTAAAAACTTGTTTATTTAAAAACTTTAAAACTGTTAACATTATCTACCCGAGTCAGACCTGGTACCAAACCCGAGTCCAACCCGAGAAAATTTCCTTTTTTTTCTTTTTTTTTAAACTTGTTTGTTTTAAACTTTAAAACAGTTATCATACAACCTCTCACGCACCTCTACCCGACACCATACTCAAGTCTTCTCCCCACTTACCCGAGTTTCCCCCGAGACGCAGACCTCCTTCCCCAAACCGCGGACACACATACCCCGTCGTGCACGTTCACGCCTGCATTTCGCCGCTCCCACCATCAACGATACCTCCAACATGTCGACGTTCACCTACACCTTCAATCCCGACCACCCAAAGTTCATCACAAACCCAAAATCGAAATCGAGCTAACTGATCGAACTGGAACAGCAAAACATCGGCCAAAAACCTCCTCGTCCTGATGACTCCGACCACCAGCAACCACGAAACCCCGTCCACACCTTCGCCGACCAACCTCGCGCCCTTTCCACCACCTTCAATGAACCCCGATGCTATAGAGACGATGCAGCAGCCAAATTTCTAGCCTCGACAAAACTGGGGTTTTAAACCCTATTCTGATGGTCTACTGCCGCCACGGTGAACTAAAAAACCACCTACCATTTTTCCCTAGCTCGCCTACTTCCTAGCTACCTCCAGTAGCGAACTCGACCTCACACCCTCCGATCACCAGTAATTGCCCAAAATTCCTATTCTGATCAACCATGAATATCTTACTCGATTCAACACTAAAAATCCTGATTTTCCATTTAAAAATCCTAGTTGTCAAAGATGATTCAGAATATATATATGAATCAGAGAATCAAGATGTTTGAATTTATCATGTTTTAAATATCCACTATTTTTTTCTTGATTTTCCAGAAATTTATAAACTATTCATACTTAAAACTATTTTTAAATTTAATATCTTACTATTTTAAACAATTTTTGTTTGAACAAACAAATCTAAAAGGGATTAGAGGATTTGATCTCGATTTTAGAATAGGTTTGAAACTTGTAAAGCAAGAACAGAACAAATTTTCTGTTCTCAGACATGCACACTTATATCACTTCATATTTATAAACATGCAAGCCTAATTTTACATCTTTACAACAAATATCACATCATTATTTCATATAGTCGTCACATGCACTAAGTTAAAACAGGATATTTTTTGTTTACTCGCCAAAATGATGTTGAACAGAGAGCTTTGAAATAGTTTTTGTATTCTGAAAACTGAAATGCTTGATCCTAAGAAAACTGGATAGTGCTTGATGATCTGAAGCTTAGTTGTTGAAATGATCTTGCTTGATTTAGTTTTGAAGATGAATTTTTGTTTGCTGAGATTTGAGATAGTTGATTGCTTCAAATTTTCTTTGATTTTTTTTCTGGTTTAGTTTACAGGTTTTGTTTTCTTTAAGTTTTGAAAAATGAAGATATAAAAGAAATGCAAGAGAGGAGTGTTATTATATTTATAGCTTGATTAAATGATTTTTAAAAATAAAAGAAAATAATAGAAATTGTGACACTTGTTAAAAATAGCTTACATTTGTCATTTGCATGTTAATTAACTTACGTTTGTTTTATGCATGTGTTAATTATATTTTAAATATGTTTTTATAAATTTTTATATTTATTTTCTATTTAGTTAATACATTTCTTAATTTATATTTATAAAATCTTTTAAATAAAATAATATAAAATTAAGTATATACTAATAAAAATTATATATATTTCTAACTCCAATTTATTTCAAGATATTTATCTTTTTGAATTTCAAATTCAAATTCAAATTCTATTTAAAAATCTACTCACACACACGTGTATATGTATATATATAAACAACACATATTTAATTTGTTTTAAAATAATAACTTTTTTCATTTTAAATAAATTATAAAAGAGATTATCACATTTTATTTGCTTGAAATTTCCAGCATATCACATTCCTTCCCCCTTAAAAAGAATATCGCCCCCGAAATTTAAAAGCAAAAGATAATCCAAAAACTTTTATTTAAATCAATTCAAGCATACATATCAGCCATTCACTAACATCCAAACAAACAATTCATTCAAACAAACATCACTAGCTATCTGAACACAAATCTGGATAAGCTTTCCTAAAACTATCAAGAGTTTCCCATGTATAATGTATGGGATCCTCGCTCCACTGAACCTTGACTAGCTTCATCACTTTGTTTCTGAGTGGCTTGCCATCTTGATCAACTATCTGGACTGGATGCCTGACTACCGTTAAGTCCGGTTTGATCTCTAAATCTTCCTGCACTGCTGGTTCCACAAGTAGAGCTGGGTCGAACACGTACTTCCTTGGATGAGATATGTGAAAAACATTGTGAATACCAGCCATCCGGACTGGAAATTCAATCCTGCAGGCCAAAGCACCAATTCTCTCGAGCACTCGGAACGGACCAATATACCTAGGGGAAAGCTTTCATGTCTTTCCAAATCTGATCGCTCCTTTTATCGGGGAAACTTTGACAAAAACCAAATCTCTGACTTCAAATTCCAATTGCTTCCGTCTCTAGTCCACGTAACTCTTCTGACGATCCTGGGCTGCTTTCGTTCTCTTTTTGATAAGCTCCACCTTCGCAAATGCCTCTCGGATCAAATCTAGACCAAGAATAGGACAATCTCCTGACTGTACCCAACAAGACGTTGATCTACAAGGTCTTCCATACAAAGCTTTACAGGGTGCCATCTTGGTACTCGCTTGATAACTATTATTGTGCGAGAATTCCACTAAATGCAGATGGTCCTCCAAAGATCCGTCGAAATCCAGAACATAAGCCCACAACAAATCCTCAAGAATTCGATTCAGCCTTTCAGTTTGTCCGTCGGTCTGGGAATGATAGGCTGTACTCAAACTCAATCTCATACCCAAAGCTGTCTATAGAGATTCCCAAAATTCACTGGTAAATATTGGATCAAGGTCACTTACTATGCTGACAAGAACACCATGTAATCTAATAATCTCCTTCAAGAAAATCTCTGCTAAAGACGCTGCAGTTCTGGTCGCCTTATCCGAAATAAAATGGGCGCTCTTGGTCAGCCGGTCTACGATTACCAATATTCCTTCATTTCCTTTTCTTGTCCTTGGCAAACCGTCGACGAAATCCATAGCTAACATTTCTCACTTCCACTTAGGGACTTCCATAGGCTGCAACAACCCACGGTCTTCTGTTGATCACCTTTCACCTGCTGAGAGATTGCACATCCATTGACAAAAACAGCAATATCCTTCTTCATGCCTTTCCACCAGAAGACTCTTCATATTCTTATACATCTTTGAAATCCCCGGTTGGATACTCAGTCTGGAGAGATGACTCTTTGGTAAAACTTCTTGCTTCAAATCCTTGAAATTCGAAACACAAATTCTCCCGTTGATCCTCAAAATTCCCTGGTCATCAGTCACAAAACTATAACACTGACCATTCTTGACTCTCCTGATGATTTCTCTTAATCTTCTATCCAATCCTTGCTTACTTGCAATCCATTCAAGAAGTGACGGAACAACTTCCAAAATAGACAAAACTGCATTCCTACTCAGAGCATCTGCCACTACATTCGCTTTCCGTGGAGTATAGAGGATATCCAAATCATAAGATGCTAAAAATTCTACCCACCTCTGCTACCTCAAATTCAGGTCCTTCTGGGAGAAAAGATATTTCAAAGGCTTATGATCCACGAAAAGCTCAAACTTCTCTCCCAACAGATAGTGCCTCCAGATCTTCAAAGCAAAGACGATGACCAACAATTCTAGATCATGCGTAGCATAATTCTTTTCATGTGGCTTCAACTGCCTGATTGCAAACGCAATCACTTTCCCATCTACATCGGCACAGCACCCGGCCCAATTCCACAAGCATCCGTGTATACTTCAAACTTACTCTTACCATCAGGAATAGCTAGAACAGGTGCACTGGTCAGCCTTGCCTTCAAATCCAAGAATGCCTCTTCAAACTTTAGGGTCCACTTAAAATTTGCTCCTTTCCTAGTCAACTTGGTTAAGTGCGAAGAAATCTTAGAGTAGTCCCTGATAAATTTCCTGCAGTACCCTGCTAAACCTAGAAAACTGCAGACTTCTGTAGGAGTCTGCGGTTGCTTCCACTCCTGAATAGTTGCTATCTTGGCCGGATCTACAGAAATACCCTCTCCAGATACGATATGCCCCAAAAATCTAACTTCCGCCTTCCAAAAATGGCACTTCGAAAACTTAGCCTTCAGGACATGCCTCCTCAAAGTCTCAAACATTTTCTCCAAATGTCGCTTATGCTCCTACTTAGACTTAGAGTAGACGAGAATGTCGTCGATGAACACAAGCACGAACTTATTCAGCACATCCCGAAAAACTCGGTTCATCAAATCCACAAAATAAGCAGGAGCGTTCGTTAGCCTTAAGCCACCCAAAAAAACAACTGGGTCCCCTGAACGCAGTCAAGGGTATACTGTCCTCGGCTACCCTTAACTGGTGGAAACCCGAAGCTAAATCCAATTGGGAGAAAATACAAGCTCCATGGAGTTGATCAAAAAGCTCGTCTATATGAGGCAAGGGATACTTATTCCTAATAGGTAACCTTATTCAACTCCCGATAATCCACACAGAATCTTAATGACCCATCTGACTTGGTTACAAAGACAATAACAGAACCCCAACTAGAAAAACTAGGCTGGATCAAACATTTCTCTAGAAAATCTTGGGTCAGCTTCACCAGCTCTTCTCTCTCTCGACGCCATCCTCCTGCTGGGTTGAACAACAGGTATTGCTTCCGAAACCAAGTCGATTCGAAACTCTATCTCCCGATGTGGGGCCAAACCTTTCACTTCTTCGAAGACATACAGAAATCTTTGACCACTTCGATGGATTCTACACCTTCTAGAGATGCCTTGATTCCATGCAAAAGATTACTCAAGTGAACTCCAGAATTATAGCAAGCCACTTTTGTGATCCTTCCTAACTCAGTTTCCAAAGACATAATTCTCTCTTCACAAACCAAAACAGCCTTATGCTTATCCAACTAATCCATCCTCAGAATAAGGTCAAACCCTTTGAAATCCAATACAAATGGGTCATAAGAGAAACTATGAGACAAATAAGAAATCCTTAGGCCTCTACGGATCTTATCTAACTTGGTCACTCTGTCTATAGGATTGGATACAAAAATAGGGCAGTCTACCACACTAGGTTTCAGATGAAACTTCTCTACCGTATCCAAAGAAATAAAACTAAGAGATGCACCAAAATCAAACAGAACTCTAATAAAAATGCCATCTAGAAGCAAAGTACCTTCCAAAACGCCTTTTCCTTTCCTATCCGAAGAAGTTGATGGTCCATCTTCAAGAGCAAATACCATGTTCTGCTGGGCCTTCTGAAGAAGCGGGCAAGCCTTCACCATGTGCCCCGGCTGATGACAGTTGAAACAAAAAGACTTCTGAACCAATACAGAATTGGGTCCACTCTGACGCTGTTGCTGCTGCTGAGATCTACCTTTGGGACATTGCTTAGAAAAATGACCCTCTTGCTGACACACATAACACTTACGAGGTCCATTGTTGCCTCCATGTTTCCCTTTGCCTTGCTTCTTCCAATTTGAGTTGAATATCCTTTTGTTTGGATTGGAAGAAGTTCCACTTGGTGTTGTTGCAATGCTAAAGGTTTCTTGTTCATAAGCTCCTCCTACCTTAATGCCATGTCGATCAATTCCACGGAAGATCCCTTAAGATGTGCTGTCATCTTCTCGTGGAACTCGGGCCCCATACCAAGTACAAACATCTCATTCTTCTTGAGGGGCGTATCAATCAGACCAGGTCCGTAATGAGATAATTCATTAAATTTAGTCTCATATTCTGATACAGACATACTCGCTTGCTTTAGATCTAGAAAATATCTATACAAACAAATCTTCCCAGCCGTAGGCATGAACTGTTCCTCAAATAGCCCCTCAAACTGACTCCAAGAAATATCATCTTCTAAAATATTCACTGTAACTTCATCCCTCCATGCTGCAGCTCCTTCTTGAAGTTGTCACAATGCCATTACTCTCTTTTGCTCTCTGACATATCCAAACTCTTAAAAATTCGCTCACATGAGCATAACCAAGCCTGAACTTCAATGATGGACTTCGATCCGTTAAAAGGTCTTCCTCCCAGATTGGTGAAATCCTTACACAAAGCAACAAAACTTACTCGAGGTGGTGTTGGATTCACAGCCTCACTAGCAGTCGGACCTATTCCATTAGTGGTCGACATGCTGCCCACAACTCTGCCTCTCCTTCCTCTAGAACTCATGTTGGCAACTTGGACAGGTAATCCAACAATTTAAATAGGTATATAGATATATAAAAATTACAATTACGTGCTCTCAAGAAAGATACTTCTCCAAAGCCTAGGTATTATCTCAACTTAGCACTCTGATACTAACTGTGACGACCCGTCTTTCATTCCATAGAAAGACGTATCATCATTAAGAAAGAAATAGGTAGAAAAAGAATAGATAGAAAGAAAGAAACAACAATATCATAATCTCACTGCGGGAATGGAAAAAAGTATAATATATCACACAACTATTACATAGTCATTACACATCAGATTCAATATGGTTACAATATCATTACATTAGACAGTCGTGAAGTCCTATCTATTCATTACATTCCAAAATACAATAGATATAAGACACGAACATAGTGGAAATAGGTATATAGATACGCCAAGACTACTGCTTCAAGCTTCCCAAAATTCGTCAAGCAAACCTGATCACTTGGCTACTCATAAATATTTGAGAACCCAAGAGTTTAAGAAAAACAAAAATAAACTCTGGGCCAGACATGGGTCTACAGTGTGTAAACGTTTAAGTTGTTTAACGTGAAAAGCCTTTGAAATAAAAGGTATCTCCTAAGACTCTCCGCAAATAAACATGGACAGACTTTTTCCTTACGATAACCAAAACATTTGATAGAAAATCTGGTTATATTATAATAGTGTCTAGGGTTTTCAAATAAATATTCACATAGCCAAAATTGTTACATTCATTAAATTCCAGCATATATAGGTATACAATCAAGTCCGAGATCACTTATTGGAGATTGGATTCCATACAATGGTAGAGCTACTGGGGTACCGTCCGTCACAGTACATGGTCTAGATCACTGTACTGAGGATCCGCCATGATCCCCTGCAACACACGACCGAAGCTACCCTTTACTGGATAGTCTGAAGAAGATAACCCGCGGTTGTGGCCAACAACCGCTCACACAGCCGAATGAAGGGACTTCTAGACGGGGGAAAATATTATCCTACTTGTATGCTACCCACTTAGCCTTGCGTGCACCTCCCCTGTTTTAGCCATTCCCGGTTGATGAGGCTTGAGGCTACGACTACCTTTTAGAAAAAATATCTTGGAATGCTCATCGTCCCCTATTGACGATGGTCTGATAGTATTCATCCATACAAGTTCGTTTCGGGTTCAAACGAAACCGAAGTCACTATATCGCTACACTCATTTTGGAATCAACTTCAGATTTAACGGCAATAACCTTGCACTCGAAAACTTCATCTCGATCTTCACTTGAGATTTCACGGCCTATCGTTTAACTTGGATCGATGTGGTTTTCGGATAACAAATTTGATATCCGATCCCGGTCTCATCAAAATCCAAATGTTTCTTTCAAGGCCAAGTTGCTAAAGGTTTTAAACAATTTACTTAAATCTAGAACTTTGTATACACACAGCAATTCAGCACAGATAAACGACTCACATTTACTATATCCAAAGTATTTCACATCACAGAACATTAAAGATTATCATACTATAAATATCAATCAATCCAGACATTCTATTCCATCAATCATCCATAAGCAAGACTTATTAATCCATACTATAATTAATTTAATTAACTCAAATTAAATTAATTACTTAAGAATTAATCACCTAACCCTGCTTAATTAATCATTAATTAATTACAAACCATTTTAATTAATTATGGAATTAATTAATCATTCTTTAATTAATTAATTAATATTTAATTACCGATTAATTTTCCTTAATTATTTATTGACTTATCCTTTAATTATTAATTAATAAACCTTAATTATTAATTAATAACCCTTAATTACAAATTAATTAATCCTTAATTATCAGTTAATTAATCCTTAATTACAAATTAATTAATCTCCAATTACTTAATTAATTAATTTTTAATTAAGAATTAATTAATCTCTAATTAATTAATTTTGTTATCCTTAATTATTAATTAATCAATCCTTAATCATTAATTAATTAATTTCTCTTAATTACTTCATTAATTTAATTAATATATAATTGCTAATTAGATAATCTTTAATTATCCAAAACCCTAATTAATTTTAAGAAAACATTTATCTTTATCAATTAATTAATTATCATTAATACATAAATTTAAAACATTTTATCTTTTAATTAACTATTTAATTAAATCATTTAATTTAAGTTTTAAAAATAAATTTTAAGAATCTAACTTAACTAACTTAGGTAAAATAAATCATACAACTTTCCTAAACCTAATGTTTAATAAAAACATTTATTACATATAAAAGAAATTTATTTAAGAAAAAGGTTTAAACTTGATTTATTTTAAATTTTAAAAACTAGTTTATTTAAAAACTTTAAAACTGCTAACACTATCTACCCGAGTCAGACCTGGTACCAAACCCAAGTCCAACCCGAGAAAATTTCCTTTTTTTTTAAACTTGTTTGTTTTAAACTTTAAAACAGTTATCATAAAAACTCTCACGCACCTCTACCCGAGACCATACTCGAGTCTTCTCCCCACTTAACCGAGTTTCCCCCGAGACACAGACCTCCTTCCCCAAACCACTGACACACAAACCCCATCGCGCACGTGCAAGCCTACATTTCGTCGCTTCGACCATCGCCGATACCTCCAACATGTCGACGTTCGCCTACACCTTCGATCCCGACCACCCAAAGTTCATTACAAACCCAAAATCAAAATCGAGCTAACTGATCAAATTGGAATAGCAAAACATCGACCAAAAACCTCCTCGTCCTGACAACTCCGACCACCAGCAACCACGAAACCCCGTCCACAACTTCGCCAACCAATCTCGCACCCTTTCCACCACCTCCGATGAACCCTGATGCTCCAGAGATGGTGCAGTAGCTAAATTCTAGCCTCGACCAAACCTGGGTTTTAAACCCTACTCCGATGATCAGCCATCGCCACGGTGAACTAAAAAACCACCTACCTTTTTTCCCTCGCTCGCCTACTTCCTAGCTACCGCCAATAGCAAATTCGAGACCTTACCACCCTCCGATCGCCGGTAATTGCCCCAAATTCCTATTCTGATCAACCATGAATATCTTACTCGATTCAACACTAAATATCCTGATTTTTCTTTTAAAAATCCTAGTTTTCAAAGACGATTCAGAACATATATATATATATATATATATATATGAATCAGAGAATCAAGATGTTTGAATTTATCATATTTTAAAAATTCCACTGTTTTTTTCTTGATTTTCCAGAAATTTACAAACTATTCATAGCTAAACTATTTTTAAATTAAAGATCTTAGTATTTCAAACAATTTTTGTTTGAACAATCAAATCTAAAAGAGATTAGAGGATTTGATCTTCATTTTAGAATAGGTTTGAAACCTGTAAAGCAAGAATAGAACATTTATATAGCTACGATAGGATGTCAAAATTTTAAACATTTATAAATGCCTAGTGGCATGCCTCGATAGGATGCCAAAATTTTAAGTTGCAGTTACCGAGACGGTTTAAATTTAATATTTAAATAATTTATATAGCTGTCAGGTCAAGGAGAATTTTCATGACAGCTTTATTTAACTCAAATCACTGTTGCCCATCTTCCCTAACACGCCATCACCTTAGCTATAATTCGCATGCCCTTCCCTTTTCTTTTGCAAAAGCAAATCGAGATTTCTTTTTCCCCTCTCTTCAATTCGAAAAAAATAATATAAACAAACAGCCGAGCCAAAAGCAATGGAAGAAGCCAACTTTAAAAACTCGTTCCTCCTCCTATGCTTAACCAAAAATCATTGAAGTTAATTTCAACAATCTCATTCCCAATTCCTTTTTCCCTTGAGAAGGATTTAGATCAAAATTGAAAAGGTGGGGCAGCTTTCCCTTCAAGTTCTATGTCTCGCGTTCGATAAATCGGAGGTCAGCGATGCATGGATTTTGGTGACTTGGCGCGTTTGATCTATGGTGTGCGATGAGGGGAAGCGACGTTCACTATGGGTCCAAGGTGGAGATGTGCACGCGTTTTTGGCAAGGCTGAAGGGTAGAGTCTCACATGGTGGAGGCAACGGTTGCAAATGGTGCATGAAGACTGGATAGTGTTTGGAGCTGGATGGGGGCAACGTGGGCAAGGCCGTGATGAGTAGAGGTCACTGTTTGGGGGTTGTATTCGTATGTCTAGGCGTGTGCATGGTTTTTGGTAAGGAGGTAACTCGATTGATTTGAGTAATTACTGTATTAGGATAATTATGTCAAAAAATACAAATATATACATTCTGGTTTGGATAAAATATATGTATATATAGGATATAAAATATATATAATACATCAACTTTCTATTTAAGATTTAAAATATATACAAAGGAAATATATATATATATATATGTGTTGCAGTAAGGAAAAAAGTTAGATGTTTAGAAACTGTACAGATTATTTTAGAGAAATGTAGGCAGTTTGAATAAAAAAGGAAAGGATTTAAGCTGTTAAACAATTAAAGTTTTAAGTAGAATAAATTCAAAGCAAAAATTTAAATCATCTCAATGATTAATAAATTCCATAATTTTCTTGTACATGGTTTAAAATCATGAGGAAAACAAGTCAAGTTTGGATTGGGTTGCAAATAAAGTCAAAGGTGAGTTAATCTCACTCATCTGGGTAATATTTAAATTTTAAATAGTTAAATTTAAATATTAGCTGAATGATTTAATTGACTGGATGTGGTATATTATATATAGTAGTATATAGTATATATTGGAGTGATTGATTTCCCGCATTATATAGCGGATGAGAGCCTATGCGCCGCATAATAGCAGGTGATTTTATATTTAAAACCCCATATACCGCGATATTCCACCTCGAAGTGGAATTGATATTTTCTTATTGTGCGAACATCTGTGGATGCAGGGAAATAAGTTGGAGGGATCTAACTGGATTCCTCAAAATTATTTAGATTGTTTAATATTCTTTGTTATGAATATTTAATATTCTGTGATGAATATTATTGATAATTGGAATATTTAATGCTATGGTTTACATGAATATATTTCAGTACACTGAGTTATCAAAATATATTGAATTGGATTTTTGAAAAGAAAATAAAAGAAGAGAATTTGTAAGTGAAATAATTATAGAGAATTTAAATAAATTTAAGAATGAATTTGAAAAAGTAAAAGTGATTTTAAAATTTTAATAAATAAATTTCGTGTATTAAAAGGGGATTTCAAATAAACAGGAAGATAATGAATTTTAGATTTCAGTGTTAATTATTTAAAAGAATAAAGCATTTATTTTAAATTCAAGATTTAAGTTATTGAAAAAATAAAGAAGGAATTTGGAAAAAAGGTTATGAAATTGGTATTTTCAGTTAAAAAGGGGTTTAAATCATAATTAAGAAATAAAATCTGAAGTTAATGGATTTTGAAATAAATTGAGTAAGTAAAGAAATTTATTTCGAAATGGAGTAAATTGGAAATCAATTTGGAAATTGATTTAAGTGTTTGAAATTGGAAATTTAAAGGAGAATGTGACTTTGAAATTTATAAACTGGGTCTATAATATCAGTAGATATTTGAAAGAATAAATTCACGATGGGAATTTATTAGAGGAATGAGAAATTTTGTTTAAAAATAATTAGTGATTTATTTTTAAAGGATGTGAAGAGAAGTATATTTCCCTGAATAGCAAAGCACGTTTCAAAATAAATTTTTAAATACAGGTTAAAAGCTTTAATGTTGTTTTAAAAAGCATGTTTTAGGAAATTTATTATTTCTAAATGTTTAAATTCTAAAGTAAATATTTTTCAAATCTATTATTGTAGTAATTATTTAAAGGTGACTTGGTATTTTTTTTTGAAAAGAGAAAATCTAATTTTATATTTTATAAAGTAACCTCATTTTAAATATTCCGATAGTAAATATTTTTAATAAAGTATTGAAGTAGTTTTATTTTAAATATTTTTAAAGTATTTATTTTTGAATAAAGTATTAAAGTAGTTTTTAATTTAAATATTTTAAAGTATATTTATAATAAAGTGTTTTTAAATTATTTTAAAAAAAAATCTAAAGTTTGTGCTTGGTGTTTTCAGTGGAAATAAATATTTGGAAATTTATTTCATGAGAAAAGTGTGGTTTGAAAACTGATTTCAAAAGGGTTGAAAATGGAAATATATCTTGCGAAGATATTTGAGGTTAATAAATAATTCAGGAGAATTATTTATGTTTGATGGTTATTTGTGAATGTTAATTGATAGTTAAATAACCGACTATCAATATTGGCCAATGCGCTGATTGTTTCGAAGAGACCAGGATCGAGATTAATTTCTCAAAACCACTTCGATCCGGTTTGTACGTTTTCGTGAGGAAGACGAGTTTGGATTCGAAGGCGGAGAAGTGAAGTGCAAGGGCTAGCCGCTACTAATCCTGAGGATTATTCCAAAATGGATGTAGTAGGAGTAGTGCCTTGGATTCCGTTCGAATCCGGGACAGATTTGTATGGATGAATGCTTTTAGAACATCGTCAGGTGGACAATGGGCATTCTAAGTGAAACGTTCTAAAAAGGTAACGCTTAGCCTCAAGCCTCATCAACCGAGAATGACTGAAAATCAGGGATTATGCAGCAAGGCTAGGTGGGTAGCACCCATTAGGGTGAGGTCATCCCTGTCTAGATGTCCCTTTTTATTCGGCTTAGTGTTGCGGTTGCTGATCCCAACCTTGGGGTGATCTTACTCGAGATTATCCAGTAAGGGGTAGTCCCGGTCTTGTGTTGTAGGGGATTGGGAGTAATCCTCGGTACTGTGATCTAGGCCACGTACTGTGACAGGTGGTACCCCAGTGCCTAGTCATTAGTTGGAAATCCATTTTCCCTATGCGCCCGTACGGTTTTGATTATGCCCAACTATTGCTGAAACGTGAGATGCAAGCATTTCAGCTAGATTCTATTTTACTTTCTATAGACACTATTATAATATCATAGAATTTTAATAAAAAGTGTTTTAGCTATCGTAAGGTAAAAATCCGATATGTTTATTTGTGGCGTGGTCTTACGAGATGCTTTTGTTTTCAAAAGAATTTTGAAACTTTAATAATCAATTTGATTGTGGTTTTCATACACTGGTATTCCAGACTGACTCGGGTGTTATTTAACAATAATGCTCGGGTCAGACCGAGTATTATAGAATATAGGAAAGGATGCTGTGGAGATCAGGAGACGAGTTGGATGGCGATACATACTTCCGTGCTTGATTATCATTCCGCCGTGTATCCAGTTGTATGCTATTGATGTTGAACTCTAGCGATGTACTCTGATGATGTATGTATAAACAGAAATAGTTTTCTTTTGGTGTAAAAATCAATGGTTATCTATTATACTTTATTCCGCTGCGATGGTTAGATTCTAATATTGTTTTCTATTTTCTTCTTCTACCTCTTCTTTAACCTAAATGGTTCGTATTTCTGTACATCTTGAGTTGATTGATGGAGAATAGTGTCGGCTCTAAGGGGTACGCTGCGAGTTGTTACATCGGTCATGTACTTAACTAAAAATGGATAAGTACAAACCAAATGAAAACGTTTGACATGCATCGTCTTCCATCTTTAGATCGGTCGGCAGGCATCCTAGTACTTCTCTACAACTTATCCTATTCATTTGGGTTTTCGATCAATAGGCACGAAACCCTAATACACGGGATATTCACCAACGCTAGATCATCGATAAATCAGCATTTTTATCCAAAACAAGCAAACAAGCATAAATGCAACTAATAAGCATACATACATCCAATATATATATGTATGTATGTATGTATGTATGTACGTACGTACGTACAACATGTATAATGCATCTATATCAACCAATAGGTGATTCATATCAAAAAAGACATAAAATTGCAACTTCCTAAAATAGCATGTCAATGGGAAAATGTGATATTTGATTTAACACTGTTTTAAAGTATTTCTAATTTTTATTATGAAAATAAAGTATGCATTTATATACACATTTTGAAGTTGGAAATCACTTCAAAACACCGTTTTTATACTATACTAATAATCATAGTATCATGAGAGACAATATTACTTACCTCAACAAAAGCTACCAAACCAATGCCAAGTCACGGGTCTCTCCATCACGAGTCAATGCAAGAAACCGCATACAAAATAGACCTCATATGCAAAAGATATGGGTAGTAAAAAAATGAGATCAGCTAAACCAGTAATTTACTTAAATAATAAACTGTTTCTTGGTTACCTTTTTAATACATCTTCCCCCAAATCGTTTAACTTCTTGTATATGTGCATGCACAAGGAAACCCACTTCCTACAAACCTTCTCTCTTCGATTTCTCTACGATAACTCAATAAAAAAATACGTCGTCTTTGCCAATGCGTCACACTACGTGAGCTCTTCATCTCGGACTCAATGAAATGAAGCTCGGCTCTCTCTCCTAGATTGTGACCTGGGGTGTCGCATATGGCCTCATACGGATTAGTTTCACTATGGTGCATCGAATTTGATGAAACTTGGTGGAATGGTGCTCCTCCATGGGAGAAAGAAGACAGTGGAGTCGCCTTCTCCTAACTCCTCCTCCTTCTCCATCTAGCTCTAACCCTAATCATGACATGAAAAGGTTGAGCATGACCAAACATTGTCGCACCCAGTTAGGTCTCAACGGAAGTGGTCACGAGTCCTAGTTAGGTCGTATGCAAAAATCATATTTTGGGACCTTTAGTTAATTAGAGGTTCAATATTTAAATCGATTATTTAAATATTCTATTGTTAAAAATAAGGGTCGTTACACTCTCTGCTCCTTAAAGGATTTCATCCTCAAAATTCCTAAAATAAGGAAGTTGTCTCCTAACCCATAGGCTTTCAATGCCCCTTAACATTTCGAAAAAATTCGATAGCGCCTCATTTGCACGGGTAGGTCCGAGAATAATCCCAATAAAACATAGATATATATACATTTCATATCCATGGCATCTCATTTCCGAGGACAACCAAGCATATATACCAGATCTCTAATAACCATGCTATATATAACAATCGTCTCAAAACATAGCTATCCTGGATGCCTAATAACCATATAAGCATAAGCTATCATATCAACTACTAACAATCAAACATTAAACATGCATATATAAGATCAAAAAGTAATGTCCATGCATATCCTAGCATGTAGAATACTAAACTATCTTGTATAAGAAATGATATCCAATATGAAAGCTGACAAAAAATGAAATCCCACCAAGTAAAGAGCTCTGGACAAGCGGTCCTCATGCTCTTCTCGATCTCTCATGGGCTATCGCCTCTATTTTCATTCCACCGAACCTTTACTATTCCATCGCCTTCTTCCTGACCTATTTTGTTTCACGTCTATTGGTATGAATAGGCCTACGAGGTCATGAAGTTTCTGGTTCAGTCTCGATATCATCTCATCGATTTGGTGTCAAATTTCCTAACACCTCTTGTAATTTCTCCCAAAACCCACTAGTGGACAATAGGTTTCGGTCACTTACAATGCTCTTGGCACACAACGGAATCACACTATCCATTCTACATATAACTCGACTAATTTGGATGCCTTCAACTGGGCCTAACAAATATAAATCTAGCACTCTTCGTCTATCTATCGACATGATCCAAATGCTATAATATCATTTTCTAGTTCTAGGAAATCCATCGATGAAGCCCATAAATATTTTCTTCCATTGCCACTCGAGTATAAACAATTTCTTATCCCTATGGAACCAACAGCCTCGGTCGAAATCGCACTGCGTCACCACAACAAACACTACTTGTTCCTCTAACTTAGCTATGACCACCACTAGTCTATTCATACCTCTGAGTAGTACCAATCCAATAAATCAAAGCTTTTAGTTCATGAGAAGATGGTTTTGATGACAACAACCTTATGACTTGTTATAAAATATAAATACTAATATTCTTGTCTAGGTATATATGTATATGCAGCATATAAATGCAGGTACTGAAGAATGAAGACTGTAAAGTGTAAAGATTCACAACTGAGTATAAAGATTCAAGACTGAAGAAATCAAGACAGAAGACTCATGAGTATCAAGAGTTTAAAATATCAAGATTATCAAGAGTTCAAGATATCAAGATAAGTAATAGAGTCTAGATTTATGTTAAAACTTCATAATAGCACTAAAATCTTTATTCGGATTTTAATTGTAGAATGGAATCCACCTTCTCGCTTTAATAGTGGGATGGAACCCACGGTCTCTTTAGTGGGATGGAACCCACGTCCTTCTCTAGTGGAATGAAATCCATGAAATTTTCAAAATGATTTATTTTAAATATTTTTCCCAAAAAAACATTTAAAAAGTTTCTCAGTTTAAATATTTTAGCCTTAGACTATTTTTATTATCTTTTATATTTTGATTTCAAAATCATCTCTTGTTTTTAAACTATCTCTGGCTTTAATATTATAAGCTTTAAATCTCAAAAGTATATTCTATACTTGGTTTTTAATATTAATTATATATTATAGATTATATATTTTTTAAGATTACTTTTTAAATCTCTTGTATAAGTTTAAACTATATTCAAAATGGTTTATAAACTTCAGAGATTGTTTTGACAAGTTTTAGAAAGAAAATCTCTTTCAAAAACAAAATTCAATTTTCAAAATTAACTAGGGAATGTCGACATAACCCATCCCCCCATGTCGACACGGTAGCTGTAGAAATTCAGATTTCAAATTTTAAAATGAAGTATCTATTCGTCACAACCTTTCACGAATGGACATGCCTGTTTTCTTCTATAAATACTAGTTGTTTTCAACGAATTTTTAAGTTAGTTTTTCTTCATTTCTTCACTCCTTCTTTTCCACTCAAATATTGTCTTATATTTTAACAAAACTCTGTCGAAATCCTAAATGAATCAAACTCGATCATCTCTAATTTGATTCTTTGTCACTCTCTCTCAAAGATCTCAGTGCTATTCAGAGTTATAGGATCATTTATAATCAAAGATCAAAAGATCAAAGTGTATCGAGTCTCTCTCTATCAAAGTGTGATTGGAAACGGTGTGATTGTGGTTTGAAAATCAATTATATGTGATTTTTTTTCGTAAATCAATTAGGTGATATGGTAGCCTGGTTAAATCAAAAGAGGTTTCCCTAGACTCGACAACAAGAGGGTGTATCTCGTAGCCTTGAAATCGAGGTTGTAATATCGGCATTAGATTTGAAAAGAAACTTGCATAAGAAATTATGTTGTACTGGATGTAGAGTAACTCCAAACCAGTATAAAATTCCAGTGTGTTCTTTCATTTACTACTTTTATTTACTATTTGCATATGTGTCTGATTCTGTGATTATTTATGTGTTTGTGAATTGCATATGTTTGGAACTAATTTGAAAAGATTTCAAAAAGATACATAAATTTAATTAAACGCTATTCACCCCCCTCCCCCGCCAGTGTTAAACTAGCCTTAAGATTTGTAATCCGCATTTCCTACATTTGGTTTCATAGCATCGGTTTTCAAAGTTATCATAATCTGAATTTTGAAAAAGTTTAAAATGGAAACTTTTGAAGCTATTGTAAACAATAGTTCAAAACTATCCATATTATCATTGTTTCATAAGTCTGCATGTTGTTTTTATAGAAAATCAAGTTATCTACCGAATTGGTGTTTTGTGCACGAACAGATGTGTTATATGGCTTTTGATGAATCAACACTCAAGGAACAAATGGTGCGAATCAAGACAAAATAAATGGATACTTGATAGTGGATGTTCAAGACACATGACTGGCAAGAGATACTGAATGACATAATTTATAAAGATGGAGGACTGGTCAACTTTGGATATAGCTCAAAAGGCTATGTGATTGGCATCAACAATGACGGTAATTCTAAAACTCCTATTATTTCTGATGTTTTGTTAATTAGGAATCTAAAACACAATTTACTTAGCATAAGTCAACCAAGTGATAAGGGCTACAAAATTAAATTTAAAAAGGATAAGTGTCACATTAAAGATAATAAATCAAATACTATCTTGAAAGAATTAGGAAGAAAAATATTTATATTCTCAGTATGAAAATCTCAAATGATAACCTATGTCTTTTGGCTAATATAAGTGACCCCTGGATTTGGCATAAAAATTTTAGGCATTTGATTATCAAACTCTTATCTAGACTTTAAAAACTTGATTTTGTAAGAGGTCTCCCTAAAATGGATTTTAAGTAGATAGTATATGTGATGCTTGTCAATTAGGAAAACATAGAAAGAGTTCATTTAAATTGAAAGATATGATTTCTACTTCAAAACCTCTTGAGTTACTTCATTTAGATAAATTTGGTCCATCTCAAATTCAATCAATAAATCATAGTAAATATGTTTTTATAATTATAAATGGTTATTCTAGATTTACATGGAAAAAATTTCTAAAACTTAAAAGTGATGCTTTTGATTATTTAAAACTTTTGAAAAAGAATTCAAAATCAACTTTCTTTAAAAATCAAAACAATTCGTAATGATCATGGTGGAGAATTTAAAAATGAAAATTTTAAGAATTTCTTTAATCAAAAAGGAATGACTCATAATTTTTCCTTTCCAAGAATTCCACAGCAAAACAGAGTGGTAGAGCGTAAAAATAGGACGATTCAAGAGTGTGCAAGAACTATGCTTTTAGATAATAAATTACCAAGAAATTTGTGGGCTGAAGCAGTCGCTACAGCTTGCTACATTTTGAATAGGATTTTAATTAGACTTTTAACCAATAAAACACCATATGAAATTCTTTTCAATAAGAAACCAAAGGTATCTTATTTTAAAGTTTTTGAAAGTAAATGCTTTATTCTAAATACAAAGGACAATTTGGATAAATTTGATCTTAAATCCGACAAAGGAATCTTTATCGGATATTCTAATAGATGTAAAGCATACAGAGTTTCAATTTAAAAACTAACACTATTACAAAAAAAAGCATGTATCTTTTGATGGAAATTTCAAAGATTTTGTTCAAAAAATGATGAAGATGATTTTGTTACTTTAAATAATGAATCAAATGAAACAAATTGTGAAACTGTTCATCCTAATAAAAGGATCAGGTTTCTAAAAGATCATCCTTAAAAACATATTAGGAAATATTGAATCTATTGTTAGAAATAGAAATCAATTAAACAAGATGAGTAATGTATCTTTTATATCAACTATTGAACCCAAAAATCAAAGGAAGCATCATCTAACAATTCATGGATTCTTGCTATGCAAGAAAAACTGAATCAATACACCAAAAATGATGTATGGAAACTTGTTCCTAGACCTGAGGATAAAACTATAATAGGAACTAAATGGGTTTATAAAAATAAATTAAATGAACAAGGTGAGGCCGTTAGAAATAAAGCTCGGTTAGTTGTGCAAGGTTATTGTCAAGAGGAAGGAATGGACAATGAAGAAACCTTTACGCCCGTAGTAAGATTAGAAGCCATTAGAATTTACTTGCTTTCGGAAATCATAACAATTTCAAACTATTTCAAATGGATGTCAAAAGTGCAATTTTAAATGGTTTTGTTAAAGAAGATGTTTTGGTTGAACAACCCCCTCTTTTTGGAGATGAAAAGTTTACAAATCAGGTTTACAAATTAAAGAAGCTTTATATGGTCTGAAACAAGCTCCTAGAGCCTGGTATGATAGACTAAGATCTTACCTATTACAATCAAAATTTGAAATTAGTAAAGTAAATAATACTCTTTTTATTAAAAGGAACAAAAATGATATTTAATTAGTACAGATTTATGTAAATGGTATCCTTTTTGGATTAACAAACAAAGAAGTGAACAAAGTTTTTCTGAAATAATGACAAAAGAATTTAAGATGAGTCATATAGGTGAACTTACTTTCTTTTTAGGATTTCAAATAAAACAATTAGATAGTGGTATTTTCATTAGTCAAGAAAAGTACTCTAGGGATCTAATTAATAAGTTTGGTATGATCACTGCGAGTTGAAAACCCACTCCTATGGCAACCAATGAAGCCTTGAATAAAGAAGACATGTCAAAAGATATCAACCAAAAACTATACAGGAGAATGATTGGATCGCTACTCTGTATAACTGTGAGTAGGCCTGATATTATGCATAGTGTCTGTCTCTGTACAAGATACCAATCTCAACCCAAAGAAACCAATTTAAAGTTGTTTAACATATCCTAAGATATGTTAAACGCACTTTAGACTAAGGCCTATTCTACCCTAAAAATGTTTCATTTAATTCAATCTCATATTGTGATGCTGACTATCCTAGTTGTAAATCAGTCCGAAAAAGTACAAGTGGAACTTGTCACTTTTTAGGACATTCTCTGTTTTCCTGGTTTAGTGAAAAGCAAAATATTGTCTCACTATCAACAACTAAAGTAGAATATATCTTTACTGCTTTGGCTAGTTCTCAAGTAATTTATATGCAACAGACTCTAAAGGATTTTGGATTAAAAATTTCAACAACAATAGCGATAACAAAAAAATAACTACAATAGCATAACCATTAACTCCAACTAATATAGCAACAATCACATTAACAACAACACTAACAATGACATTACAGCTAACACTTACGGCATCAAATGATCGATGCAATGCTAAGATACATTATAGGAACCTAGTTTCGTACAACCCTCTTTGACTCTATGGTACTCCTTAAGTTGCTTCTCCATATACATCCTCTGAACTGAATTGAGTTCGTTTAAGTTGCAAGTTAAAAGAGCTATATCATCATTTTTTTTGTCGAGCTAATTCTTATTTTCTTAACTCTAGCTCATCATTTCTCAACTTTTTCTTTTCATCGTGCCACGTTTTTTTTTCCATTGCCCTTTCAATTCTCTTTGTTTCTTTTGTTTCCAGGTATAATTTATTTGCATGTTCAGCAGTCGCCATACGTTGTTCAATATGTTCATAATGTGCGCTATAATCGGAGGCGGTTTTTTCTTACCTTTAAACCTTCCTGGCGGCCAACCACCTGTACTAATTGTGAATGGCATGTCTTCATATGGATCAGAACTACCAGGGTTGGATTCATCGCTCATCTTTCAAGGAAGAAAGCGCATTATTGAATGCTCTTATCGCATTCGACTCCATTTTTCCTCTTTTGCTCGTATGTCATAGCAATGGTGCAAGTTGAATGGTTGATTATTATATTCAGACATATATACTGCATTTTCTTGATTGAGTTGTAGATGATGAAGTACGTTAAGAAGATAAAACATAAAAATTGAAAATCTGAAGTCCAAATTTAAAATCATTACCAGGTCCATGTCGTTTGTCCCACTTTATTGTCTTGAATGCAGGCTACGCATTATTTCTTTCCACCATTGACAAGCGGCGTTTATTCTTTTCCAAGACTGCTACAACGAATCAACCGTTCTTGGAGAACTATTTAGACTTTGGAGTTTGAACAAATTGCGTACAAAATTCCAAAAAGAAGTTTCACTGTGGCTCGTACCTTTCTTGCTGTCTCTAAAACATTCAACCCAGTAGAACGCTAATTCAGCTTGCTCCTCCAGTGACCATTTAACCTTTTTTGCGACTTTTGCTTCCGCATTTGTAGATTGAGTAATGTTGATTCTTGTTGGTTGATTTCATCAAGTTTGAACCGAAGAAAAATTAGAATTTCTATAAACATCTTCTTCTTCGGCTATTTCATTGCCATCGAATTAGGTTTTTTGATTTTCAAATCTGCTGTCTTCAAATTGATTATTTAGATTTCTCGATAAATTTTGTGAATGATAAGGCAATCTGACCGTAGTTGGCTATTGGGAGATACATAGTTTTGATCATAGTCAAAGTTTTGTTGAAACGAACTATTCTACGAATAATTTGTATTTTGAGAATTTTGGTACTGATTCGAATCTTGTTGAGAATGATATATATTTTGATTTTGTTGCGACTGATATGAATTTGGTGCTTATTGAGAATGAAATTGATCTGGATGTGTTGAGAATTATATATATGCTGGTGGAATTGAGCCGGATTCTGATTATCTGACCTAGTTGAGATAGAAATCTTGGAGATGAAATTTTTTGAGATTTTCCTTTTGAATTTTTTGACATTACTGATATTGTTTGAAGAAAGTGTGCTGTGGAGAGTAAAAATTGTAATTGAAATGGTGTAAGTAAAATTTTGAATTTGAAAGTTATATAGAGGGGAATGGAGTGGGATAGTCAACGGTCGGGTGGGAACAACAACGTAGCAATTGGCACTTAGCCGGCTATGCAATAACTGACTAAGTGCCAAAGGCTAGTATGTAGCTGTTAGCTTATCCGGCAAAAATAAAGCTAGCTAAGCTTAGCCGGCTTTATTTTCGCCGGCTAAGAAGCAACCCGTAGGTCGCTTTGGCAACTTTCAATGTTGTCAAAGCAACCCACTTACCCTCAACCGACTCTTCGTCGGGGGTCGGTTGCTTCCTAACCATGACACGGTTGGGAATGCTTTGACAATAAAGATCGAGTGAAGGAATAATAAGATAAGCGAAATTATACCCCGGTACATCCTTTATGTGTCTAAAAGAAGGTTTGTGCTAACGAGATTTTATAATAATCTTTCACAGAAACTAAACATACTGGTCAACCGCTGCGTATCCTTTATTTTTTTGCCGCAAGTAGAAAATAACTTGGACCTAGGCATCACACACTACAACAACTTGAACTTTTAATAGCATTTAAAAAAATGCTATTAAATGCTTTTATAGCGTTTTTATGAACGTTGTATATCAACATGTTATTATAAGTTTGTGACTTATGGTAGCAACACAAAAAACGCTATGAATGAGTTCTTTTAACTGCGTTTGAAAAATGCCGTAAATTGTTTTAATGGCCCTTTTTGCGCACGTTGTAAAAAAACATGCTATAAATAGTAAGGGTTATTAGACAGCAAGAATAAAACGCTATAAAAAGTTCCTAACAAAAGCGTTTTACCAACGTTATGAAAATTCTCTTAACAATAGCGTTTTTGGATTGCTATCAACGGTTGCATATTATAGCGCTTTAAAAACTCTATTATTGCCTTTTATAGCATTTTTTAATGCTACCATCTTATCAGATAGATTTTCTGTGCTTCTTTTTGACGTTTCAATGCATATATGTATAATGAATTTAAATATCAGTACATAGTAAAACAAAATTATGAAATCATAAAACTACGACTCACTTCCAACCCAACATGTCCAAATAACACTTAATAACACAAATACATATATAATACACAAACCATGTCCAAACGAAGCAACTTATATAGCATTCAACGCTCACCGTCGTCCTCGTATCCATACCAAAAGCCCCTCAACATGCTCAAAGCCATTACGGAGCAAGCTATCATCAAAAGGAAGTTGTTGTGGAAGCTCATGTAGATCTAGGTTGCAAAGAAGAACCGAAAAAATCATCAATTAAAAGTGTGCTAACTTAGACAGTGATGCAATATGTAGTAATGTATATGAAGATCTTTGCTTATATAATATTTATCTGCCATATATCATTATGCAGTGGACGAACTGACTTTAGTAATACAAGAAATGAGTGATATGATTGGCATTACAACATCATATGTCGGAAGAAGCACCACCAGGAGCAAGAGAATATGCTCCTTTCTAGACAGCATAGCGTGACAAATAGTTTATCCCGAACATTGGGTTAAATTTGCTTAACAAAGAAAGTACATTAAAATGTAACTAATGATTTATTTGCTAACCAGATTTCTTCTTCTACAAATAAGTCAATTGTCTCTCCTGGTGGCGCCCCAAAGCATTTGCCTTCACCTTCATCCATGCTAACTAATTCATATACTTAAACTTGTTTTGAAAATTGATTTTTAAATGGTTAGACACGTCCATATCATAGCACTGGACATGAAAATGATTTATACAATATAAATCAGTGTACTTGCAACATTGAAAAACTTGGATCCATAATTAGACTAAGCTTGTGCACTTTGCATGTGAGTCGCAACATCAAAATACAGGTTCTCATGAAAACTGTAAATGACAAAAATGCAAGTTAAAACGAAATGTGTAATCTTAGCATGGCCTTAGGAACTATTTAATTTAGTACCGTATTGATTAAAATGACCGAACAAACAACAATTCACATTGAGAACATAAAATACCCCAAAAAACGTAATACAAAAAATAAACAGTTATGATGCTAATTACAACCTATGTAGAGGAATTCCAATGTAAAGGAAAATGGTGGAATAATATGGATTATTCTACATGCAACTAACTATCAACATCCCAAACAAGATATAATAATAGATTATGATATGGTGGAACAATACACTAATTAATAATTAATCATCATTTAAATCTAGATCACTACAACAAAAAGACCCTTTAATGGCATTTGTAATTTAACTAACTTATATAGAACTTAATTAATTTATATGAAACTTGATTAACTTAGTTAATTTTTATAAAATTAAATTGATTTACATAAACTTTAGTTCATTTAATAAAATCTAGTTAATTTATATAATCATATGGAAACGATATCAATAACATATGGAATTTCTTGAAATAGATGTAAATTTTGTTTAAAATACTTTATTCCACAATTGCATGTATACTGTTATAAACTTATTAACTTTTATAAAAACAAATTTAATTTTATTAACTTATTTAATTTTAAAAAACAATTGGCTTATTTATTATTACAAAACTTAATTAGTTTAGTTACTTTTTTTAAACTTAGTAAATTTGTTGTCGTTATTATTGTTGTTGTTGTTATACTATTATATTATTAATAGTACTCTATTACTTTATTACTATTATTATTATTCTAAATTTAGTTAATTTTGATAAACTTGATTAATTTTTATAAAACTTAGTTAACTTGGTCAATTTTCATAAAAATTAGATAATTTTTATAAATGACAATTCAAATTTTATAACAATTTAACAAAGGTTTCAAAATAGAGAACATGATTTTTATAAAACTAATATAAAACTTAATTAAATTTTATAAACTTATATAATTTAAAAAAACAGTTAGCTTGTTTAATTATTATAAAACTTAATTAAATTAGTTACTTATTTTAAACTTAGTTAGTTTATTATTTTTATAATATTATTTTATTACTACTACTATTATTATTATGTCATATTATTATTCTTCTTTTAAGTTTGGTTAATTTTTATAAACTTAATTAATTTTTATAAAACTTATTTAACTTAGTTAATTTTTATAAAAATTAGATAATGTTTATAAAACTTAGTTAATTTTTACACTAATTTATCAAAGATTTTAAAATATAGAACATAATTTTTGTCAAACTAAATTAATTTTCTTAAACTTTAGTTAATTTAATTAAAAAAATTAAATTTTGTTGATTTTTATAAAACTTGATTAACTTGGTTAATTTTTGTATACCTTAGATAATTTTTATATCCTTTAATTAATTTTTATAAAACTCACTTAATTAACTTAGTTAAATATTTATAAGACTTAGTTTATAAATTAGTTAAATTACTTTAGTTAATTTTTATATAACTTAGTTAAATTTTATAGGAATTTGTTAATTTTTCTTAACTTTTAATTAATCAAGTTAAATTTGTATAAAACTTGATAACGTCTTTAACTTTTGTAAAAACTAAATTTTTATAAATTAAGTAAAAAAAATTAATTTTAATTATTTTTTATATAACTTAGTTATCTTAGTTAAATTTTTATACTTAGTTAATTTTTATAAATTTATTTAAATTTTAAAAAAAATTATTAATATTTAGATGTCAGTTTAATTTTATAAAACTTGGTTAATTTTTAGAAAATTAATTGTATGAAACTTAGTTAACTTCTATAGAAATTAGTTAATTTTTATAAATTAGGTTGATTTTTATAAATTTACTTAAATTTTATAAAACTTAGATAACTTTGTTAAATTTTTATAAACTTAATTATTATTTTATAAATTTTCTTACCTTTTACAAAATTTTGTCAATGTTTAGATAATTATTTAATTTATATACAACTTGTTTATCTTATTTAAATTTTTACACAACTTAGTTAATTTTTATAAATTGATTTTAGTCTTCTAAAACTTAGTTAAGGTAGAAAATTATTTACTTTTTGTAAAATTTGGTTGATGTAGTTAATTTTTATAATGCATCGTTTTGACTTGCATTGAAAATATAACAAAACATGAGATATACAGATACGTATAGTGCTGAACGCCTCGGTTTTAAACAAGTCAAATAATCAAAGGTGAGCACAAATGGTAAAAAAAATAGATCAAGGTAAAGAACCAAAAACTAGTTTTAGGAACAACTGTTGCCTTTGATTGTCCAAAATGATGCTTCGTTTTATTTGCACAGCCAAAGAGATTTAAAGTTTCATAGGAAGGACAAGAAATTTATGCATATGTATTGTATTTGCCAACTGTTTGGTATAAGCAGTACTTTAAGGTCCCATAGGTCATTCGGTGAAGACACTTGATACTGCAAACCACATATGACATAGAACTCAAGTCATGCCAACTCTGCTCAACCTTACGTCCTACTTCCAGTTCAACTACAAGAGTTAAATTTCATCTAGATACGTTGCTTAATTCGCGCAATCAATTGTTCAAGTTATTTTTCCTTTTTTTTTTACCAATTTGATATTACTTTTTACCTGACTCGTGTTGGCGTAAATGTCTTCCAGGCAGAATAATTATTTCTCATTTGCAGAAGCAACACATGAGGATAGAAAAATAGTTCGACGGGTTTATGAACACATAATTATACGCACGTTTTGTTTTTCTCAATACATGGGCATTAAAATTAACAAAATCATCCACTTTTTAAGATTCATATTTTGAATGGAAAAAGGACTAATTTACTTGCTCGTCCTTATAGTTTGAAGTCTGTAATTCCACTGATATTTTCTACATAGTGTGTGGTTAGTGATAGCAAAAAAGGGCATACACTTGTATTCAGCCATCCATATATGTAGTTTATTGAAGCATTCAAGCTGGTCACATAATCTTTATAAGGCCAGACCATATATTTTACTAGATGCATGAATTATCTATAAGCTATACACAACAAACGTGCCCATATAAGCAAATTAAACAAATTTCTAAGTAAAAAGAACCAAAAGAGCTCCTTCAACTCGAGTTCCCATTCCAAGAGCGCCATAGTTGTTCAAAAGTCCACAATAAAAAAAAACATGATAGCCGATGTTATATACACCTGAACAGAATAGACTTCCAAATTCCAAATTCTTGATCAATTAACAGAATTTTACAATGACTACCTATATAACATTTATACAACATCCAGAACTAAAATGCATTCAAATATTTATACATCTTTAAAAATTTATACCTATATAAGAAATAACTTATACTTACTTATGTTGCACGAACAGAGAATTAAGTATGTTAACAGAGAATTAACTGAATTGACCATGTATTTATAAAGATTTGTATCTATATAATATTTATACAACATCCAGATTAAAATTGAATTGGACATGTATCTTTAAAAATTTGTATCTATATATAACTAACAGAGAAAACGAATGGTTGATCTGTTAAGTACAAGACGAATTGTCCAATTACAAACATATTCTCTCATATTCACAAACATATTCTCTCATATTCACATGTCGAACACAAGGTTCAGTTAGTTAGTTCGACTCTAAATCATACACATTCTACTAAAAGTTAGATTTATTAGCCTATTCCACATATTTCATTTGATACGATAAATTTTTTGATACCACATAACAAATTGTAAATGCATCAGGCACTAACCTGCCAAAAAGCTTGAGTTTTACAATCACATCAGGAAGATTTGAGTTGGCATTCTCCATAAGTTGGAACAACTTTTCTTTTCATGTTAATATTTTCAGTCTTTTCCATACAGCTGTTTATACCTGTAAAATCAGCTGTAATATCATTATTATGTGTGCATCCTATGTGTTGCATGGCATCATATAAATATATTCACAATTCATATCCTTATTTTAAGATAATAGTCTATTCAATTAATATTTATATACTACTTACAAAATAAAAATTTAACAACTGATAATGGTATATATTTTCACACAAATGCTCCGTTTGATTTTTTCCTTTTTATTTACATAACCTCATTGAACTTAAATTAGGGTGAATTAGGTAAATTATAGTAAAACAAATCTAGAGAGTCAAACATAAGTTATAAATATGGATTCTCAAATGATTACTTCGAATGCGACGGGGTTTTCGAAATAAGGTATTTAAAATAAAAAGAAGTTTTGATGGATAACAATGATAGCCAATTTGAAATCACACATTAGATAAATAAAATTCAATATCAGCTGCTAAAACATGATAACAATCAAAGGTAATGGTTGAGATATTTGGAGTAAGCCCACCGTCACCCAAACCCCATATGGCTTGTAGTATCTTTTTTGATGCAACGTGATTACTAGAGACATGCTTAAATGTATACAAATAGTGAAATGAAAATATAGCTGTAAATTTAAATGAGAAAATAGCCATTAATGCAATAAAGGAAGGTTTATTTTTATCAAAATGGAAGCACTAGAGCACAATATTCTTGCGTATAACTAGGGAACTTACTTATGCTTAACCATGATTCTAATGGCACTTTGAGGTAAGACCTTGTCAAGTAACAAGCATCATCCCATGTATACGAAGCTTTTTTAATTTGACATCTCTAGAACCAACATGATCTCCAGAACAAAAGCTGACATACTGGGCAAGCCACCAGCACTCAATCTCCTCGGTCAGTTCACCCTGGCACACTCTTCGTTCCCCCGCTTTGGCTTCAGACCTCTCAGTCCACTTGTAGTCCCCTCCTAGCATGAAATACATCATCAACACTTCTTGTCTGTCAATCTTCTTGCTTACTTCTTCATGCATTCCCCGGACTCCTAGGTCACCCATCCATGCTGGCCTCACAACTGCACTCAGTATATGTCCTAGCAACATCAACATCAAGTTGCAGTCCATGCAGCAACACCCGTTCAAACTCCCTCACGTAGCATATCTTCTTCATGCATTCGTCTACACTCGCTTTCAGTACTCTTCTCTATTTGAACCCATGGAAGCCACGCCAATTTAGTTCCAAAGCCAGCACAGCATTGTCAGTCTACACTTCTCACTCTGCCTGACTTAGCTTCTCTGCCCGACCGAGCCTCATTAGCAGTCTAGAGCCTCATTAGCAGCGTTTTCCTTCATGTCATCACCACTCATATTATAGCATGCCTCCTCGTACTCTCTGCACCGTGAAGCGGTTTTGTACCATTCGCTCACAATTTTCTTGTTTTAGATTTTCTCCTCAAGACACATAAGCACAAAAATATTATAATAGTACAAATAAGGTTTAAAATTGATGCTTTCTACATCACCTTTCTTGTGACGACCCACAATTCGAAAGGTTTAAATTGATAATAATCCACACATGTCCCTTAAACAATCCGGGACATAGATAATCAATGTGATTAAATAAGAAAAATAAGAAGAGAAGAAGAAAACAAAACATAGAACCTCACAGCGGAAACGATAAAGTATAATAATCAAATAAGTAATCCATGAAGCTGTTTACTGTATATATGATTTTAATCTATATACATTTATCAGAATTATATATATACATCGAGGATAAATAATCAATACAATAGAATAGCATGATGTAGGGAATAATAATAGTAGTAGTAAGGGGTTTTAGGCTTAAGGAAAAAGTTAGAGAAAAATTTAGTTTCAGGGATATGAAGTTTGTTTTTTAGGCCGAAGGACACTTTTTACTGTAGTTTATAGAATGATAGTTGTAAGTATCATTTTCAATTTATACTAAAAAGAGTCATTCAGACTAAAAAGCAAACTTGTTGTCCCTGAGACTAATTTTTTTTTGAAACTTCATCCTTATGCCTATTTACCTGTAATAGTAATGTACCAAAACTCCATCTTCATTCTCCAGAGAATAGTCTTCAGTATGCTGGAAAAAAACTTAGGACTGACCCGAGCGTAATGAAAAGACAAAACACTCGAGTCAGGACTAAAATACTCTTATGTAAGTCAAATCAATATCACAAATATGAATGCAATTACTTAAGAGATGTCATGAGATTTTCCATCTCCTAAAGATCCATTACTCTATTATTAATAGTATACGCTATAATATGTATAATGTCTATCAGTAAAATAAATATCAAAATAGCATTAAGGCTTTACATTGATCCACCTTAACACATTTTTACAGTTTTAAACTAAAGTCGTAATGGGCTCGTATAGGGATAAATATGACAAGGCACGTGAGGCAATGCCCAAGGTAGGATTTTACCAGTTTACCCTTTCTGGCGGGTCATAACCCATCCGTGGCCGACCACGATAATCAATCCAACCGACAAAAAAAGTGCACTTATCGAATACGAAATCACAATAGTAATACGAGGGATCAACGTCGCTGGAGGTAGCTAACCTCAATGCCCAGACATAGGCACCTGTTTTAGTCATTTTAATTATGACACGAATGTCAAGGCCATCCATCATCGTTCTCTTACTTCATTCCAGTAAACGTCGCCAATTCAACCACTGCATTCTTGATATCATCCACCGCATACAGGGTTATCGAAGTGGTTCCAATATTGACAGAGAGTATGCCAATAAGAGGCCCCGGTCTCTTTAACAACCAAACGTCATTGTACACATCAGCTGGCACTTTTATATTTAGAAAAAAATTCGTACTTGATATCAAAATATCATATTCGCTTCAAAATCAAATTCATTTCGAAATCATCATATTCATTTCAAAAATCATATTTTACTTCAAAATGTCAACTCAGTACGATATATCGATTCCACTTTGAAATTTGATTCGAATTACAATTTTGGTTATACTTTACTTTAACCCAATTCGCATTTAAATCCAAGATTTAAATATAAACATTTCACCCTTTTGACCTGTTTGAATTTTAGAAAATAGTTTCAAAATAATTAAATGGTTAAAATAGTTTAATGGAAGTAGTTTGAGTATAAAAAATGGTTTATATAGTAAAATAGATTAGAAAATCAAAATTATTCAAATATTTAAAGAATATAGATTTTAAACCGTTTATACTAAAATAATTCATTTAAAAATAGTTTCAAAGTCAAACCAGTTCACTTTCCAAATTTTCCAATTCAAATCAGTTCTAATTCCTATTCTGATTTAATCGATTTAATTTCGATTTCAAGTCGAATTTTACTTCGATCCCAAATAATTTCAATTCCAATTACGAATTAATTTAAATTCCAATTTCAAATTAATTTCACTTCCAATTCCAATTTCAGATTAATTTCAATTCCAATTCCAATTTCAGATTAATTTCAATTCCAATTCCAAATTAATTTCAATTTCAAATTGATTTCAATTCTAATTCCAAATCAAATCCATTTCGATTTTATACAAATTTTGAGCTCGATTTCTGAAACATCAATTCAAAGCACTTAAATCAAATTTACCTTTATGTTCAATTTAAATTCCAAATCTTCAAATATAATTAAATTCCGACCTTAATTTTGAAATATCATTTCATATCACCTTTTACTTAGAAATATTCAAAGTTCGAATAAAAGGTCCAATCTTTAAAAAAAAATCAATTTCTGAAATTCACATCATATTTCGATTACCACTTAAAAATATCAACTTCAATTATTTAAACAATTTCGTTTACCAAGTTTAAATTTCAACATTCCGAATTCCAATTCAAAATTAATTCTATTTCCAAAAATTCGAATATTTCTGAAAACCAAAATCATTTAATTTAACCAATCTTGTGCCCGTATATAATTCTCTATCCTATGGTCAAGTCAATCAATTATTTCAATTTAATTTCAGGGATGGATATATATATATATATAATTTCAATCTAAAATAAATGCCATAGATATATATCATTTCAACCTATTTCTTAATTTATTTGAAATAATTCAATTTACAGTTTTATATGCTGTAAATATTATACAGAATGATAACATGATATATCAAAATAAATAAACATCCAAATATCAATCAGTGGCATCCAACACAACCAATCATCCAACAGTCAATAAAACTCACAATAAATTTATAATTATCGATATCGGGTATTTTATGAGCAATTAAATTCTGATTAAATTTAACTGTCAATTCAACTTCTATCAATTAATTTAGACGTCAATTTAAATGTTAATTAAACTTATCAAACAACAGCCAATAAATTTCAATCACTCCACAATATAAATTTTAAATAACATAAAAATTATTTCATTCAATTTTGAGCGTTTAAACATTCTCCTTTTATTTGAAACTAAAAATATTTTCAGCTCCAAATAAACTCCAACTCGATCCCAAATCATAGACGGCATCGATGTGAAATCTCTGCAACTCGTTTCACGTGAAATGAACCTTGTACAAGAGAGATACGATTTTATCAATATAACAATAGTTATATCTTTTAATTAACAAATATAAAATAATAATAAACTACCTTCATCACCTCGTTCATTCACTAGAGAGTCTCCAGGCAGACCTTCCTCTATTGCAATTTTTTCTTCTACTCATAATCGATTGTCGCTCGCACTCCATTCGCCATCACCAAGTTCGTGACCCACGCCACCATCACGATGCTGCAACCTCCAGCGCCACTCCCCATCGTGTACGCAGCCTTAGCGCCATGATTGCATCGACTCCATCGTCCTCGTGCTCACGTAGAGGCATTGTGACCTGATTTAAATGCAATGTCGTTTGATTTGTTGTTTTCTTTTTCTGTATTGAATTCGATCGGCATTTTTTTTGAACGAGATCCGTATCAATGCCGTGCAATTTAGAAAAGAAAGGGGAAAAAGAGAAGTTGGCGGCCACGAATTTGCAAGTGAAGAAAAAGTAGTAATAATAATATATAGTATTATTATAACGACAATATCTAACTCGATTGGCCCGAGAATTTCCAGAATCCAAATAACACATGCCGCCTAGCGTTCATAATGTTTTACCCCCATTCTGAACGCAATGGAACTAGTTTTGAGGCCTAATTCGATCGTATATGGAAGATAGCTTTTCAAAGTTGATTATTTTAATTAAATTCTAAAATAAATTTTTGCGCATTTCAAGCTCGCACGGCCATACGACAAGTCCGATCACTACGAAACTTGAAATTCTATAATAACTCACTATTATGGATCCGATGAAACTGGTTTCATCGAAATTCGAGACAGTGGCCAAAATGGCTATTTTCACCCATTGAGTATAATATAAAATTTCCAATTTTTTTAATTATTCACATTTAAATTCAATTTTACATGTAAACGATCTTCATTCATATTTAAATAAAGTTTAAATCAATTTTCGTTACCATTTTCATTCACAATAATTCAAGATTCCGTTATTCAAATAATTTCCAATATTAAATTTAAACAAATTAATTATCCAATAACTTACATTAATAATCATTAAAATTTTATTTTTAACCATTTTTATTCAATAACTATATCAAATCATAGAATTTAAAACGGTTAAAAATACGGGTACAAACTCCTGCACTCAAAACTTTTCGTCCTCGAAAAGACGTTAAGTACGGAATTTAACATACAATATTTTTTCAAAATAATTTACTTATAAAACATAACCATCTTAGTTGCAAAACTATTATTACGCTTCTACTATGCCATTCCGATATTGATTTTACGAAAAATATAATTTTATATAGAAAACAAGTTATAAAAATTTTAAAACTTCATAATTTTTCTGACTTCTAGATTTACGGAAAATTTCGGTAAAGTCTCCTTTGTGCGGCTTGATTGGAAAAAATTTACAATATAATATATAACACAAATATACCAAGTATATATCAAATGTACATCTCATCTCAATGATGAGGCATCCCGAAGGGCAAAAATATAAAATCGCGATATGTAATCCGAGATACGTACCTTATTATTACTAATACGAGCGAGTTCGCTCGTATTAAACAAGCAAAAACATATAAATCCTCGTATATGCCCCAAAAGGTCTTCGTATGAACCTATCTCAACTCAAATTTACGATATTAGTTAACATACAACGATATAGAAGCATGCATAAGACTATATAACCATATATCATTGATTTTGAATCAAAATAATAAATGCAAGCACAAATACACAACATACAATAATCATATGGAATCAAAATAGTAATAACCATGGTTTCCAACAAAAGAAACCATCCAACCATCAATATCTGTCCAATTGATCCAATTAATTCATAACCATGTGAATTTACATTATCCAACGTCAATTTTAATTTCCTTCATTTCTACTTAACCTTAATTTCATTAACATTTTAATTGTCTCGGTTTGAATTAATTTGCATTCAACCAACTTTTATTCAGTTAGATTCACGCTCAATTTATTTTTCATTCAATTTATTTACTTCCAATTGATTTGCATGCACTTATCAACATTAATGAATTCGCTTTCTATTAATTTTCACTCGTTTATAGTTACTTCCATTTTTTTCCTTTCCATTCTTTCATTTCAATAATTCATATAATTAATTACAGCTGAGTAATTTAATCCCATACCACATTTCATATATTTTAAATTGATTCACATTCACTAGTTAATATTCATTTCGTTAATCATATAAAAGATTTATATTCAATTCATTCATTTTTAATTTATTTACATTCGACTAATTTGGTTTCAGTCTATTCTTCTTTCAATCAATATTTATTGCATTCACGTTTGATTTATTACAATTTAATGAATTTACATTCCATTTATTTCTTTCAATTTATTAACATTCACTACAAATTCATTATATTCAATTTTTATTCAATTCAATTAGTGAAATTCCAATTGTTTCACTTTTTTCCAAACTTATTTCATATAAATTCATTGGTGAATCTTTATAAAATTTATTCCATTGTACCTTGCTTAAGTTGAATTTGATTTATTTCCACTTGGTATATCCTTCTTTTTATTATACTAACATCATTTATAAATTATCTAAATTTATTATAAATATCTTATACAACACCACTCACTTTTACTATTATTACTTCATATCATAAGTTATTATTGACTCATCAATTTACTTTATTTATTCAAATCCATGTTATTAATTTACTAAAGTAAATTTTCTCTTTTATAACTCGATTCATATTAATAAATATATAATTTCCTTCTACGATCAATTCATTTAACCTCTTTTAAGTTAAATTCACTTTATAATTTATTCTAATAACTTATTCCATACTATATTAATTAACATTAAATTTTTAAACTCGTTCCTCTTGCATTTTCTCATTTATATCCAGTTTAGATTAAATTCGATTAACCAAATTAATTTATTACTTACATTCATATATTTTCATTCAATTTATTACACACTTCAATTACATTTCATTCTTAAAAATTTAAATTCATGTTCATTTTATTAATTCATTTTATAGCTAAAATGAAATTAATCCACTTTACTAATTTATCTAGTTTCACTTAATATCCAATCCAATTTTTTTTATTAAGTTAAACTTCATTTCATTTAATCCATTACTCTTTTTCTTAAATTTTATTCAAATTAAATTTTCTTATCATTCCATTTAACAAATTTAAATTCCTTTCTAGCTTATAAATTTTCAAATCAATAGGTTATACAATTTACTCATTCAAATTTAATTTTATCTAATTCATTTCAAATACATTTCATTTATTTAAGCTTCTTGAGTTAAACTTAACTCAATTAATTTAACATTTCTTGAATTAATTATTTTATTTCATTCCTCAAATTCAAACTTATTTTACCTGCTTAATTAAAATATTCACCAGTTCAAATTTTAATTTTACTTTCCTTTTCAAATTTACAAATTATAACTATTTTTTTCATATTCAAATTTATAAGTTACAAAGTCATTTCTTATATACACTTTTCAAATATAAGTTCTAAGCTATTTTCACATATTTATTAAGTCATACTTAGAGTATTTATCACAATTAAAACTTGTTTTAATTGAAAATAATTTTCTTTAATTTTCTTTTTAGAAATTTTCGCTCAGAAACTCGAAAATAAACACTAACAATGCTGCAGTCATCCTTAGAATTATTTCCCAATGACCAAGAGAGTTTAATGCTTTTGTTTCTTCAAAAATCCTTTCAAAATATTTTTCTAATCAAAACTCTTTCAAATAATATTAATTTTAAAGTCTTCAAAACAAATTTTTTTTTTTTTGAAAACAAAAGGATTTTAAATTCTAAAATTCTAATTTTTAAAAAATCATTCCTATTTATATATAGCTTATATGAAAATATTTCATTACTTTACATTTTTATTATTTCAAATTTTGTTGTTTTAATTAGATTTCAATTCAATTTAATTATCAAGGCTTCATAAAATAAAATTCATTAAGTATTCGTTTTTGTAACGTACGCGGATTTTCGTTGCCGAAAAACCGAATAGTTATGGTTTTTTTTTTTTTTAAGAATTTAAGAAAAGAAAAGAGAAGAAGAGAGAAGAAAGATAGAAAATAGAGAGAAGAGAGAAAAGAAGATAGAACATTTTAAAATAGAAGAAAACAGAACAGAAAACAACAGAACAATAACAGAATCTCACAATTCGCAGCGGAACAACATATAATAATAAATGAATAATCTTTAAACAAAGAACTATATCAGTTATTACATTTTATACATTTCATTTCATCATATCATCAGAGTATACAACAACAACAAACAGTGCAGCGGAAAAAGAAATACTATATAAGTAATATGCCATGCCATCCAGCTTGCCTCCAGTAATTCCTGAATATCCAGAATATCCTGATAAACCTAACTCTCGACTGCCCGTGTTGAAATTGGTGGGCACCCAGAGTTTAGGAAGGAAAACAATAAACTCCGAGTCAGTCATGTGACTGGTGTGGGAACTCAAAACAGTTTATTTATCTTTAAAATCAAAATAGAGAGATATTTTTAAATTCAATTCGCAATGCTTTTAAAAATGAGACTACCATAAGGCCTCCCGCACACACACACAATGCAAACGCAGAATCGGAGGAGATTTCTCCTTATGATAGTCAAAGATGCTTGATACGCATTTAAAAATAACATTTGATATTCTTACTAGTGCATAGTATAGGAAAATCATTTCAAAAATAAAGATATAAATCTTAGCCAGCATAGACATTCCGCACTTATGCCTACTATAGCTACTATGTTCAATAGCAGGTTACCGCCACATTCCATAGCAGGTTATACAACTAATACCGTACAAGTCTCGTATTGTTTCTTTGGATTTCCAACAAATGGTCAGGCCAAGGAACTTCCCATTGCCACATGGAAACGCCTCTGGCTGGACGTCCCCGAGAACTTAACCAGCTCTCTGCCAACACAAGGCCGGGTTACCTTTATCACTAGGTAACTACTACATGAATATGGCATCCCCCGGTCCCATTGGACCTTTAAACCGAGCGCTCGTCACCAACAACACCACACAGTAATAAAATATAGTGTTTCAACATGAGTAAGTATCTGGGCTCCATACCATGATACCACCCTTTCCAGAAGGAAATGCACATACCCTAAAGGGAGCTACCCCTCATAACCTTGCCGCATCTTTCCTGTTTTGACCATTCCGGGGTGTGAGGCTCGACGAAGTTTCGTCCACAAAAACATACTTTATACAAAAGCCATGCTTTGGGTCAACAAATGATCATAGAAATGATCACCAAGATAGACGATCAAATAAACGATCCTATCACAAATAATCAACACAATGATCATTTCAGCATCACTCAGCATGTCACATTACCAAATTGGGAATATATCGCTGATAACCTTCAACTACATAACCTCTGAGCACGTACGTCTCAGAGAAGGGTGTTAAGCTAAAAGAATAAATTCTTCGCCACCAACAGAAATATATTTGAAAGAAATCGGCTTTACATCTCAACTTGTAACGTCAGACATACAATCCATACAAGTCTGTTCCGGGCTCGAACAAAACCGAAGGCACTTCTTACGAAGCCCTTGCAATCCGGGTATTCACAATCCCGATCGAATTTCCCATCACTTAAGGAATCTCTATACCAGGAGCTACCCAGTGCAGAGACAATCGATAGGTCATCCTATCGCTTTCACAAATACTCGGTCTTCAACACCGATCTTCAAATGCAATTCACAACGACGTATCACATATTCGGAATGGGTTATACGACCCCATGGTCCTTTCCCGGTTAACCCGAATAGTGAGCGCTTATTCAAAAATAAGTGTGGCATTCAAATTCAATCAATTCACATCAAATACCCATTTAAAGGGAAATATTGATAGTCGGCTATTGAACTATCAATGGATATGCATACATCACCATATTCCAAATAATTTTCCAAATTATTTATTTTCCAAAATATCTTTACAAGATATATAATTTTCACACTTCAAAAATAAATCAATATTTATTTTTCAAACAAATTCTACTTTTCATTTATAAATTCCATAATGAATTTATATCCTCAAATATTCATGCATATACGATTTCAATTATCCATTTTCAATTTATCTTCAAAAAGATAAATTCTAATTATTCACTTCATATTGGAAAACATTTCCATACTTATTAAAAATAAGTAATTCACAAATCTTTTTATTTTCAACACTTAGAAAATATTCAATATACTTAAATCGAGATTAAGTATATATTCATTCTATTAAGGAAATCATTCACTTAAACATATTTATTTGGGTCAAAACGAATGTTGCGTAAAACATCGTTACGACAACCCAAAATCACTAGTATAGGGATTCGAATTTAAAATAGATATATAAATCCCAATACTATTCAAAACATTTCCTTTCGGAAATCATTTACTATAACAACAGTGTTATAGTCTACTATTTCCTTTTATTTCTCGAAAACGTCTATTCCAACAATGAATGTTGAAATCTATGGTTTCGAATCTCAATGCATTTTAAAACATCGTTAGATCGTTTTAATTCAGTTTAAACATCTCATTCAAACATTTTCTTTAACATATTATTCACTATTCAAAAACGTGAATATTCTTTGTTAACACATTTCATCCTTTTATTTATTTTAATTCAAAGGATTATTCACTATTCAAAAATGTGAATATAACTCCATTTATAGGTTTTAACAAATTTTCTTGTCAAAATAAGTCATTTGCGAATTTATAAAACAACGTTTATAAATTCCATTTCTATTTATTTATAAAAACTTCCTTTTTATAAATTCTTTTATTAACCTATTCCAGTTTATAACTCAATTATAAACTACAAGTTCATATTATAAGTTAATTACTTATAAACAATTATTTTACAAAATCGTTCTTTTAAACTTCATAGTTATAAATCTTATAACTTATAAGATTCAATTATTTATCCTAATATATTCTTTAATAATTTCACAAAACTTATAAATCTTACTATTTATAAATTTCATTTATAACTTCACCATTTATAATTTTATAAATTCCATTCATTTGCAAAATTTATTTTCACTTCATTCAAACACTTATAAAAACTCGTTTTATAATGTCAATATTTCAATTTATAAATATCCATTTATAAATCTCTTAATATAAATCAATTTATATTATTCTTTAAAACGACTTTAATCTCCTTTATTATTTCACCATTTTGATTCATAAAATAATTAAATTTTATAAATCCTATATTTAATCTTTTCACAATAATTTCTAAAATCCCGATCAAACTATTTTATAAACTCAATAGCATCGTATTCTCAAAATTCAGTTTTTAACTGTATTTCACAAAAATCATAATTTTTTATAACATTAAAAATTATAACGTTTATTTATTTAAAATGGATCAATTCCAAAAATATAGTATACTTTCAAAATCACTTTTAAAATCATTTTAAAATCCCAAAATCTGGGTCCAATGATGCTACACACCAAATAGTCAATCACGACTACAACGATATCACATATCGTATATGATAATCAACGAATATCAAAATATCCATAATCAAATAAATACTGTTGAGGAATACAGTTGGATCCCTCCAATTTGTTTTCCTGCATCCAAAAACATTAGCACAATACCAATTTCGCTCCAGTACGAAATTATCGCGGTATATGTTCTTATTAAATATTATCCGCTTAATAACGGCGCAATAGGGTCTCATCCGCTAAAAATACGGGAAATCAATCAACTGCAATATATACATATGCCAGTATATATATATTGATATTATATATAATACCAATTTCACTGTTTATGAAATATTCGCGGTATATGTTTTTAATAAATAACATCCGCTTACTAACGGCGCATAATGTCTATTTTAACAATCAATAGATATCAATCATCATTCAAACATGCATTCAAATATTTTAAATCTAACTATTTAAAATAAAATCGAAACCTATTCGATTGAGTGAGAAGTTCTCACCTTGGTTTTAAATTCCGTTTTAGCTTTTATTTCGAATAAAATTAAACGCGCATTTAATTTTACCCAAAATTCTCACTAACTCCAATCGACTCCAAACCAACTCCATCGCGTAGTGCTCGTCCATACGATTCCAACGCAACTGAGTTTGCATTTTTTCGACCTCGTATGAAAAAGTTATGAATTTATGAAGTTACACGTATTTAACTTACAAATTTACAACATAATTTTAAACCTATCCAATTTCTGGCCACAAGATCTTGCTTCCCCTCATCTCCACCGTCCATCTCTTCTTCCCTCTCCACGTTCCTCTACAGATCAAAGCCGTGCTCCATCAACCCATTACAACAAACTAGGGTTTAATTGTTCTCCTCCATTTCTCAACGAAATTCGATCAAACCACCTTCATCTCGAAGCTCTCGACGCAAGCTACCACCACCAGGAAGAGCTCGAAGCTCGGCCACCCCTGTAGCATAGAAACGCGTGCGAAAATCTGCAGGTTCGGCCCCCCTAGCTCCCTCTCCGTTGCACCATTTCCGATCATCACCGTATGGAATCGAAGCTCTCGTCGTGCTCTACGACTTCCGTGTTGAACACTTCGCGTAATTTTTTACGGATTGAGAGAGATTAAGAGGAGAAAGAGGATGATTTCTGGGCATTCATATTGATGGTGGCGGCTGCAGTTTTTAGCTAGGGTTAGGCTTATTTTTTTTATAAAATTTTGAAGAGTGGTGGTGTATTTATAGAGTTCCGTTCGACACTATTCATTCGGAAATTCCGAACTCCGATTTACGCGCCAAAACTGACGTACCTAGGGTTTATCCCGCGTTCCGTACACAATGGAACAGGTTTCAGAAGCTAATTCGGAAGTATGTGCGAGTTATGGCTATAAACGCTCAATTTGAATTAAACCGATTTAAGCGATTTTCTAGGCGTTTTAATTTGTACCGGACAAACGGTAACTCCGATTGACTTGAAATTTGAAACCTTACAATAATATCACATTACGGATCCGATGAAACTGGTTTCGTCGAAATCCGAGACTTTTTGAAAAATGGCTATTTTAGCTCGCCAAATTTAAATTAAAAATAAATCGATGCGTTTCGAGCTGCCACGCTCAAACGATAACTCCGATTGACACAAAATTTGAAATCCGATAATAACTAACTATTACGGATCCAATGGAACTGGTTTCGTTCAATTCTGAGACTGTTCAAAAATTGACTATTTTCACTAGTCGATTTTAATATTAAAATATTCAATTTTCACAAATTAACTTTTAATTCGATTTTAAAAGTTCTAAAATATCATTCTAACTCCCATATGATAAAATAAAATTTTACAAATCATTTTCAATCATATTTAACTCAATTTTCAATTATTTCCATAATTTAACATATTAATTTATCGATTTAATTATCCAATTAAATTCAGTAATTCAAATAAAAATTTATTTGACTTATAAATTCACTTATTAATATTTAAAATTAATTAAATATTCAAATTTTAACTTCTAAAAATTCTGGGTCGTTACAGTTTTATTTTATTTCAACCAATAGTTGATGATACTAAATAATATCATCTCCTAACAACAATTTCATTGAAAATTATCATAAAATAAAATTTAGGTAAAATTATCTTATTTATCTGATTTTAAAACAATGTTATGTCGGCTTGCCTCGTTTAAGTGTTTAGAAATCCCTATCGATAACATGGCTCCCATGCACCGACCAAAATTCATAAACAACTCAACGGATAAGTAAACACAATATAAAACATTATACAACACTAACAAGTATGCTTTCTCATATATATATATACACTCAAAGAGACTCAATCTAAGGTATTACTACCCTATCTCTATTGAGTCAAACCCCGCAAAGCCAAGGTTATCGCTAAACTTTCGCTCTAATACCAACTATGACGACCCACATTTCGAAAGGTTTAAATCGACAATAATCCAAACATGTCCGACTTAAAAAATCCGAAACGTTGATAATCAATGGGATTAAATAAGAAAAATAAGAAGAGAAGAAGAAAACAAAACATAGAATTTCACAGCGGAAACGATAAGACATGATAATCAAATAAACAATCCATGAGCTGTTTACTATACATATGGTTTTAATCTATACACATTTATTAGAATTATGTATATACATCAGGGAAAAATAACAATATAGAAGAATAGCATGATTTAGGGGATAATAATAATAGTAATATACAAAAACTCCGTCTTCATTCTCCAGATAACAGTCTTCAATATGCTGGGGAAAAAAACTCAGGACTGACCCGAGCGTAATGAAAAGACAAAACACTCGAGTCAGGACTAAAATACTTTTATGTAAGTCAAACCAATATCACAAATATGAGCGTAATAACTTTGGAGATGTTACAGGATTTTCCATCTCCTAAGGATCCGTTAAACTATTTATACATAATAGTATACGCTATAATATATATAACGTCTATCAGCAAAATAAATATCAAAATAGCATTAAGGCTTTACATTGATCCATCTTAACACATTTTTACACCAAAGTCGTAATGGGCTCGTATAGGGATAAATATGACAAGGCACGTGAGGCAATTCCCAAGATAGGATTCTACCGGTTTACCCTTTCTGGCTGGTCATAACACATCCATGGCCGACCACGATAATCTATCCAAGCAATAAAAGAAGTGCACCCATCGTATACAAAATCACAATAGTAATACGAGGGATCAACGTCGCTAGAGGTAGCTGACCTTAATGGCCAGATATAGGCACCTGTTTTAGTCATTTTAATTATGACACGAATGTCAAGGTTATTCATCATCGTTCTCTTACTTCATTCCAGTAAACGTCGCCAATTCAACCACTGCATTCTTGATATCATCCACCGCATACGCGGTTATCGAAGTGGTTCCAATATTGACAAAGAGTATGCCAATAAGAAGCCCCGGTCTCTTTAACAACCAAACGTCATTGTACACATCAGTTGGCACTTTTATATTTAGAAAACAATTCGTACTTGATATCAAAATATCATATTCGCTTCAAAATCATATTCATTTCGAAATCATCATACTCATTTCAAAAATCATATTTTACTTCAAAATGTCAACTCAGTACGATATATCGATTCCACTTCAAAATTTGATTCGAATAACAATTTTGGTTATACTTCACTTTAAACCAATTCGCATTTAAATCCAAGATTTAAATATAAAGATTTCACCCTTTTGACAAATGTGGATTTTAAAAAATAGTTTAAATGGTTAAAATAGTTTAACAGAAATAGTTTGAGTATAAAAAAAATAGTTTACATAGTAAAATAGTTTGGAAAATCAAAATAATTTGAATATTTAAAGGATATAGATTTTAAACTGTTTATACTAAAATAATTCATTTAAAATAGTCTCAAAGTCAAACCGGTTCACTTTCCAAATTTTCCAATTCAAATCAGTTCCATTTCCCATTCCGATTTAATTGATTTAATTTCGATTTCAAGTCGAATTTTACTTCGATTTCAAATAAATTTCAATTCCAAATTAATTTAAATTCCAATTTCAAATTAATTTAAATTTCAGTTCCAAATTAATTTCACTTCTAATTCCAATTGATTAATTTTAATTTCAATTTCAAAATAATTTAAATTCCAATTCCAAATTAATTTAAATTTCAATTTCAAATTAATTTTAATTCTAATTCCAAATTAAAACCATTTCGATTTTATACAAATTTTGAGTTCGATTTCCAAAATATCAATTCAAAGCACTTAAATCTAATTTACCTTTATGTTCAATTTAAAATCCAAATCTTCAAATATAATTAAATTCCGAGCTCAATTTCGAACTATCATTTTATATCACATTTTACTTAGAAATATTGAAAATTCAGAAAAAAGGTCCAATCTTTTAAAACAAATCAATTTATGAAATTCACATCATATTTCGATTACCACTTAAAAATATCGACTTCGATTATTTAAATAGTTTCGTTTACCAAGTTTAAATTTCAACATTCTGAGTTCTAATTCAAAATTAATTCGATTTCCATAAATTTGAATTTTTATTAAAACCAAAATCATTTAAATAATTTCAAATCAAAACTTTAAAATCATTTAATTTAATTAATCCAGTGTACGTATATAATTCTTTATCCTATGGCCAAGTGAATCAATTATTTCAATTTAATTCCAGGGATGGATATATATCATTTCAATCTAACATAAATGCCATAGGCATATATTATTTCAACCTATTTCTTAATTTATTCGAAATAATTCAATTTATAGTTTTATATGCTGTACATAATATACAGAATGATAACATGATATATCAAAGTAAATAAACATCCAAATATCAGTCAGTAGCATCCAACACAACCAATCATCCAGCAGTCAATAAAATTCACAACAAATTTATAATTATCAATATCGGGTATTTTACGAGCAATTAAATTATGATTAAATTTAACTGTCAATTCAACTTATATTAATTATTTTAAATGTCAATTTAAATGTTAAGTAAACTTATTAAACAACAACCAATAAATTTCAATCACTTCACAATATAAATTTAGCTAACATAAAAATTATTTCAGTCAATTGTGAGCGTATAAACACTCACCTTTTATTTGAAACTGAAAATATTTTCAGCTCCAAATAAACTCCAACTCGATCTCAAATCGTAGACGACATCGATGTGAAATCTCTGCAACTCGTTTCACGCGAAATGAACCTCGTACGAGAGAGATACGATTTTATCAATATAACGATAATAATATCTTTTTAATTAACAAATGTAAAAAATAAGGAACTACCTTCATCTCCTCGTTCACTCACTGGAGAGTCTTCAGGCAGACTTCCCTCCATTGCGATTTTTTCTTCTGCTTGCAATCGATTGTCGCTCGCAATCCATTCGCCATCACCAAGCTCGTGACCCATGCCTTAGTTGCAACACCACCACGATGATGCAACCTTCAGCACCGCTCCCCATCATGTACACAACCTTAATGTCGCGATTGCATCGACTCCATCGTCCTCATGCTCGTGTTGAGGCATCACGACCTGATTTAAATGCGACATCGTTTGATTTGTTGTTTTCTTTTTTCTTGTATTGAATTCGATCGGCATTTTTTTTTGAACGAGATCTGTGTCAATGTCGTACACTTTAGAAAAGAAAGGGGGAAAAGTAAGTTGGCGGCCACGAATTTACAAGTAATAAAAAGTATTAATAATAATATATAGTATTATTATAACGACAATATCTAACTCGATTGGCTCGCGAATTTCCGGACTCCAAATGACGGGTGCTGCCTGGCGTTCATAATGTTTTAACCCAATTTAGAACGTAATGAAACTTGTTTTTAGGCCTAATTCGATCGTATGTAAAAGATGGCTTTTCAAAGTCGATTATTTTAAAATAATTTTTTACACATTTCAAGCTTACACGGCCATACGACAAGTCTGATCGCTACGAAACTTGAAATCCTATAATAACTCACTATTAGGATCCAATAAAACTAATTCCATCGAAATCCAAGACAGTTGCAAAAATGGCTATTTTCATTCGTTAAGCATAATATAAAATTTCCAATTTTTAATTATGCACGTTTAAATTCAATTTTAAAAGTAAACGATCTTCATTCATATTTAAATAAAGTTTAAATCAATTTTCGATACTACTTTCATTCACAATAATTCAAGATTCCATTATTCAAATATTTTCCAATATTAAATTAAACAATTTAATTATCCAATAACTTACATTAATAACCATTAAATTTTTATTTTTAACCATTTTTATTCAATAATTATATCAAATCATATAATTTAAAACAGTTAAAAATACGGGTCGTTACAGTCTTAGGGGTTAATATTGATAAATAAGGTTTGACTTCTACATATAAGGTATTAAACGCAAATGTGTATGCCTGGCTTGATATCTTCATATATAAGATAATACTTTTTTATGAAGCCGTGTGTGGAGTATCCAAAGTCTCTTTCCATATGAATATTTTAATTTAACATTATAATTTCATAATGACTATTTTTTGTCTTTTCAAATAGATAGCGGTAGATGCTTTAGTGGGTAGATGTTGTTAAAGCATAAACATTTCACACAAATAATTACTGGTGTATGATAACAAGAGGGAAACTGTTTCCAGACCTTATAAGTTATAATGACTTGTTTTAAAGACTACGTCGCCGTAAAACAAACATGCCTAGTAAAAAGCATCTTATACGGTTTGTTCGTTTATTCATTGAACAATGCTATTTTGTATCATGGAATTAAACTTCAATCTACTCACGAATATTTTCTAAATGCCCTAATGCCTCTTCAAACTATGTCTGATTTATACATGGTCATATTTATCATATTATTTTGTCCTTCGTACACTACTTTGAAGAATTGTATGCAACTTGTATAAGAATGAAACGATGCATCTTACGTATAATTGATATAATTTCTCCCAGCCTAGACCGTAATACAATTAGATATTTACGCAAAGCGGTGTGAACTGATATTACATCGTTAACTAATATATGAACTTCCATCTTTTATGATTGCTATTTTTATAAAACTATAGTGTTTAGTTCACGCGTCCATTAGCTTTGTAATTAATCAATAGAAGAAGAAGAAGAAAAAACATTTGAATGCATCTCAAAAGCTCAAATAGACGTGCAATAGCCACATTAGGCATTTTATTTGATATCTTATGAGTGAATCAATTAGTAAACAAGGGTGATATAAGTATTTTGTAAATGCACTAGCATATGGGTTATAAGGACTCGAAGGAAATTCAATATTAAAAACAAATTCATGCCATTTATTTATTCATCAATGTCATATAAGTTATGAAGGGGGGACGCCAATTATAAAAAATAAGTAACCATTTACTTATTCAGCAATGTCGTGCATTTTGATTTATTATAAATTCAATGCTAATATATTAACTATTCAAATATCATAAATATGTACTGTTATTACTCTAATAATTTCACCTAATAAGTTTTACCTTTATAACTTATCACTATGAAACCCCAATTTAAATTATAGTTATTCATTCTTTATGAATATTGAAACCGAAGTGTGACATTGGAGTAGATTGCCAGGTGTTTTATCTCCAGAATCTGCATACCGAAAACCTCCACGACAAAAATAGGAAAAAAGTAGTAATAATAATATATATCATCGCCGCTCTTTTCATTGTTTTGTTTTCTACAGGTGGTGATTTCAATGTATCTTTCATTTGAAAAAAAAATGTTTATAGAAATTTATTACATATTCATCTTTCCAGGTGGAAAAATAAGCAACTTATGCTATTTTTTACCTAGATTTCTAGTAAAATATATGGGCGTGGATTAGGCAAATGCGATGTCACTAGGCCTGAAGATAAAACAATGTTACAGATTTGTGTATACTTAGCAAAACCATAACAAATTAAAACAAAAATAAAATTAGATATATGACCTGAAACCCATATACCCTGGTAACTAGATTAGAACCAAAGTTTACAATGTGTTGTACTGGTAAGATATTATGATGTAATTTAAGAGCATGAAATAAGGTTTTGCGAGCATAAAATTAAATGTAGGGGGGAATAATCAAGTAGGTGGAAAGTGTAAGCAAATCTTAGAATAACTTTCACTTTGGCCAAATTCAACTGTTTACCTGAAAAATGACGAGGCCAATAAGTACTGGCTAAGTATCAAAACCAAAACTCTCAAAAAGATCCTTTGAGTTCCTCATAAGGGTATATCCTCCAAATTGTAGAAATGTAAGTAATTGCTCAATAAATGTCAAATTAAACTCTATATCCTAAATTCTGTAAATTTATTAAGCTTTAGAATCTTTCCGGTGCATTATGTTGTCACACCTTTATAGCCTACCATTGTTTTTTTAGCACTTTAAAAAGTGCTTCATGCAAAATAAAATATTACACAATAGAAAATATGAATGGAAATAGAAAATCTACACCTAGTTTGACACAATCGAGTTGTCATATTTTCTTGTGGCTGGTACTATTGGATACATTTCTACTAGATGTCTTTTGTTTTAATTACTAAGGTAATAGGTGAGACTGAGTTAAGAGGCCAAGTTTACTCATAAATAACACATTCAATTAGTTGCACGTTCTTTTATTTTAATAGCTTAATCATGTTTAACTTGTTTTGGATTATCAACCAAGTATGCATCTCAACTTTTGTTGGCATTATGATTTTCGACATTGAGTTAAAATGGGATTGTCTACTGGTAGAACGATGAAATTATAATCTCGAAAATAAAATGAAACATAAATATGGATTATCTATTTTCATTATAGACTTAAATTTGTGGTCATCTTCAATTACGATAGGTTGCATGATATTAACTTTTGTATTGAACCTGCGATCCATCTTCTAAAAGTTCATAAAAACCAAGCTTCCATTAAAATAACTCGGTATTGAAAAAACTTAAGATATTTGGAAAGTGTATTTGAATTAAAATTAATATGAATGGAGAAAGAACCATATTAGCTAATAAATATTTGAGGGAATTAGGCATAAGGACAAACTTTGGAAAAAAATTAGGCTGAAGGACACGAAATTTCATTTTTGGGCTGAAGGACAAACTTTGAAAGAAAATTAGACTGAAGGACAATGCTAAATACAACTAGCATTTTGTACAGGAAAAACATTATACAAAATGCTAATTATAACTAGCATTATATCCAGTTTTACATTGTACAAAATGCTAGTTGTATTTAGCATTGTCCATCAGCCTAATTTTCTTTCAAAGTTTGTTCTTCAGTCTAAAAATGAAACTTGTTATCATTCAGCCTAAATTTTTATGAAAATTTGTCCTTGTGCCTATTTTCCACTAAATATTTTATATGCTAAAATTTGTTTTAAAAAAAGACCAATATCCTAGGAGATTAAACACAATAGCTTCTTCAGACTTAATTATAGTATTGACTGAGGCACTTACCCCAGTTGAGCTAATGCCTGAGTTGAACTTGGATTTTCATGAGTTATTTCGAACAAACTACAAAATAAACTAGTACAAACAATAAACTTGGTAGAAGTTTGTGAATCGAATCTTTAAATGCTACTTATGCATGAAAGTTTATTGCATTTAAAAAAGAAAATGAAGATGTTTCTACATTGTAGATAATACTTCCAAATCCGAGCTTCTATAAACAAAACTTAAACTGCATCGAAGTTCAATCAAAGCTCATATTATCAAAAGGACTAAAAAAACTAGCACTGAAGTAAAAACTTAGTCATTATAAACATGAAGCGGAAAATAGCAGAAATAAAATAAAAAGACAGCCAAATACTCAGAAGGAAACTGATAAACAACTTAAATTTGTCATCAAACTTAAAATGCTTACAGCTTAATTATAGCAAATCAAATACTCAGTGTCACATACATATCAAATATAAAATGACTATGACACCACACAATAACAAAGTTCAACTGAAATCAAAATCATACAAATAAATAGTTGAAAACCACAAACTAGATAGAATTAAAATCCGAAACTTAGTCGACCTCTTTGATCTTAGGACCTGCAACGCCACTAGAAGGAGCAGATTTAGGAGTAATGCTTGCAAGAATAAAATCAAATTGATAAAAATGGAACGAAATTAAACAAAAAGAGAATATTATACCTACAAGGTCATCGATCACCTAAAGGAATACAAATGAAGTCCGCATTTTGAATTGCTACCAACCAGTGCATAAAGTATACCTACTAATTCCATCAACACATTAGCCATTTTTCTGCATGGATTTTATAAGCATTATGGTGATTTTTGACAATTTTAGCACCTTATATAATACAAGGTGCCTATGTTATGTACATACAAATATTTTTCATACTTTCTTAGCTTCTTAATTTTTATAATCATTAATGTAATGATTCTACACTCTACGCAAATGCTACCCATCAGGCATGTTGATGATATATGGTATTCATATTTTAATAAAATGTTGAGTGCTTTCCTTGTAATGAGGATCACTCTTTTGTCAATAGAAACGCAAAATTTTCTTCACCATATTCATATAAGATTATACATGTCAAGGGTGCAAAATAGAATAAAATGTCACAACGGCATTAATCAAAGGAACCATGTTTACAATCAAAAATCTTAGGTAATGATAGCAAAATTTATTATGGTAGATAAAAAAAACATAAATGCCTTCTTTTGGTTCCTGACCAGTTAAGCGTTCATTAAGCTACGTGTCTTGTATATATTATACATCTGCCTGTAATGTATAATGTAAACTGTGGTTGTTGTTCCTCAAATTGTATTTTGATTTATTTGTATTTTAAAGAGGGAAAATTTTAGTTGGATGGGTCTTAACAAAATTTTCTACTGTAAAAAGTAACGTGCAATCACAAATAAGATCAACTATCCCCTCTGATGATTTTTATTATGGATCGGTATATCAAGCTCTAAGTAGTATTTATATGTTTCACTGAAGGTATAATTCTTCAAATCCGATTATCCACTTATACCATTTCAAAGCTAGTTTTACTGGATTTTCATTTTGGTATATCACCATCCAGCACAGACTACAGGTTCACTGATAACGATAATTTTGAATTAAAAGTTTTAACTAAAAATTGCATAAATAAATAATTGAGCATATTATATTATGTTATGTGAGGAGCGTTATTATAGAATGTACAAAACTAAGAAGCAAAGAAGTCAATGTTAATAAATAATCATGTATACAATCAACACAAGTTTAACCATTTCCTCAATCTTAGCATTACCCATATGCTTAAACATACAATCTCTTACAATTCCTTATTTAAACAAAGTAAATCACACATATGTAAGAATACTTAACTATTATTAGCTCAACCAACCACAACTGTATATTTAAAAATGCCCAAAATTACCAAATGTAGATGGTAAGAGCTGTCATATTTAGGTATTAATTCAATCTTTCAAACATAATTGAATTAATTCCATAAATTCTAGACGATTAATATAAACCTAAATGAAAAGAACGCTCGATTCATGACAAACTTTCATCTCCATAGAATTCATGGCAAACCTAAATGAAAAGAACACTCAATTCATGAACAAATTTCATCTTCATAGAATTCATGGCAAACCTATATGAAAACCTAAAAGTAGATGGCAAGGTCTAACTCAGATCGATTTTATACACCCAATTCATTGCAACAAATACATTCTCAAAGGGAAAAGGTTTTCAAAAATGACCGTTCATCTATGTACAGTAAAAGAACCACACAATGATTGATAAAAAATGCAGTAAGTTGAAAAATATACCTAAAAGCAGTCAAAGTTGGGCACCGAAGGAGCTGCTTCAGCAAAGTTGAGGAATTGGAGCTTCAACGGGCTAGATGAGAGAAGAAAAGCGGCATCGTGGCTTCAGCGAAGTATATGGACTTTAAAATGAATACAAGTGCTCGTAAAGTAGGGATTTTGGGAGTGAAGGGTGGGAAGAGAGATACGAAGGAAAAGGAATAAGAAAGAGGGGATGCAAAAAAAGGGACGGCCAACGTTTTATTTTAGTATTTTTTTTTCATTTCAGCCTCGTTTATAAACTTATTATCGCAAATAGCCCAGTTTTAAAACTAATATCAAATATAGCTCTGTTTTAACAACTCAGCGTTGAGATGGCCAAAATGCATAAAAGTCGTCAGCGTAATTTTTCTTTTCAATAAAAACATTGGCGACTTTTGAAAAGAAGCCAGTGTAAAAAAATTTAAAAAAATACTGGCCACTTTTCAAAAGCTACCAGAAAAAGAAAATTACACTGACGACTTTTGAAAAGTCGCCAGTGCATTTTGGGTAGTTACCATTGAGATGAACAAAACAGTGCTATATTTGATATTAGTTTAAAAGGAGGGTTTTTGCGATAATAAGTTTAAAAAACGAGGCCAAATTGAAAAAAAAATTCTTTATTTTATTTTTATTAATAATGGCATGAATAGAAGCTATGTTTTCAATCTAAATGGCTAATAAATAGCTAACTGTAGCAAGACACATTTCACTGCTGTTGCTATTGATGGATCATTTTCTTGTAGTGACAATCAGGGTAGATTTGAGCAGAAAACTAAAATAGCTTTTGCTTTTTTTCCTAAAGCATCTATTGATTTAATATAGCAAAGCAAAGCAACCAAAAAATACCATATGTTATATACACTCTTGAAATGATTTCTTTTAAATAAAGTTAAAAAATAATGCTAAATGTACGAGAGTAGATCATTGTTACATGCTCTTATATTCTGAGGTATGGTTCTTGTACGATAGTTTTATAGGTACTAGAAATATGCTTTTGAATCTCCAAGTACGAGAGTAGATCACAATTAAATAACTTTAAGAATAACACATACGGGAGTAAAACAAGTGATTTTATATGGGCATGAAGAATAATTTACGAATAACTAATTGTACCATAGTACACACTAATTTTTTTACCCCTTTTTCTATTGCCTATGTTACCTTTGTTTATTTCTTTGTATATCAAAAATATAATGATAGACAGAGCTGTGCAGTTAAAGCGCTTGGCGGATTCAATGGGGCGGAGGTGCAAAAAGTCATAGCGAGGGTGCAGCGAGGATATAGCGGGATATAGAAGATAACTCTAAATGGCATATAAGGCTCTCACTAAATTTTTTTACAAATATATAAATGGTAATTAAATGAAAAATTAACAGTCAATTGAATTATAATTAATACATAAATAATTTTAAATAAAAACGTGTGCGAATATTCTTTAAATAAAGATAAAACTATTATATATCATAATTGAATTTAGTAGAATATTAGAGTATTTTCATTTCTGAAAATATATTAAAATTTAAATCAAATAAATTAATTTCATAGTTTTATAATGTATAAATCTCATTTCTAAATTCATTTTTTAAAAGAAGATATAGCAACATAGCGGAATATAGCGAGAATATTGAGATATAGCGGAAATAGCGGGGTTTAAAACGGAAAGGCTATTTTTGGGGGCTATATGGAAAATCGTTGCGGTAGAAATCCGATATGAGATATAGCGGGGCATTAAAATAAGCAAAAATAACGAAATCAGCATTCTCTGGAGATTCAGTCATATATACTCAAAGCAACGTATCTCAGCCATTCATCATATCCCAACCGTTACTTATTTTATTGCACATTGATTTATATGGGCTGGACTATATAAGCTCATTGATATATGCTTTGCATTTAAATACTGAACTATACAAGACAATTTGTATCATTCTCTCATTTCTTCAATATTAAAGCTTTTCTTTTCAGATCAGTCTTAAGCAATACAGAGAATAATCTCATCAAATCTTTATTCATACACACAAGTTATCTTAACTTAGTATCAGAGCAGTCAAAGGCTTAACAGCCATCTACTCATTTGATCAAATACCATCAGAACAGTGTCATCATTTGGGTGATCACCTTCATCAGAAACTGAGTCTCATTACTTGAAGGGTATATTGAGTCAGTGACATAATTTAGTGCCGTGCCAAACAATTGTGGCTGTATCAGAATCCACTCACATATTCTCATAGAAAAATCAATCAAGAAAGCCAGAAAACAAAGAAATCAAGAAATCAAGAATCATCTCAAAATTAAAGAAGGTGCCCTTCTGCACAACATATCAGATCAAAAGAAAAGGAAAGTTGATCATCATTTATGTCATACAGTTGCATCAGATTTACTGTGAGAAATTCTTGACTCGTTACCTTTATTTTCTGTTTCCAATTGAATAGTTTCTGTTGCTCTGCCTTTTTATTGTTTTTCTATATTCTTCTTGTTTCTGAAATCATCATGAGTGATGAGATGAATAATCAACCCAGCATAGCAAGTTCAGCTAATGAAAGTAATAATAGCCAACCCAGTATTGCCGCAGAGAAACTTATTAAAACTATGATTAGCCCACAAAGCAATCTTGTCACAGTTCAATTGAATGAAGATAACTTTCTTCTCTGGAAATTGCAAATTGAGACTGCAGTTCAAGGATATAGGCTTGAAGGCCACATTCTTGGAACTATTCCAATTCCTTCAAAATGTATAACTGATCAAGAAAACAAAATTGTTAATAATGAGGATTATGTGAAATATCATAGGCAGGATAGATTAATTTGTTCCTGGCTTCTATCATCTATAAGCACAAATTTACTATCTCATGTTATTGGATGCAAAACTGCAAATGGTATATGGACAACCATTGAAAAAGTGTTCAATACACAATCAGCTGCCAAGGCGATGTAGTATAAAAGGCAACTGCACAGCATAAAGAAAGACAACAGCACCATGAGAGAGTATATCTTCAGAATTAAAGGAATATGTGATTCACTGGACGCAGCAAATCACAAAGTCTCAGACTCAGAACACATTTTGACCATTCTTAATGGACTAAGTGAGGATTATGAATCTGTTATTGCTGTTATAGCATCACAAAAGGATTTACCATCACTTGATGATGTTTACTCTATACTACTTTCTCATGAGGCTAGAATTGATAATAAAATACTACAAGAATCGGAGTTTACAATCAACTACACAACTGCTTCAAGAAACAGGGGTCAAAGTAATAACAAGTCAGACCAGACAACACAAAAGGGAGGTACACAGAGAGGTGGATACCCTAACAGGTCAAGAGGAAGGGGCAGATACATCAATAACAGCAGACCAAAATGTCAAATCTGCGAAAAGATTGGACACACTACTGTGAAATGTTATTTCAGATACTCTAATCATAACAACAATCAAAAAGGTGGAAATTACAGTGTCAACATCGCTCAGACTAGCTATGGCAGTCAATCAGATAACAAAGATCATAATTCAAGTGAAAATAATCAATTCATAAACGATGACTGCTGGTACCCAGACTCAGAAGCAACCAACCATATAACCAATAATCTTGACAATTTAAATCTTGGCAATAGGGAGTACAAAGGTACAAAATCTATTTGCATGGGGAATGGTAAGTGTATCAATATCTCACATATAGGAAATGTCACTACCAAGGGGAAGAAACAATTATTTTTACATAACTTGCTGAGAGTACCAAAAATTAAAAAGAATCTCATTAGTGTACCTCGGTTTGCTAATGATAACAATGTTTATTTTGAGTTTTACCCTAAGTATTGCCTTGTTAGAGATATACTAACTAAAGATGTTTTATTACAGGGTGATGCTGAAGGAGGACTATACAGATTTAAATCTGTCAACTGCAGTCAACATACAATTGAGAAAAATTGTTGTAATCACTGTGGAATAGAAAACAGTAACAGTATCTTTGATTTATGGCATTACAGACTTAACCATCCTAGTACTAGAGTTGTTAAGCAAGTTCTTTCTGAAAATAACATACTTTATAATAATATGTCTCTTCCTTATGTATGCACCTATTGTCAAAAGGGGAAAAGTCATAAATTACCATTTGGTAACTCTATGACAGAGTATTCTAAGCCACTTGAGCTCATTGCCACTGATCTCTGGGGGCCTGCCCCAATACACTCAGATTATGGATTCAAATATTATATATCATTTGTTGATGCACACACAATATACACTTGGATATATTTTTTGAAAAACAAATCAGACACACACAATGTTGTGATAAACTTCATTACAATAATTGAAAAACAGCTTGGTACATATGTCAAAACAATACAATCAGATGGAGGAGCTGAATATAAGCCACTTAAGGATTACTTTAAGGCAAAGGGAATAATTCATCGCTTTACTTGTCCTTATACTTCAGAACAAAACAGTTTAGTAGAGAGAAAACATAGGCACATAGTAGAATCTGGGCTTAGCTTGCTTACCCATGCAAATCTACCACTAAAGTTTTGGCCAGAAGCATTTAGTACAGCTGTCTTTCTCATTAATAGACTGCCAACCAAAACTTTAGATGGTACATCACCCGTTGAAAAATTGCAAGGAATAAAACCAGATTATCATAGTTTAAAAGTCTTTGGGTGCTTTTGTTTTCCATGTCTAAGACCCTATAATAATAGTAAATTAAATTTTAGATCAAAACAATGTACTTTTCTGGGATATGCTTCTAACCAGAAAGGGTACAAATGTATTGATGACAATGGAAAGATTTTTATAAGCAGGCATGACGTGTTTAATGAAAAAGTATTTCCTTTTAAAAGTTCTGAAGTAAGAACAACAGGAAAAGTGCACAATCCATGTGTATCTATTCCTGAGTTACCACTGGTATCGGAAAACAAGAGCTCAGAAGAGATGAGGAGGACTACTGCTGATCATCAATCACACTCTCCTATATCTGCCCAACAAAACTTAGAGTGGGAAGATGATCACAATCTTGCCATCCACTCACCTACACATTCAACAAATGAGGAAGATCGAAACTATGATTCAGAAAACAGTATCAATCATAATGAAATGCTGACTTACCTCAGGTTGAAGCTCCAGTCAGGCCTAGCCATCCCATGATCACCAGAGCCAAAAGTGGAATATTCAAACCCAAGGCATACAGTGCCAACATAAATACTGATGAGCCATGTATATTTGATCAAGCTGCAAAAGACAAAAACTGGAAAGCAGCAATGGATGAAGAGTATAATGCTCTCATGAAAAACAAAACATGGAATCTTGTATGTCCACCTGCACACAAAAGTATTATAGGTTGCAGATGAACATACAAGATAAAGAGGAATCTTGATGAATCCATCAATAAATATAAGGCAAAATTAGTTGCCAAATGGTACACTCAATAGTATGGGTTTGACTTCACGGAAACATTTTCCCCAGTAGTCAAACCCACTACCATAAGGCTTACAGTCACAATTGCCCTATACAAAGGATGGAATATAAGGCAATTGGATGTTAACAATGCATTCTTAAATGACACACTAGAAGAAGAAATTTATATGATGCAACCACCTGGTTATGAACAAGACTCAGGTCTTGTGTGTAAACTGAACAAGGCAATATATGTGTTAAAACAAGCCCCGAGGGTATGGTTTGATAGATTAGAATCAACTTTAATGTCAATAGGATATCAATCTATCAAATCAGACACCTCATTATTCATCAAAAGTAACACATCTTCAATTATTTACATACTAATCTACGTGAATGATTTAATTTTTACAGGCAATAATAAGGATGAAATCAATCAAGCCATAGGCTGTCTAAACAAGCAGTTTTCAATCAAAGATCTGGGATATATCAATTACTTCCTGGGAATAGAAGTACACAAGATTTCAAATTCAGAAATCATTCTATGTCAAAGAAAATATATATCAGAACTGCTTGTCAAAACAAAAATGGAAGATGCTAAACCCATGGCTACTCCCATGATATGCACTCAAAATTTATCAAAAAACAGAGGAGAAGCCATAAGCAACATTAAACAATATAGAAGTGTTATACGGGCATTACAATATGTCACTATAACACGACCAAATATTGCTTTCAGTGTTAACAAACTTTCTCAATTTATGCAGAATCCATTGGATAAGCATTGGAAGGCGGTAAAAAGGGTTCTGATGTATCTAAATGGAACAATCAATCATGGACTGGCATTCAAAGCAAGTAGAAACCTTAATATCACAGGTTATGCGGACTCAGATTGGAGTACTGATCCTGATGACAAAAAATCAGTTACAGGATACTGTATATTCGTTGGAGGTAACTTAATATCATGGAGTTTAAAGAAGCAATCAACTATTTATAGATCCAGCACCGAAGCTGAATATAGAAGCATTGCAAGCGCAACAGCAGAAATAATGTGGCTGCGGTCAATCATAAAGGAACTAAGACTAGATGCAAGCATCAAAGCAACACTATGGCGTGACAATCAGAGTGCAGCTTACATGACTGCAAATCCCATAATGCACTCAAGAACTAAACATATTGAAATAGACTTGCACTTTGTTAGAGATCAAGTACTCAAAGGGAATATACAAGTAAACCATTTACCTGCCACTTACCAAATGGCTGATACACTAACCAAGTCTCTGTTGAAAAGAAATTTTCTGCAATTCAAAAGCGGCCTTAGAGTTGTAGAAAATCAGTCGTCAATCGAGCAAAGCCAGTTACAATCTAAGAAAGCTCAATCTCTCCTCAATCTGAAGCAAGACAGATCAAAGTATCAAAGAAATAACTCAGATCTAACCAAATCAAAACTCAAAGCTAATACGTTCTTCTCAAACCAAAGCTCGAGAGAAGAAAGCATCGCAAAGTTATCGACTTTCTCATGATTTAGCTTTGAAGACTTCTGCTGCAACTCAGATCTATAAGAATCGTCTCTTATTTCTACTGGAAATCAGTGATTTTATTCAAACTCTAAGCATCGCAAAGTCATCGATTCTCTCATGATTTAGCTTTGAAGACTGGAAATCATCTCTTATTTCTACTGGATATTTGTAATCTTACTCAAACCCTAACCCTAAGAGAGCTAGGGTTCGAAGGGGGGGAATAAGCAAAAATAACGAAATCAGCATTCTCTGGAGATTCAGTCGTATATACTCAAAGCAACATATCTCAGTCTTTCATCATATCTCAACCGTTACTTATTTTATTGCACATTGTATTATATGGGCTGGACTGTATAAGCCCATTGTCCATTGATATATGCTTTGCATTTAAATACTGAACTGTGCATTTAAATACTGAACTGTACAAGACAATTTGTATCTGGCCTTACAGATTGTACTTTTCCAGTTAGTCCATAAGGATCAGATACCCATATTCCAGGACCATATAAGCCTGTTACATGAAATGCGCCAAAGCCAAAGCAAGCCACTCCTGAAAGAAATAAATGAATTCCAAAGATTTTGGACAAATCCAAAGAAGGTTTCCTGTAGTTCATCACAGAATATTTCCATTTCTTCAATAATAAAGCTTTTCTTTTCAGATCAGTCTTAAGCAATACAGAGAATAATCTCATCAAATCTTTATTCATACACACAAGTTATCTTAACTATTAACTACAGAACCAGGTGTTATCTGTCGATGCTGAAAACAAATGATATTTGACTACTGAATGAAATGGGTAAGTTGAGGTGAAAATTGTGGGTGAATTTACGTATGTTGCATGGTATAAATAGCAGTGCTTTAAATAACTGAAATATAAGTAGAGAATCTAGTTTCAAATAAGCAGATTTATAAATTAAAGCAATAAGAAAATTCCATAGAGCCAACATCATAGTACATTGATCAAAATACACACTCTTCTCAACATCTCCTCCTCCTACTTATTGTTTGTCTGATATACATCTGGGTAGATAACTGATGTACATCTTCCAAGTTCTGCCACATCAGAGCTAGGCTGAAAACGAACCTTAATCTACATACGAATTAAGCAAAAGAAAATGTTAAGGTCTGTAAGCATTTTAAATAATAAGAATGATGATGATGATAGCAAACAATTATAAACCAAGATTTCATGTATTATACATGATGATGAAGAGTGGGTTCTAAACTAACGGAGCATGAGGTTCAAGCTCTTATGGATACGGTACTTATAATATAAACTAATTTCTCATTAGATATATTCTTGCAAAAGATGTGAATTTACTATATATAGCATTCATGCAGGCCGACATAGACAACAGTGGCACCATCGATTGTGGAGAATTTATGGCAGCTACCATGCACATGAATAAATTGGAAAGAGAGGAAAATTTGATAAACGCTTTTTCGTTTTTTGATAAAGATGGAAGCGGTTATATCACTATAGATGACTTCCCCAAGCATTCAAGGATTTTGGACTGGGTGAAGTTCATCTTGATGACATGATCAAAGAATTGATAAGAACAATTAATTAATGTATGTTGAAATCTTTTTTGTGTATGCAAAGAAAGCTCTAGCGTAAAACGAAACCTTTTTTTTTTCAATTATTCGAATAAAATTATTTGAAAGTATACTGTAAAATGCAATGATGTAATGATTTGCACAGATGTGCAAATAGATTGTGGTGAATTTGCAGCTATGATGAGGAAGGGAACAGGAAGAAGTGGACCAGTTGCAAGGAGAACTATAAGGATTGAGGAGTAATATGAATGTCATCTGAGAGATGTGCTTAGAGCTACTGAACGGCATAATATAGCTTAATTCTGATGCTTTTAAGCTAAATTTTTTATGTCAGGTGTAATATGCTCCACTGAACTTGTTACTTTCTGCAGTGAGTAGAGATAGTGAGTTGTTAAGAGTAAGGGCGTAAAACTTGCTATACTTTATTTTGAGATACGCTGACTTGGGAACTGTTGAACATTAGTGATGTGTATATGCATAGACAAAAGCATATCATACAAAGTCTTGATTGTGTATGGAAAGTCTAGGGCTGTCAAAATTCAACCCGACCCTCTAACCCAACCCTTTTAACCCAATTTTAATAGGGTTGGGTCAAGGCTAATACCATTATTTTTGAATTGGGTCCATACCCACTTAGCTCAGCAAAAACAACACACAAACCCGTTTAACCCTTTTACGCTTTGAAAATCCAAAACCCTAATTTTCATTTCGCGTTTCCTTAAAAAAAAAAAAATGAACGACGGCCGACTCTCCCTCTCTCTAAATCCCTAATCGGTCTGCTCCAATCAAGAGTTCTCTCTCACTCGATTCTTTGTGCTCATCTATTATCGCGACTTCTCTCTCTCGATTCTTCAAATCTCGCACAATTTTGCTTTCAAAGTTAAAAGCTCCAATCAATCAAAGGTATGATATTTCCGTTTGAAAATTTAATTTATGGTTGCTAATTGGATAAATCAAGAGTTAAAATCTTAAATATATTGCATTTGCAGCAAACCCTTCTTGTGGTGGAGCTTCTGGTACTTGCAGCAAACCCTTCTTCTGGTATCCCGTCAGTTTTGGTACCCCTTCTTTAACTAGTTCTGTTTTCCTACAATCATTAGTACCGGTTTAAATTGGATCTGAATCTTGGTTTCTTCGTTCAATTTGTATTAAACCTTATTGCATCAATGTATGGCTATGCTGATGTAAGCCCAGTTACTATTTAAAACTAGTTACTATATCATAATGATATGGCTATTAGTAAGTTGAGTTAAAGAAAATAGCCAGTTGAAATGATATGCAAATTAACTGTTATTTTCTAGGCGTTATACTATTGCCTCCTTTATTCTTCATTTTGGATCCTTCTCTTTTGTTTCTGTTTGATATTTAGAACGCTGAGTTGGATCTGTTAACTTAAAACTCAGCTAACCTCCAAGTTATGATATTTGAGTATATTTAAAGTCACCTGAGGGTTAAATTAAGTTCAAGAAGTTTGATAATAGTTGCTAACCTTCATTTTCCTAACTTAGTTGGATAAGCTAGAAAAGAGACTGCATTCCCAATACCAGCTCCACTAATGTGCTAGATGAAAATATATAAAAGATTTAATTTTTGGTTGTTATGCTCATGGAACTGCAGTATTGTAACTAATAAATAAATGAAATAAAAAGAATTTGTTGGTTAATTTAAAATTTAGAAACTTAAATAAAATTAGAATTTTTAACATCGAAAACAATTCGTAAAACTAGGAAGGGATTACGATATCGAAAACATAAACTACGAACTATAATGTACAATTAGACTTCACCAACGTTTTAGACTATGTATAAAGCTGCAGTTGTCATATCTATTTAGTACCATGGGGTAATGATATTATGATCTTGTACTGAGGAATATTCATCTGTTCATTTCTGTAGTTGTACCGGTAAAATATCTGAGCTGGTCTTTGCTAGTTTAAATCTCTTATTACTTATCATATGTAACTATGTATGTGCTTTTAGACTATGCTAATTTGACCCAATAACATATAAAGTAGCAGGTGTGAAGCCTTTTATGTGTCTAGTGTGTGGTATCACCTGCAATTAAGGAATTAATACGCCTAGTTTGTAGGTATACATATGGCGCTCCAATATAACTGGCGCAGTCTCCTAGAGTAAATTTAAGTCCTACTTTTTAACACTAGCCGTATATGACTCAAAAGAGAGTGTGAGAAACTTATTTTTCTGGTACTTGTGATTTCATGATAATTAGATAATTTGTTTGTACAGTTGTACATATGTACAGTTGCTAATATTTTGACCATCATTCGTGCAATCACAAATCTTGTGCTTTTCAAGCGTTCACATTTTCACAAATGGTTACATTTGCACTGAACTGAGGTTGTTTCTTATGCCACCAACCGATACTTCATGTAAAGTTCAATATTGGGTATCATTTAGTTATTTTCCTGTCCATTTTCTTTCTGCAAATTCTTGATGCGACATCCAACTGCAAATCATCCTTCCCTAAGAGCATGTATTTAGCGTATTATACGTTGGTCCTTAATTAAGTATTATTTTTCAAGCAACTAGAGAATTTCTTTTGTGTAACATGGGAGACGTGTACATATAAACACATTCAAAGAAAATAAATGCATAATACAAAAAATTACAAGAGAAACCTGCAAGTGGCATAGTTTATACATAAGCACATGTTCACGTACAGATTAATTTTTCTTTGACGCCAAACCATTGAAACCAAAGTTATTAGAATTTGTCAAATGACCACGTTTGTTGCTAAATTGCTAAATTGAAGCTTTTGCTTTATAACTCAACCACTTGAGCATAGTTTCGAACTTCATGTTTATATTGTCTGCAGATTCTGCGTATCATCTTTTTAACACCAGCCGTATATGACTCAAAAGAGAGTGTGAGAAACTTATTTTTCTGGTACTTGTAATTTCATGATAATTAGATAATTTGTTTGTACAGTTGTACATATGTACATATGTTGTCGATGTAAAAATAGATGTACAATTGTACATGCACACGTCAAATAGAAAGTGCATTAATTAGATCAATTGCCTAATTTGTGCTGCCTGTTTGAGCCAGATGCATATAGATATCGTATAGAATGTACAACCAGTGAAGCTAAAATAGATGCTAAATTTTGCGGTGTCATTTTTTCCAGAAATCATACATTTAAAATATCTATCAACTAGTATAAATTTGAAAAACTTTTGAAGTGTGAACATCTAGTTCTTTTGTAATCATGGATTGTTTAAAGTATTTCAGATTCTGTTATAATACAAGCTTAGACTCTTTTCAAATCTAGTTGTTCTTAAACAATGCATAAAAAGTTTTACGTATTTTTTTGTAGAATATGAATATTGGTGAAGATGATACCCAAACAAGAGGCATGATAGGATTGGAGGTTGATCTTGATTCGGTGGGTAGTTCCGTAGGAAGTAAACGGAAAAGAAATACATATTCCGATGTTTGGAAATATTTTGAAAAACATGAAACCATTGAAGGTGAAAAACGTACATGTTTTTGTAAAAAGTGTAAAAGGAAATATATATGTGGTGATAAGTACGGGACTAATAATTTGAGAAGACATGTAAAGAAATGCTACGATCAAAATGTGGAAGACATTCATAGAGGAAATTTTAGTCAAACAAAGTATAGGGATTTGATGACCAAAGCAATTATTCGGCATAACTTACCGTTTAATTTTGTTCAATATGAAAGTATCCGCGAATTGGTTTCTTATTTAAATGATGAAGTGATACATTTATCAAGAAACACTTCGCGTTCTGATGTTATAAAACTTTATGAGAATGAGAAAGTTAAACTTAAAGAATTTCTGAATTCATGTAGTGGGAGAGTGAGTATTACTTCAGATTTATGGACTTCAATCAATACGGATGGATACATGAGTTTGACAGCACATTTTATTGATAATGAATGGAATTTGCAAAAAAGATTGCTTAGTTTTTGTTTATTGCCACCTCCTCATTCGGGTTCGGCCATATTTGGGAAGATATCAAGTTTGTTACTTAGTTGGGGAATAGTTGATAAAATATTTTCATGTACATTGGATAACGCATCTTCCAATTGTAAGTTCGTTGAATTATTAGGATCGCATCTCAATTATAGACGATCATTAGTTGCGGATGGTCAATATTTACATGTTAGATGTGCGGCGCATATTTTGAATTTAATAGTTCAAGATGGTTTAAAATCCATTACTACTTGTTTGAGCAACATACGAGAGAGCATAAAATACATCAAAGGCTCTCAATCTAGAAAAAAAAGTTTTGTTGAATGCATATGCAGTCTTTCTTTGGATAAAACTAGGAAGGGATTACGTCAGGATGTTCCCACGAGATGGAACTCCACGTTTATTATGCTTAAAAGTGCAATACACTATGAACAAGCTCTTTATCGCTTGAAACACGTGGATTCTAGTTATGCTTATTGTCCATCATTTGAAGAATGGGAGAAAGCAAAGAAAATTACACGTTTTTTGGAAGTTTTCTATAATGCCACATGCTTGTTTTCGGGAACAAATTATCCAACCGCCAATTTGTTTTTTCCAGAAATTGTCATGGTTCATTTAACTTTAAAAAAGACTTTGGATGGCGATGATTTTATGTCTTCCATGGCACGTGATATGTTTAAAAAATTTGATAAATATTGGAAAGAGTTTAGTGTGTTTCTTTCGATTGCTTGTATTTTTGATCCACGTTACAAAGTAAATTTTGTCCGATTTTCTTATGAAAGGCTATATGGAAATACCATAGAATTTGAAAAGGTAAAAAAAAAATTGGAAGAGTTGTTCTTTGAATATTCAAGGAAAATGCAAGAAGAGTCGCCTACTGAAACAAATGCTACAAAAGACACGGAAACTTCACATTCATTTATGGGTCCTTATTCACAAGAACGTGAAGATATGCTGGAACAATTTGATTCTTATCAAGATTCGGAATTTGTTGGCAATTCTACTAGATCGGAACTTTATTCATATTTAAGTGATGGGTTGATTGATCGAAAAATAGAGTTTGACATACTCTCATATTGGAAATCACAACAATTTCAGTATCCTATTTTATCCCTTATGGCAAAAGATATATTGGCTGTGCCGATAACTACCGTGGCCTCAGAAAGTGCTTTTAGCATTGGTGGTAGAGTACTCGACGACTATCGTAGTTCACTAAAAGAGGACGTTGTTGAAGCATTGTTATGTACGAGAGATTGGTTGTATGGTGGTACGATTATGCAAACATTCGAAGATCTTACCGAAGATATTACAAAGTTTCATTCTCAAGAAGAGGATGCATTAATCCATGGCGTGAGGTACTTTCTTATTTAAAATGTTTCAACTCCATACCTATATTATGCACAAAAGAAAACCTATATAGAACTTTAATCAGTGCATGTCACAATAACACTGATATGAAGCATAATCCTTAGAGCAACTGCACCAATGAATCAATAACTAAACCAATGAATCAATAACCTATGTATAGTGATTAGTCTACGTCCGTAGCTCCAAACAAATAGAATTAACTTGACCATTCATTATGTGTCTATCTAAACAATGTAATTTTTAATGAATGTTTCATGATGAAACATATATGTTTAAACTAGATGCAGTTAATGAAGTGACAGTACAATGTAGCTTACATAGTATTGTGTCCAGTTCGGATATATCCAGTTCAAATGAATGATGGAAACATATGTTTGTACTGTCACTTCATTAAATGATATGTATCCAGTTATATATTTGCAAATACATGTTTAAACTGCAAAAAACTCTACCCATCACAACAGTACAATATGCAAACGTTGCAATATGCTTGGTATCCTTATATGGTTGTACTGTCACTTCATTCTCTTTATTCAAATTTTGAAAATTTGTGGAATTTGCCACTTGAATGCATGATGAGTTGTATAGGACTGCCGGATTTTGGTTGCTTAAATTGTTCACTGTCATGTTATTTAATATGCCAAATTTTGTTGCTACATAGAAAGGTTTTACCTTGCACTTGCTTAAATTGTTCACTGTCTGGTTATAATCCTTCAAATTATTGTATTGTCAGCACGGAGACTAGGGGAAAATCTCTTCAGCAAATAGAAGATTGAGCTCATACTAATTGAGTAGAGGTATCTTTTTTTTGATGTATGCTTGTTCGTCATTTTTAATAATCAATTCGCTATTGTTAGAGGCGGTTTAAATTTGAATTGTTGGCAAACATTTAATACTAAAATATGTTTTTGTATTTGATATCAAATGTTTATCATACCTTCTAAAATGCAGGAATTATATAAGTCCATAATACTTGTTGCAACATTTATAATACAAGATATATATTTTTCCAAATGGAAAACTGTTGTTGATGTTCTTCTCATGTGTTCTGCAGGTGTTCAAAAAAGATACAAAGGTGCATTGGGAAATTTAGAAGGTTATCTTTAGTTGCTTTAGGATTTATATTTGAGAAGAATATGTAATTTGGTGTGTTATTAGCTTCAACTAATGTTAGTTTTAAAACTTATTTAGTGCATTTTTTGCAATATTCTTGCTGTTTTCATGATATTTAGAGTTGTTTCTGTGAATGCAGTTTTATGTATGTGTGCAGTTTTGTGTATGCAGTTCTATGTATACAATTTTTATTATGTGTGCAGTTTTATGTATGCGGTTTTATTATGTGTGCAGTTTTCAGTTGCATAATATTTTTTATGCAGTTTAAATTTTGGATGGGTTAAATGGGTTGATCCATATATGAATAGGGTCGGGTCAATTGACCCTTTTAATAAATATATTAAATGGGTTGGGTCAAAAAACGGGTCGGGTCAATTTTGACCCGACCCATTATGACCCGACCCGACCCATTTGACGTGCCTAATGGAAACATTTCTCTTTTATGTTGGCTGTGTTTGCAAATTTATTTAGAGTACGTGTTTATTTATTGATATGTATTGTCTTTAAATGTGAAATCACCATGTTTGAATGTGATATATGTTGTTAATTGCATGATTGACGTGTCGGAATATATGATATTATTGCGATTTGTGTTTGAACGAACAAAAACAGTGAGAAGGCCGTAAAACAATTCACAAATGTGGTTGCAAGTGGTGAGAAAATCCAAAAATTACACTTCATCAAACGTCATAGCTCAATTTTCGCAAATTCGTTAGGATTATCAACTCGTCGCGATGTCATCACTAAGATGTCACACTCAATTGGTCGTTTCTTGGTCGTTGTAGAACCGTCGGTAAATTACAACATTACTATGCCGTCTCAAAAATAAAGTATTTTGTTCATATTATCATTGCACGTTTAATTGAAATTAATGACAAATTACAGTAAATGTATTTTGTTATAATTTTAAGTGAACAGTCGGTTTCTCACGGTCGTGCAGTTTACTAATAATACTTTTGGTAGCATGAGCAGACGACCTGCATACTTATCTTGCACTCAAATAATTTAACCCCCTGTTGCATGTTATTATGTTACGAATTTCAACGTGGTTCCTTAATCCCTATATGGGTCTACATGAGTTGAATAAATAAAAATAGTTCTACTTAAATCCCATTGAATAATCGTTAAAAGTCAATAGTCTTCTTTTTACCCTATTTAATTTCATGATTAGGGAATAATATCCTTCGAAATCTTTTTGGCCAAGCTCACTCTTGTCCTGAAGAAACGTGTGAAATTTTAAATGTTCATCGCTTTAGATTAAAAGTTTCTTTCCATATCACATCCTTTATCAATTTCGTTGTTACCTTAAAACATATTCAGTTTGCATTTATGATATTCCGAGACCTTTAATTAACCCTGCTTTGAAGTAAGTTGCAACTAAACATCATCCATAATGACGTCCATTGTGTTCAAAAAGTCATTGAAAAACTCAAATAATCTACGAACATAAACTATTTACATTGCTGTTAAGGCGACCAGTTCAGAATTTTCAAAAAAGGGGCTTTGCACATTAGATTCATATTTCTAGTGTTTTTATGAGAAAAATTCGTATAGCGATAATATGTAAGTTAGGTACTCGGTGGGGTAGGCAGAACATAGCGATGGCGTGAGCACAAAGTGAAATGGGTTTGAAGGCGAAAGCCTGTAAACGAATTTTTTTATGCCATTGATATTTAACAAAATTTATACAAGAAACTTATATAACAAATTAAAATAAATAATACCGTGAGCATTTATTACACTTTGGTTTCATTAAAAAAATGATTAATAGTTGATCTTCCAAAACTTGCACATCAAGAAACTAAAAACAAAAACAAAAAGGTTACACATTTTTCTGATATAGGATTTTGAAATTCCATAAGAAATATCTAATTGAAGTTTATGAAAGAAAGAGAGTAGCGTGCTAGATTGTCTGATGAAGAGCATACGAGATTGTTGGATGGAGAAGGAAGAAAACATGAGCGTCTCAAAAGACTAAAAAATGAGAAGAGACGGGATCCTTTTTTTACCTTTGAAGAATGAAGTTGCCCCATTTGTTTTTTATTTTATTTTATTTTCAAGTTGGCGTAGGCACGCGTCTACTCCATTTGCAAGTGGGCTCTGCCCCTGTAAGTACTTATTTTTTTAAATCAGAAAGTGCAAACAAGTTTGCAATTTCTTGGTAAAATGGGCAAGTTAACTTGTGCTTTTCATATTTTTTTAAAATATTGAAATATCAATTTCTTTATTCATAGATAATAGTAATTGTTATTTAAGTTAATTTTAGTAAACAGCTACCTTTTGCACCACTATTGAATTTTATAGGATTTTATATTTTGTGTACCGGCTAAAAGCACCCATAAATCTTCTTCTTAATACCACAACTTAACATTACATTTACTTACTGATACCATTCGCCCCTCTATAGCCTACCGTCATCACGTCTCATTCATTTCATTGTTTAACTTTGTTAGAACCTTATATTTTTGATGTTTTGATCATAACAACTATACAAGTATATATGGTATATACTAACCACTTTGCAGGAAATATCAACTTTACAAAGAGATAACTATATCAGAATGAGGACCAAATTGACGCTACAAAGTACTATCGGTCATAGTGTGTATATCTTGAGGTATAAAAGCTGTTAAAATCTCTCATATGTGATATACACACAGGCGCACGCTCTTTCATTAAAATTTATAAAATATCCCAAAAGTTTGAAAATCAACCGGTTGAAATATCCAAGTCAGCCGACTGAATCTGTGCACATGCACATACTTATTTTTGAATATTCAGCTGACTGACGATACTCAACCGGTTGAAAAAGGGCTAAAATGAACCATTTTCTTGCCGTTTTAAGAAATTGCCAATAAAATGGCTGCCAAACATTACTCGGTTGGCTGAATCTGTATAATGACTAGTTTTTTGAAAAGGTGTGTCTCCTTCGTGAAGAGTTATAACTCTTAATCAAGAGTGACAATCACAACTCTCTATCTTTACTCTTCACTAAAGATTACAACTTTAAAACACTGTATAAAGTAAAGAATTCCAATGTTTTCATATTCAATTCTATTTCCAATTCTTTTTATCTTTACGTTGAACTCTCAAGCATTCTATTACAAATTGCTTTACATTTTTGATCACACAATCATTTAAGTAAATTTTCTTATGATCAAAATTACTATTTTTCTTCATAAACTACACGATATAGCACAAAGTAGAAGATTATAGGAAGGGTGTACGTTATTGATTTATCAGTGAAATTCAAGTGCGTACGTAGTCCAATACTTTTCTGCTATTTATAGTTGAAGTCATGTTGTAGTATTCTCGGGCGGTTGATATCTAAACGGTTGAAGTCATGTCCTGTTGCTCAGACGGTATAATACATGTTCTTCCTGGTTAAGTGAGGGTATCGATTAAATCCAGAAGGAGTTTGAGACTGGACGTAGAACAAGAAGTTCGAACCAGTATAAAAGCTCTGGTGTCTTCTACTTTATTACTTTTACTTTTACATTTATATTCCGCACAAGTAAATAGTTTAGTTAATATTTCATATTACACGATTCTTAGTCACTTTCATTTGGTATGAGATAAAGGTCATCTTATAACCATAACAAAGTTTTTGATATTCAAGTAATATGGAAAACAACACGGTATCGAGTTTTGTTGAAGGTCAATCCACTGCACGACCACTACTATTTAATGGATTAAACTATAGTTATTGGTCAACAAAGATGAGAATGTACATGCAAGCAAATGGATACGGCACTTGGAATATCACTCAACAAGAATATTTTGTACCTACCACTTCTTATGCACAATGGTCAAATACATAGAAATTAGATGTTACTGCGAGTGCTAAAGTTATGAATATGTTATTTTGTTTCTTAGATAAAAATGAGTTTAATAAAGTTAGTATGTGTACTTCAGCATATGAAGTTTGGCGCACTCTCAAAGTTAATCATGAATGTACTAATAAGGTTAAACAAAGCAAGATATTCATGCTTAAGAATCTATTTCAGTATTTTAGAATGAAGCAAGATAAAATCATAAATGGGATGTACTCTATGTTTCAAGATATATATCATTCGTTTCTGGCATTAGGAGAAAAATATACTAATTTTGATATTGTTTCAAAAATCCTAAACTCTTTAACTGATGAGTGGGAACAAAAAGTCTTAGTAATTGAACAAGTTAACGACATTTCTACCATAAAACCGGAAGAGTTAATAGAAAATCTTATGTCATATAAAGTTAATTTGCAGGCAAAGTTCAAGCTCAAGATAGAAAAATATTAGCATTCTAGGCCAAACAAGAAGAATCTGATGAAGATGAAGATCACATGGCATTTAGCTAAGAACTTCAAAAAGTTTCTAAAATTTCGCAAGAGTAAAGGTTTGGAAATAATAGAAACAATAACAAACCATCTTCCTCAACTCTTGAATGCTATGAATGTTACAAAAAGTGGCATATGAAGAAAGACTGTACAGATCGTAAGAAAGATAGAAATAACTACAAAAGCAAGAGCGGTAGATATAAGAAGAAACAAACTATTTTAGTTATATGGGATCATTCAGATTCCTCTTCCCCATCAAACAACGACGGTGATTCAGAACAAGCCAACGTGTGCTTTATGGCTGCAAATGATGATGTAAGTAATCTTACTTTTGATGATTTAGTTGATATAAATTCTAAATTATTAGATAAACTAAGAGATATTAGGAGAAAGTATAAAGATTCACTAAAAAGGCTAAATAGAAATGAAATTGAAGTTGATATGTTAAGAGATGAAAAGAAAATCTTAGATGAGGAATTTGTTATTTCATAAGTATCTTGTTCTAATATTAGTTCTCAACTTACTATGTTAAGTAGGGGAACAGAGACCCAAAAAGAAAAAAAATGACATATTATCAACAGAAAATCATGAATATCGGTTGTTAAAATACTAGAATTAGATATTACTAGTCTTAAAAAAAGTTAGATAATATAACCAAAAATATTTCTAACTTTAATAGAGGCAGATAAATTTTTTCTAAGATTATAGAAAATTTACAATCCACTACTAGTAAAAAGGGATTTAGATATATCGAATTTACAAAAGTAAAAACTAGCCCTACACGGTATAACTCTCTATATAAAAATGTTAAGAAATCTTGGAAAGCCTAGTTTAAAATCTATTTGTCAAAAGAAAACTACAACCCATTCAAAATCTATTAAGGTTTGGGCTCAAAAAACTAATAATCTTTTGATTAGAAATAAGTATATAAAATCTTCTATATCTTCGGTTCATAAGAATAATAGTTTTATTTACAAAGGGAATTCTAAACCCTCATGGGCTTGGTTTTCTAAGACCTAACTCTTAAAACTTTAACAAAAGAAGTGGGTACCAATATCATTTCTATATTTTTTTGCAAGTACCACATAAAAAAGGAGAAAAATGGATACTTGATAGTGGTTGCTCAAATATACGATTGGAAAAAAATGTTAACAAACATTATGTACTCAGAGGAGGATCGGTAAGAATTGGAGATCAATCCAAAGGATATATCATCGCAAAGGCGATGTGAGCAACGACGGTACATCTAACTTACCTCTTATATCAAATGTTATGTTAGTTGAGAATTTAAAACATAATCTCTCAAGTATTAGTTAACTCTATGATAAAGATTTCAAAATTACTTTTGAAAAGGATAAATGTAGTATTTATGATAAAAATCAAAATTTAATTTTTGAAGGAAATCGTAAAAGAAATATATATGTTTTATGTGAAAATTAGTCATAACATAAATTTATGTTTAATAGCCAAAGATAATGATTCTTATTATGGCATAAGAGATTTTGTCACATAAATTTCAAAGCTATAAGCAAATTATCTAAAATAATTTAGTGAAAGCATTACCAAAAATGAATTATAAGGTAAACAATATTTATGATGATTGTCAGTTAGGAAAACTAACAAAATCATCATTTAAGTCTAAGAAATTTTTTTCTACGTTACAACCACTTGAACTATTATGTTTGGATCTTTTTGGACCTACTCAAGTTCAATCAATTAATCGTATTAGATATGTACTTGTTACTGTAAATGATTTTTCAAGATATACATGGATAATATTTTTGAAAAATAAAAGTGATACTTTTGAAAATTTTAAAATCTTTTCCAAAAGAAGTCAAAATTTCAAAATTTTAGAACATTAGAAGTGATCACGGTGGTGAATTTAATACGATTTATTTGCAAATTATTGTAACAAGAACGAAATTTTCCATAATTTTTCAATTTTTAGAACTCCACAATAGAACGGAGTTGTAGAAAAGAAAAATAGAATATTGATGCGTGGGAACTTTACTTAGCTGTAGTAATTTGCCAAAACATTTTTAAGAGGAAGCTGTAGCAACTACATACTATGTTTTAAATCATTTCTCTATTTGTTCCTTAACTAAACACACATCATATGAGCTATTCAATGGAAAGAAACCTAATAGCTCTTATTTTAAAAAAAATAGTTCTAAATGTTTTTTTATCAAATACAAGAGATCAACTTGGAAAATTCGATCCAAAATTCGATGAAGGAATATTTATTAGATATTCGAAACGAAGTAAAGTATGCAGAATATACAATAAAAGAACAAAAATAATACAAGAAACACTGCATGTTTCTTTCGATGAAAATTCAAAAATAATGATGAAATGATGAAATAAATACAAAAAAAAGTAATTCAAAAGACGAAGATATTGGAAATATATTTGAAAATAATATTGAAAGCTTGCCCATTGAAAATGATGTACATTTTCCACCTAGAGCTTTAAGAAATCGTCCAATCGAAAATATTAATAAAGAAATAGGAATAAATGTAAAGACAAGAGGTCAATTAAATCAAATGGGACATTGAACCTAAAAATATAAATGAAGCTTCAACCGATGACTATTGGATTTTAGCTATGCAAGAAGAGCTAAACTAATTTGAACGAAACGACGTTTGGGACTTAGTTTCTAGACCTAGTGATCAGACAGTTATTGGTACAAAGTGGGTTTTTAAAAATAAAGTTGTAACACCCCATATTTTTGGTAACATTATTTAGAATATCTAATTAGAAAAATAAAATAAAATAATGCAAAATGATTAATAGATTGAGATTTGATTTAATTAAGGGTGTAGCCGTGCATATATGAATAAGGAACTAAGGAAATAAGATGAATAAAAGTGTTAGGAAATAAGAGAGGGCAAAATGGGAAATAGGAAGAACTTATACCCTAAACCCCTTAGGAAATCAAACACACATTCATTTCATTCTTCTAAAGCAAAAATACCCTAAGGCGAGCCACCTTTTTCAATCTCAAGAGAAGATAAAGCTAGGATTTTCAAGAGGAAGAAATAAATCAACATAATCAAAATCAAATCTCACATCTTTAATCACAGAGCTAAGGTGAATGAATACTATGTCCCCTTTTTCTTATAGTTTTCGGTTTTAAGGTTAACCCAAAATAATTTGCATCATAATGCCAAGTTTTGGATGAATGAAAGTTTATATATGTTTATTGATGATTTACACATGTTCATATGAGTTTTATGATATATTTGATACGAAAACCCTATTAAATGACATCCAAATGCATTGCGAATTTAAACAAAGATCAGATATGACATTTTGGAGATGGTTTCAATTTTTATAATTTTCTGAATTAATGTGGGTTTAAATTAATTTTCTAGTGAAGAAAATGATTTGGGTTATAAATAATTTACGAGTAAATTATAATTAGTTTGGGTCTGAAATTTATATATGTTAGAAAACATATTGAAAATGATTTTCTAGATTTTTTTTAGAATTTTCCAAAATGTTTTGATAAATATATAAAATTATTTAAGATATGTGACTTAAATGTTTTATATATTTAATTAAGGTGAAGGGGTATTTTGCAAATGATTTAAATAAATTAATTCTGAAATTATGGCAGTACTTTTAGAAAAGAAAAATTAGAAACCAATAAGAGTTTGACAAACAAGGCAGGTTAGTTAAAAGTTTACTTAAAAAGGTTTAAAATCAGAAATTCATGTTAAAAACATGTTTCACCGCTTTTGGTTTCACCCTAGTAGCTTTCAGCAAAGACCTTCCACCTCCTTCATCAAACCAATTCATATAGTATTAAATATCGGTACACAATAAATTGGACTAAGATGAAAGATAAGTGGCGAAACCCAGGGGTTCCAAAAAGGTCCAAGCGCCTTTATGTTTTAAATAATAAAAACGCCTGCTTGCTTTGGACTATGATGTTTTCGACATAGTTGGCTTCCGACTAGGTAAATTGATTTAAAGAAAGGTTTTAATGCTGCTCCTTTGTTCTAAGTAATAGCTTTTGACTTAATGCTTTCGACTAAGTCAATAGTTTTAAAAGGTTGGTTTCGAAACAGTTGCACCTTCATTTTTAATAGTAGCTTTCGATTATGTCGAAGCCTTTACTGTCGCTTTCTACCTTTCAAAGTAGAGCTTTTGAAGGGGTTGTTTTGTTTTATAAAAACCCAGTTGCTTCTCCAATACTTTCGGAAGGGTTGTTTCGACAGCATCACTTCCCAACTTGGTCATAGCTTTTGAAAGGGTAAGCTTTCAACCCTGTTGCTTGTGACCCTTGGTGATTTTTAAAAAATAACCTAATGTTTTCGAAAGAGAATGGTTTCGACTTAAATGGTTTCGAAAGGTGTTTTTTCACATGTTTTAATTGAACCCAAGTGCTTTCGAAAGGTTTGATTTTGATGCTTTTGAAAGGTTTTAAAGAAGGTTTCGAAGGGGTAGTTCCCCAATGGTTTCGAAAGGTCTAAAGGAAAGGTTTTTCCAAGGGTTTTGAATAAATTTAAAAGGAATGGTTTTTCCTATGATTTCAAAAGGTAGCGTTTAATGGTTTTAAAGAAGGATGTTTAAATTTTTTAGCTTTCGAAGGAAAAGGAATTTCAATATTTTCGAAAGGTTTCAATGAATTGTTTCAAAAGGGATATTTGGTTTTTCGACCTAAATGAAAGAAGGGGTTTTACATGGTCTCAAAAAGGGATACTTTCAAGAGGATTGAAAGGGGCACTTTCAAGTGTTTAAAGTTTTCATCAATATATATTTGAGTAAAGTATATATAGTATGGCAAGGTGGTTTTGAGTAAATCATAGAGTATAAATATTTTCCTTATTTAAGTTTGTTTAAAAGGTTTAAAATCAATTTTCAGATGAAAATGTTTTCAGGAAAAATTATGGGAAGGTATGCCTAAATAAAAATGACTCGGGTATTAGAATACCAGATGAGACTGGTATAGGGTCGCACCTTATTCGTTAGCTATTGGCTCCAGCTAATTTAGTCCAAGATTGCAGTGTATAGGGCTTTGTCGCTGGTAAGACTAAAATTATGATTATACATAAGAAGGAATATATGTTTATATACAGATAGGTTTTTGGTGAGCCCATAAAACCATTAAGATCAGATGACCCTATAAGATATTAAGTTAGGGACATAACATCCAGAAGAGAAGTATTTAACAAATAGTTGAGGACAGACCATCCAAATGAGGTGTCTAACAGATGTTAGATTATTTTATCATATTGTCTGGTAGGCCCGAGTCAGCCAAAGGCTATTATTAAGCCAAACAAAACTATAGTTTTTTGACAGATAGTCCATTTGTTATCTGATATGTATGTTTACGTAATATAATGATGCTTTATATTTTTAACTAGTTTTGGTTGTAGGAAAATATTTGCAAAAGATATGTTTTAAAAGAATGTTAGTGAGGGGAAACCCATTCCGCTAAGCAGCATGGTCTCACTTAACATTGATAGCCGAGATGTATAGCATTATTCACACCAAGCTTTATGTCTGACTCCAAGTTTAAGTTTTCCCCTAAACTCTCGGGTGCTCAAAATTGATTTGAGTGGGCTGAGGGTTGAGGTTCTTTAAGGTTTTTGTAGGATGATGAATAAAGCTACCGGTGGAGAGTAAGAGGCTAAAGGATAGCTATTTAGGAGTTGCAGTTCTCTGTTTTGTGTTTATTTTCATTGTGCATCTATTAAGTCAATTATGACTATATGACTCTGCTTATTCATTGGGGCATCTTCATATGCCGCTTTTGGTGTATTTTGTAATAAGTATATTTTATCATTTCCTGGGAAACATTTGGAATTATGTAATCTAAATATGGAACATTTGTTTTGAAATGTAATGGAAAAGTGTTGTTCTGAAATATGTGATTTGTTTCATATTCAAGTGCTTTTGATATTATAGATACCATTAACATAGTCGTATTTAGTCGTCGGAAGTTAATACTATAGATGACTGCAACATTTGTAGCGCTTAGCTTTAGGCCTCTAGAGAGGGTATGTTACAACGTGGTATCAGAGCATAAGTTTATGAAATACTTTAACTAAAAACGATTTTTAAAAACATAATCCTTAGGAATAAGAGTTAAGATCGGGGTACGAGGTAACTCTATACTGACGTACTTGTATTTGCTATATAGAAGTATACGCTTTATCTCTAGGCTCCTATCATTATTAGGATATGCTTCTGTATCTCACGAGGCTTGAATATAGATATGGACAGAAGAGGAATCAGAGTTAATCTAGGAGGAGACGGCACTATCACAAATGGAAATGCCCGACCAAATGCTAGAAGAAGTCAATGTCAAGCTCGGGCTGAGAATGTTGGTGCTAAGGTTCCCTAAGTGGAATGGAAGTAATGTATCAATTCTTTGTATATATGATGGAAACTGGGATCATAGTCGGAGTTGTTGGAGGGAATGCTGCTGGAGGAGGAGTACAGGGATCTCCGATGGTCAATCAGTATGCTAAATTGAGCAGAGATTATACTAGGCTTGGAGGAAAGCCGTTTATTGGAACTGAGGACGTTATCGAGGTGGAAAACTGACTGTCACACCGTGAGAGGATTTTCGCTGATTTAGGGCTCAATAAAAAGTAGAAAAAAAGACTTGCTTCAAGGCAGCTTTAAGGAGCTGCTTTGTTTTGGTGGAATACTGTAAGTACTGGTGTGGATGAAGAGACTATGACGTGGGCAGGGTGCAGGAGGAAGTTTCAAGAAAGGTTCATGTCAGTAATGGTGCAGTCTGTGTTGGTTAGGAAGTTTGCTGAGCTAGAATAAGGTAATATGTTTGTTCTGGAATATACTAGTAGGTTTGAGGAGTTAACCCGGCATGGATATGCCACTGTTGACATAGTATTGACAAGGATGAAAAGTTTATAAGAGGTTTGAAGCCGGAGCTGGTTAGGGCTACTTCACCTTACATTAGAGATCCATGTGATGTAGTGGTGGAAATGGCGTTGAGATATGGGGAGATGTTAGCTTGTTTAGAGAATAAGAAAGAGAAAAAGGTCCGAGTTGGGTATGGCTACAAGAGAAAGTTTTTCCACAAAAAGAATGCCTGGAAATGAGGTGCGGCAAAGAAAGGAAAATTTGAGGTGGTCTGCTATAAGTGTGATAAGAAAGGCCAATATGCTCACGAGTGTCGAAAATGCAAAGGAAAGAAGGCTACTAAGAAGAAAGGAGTTGGATGCTTCAATTGTGATCAAGTTAGGCACTACAAGAACTAGTGCAAAGAGCCAGCTAAAGGAGATAAAGGCCAAGTGTTTGCATTGGAGCTTACTACTTCAAAGCTGACAGTGCAGGAGAAGGGAAAGGCTGTGTTAGGAGGTACGCTTCAGATTCACGATATGTCTGTTGGTGTTTTGTTTGATACTGGTACATCTCATTCTTTTATATCTCGATGTTTGGTAGATAAACTTAACCTAGAACCCACATATTTAGTTACTTCCTTAAGAGTTGCAAATCCGATAGGAAGGTATGCGACGCTTGGGATGAAGTGTGACCACTTAGAGTTTTACCTGCTGGGTTACACCTTTGTTTGCGGTTTGCATGTATTTGACTTAGTTGGGTTTGGAATTATATTGGGTATGGATTGCTTAAGTGAATATAATGCTAGGATATTTTACCAAGATAGGAAAATATCACTTAGACACCCGGATTGTAGTGATAAGATAGTTTACACAGTAGAAAACCCTAGTTGCACGATGAATGCTCTGTTAGGTGTTATAGAGTTAGAAGATAAGTTGAATCATGTTTTCGTAGTTAGGAAATTCAAGGATGTGTTTGAATCTGTATTTGATTGCCTCCGAAACTAGCCATCGAGTTTCAGATAGATTTGGTGCCATGGGCAGAACCGGTGAGTAGGCCGCCAAGCAGAATGCCACCTACATAGATAAAGGAGTTAAAGACTCGGTTGGTAAATTTGGAAGGTAAGAGTTTTATTAGACCAAGTAGTTCGCCTTGGGGAGCAGCCGTAGTATTTGCTAAGAAGATGTAACAACCCGATATTTTCAACCATTCGCATCCACACATGTCGGACTCGAATTGCTTAAAATACCGCGTTGTAAATAAAATTTGGCAAATATCAGAATATACGGTAAATAAATGGTCACTAATCACAGACACAGAGTAAATAATAATGCAGCGGAAGTAAAAGGGATAATAGTTCATGAAGCTACTATATAAAAATAAGATACATCAGAGTTAAACAAAATACAACAGAAGAGTAACAAGATACATCAGGTACAAATCAGAATAAATCACTGAAATCACTTAATACTGAAAGCAGAATATATGGTTGGATCTTCAAGAAAAGCTCCAACTCCGAAGGTGGGTCGTGAATGATGAATCACTCAATCTGACTCGAGCGTAAAGCAAAACGCAAAACACTCGAGTCAGGACATAAATACTTATGAACTGTAAATCAACTCAAGCGAACATTAACAAAATGCATCAGTAACTTAAAGGATGCTTGGTACCGCCCATCCTCTAAGGATCCGTCAAACTATTTACTTGTAGTAATATTGCGCTATTATAATAATGTCTACAGTAAAATAAACATACTTTTAAATAGCGTTCCGGGTTACTCATGTAGCCCTTCACACATAATATTCCCAATAGTCCATCCAGTATCAGCGTATCTCCAGATCGGGAGACTACCCTAAATACTCCATGGGCTACGGGAGAAAACCAAACTCGTAGTAAGGCTCGATATGGTAGGCGACACGGCACACAAGGCAATGCCAGGGTAGATATACCAATTACGCACACGGGCTGGTGGTAACGCAGCAGCCACTACGCCCACCTCGGAACGCACTCCCAATCAAAATCGGAGGATGGCCATCTAATCAACCACAAGTAAGAGTATAGTATCGAAGGAATGTGTCCGACCAGAGGAGCTACCCCTTTTGGCCCGAGATCGCTCCTGTTTTAGCCACCTTATGCCAACTCACGGGAGTTGAGTCCCCGTAATATACCTCAAGAACGACGCCACCATCCTACTTCATTCTGGAAACTCCACCGCGTACACGGTTGTTAAAGTGGTTTTCGGAGTTTGCAGAGAGTATGACAATTTCCGATCTCGGTCTCTTTAACAACCAAACGTTATTATAACGCCGTGGTCATTTCAAAATAGTTTATACTTCAAAAGGATCAAATCATTTCATTTCAAACTATATTCCTTTCAAAATAGTTTATACTTCGAAACCAAAACCATTTTTATTTCAAAACTATTTATTTAATCAAAATAGTTTATACTACGAAACCAAAACCATTTTTATTTCAAAACTATTTATTCAATCAAAATAGTTTATACTTCGAAACCAAAATCATTTTTATTTCAAAACTATTTATTCAATCAAAATACTTTATACTTTGAAACCAAAAACATTTCAAACATATATTCATTTCAAAATCATAATACTTTCAAAGTATAACTCTTTCGAAACCAAAAATACTTGAAACAATTACACTTTGAAAATCATAACATTTCAAAATCATACATTTCAAATCATGAAACATTCCTTTAATTCTATAAATTTTACAAATTTATCTAATTAAACCAAAATTTCAAATTTCCAATTTAATTCAAATCAAACCATCGGTTTAAATTCAATTCAGTTTCCTTACAAAACTTCAAATCTTATCAATTTAAATATAAATTTGATCCACAAAATAAACTATTAAAATTTTAATATACTTCAAAGCTTTAATATCCCACATTTCAAAACTAAATTTTATAATTTCATATATCTCAAATTTAACTTCATTGTTACATAATTTTGAAATATTCATTTCATACATCCAATATCATTTAAACAAACTTAAACTCCAAGTAAACCAAATATATTTTCATACAAATATAGACTTCAAATATTCATTTATCAAATCAAAACTCATTCCAAATTCATATTCTTTCTCAGAATAAAGATCAAATCGTTTCCAAACCATTTAAATCATCAAAATATCATATCTTTTCAAAACCTCATTATCAAATCATTATTTGAATTCAATTTCAAATATTCAAATTTAAATATCATTTTAAAAATCAATTATGTCATTTATTTATTATTTCAAATATCATTATAAAATACATTTCAAAATTCCATTCAAAAATTCATTTCTCTCATTTCATTCAAATTAAAACATAACCAGTAAACCTTATTTAAATTTAAACTCAATTTAAATTCCTTAAAAATTCAAATTCAAATATTAAATATATATTCAAACTTCTTAAATTTCACAAATAATCAATTCCAAAAGTTAAATCATTTAACACTTTAAAATATGACTCAAATAGTGTTAAAATCTATAATATTTCAAACATTGTCAAAATATAGCAACGACGACATTTATAAAGTGCTATCGTAGCTTAAAATTTCCAAAATAGTTTAGTTTAGGAACAACGGCATGTATAAAATGCCGTAATAGATATTTAGTTACTTCAAACATAGTTAAATTCAAAACAACAGCATTTTTAAAGTGTTGTCATAAAACTACAGCATTTTAGAAATGCTATTAATAAATTTCTAGATTTTATTATAACTTCAGAAACATTAAACTTCAAAATTTTCTATTTTAAATTTTTAAATCATATTTCTAGACTTCAAAATTTCACATTTAAATCAACTTAATATATGATTTATCACAACAAAATTTTATAATTAAATATCCAATTAAAACTCACTTTCATTCGTTAAGTCAAAATTTCACTGTTTCTTAACTTATAAATTTAAACAAAACTTAACATTTTTCTTCAAATATCATTTCAAAACATTAAATTTAATTTCCATTATTTACTTACATTTTTAAAATAAAATTTAAATTCAAAAATCACATTTACTTCAAATTTACGTACTTAAATTTACAATTTCAAGATTTAATATTTAATTTTCTTAAAACCATAAAATATATTTTTTTAAATCAAAATTCATACTTTTAAAAATATATATTTTAATAAAAATCATTTAAAAATATACCAAGGAGTCTGTATATAATTTTCTAACCTAGGTCAAGTGATACGGATATATATCATTTCAATCCGCAATTTAAAAAGAAAACTCGGGTTCTATCATTTCAAACCCGCAATCCCAAGTAAATTAAATACAATAAAAATCACTCAGGCCTATCATTTCAGCCCATAATGATTTTTTCCTATTATAATGTCCGTTCAGGTATGTATCATTTCAACCCATAGTGATTCTATTCTAATAGGGAACTTGCAGTGTGAATATATGCATAAATAATATAAACAATGTCAATGTCACAATATAATGTCATATATCAAATGTCAGGTGATAATTAACAGTTTTAACATGGCAATAACATGGCATAGCATATCATATTATCATCATTAACTTGCATAAACATTTTATATTACTATACACTTTCCATCAATTTACTATTTCATAAGTAAATATGTGAGAGTGAGAAAGACTCACCTTTTACGAAGCTAGAGACCAAAACAACACACAAGCACGATTCCAAGGGCACGACATGTACGATTTGGCACGACTTTGATTCAAATGAGAGAGATCTAAGATATGATCTTGCACACAACAATTAAACAAAGCAATATAAACATATATACAATACAAAAATTAAATTGAAACAATAGCAAAGTAGAAGCAACAAATGACATTACCAAGCTTTTCAACCATTTTTGCTTGACCACAACTCCATGCATACTCGGCCATACATGCTTAGGGCTTGGACACACATGTTTTTAGGTGGAAAAGGATCTGGTTTGGCATCACAAAGGCATGGCAAGCACAAAAATGTGAAGTGGTAGGAGATGATATGAGGAGGTAGGTGATACAACTTGAAGAATACAAGGAATAAAGCAATATAGGCAAGTTTGCTTCAACATTTGGCTCGGCCATGGTCAATATTGAGCTCGTCCATGCTTGTATATGTCAGGTCAGTGGAGTGGCTGATGGTTAAAGATGATGTAGGCAGGTGGTGGTGGAGCTAGGGGGTGGCCAAGGCAAGATATGGAGGAGATAGTGAAGATAGGCTTGGCTATGTAGTGTTTTGTGGAAATTTTTGCAAAGTTTGTGGTGCTTTGGTCATGTGGAGGTCACAGCCTATTATGGACAGAGGAGAGGGATGGTTGTTCCTAGTGGTGATGGGAAAGAGGATGGTGGTCAGCAAGGAGAGAGGTGAGGCCAAGCAAACATGAAGAGAAATCTTGGCAAAACAATGAAAATAGGAAGAAAAAGTAGAAAGAAGAAGACATTAACTTGCAATTTTTTTCCTCAATTTGGTAGTGGCCGTGAGAAATAAAAGGAGGAAGAAGTTTCTCACGTGAATGATGTGTGAAATACACGGCTACACAAGGAAAAATACGGCTAAAAGAAAGAAGAGGAAAAAGGCAAGAGCAAATGAAAAGACAAGGAGACAAAAAGACTAGAAAATGAAAAGGTTTTGTCTCTTTGTTTTCTTTTTCTTTTATTCAAATAAACTATTTAAAATTTCAGTAAATAAAAATAAAAGACTTAAAAAAATAAAGATGAAAAAGAAAATAAATAAATATTTTATGGAAAAATATAAAACAAATAAAGAAATAGCTTAATAATTGAAACTAGACCTTAAAAATTGAAAACAAAATACAATAAGCATTAGAAAATTATAAATACACTTTAAAAATATTTTAAAAATAAAAAAATAAATACATAACATGTCAAATATACATATATATGCAAATTAGAACAAACAAAAATATTATTTATATAATTTAAAATAAACAATTTTGTTAAACAAAACAATTTACACACAATATTGTAAAAAGCATAACTTTCACAATATAAATTGGATTTCAACGAAACGAAAAGCAGTGTTCTTGAAATTTTATTTATTTTCATAGTAGAAGATAAAATTCAAATTTTCAAATATTCAAATTTAAATTTAGAAGTCAAAGTTTGACTAGATTGACCAAAAATCCACATTTTTGTAAAATATTCAATTTATTCATGTTTGAAATTCTAATTTACATAAAAATAAAAATTTATATTTAAAATAAAAAATTATTCATTTTAATAAATAAAAATAAAGTAATTAAATCAGAAATTAATTTAGAATAATTTAAATATACAATTAAAATAATCATAAAATACAGGGTTGTTACACTCTCCCCCACTCAAAACTTTTCATCCCTGAAAAGGAATGAGGTACAGGAAAGCACAGAAAAAGATAGAATGAAATAGGATTAAGACAAGATGACAAGAATATTGAAATTATGCCTGATAATTATTGTTATAGGTAAGTTTAACAATATGGAGATGATCTTCCCAAGATCCTCTAGAATCAAGAACACAAGCACGAAAACGATCTTTTAGAATCTGATTCACCCTTCCCGTTTGACCGATGGTCTGTGGATGGAAAGTAGTGCTCAGATTCAAAATGAGTTCCAAAGATTATAGAAAGATTTCTAAACAGACCAGTATAAGCAATAGCCTCCCCATTCTGTAGCAAGATAAGGAAAATAAGGACAACCAAAAGATAGTTTGAAAAACAAAATAAGATAGTAAATTTGGAAGCATGAAAATTTCAACTTAAATTGAAAACTAAATTTTAAGTTAAATAAATCTTAACTACCTCTAATTTCATTATCTTATCATCCAATTATTAACAATCTCAAAAATCATGGATTTGAAAGAAAAATCATTTAATATACTCATAATGTACTCAATAAAATTTAATTCTTCTTTATTCCTAATTAAAATTAAGTTTATTCCTCTCAATATATTTTATCACTTATGTTAAATATATTTACACTTATTATAACTGCTTTAATTTATTCTTAGTTCCTTTAACATCATTTATATTGTAAATTATTCTGTTACCCTTTTTCTTTATTTACCTCTGTTAATCTTTTTATAACTAAAATTTAAGTGTATAATATTTATTATAACCACTCAAATTTTATTTATAAGACCTTTTTATATTGTATATTATCCAATTACATATTCAACTTTTGAAAATTTAGGTAAGTTGTATTGGAATGAAATTGTGTATTATACAAATAAAACTTTCCAATTTAATCATTTCAAACTTGAATATTTATCCAAATCTTGAAATTACACTTAAAAATTATCTTTCAAGATAAAATTTAAGAATTAACTTTCCGATAAATTCCAAATTATTTAGAGATAAATAAATGCACATATACTATATATATCCATTCAAATTTAAATCATATATCAGCATATGTTATAAATCCAGTCTTATTTTAGAAATTCAAATCAATTAAATTTCCCAAAAAAACCGTAGGCAGACTACAGAACGGTCTCTTCACTTTGAAACTCAAAAATGAATGTCGATGATGCTGCAGTCATCACCGAAGTTATTTTTCAGCGAAAAAAGAGAAGAGCACAAATTTTAAACTTAAAATTCTTTGGAAACAAAATTTCTATTCGAAAATACTTTAAATAGTATATCCTTTTAAAACTTTAAATACAAGGTTTGAAACCATCGGAAATTAAATTCTCAAATTCTTGTTTTAAATTCATTTTAAAGTTCCAAAAAAATTTATAACCATGTTTATAATTCAATTATTTATTTATGAAACAAGAGATAATGGTATATAAAATCAAATATTATTTCTTAACAACCAATTCAATAAAATCCAGAAAAAGATTTATAATATAGTTACAAAATTTATTTCATTACTAAATTTGAAAAACATATTGTGTCACTTTGCTCTGTTCAAGTGTTTTGAAAATCTTATCGATAGCGTTGATCAGACGAATCGATCTGAAACCCAAATCAATATCAACAACTCAAACAACACAATATATAAAACATTTAAATATTTGTTTACAAATACACTTCAATAATGATTTGAAGATAAGTTGGAAACAAAGATGAGATGATTAAATAACAGAATCGGAAGATGTATAAGCTTATATAAATCGCGGGAAACCTTAACCGGATCAACCGTGACTTAAAGAATAAGATCGATGTCGATTTCTAGAGTAAATCAACATTCGGTCTCAAGATATAGAGTTTGGGATAATAAGAGATACTAGCATCTAAACCGAGGATATAAAATCTCTGGTGAATCGATACTGTTGTAAAGGAGTTTCCGCCTTTACAAATAAATTTGAGATTGGCAAGACCGCCGACTCATTATAAAGATCCTTCGAAGTAGGGTTATGGGATACTCCAAAATCAAAAGAAAATGAATAGTGAGGGACACGAAATGAATTTTGGAACCGTGCGGAACGTTCCAAAATTCAAAGGAATCGAGTCAAAGAGAAAGAGATTCAAACTCGAATGAAAGTGATTCTGTAAATACATTTACCATATATACTGAGTTTTGTCTAGAGCTACCAAAGCTCTGATACCAAATGTAACAACCCGATATTTTCGACCATTCGCATCCACACATGTCGGACTTGAATTGCTCAAAATACCGCGTTGTAAATAAAATTTGGCAAATCTCAGAATATACAGTAAATAAATAGTCACAGATCACAGACACAGAGTAAATAATAATGCAGCGGAAGTAAAAGGGATAGTAGTTCATGAAGCTACTATATAAAAATAAGATACATCAGAGTTAAACAAAATACAGCAGAAGAGTAACAAGATACATCAGGTACAAATCAGAATAAATCACTGAAATCACTGAATACTGAAAGTAGAATATATAGCTGGATCTTCAAGAAAAGCTCCAACTCCGAAGGTGAGTCTTAAATGTCGAATCACACAATCTGACTCGAGCGTAAAGCAAAATACAAAACACTCGAGTCTGGACATAAATACTTATGAACTGTAAATCAACTCAAGTGAACAGTAACAAAATGCATCAGCAATTTAAAGGATGCTTGGGATCGCCCATCCTCTAAGGATCTGTCAAACTATTTACTATGTAGTAATATTGCGCTATTATAATAATGTCTATAGTAAAATAAACATACTTTCAAATAGCGTTCCGGGTTACCCATATAGCCCTTCACACATAATAGTCTCAGTAGTCCATCCAGTATCAGCGTATCTCCAGATCGGGAGACTACCTTGAATACTCCACGGGCTACGGGAGAAAACCAAACTCGTAGTAAGGCTCGATATGGTAGGCGACACGGCGCACAAGGCAATGCCAGGGTAGATATACCAATTACGCACACGGGCTGGTGGTAACGCAGCAGCCACTACGCCCATCTTGGAACACACTCCCAATCAAAATCGGAGGATGGCCATCTAATCAACCACAAGTAAGAGTATAGTATCGAAGGAATGTGTCCGACCGGAGGAGCTACCCCTTTTGGTCCGAGATCGCTCTTGTTTTAGCCACCTTATGCCAACTCACGGAAGTTGGGTCCCCGTAATATACCTCAAGAACGACGCCACCATCCTACTTTATTTTGGAAACTCCACCGTGTACACGGTTGTTAAAGTGGTTTTCGGAGTTGGTAGACAGTATGACAACTTCTGATCCCGGTCTCTTTAACAACCAAACGTTATTATAACGCCGTGGTCATTTCAAAATAGTTTATACTTCAAAAAGATCAAATCATTTCATTTCAAACTATATTCCTTTCAAAATAGTTTATACTACGAAACCAAAACCATTTTTATTTCAAAACTATTTATTCAATCAAAATAGTTTATACTTCGAAACCAAAACCATTTTTATTTTAAAACTATTTATTCTATTTCAAAACTATTTATTCAATCAAAATAGTTTATACTTCGAAACCAAAATCATTTTTATTTCAAAACTATGTATTCAATCAAAATAGTTTATACTTCGAAACCAAAAACATTTCAAACATATATTCATTTCAAAATCATAATACTTTCAAAGTATAACTCTTTCAAAACCAAAAATACTTGAAACAATTACACTTTGAAAATCACAACATTTCAAAATCATACATTTGAAATCATGAAACATTCCTTTAATTCTTTACATTTTACAAATTTATTCAATTAAACCAAAATTTCAAATTTCCAATTTAATTCAAATCAAACCATCAGTTTCAATTCAATTCAGTTTCCTTACAAAACATTTCAAATCATATCAATTTAAATATAAATTTGATCCACAAAATAAACTATTAAATTTTTAATATACTTCAAAGCTTTAATATCCCATATTTCAAAACTAAATTTTATAATTTCATATATCTCAAATTTAACTTCATTGTTATAGTTTTGAAATATTCATTTGATAAATCCAATATCATTTAAATAAACTCAAATTCCAAGTAAACCAAATATCTTTTCATACAAATATAAACTTAAAATATTCATTTATCAAAATCAAAACTCATTCCAAATTCATATTCTTTCTCAAAATAAAGATCAAATCGTTTCCAAACCATTTAAATCATCAAAATATCATATCCTTTCAAAACCTCATTATCAAATCATTATTTGAATTCAATTTTAAATATCATTTTAAAAATCAATTATGTCATTTATTTATTATTTCAAATATCATTACAAAATACATTTCAAAATTCCATTCAAAAATTCATTTCTCTTATTTCATTCAAATTAACACATAACCAGTAAACCTTATTTAAATTCAAAATCAATTTAAATTCCTTAAAAATTCAAATTTAAATATTAAATATATATTCAAACTTCTTAAATTTCACAAATAATCAATTCCAAAAGTTAAATCATTTAACACTTTAAAATATGACTCAAATAGTGTTAAAATCTATAATATTTCAAACATTGTCAAAATATAGCAAGGAGAGCATTTATAAAGTGCTATCGTAGCTTAAAATTTCCAAAATAGTTTAGTTTAGGAACAACGGCGTTTATAAAAGGTCGTAATAGATATTTAGTTACTTCAAATATAGTTAAATTTAAAACAACAGCATTTTTAAAGTACTATCATAAAACTACAGCATTATAGAAATGCTATTAATAAAATTCCGAAACATTAAACTTCAAAAAAATTCTATTTTAAATTTTTAAATCATATTTCTAGACTTAAAAATTTCACATTTAAATCAACTTAACATATGATTTATCACAATAAAATTTTATAATTAAATATCCAATTAAAACTCACTTTCATTCGTAAAGTCAAAATTTCACTGTTTCTTAACTTATAAATTTCAACAAAACTTAACATTTTTCTTCAAATATCATTTCAAAACTTTAAATTTAATTTCCATTATTTACTTACATTTTGAAAATAAAATTTAAAGTCAAAAATCACATTTACTTCAAATTTACATACTTAAATTCACAATTTCAAGATTTAATATTTAATTTTCTTAAAACCATAAAATATATATTTTTAAATCAAAATTCATACTTTTAAAAATAAATATTTTAATAAAAATCATTTAGAAATATACCACGGGTCTGTATATAATTTTCTAATCTAGGTCAAGTGATACAGATATATATCATTTCAATCCGCAATTTAAAAAGAAAACCTGGGTTCTATTATTTCAAACCCGCAATCCCAAGTAAAATAAATACAATAAAAATCACTCAGGCCTATCATTTCAGCCCATAATGATTTTTTCCTATTATAATGTCCGTTCAGGTATGTATCATTTCAACCCATAGTGATTCTATTCTAATAGGGAACTTGCAGTGTGAATATATGCATAAATAATATAAACAATGTCAATGTCACAATATAATGTCATATATCAAATGTCAGGTGATAATTAACAGTTTTAACATGGTAATAACATGGCATAGCATATCATTTTATCATCATTAACTTGCATAAACATTTTATATTACTATACACTTTCCATCAATTTACTATTTCATAAGTAAATATGTGAGAGTGAGAAAGACTCACCTTTTACGAAGCTAGAGACCAAAACAACACAAAAGCACGATTCCAAGGGCACGACATGTACGATTTGGCACGACTTTGATTCAAATGAGAGAGATCTAAGATATGATCTTGCACACAACAATTAAACAAAGCAATATAAACATATATACAATACAAAAATTAAATTGAAACAATAGCAAAGTAGAAGCAACAAATGACATTACCAAGCTTTTCAACCATTTTTGCTTGACCACAACTCCATGCTTGCTCGGCCATACATGCTTAGGGCTTGGCCACACATGTTTTTCGGTGGAAAAGGATCTGGTTTGGCATCACAAAGGCATGGCAAGCACAAAAATGTGAAGTGGTAGGAGATGATATGAGGAGGTAGGTGATACAACTTGAAGAATACAAGGAATAAAGCAATATAGGCAAGTTTGCTTCAACATTTGGCTCGGCCATGGTCAATATTGAGCTCGTCCATGCTTGTATATGTCAGGTCAGTGGAGTGGCTGATGGTTAAAGATGATGTAGGCAGGTGGTGGTGGAGCTAGGGGGTGGTCAAGGCAAGATATGGAGGAGATAGTGAAGATAGGCTTGGCTATGTAGTGTTTTGTGGAAATTTTTGCAAAGTTTGTGGTGCTTTGGTCATGTGGAGGTCACGGCCTGTTATGGACAGAGGAGAGGGATGGTTGTTGCTGCTGGTGATGGGAAAGAGGATGGTGGTCAGCAAGGAGAGAGGTGAGGCCAAGCAAACATGAAGATAGATCTAGGCAAAACAATGAAAATAGGAAGAAAAAGTAGAAAGAAGAAGACATTAACTTGCAATTTTTTTTCCTCAATTTGGTAATGGCCGTGAGAAATAAAAGGAGGAAGAAGTTTCTCACGTGAATGATGTGAGAAATACACGGCTACACAAGGAAAAGTACGGCTTAAAGAAAGAGGAGGAAGAAGACAAGAGCAAATGAAAAGACAAGGAGACAAAAAGACTAGAAAATGAAAAGGTTTTGTCTCTTTGTTTTCTTTTTCTTTTATTCAAATAAACTATTTAAAATTTCAGTAAATAAAAACTAAAAATCTGAAAAAAATAAAAATGAAAAAGAAAATAAATAAATATTTTATGGAAAAATAGAAAACTAATAATGAAATAGCTTAATGATTGAAACTAGACTTTAAAAATTGAAAACAAAATACAATAAGCATTAGAAAATTATAACTACACTTTAAAAATATTTTAAAAAGAAAAATACATAACATGTCATATATACATATATATACAAATTAGAACAAACAAAAATATTATTTATATAATTTAAAATAAACAATTTTGTTAAATAAAACAATTTACACACAATATTGTAAAAAGCATAACTTTCACAATATAAATCGGATTTCAACGAAATGAAAAGTAGTGTGCTTGAAATTTTATTTATTTTCATAATAAAAGATAAAATTAAAATTTTAAAATATTTAAATTTTAAATTTAAAAGTCAAAGTTTGACCAGATTGACCAGAAATCCACATTTTTGTAAAATATTCAATTTATTCATGTTTGAAATTCTAATTTACATAAAAATCAAAATTTATATTTAAAATAACAAAATTATTCATTTTAATAAATAAAAATAAAGTAATTAAATCAGGAATTTAGTTTAAAATAATTTAAATATACAATTAAAATAATCACAAAATACAGAGTTGTTACAGAAGATGGATGGATCGTTTAGGCTATGTATTAATTATTGTAATTTGAATGAGAGGACGATGAAGAATCGATATCCATTTCCAAGAATTGACGATTTGTTCGATCGGTTGAGTGAAGCTAAGATATTCTCTCAGTTGGATCTGGTGATAGGATTTAATCAGCTTAGAGTGGCAGAAGATAGTATACCCTTGACGGCATTTAGAATGAGGTAGGGCCATACGAATGGTTAGTTATGTCGTTCTGACTCACAATCGCGTCAACATTTTTTGTAGATTCGATGAACCAAATTTTTTGAGAGCACTTGGATAGATTCATGTTGGTTTTTATAGATGATATTCTGATTTAATCTAAGGATGAGAAGGAGCATGAAGTTCATCTTAGAGTTGTGCTGGAAATGCTGAGGCAGCATCAGCCAAAGGGAAAATTCTCGAAGTGCCAGTTTTGAAAAAAGGAAGTGAAATTTTTTGGTCGCGTGGTTTTATAGAAAAGCAGTCGATCTAGAAAAGATCAGGGCCATTAATAATTGGAAAAGACCAGAAACAGTTTCTGAGATAAGAAGTTTCTTTGGGTTGGTTGGATACTAACGAAGGTTTATAAAGGATTTTTTGCGAATAGCTGCACCGATGACTAAGCTAACGCGAAAGGATGCAAAGTTTGTGTGAACCGATTAGTGTGAGGAAGCATTGCAGAGCTTGAAACGCTTATTGACTCATGCACCGGCGTTGGTGGTTCTAACGGGGAATCAAGATTTAGTTGTTTATACCGATGCATGTGGAACCAGATTGAGAGCTGTACTAATGCAGATGGGTAAAGTGATTGCCTCATCTCAATAACTTAGACTGCATGAGGTTAGGTATTCGATGCATGACTTGGAATTAGCCGCAATTATATTTACCTTGAAGGTGTGGAGGCATTATCTTTTGGGAGAGAGGTTCGAGCAATTATAAGTCGCTGAAATAATTATTCTCTCAGAAGGAGCTGAACATGATACAACAAAGATATCAGAATGCGGTGCTAGCAATGATCGCTGAGTGGAAAGATTTGGAAGCATTGGCAAATTGCAAAGTGCAGTGGAGATCCGAAGCAGGGTCTAGTGGAGGATCTTCTATGCTATTTTGTTTAGAACTTCGACCTGTATTGATAGAAAAAAATTGCTTGTAAATAGGAGGAGGAACCAGTTTTGACTAAACAGATCGGAAAGCTAAAGGACGGTACGGAGAGCGATGATTAAAGGATTTCTATCTTGACCAAAATGGATGGTTGAGAAAGAAGGGCAGATTATGTGTTCTGAATGTGGGAGATATAAAAAGAAAATTTTGAAGGAATGTCATCGTTCGAAGTTCACTATTCATACAGAAGGAACAAAAATGTATCAAGATATGAAGAGAAGTTTCTTCTGAGAAGGCATGAAGAGGGATGTTGGCTTATGCGTGAAACAGTGTTTGAACTGTCAACAGGTAAAAGTCGAACATCAGAAGCCAAGTGGATTGCTTCAGCCATTGGATATCCTAGTATGGAAGTGGGATTCCATTTCTATGGATTTCATAGACAGATTGCTGAGATCTAATAGAGGGAATGAAAGTATATGGGTCATAGTGGATAGATTGACCAAGAGCGCTCGTTTCATTTCGGTTAAGGTAAATAGAACGACAATTGTATTGGCTAAGTTATTTATGAAGAATGTGGTTAGATGTAACAACTCGGTATTGCAATTACCGAATAATAAATTAAAATTACGATTTTAATTTAAATGGAGCTAAAAATGGATTTTTTTGGATAGGCTAATTTCTTTAAAATAAAGTTATTTGAAAAAAAACGGGTGGTTTTATAATGGTGGGTTTTAGTTGGCTAATGAAGCATTAAATAGTTTTAGTGAACATTAGGATGCCACTTCTCTTATTGGGTCAATTAGTGAAACCAAACCCATTACCCACCTCTATATATTATCTTAAACCCACCCTAAACCCTAACCCTCCTCTTCATAATTTCCTCAAACGCTAAACACCTCCTACAAACCTAATTAATGGCCTCCATTTGGTAGAAGATCCATTTTCCTCTCCACATAGCTAATCAAGGTTAATACAAGCTAAAAGGTAAAGCAATCCTTCTCTATCACTCTCTAATCTTCATTCTAATTTCTGAAATTAATTTTTAATACATGGTTTTTTGGTTTATTTTTGTTATGAAGCCTCTTGATCTCCTCTCTCTAGCTTTTGGAGTGCACACCAAGTTTTGTGCATATTTTTCTTGCATTGGTTGAGGTAAAATTGCTAGCTAAATCCTTTTTTACTTGATGCTAATGAGAGGTTTACCAAAAAAAAACTTAAAGATCATTTCTGTAATTTTCATTTTGTAATTATAGCTGAAACAAAATCAGGCATAACTTCTTCATTTCTAAGTCGAATTCAATAATTTTGAATGTTCTAGAAATCTTAGACATAGAGCTATAAGTTTCATGTACGGATTTTTTTGAAATTTTTCCATTTTTTAGATCACAATCGTGATTGTTTGTTGCTATCTCGAGAGTAAATTGATAGCAACAACAATCTCAGGCCTGCGAATTGTATTGGCCATAAGTTACAAGTTTCTCATCCGTGTTTGGTCAAGTTTTCTATGCTTCAAACTAGATTCAATAAGGAACACTTTCTCTTCAGGTTATATTTTGATATTTTGCCATCTAGATGACCTGAAATGCGTTCGAAGACAGAAGACCAATTCTGTCTTTAACAAGTTATCCAGAGTTTCAATCTGATATTGTTTTGCCTGTTTCTCTCTAGTTTATGATCCGAATTAGTTAATTTCGGATGTTTCGGAAAGCTTAAAACATATGCTACAATTTTTGTTCCATAAGTTTTCTGTAATTTTGAGGCTAACTATGTCAAAAATTGATTTTTCTACTATCTTCCCGAGAGCAATACACATATTAGCTCTGTGGATGAAACTGAAACCATTTTGGTCATAACTTTTGAGCCGCTAGTCAGTATTGAATGATTTTGGACTTTCTGAAAAGCTTAGAAGCTAATTTACAACTTTCATGTTTTGTGTTTTGCAAAATTCTAAGGTTAAGAGAGTCAAAACCTCATTTATTTATCGTTGTCTTGAGAATAAACAACAGCGACAGTGAATTTTCAAATCTGAGAATTGTAATCGTCATATCTCATTGATACTAAGTCCGATTTTGATGAACTTCATATTGTTGAAAATCTTACACTTAGTAGAACAACTTTCCTTCAATAAGTAATTTTTTTTTATTTTGAAGTTTGTTATATTAAAATATGAATTCTTTACATCAGAGGTGAAATTAGTATAATGTGTAATCTCCGGATTTTTGATGATATTTTGACGATTTCGATAATTCCATTTGCATTCTTTTTAACGGAACAGGATTTAATTACCTAGCCCGAGTGGGCTGGGGCTGCTATTCCAGGCTTAAAGTCCGTTTGGGCCTGAGCAAATATTCCTTCAGCTGTGTTTTATTACCCTGTTTCTGTTCAGAGTTGCAACTTCGTGACTCCGCCACGGCTACGTCCGCTATTGGAATTCGACATTTTTGATCTCGTTGGAAAGATGGAGTTACGAACTCCATATCTGGAATGTTAGGTCATCATATGAGTTCATTAGACCCTTCGAATTCCTGTCAAAGTTGAACCCAGATCGCTGTGCAAAACAGTGCATTTCATGTTTCTGAGTCCGACTTTGGAACGTCGCTGCGCCTTCGTTTCAAGTCGGAATCGAGCAATTCTTTCTGCAACTTGAAGTAGGAATGTCGGATTACATTCCTACAAATTTTCATGACATTTAGATTCAGTTTGCTAGTCCGGATATTTTTTTCGAACATGGGTTCGCAGCAATATTTGGCCTATTTTTTTCCAACACTTGGAATATTTTTCTTATGAGGTTTTTTTCTGGATTTATCAATTTCTTGAGATTTGTTTCTGGATTTCGCGCAGTCTTAAAAGGATTCTTCACTCGAAATGGCTTTCGAAACTATTATTTAGTATTACTTTAATTATTAAATTAATTACTCCATAATAGGAGAATTTTTAAAAGGGCGTTTTAAAAGCGATTTCAATCCAAATAAAAATCCGTTTTCCGCAACTATTTTCTAGAATAAAATTCCACACTCACTTTTGTACACTACAAGCGAAGTGAAGAAACGGTTGGGAAAAACCACGGCCTATGGAATTGAGCGTATTTCCTTTCCGGTTAATCCCCGACCATTTTGATTGATCGTTTTGCCTTTTGGCGCAGTTTATCGATGATATTGTTGGGGATGCGGATTAAGGATCTTAAGGCAGAAATAACACTAGAGGGGGGGTAAATAGTGTTTTAAAGAATATATGAACTATATGACTAAATTAAAACTTTCAACACAAATCTAAACAGAATTCTAACACAGAATGATCACAGAACATATAACAAATGCAAATAGTAAAGTAAAGCAAGGAAAAGGAAAGAACATACCAGATTTTATACTGGTTCGGAATCCTCCTACATCCAGTCCTGCACCAAGGCAATATCCTTGTACAGAATTTTATAAGCCAATATCCAAATTACAACCCTCAATTTCTAAGGCCTTGAGGAACCCTCCTATCTCCGAGTCTGGGGTAAACTCTCTTGGTTTACGGGATACAAGATCACTCTAACACTTCTTTATAACAATCCTTTTGAATGGATAGACTCTATGGACTTTTTGAATACAAATTAACCCTATAACTCTGAATAGCACTTTGATCTTTAGTAGAATGATGGAGAATCAAATAGAGAGAGTATCTAAATGATTTCCTATTGAGAATTTGGCAGAATAATGGCACGATCTTGAAAATATGAAGTTTTATGGATATGGAATGGTGGAGAAGAAAGAGTGAAGAAAAATAAGAAAGTAGTTGTTAAAAAATTCGTTTTGGAAGCCTTTATATAGATGCACAACAGTCATAACCATTGGCGAAAGGTTTTTTGAACGAATGGACACTTCTTTTGAAATTTGAATTTTGAATCCAACTGTCACCATGTCGACATGGGGTATCCCCATATGTCGACATCCCTCAGTTCAAAATTGTAGAGATGTTGTTTTGTAAAAGCATTTGAATTTAAAACAAGTTGAAACTTCTCTGAAGCAAAATAAAGTGTTTAAGCAATATTTTGAGATAGAGAATGAATATAAAACATTATTTTAAATATATATATAATTGATATAGACCGTCAATTATATAAGTAATATTTAAAATCAGAATAAGCTTTGATGTTTTAAAAATAGAAGTTTTTAAAATCAGAAAGGAGGAATATTTCAAGGCTAAAACAAAGTTTGAAAATATTTTTGAAAACATGATTTTGAAAGCTAAAACATTTTGAGAACAGATTGAAAAACATTTTGAAAAATCTATTCAAACTGAAATTGCAAGAACCTTCCTACAGAGCTCCTCCATAGGAATCGAGAACTTGTACAAAGTAGTTTAAATGATTTTGATTTTCATGGGTTTGTAAGCCACTTATCATAGGTTTGTAAGCTACTTGTCGTGGGTTTGTAAGCCACTGGTTTCGATAGAAATTGGGTTCCATCCCAAAAGAAAATTGGAAGAAAGATGAGAGTGCTATTATGAAGTTTTAACAAAATACTAGACACTTATCTTGAGATCTTGAAATCTTGATTCTCTAGAGTCTTGAATCTTGAATCTCTAATCTTCATCTTGATGCTTGGGTCTTTATACTGATCGGTCTTCGATAATACCTGCATATACTTCCTATATACATATATATATATATATATATGAAAATGTTAGTATATATTTTATAAAGTAAAGTATAATAACTATATAAGGTTGTTGTCATCAAAACATCATCAACTCAGTTCCTAACAATCTCCCCCTTTTTGATGATGGCAACCTTTATTTATAAAATATTCTTACCATACCATAACTCTCCATAACTCCCCCTTACTCCGTGACTTCTTCTTAAAACTACAACTCCCCTTTATTCCATGACTCCCCCTTACACCAAGCACATATATTTTTATAACTTTCTCCCCCTTTGTCATCAACAAAAACTATTAATTATTTAAGAATTCAAGAATGATTAGTATGAACAAATAATATGTATAGAGCAAGCATGAAACAATGAGTATAAGTGAACACATTTTAGTTATTACAACATATATAAGAACATACTTAAACACGAACAGACAAAACAATTTAAAACAAAGAATAAAATGAAGGTACGCTTTAATGGCGATCCTTAACTATAGGAGACTTATGAATCGAACAATTGGGGTAGTGGAGACAATAGTTTCCACGTTGTTCAATTATGTTTCCATTAGTATCAACAAGGATCTCACCAACGCAAATAACGCACTCGTCCGTATTCATAGGGACTTCGGGTTGAGGTAAAGGTCGATCTTCCTCTTGGTCTTCTTGTGGTTCTTCCAAAGGTTCTTCTTCCTCGGATTCCATGGCTTGTGAAGAGTCTTCAATATTAATAGGATTTGTACAGTTATCTATAAGTAATTTTTGTACATTACTAATAATATTCCCTTGCCTTTGTTCTCTAGCCATCCTAAGTTGACTTACTTGAATTTCAGTCAACAATTGAAGGATATCTTTCATCTTCTCTTGCAATTTGATCACTCGAGCGTGCGTAGATCGTTGAAATAGACCAGAATGAGGAGATGTGGGTGAAGTGGGTTCATTAGTAGAAGAGGAGGCCATTATTTTATTGTTTCAGAAGTTATTTACAGAGAATATAGTGAAGAAAGAGGAGAGAAAAGGAAATAAATAGATAAATAACCAAATAACTAACTTTGGAGGGAAATTCTATTTTCAAATTTTTGTTGGGTATGTCGACATCAGGGGATGGGGCATGTCGACATGTCTTTCAGAAAAAGTGTAATTTTTATTTTGAATTTTTATTGATTATTATATTATTTTTTATTTCAGATTTTGAACAAATACCTAATTCTCTTCTAAATTTAGTAAAATTTTGTTCGGTTAACGGTTTAGTTAATATATCAGCAATTTTTTTCTTCAGTATTTATATAATCTAGAGTTATTATTTCTTTAGTTATATTATCTCTAAGAAAATGATGTCTTATATCAATATGTTTAGTTCTAGCATGATGAGTTGGATTTTTAGATAGATTTATTGCACTAGTATTATCACAATATATTGGTGATTTACTTATGTTAATTCCAAAATCTTTTAAAGTTTGTTGCATATATATGACTTGTGAACAGGCTAAAGCAGCAGATATATACTCTGCTTCAGTTGTTGACAAGGAAACAGTATTTTGTTTCTTGCTGAACCAGGAAACCAGTGAATGTCCTAGAAAGTGACAAGTTCCACTTGTACTTTTTCGGTCTGATTTACAGCCAGCATAATCAGCATCACTATATGATATTAAATCAAAAGTATTATTTTTAGGATAAAATAAACCATAATCTAAAGTGTATTTTACATATCTTAAAATTCTTTTAACAGCTTTTAAGTGAGTTTCTTTAGGTTGTGATTGGTATCTTGCACAGAGACAAACACTATGCATAATATCAGGACGACTCGCTGTTATATAGAGTAGCGAACCAATCATTCCCCTACATAAAGTTTGATCAATATCTTTTGATTTATCTTCTTTACTTAAACCTACATTTGTTGACATTGGAGTTGGTTTCCCACTAGAGGTGCTTAAACCAAATTTATTGATTAATTCTTTAGCATATTTTTCTTGGCTTATGAAGATTCCATTTTCTAGTTGTTTAATTTGAAGCCCTAAGAAGAAACTTAATTCTCCCATGTGACTCATTTCAAATTCTTTAGTCATTATATCTGAAAATTCTTTATTCATTATGTTATTAGTTGATCCAAAGATTATATCATCTACATATATTTGAACCAGTTGAATATCTTGATCATTTCTTTTAATAAAAAGTGTTGTATCTATTTTACCAATTTCAAAACCAGATTGAAGTAAATAAGATCTTAGTCTTTCATACCAGGCTCTAGGAGCTTGCTTTAGACCATATAGAGCTTTCTTTAACTTGTATACATGGTTTGGAAATTTATTATCTTCAAAAAGTGGAGGTTGTTCAACATAAACATCTTCTTTTACAAAACCATTTAGAAAAGCACTTTTAACATCCATTTGATATAATTTGAAATTATTATAATTAGCGAAAGCAAGTAGAATTCTTATAGCTTCTAATCTTGCTACGGGGGCAAAGGTTTCATCATAGTCAATTCCTTCTTCTTGACAATAACCTTGCGCGACTAAACGAGCTTTATTTCTTACGACCTCACTGTGTTCATTCATTTTATTTTTATAAACCCATTTAGTTCCAATTATACTTTTATCCTCAGGTTTAGGAACACGTTCCCATACATCATTTCTGGTAAATTGATTCAATTCTTCTTGCATAGCAAGAATCCATGAATCATCAGACGATGCTTCCTTTGGATTTTTAGGTTCAATTGTTGATATAAAGGCTACATTACTCGTACTACTTAATTGATTTCTAGTTCTTACTGCAGATTCAATATTTCCTAAAACATTTTCTATAGGATGATCGTTTGATATTTTAAATCTCTTATTAGGTTGATTTATTTTACTAATAGTTTCATTAGATTGATTTAAATTTATAAAATCTTCTTCATCATCTATTTGTACAATATCTTTAAGATTTTCATCAAAAGATACATGCATAGTTTCTTCAATAGTATTAGTTTTTAAATTAAAAACTCTAAATGCTTTGCTTCTATTAGAATAACCAATAAAGAATCCTTTATCAGCTTTTGGTTCAAATTTATCTAAATTATCTTTTGTATTAAGTATAAAACATTTACTCTCAAATACTTTGAAATAAGCAACTATAGGTTTCTTATTATAAAGTAATTCATATGGAGTTTTATTTGTTAATGGTCTAACTAAAATTCTATTTAATATATAACAAGCTGTAGCAACTGCATCAGCCCAAAAATATTTAGGTAAATTACTATCAGAAAGCATTGTACGAGCACACTCTTGAATCGTTCTATTCTTACGTTCTACTACTCCGTTTTGTTGTAGAGTTCTTGGAGATGAAAAGTTGTGAGTAATTCCCTTCTGAGTACAGAAATTCTCAAAATTTTCATTTTCAAATTCACCACCGTGATCACTTCGAACAGTTTTAATTTTGAAAGAATGTTGTTTTTGAATTCTTTTAGAAAAGTTTTTAAATATTTCAAAAGCATCACTTTTATGTTTTAAAAAGATTGTCCAAGTATATCTTGAATAATCATCTACTATAACAAAAACATATTTACTATGGTTAATTGATTGAACTTGAGATGGACCAAATAAATCTAAATGAAGTAATTCCAGAGGACTAGAGGTAGAAATAGCATCTTTTAATTTAAATGAACTTTTCTTAAGTTTTCCTAATTGACAAGCATCACAAATACTATCTATTTTAAAGTTTAACTTGGGTAGACCTCTAACTAAGTCAAGTTTTGATAGTCTAGATAATAATTTGAAATTCAAATGGCCAAATCTTTTATGCCAAATCCAAGGGTCACTTGTATTAGCCAAAAGACATAGGTTATCATTTGAAATTTTCATACTAAGGATATAATATTTTTCTTCCTAATACCTTCAAAAATTATATTAGACTTATCATCTTCAATGTAACATTTATCTTTTCCAAATTTAATTTTAAAACCTTTATCTCAAAGTTGACTTATACTAAGCAGATTATGTTTTAAGTTCCTAACTAATAAAACATTAGAAATAAGTAAAGTTTTAGAGTTACCGACATTGCCGACGCCAACCACATATCCTTTAGAGTTGTCACCAAAATTGACTAATCCACCATCTTGATAAGTAATGTCCTTGAGTATCTCGGGATTTCCAGTCATGTGCCTTGAACAGCCACTATCAAGTATCCATTTATCTTTCTCAATTTGCACAGTTTGTCCATTGGGTGTTGATTCGTCAAAAGCCATATAATATGTCTGTTCCTGCATAACACACCAATTCGGTAGACAACTTGATTTTTCAAAATAACTATATGCAGACTTATGAAACTTTGATGAAATGCATATATTCAAAATAGTTTTAACACAATTTTCAAAAAATGCCATTTTTATATTTTTCAAGTTTCAGATTATGAAAACAATGAAAACCAATGCTCTAATACCAATTGTTGGGGATGCGGATTAAGGATCTTAAGGCAGAAATAACACTAGAGAGGGGGTGAATAGTGTTTTAAAGAATATATGAACTATATGACTAAATTAAAACTTTTAACACAAATCTAAACAGAATTCTAATACAGAATGATCACAGAACATATAACAAATGCAAATAGTAAAGTAAAGCAAGCAAAAGGAAAGAACACAACGGATTTTATACTGGTTCGGAATCCTCCTACATCCAGTCCTGCACCAAGGCAATACCCTTGTACAGATTTTTATAAGCCAATATCCAAATTACAACCCTCAGTTTCTAAGGCCTTGAGGAACCCTCCTATCTCCGAGTCTGGGGTAAAATCTCTTGATTTACGGGACACAAGATCACCCTAACACTTCTTAATAACAATCCTTTTGAATGGATAGACTCTATGGACTTTTTGAATACAAATTAACCCTATAACTCTGAATAGCACTTTGATCTTTAGCAGAATGATGGAGAATCAAATAGAGAGAGTATATAAATGATTTCCTATTGAGAATTTGGCAGAATAATAGCACGATCTTGAAAATATGAAGTTTTATGGATATGGAATGGTGGAGAAGAAAGAGTGAAGAAAAATAAGAAAGTAGTTGTTAAAAAATTCGTTTTGGAAGCCTTTATATAGATGCACAACAGTCATAACCATTGGCGAAAGGTTTTTTGAACGAATGGACACTTCTTTTGAAATTTGAATTTTGAATCCAACTGTCACCATGTCGACATGGGGTATCCCCATATGTCGACATCCCTCAGTTCAAAATTGTAGAGATGTTGTCTTGTAAAATCATTTGAATTTAAAACAAGTTGAAACTTCTCTGAAACAAAATAAAGTGTTTAAACAATATTTTGAGATAGAGAATGAATATAAAACATTATTTTAAATATATATATATAATTGATATAGACCGTCAATTATATAAGTAATATTTAAAATCAGAATAAGTTTTGATGTTTTAAAAATAGAAGTTTTTAAAATCAGAATGGAGGAATATTTCAAGGCTAAAACAAAGTTTGAAAATATTTTTGAAAACATGATTTTGAAAGCTAAAACATTTTGAGAACAGATTTAAAAACATTTTGAAAAATCTATTCAAACTGAAATTGCAAGAACCTTCCTACAGAGCTCCTCTATAGGACTCGAGAACTTGTACAAAGTAGTTTAAATGATTTTGATTTTCGTGGGTTTGTAAGCCACTTGTCGTAGGTTTGTAAGCTACTTGTCGTGGGTTTGTAAGCCACTGGTTTCGATAGAAATTGGGTTCCATCACAAAAGAAAATTGGAAGAAAGATAAGAGTGCTATTATGAAGTTTTAACAAAATACTAGACACTTATCTTGAGATCTTGAAATCTTGATTCTCTAGAGTCTTGAATCTTGAATCTCTAATCTTCATCTTGATGCTTCAGTCTTTATACTGATCAGTCTTCGATAATACCTGCATATACTTCCTATATATATATATATATATATATATATATATATGAAAATGTTAGTATATATTTTATAAAGTAAAGTATAATAACTATATAAGGTTGTTGTCATCAAAACATCATCAACTCAGTTCCTAACAGATATGAGATAAACTTTTGTTTACTGTTTTGAGTGTGGAGTTGGCAGAAGGTAAGTAAACCGATTAGGGCGAACTAGTGGTACGGGACATTGCGTTAACCCTTTTCGGGTTCCTTTCTAGATGTTTCTGACACATTTGCCTATTGGCGGCCAGTACTGGACCTCTGGGTCCTTTGCCTTTTGCGGTCTCTGGACATTCTTCTCATGTAAGCAGTATTATTAGTGCGAGCCTTTAGGCATTTACCCCTTGGTGTGTCACCAATCGCGCGTTTTGCCCCTGGGCATGTGGTACCACAAAACTACAGTACTTGGCGATAACGACTCTGGTCGTGCACGTGCATTTTTCTGATGATTTCTATGTCACTTTTGGAGTTGGTCCTTCGTCATCGCTCGAGTGATATGTGTTTTACTATGTTGTATTGTCTTTTGGGGTATGTTCCCTTTGCCTTTGGCGATATATCTTTGCTTTGGCATTGATTTATGGTTAGATTCCATATTATGTGTTATCGCTTATGGGCAACTATTTATAGCTTTTGTTACGCCGATGATAGGAGGCATTATTGTTTACTCAACACTTGAGTGTTGATTATCTCTTTGGAGAGTTTATTATTGGTTGATGATTATGTGATCGTCTATTATATTATGTGGTTTACATCGCTCTTCTCTATGGAGAAGTACCTTATCCTCTATGTTACCGCATTATTATATCTCAGTTTATCTAACTGATTATTTAGCTAGCCTGACCCGAGTGTTTTATGCTCGGGTCAGACCAAGTTGTTTCAAGTTAGGTCTTTGGACTTAGCTTGCTCTGTGCGTCCGCTCAGGACTTATCTGCTATGCTGTTAGATAGCTTTCTTATTGTCCGCTTTATGCTACTTTGTTATCCAGACTTATCTGTACATATTTTTTACTCACATGTGTGAGCAGAGGCTTGTACCCACTTATAATATATTTGGATCTGTATTGACTATGTATTGTTCTGAGACTCTGTGTCTATTATGTTATTCTATTCTGTGATGATTTTATCATTTAGTTATTATGTTTGTTCTGATAGATCTTTAGCCATTGTAATTTCGTTATAAATATTTATTGGATATGTTGAACCACTTGAGAAAAAAAATAGATACCACATTTCGACGTATTCAGTAGATAGTTATAGCTTGATTACACATGGTCGCTTCCATTATACTCCATTCTCCGCTTTAGCAGACGGTATTACCCCGTAATACTCTTTGCTAGAGTGGGTCTAGGAGTGGGGCGTTACATTTGGTATCAGAGCAAGGTTCAGGACTAAGCATAACAAACACAGGATAGACACGTAGTACAATACATATTGATATGGTCCAAATTAAACAAATCTCTTCCTTGTGTCTTTTGATAGATAAGTTAGGAATATATGTAGGAATTCGTTTATATTCTGTAGTATTCCTTAATGAATTATCTATCATTAAATCATGCATAACACTATCTTCTTTTAACTTTCAGTATGTCTGGAAGGGGGAGAACCACACGTTAGACCGGTACAGCTGGGCAGCCCAGCAACTCTCAGCCGGAGGGCATGTATATGACCTCCGACCAGATCATGGAGCTGGTTCGGAATTCTCAGTCTCATACTCAGTCACCAGCTCCAGTTACCGAGGTTCCGCGCAAGTCAGCCTTTGCGCGTCTTTGCAGTGATTTTACTCATCTCGGAGGGAAGCCGTTCAGTGGCTCTGAGACTATTCTTGAGGTCCAGGCTTGGATTCGTGTATGCGAGCGTGTTTTTACTCGCATGGCTATCCCAGACCATGACCGCGTTCCTGTTACTTCCAGTCAGCTTCAGAGCCGTGCCTTAGATTGGTATGAGCTCCTTATCTCTGAGACGGATGAGACCACACTTACTTGGGATCATTTTCGTCAGCGCTTTTTGCTCAAGTTCGTCCCAGAGTCTAAGAAGAACTCCCTTGCTCGCCTCTTTATTGATCTTAAGCAAGGGAAGTCCTCCGTTTCAGACTATGTTTCTTCTTTTGAGGCCTTGTCCAAGTATGGCCTTGAGTTCATCAGCACACCGCACAAGAAGAACCTCAAGTTTGTGAAAGGTCTGAAGAAGTATCTGAAGAAGCAGCTCATGCTTCAGCTCAAGCTTCCATTTGACGAGCTTGTAGACGCGGCACTTCATCTTGAGTCAGTCGAGATAGAGAAGGATAGTGATGATGGTGGAGGCTCCAAGAACTCCAACCAGAAGCGTGGCCCTTTTCAGAAGTCCAAGTTCTTTAAGAAGAAGAAGAAGACTGGCAACACTACCGCTCAGCTTCAGGCTCACACTCAGCCTCAGACTCAGTCTTAGCCCAGTGGAACACGTCCCGTGAGGAAGTGTTTCAACTGCAATTCTCCGGATCACATGATTAGGGAGTGTCCCAAACCCCTCTTTTGCCGCTATTGCAAAAGGGAGGGTCACCGCATTACTACTTGTCCAGTTGCTCCTGCTAGTGCTAAGCCCGGCAAGCTTAATGCTGCCAAGGCTGCTACCGATTCTGCTCAGCCTCGAGGTACGCACCCTTCCGTTCTTGAAGGCTCTATTCTGTTTCATGGTAGATCAATTAGAGTTCTCTTTGATACGTGTGCTTCTCACTCATTCGTATTAAAGGAACTAGTTGATATTTTGTCTCTGGATGTTTCTTGTATGATTACCTCTCTGAAGATTGTGAATCCAATTGGTGGATCCACGACCCTCAGCCTTTTTTGTGAGAATGTTGACATCGATCTATGTGGTTTTTCTTTTCATGCAAATCTGCACGTTATGGCTCATTTGGGTTTTGATATGATTCTCGGTATGGGTTGGCTAGTTCAGTACGACGCCAAGATTATTTGTTCGGAGCGGGTATTATTCCTTCGTCATCCTGACTCGTCCGCTCCATTAGCTCTTGTTCTTCGGGATGTTGAAATTTCCGAAGCTACTCTATTTTCTATTGATTCACGAGATGATGATATGGACATATCTCATATTCCAGTTGTTCAGGATTTCCCCGATATCTTCGAACCAGTATCGAGCATACCGCCGAAGTGGGCTATTGAGTTCCGCAATGATCTCATTCTGAGCACTCATCCAGTTAGTCATCCTCCCACGAGGATGTCTACTAAAGAGAATGAGGAACTCAAGAAGCAGTTGATTGAGCTCGAGGCGAAGCAGTTTATTCGGTCCGGTTCTTCGCCATGGGGTGCTGCAGTGGTCTTCGTTAAGAAGCCCGATAGCTCCCTTAGACTTTGCATCGACTATCGCAAGCTTAATGAGGTAACCATCAGAAATTGTTATCCATTGCCACGGATTGACGATATGTTCGATCAGTTAAACGGTGCGAAGGTCTTTTCCCAGCTCGACCTCGCCACCGGATTTCATCAGCTCCGAGTCACGGAAGATAGCGTTCCGCTTACTACTTTCCGCACTCGTTATGGTTCCTTTGAGTGGTTGGTCATGCCATTCGGCTTGACGAATGCACCAGCATTCTTTGTCGATTTGATGAATCGAGTATTCCGAGAATATCTCGATAAGTTCGTTCTAGTTTTCATCGACGATATTCTGATTTATTCTAAAACCAAGGCAGAGCATACTCATTATTTGAGGATCATCTTGGATACACTTCGTCAGCATCAGCTTAAGGCCAAGTTCTCCAAGTGTCATTTTTGGGAGAGCAAGGTCAAGTTCTAAGGCCATGTGGTATCTTCTGAGGGCATATCTGTCGATCCTTCCAAGATTGAAGCCATTCAGAACTGGAAGCAGCCTAAGAATGTGCATGAGATTCGCTGCTTCCTTGGTCTCGCAGGTTATTACCGTTGTTTCATCAAGAATTTCTCTCGTATTGTTCTTCCGCTTACGAGCCTGACTCGTAAGGATGTTCGCTTTATCTGGTCAGATAAGTGTCAAGCTTTCTTTCAGCGACTGAAGGAACTTCTCACTCATGCTCCTATTCTAGTGGTTCCAGAGGGAAACCATGATCTTGTTGTCTACACCGATGCTTATGGAAGCGGGCTCGGTGTTGTGCTTATGCAGAAGGATCGGGTAGTTGCTTACGCTTCTAGGCAACTGCGTCCGAATGAGGTTCGCTACCCTACTCATGATCTTGAGTTAGCAGCTATCGTATTTGCCTTGAAGACGTGGCGTCATTATCTATTAGGCGAACGTTTCATTCTGTACACCGATCATAAGTCACTGAAGTATCTATTTAGCCAGAAGGATCTCAATATGAGGCAGCAGCGATGGCTTGAGTTTCTCGCCTCATATGACTTAGACATTCGGTATACCCCTGGCAAGGGTAATCGTATGGCTGATGCGCTCAGTCGCAAACACTCGGCAGTAGTTTCCATGATGATAGCCGAATGGGATATTCTTAAGACTCTTTCTGTGTGCGATATTCGAGATCGAGCTCCGTCTTCTGATTCTCCAATCTTATTGTCCAGTTTGGAAGCTCGACCTATTTTACTGGATCGCATTTCCCATGCTCAGCGGCAGGATCCAGAATTGTTGCATCTTATCCATCTTCTTGAGTCGGGATCCAGTGATGAGGCTTTGCTGAATTATTTTATTGATTCTCATCAGTGTCTTCGCAGGAAGAACCGTAGATTGGTACCATCTAAATTATCGCTTAGGCGTGACATTCTGAATGAGTGTCATCGCACTAAGTGCACCATTCATCCCGGTTCAAGTAAGATGTATGCCGATATGTGTCGGTTATATTATTGGGAAGGTTTGAAGAGAGATGTTGCAAGTTATGTGAGCAGTTGCATGACTTGTCAACAGATCAAGGCCGAGCATCAGCGTCCATCCGGTCTTCTTCAGCCTCTTGAGATTCCATTGTGGAAATGGGATCAGATATCTATGGATTTCATCGACGGTCTATCTCGATCGAGGTCAGGCCATACTTCTATCAGGGTTATTGTTGATCGCTTGACCAAATCGGCTCATTTTATTCCGATTAAGTCCACTTAGACTGCACCTCAGTTGGCCGAGCTCTATGTGAAAGAAGTCGTCCGACTTCATGGCATTCCTAGCTCTATCATTTGTGATCGAGACGCTTTGTTCACTAGCCACTTCTGGAAGTGTCTACAGTCAGCTTTGGGCACAAAGTTGAACTTTTCTACTGCTTATCACCCTCAGACGGACGGTCAGACTGAGAGGGTGAATCGTGTATTGGAGGATCTTCTTCGCTGTTGTATTCTTGATTTCGGGGGTAGTTGGGAGGACCACTTACCACTTGTGGAGTCTCCTACAACAACAGCTATCAGTCTAGTATTGGCATGGCTCCTTTCGAAATTCTTTACGGAAGGCTATGTCGCTCTCCTTCGTGTTGGTTAGAATTTGGCGAGAAACTCATTCTTGGTCCAGATTCAGTTCGGGAATCTTCTGAGATGATTACTCTTATCCGTCAGAGAATGAAAGAGGCGCAGGACTGCCAGAAATCCTACGCGGACAACCGTAGGAAGCCTCTTGAGTTCTCCATTGGTGATCTTTTCTATATTCGGATATCCCCTATAAAGGGGGTTGTGCGTTTTAGTTCTACAGGGAAATTGGCTCCTCGCTATGTCGGACCATTTCCTATCACGGAACGCATTGGCCCTGTTGCTTATCATGTGGCTCTACCTGCTCATTTCTCTGGAATACATGATGTGGTCCATGTCTCTCAGCTTCGCAAGTGTGTGCGCGATCCTGATTCTATTATCGAGTCGCATATCGTGCCAGATTTGGAGATCTCACCCGATCTATCTTGGGAGCAGCAACCACTCCGTGTGCTTGATTCGGAGGTCAGACGCCTTCGAAACAAAGAGGTTCCGCTTGTGAAAATTCAATGGTCACCCAATCCTAAGGACTGCACTTGGGAGACCAGAGAATTTATCGAGCGTACTTATCCTGGTTTTCTTGCATCTTCGGGTACGGGTGAGCATCTATATTTATCTTCTGTTGTTTCTTCGATGGATTAGAGGCTACAGACGACTTTCATATTTAAGGGATTGAGGGGACGCAATTTTCTTGGGGGGGAGTCTGTAACAACCCGGGATTGCAATTACCGAATAATAAATTAAAATTATGATTTTAATTTAAATGGAGCTAAAAATGGATTTTTTTTGGATAGGCTATTATTTGAAAAAAAAATGGGTGGTTTTATAATGGTGGGTTTTAGTTGGCTAATGAAGCATTAAATAGTTTTAGTGAACATTAGGATGCCACTTCTCTTATTGGGTCAATTAGTGAAACCAAACCCATTACCCACCTCTATATATTATCTTAAACCCACCCTAAACCCTAACCCACCTCTTCATAATTTCCTCAAACCCTAAACACCTTCTAAAAACCTAATTAATGGCCTCCATTTGGTAGAAGATCCATTTTCCTCTCCACATAGCTAATCTAGGTTAATGCAAGCTAAAAAGTAAAGCAATCCTTCTCTAATCACTCTCTAATCTTCATTCTAATTTCTAAAATTAATTTTTAATACATGGTTTTTTGGTTTATTTTTGTTATGAAGCCTCTTGATCTCCTCTCTCTAGCTTTTGGAGTGCACACCAAGTGTTTGTGCATATTTTTCTTGCATTGGTCGAGGTAAAATTGCTAGCTAAATCCCTTTTTACTTGATGCTGATGAGAAGTTGGCCAAAAAAATATTTAAAGATCATTTCTGTAATTTTCGTTTTGGAATTGTAGCTGAAACGAAATCAGGCATAACTTCTTCATTTCTCTGCCGAATTCAATAATTTTGAATGTTCTGGAAAGCTTAGACATAGATCTATTAGTTTTATGTACATATTTTTCCGAAATTTTGCCATTTATTAGATCAAAATCGTGCTTGTTTGTTGCTATCCCGAGAGTAAATTGACAGCAACAACAATCTCAGGCCTGCGAATTGTACTAGCCATAAGTTACATGTTTCTCATCCGTTTTTAGTCAAGTTTTCTGTGCTGCAAACTAGATTCAATACGGAACACTTACTCTTCAGGTTATATTTTGATATTTTTCCATTTAGATGACCTGAAATAAGTTCGAAGACAGAAGACCAATTCTATCTTTAACAAGTTATCCTGAGTTTCAATCTGATATTGTTTTGCCTGTATCTCTCTGTTTTTGATCCGAATTAGTTAATTTAGGATATTCCGGAAAGCATAAAACATATGCTATAATTTTTGTTCAGTAAGTTTTTTGTAATTTTGAGGCTAACTATGTCAAAAATTGATTTTTCTACTATCTTCCCGAGAGCGATACACATATTAGCTTTGTGGATGAAACTGAAACAATTTTGGTCATAACTTTTGAGCCGCCAGTCAGTATTGAATGATTTTGGACTTTTTGAAAATCTTAGAAACTAATTTACAACTTTCATGTTTTGTGTTTTGCAAAATTCTGAGGTTAAGAGAGTCGAAACCTCATTTATTTGTCGCTGTCTTGAGAATAAACGACAGCGATAGTGAATTTACAAATCTGAGAATTGTAATCGTCGTATCTCATTCACAGTAAGTCCGATTTTTATGAACTTTATATTGTTGAAAAGCTTACACTTAGTAGAAAAACTTTCCTTCAATAAGTATTTTTTTGATTTTGAAGTTTTTTATATTAAAATATGAATTCTTTACAGCAGAGGTGAAATTAGTATAATGTGTAATCTCCGGATTTTTGATGATATTTTGACGATTTCGATAATTCCATTTGCATTCTTTTTAATGGAACATGATTTAATTACCTAGCCTAAATGGGCTGGGGCTTCTGTTCCAGGCTTAAAGCCCGTTTGGGCCTGAGCAAATTTCCTTCTGCTGTGTTTTATTACCCTATTTCTGTTCAAGGTTGCAACTTCGTGACTCCGCCACGGCTACGTCCGCTATTGGAATTCAACATTTTTGGTCTCGTTGGAAAGATGGAGTTACGAAATCCATATCTGGAATGTTTGGTCATCATTTGAGTTCATTAGACCCTTCGAATTTCCTGTTAAAGTTGAACCCAGATCGCTGTGCAAAACAGTGCATTTCATGTTTCTGAGTCCGACTTTGGAACGTCATTGCGCCTTCGTTTCAAGTCAGAATCGAGCAATTCTTTGTACAACTTGAAGCAGGAATGTCGGATTACATTCTTGCAAATTTTCATGACATTTGAATTCAGTTTGCTAGTCCGAATATTTTTTCCGAACATGGGTTTGCAGCAATATTTGGCCTATTTTTTACCAACACTTAGAATATTTTTCTTTTGAGGTTTTTTTTCTGGATTTATCGATTTCTTGAGATTAGTTTCTGGATTTCGTGCACGGACTTCATAAAAATGTCTTAAAATGATTTTTCACTCGAAATGACTTTCGAAACTATTATTTAGTATTACTTTAATTATTAAATTAATTACTCCATAATAGGAGTATTTTCAAAAGGACGTTTTAAAAGCGATTTCAATCCAAATAAAAATCCGTTTCCGCAACTATTATTTAGAATAAAATTCCATACTCACTTTTGTGCACTTCAAGCAAAGTGGAGAAACGGTTGGGAAAAACCCCGGCCTATGGAATTGAGCGTATCTCCTTTTCGGTTAATCCCCGACCATTTCGATTGATCGTTTTGCCTTTTGGCGCAGTTTATCGATGATATGAGATAAACTTTTGTTTACTGTTTTGAGTGTGGAGTTGGCAGAAGGTAAGCAAACCGATTAGGGCAAACCAATGGTATGGGACATTGCGTTAACCTTTTTCGGGTTCCTTTCTAGATGTTTCCGACACATTTGCCTGTTGGCGGCCAGTACTGGACCTCTGGGTCATTTGCCTTTTTGCGGTCTCTGGACATTCTGCTCATGTGAGCAGTATTATTGGTGCGTGCCTTTGGGCATTTACCCCCTGGGGTGTCACCAATCGCGCGTTTTGCCCCTGGGCGTGTGGTACCACAAAACTACAGCACTTGGGATAACGACTCTGGTCGTGCACGTGCATTTTTCTGATGATTTCTATGTCACTTTTGGAGTTGGTCCTTCGTCATCGCTCGAGTGATATGTGTTTTACTATGTTGTATTGTCTTTTGGGGTATGTTCCATTTGCCTTTGGCGATAAATCTTTGCTTTGGCATTGATTTATGGTTAGATTCCATATTATGTGTTATCGCTTATGGGCAACTATTTATAGCTTTTGTTACGCCGATGATATGAGGCATTATTGTTTACTCAACACTTGAGTGTTGATTATCTCTTTGGAGAGTTTATTATTGGCTGATGATTATGTGATCGTCTATTATATTATGTGGTTTACATCGCTCTTCTCTATGGAGAAGTACCTTATCCTCTATGTTACCGCATTATTATATCTCAATTTATCTAACTAATTATTTAGCTAGCCTAACCCGAGTGTTTTATGCTCGGGTCAGACCGAGTTGTTTCAGGTTAGGTCTCTGGACTTAGCTTGCTCTGTGCTTCCGCCCGGGACTTATCTGCTATGCTGTTAGATAGCTTTCTTATTGTCCGCTTTATGCTACTTTATTATTCAGACTTATCTGTACATATTTTTGACTCACATGTGTGAGCAGAGGCTTGTACCCACTTATGATATATTTGGATCTGTATTGACTACGTATTGTTCTGAGACTCTGTGTCTGTTATGTTATTCTGTTATGTGATGATTTTATCATTTAGTTATTATGTTTGTTTTGAATGATCTTTAGCCATTGTAATTTCGTTATAAATATTTATTGGATATGTCGAACCACTTGAGAGAAAAAAATAGATACCACATTTCGACATATTCGGTAGATAGTTATAGCTTGATTACACATGGTCGCTTCCATTATACTCCATTCTCCGCTTTAGCAGACGGTATTACCCTGTAATACTCTTTGCTAGAGTGGGTCTAGGAGTGTGGCGTTACATTAGACTGCATAGGATTCTTAGTAGCATTGTTAGTGATAGTAATTCCTTATTCACCAGTGAATTCTGGAAGAGTCTACAGGAATATTTTGGAACCAAGCTCAAGGTGGATACCGCTTACCATCTGTAGACAGATGGGCATACGAAAAGGATTAACAAGATCTTGGAGGACTTGTTGCGAGCTTGTGTCTTAGACTTTGGAGGATCATGGAAAGACCACCTACATCTAGTCGATTTTTCATATAACAATAGTTATCAGGCTAGTATAGGGATGTCACTGTTTGAGGCTTTGTACGGAAGACCGTGCAAATCTCCTGCATATTGTTTAGAGACCGGGGATAGGTTAGTCCTGATTTGGTCGGAGGAGCAATAGAAAATATTGAGCTGATAAGGGCGAGAATGAAGGAAGCTCAGTCTAAGCAGAAAAACTATGCAGATAAAAGATGAAAAGATTTAGAGTTCTCTGTCTGAGATCATATTTTCGTCAAGGTATTGCCAATGAAAGGTGTCAGGTTCGGGAAGACGGGAAAGTTAGGACCAAGGTTCATTGGACCATTTCCTACTTTCGGACGGATCGTTTCTTGCGTATAGAGTAGAGTTACCAAGTCATCTGGCATGAGTCCACGATGTTTTTCATGTATCTCATCTGAGGAAGTATGTTAGGGATCCAGACACTACTATAGCACCGACTGTGTTAGAAGATTTAGTAGTGGAACCAGACATGACTATAGTTAGGAAGCCTATTCAGATAGTCGAGAGAGATGAGAAGAAGTTGAGAAACAAGACAATCAGATTAGTGAAAGTGTAGTGGAGTGACGATGCTAGATACTATACTTGGAAGACTGAGAATAGGATTAGAGACACTTATCCTGGTTTGTTTGATAGTATGTTTTACCTTTGATTGTTTTGTTGTGTTCCTTATCGTAATTTCGAGGACAAAATTCTTTAAGGAGGGTTTAGTAAAAGTATTTAGAATATTTAATTTGCTAAATTAAATAAAATAATGTAAGATAATTAATAGATTGATATTTGATTTAATTAAGGGTGTAGTCGTGCCTATATGAAAAATAAACTAAGGAAATAAGATGAATAAAAGTGTTAAGAAATAAGGGAGGGCAAATGCGAAATATGATGAACTTATACGCTAAACCCTTAGGAAATCAAACACACGTTCCTTTCATTTCTTCTCAAGCAAAAATATCCTAAGGCCGGCCACCATTTTCAATCTCAAGAGAATGGAAAACGAGCCAGAAAGAACATAGATTTTGGTTCAGCTTCTACTCAACATCAAATAAATGATATACATCATTTTCAACATGAAATAATCAATGCTCAATGTGAAATATACTATGAATAGAAAAATCAAGAAGCTCGTTTGAGTTTCCTTGAGAAATGTGCTCTTAAAATTTGTGGTCATTCTCCTACTATTAATAGCATCTAGAGACAATCGTCGTATCACACGGAAACATCTCCTCGTAATTCATAGGAAAATGGTCCTTCAAGCAAACTCACCCCTGTCCGTAAAAAATTTCTATTCCCTCTCATATCATCGACGGAGAAAACTAGATTTGAACTGGATTCGTTCGAAGGCTGCTCATTAGAAGAATCTGAGCTTTCTGAAAATAGATAAATATGGTTTTCATATATGTAAGAATATCTGCATAATATATATACGGTTTCCATATAGTAAATAATATGTTTGTTGTACAAAACTGTTTAAAATTATTTAACACGAGAATAAAGTTCGTATATATATATGTGTGTGTGTGTGTGTATATGTATATGTATGTATATATATATATATATATATGTATGTATGTATGTATGTATGTATGTGTGTGTATATACATATATGTATATATGTATATATGCGTGTGTGTGTGTAATCGGATTATATTTTGTTATAATATGATCTATGCAAACAACAAAAGAATCAGTCAGCTGAACTTATTATTTCAAACGGCCGAATCTTCAATCAGGTAGCAAATTTTTCAATCATTCAGCTGGCTGTGACCTGTTCTTAGCCTATTTCTTTGCTGGCTTAGGTTTTAAAGAAATCAGACGGCTGAATTGTTCTTTTCTGCTGGCTGATGTATCAAATTTCAGTTTTTTCTAATAACCGACGCATCTTTTTAGGTACCCATTCAATTATCCACCAACCATTACTTTCCTCAATCCTTCTTTTCATCATTAAATATCTTTCAGCAAACAAAAACTCATTCTCCAAAAATAAAATTCATATTTTTACATCATATTTCACTTAAAAATCAAACAATAGCTCCAAGACCCAAAAGATCAAGACAGGCCTCCACTTCTACGGGTCCATCTCAAGATAAAATCAGGGCATGGCTTCATGATAATACCAATGTTACAAGGTTCAATAGCGTGAAGAATTCTAAAATCTTTGAAGGAGCTTTTATGAAATTCGCCGATTTCGATGAATCTGGAATTCAGGAGATCACATAAGCAAACAATTTTGATTCTCTTATAAGGTATGATGCTAATTATGTCAAGATTTACCCTCTTTTAATCAAACTTTTCTTTTCAAACATGAACTTAGATAAAATCCACAAAACAAAACCGATTGTATTTAGACTATGGTTTGTGGCTTATGATTTATCTTCCTCTACAACGCTTAGGACATATTTTAAGATGTTCATTTCAAGGCTTAAATATCGATGAAATTGAAGTTGATATGTGTCATCAAGATGAAGTGTCACATAGATTTCTATTCGATAACATAACCGAACTAAAATCTAATGCTTTGCGTCCAAAAGCTAGGATAATTAATCATGCCCTTATCTGGTCACTTCAACCTCGTACTGATAGCTATGAAAAAGTTTATAAAATGGATTTTCATGCTCTATATGCGATTTGCTCATCTCAGCCTGTCAATTGGGGTAAGATAATTTTGGAAGAATTTAAAACCATTAATCATATAAGAAATTATAAAACAATTCATTATGGAGCATGTATTATGCGTATCATACAAAATTATAGTTATACCAAATTTCGAGTTTACAACAGTAAGCGAACTCAACTCCAAAACATTAAGCCTCATAGGTCTTCCAAAACATCCCGCAAGCGATGAAAATTACTTTTCAACAATGGGTTGCAAACCATAACCAAGGTATTGCATAACCTCATGACACTGGCGTTGCTTCCACTTCTAAGGACTGCAAACTCAAAAAGATATTAATGAAATTGAACAAATCAATGTGGATGTCTCTTCCAAACAAGCTTTTGTTACCTTATCCCAAAACCAAAGTAGGCTCGATCGTCATTTGACCAAAATTGAGCACAACGTTCAAAAACTAACAAAAAACTCAATTCTATCAAAGGCCTATTGAACAAGATTTAGGATAAGCTTTCTTGCTCTTCGTCAACGTCAGCTATTCCTCTTACTTCATCAACAGGAGTCGCTGAAACTCTAGCTCCTTTCAATTGGACAACTACTGAAGAAGAAGATGGAGACGAAGGAGGTAATTCTTAAAGCCAAGACTTTTGATTATTCTCTATATCATGGTATGTTTTCTACTATTATCTTTTTATGACTATTATTTATTTTCTATGTATAAATCTTTCAAAACAATTTGTGTTGTAATGTCTGTGATGACTTGATCGTTATGTTTCTGTGGTGTTATGATGAATATTTATTCATCATGTTATTATGCTTAGTATTTCCGGTAAATGACTTTAATGTTTTATGTCCTCTGATCGATGATGTTTTACGTAATGTAAACTTTATATGTTTTATGATGTTTTAAGTCTAATACTGCTTTTCGTAAAAAAATTATTTTTATGAACTTTTTAATTTTCCTATTGATATCTATTTCCTCTTTGTCGATGACAAAAGGCGAGAATAAAGTAAGACCATATCGATAGGGGGTAACAAGTAAAGGGGAGAATAACTAAATTTAAAATACGACTTATATAGTTGTCATCATCAAAAAGAGGGAGAATGTTAGATCCTTATATTTTGATAGTGACAACTACATAAGTGTATATTGTGTATACTAACCACCTTTGTAGGAAATATCAACTTTACAAAGAGACAACTATATCAGAATAAAGATCAAATTAACGCTAAAAATTACTATCAGCCATAAAGTCTATGTCTAGAGGTATAAAAGTTGTTAAAATCTCTTCTATGTGGTGTATATATATACACACACACGCACGCACGTTCTTTCATTAAAATTTATAAAACATCCTAAAAATTTGAAATTCAGCCGATTGAAATACCCACAGTCGATTAAATCTGCACATGCACATATTAAATTTTGAATATTCAGCCGACTGACTCACGATACTCAGCCGGCTGAAAAGGGGCTAAAATGAATTGTTTTCTTACTATTTTAAAAAATTATCGGTTCAGATGGCTGTCAAACTTTACTCAGTTGACTGAGTCTGCATAACAGCTAATTTTTTGAAAAGGCGTGTCTCCTTCGTGAAGAGTTACAACTCTTAATCAAGAGCTACAGTCACAACTCTTTACCATTACTCTTCACGAACGATTGCAACCTTTAAACACTATATAAAGCAAATAATTATAATGTTTTCATTTTCAATTCTTTATATCTTTCCTATTGAACTCTCAAGCATTCTACTACAATCTGCTTTACATTTTTGATCACGCAATCATTCAAGAAAATTTTCTTGTGATCAAAATCACTTCCATTCTTTACAAACTACACAATATCCCATAAAGAAGAAGATTATAGGAATGGTGTACGTTATTGATTTATCAGTGTTGTTCAAGAGCATACTCAGTCAAATATTTTTCTGCTATTTATAGTTGAAGTCCTGTGGTAGTATTCTCATGCGGTTGAAGTCTTATTCGGTTATCTAGGCGGTTGAAATCCTGTTTGGTTTGCTCAGGTAATGTAATATATGTTCATTCGGCTAAAGTGATGATATCGATTAAATCCAGAAGAAGTCAGGAACTAGACGTAGAACGGGAAGTTCGAACTAGTATAAAAATTTCTAGTGTCATTTACTTTATTACCTTTACTTTTATATTTATATTTCGCACAAGTAAATAGTTTAGTTAATATTTCATATTACACGATCCTTAGTCAATTTCAAACTTAAATTTGAAAATTGTAATTCCTCTGAAAAATCTTTATTCCAGATAAGAGATGAAAAAATCATCCAAAATCAAGCAGAAGAGCAACAACGTCGTGGTTTAGTACAAACTATTAATTCTAAATCAAGAGATAAGACAATCATCCAATATCAACCAAACTCAACTAGAAGCAGCTCATTCGCATACTATTTTTTCGAATTAAATTATCCGCTTTTTCAATTTTTATTTCGAATTCGACGTTAATTAGTTCATATATGTGTTGAGATAAATTTTTTGATTTTTTGTTGGAAATGACATGAAATTTGATTTTGTGGAGAATAATACGAATTTAGATTTTGTTGTGAAAAAACAAAGTTGCACTTTGGTTGTGTTGTTAAGAGTTTTGAGAATGATATTGAGTTTGATTAATGTTGAGAATGAAACGTATTTTGATTATATTGAGAATTTCGATTATCGGGTTTATGTTATGATAGAGAATTGGAATATGAAGATTGCTGAGATTTCCTCTTTGATTGTTTGATATTATTATAGTTATATGTAGAGAATTATTTGAAGAGATTAAGAAAATTTGAAAGAATTGGTGTACTTAATATTGTAGTGGAAATATAAATCGGAGAGGAAGAGTATATGACAACGGTCAAAAAAATGATCGTTGTCTTATGATCGGCTTTATGAAAACCGACTATACGGAAAATATCATTATTTTTGTCTGTTGCCACTTTATACATATAGCCAGCTTTTAAAAATCTGGTTAAGTATAGCAGCTTTTATAAAAGCAGGCTATATGCATGTCTTGCAAGGTTGTCTTGCCTTAGCAACCCTACGGGTTGTCAAGGCAAAGCAAAACAGGGCCTTGACCCTCCATTGGGCGTGAGTTATCTTCCAAGGGAAACTCGGTCGGGAATGCTCTAACAAAAAAATGAGTATTATGTTGTACGTTTAAATTTCAAATGCATTTAACGTTATTGTCGACCACAGTTATATGAACCGCTGTATGCATAGTTTATTGCACAGAGTTAGTTATGAGAAAAAATATTCCAAATGTCATTTTTGATACACTTGATGGTTGATATATCTAAAGCATCTCTAGCAGGACGGAGAAAATCAACATGGGACGAAATAAAAATATCGATTCCCACCTTCTCCAACCGCGTGTGGGAGGAATTAGACTTTTAAAAATACTATAACATAATAGGGTTTTTGAAAACGGTTAGGGTATAAATAGTTTTCAAAACCATTTATACCATAAATGGTTTGTTTTTTTATTACCGTTTATGAATCACTACTTTAAAAATGGGGAAAATCTCCGTTTGTTTACTTTTCCTACGGCTCGAATCAACATCTGTAGCAAGAGGAATGCAAAATAAACATTGATTCCTGGCATTTTTTTTCTTTTTCGGTTCTGTTTTTTTAATGCTCTTACCTAGTGCATTTTTAGATTTATGCCACTTAGTTATGTATTTTTTTGCAGGACACGCGTATTTTCTATTATACCTTTATCGAGCTATATAATGTATACCATAGAATAATTGCTGCCAGTTTTGGTTAAATATCATTTAATTTTTCAGTAACACGGTGGCCGAATTTGTTTTTGGGTTAAATCCCAGTTGGCAGTGATCTAGATTTTGACATAAAAAAGTACTTCTTTTATTCATTTGTATACCAACTAAATTTAAATAATTGTTGCAACTAAATTGGAGTTTATACTTTTACTAAGATAAAAACTAACCTTTCATTATGCTGGTTTTTAAAGGGAAATTAATTTTAGTTTCAATGTGTAATTTTTTTAACATGTCCTTTTGGATTTGACTGCATAATGATTCGTTCATGGCTTCATATGAAGTTCGTTTTACTTGGAAAAAGTATGAACTATCTAAATAAAAGTAATATATTTGATTTATTTATTTATTAGTTCCATAGACTGCTATTTTAGTAGTTCTTACATTTGAAAAATAGAAACATACCATTTTCAAGTCAAGCAATACTAGCATGGTTCGAAATTCCAGCGGAATTCCGGTTATTCCGGTGATTCCGTTCCGGTTCCGCTCATCACCGGAATGGAAACCGATCAAAATTTCGGTTCCGATCTAAATTTCGAATTTGCTTTTCAAATATTGAAAAAAACTTATAAAAAATTAAAAAATACAAAAAAATATATAATAATTAAAAAAAAGAAAACAAATTAATTGGAAGAGTAAATAAATGAAGAAGAAATCATGTAGTTCCATAAAAAAAATTGTTACACTTCTGTTAATTTACATCGAATCATAATAAAAAATTCAAAATTTTCAAAATTGATCAAAGTTTTAAAATCTCAAAGAATCTTAGACAATGGATTTTTAATTAAAATGTACATTTTATATGTAATGTAAAAAATGTATTATAAATTTATGACAGTAGTGTATATATATTAGCGTATATAGAAAATCAAAGCAAAAAAAAGGGCCGGAATTAGAAAAATGAAATTAAAGCGGAACTTTCGAAAATTTCGGAACGGAATCGAAAATTTAAAAATTACCAATGGCCGGAACGAAAACGGAAAACGAAATTTTGACAACTTACAAAAAACATATTGCACATCTCTAATTATTTTCACAGGTTAAAAAAACAACTTTAATGCGAGCATTATAAATAACATCATCTTGGAAGTTTCTACTTTAGTGCATGTATGTACGTGATGGTGCAATGTGTGCGTGTGAAGTTGGAACTGTCATAAACATGTATTGAAATTTTACCAAGAACAAACAATAGTACATTTATATTTTGTTATTATGATCTCGTTATCCTTATAAAAATATTCAGCATTGTAAAGTAAAAAGATGGCATAGCCCGACGTGACTTGGGTTAAAATTTTAGATGGTAATTATAAATACCTACTTTTAAATATTTATTATTTACTAATAAAACGCACTATTTTTTTTTTTTTTTACCTACTACACAACGTCTAATCATAATACGATCAAACTTTTGTTTACTAAAGGCTTTACTTGCGTCATCTTCGTTTGTACACAATAATAATATTCAATCTGTGTTTCCTTTGTCTCATGGGCATTCGAAGTATACCATGCATAATAACTAAACAATTCATAAATTTGCGTAAATCAACAATAAAACCCAAACGGGCTAAAAAATATCAATTTGGTTTTTTTCAGTTTATAATTCTTTAATGGTTATTTTGGTTACAATATTTATCGATCTCAACCCGAATCAATTATTTAATTTGTTGGAACGTTTTGGAATTTAATGATGAAAACACACAAATCAAATGATCTTTTTAACATGGATTAAATAAACAACCATGAACATGCTTTTGGAATTTTAAAACTAATTATAGTTTTTACAGTAAAAATATAAATAGGGCACCCATATCTGGAGGCTCTAAGAAGACGGCCTGCATTCTTATCTGGCGCTCAAATAATTTACCTCCGTGTTGCATGTTATTATTATGTTACGAACTTGAACGTGGTTCCTTAATCCCTGTGTAGGTCTATGTGAGTTGAATAATTTAAAAACAGTTCAACTTAAATCCCATTGAGTAATGGTTAAAAGTCAATAGTCTTCTTTTTCCCCTATTTAATTTCATGATTAGGGAATAATATCCTTCGAAATCTTTTTGGTCAAGCTCACTCTTGTCCTGAAGCAACGTGTAAAATTTTAAACGTTCATCACTTTGGATTAAAAGTTTCTTTCCATATCACATCCTTTATCAATTTCGTTGTTAGCTTAAAACATATTCAGTTTGCATTTATGATATTCCGAGACCTTTAATTAACCCTGCTTTGAAATAAGTTGCAACTAAACATCATCCGTAATGATGTCCATTATGTTCAACAAGCCATTGAAAAACTCAAATAATCTGCGAATATAAACTAATTACATTACTGCAAAGGCGATGTTCCAGTTCAGAATTTTCAAAAAGTGGCTTTACACATCAGATCTTTAGAGAAAAGTTCGTGTAGCAACCAATATGTAGGTTAGATACTCAGTGGCGTAGGCAGACCAACATAAAGTGAAGTGGGTTCGAAAGCAAAAACACGAATTTTTTGATGGCATTGATATTTAATAAGCCAGACCCGGGACCGCCAAAAAGTTTCATGATCACGAGCTGGCCCTACGGAACCAGATCCATCCGAGCCAGACATGGCAAAAGAGGTCGAACCCAATGGCTTCGCCACTAGCATAATCGTCGTTTAGGCACTCAAGCAGCACAGCGCAGCACCTGGAGCAAAGGCTGGAGAGGCACCGGTTCAACTGAACTATCAGGGACGCTCTTGGGATCGATGGAATGGGAGCTAACAGCTACTAGCAACTGCACCTATCGATACGATAGGAATGGGGGTAGGGGAATCAGTTCCTTGGATCTTTTGTCGTCCAAAAATTTACACAAGAAACTTATATAACTAAATTAAGATAAATAATACCTCGAGCATTTAACAGACTTTGGTTTCATTAAAAAATGATTAATAACTGATCTTTCAAAAAATGCACATAAGAAACCGAAAGAAAAACAAAATGGTTACACATTTTCCTAATGTAGGATTTTAAAATTCCACCAGAAATACCTCAATTGAAGTTTCTGAAAGAAAGAGATTTAGAGTTCTCTGTCTGAGACCATATTTTCGTCAAGGTATTGCCAATGAAAGGTGTCAGGTTCGGGAAGACGGGAACGTTAGAACCAAGGTTCGTTGGACCATTTCCTACTTTAGAAAGGATCAGGTCTTGCGTATAGAGTAGAGTTACCGAGTCATCTAGCATGAGTCCACAATGTTTTTCATGTATCTCATCTGAAGAAGTATGTTAGGCATCCACACACTACTATAGCACCGACTGTGTTAGAAGGTTTAGTAGTGGAACCAGACATGACAATAGTTAGGAAGCCTATTCAGATAGTCGAAAGAGATGAGAAGAAGTTGAGAAACAAGACAATCAGATTAGTGAAAATGTTGTGGAGTGACGATGCTAGATACTGTACTTGGAAGACTGAGAATAGGATTAGAGGCACTTATCCTGGTTTGTTTGATACTATGTTTTACCTTTGATTGTTTTGTTGTGTTCCTTATCGTAATTTCGAGGACAGAATTCTTTAAGGAGGGTTTAGAAAAAGTATTTATAATATTTAATTTGCTAAATTAAATAAAATAATGTAAGATTATTACTAGATTGAGATTTGATTTAATTAAGGGTGTAGTCGTGCCTATATGAAAAATGAACTACGGAAATAAGATGAATAAAAGAGTTAAGAAATAAGGGAGGGCAAATGCAAAATATGATGAAGTTATGCACTAAACGCTTAGGAAATCAAACACATGTTCCTTTCATTTCTTCTCATGCAAAAATATCCTAAGGCCGGCCACTATTTTCATTCTCAAAAGAATGGAAAACGAGCCAGAAAGAACATAGATTTTGGTTCAGCTTCTACACAACATCAAATAAATGATATACATCATTTTCAACATGAAATAATCAATGCTCAATGACAAATATACTATGAATAGAAAAATCAAGGAGCTCGTTTGAGTTTCCTTGAGAAATGTGCTCTTAAAATTTGTGGTCATTCTCCTACTATTAATAGCATCTAGAGACAATCGTCATATCACACGGAAACATCTCCACGTAATTCATAGGAAAAAGGTCCTTCAAGCAAATTCACCGCCGTCCGTACAAAATTTCTATTCCCTATCACATCATCGATGGAGAAAACTAGAGTTGAACAGGATTCGTTCGAAGGCTGCTCATTAGAAGAATCTGAGCTTGCTGAAAATAGATAAATATGGTTTTCATATACGTAAGAATATCCGCATAATATATATACGTTTCCATATGTGTGTGTGTATACATATATGTATATATGTGTGTGTGTATAATCGGATTATATTTTGTTATAATATGATCTATGCAAAAAAAAAAGAATCAGTTAGCTGAACTTATTATTTCAAACGGCTGAATCTTCAATCAGGTAGCAAATTTTTCAATCATTTAGCTGGCTGTGACCTATTTTTAGCCTATTTCTTTGCTGGCTTGGGTTTTAAAGAAATCAGATGGCTGAATTGTTCCTTTCTGCTAGCTGATGTATCGAATTTCAGTTTTTTCTAATAACTGACGAATCTTTTTAGGTACCCATTTAATTATCCACCAACCATTACTTTCCTCAATCCTTCTTTTTATTATTAAATCTCTTTCAGCAAACAAAAACCCATCCTCCAAAAATAAAATTCATATTTTTACATCATATTTCACTTAAAAATCAAACAATAGCTCCAAGACCTAAAAGATCAAGACAAGCCTCCGCTTCTACAGGTCCATCTCAAGATCAAATCAGGGCATGGCTTCATGATGATACCAATGTTACAAGGTTAAATAGCGTGAAGAATTCTATAATCTTTGGTGGAGCTTTTATAAAATTCGCCGATTTCGATGAATCTGGAATTCAGGAGATCACATAAGAAAACAATTTTGATTCTCTTATAAGGTGTGTTGCTAATTATGTCAAGATTTACCCTCTTTTAATCAAACTTTTCTTTTCAAACATGAACTTAGATAAAATCCACAAAACAAAACCGATTATATTTAGAAAATGGTTTGTGGCTTATGATTTATCTTCCTCTACAACGCTTAGGACATATTTTAAGATGTCCATTTCAAGGCTTAAATATCGATGAAATTGAAGTTGATATGTATCATCAAGATGAAGTGTCACGTAGATTTCTATTCGACAACATAACCGAACTAAAATATAGTGCTTTGCGTCCAAAAGCCAGGATAATTAATCATGCCCTTATCTGGTCACTTCAACCTCGTAGTGGTAGCTATGAAAAAGTTTATAAAATGGATTTTCAAGCTCTATATGCAATTTGCTCATCTCAGCCTGTCAGTCGTGGTAAGATAATTTTGAAAGAATTTGAAATCATTAATCATATAAGAAATTACAAAACAATTCATTATGGAGCATGTATTATGTGTATCTTACAAAATTTGTAGTTATACCAAATTTCGAGTTTACAACAGTAAGCGAACTCAACTCCAAAACATTAAGCCTCATGGGTCATCCAAAACGTCCCGCAAGTGATGAAAATTACTTTTCAACAATGGGTTGCAAACCATAACCAAGGTATTACATAACCTCATGACACTGGCGTTGCTTCCTCTTCCTAAGGACTGCAAACTCAAAAAGATATTAATGAAATTGAACAAATCAATGTGGATGTCTCTTCCAAACAAGCTTTTGTTACCTTATCCCGAAACCAAAGTAGGCTCGATCGTCATTTGACCAAAATTGAGCACGACGTTCAAAAACTAACAAAAAGCTCAATTCTATCAAAGGCTTATTGAACAAGATTTGGGATAAGCTTTCTTGCTCTTCGTCAACGTCAGCTATTCCGCTTACTTCATCAACAAGATTCGCTGAAACTCTAGCTCCTTTCAATTGGACAACTACTGAAGAAGAAGATAGAGACGAAGGAGGTAATTCTTAAAGCCAAGACTTTTGATTATTCTCTATATCATGGTATGTTTTATAGTATTATCCTTTTATGACTATTATTTATTTTTTGTGTATGAATCTTTCAAAACAATTTCTGCTGTAATGTCTGTGATGACTTGATCGTTATGTTTTTGTGGTGTTATGATGAATATCATCACGTTATTATGCTTAGTATTTCCGGTAAATGACTATAATGTTTTATGTCCTCTGATCGATGATGTTTTACGTAATGTAAACTTTATATGTTTTATGACGTTTTAAGTCTAATACTGCTTCTCGTAAATTTTTTATTTTTACGAACTTTTTATTTTTCCTATTGATATCTATTTCCTCTCTGTCGATGACAAAAGACGAGAATAAAGTAAGGCCATATCGATCGGGGGTAACAAGTAAAGGGGAGAATAACTAAATTTAAAATACGACTTATATAGTTATCATCATCAAAAAAGGAGAGAATGTTATATCCTTATATTTTGATAGTGACAACAACATAAGTGTATATTGTATATACTAATCACTTTTGTATGAAATATCAACTTTACAAAGAGATAACTATATCAGAATAAAGATCAAATTGACGCTACAAAGTACTATCAGTCATAATGTATATGTCTAGACGTATAAAAGTTGTTATAATCTCTCTTATGTGGTGTATATATATACATACACACACACGCACGCACGTTCTTTCATTGAAATTTATAAAACATCCCAAAAATATAAAATTCAACCGATTGAAATACCCAAGTCAGTCGATTAAATCTGCACATGCACATTAAATTTTGAATATTTAGCCGATGACTCACGATACTCAGTCGGCTGAAAAAGGGCAAAAATGAACTGTTTTCTTACTATTTAAAAATTTATCGGTTCAGATGGCTGTCAAACTTTACTCAGTTGACTGAGTCTGCATAACAGCTAGTTTTTTGAAAAGGCGTGTCTCCTTCGTGAAGAGTTAGGACTCTTAATCAAGAGCTACAGTCACAACTCTTTACCATTACTCTTCACGAACGATTGCAACCTTTAAACACCATATAAAGCAAAGAATTATAATGTTTTCATATTCAATTCTATTTCATTTCTTTATATCTTTCCTATTGAACTCTCAAGCATTCTATTACAATCTGCTTTACATTTTTGATCACGCAATCATTCAAGAAAATTTTCTTGTGATCAAAATTACTTCCTTTCTTTGCAAACTACACGATATCCCATAAAGAAGAAGATTGTAGGAATGGTGTACGTTATTGACTTATCAGTGATGTTCAAGAGCATTCTCAGTCAAATACTTTTCTGCTATTTATAGTTGAAGTCCTGTGGTAGTATTCTCATGCGGTTGAAGTCCTATTCGGTTATCTAGGCGGTTGAAATCCTGTTTAGTTTGCTCAGGCGATTTAATATATGTTTCTTCGGGTAAAGTGACGATATCGATTAAATCCAGAAGAAGTCAGGAACTAGACGTAGAACGGGAAGTTCGAACTAGTAAAAAATTTCTAGTGTCATTTACTTTATTACTTTTACTTTTATATTTATATTTCACACAAGTAAATTGTTTGGTTAATATTTCATATTACACGATCCTTAGTCAATTTCAAACTTAAATTTGAAAATTGTAATTCCTCTAAAAAATCTTTATTCCAGATAAGAGATGAGAAAATCATCCAAAACAAGCAGAAGAGCAACAACGTCGTGGTTTAGTACAAACTATTAATTCTAAATCAAGAGATAAGACAATCATCCAAGATCAACCAAACTCAACTAGAAGCAGCTCCTTCGCATACTATTTTTTCGAATTAAATTATCCGCTTTTTCAATTTTTATTTCGAATTCGACGTTAATTAGTTAATATATGTGTTGAGATAAATTTTTTGATTTTTTGTTGGAAATGACATGAAATTTGATTTTTTGGAGGATAATACGAATTTAGATTTTGTTGTGAAAAAATCAAAATTGCACTTTGGTTGTGTTAAGAGTTTTGAGAATGATATTGAGTTTGATTATGTTGAGAATGAAACGTATTTTGATTATATTGAGAATTTCGATATCGGGTTTATGTTATGATAGAGAATTGGAATATGAAGATTGCTGAGATTTCCCGTTTGATTTTTTGATACTATTATAGTTATATGTAGAGAATTATTTGAAGAGATTAAGTAAATTTGAAATAATTGGTGTAATTAATATTGTAGTGGAAATATAAATTGGAGAGGAAGAGTATATGACAACAGTCAAAAAAATGATCATTGTCATATAATCGGCTTTATGAAAACCGATTATACGAAAAATATCATTATTTTTGTCTGTTGTCACTTTATATATAGCCAACATTAAAAAATCTGGTTAAGTATAGCAGCTTTTAAAAAAGCAGGCTATATGCATGTCTTGCAAGGTTGCCTTATGGCAAGGTTGCCTTGCCTTAGCAACCCTACGATTGTCAAGGCAAAGCAAAACAGAGCCTTGACCTCCATTGGGCGTGAGTTATCTTCCAAGGAAGACTCGGTTGGGAATGCTCTAACAAAAAAATGAGTATTATAACGTACGTTTAAATTCCAAATGCATTTAACATTATTGTCGACCACAGTTATATGAACGCTGTATGCATAGTTTATTGCACAGAGTTAGTTATGAGATAAAATATTCCAAATGTCATTTTTGATACACTTGATGATTGATATATTTAAAGCACCTCTAGCAGGATGGAGAAAATCAACATGGGGACGAAAAAAAAACATCGATTCCCCCTTTCTCCAACCACGAGTGGAAGGAATTAGACTTTTAAAAAAATTATAACATAATAGGGTTTTTGAAAACCGTTAGAGTATAAATAGTTTTCAAAACCATTTATACCGGTTTGTTTTTTTATCACCGTTTATGAATCACTACTTTAAAAATGGAAAAAATCTCCGTTTGTTTACTTTTCCTACGGCTCGAATCATCATCTATAGCGAGAGGAATGCAAAATAAACATTGATTCCTGGCAATTTTTTTTTTCTTTTTCGGTTCTGTTTTTTTAATGCTCTTACCTAGTGCATTTTAGATTTATGCCCACTTAGTTATGTATTTTCTTTTGCAGGACACACGTATTTTCTATCATACCTTTATCGAACTATATAATGTATGCCATAGAATAATTGTTGCCAGTTTTGATTAAATATCATTTAATGTTTTCAGTAACATGGTGGCCGAATTAGTTTTTGGGTTAAATCCCAATTGGCAGTAATCTAGATTTTGACATAAAAAATTACTTCTTTTATTCATTAGTATACCAACTAAAATTTAAATAATTGTTGCAACTAAATTGGAGTTTATACTTTTACTAAGATAAAAACTAACCTTTCATTATGTTGTTTTTCAAAGGGAAATTAATTTTAGTTTCAATGTGTAATTTTTTTAACATGTCCTTTTGGATTTGACTGCATAATGATTCGTTCATGGCTTCATATGAATTTCGTTTTACTTGGAAAAAGTATGAACTATCTAAATAAATGTAATATATTTGATTTATGTATTTATTAGTTCCATAGACTGCTACTTTATTAGTTCCTACATTTGAAAAATAGAAATATACCATTTTCAAGTCAAGCAATATGTAGCATGGTTCGAAATTCCAGCGGAATTCCGGTTATTCCGGTGATTCCGTTCCAGTTCCCTCATAACGGGAATGAAAACAGGTCAAAATATCGGTTCCGATCTAAATTCCGAACGTGCTTTTCAAATATTGAAAAAAACTTATAAAAAATTTAAAATATACAACAAATATATAATATTTAAAAAAAAGAAAACAAATTAACTGGAAGAGTAAACAAATGAAGAAGAAATCATGTAGTTCCCAAAAAAAATTGTTATCCTTTTGTATTTTGCATCGAATCATAATAAAAAATTCAAAATTGATCAAAGTTTTAAAATTTCAAAAAATCTTAGACAATGGAATTTTAATTAAATTGTATATTGTATATGTAATGTAAAAAATGTACTATAAATTTATAACAATAGTGTATATTTATTAGCGTATATAAAAAATCAAAGCAAAAAAAGAGCCAGAATTAGAAAAACGGAACTAAAGCGGAATTTTCAAAATTTTCGAAACGGAATCGAAAATTTAAAAATTAACAATGGCCGGAACAAAAATGGAAAACAGAATTTTAAACCTTGATACGCAGCAAAAACCATATTGCATATCTCTAGTTATTTTCACAAGCTAAAAAAACAATTTATTTAAATCCAGAGGAATAATAAATGGATATTTTTGCTACAAAAGCAAGTATGGTGTGCCAGATGAGATGCTGTATCATAATTCATAAAATAGCCTTAAACATAATCCTATTAATGTGAGCATTATAAATAACATCATCTTGGAAGTTTCTACTTTAGTGCATGTATGTACGTGATAGTGCGATGTGTGCGTGTGAAGTTGGAACTGTCTTAAACATGTATTGAAATTTTACTAAGAACAAACAATAGTACATTTATATTTTGTTATTATGATCTCGTTATCCTTGTAAAAATATTCAGCATTGTAAAGTAAAAAGATGGCATAGCCCGACGTGACTTGGGTTAAAATGTCAAATAACACGGAACAAACTTACGAGCTAAATTCCGTCTGCGTAGTAGGCACTCACACTGACACGTATATACCAAAGACCAATTATTAAATACGAGCGTTACGGCACGCGCTTCGCGCGTGATTAAGACACCTGAATTGTTTTTCTATAAACTGTATTTATTTAATAAATTCAAAAGAAAATGATTTTCACAAATATTTAGCCATATTTTAGTTAATTTGAATTTTTATTTCTAAGTTGTCATTCTATTTGTTTTATAACTCAAATTTTTATTTACATTATTAATAATATAAAAACGAACTTGTAAAATAATTTCTTTGTTAGATCCCCCTTTTAAGTAATATCAAGACCTGATAAATATTTTTAGAGGAAATTTTGAATTTGTAGATGAAGCTTATTTGCTAGATCCTATGTTTAAGTGATATTAAATCTTAATAACAATATCTGGAGAGAGATATTTTTGGTATTTCATGCTGACACCAAAAGAGTACAAAGATAAATATACTACAACTACTAATAAAGAAATACATATAAAGGTATTTTTAGAACTTCGCAGTCGTACCAAAAAATTACGTTTTACATGTGAATTGTTTTTCTATAAAGTGAACATGTTTAACATATTCAAAAAGTTTATTTGTTGTTAGTTTGAATTTTTGTTTTTCTGGTTCTATTTTTAGTTGCAACATCTGCATTGATGGAAGCTTGAATTTTTGTTTCTATTAATTTGTAAAAGAAGTTAATTTGTTGGATCTTATTTTATTGGTATTAAGATTTGTAAAGAGAAGTTTTGAATATGTAAAGAAAATTTATTCGTTGCATACTATATTTAAACAACCCTAAGATTTAGTAATATTTATGGAAGTTTATTTATTGTATCCTATATTTAAGAGATATTAAGATTTGGTAATATTCATAAAGGGGAATTTTGAATTTAAAAAAGAAGTTGGATTCAAGTTAAAATGATATTAAGATAAATGAGTTTTTTTAGTCTAAGCTAATACCAAAAAATGTAACATCAAAAATATTATAACGTGTCGAATTATTTAGAAGAATATTTATTATCTAGATATCTGTATTTGATTTATTCTCATTTTAGTGAACATGCAAATCTAGAAATATATTCATTAAAATATTCAAGTTTTAACTTAGTTTGAATTGACACAATCCAGCGTAGAAATAATCTTTAATAATAATTGTAATAGCTTTGGTGTCACACTTTTTTGGTATCAACGTGAACTACCAGAAATGCCATTTTATATATTATCAAATCTTAATCACTTAAAATTAGGATCTAACACTAGACTTCTTTTACAAATTCAAGCGTCCTTAAATGTAGGATCTAACAATTAAACACGTTTACAAATTCATAATGTCTCTAAAAGTAGAATCTAACAAATAATAATTTTTTCAAAGTCAGTTTTTATTAATTAATAATAGAAATAAAAATACAAATTAACGAAAAAAATAAATTCATTCTTTATTAACTAATAATAGAAAACTCAAACTAACAAAAAAATAGATGTTGCAATTTAGAAAGTAAAACTAAAACTAACTTCACATCATTTCAACGCAAAAATACGGTTGAATATTTATGGAAATCATATTTTTTTTAAACGAGTTAAACATATACAATTTGTAATAAACAATTCACACACGAAGTGTGTGCCATCATCACGTGCGAAGCGAGTGCCGTATCACTTATTTATATCCTTATTAATAGTTGGTTTGGAAGCGAAAACTTTTGGTCCGACCGCAAACTTTCAAAATTGCTCTTTATATCTTTATACATTTGATGTCGTATTTTTTGATATTAGCATGAAATACCAAAAATGCCTCTTCACAAATGTTATTAAAAAATTAGCATCGCTTAAAATTAGGATCTAACAATTAAGATTCTTTTACAAATTCAAAATTTCCTCTACAAATACTTACTAAGTCTTAATATCACATAATAATATGATTTAGTAAATAAACTACTTTACAATTTGTTTTTTATTAATTAATAGTATAAATAAAAGTTTAAATTCACAAGAAATTGGATATTGCAACTTAGAAATAAAATTCAAATTACCTACGTATGATTCAACACAAAAATATGACCAAATATATATATGGAAATCATTTTCTTTTGAACGTATTAAATAAATACAATTTGTAGAAAACAATTCAGCATTCTTCATCACGCGCGAAGCGCGTGCCGCAACGCTCGTCTTTAATAATAGTTGTAATAGCTTTGGTGTCACAATTTTTTGGTATCAACGTAAACTACCAAAAATGTCCCTCTATAAATATTATTAAATATTACTATTGCTTAAAAATAGGATCTAACAGTTAATTTTTTTAACAATTCAAAACGTACTTATCTTATTATCACTTAGAAATATGATCCTACGAATAAAAATTTTTCAAAGTCATTTTTTACCAATTAATAACAGAAATAAAAATTTAAACCAATATAAAATTAAATCCATTCTTTAGTAATTTATAATAGAAATAAAAATTCAAACGCCCCTAAAAGTAGGATCTAATAATTACATACTTTACAAATTCAAAATGCTTCTAAAAATAGGATATAAAATTAAACTTTCTTTAAAATTCAAAATACCTTCTCTACAAATATACAAATCTTAGTATCACTTGAAATGAAAAATTATTTTTTTGACAGATTTAAATAGAGGGAATTGGGCTGGAGGAAAAACCTGAGAACACTTTTAGTCTGAACGACAGAAGTTTTAAAATTTAGCCTGAAGGACAAAAAATGATATATTCATATAGCATTACACATTCATAATGCTATATTCATATAGCATTACACATCTATAATGCTATATACAACACAATTTTATAAGTTTCTGCATACACAAACAAGCAGCTGTGTAATGCTATATGAATATAGCATTATGGATGTGCAATGCTATATGAATATATCATTTTTTGTCCTTCAGGCTAAATTTTAAAACTTCCGTCCTTCAGACTAAAAGTGTTCTCAGGTTTTTCCTTCAGCCTAATTCCCTGGTTTAAATATATACAATTTATAACAAAAATAATTTACGCGCGAAGCGCGTGCCATTACACTCGTGTGTTAGAAATAACATAAATTATTTTTTGTTTTAAGCTATCGTAAATGGAATGATATAGATAATACTTGAATTATATATGAGTGAAGGGTATTTTCGAAAATTCACGGTCAGACCAAAAGATTGCGCTTTCAAACAACTATTAATAAAGATTAGATGGTAATTATAAATACCTACTTTTAAATATATATTTTTTGCTAATAAAATGCGCTATTTTTATTTTTTTACCTACTACACAACATCTAATCATAATACGATCAAACTTTTGTTTACTAAAGAAACTTCTGTTTTCTAAAGGCTTTACTTGCTTCATCTTCGTTTGTACACAATAATATTCAATCTGTATTTCCATTGTCTCATAGGCATTCGAAGTATACCATGCATAATAACTAAACAATTCATAAATTTGCATAAATCAACATTAAAACCCAAACGGGCTAAAAAATATCAATTTGGTTTATTTCAGTTTATAGTTCTTTAATGGCTATTTTGGTTACAATATTTATCCATCTCAAACCGAATCAATCATTTGTTGGAACATTTTGGAATTTAATGATGAAAACACACAAATCAAATGATCTTTTTTAACATGGATTAAATAAACAACCATGAACATGCTTTTGGAATTTTAAAACTAATTATAGTTTTAGGGTAAAAATATAAATAGGGCACCCATATCTGGAGGCCCTAAGAAGACGGCCTGCATTCTTATCTTGCACACAAATAATTTACCTCCGTGTTGCATGTTATTATGTTACGAACTTGAACGTGGTTCCTTAATCCCTGTGTAGGTCTATGTGAGTTGAATAATTTAAAAATAGTCCATCTTAAATCCCATTGAATAATCGTTAAAAGTTGGTCTTCTTTTTCCGCTATTTAATTTCATGATTCGGAATAATATCGTTCGAAATCTTTTTGGGCAAGCTCACTCTTTTCTTGAAGCAACGTGTAAAATTTTAAAAATTCAGCACTTAAACTGAAAGTTTCTTTCCACATCACATCCTTTATCAATCAATTTGGTTGTTAGCTTAAACCATATTCAGTTTGCTTATGATATTCCTGAGACCTTTATCCAACCCTGCTTTGAAATAAGCTGCAACTAAACATTGACTTGTCAAAATATGATCCAATCCATTAACCGAATCCATTTACCCAATTTAAAAAATTGGTTGGGTTAACCCATATATGAATTTTATTAAATGGATTATGGGTTGGGTTGACTCATTTTTAAATGGGTTATAAGTAACCCATTTAAAATTACATTCACATATTTGAACTTCGTCTAGCGCAGAAACTACTATTTTTTCTGTTCAGACTGCAATAGCTTTTTCATACTAACCTGAAATCGGGAGAGACTTCGACCGATTAACTGCCACCTAGAACACGGACAATATGGAATATTAGGATACTTCATATTGTTAACACATACTGTAGTTTTCCATGGAGACTGACAATTGTTCTTAGAAAATAACAGACCACCACATCCTCATATTTGAACTCCGCCTACTGTAGAATCCGCTATTTTTTGTTTAGACTGCATTGACTTCTTTATATCAACTCGGAATCAGACGAGAGTTCGACCGATTAACTCTCACCTAAATTACGGGTAATATGGAACACTCAGATACTTTACATTGTTAACGCACACTGTAGTTCTCCATGAAGACTGACAGTTGTATTTTGAAAATAACAGACTACCATATTCCCATGTTTGAATCCGCCTAGTGTAGAAGCCACTATTTTTTTGTTCAGACTGCAATAATTTCTTCATGCTAACCTAAAATCATGCGAAACTTCGACCTATTAACTCCCACCTAAATTTTAGACAATATGAAACATTCGGATACTTCATATTGTTAACGTACACTATACTTCTCCATGGAAATTGACAGTTATAATTAGAAAATAACAAGCTTCCACATTCCCATATTTGAACTCTCCTAATGCAGAAGCCGCTATTTTTTTATTCAGACTGCAGTGACTTCTTTATATTAACGTAGAATCAGGCGAAACTTCGACCGATTAACTCCCACCTAAATTACGGGCAATATGGAACACTCGGATGCTTCATATTGTTAACACACACTGTAGTTCTCCATGAATACTTACAGTTATACTTGAAAAATAACAGACCACCACATCCCCATATTTGAACACCGCCTATTGCAGAAGTCGCTATTTTTTTGTTCAGACTCCAATAACGTTTTCATACTAACTCAGAATCATGTGAGACTTCGACCGATTAACTCGCATCTAAATTACGAACAATATGGAACACTTGGATACTTCATATTGTTAACGCACACTGTAGTTCTCCATGGAGACTAACAGTTCTAATTGGAAAATAACCGGCCACCACATCTCCATATTTGAATTTTGATGAAAATTAGAAAATGAGATTACATCCATACTTTGTATTTAAAAAAAATGGATTCAAAAGACTAGAAAATGAGAAGAGATGGCATCCATACTTTTTTTTGAAGAATAAAGTTGCACCATTTGTTTTTTTCTTTTATTTTATTTCATTTTTAAGCTAGGGTAGGAATGTGCCTATTCCATTTGCAAGGGGGCTCTGCTCCTTTAGGTAATTATTTTTTAAAATCAGTAGCTGCAACAAGTTTGCAATTTGTTGATAAAAAGTGCAACTTAACTTACGCTTTTCAATAAGCTTTTTAAAAATTAAAAAAAAATCAAATTTCTTTATTCGTAAACAATAATAATTGTTATTTAAGTATAGTATTAGTAAATAACAGTAGTTCTTCGTTACTGTCGAATTTTACAGGATTTTATATTTTTCTCTCTCGAAAACTATAGGTTTTCTTGCATTTTGTGTTGAAAAAGTGCAAGTTATTTCGTGTTTTATATTTTCCAAAAATGATGATCTAATTTACATATTCATTTCCATAGGGATTATTCTTATAACAACATTAAACACAGTGACTCGTAGCTTTTATCTTGCTTTAAAAGAGCTTTTACTATTTTACTTCAAACTCATTTGAGAAAGGCTAGTAAACGGATACTTTCAGATGCAGATAGTGTCATATGCGTATCTGCATCCGAAATCATTTTCAGATATTGCATATCCGCATCCATAGGCGGGTTTAAGATAATTATCCTATCCACTAACGATCGGTAAATTGAGAAATGAAAATACAAAATTTTGGTTTTGCATTATTTTTTAGTCATTTGTTAAAGTGTGAAAAATAAACAAATACAGTAATAATTATAAGTTTTGAGCAACTAATGTGCATTAAATGCAAATAATACAAACTATTAACGTAATAAAAAATAGACACGTATCTTTCATTTTACTAAAATACATAAAATATAAAATACAATCGTGAAAAAATTAGACGAATAGTTTTTGGATACGGATACCTTCATATCCACGTCCATATCCGTATTTTCGGATATCAGATAATTATTCTCTTTTTGGATATAAATGTGGACGGTTTCAGATTTAATTTTCGAATATCCATTGACGGGTCTAATCTGGGTAAGTGTTACAGTAGAGTTTCCTAAGAGCATTCCCAATCAGGTCATGGTTGGGAAGCAACTGACCCCAACGAGGGAGGGGGGGGGAGGTGTTAGTTGAAGCCTTTTGGGTTGCCGGAAGGTTGCTAAAACAACTCAGAGGGTTGCTTCTTAGCCGGCCAATAAGGCCGGCTAAGAATAACCGACCTTTATTTTGACCGGCTAAGCCAACAGCAATTTTACAACCATTGAGACATTTTCAGTTATTATTTAGCCGGCTAAATTCCTAAATATGTCCTTTGTCTTCTCCCCTATACAACTTGTTCATTCCAACCTTCTGTTTACACTATTTCCACTTTAGTTTTCTCTCTTTTCAACACAGTTTCTTCAACCAATGTTAGCAATGTCGAAAAATTCCAAAGGAAAATCACAGAAGTCTTCATCTCCAATATTCCTACTTCTACAAAGGCCGGATAATCAGAATCCGACGCAATTCAATCAGCATATGTATGATTCTCAGCATGATCAGAATAAATTTCATTCTCAATAGGCGCCAATTTCCTATCAGCCCCAACAAAATCAGAATATCTTCCATTTTCAAGAAGATTCGTACCAATACCAAAATTCTCAAAATACGAATTTTTCGCAAAATAGTTCCTTCCAACGGAACTATCACTACGATTAAACTACGTGACTCCCAACGGCGAACGACGATCAGTATTGTCATCATTCATGAAATATATCGGGAAATCTCACCAACCAATTTCAAGGCAACAAATTTTAAAATTAGGAAACTGAATTTGATATCAGTAAAATAGCCGATGAAGAAGATGTTTGTAGGAATCCTACTTTGTTTTCTGATCGAACTTTGAAAAATCAACCACTGAGAATCAACATTCCAGAATCTGGAACTACGAAACCGAAAGGCGTAAAAATGGTAATATGGTCCCCGGATGAGCAAGCTGAATTAGCATTCTATGGGTTGAATGCTCCAGAGATAATAAGAAAGGTATCAGCCAAAGAGAAACTACTTTTTGGACTTCTGCATGCAATTTGTTCAACCTTTAAACTCCAAACAGTCCCCGAAGAATGGTAGATTCTTTGAAGCAGTCATGGAAAAGAATAAACGCCGCTTGTCAGCGTTGGAAACAAAATAATGACTGGCCTACATTCTAGACAACAAAGCAAGGCAAACGGCCTGGACTTGGTAATTTTCTGAAATTTGGACTTTTAAATAACATGTTTTATGTTTAATTCATCTAATATCACTTCATCCTCTACTGCTCAACTAAGCAAATGCATTTTATATGTCTGAATCTATGTAGTTAATGCGCTAGGCAGATACGAAGCGGTGGAGGTGCAAAAAGTCATAGCGGGGATACAACGAGGATATAGCCGGATATAGCGGATGACTCTAAAATAGCATATAAAACTCATACTTAATGTTTTTACAAATATATAAATTAATGAATAATTATCATTCGATTGAATTATAATTAATACATAAATAATTTTAAACAAAAAACATATGTGAATATACTTTAAATAAACGTAAAACTGTTATATAACATAACTGAATTTAGTAGAATGTTAGAGTATTTTCATTTCTGAAAATATATTAAAAATTAAATCAAATAAACTAGTTTCATAATTTTTATAATGTATAAATCCAATTTTTTAATTCATTTTATTAAAGTGGATATAGCGGAAATAGCAAAATATAGCGGGAATAACGGGATATAGCGGAAATAGCGGGGATTAAAGCGGAAATGCTATATTTTGGGGCTATATGGAAAAATCGTAGCGGTAGAAATCCGCTATGAGATATAGCCGGGTTATAGCGGGGCATTAACTACACAGGTCTGAATATAAAAGCCAATCTTTCAACTTGCACCATTGCTACGACATACTAGAAAAAGAGAAAAAATGGAGCCGGATGCGACAAGAACATTCAATATTGCGCTTTCTTCCTTGAAACATGAGCGATGAATCTGGCCCCGGCAGTTCTGATCCACATGAAAACACATTCTTCACAACTAGTTCAGGTGATCGACCTCTAGGAAGGTTCAAGAGCAAGAAAAAATAGCCCCTGATTACAATGCGTATGGCAGCCATGGAAGATGCTAAATAATTATATCTGGAAATAAAAGAAAAAAGAAAATTGAAAGGGCAATGGTAAAACAAAAGCAACACGATGAAAAAAAAAAGCGGCACGATGAAAAACAAAAGTTAAGAAATGATGAGCTAGAGTTAAGAAAACAAGAACTAGCTCGACAGCAAATAGCTGATGATATGGCTCTTTAACTTGCAACTTATACGAACTCAATCCAGTTCAGAGGATGTATATGGAGAAGCAACTTAAGAAGTACCATATACGTCAAGGGGGATGTAAGTGTTGGTTGTAACTTCAACTTTAGCGTTGTTGTCATTTTTAATTTCATTGTATTAGTTTGAGTTAATTTGTTGTTATTGCTATTGTTATTGCTAATGTAGGTATTGGTTGTACTAATCGTAAGCGTTGGTTTAAGTGTTGGTTGCAACTTTAATGGTAAAATATGTTGTTATTGCTAATGTTACTTTTTAATACTCATAATTTGTCGACCAACTTAGTATAGTAGATATAACAAATTCAAACATAAAATTTAATGCAAACCGTCAACAACCACTTAATATTAAAAAAAATAAGCAACATCGAACATCACTTCTACTAATTGTTTCCTATATGAATTCAATAGTGTTCTACAAGTTCTTCTCTTAGATCATGATGAGCCTATGGATCTCAAATATCTTGTTCTCTTTGCAAGTAATCAACAAATATATTTGGATCCTTGTAAGCTTTTTTTTGAAATGCTACAACAATGTCTGGATAGTTTCTCAATTGAAGTTCGTACCCACCATGTTCTTCTTCGATAATCATATTTTGTAACATTATACAGCAGTATATAATATAAGATAGTACCGTCGGACCATGCTAGTATACCTCTTTTCGTAATATATGAAACCTACCTTGAAGCACTCCAAATGCTTATTCCATATTTTCCTCAAGCTTTCTTGTTGTTTGATGAACCTACCTTCTTTTGCGTTATTTAGCCTTTTGTAAGCTAGCTCAAGTGTTTTACATTTTAGGTAGATTCCATCTACCTGATAATAACCTGCTGAATGATCTTTATCTCTAATTTTTTTATCGCATGGAGGTGAGATGTCATTACGTAAATCATTAAATAAATATGACTGTCGTGGAACGTTAATATCATTCAGCGAAGCTGACACTCCAAAAAAAGCATGTCATATTTAGAAATTGTATGAAGTTACAACTTCCAAGATCATAGTAGCCCTTTTGCATTATCCTGTATATTGGCCATGTAATGCAACTGGACAGTTTTTCCACCTCCAATGCATACAATTTAGGCTACCTTACATACCTGTAAATTGATGATGAGTTCTATTGCCAGCAATCTGTCAATGTCTTGTGCTATTGGAGAGCGAAGATATTCTTCACCAAACATACAAACAATGGTTTTGCAAAACTCTTTCATACACAATATTGTCGTTGCATCTCCAATCCTCATTTTTTCATCTTGCGAGTATCCAGAAATTCTATATGATATCATGCAAAGTGTAGCCACAACCTTTTGTAGGGGAGAAATGCCAAGTTCATTGATTCCATTTCTTCTATGCGTAAAAAATGTTTGTTCCCATTAATTTGTCTAGAACTCGATTAAAGATATTCTTCGACATACAGAATCTTCGCCTAAAATCCACATCCTCGCACACTTGGTTTGCTATAGAGTAATCCTTGATTAATTGATTATGCCCGTTAGCATAGTCACATCCATAACACAAGTCACTTTTGCCCACAATGCTACCTCCTTGGAAAGTCATAGAGTTTTTAGCAATTTCATGGGCCATTAAATCCATTATTTCGGTAGCAAACATCCTTTTTGAGTAATATAATGTCCAACAAAGTCGTCGAAAGATGACGACGATGACGAAGACGAGGATGAGAAGCACCACAAACGTTTTAGAGAACTCATGGAATATTGGTAGAAGAATGGTGTTTAATATTTTGTGTTTGTGAATGAGCATGTTTTACAATATTCTAGCCTATATTTAAATGCTCTTTTTGATTAAAGCTGCGGTGGTCAGAAGGTCGGGTCTTGTCACAAATAGAGATAAAGCAGATGTATCCACCTCTCATACCTATTGAAGACGCTCTTGTTGATTAAAGCTGCGGTAGTCAGAAGGTCGGGTCTTGTCTCAAACAGAGCAAAAGCAGATAGACCCAACTCTCATACTGATTGAAGATGCTCTTGTTGATTAAAGTTGCAGTTGATCAGAAGGTCGGGGTCTTGTATCAAACAAAGCTAAATTAGACGGACCCCCTGTCGTACTGATTGAAGACGCCCTTGTTGATTAAAGCCGTCGGTGGTCAGAAGGTAAGGTCTTGTCTCAAACAGAGCTAAAGAAGTCGGACCCACCTCTTGTACTGATTGAAGAAGTCCTTGTTGATTAACGTTGTCGGTGGTCAGAAGGTCGGGTCTTGTCTCAAATAGAGCTAAAGAAGACGGACCCACCTCTTGTACTGCTTGAAGATGGTCTTGTTGATTAAAGCTGTCGGTGGTCAGAAGGTCGGGTCTTGTCTCAAACAGAGCTAAAGCAGACGGACCCATCTCTTATGCTGATTAAAGTTGCTCTTGTTGATGCTTTACCCCCGTAATCTGGTATATAAATATTGGTTCACTTATCATACTTATCTTCAATATTATTATAGCTTTAGTATATAAAAATGCAGATTACGACCATATTTCATTGCCATCCTCGTATTCATACGACGGTCCTTTATAACACAATAGTTCACCGAATACCTCATCCCTGCAACCACCTACCGAGTGGTATATTGAAATGGAAGAGAGATATAATGCTAACGTAAGAGAGCATGAGATGCAAGTGCAAGAGTGCATGTTGCTAGACAATGGACGACGTTAATGACAAGATCGGCGTAGCCATAACAGAAATAGAGCTCAAAGAATTGAAATGACACCAAGTATCCCGCACAGATCAAGAGTTTAACTCTAATGAGATATATTATAACCGTGGGGTTTCAGTTCTTTACGCTGTTGTACGTAACGAAACAGATATTGGTCGACATCACTATAGATGCCTTAATTCTAATGATGGTTGTGGCCTTTGGCAATGGCTTGACGATCCTCTTCCTCACCATGTGGTTGTTTATGCCAACGAACTTGAAAAACAAATTCAGATGCTTCAAAGAACGTCTGGTTCAATTAACTTATCCGGTGGTCGAAGGTAGTTTTTTTAATTATCTGTTGTCATGTTTTCCGTCTTGTTCTTTTTATATGATGTTCTCGAGTTTTCTTTAGTTTGTTGTCTCGTTTGATTTCAATGAAAGCTGTTATTTATTCTTTTCGTAACTTCAATATTGTTGTTGATGATTTCCAACTGTTTATATACTGTTATTATGTTAAGTACGGAGTAGATTATGAGAACACAAACTTTACTTGAATTTGAAATTACATATAAGTTACTGATAGTGCAAACAACAAGCAGAAGATAATTAACTTAACAAACACACTTAACCAACCCATACATCATTCAAATTGTCTAATATATCTAACCCAGAGATTGTACGCAACATGTCCAACAGAATCAACGTGATAATCCCACAAATAACGGGAATCATACGTGGCTCGTGTTATCTGAAATAAATCTTCTTTTATCGCTGCTTTTATAACTTGTCTATATCTTCGACAAGCCCTTGTAAACGTTACAAAAGTGCTGCGATTTTCCAAAATCCTTTGTATTAATCTACAATTCGGATGACTATTAAGAGTCTCGTTTAGAGTGACCCAAAAATCTTGCTCCATCTCCTATTCCATGTGTCTACGGTCAACTTCTATGTAAGACTTGATTAGAACAAATTAATCACTAGCATTCCAACTTTCATTCGACATTGAAGTTTACTTAGGACTTTAAGAATAAATGAAGATGCTGTGAATTTTTAATACAAAAAGCCGCCTTTTATAGAAAGTTCATGATCCGCGTCTCGTGAATCAAGTGTCTTATAATCACCCATGTGTCAATCATCCACAAAGGTTTGAATAAACAAACACATATGTGTTTGTTCTTTCAAATAGTGATTTACACATATGCAAGCAATATATGAACTCCATAGCTGGTATAGAATACATAACAATGACAATACTCATATACAACCTTTACTACTACATATAAACCATTGATAATACAATCATACAAACTCTGTTACAGAATACATAACAATGATAATAATCATATACAACCACTACTAATACATACAAACCACTAATAATACAATCATACAAACTCTGCTACAGAATACATAACAAGGATAGTACAATAATATATGCTAACACTAAGGCTCAACAAACCAATAACGATCATCAAAAAGGTTGGCTGCTTCACCATCGTCGTCGTCGTCGTCTACTCTGGACGTATGATGATATCGCTGCTCATCAACTGCAGTAAGCTCGTTAATACGAGCAGTCGACTTATCTATCCTACGTCAGTGCTCGATGTACATGACCCGACGGAGTCCCAAAATGCATCTGAAACAAATCCTCATATGAAGATGCCGCTGGATCTGGATGCTAGGAAATCTCTGGCCGAAGAATATCAACATACCTATCAACCCCAATTGTTGCCAAAATACCAACTGTCCAACCATAATCTCCTACCTGGAGAGCTATGGAGCATGATACGCCTAAGTACTCTATGTAAGGTCAGGCAAAATAGGGGGAAACACCACTACATATGCCTGAGGGCCTGACCAAATCAACAGATGCGGCATGAACAAATGTAGCCATATGCAATGGAGAGTAAAAGCGACGCCAAAAGGAAGCATAATATAAATTCATGATGATGAAGTAATTTGCGGACCATCACTCTCCTGTATACTATTGTAATGCAGCGCTATCATAAACCCTAAAAAATGTGTATCCGGATATGTATCAGTGGGAACAAAATTACCATCTATGGTCTGTCTCCAAATACGCTTACCAAGAAACCAGTAGCATCCTAGGTTGGCCGAATATGAAACCACTGAAAAACGTCGTGTAGAGAGGAAAGCAGCACGCACTACAATGAGGTCGGTCACAAAAGGCGAACCATCATAGGATGCCAAATATCACTCTCTCGTGTAGTCCGTAACTCGATCTGATTTCGGGCTACAACAAAAATACGACGTGCCTCCCAACCTTGCACCATTCTGCGGTTATCACGTGCCCATGCTCTACTAGGGAAAAGAAAAGGAAAGGGGTAACGTGGAGTCCAAAGTCGGTTAAGTCATGTTATGGAAATACTCGTAGTACCAGCATCGTAAAACCACCCAAAACCCTGTAATGGACAAGGATCTAGCTCTAACAACATACTTATGATGGAGTTCCCTAGTCATATGCGATTGGACTATCAAACGACAACTCTGCTACAGCGCTACCTTCGGCAGGGGCGTTTTCCATGGACGGTGGAACATTTCCTACGTTGCGGCTGTCATTGTCTCGGAGTCTTCGAAAAGCTCTCATCATTTTTTTTTCCGGTGGACGATTGTTTGCAGGAAGTTGAAAAAAATGGTGGGCAGAAGAAGAAAGAAGGAAGGAAAAAAAGCTGGGTGAGGAGGGAGCAGCGTAACCGGCTATTATATAGCTGCTTACGCTGTATCCACTTAGCCAGCCAAATTTTGCCCAGCTAAGTGGATGGTGTTGATTGTAATGCACACGACGTTGAGGATTGCAATCCACACCTCATCTCCTTAGCTGGCTAAGAGGAAGCACGTTTCTGTGCTTTTGCAACTCGTTGGAGTTGCTGAGGGGTCGATTGTCTTGAATCGGCCCCAAGCAGCCTCAATGGTTGGGAATGCTCTAAAAATGTTTTTATAACTTGACAACGGTGTGAAAGACTTTAAATATTCATCGAATTTATTTTTTTCATGTCAAATGTATCTTTTTAAAAAAATTATTATTTCGTCATAGCCAAACCATTTTAATATGCTCAAACAATTTCCTACTATTGCTACAATAGCCTATTATAAAATATTTATTATCTATTAACAAAATGCAAGATTATTATTTTTTATCCACTGCACAATCTCTGAACAGACTTTTGTTTACTGAAGCCTAATGATTGTTTAGCTTGTAATTTTCAATTTTGGATTTTTCTACGATAAAATAACTTGGATTTTGAAAAGCGGTAAATTCGAAATGTAGTTTTGGCATATAAAATTAAATATAATTTTTTTTTATATTTCCATCGTTTTCCTTTCTTTCTTTTTCCTCTTTCTCATCCCGTTCAAGTCCTTCCACGTCCTTCACTCCTTATCACGTCGTCATTCTATTTCAAACTTACACACTTTTTTGAATATAAGTTGAAAATGTAAAATTTAAAATTCCTTTTTGAAACCAAAGGCCCCTAGCTTCTTCATTGTTTGTACATAGCGTTCAATTTTTCTCCTTTGGCTCATAAGCAATCAAGTATGCCAGGCACAATAACTGAACAGTTCATTAATTTGCATAAATCAACAATTAAGTCCAACCTTCTCTTTTTATGTGGCTAAAATTAATATTATTTGCTAAGTTTGTTCAATTTGCATGTCTGTTACGCAAGGAAAATAATCGATAAATGAAACATGTGTCAAAGTCGATCAAAAGAAAGTTGAAAATAAGTATGATTTTGTACCAAACTCAAACCAACACATCTAGCAAACAATATTCACGTATCTTAGACTTCCCAAGTGGAACCTACCCATTAAAACCAGGTGCGTGATTACTGGGTAGAATTCATACGCAATATACTAAATTTACTTGCACTTCGAACAATCTCGACGACTAAAAAAAACAAACAAACGCACACCATAGTGTACCAGTCAATGAAGTAAAAATTAGACCACATTATTAAATCCAAAAGCATCTAGATTGCTACATGACAGTCACCTTCATCGTCTCTTTCATAATCCACTACAATATTCGTCAAATCTACCATACCCCACTGCCTTGCCAACTCTTATCTCTTTCATATCACATCCAATGCTCGTTTATTTTAGCATCCAAAATCTCAGTTAATTGCTATGTCAGCCCCGTTTTAGCCATTAAGTGAGTGTGATTAAGCCCTACTACACATATTAATTAAGGACTAAACACGATATTATTACACATTGCTACGTGACAACAACGACATAGGAGAATACTTAAACATACCACCAATCAAACTCCGATCCCCACCCGTTCCCTCTCCTTCCTCCTCCAACTTCTCGAACGAAGATGACGGGTACGAATGAACAAAATCCTCAAACCCGAGCCCGCTCTTAGCCACCCCTTCATACTCGCTCGGTGGCATTTTCACCACCGGCACCTCCAGCACATCCCCACCGTCCAAGTACCTCACCACCTCCCTCATGCTCGGCCTCACCCCACCTACCGGGTGCGAACATATCAACCCGACCCGCATCGCCACCTCCGCCTCCACCAACTCGCACCCGTCCATCTTCGGGTCCAGCGCCTCCACCCACTTACCAGTACTGTACTTCTCCCATACCCAATCCACCAGCACCAACTCATCGGGGTTCGCTTTGGGCTCTATGGGCCTCCGCCCGCACACTATTTCCAACACCAATGCCCCGAACGCAAACACGTCCGAGCTAGTCGTCGCCTTCCCGGTCCGGGTCAGTTCGGGCGCCAAATAGCCCAACGTACCCACCACCCGTGTCGTGCTCGGGTTAGCCCCGTGCTCGTACAGTTTAGCCAGCCCGAAATCGCCTAGTCTGCCTTTCAATTCTGAATCAAGCAACACGTTACTAGCCTTCACGTCTCTGTGGATCACCACGTGTTCCCATTCCTCGTGAAGGTATAACAAAGCTGACGCCACGTCTTTTATTATTTTAAACCTTTGGCCCCACGAAAGAACAAACACGGGATGCTTTAGGTTTGGGGTTGGGCTTTGGGTAGGGCTCGAACTCGGCCCGTCTTGAAACAAGAATTTGTCGAGGCTGCCGTTTTCCATGTAATCGTACACGAGCAGCAGGTCGGAGCGACGCCTGCACCAGCCTTGGAGGCGAACTAAATTTCTGTGACGCAAGCGTCCGATGCTGGCGATTTCCGCCACGAATTCCCGTAACCCCTGTTTCGATCCGTGCGCGACTCTTTTCACGGCGACTTCGGTTTTGGTGTTCGGAAGAACTCCTTTGTACACCTTACCGAATCCGCCGCTTCCTAGTAATTCTTTGTCCCGGAAGCTTTTCGTAGCGCGTTTGAGCTCCGTGTACGAGAATCTGTGCGGGCCGTACTCGAATTCCCACGGTTCGATTATGTCTGCGTTTTTTATTTTGTAGTAGATGTAGCCTGCTGCTGCGATTGCGAGGAGGAATACGAAGAAAGCCGCGGATGACATTATGATTGTGAAGACGGTGTGTGTCCTTTTAGGTTTTGGTAAGGAGGGCAAAGATGACATTTCTAAAGCCATAGCGGGTTTGTTTAACGCGAAGCTCCAGCCCATTAAGTAGTGAGAGCTTGCAAGCAAGCCGGTTGAAGCGGAAAATCCAACGTACATTTTGTTTTGCAAAATTGGAGATAGATCTACTTGATACGAAATTATGGGAATGTTAGGTTTTTTCGAGAAAGGCGAAATCGTGACGTTGAGGATTTTATTGACGCCGTCGTAGTCTACCCATGCTTGGATTCTGTCGCCACTTTTGAGGTTCAGATCCTGCTTCTGACCGTCGTCGTCGAAGTAGGCGGCGGCGACGGATTTGTTGGAGATTAGATTGTTGATGTCGACACCGATGTGATTGTCGTTTATGTCGAAGAATTCGAAATCTTGCACTGTGTCAAACTCGATGGCGAATTTGTGATCTGTGACGTTGCTGACGTCGCTCGCGTTAAAAATACCTAAATACTGGCTGGGTTGCGCTCCGGCCAACTCTTTGGTGGGAGAGATGACGAAAGCGAAACCATGGCCGCCGAGTTTTGGGTATTCAGGGACTACAGCAAAGACGAAGGAAGTTGAGAAGGAGAGCGAGGAAGAACTGTTGGAGGTTTTGAATGTGATGGGGTTTGGATAGAAAGCATGGCCGAGAAGTCTGCTTGTTTCATTAGTGACCTTCAATATGCCTGAGGGTTCAATTTCTGCTATACCGTTTAAGCTCAAATTTGTTGCTGGTGAATTGAAGCCATTGTAGATGAATGAGTCTTGTTGAGAGAGGGTGGAGGTCAGGAAAATAGGAAGGAGAATAAAGAGGAAGGTGGTTTTTCTAGACATGGATTTTGAGCTTGGAGGTGAGTATTCTTTTGGTTGATTTTAGCTGGAGAGCAATTATAGATTTATAGACAAAACGGAAAGTGACAGGACTAGTGTTCTGATGATGATACAACAGCATGACAAATATTATCCTATGTACGTCAAAACGCAATATGCAAAGATTCGTCAGATTATTGAACTTTTATTTGCGAAGTGATATAAACTTTTAAAGTTCGCATATTTTTCTTATCGAGTGATGATATAAATCATATAATGCGCATTATCTGTTATAGATTCGTAACTAGACGGTAATGATCAAAGTTTTAGGTTGGAATGATTCAATCGAATTTAAATAAAAACTATACACAAAAATATTAAAATAATAATAACATATACACGAGCTGTAAATGATAGCAAACTTGACGAATCTTACCGTGATTGTGGAAGAGTTTGCGGCAGTGAACAATGAAGTAGTTGAATTTGTCGTTTAGATTTTTAAACGATTATGATTTTTGGATTATAGAGTTACTTGTTTTTTTTCAAAGTAATACAAAAGATGAAAATAAAAGAATATTATTATAAAAAGAAACACGGTTCAATCAGATAAAATTGACGATTTAACCGTTGGTTCGAAGATCCGATAAGGGTTCGTGCATAAGTAATGTCTGATTGAGTTTCAAAAAATTTGACTGGAAAAACAAAAAAAGGGTAAAAGGAAAAACCATGCTAAGAAGTTTACTGCTATATTGAGTCAGCTGTAGTGGAATGGATCGTTACCGCAGAATTAGTTGAATTATATGATCCCATCTTATCCTTGTTCACATTGGCAACTTGGTATTTGGCATTTTCTAAGTTGTCTATGGGCTGCACATGCATGTCCATCTGTAGTGGAAGATAAAAAATTTCTTTCTTGAGCGGCCGAATTTCTAGGTCAAGTATTTGGTTTGCAATTGCAATCGTTAGGTTCTGTTTGAGTTTTTTTTTTCTACCGGTTTTGGCCGATTTTAAACGAATTTGTATTTGAGATGTTATTATAACATCTAGTTGCAAGTTATTTTTCACATCTGATATTGTTTATTACAAAAGCAATGAAAACCGATGAAATATAATTTTGAATGTAATTTTCAACCCATCAAATTGGATGTTTTGAGAGGTTATAACTTTTGTTTTCAATTATACCCCGACTAATCATATTGTAGAATTAATCTTCACAAAACTAAGAAATAAATACAAGGATATATATGTGATGTTACTTTAATGGTAAACTCTCAAAATTAGTATATGTTAAACTCTCAAGTATACATTGATCGGTTGCAACAACACTTCATGTAAATCAATCAAAACCGCTACGATCACTAACAGTCAAAATCATTATTTTCAGAATCTTTCATAACCGGTACCACAAAACTCCAAGCGGAGCCTTAGAATTTGTCCTAGTTTTCCTTTTTTATGAAGTTTATGTTGATCTATAAATACTCATCAAGCCGATGTCATATAAAAATTGCTTGTAGGTAATAATGTTATTACTAGTTGAAAGCATAGGTAGCATTGGCTACCCTTTTCTGTCTAGGTCGAGTTTGCGTCGCATCAGACATGTTCGACGCGTTCAACGCATCTTCGATAGGACCCATGTTAATGGTCCGTTAGGGAGAACCGCTGAAAACCAACAGTTGGTGTCAAACATGTTTGACGCCAACCGTTGATTACTTCAAAATGTTACTTCATACTCCATAAACCACCTTCCTCTACTACATTTCACCTTCATCTGCATTCCATCATCTTCTTTATCTTCACTCTATCTCCGAATTAAAATTATCAATGGTCGAATTGTATGGCAAAAGTGATTGTTCATATTATGAACTTGAAGATTTGACATATATACAAGTTACTAGGATAATTGTAACACTGCAAAATGCTCTAATCGACCCAATGCACACTTTCAAATAAAAAGAAAGTCATTGGGTTAACGGTATACTGTATGGCTATGCAGAACGTTGTTAACGAGACTTTTAAAAGAAAATACTTTTTTTACACCGTTTGAGCGGTTGAAAGGTTACGGTTTGAAGTCAACGTTTGATATACACGTTAGAGAATAGGTAGTCATCTTTCTTTACACAATTGCTTTGGCTCTTCCTACATGATAAGTTGTTAAATGATTCAACGATTGAATAACACGGTTTATATTTATTTTCATGGAATTTTGAAAATTATTCCATCAATATTTAAAGATATTATTTGATCGGTAGACCCTCAATTAAATAGTCTTAGAACAATTAGGACATTAAACCGAAAATGAAATTGTCAACAATTACCTTTCGAGTTTACTTATGACAATTGAAAGTATCTTTGGAATTTGGAAGAAAATGTTTGTAATCTTGCATAACATGCCGACATATAGTGTTCAAGTAAAAGACGTTATTACTACAATGACTAATTACAATTTCATAAGAAAATTCAACGAAAGAGACTCTGAGTTTACGATATAAGACGACAATCCCGACCTAGTTCTTGAAGAATTTCTACAAGAGTACTTTAATATTCGAACGTCCCGGAATAAAGACCATGAAGCATTTGAAAGAAATGCAACAAATTCCATGATGATTGTCTAAGATAACATACGAAATGAACCATTTGTTGCCGGACTACGTTAGAAATTGTTTTCATAACACTAATAATTTGTATTTTGTAACTACACTTGTATCGTTATTGTATCTGTACTTTGGAATTGTTATACTAGTGTAATTGTACTTGTACTATTATTGTTGTTGAATTATCATATTTTCGAATAAATTAAGTTACATTCTCAAAATACATATATTTTAAAAAAATACGGATATGTTAACAATATAATTAGTATTAACAAATTAGTAATACTCTTTCGTGCCCTTTTCAAAACTCATTTCAAATGACCATTTCGCAATAGAAGAACACATTCTTCATTCATTAAACATTCTACTTTCGTGCCCCTTTCAAATACCATTTTGAGGAACTAGGTTAGGTCGTAGCTAGTTAAATGGGTGTATTTTGAAAAAATAAAATCATTTTGGATCTTCACTGTGCCTATGAAGTTGTGACAACTACCCTACACCATCGATACTAAATATATCTGCTAACCCAAAAAATGGATCAACACCCAGAAATCAGATGAAAACACCAGTTCTTTTAAAATACATGTAAAAGCAATAGAAATACCAGATCAAGCAAGTAAGAATACCAGAAAGATAAAGAACACAAAATTTTTTTTATAGTGGTTCGGCATAATCTCTGGCCTACATTCACTTTAATCTTTTTTATTAGCCGTTCTTGCTTTGAATTGCAACTAATTATCTCAGATCTGACCACAATACAGTGGATCTCAAATATACAATGAAGTTTTTAGAGTGTTTGAGAGTCACTAATACTAGAGTTTGCTAATCCAAGTGCTAGAACAACAAATAGTAACTTCCTAGGTGACTTTAATGGAGGAGGGGTTTGATGTGAACAAGAGGAGGAAGACTCTAATGACAGAAAGATCAGATCCAGAGTGAAGAGAAGAAGAAGATCCAGGTCTCATTGTTGTTGCAGGTAGGTTGGTAATTACATAGAAATAGAGCTATGGAGTCAGAATCCCGCTTGTAATGAAGTGCAAAAGATAACATGATATCGCATAGGAAAATTAGGAGCATCGCGAGCTAAAAGCTCAACTTGGAGCCAACCTAAGCATGGTCAACTCGGTATTGAGCTATGGCTTTCAGTGCAAACTCCTATTTGACTTTTGTTTCGCTCTTCTATTCTTGGTTGATGTGTTTCAAGCCTTGTCCTTCGTCTTTGAGCTGATTCTAGCGATCTTTTTGATAGCACTTGTGTAATAGCTCTAATTTTGATCTAACATTATTTGGGGTATGAAATTAGATAAATAAAATAAAATAATATAAAATGGTAAAAAGATTGAGATTTGACAATTACAATGGGTTGAGCCTTAACTAATGAACTAATGGGATTAATCAAAACATTAATAAGAAAGAGGAATGCATGGAAGGGGCAAAATAGGAAAAAGAGTATATTTTCTAATGCTCACCATTCCATCCTCTTATCTTATTATCACTTCATTCAAAGAAAACAAAAATAGACCAAGGCCGCTTATTACTGAGGGTTTCAGAGGGAAGATAATCTAGGAAAACAAGATCAAAGCTACGAAAATCAAATCAAAATATAAATCCCAACCTTCTTAATCCATTCAAGGTGAATAATAGTTATGCATCTCAAGTTTCCAACAGTTTTTTTCTGTTTAATTTCAAACTGAAATGTTTTGCTTATATCATATCGTGCTATGATAGGCTAAATGATTATATGTCTATTGGTGAATTTATTTAATTTATTTATTAATTTATTTGATAAGTTTGAGTTAGAAAACCTATCATATGATACCCAAATGACTTGAGATTTTGCTATGATGTTAGAATCATTATTCTGGAAGTGGGTTTTTATTTCATAATTTTTAGATTTAACTAGAATATTTGATGAATTTCCTAAGGTTGGAAAATGGTTTATTTTGGTTTTCTAATTATTAAAAATAATTAAATTAGGTTTTGGCCCAAAAAATTTTAGATGTTAAAGAAGACAATAAATTGGATTTATCATGATTTTTGAGGATTTTTTCCAAGTTTTTATGATTTAATATTAATTATTTGAGCTAAGAAGGCTTAATAGTATATTTAAATATTAATATAAAATGCAAGATTTGCTAAGTACTTGGAAATGATAAATCTAATCCTTAGCAGTTTTTTGGAAAAGATTTTGTTAAAGAAATTTATATCCAATAGCATGTTGACAAATATAAAGGGTTGTTGAAAAGAAATTACTTTTATTAGTAAGAAATCGGCTTTTAAAGCAATTACGCCATTATCATGCCGAAGCTTACGACGCCATATTTCACCATGCCGACATATGGTCTTCGACATTCATCAATTGCGATGCATAATATGTCAACTTCGGTTCATATGAAATGGATCGACTTAGATAAAATAAAGGGTTAAGTTTTTCTTATTTTGAAAGTATGATTTCAAGAGTTAAATCATTTATAAAGAAAGTGTTTTCAAGGAAATAGAAAAGGGTATTTAGCCTAGAATTTTACTAATGGAGTTATTTTTCTTATCACTTTTGAATAGACTATGATAGAATAAATTGACTCGGAGATTAGAAAACGATATAGGACTGGTGTAGGGTTGCGTCATACACTTTAGCTAGTAGCTTCTAGCTAATATAAGTCCAAAATTGCAGTGCGTATGGATTTTTCACAGGTATTACTAAAAGTACAGAAAGGAATACATGAAGATGAGATATGTTATTATTGAGCTCACAAACCCATTATGATCGGTTGATCCTTGGAGTGGTAGGTTTCAGATAAACCATCCAGTTGTCTTATAACAGTAGGTTAGATAATTTGATGTATCTGGTAGGCCCGAGTCATCCATAGGTTTATAGTCAGCTTGAGAAAACTATGGTGTTGGAACGAATAATCCTTTGATTTAAATAGATTGTTTAGGATTACCCATGTTGCATGCATGCACATTGTTGTTTATATTGTTTATTTTGACCAATTTGATTGCATGACTTTGAATTGCTAAAGATATATTTTAAAAAGGGATATTAGTAAGGGAAAAACTTATTCCACTTAGTGGCGTTGTCTCACTATATATTAATAAACCGAGATGGAATATTATTATTCACACCGGGCTTTTTATCTGACTTAAAATTTATGTTTTCCACTCAAACTCTCAGGTGCTCAAAATTTGATTTAAGTAGGTCGAGAGTAAGGGTCTCTACAAGTTAAGTAGGTTTTGGTGAATAACGCTTCCAAATACATGCAGGAGGCAAAGCTAGCTATGTAAGAATCTATTTATTACTGTTATTCATTGTATTATGTCAGTTGTTGTATGAATGTATTGGAAGCAGATGTATCTTTTTATTTAATAACTCTGATCGACAGAGGTGGCATCTTCATATATTGCTCTTAGAGTATTCTATAATAATTATATTTCATCTGAACTTGGGCAACGTTTGGGATTATGTATCGAATATAGAATTATGATTTTGAAATGAAATGTGGAAGTTTGCTATGAAATTTTGTTAAAAATTATTTCATGTTCTTGTGCTTTTGATATTATGGATACTACTAGCATGATTGTATTTTTTCATCGAAAATACTATAGATGACTGCAGCATCTGTAACACTTAGTTTCGGTACTCAAGGTGAGGGATGTTACAACTTGGTATCAGCGCTTAGGTTTATGTAAAACTAATGATTTTTTCAAAGAGTTTTTGAAAACATAATCCAAATGAATCGGAGAATAAGATTGGGATATGGGATAATGCTATAGTAACGTGCTTGTATTTGGTGTATATATAAGTGCAAGCTTTATCTTTATTTTCCCCATTTCTTAGACCGCTCTTCCTTGTCTCACTAAGGTTCGAATTTAAGGAAGTAAGATATGGAGGCAGGATACTTAAGAGTGAATCTCGATGGAGGAGGCACCCCCACCAATGGAAATGTCAGGACTAATACTACGTGGAATCCGGGTCGACAGACAGCTGCTAACTTAAGTGCAAGAACACCACCGGTTGATATGGGAGTAATATATTAGTTCTTTGTCAATATGATTCAAGCCGAAGCTGCTGTAGGGTTTTTTGGTGGAAATGCTAGAGGAGTGAATCATGAAGTTCCATTTGTCAAACACTATGTTGTGCTGAGTAGAGACAATGCAATAATTGGAGGGAGACAATTCATTGGAACTAAGGATGCAATTGAAGTGGAGAATTATTTGCTTCACTATGAGAGGATTTTCTCTGATCTTGGTTTGAATGATGAACAACAGAGGAAGTTAGCATCCAGAGAATTGCAAGGAGCTGCATTGTACTAGTGGAACATATGACTATTGGGGTAGCAGAGGAAACTTTGACTTGGGTTGAATTCGGAAGGAGTTTTGAAGAAAGGTTTATGCCTAAGATCGCTAAGTCAACTTATTGAGGAAGTTTGTAAAATTGGTGCAAGGTGATATGACGGTGCTTGAGTATGCAACTAGATTTGAGGAGTTGTCCCAATATAAGTATGCTGCCATGGATACAGTGATTAAGAGAAATGAGAAGTTCATCCATGGGTCAAGAACCGAGCTTGTTAGGCGACTTTACCACATCTCAAGGATCCATATGATGCAGTGGTGGAAATGGCTTTGAGAAATGAGGCGATGCTTGCTTTCTTTAGTGGTATTAAGGCAGTGGAGGCTCAGAGTGGGCAAAATCAGAAAAAGAAGTTATTTCATAAAAAGGGAGCTCAGAAGGGTAGAGCTGCCAAGAAAGAAAAAGCCGAGGTTGTGTGTTACACGTGTGACAAGAAGGGACTTATGCCCATGAATGCCGAACTGGTAAGGGTAAGGAAGTTATTAGAAGGAAGAATATCAAGTGCTTTAACTGTGACCAGATTGGACATTATAAGAACTAGCACAAGGAACCAGCTAAAGCTAAGAAGGGAAAGGTGTTTGCATTGGAACCAGCTACATCGAGACCAACAACTGATGAGAAAATAAAAGCTGTGATGGAAAATACACTTTTGATTCATGGCTTACCTGTTAGAGTACTATTTGATACTAGCGCATCATATTTTTTTATATTTCGTTGTTTGATAGATAAGCAACTAGAACCTTCATACCTACTTACTTCTTTAAGGGTTGCAAATCCGATAGGAGGATATGCCACTCTAGGTATGAGATGTGACCATTTAAAATTTAAATTATTAGGCCGTATATTTTCCTGTAGTTTGCATATGTTTGATTTCATGGGCTTCGAGATTATTTTAGCTATGGACTGGTTAAATAAATACGATGCAAGGATATTTTTCTAGGATAGAAAAATATTAATAAGAGAACCTAATATTAGTGATCGAATTATATACTCGGTAGAGAATCCAAATTTTGATGTTCGTGCTTTATTTGGTGTAATAGAGGAGGAAGATGAGTTGAATTGGGTTTTTATAGTTAGAAAATTTGCATATGTTTTTGAGCCTATTACAGGACTACTGCCGAGAGCTATTGAGTTTCGAGTAGATCTTGTACTTGAAACTGAACCAGCAAGTAGACCGCCTAGCAGGATGACACCTACCCAGATGAAGGAGTTAAAGGTGAAAGTAGTGGACTTAGAAGAATTTTTTTTAGTGCACCAAACAGTTCACCTTGGATAGCGGCCATGGTGTTTGTGACGAAACTGGATGGGTCATTAAGATTGTGCATCGATTATCTTAAGTTGAATGAAAAGAAGATAAAAATCATTATCCCCTGTTGAGAATCGATGATTTATTTGATCAGTTAAGTGGAGCCAAGGTGTTTTTCTAGTTGGATTTGGCGATAGGATTCCATCAACTAAAGTTGGAGGAAGACAGTATTCCGTTGATGGCGTTTAGAACAAGATATGGTTCGTATGAGTGGTTAGCAATGTCGTCGGATTGACTAATTCGCTGCTTTCTTCGTAGACTTAATGATTCGAATTTTTAGAGAGCACTCGGATATGTTTGTATTGGTATTCATAGACGATATTTTGATATACTCCAAACATGAAAGAGATCATGTAGTTCATCTTAGAATAGTGCTTGAGACATTGTGGCAGCGTCATGTAAAAGTGAAGTTTTTGAAGTGTTATTTTTGAAAGAAGGAGGTGGAGTTTCTTGGTCATGTAGTCTCAGAGAAAGGACAGTCAGTGGATCCAGCTAAGATCAAAATAGTTAATAATTGGAAGTGATCCGAGACCCTGAATGACGTAAAGAGTTTTCTTGGATTAGCTGGCTCCTATAGTATATTTATTAAGGATTTTCTCGTATAGCAGCATCAATGACTAAACTAACGAGGAAGGACATTAAGTATGTTTGGACTGATAAATGTGGGAAGGCATTTCAGAAGCTGAAACATTGATTAACCAAAGTGCCCCAGTTAGTTGTTCATGATAGAAATTAAGATTTGGTGTAATATTTTCTTTAAAGGTGTCAAGATATTACCTTTTGAGAGAATGATTCAAGCTGTATACGCATCACATGTCGCTAAGTACTTATTCTCTCAAAAGGAGTTAAACATGAGATGGTAGAAGTTTTTAGCTGGTTATGATTTTGGAATTGAGTACACACCGGGGAAAGGAAACAAAGTTGCAGATGCACTCATAACATTAGAATGTTGTGTTCTCTATGTTGGTAGAATGGAAAAATTTGGAAGCATTGACTACTTGTAGTGTGTAGTTAAGATCGACTACCAGTTCTAGTCAGAGTAACACAATGCTATCTTATTTGGAAGTTCGATCAGTATTGATTGAAAGAATTGCTTCTAGAGATGATCCATTGCTAGCTGAAAGAATTAGAAGATTGGAAATGGGAACTGAGATTGATGATCTAAAGGACTTTCATATTGACCAAAATGGATGATTGAGAAAGAAGGAACGACTGTGCATTCTAGATGTAGGAGACCTAAGGAAAGAAGTTCTTAGGGAATCCCATCGATCGAAGTTTATTTTTCATCCTGAAGGAATGAAAATGTATTAGGATATGTAGAGAGGTTTCTTTGGGAAAGGTATGAAAAGGGATGTAGGCCTATGGGTAAAGTAGTGTTTGATTTATCAGCAAGTAAAAGTCGAGCATCAGAAGCCGAATAGATTGCTTCAGCTTTTAGATATACCGGTTCGGAAATGGGATTCGATTGGGGAAATGAAATTTATGCCATAGAAGATAGACTGGTCAAGAGTGCACATTTCATTCCAGTTAAATCGACAAGAATGACACATGACTTAATTAAGTTATTCATGAAACATATAGTTAGATTGCATGAAGTTCCTACTAGTGTAATCAGTGATAGAGATGCCTTATTTACTAGTAAAATTTTAAAGTGTCTACAAGAGGTTTTAGGCACTAAGCTCAAGATGAGTACAGCTTGCCATTCACAAACCGATGGGCGGATGGAAAAAGTTAACAAAGTCATGGAGGATTTTTTAAAAGCTTGTGGTGCTAGATTTTGGAGGATCGTGGAAAGACCATCTACACTTAGTCGAGTTTTTATATAACAATAGTTATCAGACTAGTGTAGGGACGACACATTTTGAAACTTTATGCGGAAGGCCGTGTAAATCACCCGTATGCCGATTACAGATCGGAGATAGATTAGATCTTGGACCGGATATGGTAAGAGATGTCGCGCAAAAGATTGAGTTGATTTGGGCTAGAATGAAGGAAGCTCAATCTAGGTAGAAAAATTACGCGGTTAAAAGACAGAAGGACTTAGAATTCTCAATTGGAGATCATGTTTTTTCAAAGTATTACTGATGAAGGGTGTAGTAAGATTTGGGAAGTCAGGGAAATTGGCACCTAGGTTTGTTAGACCATTTTCCATTATAGAAAGGATTGCGAGACTCACTTACAAGATAAAGTTGCCGAGCAGTTTGGCAGCTTTCCATATTTCTCATCTTATGAAGTGAATTCGAGACACATAGACTATTATTACTCTGACCGCATTAGAAAATTTAGTAGAGGAACCAGACATGACCATAGTTAGACATCCAGTGCGTATAGTGGTTAAGATGAGAAGAAGCTAAGGAACAAGACAGTCAGGTTAGTCAAGGTCAAGGGGAGTGACAACGAGAGAGACTGAACTTAAAAAGGAGAATAGAATTAGAGACACTTACCCTAAACTGTTTGATGGTATGTTTTATATCTATGCTTTTATGTTCGATGGGTATGCCTTATCATAATTTCAAGGTCGAAATTTTATAAGGAGGATAAATTGTAACAATCTTAATTTTGATTAACGTTATTTAGGGTATTTAATTAGACAAATTAAATAAAATAACGTAAAATGGTTAGAAGATTGAGATTTGACGATTAGAATGCGCCGAGCCTTAACAAATGAACCAATTGGACTAATTAAAACATTAATACGAAAGAGGAATTCATGCAAGGGGCAAATAGGAAAAGAAGTTTATTTCCTAATACTTATCCTTCCATCCTCTTATCTCATTATCACTTCATTCAAAGAAAACAAAAGTTGATCAAGTCCGGCTTTTAACAAAGGTTTCAAAGGGAAGACAAGCTAGGAAAATAAGCGAAAAGCTAGGGGAATCAAACCAAATAGAAACCTCAACCTTCTTAATCCATTCAAGTTGAATAATAGTTATGCATCTCAAGTTTTCAATGTTATTTTTGGTTTTAAGTTCAAACGCGAATCTTTTGCTTATATTATGTCATGTTATGATAGTTTGAATAATTATATGCTTATTGGTGAATTTATTTAATTATTTAATAATTTGAGCTAGAAAACCTATCATATGATACCCAAACGAATAGAGATTTTGATATGATGCTAGAAATATTATTCTGGAAGTGGATTTTTAATTTCATAATTTTTGGACTTAACTATAATATTTAGTGAATTTCCTAAGGTTGAAAAATGGTTTATTTCGAGTTTTAATTATTAAAAATGATTAAATTAGGTTTTTGCCCTGAAATTTTTATATGTTAAAGGAGATAATAAACTGGATTTACCATGGTTTTTGGAGATTTTTCCCAAGTGTATTTGATTTAATATGAATTATTTGAGCAGAAAAGGCTTAGTTAATCTATTTAAATATTAATACAAAAGCAAGGTTTGCTAAGTACTTTGGAAAAAATAAATCTACTTCTTATTAATTTTCTAGAAAAGATTTTGGTAAACAAAGTCTTATCCAATAGTATTTTGAAAAATATAAGGGGTTGGTGAAAAGAAATTACTTTTATTAGTAAGAAATCAATTTTTAAAGTAATTACGGCTTCGTTACACTGAATCTCACGATGCCATATTTCATCATGTTGCCCAATGGTATTCAATGTCCATCAAGTGTGATGCATAAGTTGTCAACTTTAGTTGATATGGAATGGATCGGCTTGGTCGAGATAGGAAGCCAAGCATTGAGGTCGACACAGCGAGTTTCAAAGTGGACTAAGCCGCTTTCCTTAGTACACTGATGCTGCATGTTTAACTATGCCACCTGTTTCAACAACATCGCTACCTCCAATGGTTTCAAAGTGGTTTATAACAGTGATAATGATGTCGAATGTTTTAATTATATCATCCTTGATCCTATAGGCAACTGTGCCACTATTATTAACTTCAACAATATATGATGCCATATTCTACAGTTTCGACCCTAATGATTGTCGATTTTAATCCTTTTCGCGTATTATCGCTTTAGCCCTATTGATGGCACTTGTTTTCCTTAAGGTGGCAATGCCAAAGTTTATCCATGTCGACTATATTATTATAAGATTTTGAGTATGTGAACCAAGATTTACATTTTATAATGTCGACACTCTATCGAGTACAATGTATATATTATCAACTCTATGGACTTATTTTTTATATGTTAAATATTTTAACGCTTTTATTGGAGAGGGGCGATGAGCCCAATGGTGGTAATGATGCCAAGCTTTATCAACATAAAGAGTATGATTCTCTTGTCCTTATGGCCTATGTTTTGAAAGGCAAAGACCCTCGCTGACTATAACTTGCTGAGGTTTATCAATATAACGACTTTATATCATTTTGGCCTTTAGCCTATAGTTTTGAGAGGTGATGACCTCTAATGATCTTGAACTTCATCAATATGGTTTCATATATGTATATATCATGGCATAGTTATTTTGGATAAAATAAAGGGCTATATTTTCCTTATTTTGAAAGTATGATTTCGAGGGTTACATCATTTATAAAGAAAGTTTTTTCAAGGAAATAGAAAGGGGTATGTAGCCTAGAACTTTGCTAAAGAATTTATTCTTCTTATCACTTTTAGATAGATTGTGCCAGGTTAAATTGACTCGGAGATTAGAAAACTATATCGGACTGGTGTCATGTAGTGCCCAACACTTTGTTTAGTAGCCTTAGCTAATATAAGTCCAAAATTCCAATACGTAGGACTTTATCACGGGTAAGACTAAAAGTGGTGTATGCACGGAAAAGAATGCATAAAGATGAGATAGGTTATTTGTATGCCCGCAAAACCATTAGGATCAGTTGACCCTAGGAACAGTAAGTTTCGGACAGATCATCCAGTTGTCTTATAACAGTAGGTTAGATAATTTGATATATCTGGTAGGCCCAAGTCAGCCATAGTTTACAGTTAGCCTAAGAAAACTATGATGCTGGGGCGGATAATTCTTTGATTTGAATCGATTGTTTAGATTACCCATGTCGCATGCATGCACATTATTGTTGATATCATTTATTTTAAGAAGTTTGGTTGCAGGATTTTGATTTGCAAAAGATATACTTTAAAAAGGGATATTAGTGATGGGAAAACCTGTTCCGCTCAGTGGCACGGTCTTGCTGTATATCAGTAAACCGAGGAGGCATATTATTATTCACATCAGGATTTTTGTCCGATTTGAAGTTTATTTTTCCCCTTAAACTTTCGGGTGTTCAAAATTTGATTTGATTATGTCGAGAGTAAGGATTTTTACAGGTTAAGTAGGTTTTGGTGAATAAATCCTTTGAAGACGTGCACAACTAGCTATGTAGGAGTTTATTTATTATTATTATCTATTGTGTTATGTCAGTTGTTGTATGAACATATTGATAGTTAATGTATCTGTCTATTTAGTTACTCCGATCGACCAAGGGGGCATCTTTATATGTTACTCTTAAATTATTTTGCAATAACCATATTTCATCTGAACCAAAGCAAAGTTTGGGATTATGTCCTGAATATGGAATTATTACTTTGAAATGAAATGTGGAAGTTTGCTGTGAAATTTTGTTAAAAATTATTTCATATTCTTATGCTTTGATATTATGGATACCATTAACATGAATGCATTTTACCACCAAAATTAATATTATAGATGACTACAACATCTGCAGCGCTTAGTTTCGAGCCTCAAGATGAGGTATGTTACAACTCGAGTTTTCTTGGTTTCTTTGTCATAATCTCATCAAGCTTTGAATTGACTGTACAAACTTTGGGAAAAACACGTGATACCGAGTTATTGGAGTTGTGTGAAGCTTTGAGGGAGAATGTGGGAGATTTGATGGATCAGGGCCAACCTAAGGTCCCTTAACTCGGTACTGATTTAAGATCTTTGTTCCAATTCCTATGAAACTTTCCCAAGTTGCTTATCTAGCTTTTCCAAATTTATTTCCAAGTCCGTGAATCATTTCGTTCTCGTTTTGATCTTCTAAGTCCAGTTGAAATATGCTTTTGCTCAAAAGCGGGTTAATATTTGTCCCATAAAGTACGCCTTTGAATGAAAGGTATGCTTTGTTCAAGAATAAGTTCCACTAATGTCGTCGATAGTTAGGCTCTCTGGCTATCCACTGATCTTAATCTTGATGAATCATTCAATTTCTTCATATTCTTTTGCAAATCACGGGTCGTTCCAAACCCATATAGCCAAGGGCTCTAGCTCTTGCTTAGGCTTTGTGCATACATCATAATCATTTTGATTTCATTCGGAGTTATTACATCGCATAAAGAAATCGTCCCATGCTCATCTGGGATTTACCTATTTTATTCTAAGTACGAGGCATTCAAATCTTTTTATTAAATGTATATCCATTCTAAGGTTCGAACTCTTCGGACCATTTTATATTCGATTTAGCTTATGATCTTTTCGGGTCATTTATCATTTAAGTTAAGGGGATGATCTCTCCAGATCACTTAACGTTCTAGTTAAGAGGCGGTCTCTCCGTATCACTTGGCATTTTACTTAGGGTTTCAATCTCTAGGGATCCTTACTGAGTCTGCTTGCTCTCTGAGAAAGGAACTTAATGGCCAAGCAAGCCCATCCGCTCACTTTCTGGAAATGGGACTTACTTTTCGTACAAGCCTATCCACTCACTTTTTGGCAAGGGAGCTTGCACGTTGCACTTTGGTTTCGTCTCTCCGGATGGAAATTAAAGCGATCAATATCTTATAAGTCTATCCGCTCGCTCTCTGGTGAGGGGACTCAACCCTACACTCTGGTCCCATCTTTTCAAACGGTACTTAAAGTGATCAGTATCAGTCATCACATTCAATATAGTTTTTTTAGAAGTCAAATATTCTGATCAAATCAAATAAGCAGAAGTCCTAATTATCCATCCTATATATCTGAATCATAGCGTGCCTAGGAACCAATCTAGATCACGTATACGTGTAAGCGGTCTGAGGTTGTTGTTGTCCTAAATAGTCATCCCAGACATCTGACTCAGAGTGTGCCTAGAGACCAATTTTGGCCTCGTACACGTGTCAGCAATCCGAGGTTATTATTATCCTAATTATTCAAAGAAAGAAAAAGCAAAGCAAGCTAGTCGAACCTGACTCACGACCATCCGGATCATGGGATTTCGAGTCTCGGACTAAATCCCTGGTTGTTCCTTGATGTGTTCCTATAGATGGTTATTGCTCCAACTGCAGCATTGCTATTCGGTTCCATACAAACTATTGTAGCCCATTGCTCTGAACCAGTTCTTCTATAAGACCATTTCTAGAAGGCTTCTAATAGAGGATCTTCCCCTAGCGTCTAGATATGTCCTCTTCGGGGTCTCTATTAAATCGATATAGGAGAAGAATATCGACTCCCTCCTTTGTCGTTTCAGTTCCCTGAAGCCATCATTTGCTCTTTTTTTCCTCTGTGCTTTCTGTTTCTTCCTCCGAACAGTCCTCTGTCATCCACCGCATTAATTTCAGCATCCACAGCTTCAATGTCTTCCTGACGTAAATATCTCTCAATTGCATGGTAGAATTCCACAAGACCCATCGATAGATCCCTTTCCAGTGCTACTTTAAAGTCAGTTTTGCTTGCGACTCCAGATACTACTGCCACTAAGATTATTGATGGATCCAGTTTATTGATTGGGGCTGCTGCTACATTAAATCTTATCAAATAACTTCTCAAGGTCTCTTCAGGCCTTTAATTCATGCTTGATAGCATCATCACATTCTTCGGTCGTGAAACATGAACTCTGAACTATCTCAAAAACTTATTCACCAAGTTAGTCCATGTGCTTATGGACCCATTTTCCATCCGTCCGAACCACATCGCTGCCAAGTTCATTAAGTATAATAGGCATCACCTTATTACCTCCTCAAAAGCACCCAACACCTCCATATGTCGGATGTATCTCATTAGGTGAACCATCAAATCGGACTTTTTGTCGTACATTTCCAGCGTCAGAAGCTTTAAATCAAGAGGATTTCTTGCATTTCGGATATTAGAAGTGAATGAATTCTTTTTCACATCCTCCAAACTCTAATTTGAGGGTTTTCCCCTAAATATTTTTCTTACCAACTCAGCGATTCGGTTTTCATTATTTAATGAAGGTTTTTGTCCAAAAGCAATATTCTATCGCCGCTCCTGTAGGCATTCCAGGACATATTCTGGCATGTACTCCTCCTGCTACACATTAGCGTTTTGACCTGATCCTTTGGTTTCGTTTCGCCCTCCGTTCCTACGAAGAGGTTCTAGCACATACTTTTCTTATTGTTCCTCACTCACATTTTTATTTACATTTCTAGCCCAGCATTGTTTGCTCCTAGCATTCTAGCATGTTCCAAGTTCACGCTAGCATTAGCCTCGGATATAATTGTCTCGGTACCATGTTTACTCAGGTTGGTACCAAGTTGTACTATTATTGGGGGTGTCATTCTAGTTTGCTCCACTGCAACTTCAGATGTTCATGCATTAACTCCTTACACTTGGTTCTGAATTCCTACTGTTTTAACAACTCCATGTTGTCCCATTCTTTGAAAAAATCCTTCAAACATTTCCTATTGTCGAGTTACTAATCCATCTTGCATCATTTTATCCATCTCTTCTTTGGTCACATAGATGGATTGACGAAAGTTTAAGGACATTTCCTAGTTTCCCCAATGCTCTAGTTAACTTACTCCAACCTTAGATCTAGTGTTAGGTCTCATTATCTTCTCCAAATCTCATATTCAAATTTTAAGTCTTCAGATCTAATTTTTTTGTTCTTAGTGAAAGCATCAAAATGTTAACCCAAAAAATGGATCAACACCCATAAATCAAATGAAAGCACCTATTCTTTTATGATAGATATAAAAGCAATAGAAATCTCAGATGAAGCAAGTAAGAATAGCAGAAAGGTAAAGAACATAGAAGAATTTTTATAGTGGTTCGACATAATTTCTGGCCTACATCCACTTTAATCTCTTTTATTAGTCATTCTCACTCTGGATTACAACTAATTATCTCAGATCTAATGACAATTTAGTGGATCTCAGATTTACACTGAACTTTCTAGAGTGTTTGAGAGTCACTAGTACTAGAATTTGCTGATCTAAGTTCTAGAATAACAAATAGTAGCTTTCTAGGTGGATCTAATGGAGGAGAGGATGGATGTGAAGAAGAGGAAGAAGTCTTTAGTGCTAGAAAGATTAGATCCAGAGTGAAGTGGCGAAGAAGATCTAGCTCCCGTTTTGGTTGCAGGTAGGTTGGTATTTATAGAGAAACGGAGCTATGGAGTCAGAAACTCACTTGCAATGAAGTCTAAAAGATAGCCTGATGTTGCACATGAAAATTGGGAGCATCACGAGCTAAAAGCTCAACTTGGTACCGATCTAAGCATTGTAAACTCGATACTGAGCTATGGAATTTAGTGAAAACTCCACTTCAACTTTTGTTCCACTTTTCTATCTCTTAGTTGATGTGTTTCATGCTCATGTCCAACATCCTTGAGTTGATTCTAGCAATCTTCTTGATAGCACTTGAGTTATCTTGGTTTCTTTCTCGTCATCTCATCAAACTTTGAATCAATGGTCCAAACTCTAGGATAAACACTTGATACTGAGTCATTGGAGTTGTGTGAAGTTTTAGAGGAGAATGGGGGAGATGTGATGGGTCGGTGCCAACCTAAGTCCCCTTAACTTGGTAACGAGCTAAGGTCTTTCCTCTTATTCGAGTGAAACTTTTCCAAGTTTCTTCTCTAGCTTTTCCAAGTGTATTTCCAAGTTTGTGAATCATTTCGTTCTCATTTTGATCTTCTAAGTCCAGTTGAAATATGCTTTTTCTCAAAAGCAGGTTAACAATATCTATACTCTTGTAGAGCGTGCTGTGGAGGTACCCGACCAATGTAAGGTGATAGCCAAGGGTGTAAAGCAACAAAAATCTAAACAAAAAATATAGAACATCTCACAATGCACAAAAAAAAATATAATGACATAGATTTAAAATAGACGGGAGAGTAATATAATTAAATAAACTATAAATAAGAGCATCAGAGTGCAATGGGTTCACCATTATACAAAAACTGAAATAAGAGAATTTACACATTCCAAGTCTTCAAAATAAACTTTATATCCATCTCTAAAGTATTGCAAGCACTGGTATAGCTCCATAATACCATGGAGTGGAACAAACGATAGTAAACTCCAAAGTATAGATATATGAAAGCAAAGCCTTCTGCTTGCACTATGTACAGCTCCACATGCTATCCAGGCATGTTATCCTTAATCTGTTCAATTAAGAATACTTGAAATAATAAGAAGCAAAGCATAAAACCTCGGATCAGACAACAGTCTGGTATGAATGATACATCATCTCAAAAATACTATAAAAATCGCATATAGTAAATAGAGGCATAGATTATGAAAAAGCATAATTGACATGTCCAAGCATCCAAAGAGTTAACACATAACAATCAAAATAAGCCAATCTCCACAGTAATCATCATATGAGTGTACTATAAAGTACAATGTCTAGTGTTTAGATATACGGTCGGAAATACTAACATCGTGTGACACCCTAGAGTGATTAGCAACAATGGAAAACATAGCATTTACCAAACAATCCCCTCCATCAATTATGTGCATTGGATACATGACAACTTGTATGGCACGACTGTGACCAAGAACTTCATCAAATCTCAGCTTCTTTGGTGCTCGAATCCATGCCACTTCGTAAGGTTAGGAACTAGACTCATAATCGTAAAGCCTGAGGGTAATCCACGGTTGTAAGATGTGAATGCAATTGTGTTGTGGGACTCAATCGTTATTCCATCCCGGCTATCTCCACAGTAGAACAGTCATAAGTCCTTCTCACAAACCCTCAACATTAAGCTTGTCCTTGTGGATCATTGCCACAACTCTCATCATTGAGTCATCATTATCGATCGTAAGTTGTAGAGCCATCATACTAAAATTCCGAAGTAATTATGTCGAAGCGTCACACCATCGTTTCACTGGTTGGCACATAAGCTACAAGATTGCCTTGCATCGTCTTAGAGTCATACACCCTTGCCTTAAAAACAAACTTGAAATGACTCTAAGAGAGATTTGAAGCGTGCCCAGACCAAATCCAATGCCTCCCCTAAGCTTATCCAAAGTTTGTCCAAAGACTCCACTGCTTGGCATTCCACCAAGACCAAACCGAAGCCATCCTTACTCTAACCAGAAGTAGCTACCCCTCCCTCCTGAAACAAAATATCTTGCTTGACACTCGAACACAATATCATCAAACACTCCCTAAAGCTGGACTGAAGCTAGACTCGCAATTAACCTAAGACTAGACCAAAGTGCATACCAGCCAAACCTAAAGTCCATCACCATCAAATGCCAGTTCTTGTCTAGTACCCCATCACCATCAACCTGCCATCACCGGCCAACCACCATGCACCAAACCAATCACCATCGATTCAATTTCCTATAGCAATTCCCAATGCTTCAATTTCTTGTCGATTCCATAGCTACACTTCATACGTCGATCAGCGTGCATTCATATGCATCGGTATGACTCCTAACATCCTAAAGTTGATTTATTGAATACGGTTATAAAATGTCCTACATCTAATTTGCTCCGATAAGCGTTTTCAACAATTTAAGCACACACACAAACTGTACGCATGCACCAGTTAACATTCAAGCTTGCAAAACATACAAATAATCACTGCAACTGTCATATAATGCATCTACGACATAGCTTAACATCAATCAAGGCAATCACGCATCCATGTTATAGGATTAGAACACATAAATCCATCTACTGACGTTTTCACTATAGATTGAGTTTTAAAATAGCATTAAAACGTAATTTTGACTTTAAAAATGGATCCAAAACATGTTAAAACTTATAGATACATATATAACAAGGTGTAAGATAACAAATCATTCACTAAAACCTCTAAAATCCAAGTTAACTCTAGGTGAATATGAGAATGAACTGCAAAGATCTAGTTTCTCTTCCAAAAAAATGTGGATTTGAAGATCTCTCTAACCAATTATCCTGCTAATCTACCCTTAATCTATGATTTAGACTTGATTTGGAGGAGAAAAATAAAGGTTTTGGTGAAGAATGGATTAATGGATATAACAACCCAGATTTTCTACGTCGTATAAATAAATAAATTTAAAAATAAAGTATTTGAACTCAATGTGTGATAATTATTTTTTTGAAAATAAAGATTTACTTAATTATATTTTATTTATTAAAGAATTTGTTTTAATAAATTGAATTAAATTAATAATTTCTTTTCGAATAATTTAATGAAATTGAATATAATGTTTTAATTGAATATAAATTATTTTTGAAGCATAAATAATTTTTATGTGATTAAAATAGTGAAAAATAAACCAGTATCGTATTGAATAAATCCTCCAATTACCAAAATATATTCTTTTCAATGAAGTGTAAAGCAATTTAAATTAGATTAAAAAAATTTGCAAATTAATTACAAGATTTACTTGGGAGTAAAGAAAAGAAAGATTAAATTAAAGCAAGCCTAAAGTTCAAGCTCAAGCCCAATTATAAAACCCATCCTCCTTTGTTGGTAAACCTGACCTAGTCGCCCTAACCCTCTACAAATTTCTTGAAAACAAATCACAAAAATAAATAAATGAAAGAAATAGTGCTCGACATCAGGTGGCAGGTGAATGAAGCAACATCGCGACCAAAGGAAGCCATGCTATGGAGGCATGAGGTTAAAGAGGACAACATATGCGATGACGCGTGGCTTAGGGTTTTCGTGAATGGAGGCGCTTGATTCGGGTACGAGAGTTGGAGCCATGACATGGCATATGAAAATGAAGTGGTACTGGCATCTTGGGTACCAATTAGAAACGATGGAGGTGGATGAGACGTCAATGATGGCTAAAGGTAGAGGCAGTGGTGCGGTTGTTGGCAGCAGTAGTGCTGGCATCACAATGGTGGATGGCTGCAACGGTGAGCTTGGCTGGAGGCGTGGGTGTAGACGATGGTGATAGTGGTGATGATGTTGACAATAAACAAGTGTGCCTTGACTTAGGTTGTATGCACGACAAGTGCTCGCAATGATGAATGACAATGGTTATGCTTGGTTGGAACACATCAATTTGACAAGTGAATTCCTTTTACTCACAACTATTGTCTAATACCTTGTGCATTGTTGTTGGATTGAAATTGCTTGAATTATGCTATGGCAATGAAAGGTTTGTTGGGTTTATTGGTATTATTTGGGTGAATTTTGATAACTCACCACCATGATTTAGATTCAATTTTCTATGAATTCATGATTGTTTTGTGATGTATTGTTTGTTGGTATGGATTGAATTAGGAAACTAATTGCATATCTTTGATTGATTGTTGTTGTGATGAGATGACACTAATAGTTGATAGGAAGGGTATGAATAAGTTAAAATGGAGGGCTTTGAATAAAATAAACTATTTTAGAAATAAATAGTGAATTTCAGAATGATTTTCATATTTAATATTGAAGATATTGTAATTAATGGAAAATCTGAAAGTGGAAGGATCTTACAAAAAATATGAAAGTGGAATAATTTTGAGAACAGTGTGAACATAAATTATTTGAAATTGATGAATTCTAGAATTTTGGTAAATAAGTGAATTTTTTAAAAATTTTATTTCTATTTATTTATCCTTGATTATATTTTGAACATCCATAGAATATAACTTTATTTATACCTTTGGGAAACAATTTAAGTTAAAAATTATATTGGTGTACGAGTTTTATTTCAAGGCTTTAAGAATTATTTCAAATTGGAATTCCTTATTGAAAAAGTAGAATTATCTAAATTCGTTTTTTAAAGGAAATCTTGAATTGTAAAACTTATTTCATATTATCATTTCCAATTATTAAAGAAGAATTTTAAAATGCATAAATTATTTTTAAAAGGAGTTGAAGGGATTTGAAGTAGAATGAAGTTTAATTTATAGATATCCTTATAATTAAATGAGAGGTTTGGAAATATTTATTTTTGAAACTATAAATGAATTTTGAGGAAAGAGGGGAAATTTTATAATTTAATTTTTTTTCAACTGAATATTGATCTTAAAATTGTATGAAGATTTCAGGAAAAGTGTACTTTAAAACCTATTCTGAGTTAATAAATAGTAGTACTGTGTGTTTTGACTGATTTATATTTCTATTTAATGAAAAAATAGAATAAACGTGGTTATAGTGTCATCTAGTATGAGACTTTCAGTAATATTTCTTCAATTATTCTTTGGACTTGTTATATAGAAAAATATTGTATGAAATTCTAGACTGTAACAAATTTAAGTAAACGGATTAGTAATACCGTCTGGTATGGACATTCGGTAATATTATTCTGGTTAATCTGCTGACTAACGGTAAAGATATTATTTGTGAAGTTCTGTATGGTGAGGATTTCGAGTAAACAGATTAGTAACACCGTCTGGCATGAGAAATTCGGTAATATATTAGATTATATGACTATAGTACACTATTTAGCTTCCCCTTCTAGATATTTTTCAGGGGCAAGGACCTCTTAACATATTGGAGCGTGTTGTGTGTTGTGAGGCACTTTACTGGAATATGTGATTTTGGATAAACAGACATACGATACCCTACTTATAGCATCTCACTTAATTGTGTGCTTGTTGATCGTTGCTTCCTTTTTGTGTCATGGGTGCGTTGGATGATAATGATTGGATATCAGATTGGTTAACCCATTATGTCCTACATCTACCAATGGGTGTATGACTGGATGCTTGGGTGTCTTATTTAACATATGTTATGCATTGGTTATTTAGAAGAATGAGTATTTGTGTATGATACATGTGATATACATGGGATACACACACACATTTATGAGTTATATTTGCTGCATCATGCCGGTTATTATTTTATATTGACATCTACGTTCGAAACATAGTCTGAACCATGTGTTATTTATATAATACTCATTGTTTGCACCAAAAATGACATAAACACACTAGAATTGATTGAAAGCACCATATCTAATGAAATAAACGTAAAAGACATAGAAAAGACAATTTTTATTGTTGTTTGGCAAATACTCCAGCCTACATCCATTTTAACCTTGATTGATTCTCTTTGGAATTCAATGATTATAATTCAAATCCGACCACAATCTAATATATTTTGGATTTGGAAGTTTTAGGAGTATTTGGAGAAGAAGAAGACAGAAGAGAAATCAAGTGTTAAAAAGTTATTCTCTAGTTTCTCTAGCTCTTCTGTTAATAGGAAAACTGCCTAGCAAAACCAGAGGCCCATGAAATATCAAGTTCAGGTCCAAGTGCAAGTATGAAGAAATGAGCATCGGGGCCTAAACATTAATAAAAAGCTCTCGATATTGACTAGTTTTGGCTGATGCCGAGAGGTTTGCCTACTTGCTTTCTTGATCTTTCTTCATACTTGCTCTATCTTCAAGTTTTGGATTTTTGATGAGTGGTTTTTGACGAGAGGTTTTCAATGAGAGGTTTTCGATAAGAGTTTTTCGATGAGAGGTTTTCAACGAGAGGTTTTGGACGAGTGGTTTTGGACGAGAGGTTTGCATATTTAGCACTTAGTTAAAAATTGTTGAGTTCCTTCGTGCTGTCATTCTTGATAGTCTTTAAGCTTCTGAATCCATTCATTCACCAGTTTTTAGTCTAATTCGCTTATTTAATTCAGTTAGAAAACTACGAAAAAATTTGGTTATAACACTCGGGTTAGCCTGACAAATTACATGCCTAGGGACAAAGAAATCGGAATGTTATTGTTTAGTGTAGACGGAGGCTAGTTTATTAGTTGACTATTGTACCATTATTTATTTTGTGGCCTCATGTATATTGATGACATTGAGATGTATGTATTGGGTATACATTTATATTTTTGAGATAGTGGGAGTTTGACCTATTTTATATCTCATTTGGACTTGTATATATTTTATACTATATGTTGTCACTTTCTTGATGACTCTGTATTCTCTATGATTTATTTTTATATTGTGTATTGTTCTATCCTGGGAACGCATGTTTTATTGCTTTGTGCCAATACTGAGTATTTATAGGTGTTTACGTGTGACAACTCAATATCACCTCATTCTTTATATTATCAGAGATTATTATCTAGTAGTACTCTTTGGTAGTATAGGTAAAGAGGTCGGATGATACAGTTGGTATCAGAGTAGGTTTAGAACAATATAGATTAAAAGAGACACAAGTCTATGCCTTAGATTGGACTTAGAGTTCCTGTCTCCAAGGATGTATGGTAGATTTTTGCTTATACTTAAGTGATAATAGAAGAATATGATGATTACTGGGATAACCATCCAAGGATATATTTCCATTTTTCTTATTTTATAATATATTTCTTCTACCTTTTTAGGAATGGAAGTCTCTATATGAGATATAGAGAAAAAATGGAGGTTGTGAATGTAGAAGTAGTTTGTCCAGCTAGTAGTGCCGGTATTGATGTTAGTATTAGACCTCCATGTGGCTCTGAAGTAAGATTGAAGTTGTTCGGTTAAGGATGCTGTAAAAGTCCCTAATTCAAATCTCATATTAAATACATCAAAATTTCGAATTGCGATGAGGCGAGATGAGAAAGAAGATTCAGTAGTGATCAGAGTGGTGCAGTGGAAGTATATAGATTGCTTTCTACTGAATATCTTGGTTGTTTGGTATGTTTTGAATGGGTGATTGATATTTAGATTTCTTTGATTGCATTGGTTGATGGATGCTTTGGTTGGGGACCGTCTTGAGTATAGTACTCAGTAGGAACTATTACTCAAGGTAAGCATCTCATTCAAATCTTTGTATTTGAAACCCAGTGGTGCCTTTGATAGCGAACCGCAAAGGATAATGGAAATTATTTTCGTATAAAATAAAACAGTATATATTTATGTAAAAATTAAAATGTGATTAAAATGAACATGAAGAGGAAAGCTTGCTTGTTTATGTATCTGGATGGATGATTAGTGATGTTTGGGATTTTTTGTAAGTATGGTATTCTTTATTGTACTCTCAAGATTATCTATATATGTTTTAATACAAGCAAGAATATGTTTAGATCAAAAGTCTTTTTAGTACAATATATATATATATATATATATGTTTTGGAATGATGTATCATTAGAAGCAAGCAATTTTTTTATAAAAGATCAAATTGTTAAATTACGTTGAATTACGTTAAATTAAATATCTAAAGATGTTTAAAAGTAAATATCATGTTAATTTGTCCATTGAGTGCTTTAAGAATTTTGGTCAATGCACCTAATCAACGTTATCGATAGGGATTCTTAAACACCAGGACGTGACATATGGACACAAAGTTTTGAAAAGTGTTATAATATTAAAACAAATATTTTGAAAAAAATTAGATGATATTTAAAGTTTGAAAAGATGGCAATGTTTTGGAAAATGGAGAAATATTATATTAAAAAGAATATAAATGATAGTTTAAGAAATGGTATATATCGATAAGGATTGTATATGTACATTTGTATAAAACGTAGTAGCATTTTGAAAGATTTTTTTAGTAAGTATTTTGACATGATGCAATTTGATAAGAGAGAAATTTATTTTGATATGATGTTTTGCAAAATGTGTGTGATATAAAAGTCTACAAACATAAGCCTCAATTGGAAAATAAAATTTGAAACTGATACAGTGATATGAAGTTTAAGCAAAGAGTTGATTGTTTTGGGAAAAAGTGTTTTGGAAGCAAAAGATATTTTTGGAAGTAAGCTTTTTTTTAATGGATTATATCGTAATCATTTTGGAAACATATTTGAATAAAGTGATTTTAGATGGCTTTGGAAATATGCTAGTGCTTTGAAAAGTTCGAAAAGTGGAATATTTTAGAAAACAAAATGGTGGTATATTTGGATATGGGAAAAAATTATATAGCATCCTTGTTATGTTATGCACCCTGAGTTTCGGTCAAGTTATCTTCCCATTCAGACTTGATCGTGCCAGCTGTGATTTTGGTTGAAGCAGAAGCTGCCATTAAAGTTTATCTCGCCCACATCATGTTTTCTTATTGCAGCTTGAAAATCCAAGACTTCAACAACATTGTCTTTGCCTCCTCAGGGATTAGCTAGCAATAGCATATTCTTTGCCTCATCCTATTTTTGCTGTACTTGAAATTATTTAGACGTATTGTACCAACGACCACATTAGGAAAAAAAATTCAATTTAGACTTGGACAAATTTTTAGCCTAAGTTTGAAAATAATTTGCATTTGTGTATTTCATCTATGTACGTAATAAAATCACTAAATTTGCAATTTGTTATTAAAATTATTCTTAGAATATATAAAAGATTTAGACAATGTATATAAATTTTCTAAGGTAAATAATGATTTGTTTTAACCATAAATCTTGGTTTATTGATCCATTTGTGATGATTTTAAATTCATTAGAAATGACATCATTAGGTAATCATTTTTATTGAAGTCAAACGTAAAATTTTATGGTTAATTTTGGTTAAAACATGAATTGAAATAGATGTTACTATTGTTTCGAACACACAAACTCCATATATCAGTGCGAAACTGTTTTGATCATAACTTTTAAACAATTAGTCCGATTTTTACGATATTCCCCATTATAGAAAGCTAAGAACATAAGCAATAGCTTTAATTTCATGTTCTTTGTAAAATTTTGAAGAATCCATATCCTCGAATCTACATATGACTCCATCCCACATACAGCTTCCCTCCTAGACTCACAAAGTCCTTACATAGCTTAGCGAAATTGGTAGTAGATGGTTGAGCACGAACTGCATCACTAGAGCTAACAAGATCACTCATCCTTTCTATTTGTGACATATGGAATTTATTAACAACATCTCCACATGGTATTGGAAAGAACAAGGGAAAGAGTAATTCATATTAGACTGATATAAAACTTTTGAAAAGTCTTTTCTTATGACAAATGCATTTGGAAACCCACTTTAGAAATCGTTTTGGAAACCCTCTTTGGAAAAAAAATTCAAAACCTTTTCAAATACGTTCTCTCAATATGTACCTAGTCCTTAGGGAATTTCAATACCTATGCTCTGATACCAAATGTGATAACTTGCACCTCCTGACCGACCTATCCAAATCCTAGAATGACATTTGATCTCATGTCTGTGCAAACTGTCGAACGCCATCTAATTTTCCTTGCTACTAAGAAAAATATAGGATTAAATTTGGGCATTGGACGCTCAAAATCATCATCCTGAATTTTCCGCTGGAAAAATGCAACTCTTACATACGAAAATAATAACTACAACTTTTATAAGCTCGTATCTAGGGTCAAACAACTAATCGAACCTCAAGACAACTAACGATCGACTAATAACTACTGAAACTATTCCAATATATGGTTTACTTACAATTCTCAACATGGGACTAAGTTTCGCATACTACGACTACACGTTTCATATCAACCATGGGACTATATCTCCCACAACTATTACTACGCATACCCTAGTTACACATTGAAAGGGTGCCCATAATGTCGACTTGTCGAGATGTCCATCGTCTACATCCATGTCCACCTCTTAATGGTAATGTACGCCTATTATTGCACCGTTCCAGGATCCATCAATAACACATCATCATGTTGCATCACCGTGAATGCCAAGAGTTCCTATTAGTGTTAGAACATGCACTCTATTAGGCATCATCGTTAGTATTGCACGTCCATCATAGAACCTCATATGAGGGAATATTGCAATAGAATCACATCCGATCAAATATCAACCATGCTAGATAATTAGCACTTACCCAGTCCTGCAATGTCCTAGTTTCGTAAACATAAGAAATTAGCTTCCCTTCTTCTGTTAACATCCATATATATATATATATATATATAACATACACTACTAACTATTTTATTCATAACCTAGTCCTTAGGCCGAGGTTCAACCTATGCTGTGAAAATGCCAACCAATCGACCACATTCCCCTAGAGCGATCGACCGCTTGCTTCTGGAGTGGTAGACAGCTTACTCCTGCAGCCGTCGATCGGTCGTCGATGTTTAATTTGGGATTCTCATCTCTAAATTTTGTTTTTGTTTGTCAATCACTATCGTTCCAAATTTCATTATAATATTTCATTACAGTGTATATATGATCATTATAATTGATGCAAGTCCACAATTTGTATTTATCAAATTTATATATTAAATTCCAATATCAATTTATAGTTAAACAATCTAACTTAGGTTTAACATCAACAGGTTATATGACTTCATAATTGATTAGAAAAGGGGTGTAACCTAGATCAATTCCTATCTAACAGTTTTGCATATACTTACGTTTATTGTTTAATTTATGATCTAAACAACTGGATTCTCAATTTAATTTCTAACTATCAAAATCAAATAGGATATACTAAAATTAACTGCATATAAATCATCTTCTTAAAAAATATACCCACTCACCTTAAATCTAAGTTATCCCCTTAGAATCTCTCTTGTGATCTACTCCTTTTGCTAGCTCTCCACTTGATTTAATTTCTTCAATCTCTCTATTTTTATTTTTATTTATTTTTAAATAAGTTTATGATTGGAGAAAGAGACTAGAATTTGGCAGAGTATGGATGTTCAGTTCTGATTTTGGTGAATTAGGGTTTGGTTCGGTGTTGTATTTGTTGGGGTTCGCGCTAATCTTAACTGTTGACTGACTGTTAAAGAATATTTAGTTAAACCCTAAATGCTATGTAACACACCTAATTTTTGATAACATTATTCAGGAGAATTAATTAGATAAATCAAATAGAATAATATAAATGTTAAGTGATAAGGGCTTGAGATTGAACAAATCTAATTAAGGCCATGCTTAATAAAATAATTAAATGGACCTAAGAGTGGGTTATAAGCTAATTAATTTACATAAGGGTATATTAGGTATTTTCCACACCTAACCCTTACCCCCTGTATTTTTTCGTTCCTACCATTTTATTTCTTATTCACGTCATTTTGAAAATGCAGAAAAAACACTAAGGGGGTTGATCGTTAATAAGAGTAATTCAATTAAAGGCTAGAGATTTAAGCTTAAGGGAAATCAATCTCAATCCAATCTCTTTATCCAAATCAAGGTGAATAATAATTCCTTCTCTATTTTTTTGTAATCATATGATTTCAAATTTAATGGTAAATTTGTTTTTATGGTGAATTGAATGATGTTATGCTTGAATATTAATATAAATATATATTTACTTTATAATAGACCCATAATTGTATTTTTTGAAGAAAAAGGGCAAAAGAACCAGCTAGGTTGATCCAGTAGTGAATATAAATTGATTAAACTCTTGGATGAGTTGCACCCTAGAGGTCAGGGAGACTAGAATATAGGATTACTAAATATGGAAGTTGCCAGGAAGACAGGTTCATAGTGCACCCACAAAAATTATGATTAGAAAGTTATTGGAGCTACCAATAGGTTCATAGTGATCCCATGAAAGCTATGTTATAAAGAGTGGTTGGCAGGGGACAATTGGTTCGTAGTGCACCCTTGAAACTACATCTGGATTAAGTTATTGACAGTTGTTAATAGGTTCCTAATCAACCCATGAAAACTAGGATAAGGAAGAAGTTATTGGAGTCACCAATAGTTTTAGGGGAACCCATGAAATAATTGAGTTAATTAGCAGAGACCAATAGGTTCATAGTGCACCCATCAAAACTATGAAATAGGATAGGGAGTCGATACATTATATAAAGGTTATTAGTCAATCCATGAAAACTAATAAGTTAATAGTGACCCGAGAAACTATAAATATGAAAAGAAGTCAAATAAATAAGGGATGAGAAATCCAAATGTTTTAACTTGATTTCATATCATCGCAATACTTTGAAATGACTATATTTTAACTATTGCGGATGCCGGAGCACTGTATATGGTTTTATAAAAGTTTTTGGATACTTATGAAGGGAAAACCCATTTCGCTAAGCGGCATGGTCTCATTGGATATCTAAATAATTTGAGATGGTAGAATATTATTTATACCAGGTTTTATGTTTGACTCGAAGTTTATGTTTCCTCTTGAACTCTCGAGTACTCAACTGATTTTGAGCAGTTTGAGAGTTGAAGTTTTCAGGTACCTTTTTAGATGAATAAGCTACTGGAGACATGCAGGAGGCATGATAGCTATATAGGGTTTTCTTTTATTTGATTCCGTTGTGTTGTTTGTAACGGTAAAGTTGTTATATTGCCTGTATATACTCTGAACATCCAAGGGGCATATTCATATCTTGCTCTTGGTGTATATTGTAATAAATATATTTTTCTTTGAACGTGGTTAACGACTATGGGATTATATAATGAATCGGAAATGTTTTGAAATGGAATGTGATTTTATTTGTTGTTTTAAAACTTATCCATATTCATGTGTTTCTGTGTATCAATGAATCTAACACTACCATTCTGGTCGCCGAATATTAATAACTATATATGACTGCAGCATCCATAGCCATTAGTTTTGGGACTCCAAGTAGGGGGATGTTACACACTATCTAATTTTTAACGCTGCTAAGAAAAATATATGATTAAATCTGGGCCGTAGGTCGCTTGAAACTCTCATCCTAAATCTTCAACCGGATGACCGTAATATTTAGGGGCGCTCGACCACTAGTGGTCGACCGATCCCAATATAGGTGCGACTGACTAGTGGAGCTATTTAAATTAATACGTTTTTCTTTCCTTATTTTCTTATTTAGTTATTTTTGATTCCAAAATTCAAAAAGTTTGTAACTTCTTCATATTAGCTCCGATTTCAAAATGCCATATATGAAAATTGTCTAGAAAATCACTACAAACTCAATAGTGAAAGTTTCGTAGCTAGATTCGGATGTTTGCAAAAATTACGTTTTCCCTATTATATTTAAATTTAATTTATTTATTTAAATTTTTTGCTTTAATTTTCATTATGGTACATAGGGTGTACCCTTGCCTCTATCAATCTCCTACTTTAATTTGGAGTCAATTATGGAATGCTATTCCAACTCCTCTGATAGGTTTTCTCAAAAACTAACCGAGCCACTCACTTAATGAACACGTATGTCATTCTTTTTTTAATTCTCTTGCAATGACCAGCCTTTTCAACCCTTAGAAGTCAATACCAATACATCCACGATATTCAGTGCCGATCATTCAAGTGTTGGAAAGACAGATTGTTTGGGTAGAAGAAAAGAAAAGACAAAATAGATCTCACATCATGACGCGTAATACATAACACATAATAGATCTTTACAAAAGAATTTTTTTATATATGTATATAAAACAATCAGAGTAAACTAACCAATCATCTACGTGGATTGTCATAACAGTCTGTTCTTAGAAATGCGGATAGATAAAAAACAAGAAATGCAATGGAAAAATAAAATACATGAATATGTCCTGGAGGCATCCAGCTCATCTTCTAAATCTCCAAAATGTCTAGTTAAGTCTGGAAATATACTCGGGGCTAACCCGGGTATTATAAGAAAATAATGGCTGAACCAGTCTTGAAAATCAGCATGAACAACTCAAATCATATGGATTTTCAATGTTAAAAAACCTTTCAAAAATAAAGGTAACTCATAAGACAACCGCGTATAAATATGAATAGGTTTTCACCTTATGATAACCAAATCGGTTTTATTAGATAATCCAGTAATATTATAATAATGTTTACGGTTTAAAATAAACACTTAAAATAGCCTGAATGGTTACATTAATTACATTCAATGACATATTTAGTACACAACAAAGTCTGTAAGGCATGTATGGAAAATTGATTCCATCAATGATTAGGTAAGGGTCTACCTTTCGTACATCACACCTCTAAATAAAATGTACTGATGCTGTAAACATTGCTCCTCTACAAACATAGAACCAGTCTACCCTTTTCTAGATAGTACCAAATATGATCATCACCCCGGCTGCCAACTTGACAAACCATTCCCGTGGCCCAACATGCATAATCTATAAATGTCAATTTAGATACAAGTGATAAATACAAGTGATGATTATACCTTAATGGAAGTGACCTACATATCCCTACCGCATCTCACATATTTTAGTCATTTCCAGATTTTAGGCTTGAGGTTACGATTACATTTTAGCAAATCCTACTTGAAATGCTAACTTTGCCCTCCAAGCAACAATGCAATGCTAGCAATCATCCATATGAGTTGTTCTAGGATTGAACAAACCGAAGGCGCTACTTAAACTACACTTTTTTTGAATCACCCTCAGGATTAGTAGTAAGTAGTCCTTGCATTTCAAAGGACTCTGTCTTTGATTTCCATCATTTTTAAAATGTCCACAATTAAAATGATTATGCTAGTTTAAAGTGAATTTTAGATAACGTATTCGATCCTGGTCACACCGATAATCGATAGTTTCAAAACCGATGAAGATTTGATAGTTGGTTATTTAACTATCAAATAAGGAAAAATCCAATTAGAGATTTAACTTCATATGGAAACCAATCATGATTAAGCACATAAAAAACCACTAAGCCTCTTTAATTAATCCTTTCATTAATTAAAATTATTTTTTAATTACTTGTCTCAAAATACTTTTACGTAGATATACATGTGTGTACTACTCATTCACTATTCATTTATAGTCTTTTAATGTTTGAAAAAATATCCATATATTTATCTCATCGACATAAGTATATTCACAAAACACTACGCTTTCAATACTTAGAAAATGTATTCATATACTAATCTCAGTGTATAGGTATATTCATAAACATGGTGAAAGATTTCATACTTCAAAAGCATACTTAAATAGGTTAAAAATAAATGTCAGCTAAGAACATTGTTTATTATGAAGTCAAACCACTTTTCTTTTGATGTAAGTTAATAGATCATACGAAAATTAAATCAAATACACTTATCACCACCTTATGATTTCAGACTTATACTATCTTGCGATTAAAAAATAAAGTCGGACAAGTTATCATACAATCATTGCCTTGACATACATTCTTAAACCCTCATAGATAGAGTCGGGTTTCCTACATCGAAATTTGGTGTTATGTATGAAAGGAAAACTTTCGATACCACCTTAATTTAAAATGATCATTTATAGAAATCAAATCTTATTTCTTTAATAAACCTCCTTTTTATAAATCTCTTTTATATTTACAAAACTCCTTTTATAAATCTTCTTTCTATTTATAAAACTCCTTTTATAATCTCCTGCTTTTAAATCTCATATACTTATCACAAATCTTCGGTTTCAAGATAGGACTATATACTTTCCACAAAACGATCATTCGATATATCACTATAAATTTTCAAATGTGATATATTATTCCAATTTATCAAAATGATATCATTTCCCTTTTATAAAATATCATTTCTAAATCTATTCTTTTATTTATAAAATACCATATAGTAATCTATCTTTCTATACAACAACTTATATAAAGTGTCTTATCAATATTTATTCTAAATATTTCTATCTTCTTTAAAAAGAAAATCACTTTATTATAAAAGATAAATTCTCCCTTTTTCTTTTTCTTTATAATAAGAATCCGTTATTATATTAAATTTTCTGTAAAATAAATACTTTTAGAAATACTTTTAAAACATTTCCATATAAATTAGAAGATACAAACGAATAGGTTTGAGTCAATGGAGAAGTTCAAAAACCATTTCTAAATAAAATGCCACAGAAAATTTCAAAAATCATATTTAAAATCATCCTCAGAATAAAAACCATTTTCAAATGAAAAACAACAAATAGTAGTAATTCCTAAATGCTATAATGAGGCCTAGAGCTAGCATGGCACTTAACAAGTGCTTTCCATATAAATGTAACAAGTGTAACCACAATAAGGCCAATATCAAAGTCGCATATCGAAGTCACATCCAGTAAGGCCAAGCTATCAAGCTTTTGGCATTCAACAACTTTTTCTATAAGTAAATAAATGAAATTAAAATCAACAATGGCAAAGAATCCCTTTGGATCCCTCTAAAAAATTTCCTAAATTCCCAGTATTCCATTTCATATGTCATCTACTTCCCAAAGCGGAAATTCAACCAAACCAAACAAAAAAATCATTCAAGCGCATAAACAATAATTTATCAACGCATATATCATAATGTTCATCCAAAGGTGAGTTAACTCACCAAAAATCCAGCCAATGCTTATGCATTCCTACTCGATCTAAAATTAAATGACGTTCGATTTTAGCTCAAAATTCTACTTGCTCCAAACTTGAATCATCTCCAATGCGTAGATAATACTACTATGAATGCAACCCAAAAGACCACATTCGATTTGGACCTCGTATGAAAGAGTTACAAGTTTGATATGAATTTGGATTAACTAAATTAATTAATCAGCTAAATCATTTAATTAAACTACTAATTACCTTAATAAAACTCCTCTACCCTTCCTCCTTGATTCAAAACCTCTCCCATATACAAGTGCACGAACCTATGCCCTACCTGCGCACGCACACAACGACAAGGAGCATCACTCCACGAAATCAAATTCCAGCTAAACAACAGACCTTCTCTTCGCATGAGTTTCGATCTGCACCCTTCCACGTCACCTCCGAGCTCTCCCTACAAATTCTGACCTGACATGCCCCTTGTTCCCCTAAAAATGGCATAATTGATCTCCCTCACCAAAGCTCCCCATGCCTATTGTAACGACCCAGGATTTTAAGTAATTAAAATTTGAATATTTAATTAATTTTAAATATTAATAAGTGAATTTATAAGTCGAATAAATTTTATTTCGAATAATTGGATTTAATTGAATAATTAAATCAATAATTTAATATGTTAAATTATGGAAATAATTGAAAATTGAGTTAAATATGATTTGTAAAATTTTATTTTATCATATTGAAGTTAGAACGATATTTTAGAACTTTTAAAATCAAATTAAAAGTTTATTTGTGAAAATTGAATATTTTAATATTTAATCGACTAGTGAAATTAGTCAATTTTTGAACAGTCTCAGAATTGGACGAAACTAGTTCCATTGGGTCCGTAATAGTTTTTTATTACCGGATTTCAATTTTAGTGTCAATCGGAGTTATCGTTTGATCGTAGCAGCTCGAAACGCATCGAAATTGTTTTTAATATTAATTTGGCGAGTTAAAATAGCCATTTTTCAAACAGTCTCGGATTTCGACAAAACTAGTTTCATCGGATCCGTAATGTGATATTACTGTAAGGTTTCAAATTTCGTGTCAATTGGATTTACCGTTTGTCCGGTACAAATTAAAACGCCTAGAAAATCGTTTAAATCAGCTTAATTTAAATTGAACGTTTATTGCCATAACTCGCACAGATGACCGAATTAGCTTCCGAAACCTATTCCATTGTGTCCGGAACGCGGGGTAAACTCTAGAAGCGCTGGTTACGGCGTGTGAATCGGAGTTTGGAAAACCCGGATGAATAGTGTCGTTCGTTTTCTATAAATAGGGCTCCATTCACACAAATAAAACAAAAAAATAACCTAACCCTAGTTTATACGCAGCCGCCACCCCCTCAACTCACGGCCAGAAAATCACGTTCTTCATCCCCAAATCTCTTTAAATCCGTGAAGCAATTCAAGAAGTGTTCAACTACGAAGTTATAGAGCACAGCGAGATCTTCGTGTTCAACGGTGGAGATCGAGATTGGAGCTATGGATCAACGGGAAAATGGAGATGAAGGCGCACGGTTGCGCACTCATTTCGAGGCTGTAGGGGGGGCCGAGCTCACCCATGTTCCAGCCGAAGATAGCTCTTGCAATGGGCTTCAATATGGAGGTGGTTTGATGAAGTTTCGTCGAGCGAGGAGGTTGCAAAGTCGAACCCTAGTTTCAATGAGATGGGTTCCTTGGTGCGGCTTGTGGCCTGTAGGAATAACGTGAGGGAGATGGAGGGAACGCACGGTCATGATGAGGGGGGAAGGAATCCAGTGGCTGAGATTTGCAGATAGGTTAAAAATAGAAAATTATGTTGTAATTATTTATATAAAATTCGTATAAAACTTGTAAAAATCATAACTTTTTCATACGAGGTCGAAAACGCGCGAAACCAGTTGCGTTGGAATCGTATGGACGAGCACTACGCTATAGAATTGGATTGGAGTCATTTGGAGTTAGTGAGAATTTTGGGTAAAATTAAACGTCCGTTTAATTTTATTCGAAATAAATCGCTAAAACGAAGTTGAAATCAAGGTGAGAACTTCTCACTCAATCGAATCAGTTTCGATTTTATTTTACTAGTTAGATTTAAAATACTTGAATGTATGTTTGAATGATGATTGTTATCTATTGATTGTTAAAATAGACATTATGCGCCGTTAGTAAGCGGATGTTATTTATTAAAAACATATACCGCGAATATTTCATAAACAGTGAAATTGGTATTATATATAATAGCAATATATATATATATATTGGCATATGTATATGTTGGAGTTATTGATTTCTCGCATTTGTATAGCGGATGAGACCCTATTGCGCCGTCTATTAAGCGGATAATATTTTAAATCCCATATACCGCGATAATTCCGTACTGGAGCGGAAGTGGTATTGTGCTAATGTTTGTGGATGCAGGAAACAGGTTGGAGGGATCCAACTGGATTCCTCAATAGTATTTATTTGATTTCAGATATTTTGATATTTGATTGATTATCATATCGATATATGATATCGTTGTTGTCGTGATTGACTATTTGGTGTGTGGCATCATTGGACCAAATTTTGGAATTTTAAAATGATTTTATAAAGTGATTTTTGAAAATATACTATATTTTTGGAATTGATTTATTTTAAATAAATAAACGATAAAATTTTTAATGTTATAAAAATTATATTTTTGATAAATATAGTTAAAAGTTGATTTTTGAAAATATGGGGTTAATGATTTTATAAAATAGTTAAATTGAGATTTTTGGATTTATTGTAAGAAGTTTAAAAATAGGATTTATAAAATTTGATTATTTTATAAATCAAAATGGTGAAATTATAAAGGAGATTAAAGACGTTTTAAAAGAATAATATAAATTGATTTATATAAGAGATTTATAAATTGATAATTTGTCAATTAAAATATTTGAATTATAAAACGAGTTTTTATAAGTGTTAGAATGAATTGTGAATGAATTTCATAAATGAATGAAATCTATAGAATTATAAACGGTGAAGTTATAAATGGAATTTTATAAGCAGTAGGTTTATAAAATTCATAAAGTTATTGAAAGAATAGATTTGGATAAATAATTGAATCTTATAAGTTATAAGATTTATAATTATGAAGTTTAAAAGGAACGATTTTGTAAACAAATAAATTTATAAGTATTTAACTTATAACATAAACTTTTGTTTTATAATTGAGTTATAAATTGAATAGGTTAATAAAGGAATTTATAAAAGGAAGTTGTTATAAAATAAATAGAAATGGAATTTATAAACGTTGTTTTATAAATCCGCAAACGACTTATTTTGATAAGAAAATTGTTGAAACCTATTAATGGAGTTATATTCACGTTTTTGAATAGTGAATAATATGTTAAAGATATTGTTTTGAATGTGATGTTTTAAATAGAATTAAAACAAGTTAACGATGTTTTAAATGTGTTGAGATTCAAAACCATAGATTTCAACATTTATTGTTGAAATTGATGTTTTCGAGAAATAGAAGGAAATGGTGGACTATAACACTGTTGTTATAGTAAATGATTTCTGAAAGGAAATGTTTTGTATAGTATTGGGATTTATATATCTATTTTAATTTCGAATCCCTATACTAGTGATTTTGGGTTGTCGTAACGATGTTTTACGCAACATTCGTTTTGGCCCAAATAAATATGTTTAAGAGAATGATTTCCTTAAAGAATGAAATATATACTTAATCTCGATTTAAGTATATTGAATATTTTCCAAGTGTTGAAAATAAATGGATTGAGAATTACTTAATAAGTAAGTATGGAAATGTTTTCCAATATAAAGTGAATATTTTGAGAATTTATCTTTTTGAAGATAAATTGAAATGAATAACTGAAATCGTATATGCATAGATATTTTAGAATATAAATTCACTATGGAATTTATAAAAGAAAGTGGAATCTGTTTAAAAATAAATATTGATTTATTTTTGAAGTATGAAAATTATTTATCTGGTAAAGATATTTTTGGGAAATAAATAATTTGGAAAATTATTTGGAATCTGGTGATGTTGTGCATATCCATTGATAGTTCAATAACCGACTATCAATATTTACCTTTGAAAGGTATTTGTTGGGATTTGTTGAATTTGAATGCTACATTTGTTTTTAAATTATTGCGCTCGTTATTCGGATTACCCATTCCGAATAGTGATACGACGTAATGGATAGCATTGAAGATCGGTGTTGAAGACCCGGTATTTGCGAGAGCGATAGGATGACCTGTCGATTGACTCTGCACCGAGTAGCTACGGTATTGAGTTCTCCATATGTGATGGGAAATCCGATCAGGATTGTGGATATCCGGATTGCAAGGACTTCTTTGTAAGTGCCTTCGGTTCTGTTCGAGCCCGGAACAGACTTGTATGGATTGTATGTCTGACGTTACAAATTGAGATATAAAGCAGATTTCTTTCAAATATATTTCTGTTGGTGGCGGAGAATTTATTCTTTTAGCTTAACACCCTTCTCTGAGACGTACGAGCTCAGAGGTTATGTAGTTGAAGGTTATCAGCGATATATTCCCAATTTGGTAATGTGACATGCTGAGTGTTGCTGTGAAATGATCATTGTGTTGATTATTTGTGATAGGATCATTTATTTGATCGTCTATCTTGGTGATCATTTCTATGATCATTTGTTGACCCAAAAGCATGGCTTTTGTATAAAGTATGTTTTTGTGGACGTGACTTCGTCGAGCCTCACACCCCGGAATGGTCAAAACAGGAAAGATGCGGCAAGGTTATGAGGGGTAGCGCCCTTTAGGTTATGTGCATTTCCTTCTGGAAAAGGGTGGTATCATGGTATGGAGCCCAGATACTTACTCATGTTGAAAACACTTTATGATTGTGTGAATTGATTACGAGCACTCGGTTAAAGGTCCCAAAGGACCGGGGGATGACATACTCGGTCAGTTGTTACTCAGTTAGGGGTAACCCGGCCTTGTGTTGGCAGAGATCCGGTTTGGTTCTCGGGGATGTCCTTCCAGAGGCATTCTCATGTGGCAATGGGAAGTTCCTTGGCCTGATCATTCGTTGGAAATCCAAAGAAACAATACGAGACTTGTACGGTTTTAGTTGTATAACCTGCCATGGAATGTGGCGGTAACCTGCTATTGAACAAGGTAGCTATAGTAGGCATAAGTGCGGAATGTCTATGCTGGCTAAAATTTATATCTTTATTTTCGAAAGAATTTTTCCTACACTATGCACTAATGATAATATCAAATGTTTCTTTTTAATGCGTATCAAGCATCTTTGACTATCATAAGGAGAAATCTCCTCCGATTCTGCGTTTGCATTGTGTGTGTGTGCGGGAGGCCTTATGGTAGTCTCATTTTTAAAAGCATTGCGAATTGACTTTAAAAATATTCTTCTATTTTGTTTTCAAAGATAAATAAACTGTTTTGAGTTCTCACACCAGTCACATGACTGACTCGGAGTTTATTGTTTTCCTTCCTAAACTCTGGGTGCCCACCAATATCCATACGGGCAGTCAAGAGTTAAGGTTTATCAGGATATTCTGGATATTCAGGAGTTGCTGGAGGCAAGCTGGATGGCATGGCGTATTACTAGTTTATATAGTATTTCTTTTCCGCTGTTTGTTGTTGTACACTCTGATGATATGATGTAATGTAATGTATAAAATGTAATAACTGATATAGTTCTTTGTTTAAAGATTATTCCTTTATTTATTATATGTTGTTCCGCTGCGAATTGCGAGATTCTGTTGTTGTTCTGTTGTTTTCTGTTCTATTTTCTATTTTCTTTTCCCTCTATTTTCTATCTTTCTCTCTATCCTTCTCTCTTTCTTTTTCTTAAACATTGATAATTCGTATTTCTGTTCATCTTGAGTTAATCTATGGAGATTAGTGTATATTCAAGGAGTACGGATTTACGGGTCATTACACCTATGCCAAATTACTCCCCGCGCCACCGCGAATTCAACCGTACCTTCGGTTTCACCTCCAATCACCTATAGTTCACTACGACCAACTCTTTGCCACATGCAACAAGCTACCGTCGCACCTCCCTTCCTGTAGCTGTGCCACCTCTAACCTATCCCCACCGACTCACCTTTAAACACGGCAACACCATCGCCTTGGCCAATCGCTTTCTCTAGCTCCGATAAACCCAAGCCCTAATTCATTGCCACAAAACTCGAGCACGGCCAAACACCATCGCACCTATCAATGCCTATACAAATTTGAAGCTCACAACCATACGATCCTAATGGACCTAAAATCATTGACTTTCGACACTCCTCGCTCAAGAAACAGTTGGTAGAAGAAGAGGAAGAGGAGGTGGCAACTACATTTTATTTCAAGAGAAGAAGGGAAAGTGTGTGGAGGAAGGTCGGGTAAACGGGTTATTTATAGTATTTTATTTATTATTTAATATTATAATTTCTGGTACTTCATTACACAATATTACGTTCGCATATGAACCGCGAATGATAAAATAAAAATACGACCATGCACAACAATGCAACAAGATCACAAAATAACAAAAACATACCGGTTAACTTATTTTGAGAATTTTTCAAGAATACTAACGTTTGCCACAAATGCATCCAACAAAAATTTAATTATTTACCAAATTAAATTTTGTGAAAAAATTCTATAAATTCATTTAAAAATACGTCAGTAAATCAAGTCGTTTTACTAAAAATTAATTTTATTACTATTTATTATATTTGAATCAAATTTGAATAATTAAATAAATTAAGTATTCCCATTTGAAAAACGTTGAAATTGCAGGTCATTACATTTGTACTCTATTAATAAACCCTCTTCGACGCCGATACTTCCTTTATCATATGGAAACTTTCAGATTATGTTTCTTAACTTCTAGTGAAATCTTCTTTCTTGATCTATATGACGACGATGTTATTGCACTCCGAGCCCAGTTATAAATTTGAGCATTTGTTTAGACTTCTATTATTATGGCACTATTCAAGTTGATGTACTTAAACTTTGGTTAAATTAGCCACTACTAATTGTTTTGTACATTTCCAATTTAGAGTACTTAATTTACGATCGAACATGAATTTCGGATTGACGCACTGCACTCGATATCGCTTATGAAGTTCGAATCTGAGCACTTCTTCAAAAAGAGTTTTTTTTTCTATATATAATTCTCCAGTATTTCGTAAATATCGAAGAACACTTTAAACTATAATTTATGATCTTAATTTAGATTTCGTGTTTTCTTTATGTATCAAATACATAAGTGAAATGCAATATTGTAGATAATATAGCATATACAATAATTTCTATTGCCATGCGTAAGGAATCCATCTTACAAGCTCTAGATTTCACATTTTAATATGGTATCTATGTATATCGTTTTGGGACAACCCCAAATCCTTTTATACTAATTATAAAAGGCGTCAATTTCAAATCCAATATTGATAATTAAACAACCAAATTAAAATGCTTTTAACTATCCCATTAACAATCATTAGTTTGTTTACTTATAGATTTAGAAATATTTTAGTACGAATTATTGTTCATACTTATAGACATACAATTCCTTTTCATTTTGATTGAAATTCAATATATTTGATTTCTCTATCAAAATATTTGCTTAACTCTGATGCTTATCAAATGACACTTTCATATCGGTTCTTGGATCATATCCAATACTCACAAACTCAGTTGTCACTCCCAATGATTTGAAGAAATTTCGGTTTTAAGCGCAAACATCATATTCTAAATCTTTATTGATAATTTCTATTTTAATATACATATGTCAAAAATGAAAGTCATCTCAGGCAATAATTTTTCGAGTAAAACCCGAATTAACTTAAGTATGTCGAATGATAAACATGTTGTTAGTTTAAAAAATTGAAATTTACGATGTTAGTCTATTAATGTAACTAACTATATTCCAATTGCATTGGACTTCTTCTACAAGACACTTTTGCGATCAGTGGATCATATCCCTTTATGCAGAATTATCAAAATCATATTTATATTGTACTTAGAATCCATTCTAGATTTGCACATCAGGCCACATGGTAGAGTCAATACTCTAAATGGCTTGTTGAAAACCAAGGAAATTATTTTATCAACATTGATAAGAAAATCATATTTTATCTTTATTGTGCAAGAGTTCTTATTACACATTCTAACTTTCCAACTGGCTTGGTAAATTTCATTTCATCCTTTATAATCAAATAAATCTTTTGATCGTATCCAAATTATTTTACTACTAATAATTTCTAAATTAAATTCCTTTATTATGAAGTTAGGGTTTCTTGAAACAACATTGTTTCTATAACAACCCGACTTTTCATGGTCGTAATTTTTTTTTCATAAAATGAAAATATGAAGCGTTTTAAAAAATCTAATCGTAAATAGAGAACTAAACTAACTAACTATATCTTTCGGAAATCACAACGGAACGGATAAATTTATAATATATAGATAAAATAAACAAATCCAATCTATATACAACAGAAATTATGCACAATCTATATATACATACATTCAGTTTCATGTTATATATATACAATATACACAAACGACGGACAACATATGTAACATCTTCATAGTCTCTGTCTTCAAACACCACACTATTACAATTACTTCATTTACCTTTAGTGTAGTGGAGGGGGTTAAACACACATGTTTGGAGAGTAAAAATATTACTAAGTACACTAATACATGATTTCATAAACACCATATGAATACCAATACTTACTTACCTCAACCTATCTCTCCTACATTCAGAAAAGTTAGTCCATCATAATAACCATAATGTGATGACCACTATTTTATATTTATTAATGTTTAACTAAACATATAGTAGAGTTAGTTAAACATATACTAGTTCGTCTACACACAACAGAGGAAATAGAAAAAAGTTAGCTAAACACAAACTAACCTAACGATACTTAAGAGAGTTAGTTAAATAGGGACTAACTCAATGATACATGTAAGAGTTAGTAAAACAGAGACTAGTCCCAGGATGTACTTAAATGTAGACTATTCCCAAGAATGTAAAAAAGTACGAGTTAGATAAATGTAGTCTAACCATCGTATCATAAAGGATATGTAAACACAGCCTGACTCCTTTATACACGATTTAACCACTTATAAAAAAGAACAATCAACAGAAATTTTTACATGTTAAACACTCCTAAACATTGCAAAAGAACCAATAGTTACATTATAACTATTTCATACATGCCTGGGTGGAGTAAAATTTCTATAGCTCTGGTCTAGATTTAGGCTAACGAATAAAATGCCCATGGGTTGACCGATTGGAGCCACAAGTGGATCATCGCACGTCGATTTCAGTTTTCACAATTCCAGATTTTGATCATTTTCTTCCCAATTTATCTTAACTTCATCGATTGCTATTTGGCGGTTTCATACCTCTCTTAGACATCATATTCCACTATCTTAACCTACTATATATCACATATCATCATATTCATAATCACTCCTTAATTCCTATATTTAAATCATTATATACAATTTCCATTTAAACCACAACCTAAATGAAACCTAACTCATTCGATTGTTATTAACATCATTAATCTCTGCAATCATTTCAGTAGCAAATTCTTAATCAAGATTTCCTAAATTAACTGTTTAATTAACCTAAATAATAATCGTACAGTATATACTACTTCTGTACAACAATATATCTTCGACAACGATTCCCACTCATAGTATTGTATTGCAAAGCCCTCGAATTCGTCTAATTTGCCTAAAAATCTTTGCTGTCCAGAAATATAGTCCTTCTAAGATTCCCGAATCTACAAATAATTAATATCTTCGCCTAGCCTTTTTTGAGCTCTTTGATTTGATATATAATTTTGTAAGTTTCAATTAGACTTGAGAGAGGGAGTGGAGAATCAGAGAGATTGAGGAAGAAGGAGAAGATGTTACAGAAATGTACATGCATGAGAAATGGGAATTCAAGTCCTTCTCGGCCCGTCATATAAAATTATGAACCGTCGCTTCAACCTAACAGGCTTAGGCCTATTTAAACAATTCAAAAACCCATAACTTAAACCCGCTTAACTCCTTCATACGGGCTCTGATCCGAATAAACCAATATATCATTCTAACTAGAAAATTGAGCTCTATGCAATGGTATAAGTCTCATCACCTAATTCTAATGTTAGTAAATTACCATTTTTCCCATACTATTAAAATAACTTCTAAATTCCATATGGTATTACATTCTCCTCCCTTAAAAAGAATTTCATCCTCGAAATTCCAAATGCAGCTCTATTTCATGTATCTATGTTTATGCTATATATAAAAATATGTGAACATATATACAAATAGACATAAGATAGTACTGTATATAACATACCTTATATTAATTTTCCTAAAGCTGGGCTTCCTTCTTCATATGTCCTATTTGTTTCAATTATAACTTTTATCTTTTAAAATTTATCCCTATAATCCCTCGACTCGTGCCCTCGCATATTGCACCTTTCACATTTTTTCCTTGCTTACCACCACGTTAACTTAAATCTTTAAATTCCTTATGTTTACTTGGATTGACACTCTTCGTCGGCCGCCCTTTAGAAATTTTTAACATAGTGGCATTCAGTGGTGCTACTTTAACTAAACTCTTAAAGGTCGCTCCTATAGGAATTTGACTAAGTGCTAACTCTCGAAGTGGTGAAATCAACCCTTTCACAAACTTTATCACCTTTTCGGTGTCATGTCTACCAGTAAAAAAACCAAATTTCACCAATTCATTAAAATTATTTATATACACTTTTACGGTGGAATTTACTTGCTCAAGATGGATAAACTTATCGAGCATCACTACTTTTTCTGCCTCAAATAAATTTTGTCTCAAACCTTTCCTTAAAATTAGTCAAAGAGATTTCATTTTCATTAACTTCTTTTATAACCAATTCCCAACAGTTCGTTACTTCTCCTTGTAGATGCCAATAAGCAAGCTGCCTTTTGGTCTCATCGCTCAAATTCAGCATAGTGAATGTCCTTTCACATGGAAGTAGCCAAGCTTAGGTCTCCACGAAGCTTCTGTACCCATATACGGTTTGCTACCCATTTTCAAAAAAACTTTACACAATTTTAGGAAATTTTGCTCCATATAGTAGCAGCATTCCCATATTATACTACAGCTACAGGCGTCCCATCATTAACCGTAGCTTGATTTTTAGCCTGAAGATAACGGTGGAACCAAAGTGGAATGTTTATGCCTGTTACTTTCATAGCCTTATGTCCACTTCCTGTTATGTACTAGCTTAAGTTTGGTTACTCATTTCTCCTATCTGTAAAATAGGATTCAATATTAAATCCCGCATAATAGTAAATAGAGACGGTAAACATAAAATCGAAATTAAACATCATGCACCCATTTATTCAAACTAAAATACATATATACATTTATATTATACAAAATTTACTGGTATGCTCCCTCTATAAGGCCAAACATAAGCTCTAATACCAAATGTAACAACCCGACTTTTCACGGCCATAAAATTTTTCACCGTAGAATGAATGGCCGAATCATTTTAAATAATTTTAATAGTAAACGGAGAGTGGAACTAACTAACTATGTCTTTAAGAGCACATAGCGGGATTGATCAAAATATAACATATTGATAAAATAAAAAATCCCATTTGTATACGTCATAAATTACAATATATACAAACAATGGACAATATATGTAAACATCTCCATAGTCTCCATCTTTGAACACCACACCATCACAATTACTTAATTTACCTATAATGTTTGAGGAGGGGGTCAGACACACATGTCTAGTGAGAAAAACATTACTAAGTATATAATGCTACATTATTTCATAAACATCATATTAATACCAATACCTATTTCAGTCTGTCTCACCTACATTGTCAGTCCATCACAATAAATATAATATGATGACCACTATTTTATATTTATTTACCTTTAATGTATGCTATAGTTAGTTAAACATAGATTAGTTTGTCTACACACAATAGAGGAAATAGAATAGAGTTAGCCATAAACAAACTAACCTAATGATGAATGAGAGAGTTAGTTAAACATAGACTAACTCGACGATACACGTAAGAGTTAGTTAAACGAAAACTAACCTTAGATATAGTTAAAATGAAGACTATTCTCGTAAACGTAAACAAAAGTACAATTTAGATAATTGTAATCTAAATCACGTTTACGTAAAGGGTAGGTAAACGCAGCCCTACTCCTTTACACATGATTTAACCACTTATCAAAATATACAATCAACATAGTACCTACACGTTAAACACTCCTAAAAAATGCAAAATAACTAACATGTTACATTATAAAAATTTCATATAGGCCTGGTTGGAGTAAAATTTCTCCAGTCTTGGTCCAGGTTCAGGATGACAGATAAAATGCCTACAAGTGAACTGGATGCCTATAAGTGAACTGGTTGAAGCCACAGGTGTACTAGTGGACGTCAATTTCAGTTTCACAATTCAAGATTTCGATCATTTTCTTCCTAGTTCATCTTAACTTCAATGATTACTGTTTAGCACTTTCATACCTCTCTTAGACATCATATTCCTCCATCTTAATCCTTTATATATATATATATATATATATATATATAGTTATCCAATTCATAATCACTCTTTAGTTCCTATATTCAAATCATTATATATAGCTTCCATTTAAATCAGAGCCTAAATGAAACCTAACCCAAATTCGAATATTATTAACATCATTTATCCCTATAATAATTTCAGTGGAAAATTCCTAATCGAAATTTCACTAATTAACTATTTAGTTAACCTAAATAGTAACCGTAAAATATATACTACTTTCATGCAATAATATATCTTCAGTAATGATTCCCAGTCACCGAATTGCGATACAAAACCCTTGAATCTGTCTAATATGCCCAAAAACCTTCATCGTACAAAATTGTTGTCCTTCCAAGATTGAAGAATCCACAAACAATTGATGTCTTCGTCTAGCCCACGTTGCGCTGATATATAAAATTTGTAATTTTTTGTTTAGATTTGAGAGAGATTAGAGAATCAAAAGGATTGAGGAAGAAGGAGAAGACAATGCAGGAACGTATATGAATGAGAAATGTGAATACAAATCCTTCTCTGCCCATTATATAAATTTCTGAACCATCGCTTCGGCCTAACGGGCTTATACCATTTAAACAATTCAAAAGCCCACAACTTAAAACCCGCGTAGCTCCTTCATACAGAATCCAATCCAAGCAAATCAATATATCATTCTAACTAGAAAAATGAGCTCTACGCAATGGTACAAGTCTCGTCGCTTAATTCCAATGTTTGTAAAATTACAATTTTTCCCCTACTATTGAAATAACGTCTAAATTCCACGAGGTATTATAGTTTCTCAATGCAACATAATAGGTACTCATGATCATTTAGTGAGAAATCTTTAAATAGTTATAATACTAATTTAGTTTTTAATTTACAAAACTTATGTTAATCGCATAAATTGGTCAATCAATATTGATTGGTCCCAAACTCATTCGGCTTTGTCTACATCAGATATCTTACGAACAAGTATTATGTGCAGCCTCTTGACTCATATCACCTGTCAACTACTTGACCTAGAATATGCATTGGTTTCTTATCAAATCTTATCTTGTATTATTGCGTAAACAATGCTTTGAATGAATTTAATTTTAACCTTATGTACTTGCTCTTAAGTTTACAACCTGACTAAAAAAGTTAACTCAACTTGGCTCATCATTAATCATTTTCTGTCCAATAATGTCCGATTACTCCTTATCCATATATCACTATATATCATAGGGAGGAGTGATTATTGAGGCTGAATCTTATTCATTTTTTGGTACTTTTGGATCCCTTACAATACACTCACCTATTCGCCCAAATCGAATATTTATTTTCTTTGCATGTTATGGTTTTCTACCTCCGTTTTTACATTCAATGAACTTATCATAAATGTACTGTTTGTATATCAAAGATACATGTTCATTTCTACTATAATTCATCTATGAATTTAACGAAGTAAGTGGATTCATTTTGGTAATATTAGACTTTGTAATGCATATTCTATATGTTTCATTCCAAAGAGTTCACCAACCCTATTGCCACTCCCACTAAATGGGTGATTTGCCCTTAATCTTCTGAGATATAATTCATTGGTACTATATGATTTACATTCATATGATTATTTAAATCTTCCTTAAAGATATGACTTAGTCTATAATTCCAGCAATTGTACAAATGTCATATACAACTCCTAACCTATGATTTTCTCAATCTCGACTTTGAGATTTCTCAATAGGTCAAAGAGATTATTCGCTCATACCTAACATTTTGTGACGGCCTAAGCATAATGCATGTACCTTGAGTTTGGTCAACAAATACATACTGTTTTCTTTCCTTTTCTAGTCAATAAATTAATAATACTGCACGTAACATCTTCAGCTTGTGTTTTCTTAACAATTAGAGATTATGGAAGTAATTTATTAATATATAAATGGTAGAGGACAACATTTATATTAAAGATCTATAATTTTAAGAGATATTTATTTGAATGACATCGATTTGGGGAACAATGCATTTCTTGTGAAATACCCTTGTGATGCAAGTATTGTACACATCATAAATCATGATGCATATACAGTATGTATGTATTTGTTCCTTAAATCTAAGTTGGGTTTCTTGTAGTTCCACTTAAGTTATACATACATAGTTAACTTATTTATAACTTTTATAATTTAGTTCGCTTGTATAAATATATACATGTATCCTATTCATTAAATCTCATTTAATTAATTTTATTTCTTATTAACAAAATTTGTAACGACCCATAAATTTAGTGGATTAAAATTGGTTAAATTTATAAATTTTGTAATTTAATTTAGTAGAAACTTTAAATTATAAACAAATATTGAAATAAACGCTAAATTAAATTATGTAAATGGTGACTTAAGACCTATTTATAGAATTTGGAATAAAATCCAAATGAATTAAGTAGAAAAAGAATTCTTACCTGGATATAAAAATTTAATATGAGAAATTAATGGAAATATTAAACTGATTTAATGCAATAAAAGAGTGTAAAGGTAATTGGAATAAATTAAGCAATCATGTTAATGCAAGTTAATAATTTATGGCTTGGATGAAATTCCAATTCAATTAAATCATTTAAATGTTGTGATTTGATTTTAAATATGAAGAAAAACAAATGTAAGGATTTGGTTAATATATATGTTATTCATTCAGGGTATTGAATAAAAAATTTGGAATCTAACTGTAATGAATGGTAATAAAGTTGGTATTAGCTAATAAATTAAATTTTAATGCAATACCATAAATGAATGGAATGAAATGAATGAAATGAATGAATGTAAATGCTTTCTAGGTTATTTATCAAATAAAGGAAGATATTAAATTTATTAATGTAATATAACATTGATTAATCGTAAATGGGAATAAATTTAAAGAATTATGTTAATGTAAGTGGATCATTTATAAACCTAAATGAAACATTCCAATTTAATAGAGTTATTCGAATATTATGACTTATTTTAAAGGTAAAAATTGGATTTAATTGGAATTTGTTATATTTGGTTTAAATAGGAAAGGAGTATACAAAAATAACTGTGAATAGTGAAGTCGCAACTGTAAATGGAAATAAGGGCAGTAAACATTGAATAAATTAATAGGAATAAATGCCAACATTGAATTGTTATAAATGTAATTAAATATTACAAGTGTGTGAAACGTAAAGATAAGGGTTAAGAGTTGTTGGAATGGGTATATTAAAATAATTATAAAGTGTAAATGTGAGTATTTATAGGGACATGAATTATTTGAAGGTAAATAATTGTAAAAGGGGTTTGGACTAAGGAAATGTTATTGATTGTTTTGAAACCTTAATTAATATGGGAAATTAATTCAATATAAGCAAAACCAATGCAAATATTGAATTAATCAGTGAAGCAATAATAATAAATAGTAATCAATTCAAAATTTAGTAACCCATTTTTCAAATTTATGATCATAGTGTTGGTATAAGCTATTAATTTTAAATGACAGTGCGATACCAATTAATGGATGGGAAGTGATTGTGAAATATTAATAAAATATTAGATAGGATGGAATTCAAATTTATACTACAATGGAAATGTGAAATTTGGAAATATGAAATTGGGGAATAGATTCAAAGTATAAATGAGTTGTTAAAATATTACATAATAAGTACAAATTTGAATGAATCAATGGGAGTATAGATTCAAGTATAGAAAGCGATATTTTAGTTTAATTAAAGTATTGCAAAATAAGTGAAATTAACGTTAAATATTACGATAATAGAGATTTAACTAAAATTCAAGGATATTAAAATAATAGATTTTGAACCCAACATGGAATCCATCCACTTAAAATTTATAGATGGAATAAACATTGATTATTTAATTTAATAGAAATTTTGGGAACTTAATTTGTAATTTTGAATATAATGAAATTTAAGATAGGGCATAGCAATTGATAAATTTATCTTCAAAAATTGACTTTTAAATTTTGTTTAAATAATTGCAAATGATTGAGAAGTATAAAGGGGATGAATTGACAATTCTATAATTGAAATATAAAATTCGATTTAAATTAATTTATTTTAAATTTATTTAACTAATATAAAAATAGCCATTTTGGTCACGGATTCGGATTTCGACGAAACCAGTTACATCGGATCCGTAACAGTGAATTATTGTAGGGTTTCAAGTTTCGTAGCGATCGGACTTGTCGTTTGATCGTACGAACGTGAAACGCCTTGAAATTGTTTTAATTGAAATCAATTTGAAATCAATTTGAAATTATTGTTTTCAGCATAACTTCTTCATACGATGGAATTTGGACGTGAAACTTTTTCCATCACGTTCAGAATAATTTAAAATACCTATTTCGATATATGGGTTTACCCAATTTCGTTCCGGGGTCAGATGGGCATTTTGGGCCACGTTGGCGTTAGCACGTTTGTTTATCAGATCCATCTATTCGAATTTCTAACCTATCTATATAAACCCATTTATAAACCCTAGTCCATCTGTTCTCATTTGTTTGTGCGTTTGTTTCATCAGTTCCTTCTCTTCTTCCAATAGCTAGAAAACCTAGATCCAAATTCAAACTTCAAACTATCCAAATCAAAAGTTGAAAATTCAAACATCTCAGAAAAATTCCAAAAAAATATATGTTGGAGCTCTCTATGAGCGTAATCTCCCAGTACTGTTCGTTTTTTGAATCGATGGACCGTTTACCCAAAAATCACGAATCAACACCGGCCGTTTGTAGTGGAGTTTGACCGATCCAACGGTGGATCTACGTCCTTAGGTCGATCGGGAAGCATGGATGCGTAGAGGAAGACGAGTAGGTTCGATCTATGTGGTTAGTTCGTCGCGGTAGTGTCTGGAATCGCCAGAAATTGGCTCGAAGGGGGGCGGCGGTCGCACGTGCAAGGGGGCACCGGAGGTTGCCGGTCGGCCTGAGGTGGGGCGCCTCGGCGAGGCCAAGGCGATGGCAGTCCCTGATCGTGGCGGTTTGGCTTGTGGAGGCGGCGAAAATTGCAACTAGGGTTGAATAGTGGCGGCCAAGTTTTCCTGTAGGGTTGCGAAACGCGTGAAGGAAGAAGATGACGTGAGTTCGTTGTTGATGTGGCAATGGGTGTGGGGTGAGTTGCATTATTTTTTTATTTGATTTCGAATTTGTTCTAACGCCAATAACTTTCTCATACGACCTCCGATTTACGCGAGATTTTTTTTGTTAGGATCGTAATAAAATTATGAATATTTTAACGCTGGTTTGGATAGATTTGGAGACCGTTGAATTTTTTGGTTTAAATCGGATTTAAATTCGATTTAAATTCAAAAGGTGAGTGTTTTAACCCACTCAGAACTTCTAGAATTCCTTATGTTTGTTAATTTGACTTAAGATATGAGTAGAAATTTATTTATGTTCGTTTGGCATGTTTTATTCATTATCTCAGTTAAATCGCATTTATTTAATTTAACTGTTAATTTATTTTATTTATTGCATATAAATTTGACAGTTAGAATTTATTTATTTGCATATAAACTGCCATCATAATTATGTTAAATTTTTATTTCATATTAACTACCAGTTAAATTTACATTTATTTTTGCATATAAACTGTTAGTTTAACAGTTGTTAAATTTATTATTGAATATAAACTGTTAGTTAATACATGTTATTTATTACCAGTATAATTTATATGCTCTATTTTGATGTTGTCTAAATTGGATGATGATGGTAATAAATGGTAGATGATTGATATTTGGATGAATGGATGTTGTATTTTATATTGTATAAACTCCAAGTTATCATGCATTTCATTCATTCGGGATTGCGGTTTGAAATGATATACAACCGCATTTTTATTTTAAATTGCGGATTGAAATGATAAACATCCGTATCACTTGACCATAGGGTAGAAAATTTTATACAGGCACCGTGGTATATATATAAAAAATTATTTTGCAATGATTTTCTATGGTTTTGTAAAGCTATATATATGGTTTATGAGATATTGATTTGGTTTTTGATAAAGATTATTTATATATAGTAATTTTCGGTTTTTAAGCTTTGTATAAATTTAATTTGAAGTATAAAATAAAGTTTGATTTTTTTTAAGATCAAATACGATTAAGCATTTATTTAAAAATTTAATTTCTGGAAGTTCTATTGACTTAATGAGAATAAGGTGGGAAGATGAATATTAAGTTAAATTGGAATTAAATAAAAAGTTAGAATTTCTAAAGGATATGATTTTTATAACTTGATTTTTGGGTAGATTGATTTGAATGAATATCAGGTCGTTTTAAATGAATATATAATAAATCGAAAGATTTTCCAGTTATGTGAAGTTAAAGGTTTTCTTATAAATTATTGAATTCATTAAGTAAATATTTCAAGTCTAAATAATAAGTAATTGAATTTAATATATATGGTATTGTCAAATGAGTTTGTTTTTGAAAATGGTGTAATATTTATTGCTTTGAAACGTAAAAATTTAAAATGGTATTAGGAAATTTAAATCGATATTTGGAATTGATTTATGAAATGTAAAGAAGCTATTTTGTTTTATAAAATTAATTTAATATTTAACCATTTGAGAGATGGAATTTGTTTCAAAGTTATGGTTTTCAAGGTAGTAAAATTTGGAAATATTATATTCAAGAATTTTGATTTCTAAATATTTTACTTTGAAAACCCTATGATTTTTGGAAAAGAATATATATTGGAAAATAAAATGACATTATATGATTTTGGGTCTAAATGATATCGTATTGATTTGGGGTTTTAAAAAAAATATAAATGATATCATATTTATATGGGTTTAAAATGGTTATTTATTCTGGTTTTAAAGTTTAAATTATTTTAAATGACCGCGGTATTATAATAACGTTTGGTTGTTAAAGAGACAGGGATTGGAAGTTGTCATACTCTCTGCCAACTCCGAAAACCACTTTAACAACCGTGTACACGGTGGAGATTCCAGAATGAAGTAGGTTGGTGGAGGCGTTTCCTACAAGGTAAATACATGGACCCGACTCCCGTGAGTTGGCATAAGGTGGCTAAAACAGGAGCGATTCTCGGGCCAATGAGGTCATTCCTCTGATCGGACACTCCTCTTCGATATTATACTTTGACTTTGGATTGATTCAGTGGCCACTTTTACTTTGATTTTTGGGGGAGTTTGTTCGAGGTGGGCGGTAGCTGCGGCTACACGTTTCCATCAGCCCGGATAGCAATTGGTATATCTACCCTGGCATTGCCTAGTTGTGCCGTGTCACCTACCATACCGAGCTTTTTCTATGAGTTTCTATTTGTGTCGTAACTATGGAGTATCCTCTGGTAGCTTCCCGATCAGGAGGTATTACGGTACTGTATAGACTATTGGCATTATTTGTGTTAAGGGCTATATGGGTAACCCCTTAACGCTATTAAAAAGTAAGTTTATTTTACAATTAGACACTATTATAATAGCGCAATATACTATATAGTAAATAGTTTAACGGATCCTTAGGAGATGTAAATCCCGAGCATCTCTTGAGTTACTGCCTCATATTTATTTTTGTTAATTTAACTCACATAAGATCTTTTAGTTATGACTCGAGTGTTTTTTTCCTTTCAAATTCGCTGGGGTTAGTCCGAGCGTTTCAAGATTTGAAGATTTAGCTCTGGAGGATGAAGATGAAGATTCGTATTATTATTATTATTATTTATATTATTGCACTTCACTCATACTGTTCCGCTGCATTGTTATATGGTATATGCACTCTGATATGTATTGTATAAATATAATCAAAGGTTTTGTAAAGCAGCTTCATGAATTGTATATTTTGATTATTATATTTTATCCTTCCGCTGTGAGATTCTGTTTAGTTTTTCTTCTTCTTTGTTTTTCTTATTTATCCAATAACAATCCGCCCTTACGTATGGTTTGAATTGGCACGTGTGTCTGTTTAAATCATGCAAAAAGGCGGGATGTTACATCTGGTATCAGAGCTTTGGTTTAGCGATAAACCTTAGCTTTGTGGGGTTTGACTCTTTACTAATAAGGTAGTAATACCCTATGGGAGTCTCTGAGTGTATATATATGAGAGAGCGTATTTGTTAGTGTTATAAAAAGGTTTTAATATTGTGTTAATCTGTTCCGTTTTGTATTTATAAATTCTGGTTGGTGCATGGGACGCTATGACATCAATAGGGATTTCTAAACACTTAATAGGACAGACCGACATAATATTTGTTTTAATGTAGGTGAATGAAATAATTTTGCCTATTATATCTTCTATATAAAATAAAAATTTTCAAATGATATTGTATATTTGGCTGCAATATATTGATTGTTAGGTAATAAAGTGTATAAATAATAATAGAAATAAGATTGAAAAATCAAATAAATGAAATTTGGAAATTTAGAACTTAAGTTCCGGGGTTTTGAAATTTCTTTCGAATAAATTTTGGAATATAATAATATTGTTTATAAGTATTTTCTGATATAAATATTTATTATAATTAAGAAGAATTGTTTAAAGAAGATTTTGGAGAAAATAAGTTTTGTACTTTCCTCTCTATCGCTGGAAAATAAATTCGGTGATGGCGGCCGCATCATCGACTTTCATTTTCGAGTTTCGAAGGGGGAAGGCCACTGTAGTAGTTTTACTGTAGATTCATTTTTGAAAATATATAAATTTTGAATTGTTTTAAATAAAATTAGAAATATATAAGTTGTAAAAATATATTATCTATTATTTTAAAATAATTTAAAATTTATCCCGGTATTTAACTCTTATATTTCCATTAATTAATTGTTTCAATTATTGTAGTGAAATAAAAGGTAAGTAATTAATAATTGAAACCTCTAATTCAGGTAAGAGATTTAAGTGCTAAGTTATAAATGGAAATTAAAGAAAATTTGAAATTTGTAACATATGAAACAAAGAGTAATATTGTTGAACATTAAAATTTAATTAAAGGATGATATAAAACTTGTATAAGTTCATTTGCATTTTCTTTAACATATATAACTTACCAAATATTAAAAGTTGAAATGATTAATAAGAGATTGTAATAGAATGTTATACAAGTAGAAATTTGAAATAGTAGAATTATTCAATGAAATTGCTGTTAAATGAGAATTTAATGTTATAAACTTAAGTTAAAAATTGAAATTTTACTATAAGTGAATACAATTAAAAGTAAGTATGACAAATAGATGATTATAAACTTAAGTATTTAAGTAATTAAGTAATAAATCAATGAGGACATGCAATAATAAATGAATGAATAATTATAACGTAATAAAAGAAACGGGCATGACCTGAGTTAATGGATTGAATAATTGTGAAAAAAAGATAAATGAAGCAAGCATTTAATGAGTAAATGTAAATTAAAACAATAAATCACTGTATGAATAAAAAGATAATCGAATAACAAAGGTATGAAATGAAATTAATAATAAGATAAATTGATGGTTGTTTGGGTAAGGATACTTTTAAAAAAAAAAATTGGATTTGGGTCAATGAATAATCTACTTAGTTTTATCTAAGACTGTTGAGTAAATGATGCGCTAGTAGTTTATTCTTCATTCCGTACAATTTAAAAGTTTTGAACCCGAATAACTATTTGTTTGTGTTGGTTGAATGGTTGCTTTGAATTTGTTGTGTATGCTGCTGTTCAAATTGATGGTCGTTGTATTAGTTTGTATTAGTGATGGAAACCACTTAAATATTTCACTTTATATAAATTGTTAACCCTTTAGATTTTATAAATGAAATGCAGGTTATGGAAGCAATTGCTGCTATTTTTTGTTCCATAAATTTAGCGTAAGTTGCCCGAACAAATAGGCACGTTTTCGGATTACGGTTTATAGCGATATTTTATATATTTTCCCGTGTAGGGATATATATTATATTGGGAAATATTTGTGTATATTGTTATATTTTGATTTCTCCCAAGCCTCTCCGTACAAAGGAGACTCTGCCAAAATTTTCCGTAAAATTTTGGACTTAGAATATTTTGAAAATGTTTACCAAACTTTAGTAATTTAAGTGTAAAAAGATATAATGATTATAAACGGGTATATTTTATTTAAGGAAATAAATTTAGTAAATTATTGGTTATAAGTTAAATATTTTGAATATGATGTAGTGTTATTTAATTCTTCTTTTCCCTTCTTTTCCTTTTCGGGGACGAAATGTTTTGAGTGGGGGAGAGTGTAACGACCCGTAAATTTAGTGGATTAAAATTGGTTAATTTATAAGTTTTGTAATTTAATTTAGTAGAAACTTTAAATTATAAACAAATATTGAAATAAACGCTAAATTAAATTATGTAAATGGTGATTTAAGACCTATTTATAGAAATTGGAATAAAATCCAAATACAAGTGAATAAAGGATCCTTACCTGGATATAAAAATTTAATATGAGAAATTAATGAAAATATTAAATTGATTTAATGCAATAAAAGAGTGTAAAGGTAATTGGAATAAATTAAGCAATCATGTTAATGCAAGTTAATAATTTATGACTTGGATGAAATTCCAATTCAATTAAATCATTTAAATGTTATGATTTGATTTTAAAAATGAAGAAAAACAAATGTAAGGATTTGGTTAATATATATGTTATTCATTCAGGGTATTGAATAAAAAATTTGGAATCTAATTGTAGTGAATGGTAATAAAGTTGGTATTAGCTAATAAATTAAATTTTAATGCAATACTCATAAATGAATGGAATGAAATGAATTAAATGAATGAATGTAAATGCTTTCTAGGTTATTTATCAAATGAAGGAAGATATTAAATTTATTAATGTAATATAACATTGATTAATCGTAAATGGGAATAAATTTAAAGAATTATGTTAATGCAAGTGGATCATTTATAAACCTAAATGAAACATTCCAATTTAATAGAGTTATTCGAATATTATGACTTATTTTAAAGGTAAAAATTGGATTTAATTGGAATTTGTTATATTTGGTTTAAATAGGAAAGGAGTATACAAAAATAACTGTGAATAGTGAAGTCGCAACTGTAAATGGAAATAAGGGCAGTAAACATTGAATAAATTAATAGGAATAAATGCCAACATTGAATTGTTATAAATGTAATTAAATATTACAAGTGTGTGAAACGTAAAGATAAGGGTTAAGAGTTGTTGGAATGGGTATATTAAAATAATTATAAAGTGTAAATGTGAGTATTTATAGGGACATGAATTATTTGAAGGTAAATAATTGGTAAAAGGGGTTTGGACTAAGGAAATGTTATTGATTGTTTTGAAACCTTAATTTATATGGGAAATTAATTCAATATAAGCAAAACCAATGCAAATATTGAATTAATCAGTGAAGCAATAATAATAAATAGTAATCAATTCAAAATTTGGTAACCCATTTTTCAAATTTATGATGATAGTGTTGGTATAAGCTATTAATTTTAAATGACAGTGCGATACCAATTAATGGATGGGAAGTGATTTTGAAATATTAATAAAATATTAGATAGCATGGAATTCAAATTTATACTACAATGGAAATGTGAAATTTGGAAATGTGAAATTAGGGAATAGATTCAAAGTATAAATGAGTTGTTAAAATAATACATAATAAGTACAAATTTGAATGAATCAATGAGAGTATAGATTCAAGTATGGAAAGCGAAATTTTAGTTTAATTAAAGTATTGCAAAATAAGTGAAATTAACGTTAAATATTACGATAATAGAGATTTAACTAAAATTCAAGGATATTAAAATAATAGATTTTGAATCCAACATGGAATCCATCTACTAAAAATTTATAGATGGAATAAACATTGATTATTTAATTTAATAGAAATTTTGGGAACTTAATTTGTAATTTTGAATATAATGAAATTTAAGATAGGGCATAGAAATTGATAAATTTATCTTCTAAAATTGACTTTTAAGTTTTGTTTAAATAATTGCAAATGATTGAGAAGTATAAAGGGGATGAATTGACAATTCTATAATTGAAATATAAAATTCGATTTAAATTAATTTATTTTAAATTTATTTAACTAATATAAAAATAGCCATTTTGGTCACGGATTTAGATTCCGATGAAACTAGTTTCATCGGATCCGTAACAGTGAATTATTGTAGGGTTTCAAGTTTCGTAGCGATCGGACTTGTCGTTTGATCGTACGAACGCGAAACGCCTTGAAATTGTTTTAATTGAAATCAATTTGAAATCAATTTGAAATTATTGTTTTCAGCATAACTTCTTCATACGATGGAATTTGGACGTGAAACTTTTTCCATCGCGTTCAGAATATTTTAAAATACCTATTTCGATATATGGGTTTACCCAATTTCGTTCCGGGGTCAGAAAGAGCTTTTTGGGCCACGTTGGCGTTTGCACGTTTGTTTATCGGATCCATCTATTCGAATTTCTAACCTGTCTATATAAACCCATTTATAAACCCTAGTCCATCTATTCTAATTTGTTCGTGCGTTCGTTTCATCAGTTCTTTCTCTTCTTCCAATAGCTAGAAACCCTAGATCCAAATTCAAACTTCAAACAATCCATATCAAAAGTTGAAAATTCAAACATCTCAGAAAAATTTCAAAAAAATATATGTTGGAGCTCTCTATGAGCGTAATCCCCAGTACTATTCGTTTTTCGAATCGATGGACCGTTTACCCAGAAATCACGAATCAAGACAGGCCGTTCGTAGTGGAGTTTGATCGATCCAACGGTGGATCTACGTCCTTAGGTCGATCGGGAAGCATGGATGCGTAGAGGAAGACGAGTAGTTTCGATCTATGTGCTTAGTTCGTCGCAGTGGTGTCTAGACTCGCCAGAAATTGGCTCGAAGGGGGGCGGCGGTCGCACGTGCAAGGGGGCACCGGAGGTGGCCGGTCGGCCTGAGGTGGGGCGCCTCGGCGAGGCCAAGGCGATGGCAGTCCCTGGTCGTGGCGGTTTGGCTTGTGGAGGCGGCGAAAATTGCAACTAGGGTTGAATAGTGGCGGCCGAGTTTTCCTGCAGGGTTGCGAAACGCGTGAAGGAAGAAGATGACGTGAGTTCGTTGTTGACATGGAAATGGGTGTGGGGGTGAGTTGCATTATTTTTTTATTTGATTTCGAATTTGTTCAGACGCCAATAACTTTCTCATACGACCTCTGATTTATGCGCGATTTTTTTTGTTAGGATCATAATAAAATTCTAGTTCTTTTGGCGCTGGTTTGGACAGATTTGGAGACCATCAAATTTTTGGGTTTAAATCAGATTTAAATTCGATTTAAATTCAAAAGGTGAGTGTTTTAACCCACTCACAACTTCTAGAATTCCTTATGTTTGTTAATTTGACTTAAGATATGTGTAGAAATTTATTTATGTTCGTTTGGTATGTTTTATTCATCATCTCAGTTAAATCGCATTTATTTAATTTAACTGTTAATTTATTTTATTTATTGCATATAAATTTGACAGTTAGAATTTATTTATTTGCATATTAACTGCCATCATAGTTATGTTAAATTTTTATTTCATATTAACTGCCAGTTAAACTTACATTTATTTTTGCATATAAACTGTTAGTTTAACAGTTGTTAAATTTATTATTGAATATAAACTGTTAGTTAATACATGTTATTTATTACCAGTATAATTTATATGCTCTATTTTGATGTTGTCTAAATTGGATGATGATGGTAATAAATGGTTGATGATTGATATTTGGATGAATGGATGATGTATTTTATATTGTATAAACTACAAGTTATCGTGCATTTCATTCATTCGGGATTGCGGTTTGAAATGATATACAACCTCATTTTTATTTTAATTTGCGGATTAAAATGATAAACATCCGTATCACTTGACCATAGGGTAGAAAATTTTATACAAGCACCGCGGTATATATATATATATATATATATATATATATATAATTATTTTGAAATGATTTTCTATGGTTTTGTAAAGCTATATATATGGTTTATGGGATATTGATTTGGTTTTTGATAAAGGTTATTTATATATAGTAATTTCCGGTTTTTAAGCTTTGTATAAATTTGATTTTAAGTACAAAATAAAGTTTGATTTTTTTTTAAGATCAAATACGATTAAGCATTTATTTAAAAATTTAATTTCTGGAAGTTCTATTGACTTAATGAGAATAAGGTGGGAAGATGAATATTAAGTTAAATTGGAATTAAATAAAAAGTTAGAATTTCTAAAGGATATGATTTTTATAACTTGATTTTTGGGTAGAGTGATTTGAATGAATATCAGGTCGTTTTAAATGAATATATAATAAATTGAAAGATTTTCCAGATATGTGAAGTTAAAGGTTTTCTTATACATTATTGAATTCATTAAGTAAATATTTCAAGTCTAAATAATAAGTAATTGAATTTAATATATATGGGATTGTCAAATGAGTTTGTTTTTGAAAATGGTGTAATATTTAAAGCTTTGAAACGTAAAAATTTAAAATGGTATTTGGAAGTTTAAATCGATATTTGGAATTGATTTGTGAAATGTAAAGAAGCTATTTTGTTTTATAAAAGTAATTTAATATTTAACCATTTGAGAGATGGAATTTGTTTCAAAGTTATGGTTTTCAAGGTAGTAAAATTTGGAAATATTATATTCAAGAATTTTGATTTCTAAATATTTTACTTTGAAAACCCTGTGATTTTTGGAAAAGAATATATATTGGAAAATAAAATGACATTATATGATTTTGGGTCTAAATGATATCGTATTGATTTGGGGTTTTAAAAAAAAATGATATCATATTTATATGGGTTTAAAATGTTTATTTTATTCTGGTTTTAAAGTTTAAATTATTTTAAATGACCGCGGTGTTATAATAACGTTTGGTCATTACAGAGACCGGGATCGGAAGTTGTCATACTCTCTGCTAACTTCGAAAACCACTTTAACAACCGTGTACGCTGTGGAGATTCCAGAATGAAGTAGGTTGGTTGAGGCTTTTCCTGCAAGGTAAATACGTGGACCCGACTCCCGTGAGTTGGCATAAGGTGGCTAAAACAGGAGCAATTCTCGGGCCAATGAGGTCATTCCTCTGATCGAACACTCCTCTTCGATATTATACTTTGACTTTGGATTGATTCAATGACCACTTTTACTTTGATTTTTGGGGGAGTTTATTCGAGGTGGTCGGTAGCTGCGGCTACGCGTTTCCATCAGCCCGGATAGCAATTTGTATATCTACCCTGGTATTGCCTAGTTGTGCCGTGTCACCTACCATACCGAGCCTTTTCTACGAGTTTCTATTTGTGTCGTACCTATGGAGTATCCTCTGGTAGCTTTCCGATCAGGAGGTATTACGGTACTGTATAGACTATTGGCATTATTTGTGTTAAGGGATATATGGGTAACCCCTTAACGCTATTAAAAAGTAAGTTTATTTTACAATTAGACACTATTATAATAGTGCAATATACTATATAGTAAATAGTTTAACGGATCCTTAGGAGATGTAAATCCCGAGCATCTCTTGAGTTACTGCACTCATATTTATTTCTATTAATTTAACTCACATAAGATCTTTAAGTTCTGACTCGAGTGTTTTTATCTTTTCAAATTCGCTGGGGTCAGTCTGAGCATTTCAGGATTTGAAGATTTAGCTCTGGAGGACGAAGACGAAGATCCGTATTATTATTATTTATATTATTGCACTTCACTCATACTGTTCCGCTGCATTGTTATATGTATGTGCACTCTGATATGTATTGTATAAATATAATCAAAGGTTTTGTAAAACAGCTTCATGAACTGTATATTTTGATTATTATATTTTATCCTTCCGCTGTGAGATTCAGTTTACTTTTTTTTCTTCTCCGTTTTTCTTATTTATCCCATAACAATCCGCCCTTATGTATGGTTTGAATTGGCACGTGTGTCTGTTTAAATCGTGCGAAACGGCGGGACGTTACAAAATTATATTTAATTAATTTAACATATTTAGTATAAAATTTCTAAAAAAATTATTACTCTTCTTAAACCATTTAAGATAGTTAATCAACTATAACATTCATAGTTTATTTATGTGCACATATCAACATATGTATACGTTTTAACTGGTTAACTTTTAATAAATTTTATTTAATTAAACAATTTAATTAATTTTTATGATTCATTTGGAATTTTAATTTTATTTATCATAAACAATTTTAAGATAAATAAATAACTAAAATAATTATAGTTATACACATATACCAATATATATGTTCTAATTTATTGAATTTTAGTTAATTGTTTTATTTTATTTAACTATAATAGCTAACTTTTAGATTCAAATTTCAAAATTAATTATTTATTTCGTTTAAATAATTTTGAAAAATTTCCCTGATTCGAGTGTTATTAGTGCCACAACGATTTTAGGCTCAGGCACATCTTTCGTTTTAGGCGGTACTTATTCTTCTATGCTGTAAGTAGTTTGTCTTCCTCTGAGTTATGTCAGTTAGCTAGGGATACTGCTTTAGTTTTTACTGATAATGAGATAGATATTGCATACATTAGAAGTAGGGTAATTGAGAGGGCTGGATCTGTTGGTTTATAAGGATTATTAGTTGGAATATCAAAGATCTGCACAATTTAAACAAATATGATAAAATTAGAGCATTTTTTAAACACTGTTTTATTGACATTACACTTTTACAGGAAACTAAATTTGAATATCATGACATTTGTTTTTACAGAAGAGTAGGTGGTTATCACTATTGGAAATGAGCTTGTTTACCTTATGTTGGAGCTTTTGAGAGTTTACTTATTGGGTGGCAGGACAGTTCTTTTAAATTTCTTCAATGTATTTCTAAGCAACACTTTTTGCATATTATTCTCATCAACCTTAGTGATAATTCTATTTTAAACATATCTAATGTTTATGGGCCAAACTCAAAAATTGGTCGTCGGTTTTACGGAATGAATATCTAGAATTGAGATCTTTAGCTTCTGGTTGTTGGATTATGGGGTTGATTTAAATGTTACATGTTTTCTAGGAGTGCGTTCACCATGGGAAGGTGGTTTATCTTCTATGGAAGAATTTGAACAACTTATTATTAATTCTAATTTGATTAAAATACCTCTTTCTGATAGAGATTTCACATGGAGTAATGCTAGAGAGTCACATCCTATTTCCCTTCAAGGTAGGTATTTATTCAGTGCCGAAATGGATGACAAGTTTCCTATTTGTAGAGTTTTTGGTTTTCCTTGAACTTATTTTGATCATTGCTCGATTATTCTTATGAGTGATCATCATAAAATTGTAAATAGAACTTTTGAATTTCAAAAAAATATGGTTATTAGAATCCAATTTCTCTAATCTAATTAAATATAAATGGATTTCAATGGATTTTTATAATATCAAAAATACGGATAATTCTACAAAAAAAGTTGTGCTAAAACTTAGGGGTCTTAGGAATTATCTCAAAATTTGGAGTAAGAATGTTTTTGGTAGTACTAAAATTAAAAAAGAAAATTTACTTTCCGAAATGCTTAAAATTAACAAGATAGAGGAAACTAGACAACTAAATTTAGTTGAGCGTAATGTTCTCGCTAATTTAAAAGAAGAGCTTAATCCAATTTTAGGAAAAGAAGAGGGTTACATGGAAACAAAGATCTAGAATTCAATGGATTAACGAAGGTGATGATAATACAATTTATTTATAATACGGCTAATGGTAGAAAACATTATAACGTGATAATTTCAATTTTTGTGAATAATATGGAATTGGTTGATCAAAGGGATCTTAATAAGGCATTTACTGATTATTATAGAGATATTTTTGGTAATACGAAATAAGCATAGAATTGACGCTAGATGGAATGATCTTTATCATACTTAATCTAGAATTGACCATTCTGAGTTTGATAATCCCTTTTTCGAAGAAGAAAATTTGAAGGCTATTAATGACATGCCTAGCGATAATGCCCCGGGCCCCGATAATTTTCCTATTTTCTTTTATAAAATATTTTGGGATGTTTTAAAATTCGATTTAATTTAACAAGTTTAATGAATTTTACAATGGAAAATTACAGTTAGAAAGATTTAATTTTGCAAAAGTAATTTTATTACATAAAAATTCGGTGATAATAATTTAAAATATTTTAGACTTATTTCTTTAATTAAATGATTTGTTAAAATTATTTCAAATTTTTTAGCTAATGGACTTGATATAAAAATAAATGATCTAATTGATTGTTCATAAACTGGTTTTACTAAGGGTAGACATATCACTGATGGAGTTGCTGCTATTCAAGAGTACATTAATCACTGTTGTAAGAATAATATTACTTGTGCGATTCTAAAACTGAACTGTTGAAAGCTTCTGACTTGGTGGATTGGGATATTCTAGTTGATATGTTATTGGCTAGAGGTTTTAATCGCAAATGGATTGGTTGGATTATGACTTTGCTTAAAACTGGCACCCTAGTATAATGGTTAACGGTATCTTAGGAAATAAAATTCAATCTAAACGAGGATTAAGGCAGAGTGATCCTTTATTTCCTCTTTTGTTTAATTTAGCAGTAGATGTTTATGCTATGATAATTAAAAAAGCGATTGATAATAAATCTTTGGGGAGTGTTGGTAGGGAAATCTCATGCAATGGTCTCTCTATTCTTCAACTCGTAGATGGTACGTTATTATTTACCTCTTATTTTCCTAATCATGTCATTGCCCTTAAATTTATGTTATAATGCTTTGAACTTCTTTCAGGGCTAAAAATTAATTCCAAAAGTTCGTTTTTAGTATTAAATGACGTTGATAAGGTTAAAGATTTAGTTGATAATACGTTTAATTGTAAAACTGTGACTTTCCCTTTTGATTATCTTGGGTTTTCAATTAGACCTACTAAACTTAAATGTGATGACTGGTTAATTATGATAGGTAAAATTTTAAAAAATAATTTCTAATTGGAATGAGAACGAGAGCAGGTAGATTAGTTCTCGTTAACTCTGTTTTATCTGTTGTTCCGATCCATTGGATGTCTATGCATCTTTTTCCTAATTGGGTGATTAACAAAATTGATAAAATTAGGAGGGACTTCTTATGGAGTGGAGATAATTCTAACAGTAGTCTTAAATGTTTAGTTAATCGGGAAACGTTTGTAAATCAAAAAAGGAAGGTGGTTTAGGAGTTATTAATTTTTATATCATGAATTTGTCTTTGTTAAGGAAGTAGTTATGGAAATTTAAGGATGTTAATGATAACTCTATTTAGAAACAAACCATTTCTAAACATTATTATAATGGTGGTAATAATTTATATTAAATTGCACCTTCTGTTACCAATAAATTGTTTAATTTTTGGAAATCTATTTTAAAATGTCATGAGATTTTTAACCTTGGTATTAATACGATTGTTTGTTTATGTAACAATACTTCTTTTTTGGCATGATCGTTGGATATCCATCATTTCTTCTAGGGTAGAATTCAATGAGCTTTAAGAAATTTGTAGCTTTAAGAATGCTTTAATTTTAGATGTTTTTTCTCATAATCATAACCCCCCTTGGAATTTAAGTTTTAATAGAATCTTATAAGGTACAACTCTTAGACAATTTTCTTTATTATGCGCTAGATTGAAGTTATATAATATTGACAAAAATGATATTATTAACTGGGAATGGGACAAGAGTGTCACTTTAAATTCTTTTTATAAATTTCTTAATTTTTCGGGAGTAACTAATAACTCTTTTAAACTTTTTTGAAAAAAAAAGCTCCTCTTAAATCTAAAATTCATATGTAGTTAATCATGCATGGGAAATTAAATACGATTGAATTGTCATAAAGAAAGAATATGCAAATTGATAATAAATGTATTTTTTATAAATTATATTTTGAAGATATTAAACATGTGTATTATGATTGCATGGTTACTTACTACATTCTTAATAATACTTCCAATTTTTTTAACTTTAGTCTTACAACTAAAATTATCGATTGTGATTATTATTAGAATAATTTAAGATTTAAGTTTAAAAAGGATAATAGGTTTTTACTTAATACTTTATTCGTTATAATTTGTTGGTATATTTAGTTTGAGAGAAATCAAAGACTTTTTAATAATAATAATAGTAATATTAATAAATTGATTCTTATAGTATCATCATTTTTTTAAATTGGATCTCAAATCCTAAATATATAGCTAAAAATAATCATTTCAAAGAATATCTTAATAAGTAGTAATGGCATTAAGCTATATAAAAATAAAAACAATATTTTTAACATTAATAACTAAAGCATTAACAAATTTCAAATTTAAATGATGATTCTACTGATTGTCATAATTTTCTTTTTATTAAAGGAGCATAAAGATAATTTTTAAGATGTTTTAGTACATAGGTTTTATAACTTCATTTTTTATTAACTTTTTACCTTTGATTTTGATATCACCTTTTTACATCTTTAGAGTTGGTTAAGATGTTGCATAATGAGCTTGGATTCTTTTTTAGTCTGTTTCTTATTTTAGTTGTTTTTCCATCTTATAACTTTAGATTTAGTTTTATTTCTTTTACTTTATTAATACATATTTATGTATATAAATTTCACATATATACATATATGTGTATTGTTCTCATAATTTTCTTTAGTTCAATTTGTAGATACAAGTTTAGGCTAGAAATGACGCTAGATTACTATTTGCAGGTTTTCAGGATTGCTATTGGTAGGATTATAGTGAGACGTTCATTCTGGACCTTCTGCATTCACAGTGAGGAGTTCTTTCAGTTCTTCCACGTCTGCAGTTTGGCATTAATAATTCTGGTTCATCCGCATTTTCAGTGAGGCGTTCTTTCTAGTTTAGCATTTACAGAGTGGTGTTCTTCTTTTTGGATCATCCGCATTCGTAGTGAGGCATTAATTCTAGATTTTCCAAGTTTGCAGTGAGGCGTTCTTTCTCAACAAGAGTCGTCTATTGGTCACATCCGCATTGGGTTTCATCATGGATTTTTTGGATACTTTAAATATCTCTTTGTCGGGCGGTAGTCTTGCCGGAGCCCGATATTGAGGTGCAATGGGCGGTGGCCTTGCAAAGCTCATTCTTGATGTATCTTAGTCCTTTTTCATTATTTTTCGTATTATGATTAGTTACCTGCCAAGCATATTGGCAGTACCTTTGTTTTCAGTGATACACACAAACAAATGTATGCTCTTCTCTACTTTTAAGGATTACACGTTTCTCTCAAAAAAAATTGAAAAATTTCAATACATTTTATAACTATTACAAAATTTCACTTTTATATTTTAAACTTAACATTTAAAATTAAAATGTAACTTTAAATTTATAAACAAATTTTGAAAATAAACCCGAACCCAAAATCAATTCGGGCCTTTATATTAAGGACAACTTTAGTGCTTACTTTATCCTTCGAGCCCGTCCAGTAGCCAAGTAGGGGAGAGTATTTGTTACCCTACCCCAACCTTCGACACTAACTATGTAGACACCCAGCTAAATGGGAAGGTTTTCACCAGTTTCCCCAAACACTGCTAATTTAGATCACTTAAACCATTATGCCTCTACTACCATTAAAGGAACTAAGTCAGTTGGAAGTGGATAATATAGACAGATTTTATTTTTTTTCCAAATTTTGGATATATTGGGAATATAAAGCCTAATAAAATTTAAGATCTAATCTGATGTATTTTAGACAAATTCTTTTACTTAGTTTGTTTTAGAAAATTGTTTGTTTTAATTTATAAGTGCATCAAATACACTTATATGTATAGTGGACATGCTACAAATTTGAAGTGCACATGACTAATGTGATTATATATAGGTGCCGGGATATACACCGCAATAGACACATTTTCCCCTTCACATATGCATTTGTTATCCGAAGTTTTATTAAAAGCATACATAATACACACACATCACTACAGGAAACAACAGGAATTCCGACGGTTAAGATCTATCGATTGTCGTCGAAAATCGTGGGAAGTTGTCGGAAATAGCCGTCAAAATATTGATCGTCAAAGAATTGTTCTTTGATGACATTTCCAACGGCTCCGTCGCCCCATTTCTGACAACTTTCAATGACTTTCCGATGGCTTTCGATGACCCATCATGTACACATGGAAGGTCATGGAAATACCAATTTCATGCTGCTAGCCGTCGGCAGCCGTTAGTATGTAACTAGTAGTAAGCCGTTGGTAGCCGTCAGAAATTTGGAGCATTTTTCTTATTACAGCAACCATTCAACCCCAAACAACACATATATAACAATATATGTCACAATTTAATTTCACACATATACATAAAATACATCACATCAGTAATAAAAAAACATCAATATGTATAATAAACCAGCCTCAAACATCCCATAGTATACAATAAACCAACCGCAGCCAACTTCAAATTAGTCAACATGTCAAAATACGTCAAACACCACCTCAAATCAATCTCACACTTCCAACAACATCTCAAAATGTATGATACATATCAAATTACATCAACCTCACCCATCCCATAATATCTATAACTCTCAAACTACCTAGCAACAAAGTCAAACTACCTTACCCATCTCAAAATTCATATATGTACAATGTCTCACCACAAATGGTAAAAAAAAATCATACCTACCAATCCTGATCAACGCCTCTGGATCCTTTTGATGAAGGAAATGTGCCAAACTGCTGCATATACGCAGTAACGCGCTCGTCCAGCAAGTAGGTCACTTCCATAAATAGATGTCTATCTCATTCCTCCAGCTCAACAATCCTAAATCTCAACTCTTCAATCTCCATGTTGTCTTGATTTTTTTGCCGCTTTTCCTATATCTGCCTATTACATTATTTAACAAAGTGTATAAGTTTTTTCATATAGTGTGATTAAAGGAATTAATATGTTATATGTTACTGGTGAATATATTGTACATAAACATTATCTTTTGGTTCCTAAAACCATAAATCCTATTCTGCCTTAGCGGATCCACGACAGCGTCGAAGATCTGGTCCTCCTTGCCAACGATTAGCTTTTCCCGTCCTGTTTCCTCGAGCAGTTTCTCTTGTTCTTGTATTAATTTATCATTCTATTTAAAATATAATTACAATTAAAATTCATATTACATTATTTTAATTATTTATAACTTGTAATTTAAAGTGATTATTAGCAACTTATAATTTAAAACATGCTTTACCATGGCCTCTTTTGATTTTGTGTCATCTATGTTTATGTTATTATGTCATGTTCATTGACATGCTCGATGGCATGAGTATGGGTAACATGTCCACATAGGAGAGAGGACGACCACACTCTCTTTCATGAAATAATTATTGTGTATAATATATATATATATATATATATATATATAATTATGTAATGTAATAAGTATTTATAATAGCAAATAACAAATTTACCACCACTTGACAATAGTGTTGGAATAACTTCGAATCCTCACAGTGTGTGACATGATTTTTATTTCTATTTGCAGAATTCCTCTCCGACTCCACCTGTAATTTGAAAATGAACATTCAGTTTCACACTTATAAATTGATGCAATTATTATACTATCTGTACTAAATATATGAGACTAGTAAACTTACCTTCGCTTCTAGAGTATTTTAGTAATCAACCCAAACTTACCTAATGAATGGAAAGATCTCGGGCCTCAAAACATAATACTAGTCACAAGCATATCATTTTATTATGCGAGAATATATCATTTAATTATGGAAAAACGTATCATTTTTTATGAAAAAAAATGTACTATTAATAATCACATAAGTTACCTTCTATCAAAATTTACATTTAAATTAGTCTTCATCATTTTCTATTTCGAAATCGATCTTATACTTTATATTATTTTCCTCTATAGTCTTAAATGCTTCTATTAAAACATTGGATTCATCATTTAAAGGCCTTAATCAGCATAATCAAAGGTTGTTATTATTTCATTATTTTGCTCAAGATCTGCCTGATAAACTTGCTTGTCTGGAATATTCTTTTCATCAAACATAAATATTGCCTTTGTTTTATAAACGTCGACCAATCCGCTTTATCTCTTATTAAAGATGGATATGGAGCACAATAAACTGGTAGTGCTTTTCTAGCTAGTAGAGAAAAAACATACTTATGATAATGCGAGTTATGTTTTATTTCAATAAGATTATAATTTTTGTGCACGTTGATTCCAGAACCTAGAACAGTGCTGAACAAACTGCATCTAAATATAAAAAACTTTCTCTGTAGGTTGTATAAAATATGTCAATTCCAAAACTTTGGTTAACACGTCTAAGAATCACTTATATTATCAAAACCTGGGTTAGGACATAGTAATAATAAATAAACATTATATACTAATTTGTTTATATTACGACATAGCACAAACACATAAACTAGATTTATATATTATTAAGGATATAAACTAATAAGAATTATGTAAATAAATTATTTTCGTCCACATTTTAGCTAACATTTACACTAATTAACAGTAAATATGTTAGACTAACAAGCACATATACAAATTAATCCAAACTAGCCCTAATTTTACATTAATTAACGAATTTAAACACTAATAACCCTAATTGATGAAGTGAAGATGTAGATGGTAGGAGATTGCAAATTGATAAAGATTACGATAGGTGCTTACGGGAGGTGGCGACCGACGACGGAGCTTGGTTTAATTTGAGGGAGAATTTTATGTTTTAGGGAGGAAGATAATGATTTAGGTCTGGCTCAGCTGTAGGTATAATCGCGACATGCCGACGGTTTTTGACAGTCTTCGACGGCTTTAATTGTCGTCTGTTTTCGATGGCTTCCGACGGTTTAGATATACAATTAAAATTTCACTCTTTTAAAATTAAATTTAATATAGTTCAGTTTGTCAGAAAAATTAATTGTAAAAATTGAATAGCTTATTTAGTTCTTAATAAATATGAATCTGTATTAATGATTACAAAATTCTATTTTCCTTTTTCAACAAAATTTAAAAATTATTATTCATTTACACAATGGTTAAAATATATATTTAAATTTATAAACTATTAAAAATCATAAGTTTCACCGAAGTTGTATAGTTGATTGACTGAAAGTTGCATAGCAGGATAGTTTTTATTCGATTTTCAATAATGTTAGTGTGATATCCCAAAATTTTAAGGAATTTAAAATGTGATAATCTCTTAATTAATTATTTAAAATTGGTAAAATTTGATATCTCCAAATAATAATTATGTGATGTTCTAATTAAGGTTATAGATTGATTTTAATAAGAATAATTATTTAATTTGTGTTATTTTATAAATTTGATTTTAATAGACTTATTATTTTCAAATTTAATAAGTGTTGTTTAAATACATACATACATACATACATATATATATATATGTATGTATGTATGTATTAAGTTTTTTTAAATAGAATAATAAATTATGAACTTAATAATGTGTTTATTTAAGAATATAAATGTTTGAGTTGATTTTTAAATTCGATTTTAAAAATAAAATTTGAATTTGAATCTGGATTTAGATTTGAATCTTTAAAGATAATTATTTTAATACATTTTGATATGAAATGTATGAATAAAGTTTTTATTTAAATAAGATTTTTTATATATTGTTTTCCTTAAAGAATATTATTTATATAAATTTGGAAAAATATATTTATTTAATAGTAAATAAATACAAAAATTATATTAACATTTGAAAATGAATTTAATATATTATATATGATTTTATTTAAATTATAATTGGTTTTTATTTTATTTTCATTTAAAAGTTTTATTTATATAAAATTTGGGAAAGCATTTATTAATTTAGAAAAGAATTAATTAATTAGGAAAATTCATTATAAAGGCTTTTAAATAATTTTAAAACAAATGAAAACAAAAAAAATGACAAGTGTTGCATTTTTAAGCATGTTAAATATATGTGTTAGGAAATTAACTATTATAGATGACAAATGTAAGTTGTGATTACAAGTGGCATAATTAATCTTCCATTTTCTTTAATCTTAATAAATTTTAATTCAAATCTATATAAACACTCATCTCCCCTCTCTTCTATTTTCTTTCTTTGTCTTTTCATTTTAATGCAAGAAAACCTATAAACAATCCACCAGATCAAACCTTGAAACACTCCTCAAACCAAAATCAAATTCGCAATGTTCTTTTCAACAACCTTGCAACCAATTTTCAGTTCAAAAACCCTATAGCCACTCCTCAAAACCAAAAGTAAGAATCAAGCTCTGTAATCAAAGTCTGTAATTATTTTGTCTCAAACCTGAAATCATCTCTTAATCTAAAATCAATAACAAGTAAAATACTCATGTTCAAATGCCCGAAACCCATTTTCTTGAAGCCTGTAAGGTTTTCAAATGCAAACCCGAACACACTCCTCAAAACATCAAGCACTGTAAACAAATCAAAGTCTGTAACCATTTGTTCTTCAGGCCTATAATCATTTTCAAGAATTCATGCAAGTAAATTTGAAGCAAAAATCAAAATTTTCCAAAGCATTTTTGTTTTTAAAGCAATCACTCCAGTTTTAAAGAAATGAAAGCAAATTCAGTTTCAAAGTTTTCAGTTTCTCAAGCTCTGTTCAAAATTGGTTTAACTCCTCTGCTTCTTTAAATAGGTGAGTAAGCATTCTAATTCAAAAGCTAAAGTGGTTTTAAATTTGCTTTCATATTATTTCTATGTTGAATTATCTTTGCATGTGAATATATGTGTATGAACACTGTATGTATGAGAGTGTTGAGCTGTGCATGTTGATATATCCTTGCTTCCAGGTTCAGTATTTACAAATCAATCAAAATTTCATTTCTTTTTATTTAATCACTGTTAGCACTTGGATTAAAAACAAAATTGTTTAGTTTTAGCATGATCTAGGTACTAAAAATATCAACAAGTATGTAAATTTTGGAAAATGCTTGTATTTGGGAAATAACAGTAGAAATCTTTTAAATCATGTAAAATCAAATGTTGTATTTTATTGATTCAAGTTTATGTCTTGAATCATCTCTGGAAAATAAGATTTTTAAAACAAAAATTACAATTTTTAAAATTGTATTGAGGGTGCAGTTCATCAGTGATCAAAATTTGGTTTTCGAACGATTTCTGGTGATTGGAGTATATCTGGTGGTCAAGTTTCTTGTTGGAGCTAGATGAATGATCAAAGGAGTGGGAAAAAATGGTAGAAGTAGGGATAGATTGCCATGGTGGCGGCGACAGGTCGAACTAAGTTTTTAACCTAGTTTGGTTGAGGGTCTGACTTGTGATTGTTGCTGCGCTATGGATGATCGAGTGGCTCAAGGCTGCGGGGATTGGTTGCGTAGGAGTTCGGCAAGGATTGGACGAGGTCGCTCATTTTTCGGTGGTCAGAATCGATGGGGCAACGCTTTTTCTGGCAGTGGTTTGAGTTTCAGTTTTCAATTGGATAGTTCAATTTGGAATCGTAGTTTATGGTCGTGGTTTGATGATCGTGATGGGTTGCTGGAGAAATCGTGGATGTGTAGGTTGTTCTGGCGGTGGTCGGAAGTTCATCGTTGAAGGGTGCAGGTGCACAGTTGGATCGGTGCATCATTGTTTGATTTAGGGACAAAGTGGTTTCCTTCGGCTTGACTCGGGGAAAAGTGAAGTTTTGCTCGGGTTCGTCTCTAGGTCTACGCAAGTTTGTGAGTGAACTGTTAAAATTTTTAACACTTTAATTTAAACCAAACAGTTTTAAAATTTAGATCAAACTCTGTTTTAAAAAGAAGAAAAGATGAAGATGTATTTGGTTGATTCAAGTACATATGGGTTAAACCCAAAGCAAATGTTAAAACAAGCTTTAAAATTTAAATGAAAGTAAGTTTTTAAATTTTAAAAATCAATTAAATCAATTCACTTGAAAATTCATTTCTTTGTAATGAATGTTTTGAATAAATTAAGTTGTATGATTTGTTTTAACTTAAATGTATTAAGTCAAATACTTAAGTTATTTTCAAACTTAATTTGAAATGTAAAAAGGAAATTAATAAGGAAATGTTTTTATCTTAAAACTTAATTAAGTTTGATAATTAATAAGATAATTAAATAATGATTAACTAATTGAAATAGTTAATGATTAAGAATTTATTAATTAACGGTTAAGGATTTAAGTAATTTATTAAATTGTAATTAAGGATTGTTAATTAATAATTAGAAATAAGTACTTAGTGATTATTTTATTTAAAAACTTAATTAACAATTTAATTAAGTAAAGTTAATTGCTAAGGTAAAATATTTTAAATCATTAATTAAAGATAATGTTTTATCTTAAAGTTAATTAAGGTTTCAATAAGTGAGATTAATCAAGTTAATTAAGAAAATTTAAGTTTAATTAATTTATTAATTATTGATAAGATTAATTAAGTAATTAATTAAGATTACTAAATTTAATTAAACAATAATTATGATTTCTTAATTAATGATTAGAGATTAATTAATTTGTAATTAGAAGTTAATTAATTAAGTAATTAAGGTTTAATTAAACTGGTAATTAAGAAGTACTTAACAAAGTTTTATTAAGTAATAATTAGGTTTTCTTAATTAATAATTAAGAGACTATTAATCTATAATTAAAGATTAATTAAGGATTAATTAACTATTATTAAAGGGTTAATTAATTATCATTAAGGTTTGATTAATTGGTAATTATGGATTAATTACTTTGTAATTAAGGTTGTTAATTAATAATTAAGTTTATTAATTAAAAATTAAGAGATAATTAATTAGTTAATGAAGGTTAATTAATTAATTATAAAAGTAATTAGGGATTGATTACTTTGTATTAAAGGATATTGATTAATAATTAAGGTTTATTAATTAATTATTTGAAAAAATTAATCTATAATTAAGGATTAATCAATTTGTTTAAAAGGGTAATTAAGGGATGAGTTACTAAGTTGTAATTAATGAGATGAATGTGATTAATTTAAGTTAATTAATGTGTTAATTAATTAAAGACAATCACTTGGTAATTGATTAAGTATAATTACTTAATGAGATTTTATAAGTGTAATTACTTGTTGTAATTAATTGATTAATACATTGCTGGATGTAATTGATATAAGGGAAATCATTAATGGAAAGTAATTTAAAGGATAATTACTTGGTAGAAGTAATTAAGGATTAATTACTTGGTCTAATTAATCAAAGGATTTATAAAATTAATTAGGAGTTAATTAAGAAGTTATTAAGGATTAGTTAATTACTGTTATGATTAATTAAGGTTGATTACTAAAAGTAATTAATTAAAGTATAATTAATTAATGCAATTAATTAAGGATTAATGTAATTAATTACAGTTAATTAATTAATGAAGTAATTCAAGGCTAATTACTGTAATTGTTTGTGAATAATTAATTTGCGTAAATTAATTAAGGCTAATTACTTAAAGTAATTAGACAATAATTAATCAAGGATGATTAATTAAGATGGATATTTATAGGAATGATCAATTAATTAAATGGGTTGTAATTAATTAATGGTTGATTAAGAAGGATTTGGTAATTAATTCTTAAATGATTAATTTAATTTAAGTCGATTAAATTCATTGTAATAGGGATTTATAATTGTTGCTTATAGGTGATTGTTTGAGTAGAATGTCTAGATTGGTTGATATCTATTAGATGATATGCATTGATATTCTGTGATATGATATTTTGATATATCTACGATAATTGTGTGATATTTATCTGTGATGAATGCTGTGTGAATTCAAGTATAAAATTGAATTGAATTGTTTAAATCTTAGACAACTTGGCCTTTAAAATACGTTTGGATTTCGATGAGACCGGGATCGGGTATCAAATTTGATTATCCGAAAACCACATTGATCCAAGTTAAACGATAGGTCGTGACATCTCAAGTGAAGTTCCAGAGAAAGGCTATTGTCGTAAACTCTGAGGGTGATTCCAAAATGAGTTAACGGAGATAGTGCTTTGTATAGAGATGAAGATTTAAAGTGCAAGGATTATTGTCGTTAACTCTAAGGGTGATTCCAAAATGAGTGTAATGAAATAATGCCTTCGGTTCCATTCGAACCCGAAATGAACTTGTATGGATTGAATGCTTTCAGAACATCATCAGGTGGACGATGAGCATTCTAAGATAGATGTGTTCTATTAAAGGTAATCGTAGCCTCAAGCCTCATCAACCGGGAATGGCTAAAACATGGGAGGTGCAGCAAGGCTAAGTGGGTGGCACCCAAGTAGGACGGGATTTACCCCTGTCTAGAGTCTCTTTTTATTTGGCTATGTGGGCAGTTGGTTCGAAACAACTGTGGGGTTGTCTTGTTCGGGACTGTTCAGTAAGGGATGGTTCCGGCCTTGTGTTGCACGGGATTTAGGATGGATCCTCAGTACGGTGATCTAGGCCACGTACTGTAACGGGCGGTACCCCAGTAACCCTGCCATAGATGGAAACCCATTCTTTCTACGTGCCCTTACGGTTTTGATTGTATTACCCACTTTTCTGGCTAGTAGCTGGAATTTAATGAATGTAACAATTTTGGCTATTTTCTATTTACTTGAAAACCATAGACACTATTATAATATCATAGAATTTCCTATCAAAGTTTTGGTTAGCGTAAGGTAACAACTTACCCATGTTTATGTATGGGAAGTCTTACGTGATACCTTTGTTTTCAAAGGTTTTCAAAGTTAAACAACTTTAACCCGTTTACTCACACCAGACCCATGTCTGACCCTGAGTTTATTTCTATTTTTCCTAAACTCTTGGGTACTCAAATTTTTATGAGTAGCCAAGGTATTCATGTTAGCTTTGACGAATTCTGGAGGAGCAATGGAGCTGAAGGCTTCAACGTTTGTAGATTTACATATAGTATTCTGCTGTGTGTTCTCTGAGTCGTTTGTATTGTGTTGTATATTGAGTTGTAAATAGACAGATGTTTATAACTGCCTAATTTGTGATATAAAGTTGTGTAACTCTGATGTATATGATACTATGTAATATTTATGTGATTAGTATAATTTATTCGTTCCGCTGTTGAGATTCTGATGTTGTTTCTTTCTTTCTTCTCTTTCTTTCTCTTTTCTATCCCTTTCTTTATTATTAATGATTCGTCTTTCTATAGAGTGAAAGATGAGTCGTTACAGTGGTATCAGAGCATAGGTTGAGATAATACCTAGGCCCTAGAGTGATGTCTATCTTGAGTGAACGTACTTATAAATTTTTATAACTATATATATATATACACATACATATACATATATATATACATATACATACATATATATATATATATATATATATATATCTATTTGTTGGGTTACCTGTTCGGGTTTTCTAATATAAGTTCTAGAGGTAGAAAGGGTAGTGGTGTGTGTGGCACTACTATCAATGGAAGAGCATGTGTCGAGACTGTAGACCAAATACCGTCTCGAGTGAGCTTTCCTATGGTGTAAGGATTTTATTGATCTCTGAAGGAAACCTACCAAGGCTTGGAGCCCATCAATTGAGTATAAGTTTGATCATGCTCGTGTGAGCGGATTTTCGAGAATTAGGATCTGTCGGTTAAGCAGAAGCGAGTGATGGTATCTTGGCAACTTCAAGAAGTAGTAGCTGTGTGATGAGACGCAGTGACTATGGATGTCTCCGAAGATGTTTCTTTTGGAGTAAGTTTAAAGAAGTGTGTCTACATCGGTGATATGGACGAGATCAGCAGGATGTTGTGTTTGGTCTGTGGTCCAAGTTTCTCAAGGAGCTTTGGATAAGAAGTCTTTTGGCGTCGGTGGCAGTGGTGTAGCTGGGAGATGTTTTGTGTTCCAGCAGGAAGATCTTTTAGCTTAGCGGTTTCCTAGAGGTGGAGTTCTGAAGCAGAAGTGGACCCATTTCTTCGAATGGATTGGTCAAGCACTAAAACTGTTCTGGTGGGTAAAGAAAGAACAATATTTTTGGAATTGGACTGGATAGGACCACAAAAGTGACTTGCGATAGTGTTCTCTTGGGTAATCTTCTGCTTGAGTTGTGGCATTTCTAGAGGATGTAGGAGTTATTAGAGTTATCAGAGATTTTCCGGATGTCTTCTGGGAAGAAGTTTAGGGGAAGCAGCTCAAGATTTTGTGAGACTTCTTTGTTTTATCTTTATGGATCTAAGAAAACATATTTTCCGGATGGGTTGGTCAAGTTTGTGCTTGTATTCATCGACGATATTCTTGTTTGCTCCAGATCAGAGTTGTGTAGCGGACGCTAGGTGGTAGATGTTCTAGAGTGGAAGCAATCGGAAGTTGCAGTGTTTGGATTAGAGGGTTTCTACAGGAAATTTTTCAGGATCTGAAGGTTAGATTGGTGAGTGCATTTGTTTTTTCTTTTCCAGATAGGAGAAGTAAGTTGTAATCTACTGATAACTGTGGAGTAGAGTTTGCGTTCTGGATTTCGGTAGATCTTGGGAGGATCCGTTTGTTGGATTGTTTGTGATCCAGTTTGTCCAAGAAGCATCAGCGAAGGTTGAGCTGATCAGGAAGGATGAAGGCAACCAGGATCGTCAGAAGAGTTCTATGGATTAGAGGTGGAGGAATTTGGAATTCAAAGTTGGAGACTTCGTTGTTATTTCTCCAGTAAAAGGCAGCAAATAAGATTGGGAAGACTACAAAGATATCTCCGAGTAGATTGGATCTTTCTGAGTTTTTATGAGGACAAGTATTTTGGCATATAGGGTTGAATTTCCAGTTTGGAAGACTGGGATTCAATTTATGTCATGTATCTCTAAGGGAGTACGTGTTTGGTCCATCACTGGTTTTGGAACCAGCAGTTCTGGAGGATTTGGTAGTTGAGTCGATCTTGTCTGTGGTCAGATATCTTGTGTAGAATGTAGATCTAGATGAGTAGGAGCTCAGTAGCTTAGTGGTGTGGCCAGTTTGGATTTAGTAAAGCGAGTATCCTAGTATATGTATCTGGAAAACTCTAGATAATTTTAGGAAGCTTATCCGGATCTATGTCCGGGTAGCTAGAGTTGTTTGTTTGAATGATTTGTTTGTTTGGATGAAATTTTTTGTTTGGATGAATGGTTGTTTGATTGATAGTGTATGGTTGATGTGTATGCTTGGATTGTTGAAATAAAATTAAAAACCTTTGCATCATCTTTTGTTTTAAATTTCGGGGACGAAATTCTTTTAAGGGGGGAGGAATGTGACATCCCGGAATTTCATGGAATTTAAAATGTCATAATCCCTTAATTAATTATTTAAAATTGGTAAAATTTGATATTTCCAAATAATAACAATGTTATGTTTTAATTATGGTTATAGATTGATTTTAGTAAGAATAATCATTTAATTTGTGTTATTTTATAAATTTGATTTTAATAGACTTATTATTTTCAAATTTAATAAGTGTTGTTTAAATATATATATATATATATATATATATATAAAGTTATTTTTAAATAGAATAATTAATTATGACCTTAATAATGTGTTTATTTAAGAATATAAATGTTTGAGTTGATTTTTAAATTGGATTTTAAAAGTAAATTTTGAATTTGAATCTTTAAAGATAATTATTTTAATACATTTTGATATGAAATGTATGAATAAAGTTTTTATTTAAATAAGATTTTGTTTTATATTGCTTTCCTTAAAGAATATTATTTACATAAATTTGGAAAAAAATATTTATTTAATAGTAAATAAATACAAAAGTCATATTGACATTTGAAAATGAATTTAATATATTATATACGATTTTATTTAAGTTATAATTGGATTTTATTTTATTTTAATTAAAAAGTTTTATTTATATAAAATTTAGGAAAGCATTATTAATTTAGAAAAGAATTAATTAATTAGGAAAATTCATTATAAAGGCTTTTAAATAATTTTAAAACAAATGAAAACAAGAAAATGACAAGTGTTGCATTTTTAAGCATGTTATATGTGTTAGGAAATTAACTATTATAGATGACAAATGTAAGTTGTGATTACAAGTGGCATAATTAATCTTCCATTTTCTTTAATCTTAATAAATTTTAATTCAAATCTATATAAACACTCATCTCCCCTCTCTTCTATTTTCTTTCTTTGTCTTTTCATTTTAATGCAAGAAAACCTGTAAACAATCCACTAGATCAAAACTTGAAACACTCCTCCAAACCAAAACCAAATCCGTAATGTTCTTTTCAATAACCCTGTAACCAATTTTCAATTCAAAAACCCTGTAGCCACTCCTCAAAACCAAAAGTAAGAATCAAGCTCTGTAATCAAAGTATGTAATTATTTTGTCTCAAACCTGAAATCATCTCTCAACCCAAAATTAATAACTAGTAAAATACTCATGTTCAAATGCTCGAAACCCATTTTCTTGAAGCCTATAAGGTTTTCAAATGCAAACCTGAACACATTACTCAAAACATCAAGCACTGTAAACAAAAAAAGTTTGTAACCATTTGTTCTTCAAGCCTATAATCATTTTCAAGAATTCATGCAAGTAAATATGAATAAAAAATCAAAGTTTTCCGAAGCATTTCAGTTTTTAAAGCAAGCACTCCAGTTTTAAATAAATGAAAGCAAATTCAGTTTCAAAGTTCCCAGTTTCTCGAGCTCTCTTCAAAACTGGTTTAACTTCTATGCCTCCTTAAATATGTGAGTAAACATTCTAATTAAAAAGCTAAAGTGGTTTAAAATTTGCTTTCATATGATTTCTGTGATGAAATATCTTTGCATGTGAATATATTTATATGAACACTGTATGTATGAGAGTGTTGAGCTGTGCATGTTGATATATCCTTGTTTCCAGGTTTCAGTATTTACAAATCAATCAAAGCTTCATATCTTTTTATTTAATCACCGTTAGCACTTGGATTAAAAATAAAATTGTTTAGTTTTAGCATGATCTAGGTACTAAAAATATCAACAATTATGTAAGTTTTGAAAAATGCTTGTATTTGGGAAATAACAATAGAAATCTTTTAAATCATGTAAAATCAAATGTTGTATTTTATTGATTCAAGTTTGTGTCTTGAATCATCTCTGGTAAATAAGATTTTTAAAACAAAAATTACAATTTTTAGAATTGTCTTGAGGGTGTAGTTCATCAATGACCAAAATTTGGTTTCTGAACGATTTCTGGTGATTGGAGTATATCTAGTGGTCGAGTTTCTTGTTGGAGCTAGATGAATGATTAGAGGTTGAGGGTATGATTTGTTGAACTAAGCTTTGGTAGAGGGTCTGATTTGTGATCGTTGCTGCGTCTATGGATGATCAAGTGGCTCAAGGCTGCGGGGATTGGCTGCGTAGGAGTTCGGCAAGGTGTGGACGAGGTCTCTCATCTTCCGGTGGTCAGAATCGATGGGGCGATGCTTTTTTTGGCAGTGGTTTGATTTCTAGTTTTCAACTGGATAGTTCGATTCGAAATCGTAGTTTGTGGTCGTGGTTTGATGATCGCGATGGGTTGCTGGAGCAATCGGGGATGTGTAGGATATTCTGGCGGTGGTCGGAAGTTCATCGTTGAAGGGTGTAGGTGCACAGTTGGATCGGTGCACCATTGTTTGATTTGGGAAGAAGTGGTTTCCTTCGGGTTTGATTCGGGGAAAAGTGAAGTTTTGCTCGAGTTTGTCTCTGGATCTACGCGAGTTTGTGAATGTGCTGCTAAAGTTTTTAATAGTTTAATTTAAACCAAATAGTTTTAAAATTTAGATCAAACTCTGTTTTAAAAAGAAGAAAAGATGAAGATGTATTTGGTTGATTCAAGTACATATGGGTTAAACCCAAAACAAATGTTAAAACAAGCTTGAAAATTTAAATGAAAGTAAGTTTTTAAATTTTAAAAATCATGTTAAATCAATTCTCTTGAAAATTCATTTCTTTGTAATGAATGTTTTGAATAAATTAAGTTGTATGATCTATTTTAACTTAAACGTATTAATTTAAATACTTAAGTTATTTTCAAATTTAATTTGAAATGTAAAATGGAAATTAATAAGGAAATGTTTTTATCTTAAAACTTAATTAATTTTGATAATCAATAAGATAATTAAATAGTGATTAATTAATTGAATTAGTTAATGATTAAGAATATATTGATTAACAGTTAAGGGTTTAAGCGATTTATTAAATTGTAATTAAGGATTGTTAATTAATAATTAGAAATAGTAATTAATGATTATTTTATTTAAAAACTTAATTAATGATCTAATTAAGTAAAATTGATTGCTAAGATAAAATGTTTTAAATCATTAATTAAAGATAATTTTTTATCTTAAAGTTAATAAAGATTTTAATAAGTGAGATTAATCAAGTTAATTAAGAAAATTTAAGTTTAATTAATTTATTAATTATTGATAAGATTAATTAAGTAATGAATTAAGATTAATTAATTTAATTAAATAATAATTATGATTTATTAACTAATTATTAGAGATTAATTAATTTGTAATTAGAAGTTAATTAATAATGTAATTAAGGTTTAATTAAACTGGTAACTAAGAAGTACTTAATAAAGTTTTATTAATTAATAATTAGGTTTTCTTAATTAATAATAAAGAGATTATTAATCTATAATTAAAGATTAATTAAGGATTAATTAACTATTATTAAAGGGTTAATTAATTATCATTAAGGTTTGATTAATTGGTAATTATGGATTAATTAATTTGTAACTAAGGTTGTTAATTAATAATTAAGTTTTATTAATTAATAATTAAGAGATATTTAATTAGTTAATTAAGGTTAATTAATTAACTATAAAAGTAATTAGGGATTAATTACTTTGTATTAAAGGATATTGATTAATAATTAAGGTTTATTAATTAATAATTGAAAAATAATTAATCTATAATTAAGGATTAATTAATTCGTTTAAAAGGGTAATTAAGGGATGAATTACTTAGTTTTAATTAATGAGATAAATGTGATTAATTTAAGTTAATTAAAATGTTAAAAATTAAAGATAGTCACTTGGTAATTGATTAAGTATAATTACTTAATGAGATTTGATAAGTGTAATTACTTAGTGTAAGTAATTGATTATAAATTGCTGGATGTAATTGATATAAGGAAAATTACTTAATGGAAAGTAGTTTAAAGGATAATTACTTGGTAGAAGTAATTAAGGATTAATTACTTGGTGTAATTAATCAAAGGATTTATAAAATTAATTAGGAGTTAATTAAGAAGTAATTAATGATTAGTTAATTACTGTTATGATTAATTAAGGTTGATTAATAAAAGTAATTAATTAAAGTATAATTAATTAATGCAATTAATTAAGGATTAATGTAATTAATTACAGTTAATTAATTAATGAAGTGATCAAAGGTTAATTACTGTAATTGTTTGTGAATAATTAATTTGCGTAAATTAATTAAGGCTAATTACTTATAGTAATTAGAGAATAATTAATCAAGGATGATTAATTAAGATGGATATTTATAGGAATGATTAATTAATTAAATGGGTTGTAATTAATTAACGGTTGATTAAGCAAGATTTGGTAATTAATTCTTAAGTAATTAATTTAATTTAAGTTGATTAAATTAATTATAATAAGGATTTATAATTGTTTCTTATGGATGATTGTTTGAGTGGAATATATAGATTGGTTGATATCTATTGGATGATATGCTTTGATATTCTGTGATATGATATTTGGATATATCTATGATAAATGTGTGGTATTTATCTGTGATGAATGCAGTGTGAATTCAAGTATAAAATTGAATTGAATTGTTTAAATCTTAAACAACTTGGCCTTCAAAATACGTTTGGATTTCGATGAGATCAGGATCGGGTATCAAATTTGATTATCTGAAAACCACATCAATCCATGTTAAATGATAGGTCGTGATATCTCAAGTGAAGTTCCAGAGAAAGGCTATTGTCATTAACTCTGAGGGTGATTCCGAAATGAGTTAACGGAGATAGTGCTTTGTATAGAGATGAAGATTTAAAGTGCAAAGGTTATCATCGTTAACTCTGAGGGTGATTTCAAAATGAGTGTAACGAGATAATGCCTTCTGTTTCGTTCGAACCCGGAACGAACTTGTATGGATTGATTGCTTTCAGAACATCGTCAGGTGGACGATGAGCATTCTAAGATAGATATGTTCTATTAAAGGTAATCGTAACCTCAAGCCTCATCAACCGGGAATGGCTAAAAAAGGGGAGGTGCAGCAAGGCTAAGTGGGTAGCACCCAAGTAGGGCGAGATTTACCCATGTCTAGAGTCCTTTTTTATTTGGCTGTGTGGGCAGTTGGTTCAAAACAACTGCGGGGTTGTCTTGTTTGGGGCTGTCCAGTAAGGGATGGTTCCGGCCTTGTGTTGTAGGGGATTTAGGGTGGATCCTCGGTACGGTGTTCTAGGCTACGTACTGTGACGGACGGTACCCCAGTAGCCCTGCCATTGATGGAAACCCATTCTTCCAACATGCCCTTACGGTTTTGATTGTATTACCCACTTTTCTGGCTACCTAATTAATTAATTTTATCACAATATAACAAGTATACAATAGAACAAAAACATCTTCTTCTTTTCTGAAAAGAGTAGTTGTCAAATTAGACATTGCAACAAATTACGTAATTCTTTCTAGGGCATGCTACTAAGTTTGTCAAAAATCACTATAAAATGCTTGAAAATGCATGGTTAGCTGCTTTCGATCAACTTCCAACCAAACGACTTGTTGCCTGATTCATTTACACAAGAGTCAACACTTACTATAACAGTGATCAGGATTGTCGACGACCCTATGAATCAATAAAGACTTAATGATACGTTTTAGATGATACATGCACCAATTACAATGGGATTGTAGTCGAAAGAGGTCATATTCTTAGAAATGGACAAACATATAAGGACTTGCAAGACGACCATGGTAGAATATGCCCAGAAAGACTCCTCAAAGATATTAAATCTTTGAATTTCTATAGCAGCAGCTTCAAGTGCGAGGGTCAAATAATCTTCGTAGCTATCTTTATCTCAGCATTGTAGAGTGCACCATTGAAGTATAGTATCGTAATGAATTGTTTTATTTGAGTGTTTATATTAGCATTTGGGTATTGTACAATTAGAGCGTCTTTATTTTATTATTTCTGGCAGTGATTCTAATATTCTATGTTGATAACTAGGAAACAAATACATTAATTAAGTAGAAAAGTGATACATTGATTAGCTAGAGAACTGATACAATAACAAACTTGGAAACATTTACATAGTAATTACATAATAAAAACATAGATATGGTGGAAAACTTAGATGAACATTAAGTGGATAACCAATATGCTGAAATGGTACAATAAATTCAACTATATCGACTAACAGTTGAAGCCCTCTTCCTTCAGCTTGCTTTTGAAAGTGAATGGGTTCTACGTGATTTATGCATGAAAAAAACAAAACCTGATTACGGCTATCATTTATCACAGAAAATCGTTTGACCACAATGTATGTATATATAAAATAAATAATTATCAGGGGAAATTTTTGATAAAAAGAGAAAACACCTCCAATTGATTTGTTGTAAAATTGTGTTTACCGGTATGACATAGCTGCTTTATATGTGTTGTAACGGTTTGTTAAGACTGCAAATTATAGACAAAAAAGAAAGTGTAGTGAAGTAAAATACATTAGAATTCATAGTGTTTCGATCAGAATATGTCAACTTACACTTTTATTTTTCATAATTTCTCTTATAAATCAGTTACAATGATGGAATACAATATACAACATATTAAAGTGAAATAATTCCCCTGGGAATTCTGTTCGGATGTTTTTTTGCACTTCGGACTTAGCCTCTATAGTTGTAGCCAAGATATAAGGTGGCTAGGTCGATTAAATAGACAATTTTCTTATTTACCATGCACAATTCAATTCTTTCGATATAAAGAAGATATGATCCATAATTTTCATCCGCTAAAGATGGAATGTAGAATTTCCATATATGTATCATGTAGTTTGGTTTGGTATGATGGGTTCGGTAGTGTCGTAGCCAACATATGAAGGCAGTTTTCTACTTTTATGGTCCAGTAAACCTTTATCCGGTAGGTAACTACTGATCAAGGGTCCTTATTTGGTAGTTTGACTACTGGACAGGAAGTTCAGTTCGACAATTTGACTACGGACAAGAAATTTAGTTTGACAATTTGACTACCGAACATGAAATCTTGACCGATAATTTGACTATCAGGCAGGAAATTCAGTTCGATAGTTTGACAATTGAACATGAAATCTTGCCCTATAGTTCGATGACCGGACCTAAAATCATGTCCAGTAGTTTGATTACTAGACCAAACTAGTTGTGTGACTATAAGCTTGAACTAATCCATGTCCTATACAAGTTCCATTGTTTCTCTAGCGTTCCTTCTTATGCTGCCATGTGACCTCTCTTCTTTAGATCATAAGTGGAGCGGTGTAGAACGGTGGCACTCCTATTACCATCGTTTTAGTTACTTCTGCTCTTGGCATTCACTCTTTCTACTCACCAATATGTGCGTGAAAACGCCCATAACTCTTACCTTCCAAATAATGCGTTGTAAAGTACAAAGCATGCTTTGTTTTACTTTCCTTAGTGAAGCTCATCATTGCCGTCAAATGTCCACACTGTGCTCCAAGGCTACCCCTTTTTCTCCAGTCCTATTGTGTTCATTCATTCCTTTGTTGAGTGGTTCAAAAACGAACAAGAAATGTGGTTCGACATAATTACCGATAAAATTCTCATTACCGTTTTTATCTTGTTCATGATGGAGTTAGGGGTATGTCTAATAGGCAATTATGTAATTTGTTATATATATCTTACTCGATATCCAATCTTGTTCGAAATAAAATGTGTTTCCTTTTTCTTATATACTTGATATAATGTATTATATTCATTAACTAATTTAATAAAAAGTACATTTAAAAGAAAATGCATAAATGATATATTTTTCAATAGTAGTTACAAAGTGCTATAACCATGAGTAATTTATTAGCATGAAATAAAATTACCATTTTAAGTATTCCTAGTTAGGATGCATCAAGACTGGACATAGGTACGTTCATTGAGATTAAAATATGTAAAACTCTCAAAATGTTGGATAGTGTATTACTCATGACTGATGGAGGCACCAAGGGGTTACCGATTGATAGTTTTTGGATAACTATGGAATGAATCACTTAGTAGTTTTATACTGGTTAATATAACTAAGGTCAAACAGAAAATATCTGTGACGACCGCCCATGACTCCCGCACCAAAACAAGAGAATAGAGCGCTGAAAGGTGTGCCAGGCAGCCATGGACGATAGTCAGGGTAAAATAAAATCGCAGAATCTCTATCGTAACTCACAGCGCATGGATAAAATACAATAGAGAAATATATAGTGAAGTCTCATAACAGAAAATCATCATATAAGCATCACAGAGGTTTTATACAATCATCTCAACAAATCCATACATCAAGACCTCACTACAAGCACTCATCAAATACAGCAGCGGATACCCAGTACATATAAGAAAATAATATGCATAGCCTCCTGCTCGTCTTCGCCATCATCAACGGAAAACTCTACTCTAAGCACAGCACCTGCCACCTGCTACCTAGTCTGCCCATCCCAAACATGGATGAACAGCCCAAGGTAATAAGAGGAGACATAAAACCTTGAGTCAGACAAAGTCTTAGTGAGCAGTAAATTAACAATCAAGCATACCAAAAGAGCATAAGGAAATAAAGGAATAGGAACCAAACCATCCCACTCCACCTCTTTCTACAGTGATAGCCCCCAGACACACACTAAGGAGAAGTAGGCATAACATAGCAGATAAGTAAGGTAAAGCAATAATCACTCGAGTCAAGGACGATGTTTTCCAAATACAAACCCCCAAGGCCTAAACCAAGATCAGATAAGCACCCAGAAAACACCGCTCTTGAAGCCGAATGATGATACAACCAAACATCCAAACATCCATGACTCTGGCTATCACTGTTAACCTTGCTTCGAAATCACCGTTAATTGAATGACCGACTCCTTCCTGAGCCATCTGTCAAGGGCTAATGGTAACCCCGGTTCTAGACAAAACCCCGCACACTGCCTTGTGCCTAGGACTTATCTTCTTGGCCCAGAGTACTCGACTAACTGCCTGTAGTCTTTTAGGCGTCCCTATGTACTCTTGCTTTAGGTTTGCTAGAACCTTCAATAACGATGAGATCCAAGCCTCCTTGTCATCCTTCTTGACGACTTCTATCAACTTAGCCCAAGCTTCCTCTTGAGCAATCCATTATCAACCAACTTGAACTACCCTTCAAGTTATCAACATGCTTGGAATGATCCCTGCCTGGATTAAGCCAAGACTCACATCATACTTCGCTTCATCGTACCAAAGCAAAGTCTCAACTCAACCATACTTTGCCTTTTCGCATCCTGACAAAGTCCCATCTCGATCTCATACTTCGCCTCTTCGCATCACGGCAAAGTCCCATCATCGAATCCATCCATATGAGCTTCCACATCCGCTTCATATACCATCGGCAGCTTTCACCATTCAAGAGCCTTTCCACTTAGCTTTTGAATCATCTTCAACCATCTTGTTCCAAATCAACTACAAGCTAACTTGGAGCAATCAAATCTAACATACATTCAAACATTCAAGCATTCAAACAAGATATATTAAGCAATATCAACTATAATGGCAATTTCGTAATTAAGTGAGCAAAAGTCCAACATATGTGAAATCATAGTTTTTAGCATAAATCTATCAAATCTAAAACATGGGTTTTGTCTCTAATACTTGTTAAATAGCTTCTATAGATAAACATTTTCAAATATGATGGATCTACATGCAGACTTAAGGAAAATGCGAGAAAACGCTAACTTTAACACATAAACATATCACCAATCCCATATACTCCTTTGGATCCGCGTGAGAGATAACTACCACTCACCAAATCACCCAAACACTACAAAAACTACACACTTCAGATCTGGACAGCGAAGATCAAGGTTTGATCCGGCAATATCTCGCTCCAATCGATGAATTCTAGCTCGAACGGATGAAGATCTTCAACTTTGGCACTTGGATCTTCGATCTCGATCTTCGATCTTGGATGGATGTTAGAATTAGATTGGAATGGAGAAAAGAAGATGAAGAAATGTTGTAGTCGAGTTCCCAAAATGGCAGCACTTCGTCGCTTCAAAAACCGGTGCCAAAAAGTGAGCCAAACCCCTCTATTTATAGGCTGAAAACTCCTTAGGTCGTAACTCGTAGGCTCAGTTTTAGGTCGTCGCCGACCTAAGAAATCTCCGACCTAACATAGGTCGCTGCCGACCCATGCCATCCTGCGACCTAGTACGCGCATGTCCAACCCAATGCACGACTCAACTACCCCGACCTACGACCTAAAACACAAGCGCATGCAAGACCCAACGGCTCACGACTCATCACAACAGTGCAGCCTAACGACCTAACAATCTAACGACTTAAGCCCAAGGCCGACCTAATGACTTATAACATTAACGACCTACGACTCATCACTAAGTCGCTACCAACTTAGTATGTTCAGTCCTAACTCACACGACCTAAAAACCCTGCCGACCTATCTTCCCTAGCGACCTAATTTAGGTCGCTGCCGACTTAACAGAACACAGGGTCATACGACCTAACTCCTAGCCGACTCAACGACCTAAGCCCCTAACGACTCAACCTCCTAACGAGATAACACCCTGCCGACCCAAGCCCCTACCAACTCAAGACCCCACGACCTAAGCCTTAACCCCTTAAGTCGCTAACCCATGAGTCGGTCACTTCTTAGGTCGGTCCAACACTAAGTCGTCTAACCTTTAGGTCGCTGCTTCTATAAGTCGGTCACGACTTATCCCATGACTCGGTCACACTCTAAGTCGTCTACTCCTGAGTCGCTGGCTTCCCTAACTCGCCCACACGACCTAAGACACTAAGTCGGCAACTCTATGACTCGGTCACGAGTTAACTCCATAACTCGTTCCAACCTATGAGTCGGTCACGACTCAACCCTTCAACACACGTGTTACTCTCCATACGACTCAGGCTAGAGACAACATAAACAACACTAACGACCGGTAAATTCCACGATTTATCGACACGTAAAATACGGGTCGTTACATTCTCTCCCCCTTAGGAATTTCGCCCCCGAAATCCCAAGCAAACAACAGCAATCATAATTATTCCGCATGCCTACCATCCATAGCAATCAACAAACCATGCAACCAATTCTAACCTAGCATGCAGAATTCTAAGACTTAGAACAAGCTACAAATTCATGAGATGTCACGACACTTTAGGGCCATACCTCGAAGAGTCCTGGATGAGCTGCCTTCATCCTCTCTTCCTCCTCCCACGTACAGTCGTTAACATCGTCACTCCATTGTACCTTGAGCAACGTAATCGTCTTCCTCCTAAGCTGTTTCGTATCGGTTTCAACAATACGAAGCGGCTTACGAGGTCTCGTAACCACTGGATCAACCTCCAAGTCTTCACAGCTACCAGCAGAAACCACCGTACTTGGGTCGTGCACATACTTCCGTAGATAAGATACATGAAAAACATTATGCACACCCGCCATCTTTTCCGGTAACTCCAATCTATAAGCGAGCTTTCCTATTCGCTCGACAATCGGGAATGGTCCAACGAATCTCGGAGTTAACTTTCCTTTGTTCCCGAATCTTATAACATTCTTCAATGGAGAAATCTTCACAAAAACCATATCGCCCACGTCGAATTCCAAATCCTTTCGACGATTATCTGCATAACTTTTCTGACGATCTTGGGCTGCTTTCATTCTTTGCCGAATGATCTCTATACAATCCGAAGTCTGTCGAATCATTTCTGGCCCAAGCATCAGCTTTTCTCCAGCTTCCAACCAACATGTCGGAGAGTTACACGGTCTTCCATATAATGCTTCATATGGTGCCATACCAATACTCGACTGATAACTGTTATTATAAGCAAATTCCACCAAATGAAGGTGATCTTCCCATGATCCTCCGAAGTCCAAAACACAAGCTCTAAGAAGATCTTCCAATACTCGGTTGACTCTCTCAGTCTGACCATCTGTTTGAGGGTGATAAGCTGTACTCAAACACAACTTGGTTCCCAAAACCTCCTGGAAGCTCTTTCAAAAATCCACTAGTGAACAACAGATCTCGATCGCTCACTATACTCTTCGGAACACCATGGAATCGAACAATCCACTTCACATATAGCTCAGCCAATTTCGATGCAGTCCTAGTCGATCGAACAGGAATGAGCCTTGCACTCTTGGTCAAACGATCTACAATAACCCAAATCCCTTCATTCCCTGTCCTGGTTCTAGGTAGACCATCAATAAAATCCATCGACACTTGCTCCCACTTCCACGTAGGAACTTCTAATGGCTGAAGTAATCCACTGGGCTTCTTCTGCTCAGCTTTCACCAACTGGCAATTCATACACTTGGAAATAAAATTTCCAACATCCTTCTTCATACCTTCCCAGTAGTAAGCTCTCTTCATATCCCGATACATCTTATTACCACCTGGATGAATTGTCAACTTCGAGTGATGACTCTCCCTCAGAACTTCATCTCTCAATCCATCTACATCGGGAACAACTAGTCGCCCTTGCTTTCGAAGCCAACCCTCTCGATCGACCTCGAATCCCTTATCCTTCTCCGGGTCCAATCCAGATTCCAAATCACAGATAATCTTGACAAGCTTATCATCTCCCCTTTGCCTCTCACCAATTCTTTCCACAAGAGTAGGCCTTATCGATAAGTTTGCCAACATCTCAGGTTCCAATTCACATCTAGGCCTGAAATCAAATCCAGCCAAATACTCAAGACTCTTCCATTCCGAAAACATGGCTCCCAATCCTGCATGTCTTCGACTTAACGCATCAGCCACTGCGTTACCTTTCCCTGGAGTATAGGCTATACCAAAATCATACGATGCTAAGAACTCTAGCCACCTTTGCTGTCGAAGATTCAAATCCTTTTGGGAAAACAGATACTTCAACGACTTATGATCTGTAAACAGCTCGAATCTAACTCCCAATAGATAGTGTCTCCACATCTTCAAAGCAAACACAATCGCCGCTAACTCCAAATCATGAGTCGGATAATTCCTTTCATGCGGCTTCAGTTGTCGACTTGCATACGCAACAACTTTCTCCTTCTGCATTAGCACTGCTCCAAGTCCAGTACCACATGCATCGGTGTAAACCACCATCTCATCATTCCCACCTGGAATAGTCAAAACAGGAGCACTTGTCAGTCGCTCTTTCAGGATTACGAAAGCTTGCTCACACTTATCATCCCATCTGAACACTTGGTTCTTTTTCGTCAATCCTGTCAACGGTGCAGCTATCTTGGAAAAGTCTTTGATAAACCGACGATAATATCCTGCTAATCCAAGAAAACTTCTCACATCAGATGCATTCTTAGGTCTAACCCAATCTTGGATTGCTGCCATCTTAGCGGGATCAACCGCTATTCCATTTCCAGAGATAACATGGCCTAAGAACCTCACTTCACTCTTCCAGAAGTGACACTTCGAAAACTTAGCCTTCAGCTGATGTTTCCGTAGTATTTCCAAAACAATTCTCAAGTGCGTCTTGTGCTCTTCCTCAGTTCCGGAATAAACCAAAATATCATCCACGAACACAAGCACGAACTTATTCAACTGATCTCTGAATACTCTATTCATAAGATCCACAAAATATGCTGGTGCGTTAGTCAATCCAAACGGCATTACCAGCCACTCATAAAACCCGGACGGTGTCCTGAGTGCAGTCTTTGGCACACTATCCTTCGCCACTCTCAACTGGTGAAATCCCGTTGCCAAATCCATCTGAGAGAACACCTTCGCCTCGTGAAGCTGATCAAACAAGTCATCTATTCTCGGCAATGGATACTTGTTCTTCTTAGTCACCTTATTCAACTCACGATAATCAACACACAACCTCAACGATTCATCCGCTTTGGTTGCGAACACAACGGGCGCACCCCATTCGGACACACTTCTCCGAATGAATCCTTTCCGTAAAAGGTCATCAATCTGCACCTTCAGCTCTTGCTGCTCCCTCGGTGCCATCCGCCTAAGAGGCATCACAACAGGTCTGGCTCCCTCAACTAGATCGATACGAAACTCGATCTCCCTATGCGGCGGCAACCCTTTGACTTCGTCAAAGACATCCTCAAATCCATTCCCAATAGGCACTGATGACAGTCCATCCCGTGGAACAACCAGCGAATACATGAAGCTCATGAAGACGCCTTCCTCATGCTTACATCGTATCACAACCTTTCGCCCATCCACATTCCCGACTGTCACCTCCAGCCTCTCACAATCAATCCTAGCCGCATACTTCCTAAGCCAGTCCATACCCAAAATAATTCCGAACCCCGCAAAGTTCAGAACAAAGCAATCACAAACAAACGAGCAATCATGACTCGACACAACTAGACCACGGCATATCATACACAAACATGACGAACCCCCTACCGGATTAGTCACAACCAATGGCCTATCAACAATATCCGGTTTCATACCTAACCGGCTTACCAAATCATCACAAACAAAAGAATGCGACGCTCCAGTATCAAACAACACTCTAACTGGAACACCACAAATGGAAAGAGTACCTTGAACCACCACACTCTTCCCCTCCTCTTCAGCAGTAGGAGCTCTTGAAGATGACGGCACAGCTTCCAAAGCATAGGCCTGCACAATCTGCCTATTTTTCCTCGGCTCTGGGCAATCCTTCTTGATATGTCCCAGCTTATCACAGTTGTAACATTTCCCCGGCACCTTGGGATTCTTACAATCTTTGGAGAAGTGGCCCTTCTGTTGGCAATTGTAGCAGGTCACCTCGCCCTTCTGCTTCTTTTGGCCACTCTTACCCTTCTTCTGTTGCTGTCTCTTCTTCTTGTTCCCGCCTTGCGATGATTTAAACCCATCCTTGGTAACAACAACATCAGACTCTTCTTTAGGAAACAGGCTCCTGTACCTAGAAGTCTTCTCCATAAATTCTTCAAATGAATTATCCAGAAAGTCCACCAACTGTCTCTTCATGATTGAAGTCACCATAGCCTCGAACTTAGCATCATGATCAATAACTCCTTCAGCTTCACAACCTTCCTTAGCAGCTTGTCCCTTTTCTAGACTCATCCTTAATATCTACAAAAAGAAATGATTAGAACACCTTTGAGAAACAACTGCATAAGGAGTGCAAATCCTTCTAAGCTACTATATTATATATATAGTAATCATCCATCAAAATACAATTACGTCTCTCTTACGTAATTACGTCAGCGAGCGTTGGCTAAAATCGATTAACCAAAGCTCTGATACCAAATGTGACGACCGCCCATGACTCCCGCACCAAAACAAGAGAATAGAGCGCTGAAAGGTGTGCCAGGCAGCCATGGACGATAGTCAGGGTAAAATAAAATCGCAGAATCTCTATCGTAACTCACAGCGCATGGATAAAATACAATAGAGAAATATATAGTGAAGTCTCATAACAGAAAATCATCATATAAGCATCACAGAGGTTTTATACAATCATCTCAACAAATCCATACATCAAGACCTCACTACAAGCACTCATCAAATACATCAGCGGATACCCAGTACATATAAGAAAATAATATGCATAGCCTCCTGCTCGTCTTCGCCATCATCAACGGAAAACTCTACTCTAAGCACAGCACCTGCCACCTGCTACCTAGTCTGCCCATCCCAAACATGGATGAACAGCCCAAGGTAATAAGAGGAGACATAAAACCTTGAGTCAGACAAAGTCTTAGTGAGCAGTAAATTAACAATCAAGCATACCAAAAGAGCATAAGGAAATAAAGGAATAGGAACCAAACCATCCCACTCCACCTCTTTCTACAGTGATAGCCCCCAGACACACACTAAGGAGAAGTAGGCATAACATAGCAGATAAGTAAGGTAAAGCAATAATCACTCGAGTCAAGGACGATGTTTTCCAAATACAAACCCCCAAGGCCTAAACCAAGATCAGATAAGCACCCAGAAAACACCGCTCTTGAAGCCGAATGATGATACAACCAAACATCCAAACATCCATGACTCTGGCTATCACTGTTAACCTTGCTTCGAAATCACCGTTAATTGAATGACCGACTCCTTCCTGAGCCATCTGTCAAGGGCTAATGGTAACCCCGGTTCTAGACAAAACCCCGCACACTGCCTTGTGCCTAGGACTTATCTTCTTGGCCCAGAGTACTCGACTAACTGCCTGTAGTCTTTTAGGCGTCCCTATGTACTCTTGCTTTAGGTTTGCTAGAACCTTCAATAACGATGAGATCCAAGCCTCCTTGTCATCCTTCTTGACGACTTCTATCAACTTAGCCCAAGCTTCCTCTTGAGCAATCCATTATCAACCAACTTGAACTACCCTTCAAGTTATCAACATGCTTGGAATGATCCCTGCCTGGATTAAGCCAAGACTCACATCATACTTCGCTTCATCGTACCAAAGCAAAGTCTCAACTCAACCATACTTTGCCTTTTCGCATCCTGACAAAGTCCCATCTCGATCTCATACTTCGCCTCTTCGCATCACGGCAAAGTCCCATCATCGAATCCATCCATATGAGCTTCCACATCCGCTTCATATACCATCGGCAGCTTTCACCATTCAAGAGCCTTTCCACTTAGCTTTTGAATCATCTTCAACCATCTTGTTCCAAATCAACTACAAGCTAACTTGGAGCAATCAAATCTAACATACATTCAAACATTCAAGCATTCAAACAAGATATATTAAGCAATATCAACTATAATGGCAATTTCGTAATTAAGTGAGCAAAAGTCCAACATATGTGAAATCATAGTTTTTAGCATAAATCTATCAAATCTAAAACATGGGTTTTGTCTCTAATACTTGTTAAATAGCTTCTATAGATAAACATTTTCAAATATGATGGATCTACATGCAGACTTAAGGAAAATGCGAGAAAACGCTAACTTTAACACATAAACATATCACCAATCCCATATACTCCTTTGGATCCGCGTGAGAGATAACTACCACTCACCAAATCACCCAAACACTACAAAAACTACACACTTCAGATCTGGACAGCGAAGATCAAGGTTTGATCCGGCAATATCTCGCTCCAATCGATGAATTCTAGCTCGAACGGATGAAGATCTTCAACTTTGGCACTTGGATCTTCGATCTCGATCTTCGATCTTGGATGGATGTTAGAATTAGATTGGAATGGAGAAAAGAAGATGAAGAAATGTTGTAGTCGAGTTCCCAAAATGGCAGCACTTCGTCGCTTCAAAAACCGGTGCCAAAAAGTGAGCCAAACCCCTCTATTTATAGGCTGAAAACTCCTTAGGTCGTAACTCGTAGGCTCAGTTTTAGGTCGTCGCCGACCTAAGAAATCTCCGACCTAACATAGGTCGCTGCCGACCCATGCCATCCTGCGACCTAGTACGCGCATGTCCAACCCAATGCACGACTCAACTACCCCGACCTACGACCTAAAACACAAGCGCATGCAAGACCCAACGGCTCACGACTCATCACAACAGTGCAGCCTAACGACCTAACAATCTAACGACTTAAGCCCAAGGCCGACCTAATGACTTATAACATTAACGACCTACGACTCATCACTAAGTCGCTACCAACTTAGTATGTTCAGTCCTAACTCACACGACCTAAAAACCCTGCCGACCTATCTTCCCTAGCGACCTAATTTAGGTCGCTGCCGACTTAACAGAACACAGGGTCATACGACCTAACTCCTAGCCGACTCAACGACCTAAGCCCCTAACGACTCAACCTCCTAACGAGATAACACCCTGCCGACCCAAGCCCCTACCAACTCAAGACCCCACGACCTAAGCCTTAACCCCTTAAGTCGCTAACCCATGAGTCGGTCACTTCTTAGGTCGGTCCAACACTAAGTCGTCTAACCTTTAGGTCGCTGCTTCTATAAGTCGGTCACGACTTATCCCATGACTCGGTCACACTCTAAGTCGTCTACTCCTGAGTCGCTGGCTTCCCTAACTCGCCCACACGACCTAAGACACTAAGTCGGCAACTCTATGACTCGGTCACGAGTTAACTCCATAACTCGTTCCAACCTATGAGTCGGTCACGACTCAACCCTTCAACACACGTGTTACTCTCCATACGACTCAGGCTAGAGACAACATAAACAACACTAACGACCGGTAAATTCCACGATTTATCGACACGTAAAATACGGGTCGTTACAATATCGATGTGACAAAATTACACAGTTGTCTTGACTTGATAATACCGTTGAACGACTGTAGTTGGATCGCGTGGAAGCATTGAAAGTGAAACACTATTCAAGAGATGATCTATCTCCTTAATTATACGAGGTTACCATCGGGGTCAACTAAAGTCAACTCAAGTCAAAGTCTCTGGCCAAAGCATTTCGATTAATAATAATGTTATTATTGAACCAACGCCTTTGTGTTTGGACTATAGAATTGAATATGGATGATATGAAATTTTAACCATTGCTAAATTTCATAAGTTCAAAGTGATATAGTTTTGGTAAATAGAATTGGTCCAATAATTGGCACTATTGGGTAATGCTTAATAAAGTAATATTGGATTTTACCAATACTAAGTAGGCAATAAATTTAACCATAATGTTACACCAACCGTTAAGTGAAATGTAAACATTAATATTCGAATTGCTCGATATTAATTGTTGAACAAATTTACACCCAAGAGTCGCACAACCGAAATGTTGAATATTCCTTTTATCACCCGATTTAATTAAACTATAATTATTACAAATTAATTAAAGTAAATAATACTTATGAAATAGTAGCTATAAAATATTATTTGACGTGTATTAAACAATATTGAATAGCATGCACATAATAGTCATATAAATGCTAATCAATATACAATATCGACATGCATTTAAATCAAATTTAGATATAATAAATATTATTCAGGCTTGAAGTGGATTTGATACCCATATGGGGCTTCTAATGTTTATCAATTAATGGAGCATGGTGAGGGTGACCATGTTTGACATGGTGTAGGGGGATCCGAATTTAAAAGAAAACGAGAAATAGTAAGAGGAAAAAGGTAGGTAGATCCACTTTTAGTCCCTTGGATCTCCTTTATTTAATTCCCTTAACCCTCATTTTACTTGTTTCGTTTTGAGCTTCTCCTCCAACGTATTTATGGCCGAAAATCTCCTCCTCCTTCCACCAACCATTCAATTATTTTAAACATCAAAATAAAGTCGATTCAGTCGTTGATGGTAGCTGTGTTCGAAAAGCTAGCAACTTCTTGATACATGGTTCAGTTTAGGGAGTTAGATTCTTTGTTTCAAGGTGTGAACAATTAGGCTTTGGTTAAATGTAATATAACCTGTTTATGCTCAATCATGTCATATGCTAGCTTGGTTAGAAATTAATATCTCGAATTTGTATATCGATGTATTGTCACATATTGATGATTTTTTTTTGTGTCTACAGAGACACACACACACATAGTTATATATATATATATATATATATATGTATGTATGTATGTATGTATCTATGTATGTATATACATGTATATATGTGTGCATATATAAAGAAATTGCATATGAATGCTTGCCTATTTTTAATGGCCTAATTTTTTATACAATAATATAATATTATTAAATAATTTTAACTAATTAAAATCTATAGTGAAAAGGATTTATAACATAGATATTTTATGATTTAAATTTTATAAAATTTATTCACGTCCATAATGTTTTTAACAATAAAAAGGATTTTTGAATATATATTATATATATATATATAACTTATGAATAATATTTGCACTTTCTTAGTTGCAGAAAAAAATAACAATTTTTTTTATAAACTTCTTTTTTATAAGGATTTTAAATAATAATATAGTTGTTTATCATATAAAATTACACAAAGGTGAAATGAAAAAAGCGTCGGTCGAACACAATACTGTAAGCATATTATTATCTAATTTTATCATTATTAATATATATTTATAAATAATTATGTGTTTAAACATTATGGAAATTATTTTTGATTTTTTTTGGATTTCATATTATAATTAAAACTATTTTACAAACTAATATTAAAAAATAATTTTTGATTTAATAATACACGCACGCATATATAGATTTCATAAATTCTTTATATAAATTATTTACAATTATTCTTATAATATATTTAATTATATTTATATACATATATTATTGGTATAATATTTTAACGCATATATATATATATATGTATGTATGTATGTATGTATGAAACACATTTGTATACAAATGGAGCTAACATGTCAGTTGCATTGTAATCCCATTATCTATATAGGGGCATGTCAAACCATGTAATTTGTTATGTTGCACGTACACATACGTACAAATGTGTATATGGTACACACATATATTTCTTAATATAAACTGCATAAAACAAAACATTATTTGTCAATTAAATAAAATATAAATATAATTTAAAACAAAATTTAAAAAAGTTCTAAATAAATTTAGACTACATAAGCACATTAAAGATCCACTAAATGAAAAAGAATTTGAAATTTACCTATTTACCCCGCTACGTGGTGGCCTAGTTCCAACAATTCGGTACCGGATACAGCTAAGTACCTATATACATTCTCAGTGCCCTTTACTGCTCATACCTTCTTCATTTTAACTGCTATCTTCAAGACCCACAACTATTCGTCTCCGTCTCTCTTAAGCACCCAGATCTTATTCAAATCACTTCAAAACTTCGGTTTCTTCCATTATTTTTGCAATCTAACAATATATGAACTCCTACTTGCTAATCTAACACTTAATGTATCAATCTTTCGATGATAATTTGGATGCCTTGCCATGTTGGTTCGGTAATGGGATGATTGGGGCTTTGGCTGTCGTAGGCGATTAGGAGTTTGTGCAATTGTTTTAATTAACATACCTTGATTTTAATTAGGCCTAAGGTTTAAGATTTTATGCCCTGAGGTTGTGGGAACTAGACGGCCCAATTAGAGTTTTAGCTATCGGAAAAAACAAAAAGAGGATGTATTTGGTTAGCCTATGCTATAATGTTGTGGCTATGGCCTTGGTGTCATGCTTTGGATCCATGAGTTGAATATTTTTCTAACATCAGGATTGTAGAGCTTAGATAGTTGGTCATGGGGTATTAAAGCCTAGGACCACCGAACCAAATTAGGAAACTGATCATTGATTGGTGATTAAGATTACTTTATCCACTGTAAACACAATTTATCCGGCCTTAGCTTGTACTTATTTTCTATAATTAAGTCCCGTAGTGGGTTATGCATAATGGTACGACGGTCTTGATCACCTAAAAATGACTTAAAAAAACTTTGATTAGGATAAGCCGCTCCTGGTCCTACCATCGAACCAGACACTTGGTGGTACTAGCTTAACTTTTCCATTCTTTCTTTAATTATATGTGTTTTTAATATCCTATTGTACTCGTTACACGCACGCAAGCACACGCGTCCAATGGTACTGTATAGGATAGGTTGATATATTAGAAAGACATGTCAACCTAATGTCAGACTTGCTCGTCGAGAGCTATTAGAGCAAGAACTCCCTCTTCATCGACGATTATTGAGGCATCATCATCTAGGGCTATAGTTAGCCAACCCAATTCAATGCATTCTTTGGACTATGAATATAGCTACTAGTTGGCCCATAGAGTTAGTTGCTACTACATTGACTGCTAGGCCACTATATCTACCAGTCATGGACCGCCTAAGGGCAAAATGCTTTTACTAACCCCAGATCAGTGGGCCCATGCTCCTCTTAGGAGCTACATGGTTGATTTTTGATATTAGTACTTGGTAGGGGTTCCACTCCCCTTCTTCAATGGATGATAGGAGTTCTGGTGTATTCGAAGATCACTCTATTTTAGATCCACTGTAACGGTGATGTGATTTTGATGGGTCTTTACATAATGTTCATGAAGGAATTTTAGGCACATCCTACTCATAGGTGGGTCAGATTTTGTACACATTTAAGAGCAAGGTTAAGGGCTGTAATTTCTTTTTTCGTGAAGTGGGCAGTAAGTTTCTACCCGTAGAGAACCTGTACTCAAAATTTAGCATGCTCAAGTGGGAGTACTTTATCATCAGAGACGATTCTCCTTGCTTTCACCAATGGCACTCAAGAAGTAAGTATGTTATGATATTTTATATTGACTGCTTCCTTAGCTATTTTGAAGGCTACCACTGGTGCATACCTTGAGGAGATGCTCGAGGATATAAAAAAGATTCCATCGGAGTCGAAGGAGGTTCCTTGCTTAGTGAACGATAAGACTCTTAGACTGTATAGGCTGATGGCGGAAGGTCGATCGATTGGGAAAGCTAGAACTCCCCTAGCCTGGAGGCTAGGGAGAAAGGAGAAGAGAAAACTTATGAGGCTGGAGTAACCAATGTGGAGCATATGGCACAACATTCCACGCTCGATCCTGGTTTGAATTCAATCCAATTCTAAATTTTGCCCGCCTCAAACTTGCTAAACTACTTAGTTATACCTCCGAGAGTGGGAGGATGATGGTATTGAAAGCATAGCTATAGGAAGAGAGGAATCACATCCCAGGGATAATAAGGCAACTATTTTTGGTCAGGATAAATATCATTTCCTTAGAGCTATTAATCTTGACCAATTGACCTACCTCGATGTTACAGAAGCATTACATAAGATCTTTTAATCAGAGGGCGAGGAAGCGTTTGTCCCTGGAGATATCATGGTCTCTATTTACTTAAGGCCACAGTTGGGCAAAGATTGTGGGGATTCTGCCCCTTTGGTAGAAATTCAGCGGCAACTATGTATCTTTGAGGAACTTAGGGGTTCATCTAAATGTCATATGCACTTCACATATACACATAGCCATATATTTGTTGCACTGGTAAACTTTTTCTGTAGTGAAACTATTCTAACACCTTAGCCATGTTTTCTTTATAGAAAACATGTGCTCTAAAAAGAGAAAGCTTTAATCTAAATTTAAGAAACTAGTTAGGAAGAAGATCCAAAGAAAATAAAGATGGAAACTTCCACTTTCAGCTCGGGTCAAAATGTAGGGCAGTAGAATATGGAGCTTAAGACGGGGCAAAAAAGAACTATTCTATTACCTGTCCATAGATCAGACAGACCCGAACTGCATGGATGGCCCCCGAAGAGGTCTCATTATTTGGAAGAAAAATCAAAATATAGGATACTCCCTTCTCCTTTAAAGTCCCTTAGGACGTCACCTTTCGCACTTCTTGGATCTGACTTTCCAAGCATTAGAAGAGGACCAACAAGAGAGGAAGTATCAAAACATTCTAATCGACTTATACTTCAGGGGTGGTGGTTTCTAAGGTCATTGTAAAGGAGAAAGAGAAGAAGAGATTCGTTGTGATCACCAACCCCAATGAATTTCATCAAGATTATCAGCTCAGGGAGCCCTTGATCTGACTGTAAGCAAGTGCTCCTTTTACTTCATTTGTTAAGTGATTATGTTTAGGAAGGGGCTTAGTAGTGTGAAGCAGTGCAGTTAATGCGCTTGGTAGATTCAAAGCGGTGGAGGTGCAAAAGGTCATAGCAGGGATACAGCGAGGATATAGCGGGATATAGCGGATGGCTCCAAAATAGCATATAAAACTCGTACTTAATGATTTTACAAATATATAAATGGTAATTAAATGAAGAATTATCATTCAATTGAATTATAAATAATACATAAATAATTTTAAATAAAAACATGTGTGAATATACTTTAAATAAACGAAAAACTGTTATATAACATAATTGAATTTGGTAGAATATTAGAGTATTTTCATTTCTGAAAATATATTAAAAATTAAATCAAATAAATTAGTTTCATAATTTTATAATGTATAAATGCAATTTTTCAATTCATTTTATTAAAAAAGATATAGCAGTAATGGGGATTAAAGCGGAAAGGCTATATTCTGAGGCTATATGGAAAAATCGTAGCGGTAGAAATCTGCTATGAGGTATAGCAGGGTTGTAGCTGGGTTGTAGCGGGGTAATAGCGGGGAATTAACTACACAGAAGGCATTATCCAATTTTCGTGCCAAGATGGTGAACGTTGGAGATGAAATTGGCCAGTAAAATGTACTAAGAATATGAAGATCTTTTACCTTAGGGAGGAAATCCACCCAAAGGACAAAGAGCATAAGGAGGTGGTAGATGCTCTAGAGAGGGCCCACACTGTAGAGGTGGAAAAGATAAAACAAACGTATATGAAGAAGGTTGAAAAGCTGATGAAAGAGCATGCAAAATAATGTAGGGCATTGAGGCATAAATATAACTCCAAGGCCACAGAGATTTATGAGCCTTACAAAACTACTATGACTAAGGACAAGAAAATTATGAAGGACATAAGGGTCAAGATTGTGGAAGTGGAGGGTGATCAAGATGAGATCTGTCAGATTGTTGATGAGTGAAGGCAGGAAAAGGTTTCTCTTAAGGCTGAGATCAAATCCTTAGTGCTGGAGAAAAAATATTAGGAAAAAACTGAGAAAACCCTTTAAGAAGAGAGTTGGGAGCTAGGTAGCCAGCTTGTTGAAGTAGAGAATTTTCTTGATAAGTTGTGCTTCTGCATTTATATAAATAGGAATTTTAAATGGACGGACGATTGTCCGTAAGTCATAGCATCCGTCCGTAAGTGGCTAGTGAGGGAAGCCATGGAGGCAAGTGAAAAAGAAGAAGGGCCACCTTTTAGCATGGATGCTATCGATGTCGGACTCTCGAATAAAGAGAGGGAGATTATTTTTCAAGGTTATCATAAATTGGCCGCTGTCGAAGAAGAGGAAAGGAAGGAATAAGAGGAGGGAAAGGAAAGAGAAAGGGAGGCTCCACTTCCATTACTATGCATCAAGGTTATACTTTAAAACCTGTCCTCTATGCTCCTATGGATGATGTTCCACTAAAATGTTTTCCATGATTGTTCGGATATTACTACCATAAGCAAATCTTTGGATTGCGCCTTGCTAGTTCCTCACGAGGTATGGTTTTTCTTTATAGTCTATAGGCTACTATTCAGCATATACAAACTCACTTGGGTAGGTCGATGTCTGATAGGCCCTCTTATTTTCATGTAGGTAATATGACTATGGTTGATCTAACTGGAGCTGTTTTACCTTCGACTACTTCTAAGTGGGTACTTGTGTCCCTAGGTCCTTCTGAGCCAGCTGTAGTAGTGGAACATCAGAAAATGATTGTTTCCTTGAAAGAATACGTAGATACAGAGATTATAGGTTATATCGAGGGGTATGAGGACTTTGATAAGGACGAGACACTTAGGAAAAGCATAATAGCCAGGTACCAGAAGGCATTGCAAGAGTCACGCTTGAGGCCGTAGAGGATCTTAGACATAAAAAGAAGAAACAAGATGAACTCGATGTCATCACCTACTCCAAAGTTGAGAATGAGAAAGTGAAGCTGTCTAAGTTCAAATATTCTAACAAAAGTCACTCATCTCGGTCCAAGGGAAGAGTACTTCGTTATTGACCTATTTTCTATACACTTTGTGTGCTGATATTATAAAAGCATGTACATAATTTTGATAACTTTTTAAGGGAATATGCACATTATTCTTGATACTTGTGATTTTCTAACTCTATTACTTAGTCTTATTATGAATATATTAGAGATCGAGACTCTTTATGGTTGATGCTTTCATTATTTCATGTTATATTGTTAGTATAACCATTTATACTTAACTATATACATCTTAGTTAGGCTTCAAAATGTTGCCTTTATTATTTACCAAGTTCTACTACCATAATGCATTGGGCTCATATTACATCACTACTCATGGGCCTGCGTGTTAGAAATTTTTTCCTATTGTCTACTGTCTTCCATGCTTGTGCAGGATCAATCACTAATAAGCTTGGACAAGCAAGCAGCTCTTATAGTATCGCACTTTCAGTTTTTTGTTGTCTTCTTCATTTCTTTCCCATGATGATGTCCATAATACTCATATTAGGCCAACCAGTACATAGTTAAGCAATAGAGATTTTGCATTTGAACTTGAACAAGCATTCTCCAGTCTCTGGTCCTCAGTTTTTGATCAAAGTAATGCTCAAAAGATCGATTGTCAATAGTGATGATCTACGTAGCTAACAATTATATTCGGGCGCGGGCAGATCTAATTCCCTGCTGCCATCCTAAGTTTATGGGTTGATCGTCAACAGTGAACTACCTAGTTGGTGGTCATAACCTGACCGTAGGTAAATTTGATGCACCACCGTCGGCCAAAGGTTTTCTGGGCCTATAATCAACGATGAACTACCCAGTTGGCAGTTATGTCTTGATCGTGGGTTTTTAAGTTGATCGTCAATGGTGAACTACCCATTCGGTGGTCATGCTCTAACTTCAGGTAAGTCCGATCCACCATTGCCGACTAAGGATTTCGAGTCGAATGTCAATGATGAACTACCCAATCGACGGACATGTTCTTACCAAGTTCAGTTGACCACTATTGGCCAAGGTTTTTAGGCCGATCATCAACGAAGAACTACAGGTTGTCATGTTCTGATCGTGGGTAAGTTCATTCTACTATCATGGGCGAAGATTTTCATAAGTGATTTTCACGATGATTTCAATGTAGTATGTCCCTAAATGTATAGGATCCCAACCGTAAAGTTATGGAAACCTCATTTAGTACGGGGGTGATTTTATAGTGAATGGGCAAGTCTGATTACTCATTTTGGTTTTACTACCTATCGAGGGATGTCAAGGAAGTTGATGCGATTGGCAATTCCCCATTTCGTGATCTAAGTAATTGAAATAATCCATGTTCAAGAAAAAGGGAAACCTGGCAAACCAAGAATTCATGAAATACACATTTATTAATAATTGCTTTAAAGTTGCTTTTACTAATAACATTTAATTAAAAGCAACATAAATTCGGTAAAATAATGATGAAGGTTTTGTGCATTCTATGGTATCCTAAATACAGCTCCATCCACTATGCTGAGAATATATGCTCCATTACCTAAGTCTATGTTAATAATGTATTGTCCTTCCCAAATAAGGTCCAGTGCCCTCAATCAAGGAAAGATCTGCTTTAAGACTAATCCTCTTCATTTGAGTGGATGGTGCTTGACCTTGGAATTATATAGTTTAACTATCCTCCACTTGTGTGTTACGGCCTTTAAGGCAACTTCATCATACCTCTCATCAACTAAGTCCAGAGACATATTCATTAACTCCTCATTTTCATTCGGTCATAGTGAATTTGTCTATGAGATGGAACGACTGCATGATAGGGAGCATGGCTTTTGACCCATATGCTTAAGCGAAAGGAGTATGTCAAGTTGCAGTCTTGTAAGAAGTGCAATAATCCTAAGGTACAAGTAGGTTTTCATCCAACCATTCTCTCTTTGCTTTCTCCAGGCATTTCCTTATGTGAGTTTTAAGCACCTTGTTGAATGCTTTTCTTGTCCATTTGCCTATAGATGCACCACTACAAGCTTTTCTTAATTCTATGTTGTTGGCATAAGTTGGTGATCTCTTCACTATGAAACCACAATACATTGTCTGAGGCGAATTGAAGCAAAACTCCATATCTGCATATAACATTATTAACAAAAAAATTGATGACTTTGTAAGAAGACATCTAGGTAAGTGGTTCTGCGTCAACCCACTTAGTAAAATAGTCTACTGTAACTTTTGCGTACTTAGCTTTTCCCCCGGCCATAGGAAGTTCCCATATCAAATCAAACCCCAAATAGAAAACCGACCAAGGGCTGACCATGTGTGTCAGTTTGGATAGAGGTAACCTATGGATTTTTGTAAACTTTTGGCACTTGTTGCATCTCTTTGCATATTTCACCACGTCATGGTTTAATGTTAGCCAAAAGTATCCATAACACAACACCTGACTTCCCCCTGTGTGGTCACTGTAGCTTTCTTGATGTACAATCCAAAGCTTTCAAAGCTTCCCTTTTAGCTACATCTTAATAGCAGATTTGAGAATTCTCTTCGATAGAAGATGTTGTCCTGCATCGTAAAGCGAGGTATCTTATTAATTCCTTTTGGGCCTCATTCTGGTTGGCCAGCGAAATTCCATTAGCTAAAATTTGATTATCGGGGTCATCCAAGTCGCCTCTCCATCACTATTTGCAATGACGTTTACTTCCTCGAAGCTCAAGGTCAATAGGATCATTATTAGAACCAACCCAAGGAGTGGTACGTCTCCAGACCTTGCCAATTTTTCCAAACAGCCTACCGCCTAATTCTCCTCCCTTAATATGTATCTAATCACAAAATTTTCCACCTCATTAAGTAAAGCTCTCACCTTCTTCAGATAGCGTCATAATCCACACCTTAGCAGGTCAAAATTTCGACTAAATCGAAATCAAAGTCCATTAAGGCATAGATCGGTGGTTTTGGTAACATGTAATAAACCTAATTATATCAAAGGGGGATCAATATAAATTTATAGTGGAATTGAAAAATATATAGAACATATGCATTGATTAAGGCCACTACCTTGGAATATCATTCCTTGAATATTTTGTCGCCTTGTCCACATCGAGCATGAAAGAGAAGACTGCATCATCTGATGTTTCGGTCTTACACAAATAGCCTATCCTTTTAATACTAACCCATGGTTTTTATGAGGAAGGGGGTTAGAATAATGTTTGGGTGTCGAAAAATTACTGTCTTAACCCCATTAATTTGTGCCTATTGGTTTCTTTTTAAGTGTTATTTTTATTTTTTACGGCTAATCCAATTAATCCTAAGTGCATGTATGATTTGGCTAACCTAACATTCTCTAAGATATAATTATATATAAGCCTATATATGTATACATGCATACATACATGTACATATACATATACATATACATATACATATAAACATATACGACCCAAAATCCCTGGCCATTTTATACTCCTTGAATATGGAGGAGGCAGATCCAACGACCATTTCATATTTCAGTTCTCAAAGCGGGCCCGCTACAACATAATCACTAATCAATCGTTCCTAATTACAAAGACCGATGACACCTAGATAAGGCTTTTTAATATAATTGTCGTATTGCTAATGCATCCAACTCTACAACTTACCCTCAACTGTAGGCCAAAAACCCATTCCAATCCCATGCAACTACCATCAATCATGTCCTAACAATGTGAGAAGGAGTATCTAAGCCACTTAATACCTTTTTAATAAAAATTAGATAGACTCTGACCATTTAATACCTATATCCTAGGCAGGTCACAGTCATTTAATACCTAACCCAAGACGAACCCCTCTCCAGTACTCCCTAGTTAATGTCACACAGAATTTCATCACGCCACTTAATACTTCTTTATGACAAGAGGCAAACCCTACAATAGCCACTTAATACCCCGACCCTGAAGGAGATCCCTCTCAAGATTTCCTATTATCGTCCCTAATGACCCTGACCATGAAATACGTCTTAAGTAGGAAAGAAGCGGACCCTACAATAGCTGGTTAATGTCTCTAACCAAGAAACAAGTCCTACATTTCATGCATATCCCTTCCCAAATAGGTCCTATAGTTGGAGATGTTCCACTTCACAATTGCTGGCAGCCTCTAGGTGAAGGGCAGCATTTTATTGTGTAACTCTACGGACCTCGCATTAAACCAAACCTACCGCCCAATGCCTAAGTGTTAGGCTAGGCTCACTAATTCACATTTTCCCTAAACGTATAATTTAAGCTATAGAATTTCCTATTAATAAAATTATATTGCTTTCTACATATAATTAATAGTATTAATACTCACTTATTCGCAACATTATTATTCCTAACTTAAATGCTTAGGCTTTGGTTTCCTTATAATGTCTAATAAATGTCTATTACTCGTATTAATTAGTTATTAATGTCAAAATTGGACAATCTCTAATCAATCATCATTTAATCTCTTTATTAGTTTCAAAATCCATCTATTATGTCTATTCAATTTGCCCATAAATACCATATCAAATTCCCCAATTTGTCCCCTTTTGGTTCCCTTTTAACCCTCTAATAATCACAAATTTATTTTCGATTAAATTTGTCATTAATACCAATGTATCCTAGTCCATTAACTTTTACGCTATTAATAACTAATACGTATATAGTCATAAATTACGCAATATATATAATTCTGAATGATAATCATGGTTACACGTATGTGTGTGTGTGTGTGTGTTTATTTCTAGTTATTAATTTCTAAACTGGAACATTCCTTTTCATATCTTAATCTATCAAAATTATCCTTCTAAAAAGGATTACCATTAAAAAAAATCATAGATTAACCAAAAGTGAGACCTTTGGTTCGTTTGAAATTACAAGGAATTATCTCTTTTCTTGTATTGAAATAGATTATGTAAACTACAAAAAAGAATATCCATATCTTACACATCTATTTGCGTTTTTGGTGTATCCCTTGTTAATTCAAACAATATGTATTTATACATATTTTAGAATTGGATAATTTATGGAAAATACAGAGAACCTGCTAAAAATAAATCAAAACATAGAAATTCACATTCTAATTCAATTAGGAAAACCTAATTTACAACTTAATTACAGATCTGGAATAAACAAACATTCCATAATAACAAGTATATGGGAATGAATTCAAATTTCCAGATTAGGTTATATATACTATTTCTATTACAATTACCTATTTTATTGAATGTGTGGGCAATAATCCTATATATTTGTTTTAAGCCTACAATTTATCAAATCAAATTTTAAGCTTTCAAAATCTTCCAAATCTGAATCCAATCCTTTACTTGACACTTTTTCCATTCCAATCCAAAAGAATATGTTAACAAGGTATATACATATTATTAGAATTACAAATCTAAGAAGTGATCAGAGATAAGGGGAATAAAGATTGAAATTTACTTTTTTCTGCAGTATTGATTTGCTTCTTCTCTTCTTCTCTTTTATTTTCCATCTTCTTTGATTTGTGTGTTTATGTGCATGTGTATATAATACTTTATAATATTTTAAACTAGTAGAGAAGAGGAAATGGTATAGCTTCGCTACTTGGATTTGAAAATATAAGAAGAGAAGTAAGGGGTTAGACCTTTATTTATAGGTGCAAGAATCAATCGTAATCATTTGATTAAAATAATTAAATCTGGACCATCGTCCAAAGTTCAAACCCTAGCCATCATGTTCGAACCGGTTGACCACTCCCCTAAATGCATATGGGTCGTGGTAAATAGACTGACCAAGAGTGCACACTTTATTCCCGTTAAGTCGATAAGGACGACACCTACCTTAGAAAGGTTGTGTATAAAGAATACTATAAGACTACATGGTATTCCCAGCAGTATAATGTGTGATCGAGATACTTTGTTCACTAGTTAATTTTGGAAGAGTCTGCAAGAATTTTTACGTACCCAACTAAAGATGAGTACCGCTTACCATTCACAAACGGATGGGAAAACAGAAAGAGTTAACAAAGTTATCAAAGATTTGCTAAGGGCTCGTGTACTAGATTTTGGTGGGTCATGGTAAAACCATTTGCACTTAGTCAAGTTTTCCTATAACAATTGTTATCAAACTTGTATAAGAATGGCGTCTTCCGAAGCTTTGTATGGAAGGCGACGCTAATCACCAGCGTGTCAGTTAGATACAAGACAGAATGGTTCTAGGTTTAAATATAGTGAGAGAAGCCACAAAGAAGATTGAGTTAATCTGAGATAGGATGAGGGAAGCTCGGTCTAGAGTTCTAAGTTGGAGATTATGTTTTTATTAAGTATCACCTATAAAGGGTGTGGTATGATTTGGGAAGTTAGTGAAATTGGCACCAAGATATGTAGGTTCATTTCCTATCACATAAAGGATTGGTAAACTTGTTTATCAGATAGAGTTATCGAATAGTTTGGTAGGAGCCCACTATGAGTTTCATATTTTTAATCTTAAAAAGTATACGCATGATACATAAACTACTATTACTCTAACTGCATGAGAAGATTTAGTAGTAGAAGCAGGTACGACTTTTGTTAGACAACTAGTGCAATTTACGGCAAGAGATGAGAAGAGATAGAGGAACAAAATAATTAAATTATTAAAAGTCCAGTGAAGTGACAACGAGAAAGACTGTACTTAGAAGATGGAAGACATGATTAAAGAGACTTATCCTACATTGTTTTAATGGTATGTTCTATATTTGTTGTATATAGGCTTTTTCGTTTGTCGGGTAGTTTTTATATGTTGTTACAGGTGTTTGCATGGTTGACATGCTTGTGCGAAGTCATTGTCGAATTTTGAGGACGGAAATCCTTAAGAAGGGTGTAAAACCCCTAATTTTGTTAACATTATTAAGAAGATTTAATTAGATCAATTAAATAGAATAATGTGTGCGTTGTGTGATAAGGAGAATAAGATTTTTAATTAAGTTGGGTCATGCCTTAAGTAATCAATTAATAAAGATGATTTAAACAATAAATAGGGAGAATGAATGAGAGGAGAAAAATAGAAATAGTTCCTTTTTACATTCCCTTAGCTCTCCCCTCTCATTTCATACTCATCTTCATTCTCAAACAGTCAAAACCTAACCTAAAGATATCAACCATTACAAGAAGAAGAAGGAAGTGGAAAACTAAGGGATTCAAGGGAGAAGTTCAGGGAAATCAATTTTGAAACAAATCACAATTTCTCTTATTAAATTAAAGGAGAATAATAACATCCATCTCATATATTATGGTCATTTCAAATTTATGCTTGATTTTAGAATTATTGTGATGATATGTCATGTGGGATAGTTTATATCATTGTTGGATTAAATGATAATTATTAGAATTTGTACGAATTTGTTCTCAGTGGTTTTAAAGGTGAAAACCTAGTTTTTAATTTCCATTTGACTTGAAATTTGAATATGTTATGTAAAACATGATTTTGGAAATGATTTTTTAATTATATAATTTTCCAAATCCATATGAATATTTTATGAATTTCCTAAGGTGGAAAAGGTGTTTATTTCGGGTTTTAATTATTAAAAATAAAACACTAATATTTTGGTCTCGAATTTTTTTTTATGAAAGGAGATGGAAAATCAGATTTTTGGTGATTTTTCCTAAGTCTTTATGATTATCTATGAATTTTTGATGACAGAAAAGCTCTTACTTAATATTAATATATAATATTAATTACAAATTTTGAACCAAATATGAAAAGAAATTTGTTATCTAATAAAAATTTAACAAGAGGCAAGAGTTGGTGGAAAGTATTATCTCTAAAAGGAAATAATTCAGTTTTCATGCTATTTACAGAAATGTCATTCCTTTGGCTATTGACCTACGATATCAGTGTTGATGCCAAACCCAAGACATCAATGTTTGGTGACATCCTTTGTTGATGTCATCCTTTGTTGATGCCATCTTTTTTTGATGCCACCTACGACATCAACGTTGATGCCATCCTTTGTTATGCCACCATTTGTTGGTACCGCCTACGACATCAATGTTGATTGATGTGATACCTACAATATCAATGTTGGTGCCATCCTTTGTTAATACCACATACGACATCAATATTGATGTAGGCCTACGACATCAATGTTGATGTCATCCTTTGTTGATGCTATCCTTTGTTGATGCAATCCTTTATTGATACCACCCATGATATCAATGTTCATGCCAGACCTACAATATCAATGTTGATGTCATCCTTTGTCGATGCCACCTACGACATCAATGTTGATGCCAGACCTACGACAGCAATGCTGATTCTGTCCTTTGTTGATGCCATTCTTTTTAGACCTACGACATCAATGTTGGTGCCAGACCGACATCAATGTTGATGCCATCCTTTGTTAGTGCCATCCTTTGTTGATGCAATCCATTTTAGACTTATGGTGACCGGTTTATGCCATCGGTTTAGACTTATGACGACCAGTTTATGCCAATAGTTTAGACTTATGACGACCAGTTTTACGCCAACATTTTAGACTTATGACGACCAGTTTTATGCCAATATTTTAGACTTATGACGACCAGTTTTGATTTATGTTAGTGCTTTGGCACACGATTTGGGCTAAATAATGGGCGAAGTTTTCGTTGTTTTAAAAAATGATTTTAAGTGGTTTATTAATGTTAAAGATAAATGATTTCAAGGAAATAAATGGTGTTTTGGCCTAATTTTGTATGAAGTTTGCTAATGGAAAAATATTACTTACTTTAAGTAATTTTATTGTGTATGTGACTATTGATTGAATATATTTTACTGAATGATGTTATATCTTCTTGTTATCAATTGATCGGTTAAATTTTATATTTTATCATTGTCATACTCACATTATAAACGAACACTCATCTTCGGATTTTTAAGGCAGACTTACCAGTTAGGTTGCCCCAGTAGTGAGTATAGTCAAACTAACACCAAAGTAAGTAGAGTTGCATGTAGGGGATCTCAGATAGATCAATTGTAGTAGGATGCCTGAACTGATCAAAAGATAAGACTCATGAATTTAAAACCAGATAAGATTGTAGATGGGACTGATGTAGGGTCGCGCCCTATGCTTCAGCCATTAGCCACCGGTTAGTAAAGGTCCATGATTCCAGTGCGTAGGGCTTTGTCAGTAGTGAGACTAAAAGGATATATACGCACAGAAAAGAACTCATAGCTCTATAGGCTCACCAGATTATTCAAATTGTTTTACTCCTAACCATATTTAGAGACTTTGAAATATCTGGTTAAAAGTTTTGGCTCGAGTTAGCCTAATAGGTTGTAGGTTGGCCTGCAAAACCGTTAGGTCCATGGTGACCCTAGGAAAACTATGATTTAAGACAGAAAGTCTATTTTTAGGAACGGTAAATCTTGGGTGTGCATAACTCTAGGTTGACAGACTGGTCAAATTTACCCATGTTGCATGCATGCATATGATTATGTTATGTTTGTTCTAATTATTATAGTCGCAGGTGCATGATTATGATTGACACATTTGGGTAAGATACTAGTAAGGAGAAAATCATTCCACTGGTGTGGTCTCCCTAGATATCTACTTAGTTCAAGATGAAATAATATTATTCGCACTAAACATTTTGTCTAACCCGAAGTTTCTCCCTAAACTCTTGGGTACTCGTTTGAGTATGTCGAGAGTAGGGATTTTCAGGTTAGATGAATAAGCTTCCGGTGACGTGTAAGAGGTAAATTAGCTAATGTTAAGAACTTTTATTTCCCCTATATTATTTAAAGCTTATGCTATGTTCAAATAGATGTAATGATAGAATTTATAACTGTCAAATATTAGACTCTGATCAACCAAGGGGCATCTTCATATGTCGTTCTTGGAGTATTTTGTAATTGTTATATTTTCTCTGAACATGGACAATAAGTGGGATTATTTAATGAATGTGAAAATCTTATTTCGAAAATGTAAGGAAAGTTTGATTAATGAAAAATGTTTGAAATTTTTTCATATTCATGTGCTTATGATGTTATTGATATGATTAACATAACCGCACTTTGTCATCGAAGAACAATATATTGATGACTACAACATCAGTAACACTTATTTTCGAGCGTTAAAATAAGGGATGTTACACGTGAGAAGGGATCTTGGTTATGTAAAAGGAAGGTAAAGGCATGGTTAAAAACTTCATAACTTTCCAAAACTTCAAAATTTCAAAAAGAACAAAAATGTAGAAGTGATTAGCACTTATCCACTTCTATCTTCACTAACCTTTCTCTAATTAGTTCAAAGCTTCTCCAAACTCCATCAAACATTCACCAACACCTTAGAACGCATTAAGAAGCATGGATATAAGTCAAAGTGGTAGAAAAGTGAAGGTGATAGGGGATTCATCTTGGGTCGTGAGCACAAATGATGGAGTGGAGATACTTTGTGATTTTGGTGCCAAAGGTTGGATCTTTAGGCTTTTGGAGTTGACAAGAAGTGTTTCTATGTCTTTATGTGCTTTTGTATGTGTTTTTCTTAGATTTGCATAAGTTATCTCACTATCTTGTATGTATATATTGTATATATATGTAATGTGCTTAAAATATAAAGGTAAGTGACATTAACTAGGTAAAGTATAAACTTTGGACTCCTCTTTCTTTTGAAAGCAAGTGACAACTTTATAGTATAATATCACTTCGATTATCTTCTATAACATGTAACGTAGCTTAGACTTTGCGTTTACATGTTTGGTTGGCTTGTGTGTTGAATTGAAGTATGTTAGAAAGTGCTTGAAGCGAGAACGGTCGTGATAAGTGCACTTCGATATCTCTAAACTTTAAGTTTTGTTAATGGAAGATTTATAATCTTAACTTGCGATAATTTACTTTGGTTGCTCTCTACACATATTTTGGTATATTTGACAAAAAATAAATGGTTTGGAAATTTATACAAATTGTAAACCAAAGTTGTGAAACTTAGAAGCGAAAAGATCACTATAGATGCACTTTGAAAATGCCTTGTGTTCGGCGATTTTCAAATTTCACTTGAGAGACATTCGTGGGGCTTCTTTGAATTTTTAATAACTAGTATCAATGTATTTATTACTGAAAAATATGTCTGTGAAATAAATTTGCAAAATATAATAGCGAGAAGAAGGTCACTATATGATGTCATGTTTTTAGAAATTTTAGAAATTTATTTGAAAGACATCCTTAGGGATTTGTTTCATTTTTAATAATCACTATAAGTGCAATTGTTACTAACAATTGGGGGTTAAAAGGTTTTGGAACTGGTCGAACAAAATAGCTAATGTTAAAGCAAAATGGTGGTTATAAATACACTTTGTAAATATAGCTGGCTTTCGGGAGTTTCTCTACTTAAATTGGAAGATATAATTAGGGTTTACTTTCCATTTTTTTAGTATCATAAGGGTAGTGCTTATTTTAAAAATAAATTATTCGTTTGAGTGGTTAAAACCGACCACATAGTTCATGCTTTTCAACGTTGTTCTTTAATAAGGACTTTTAACAGCATTTATAAATGCTCTAGTAAGTTGCCTATTGTTTTAAGTATTCAAAAATGATATTTGAATTTAATATTTCCCCTAATATTTTGAGGGATATTTTCTAACACATTTTACAGTATTTTAAAGTTTGTCTGGAAGTAAAGTGGTTTCAAGTTATAAAACATGGGTTTTAATTATTCTCGTCAAATTATAAATTAGTTATTTTTAAGTGATGTTTACATAGATATTATAAACCTATTTACAAGTATTTTTAAAGTGTGTGCATATATAAGCTTTGAAAAAGGATATTAACTATGTTTAACACTAAAAGCCGATGAAGTAGGCTTATCTATTTGTGAGAGTGATGTTCGAGTAGGGACAGAAGCAATAGTACTCTAACCTACCAGATTCCCTCTTAACGGAGGAAAAGTAAAGTCAAAAATGTCAAAAAATGTTAAGCGTTTTACTTTTTTACACGTTTATGAAAGTCATTAACATTATACTTAACACTAAAAATTGACGAGGTAGACTTATCTATATGTGAGATTCAAGAATGAAGTGTCTAGACAAACTTTTTATATGCAACCAGTGCTCTAACTTACCTAATTTCACTCTTGAACGAGGGATAGTATAAGTTGGAATATTAGAAACGAGTTAAGTATATGAACCATGATTTCTATAAGTAATCGTTTTTAACTGGATAGTCGATTAGTTGATTGTCGAAATTAACCAAATATTAGTGTAGATCTTTAAGAGAATGTTTTTGAAAATGATATAAGTATGGAATGACTTTAATTTCGCTGTGACAATGTGTTGATAACATTCGTCTTTAACCCTTTTGATTATACTTTGAATGTAAATAGATCATTAAAAGAATGTTTTAAGATAAGAAAAAGTGAAATGGTTTTGGATTTGTAATAACAATGTTTAAGTAACATTACTCTTAAACCATTTTGAATGGATTTGTTTAAGTACACGGATCCTTAAAATAGATATGTGGAAGGAAAATATAAGCATGAAAACTTTTGGAAAAGATGGGAAAAGTAAAGGTTAAAGTAAGAAATCTTGTTAATGATTTATGAATATACTTATACCATTTGAGATAAGTATATGATTATTTTTTGAAATATTGAAAGAGTACAAATGAATAATAGAAACTGATAAATAAAGTTTTATTAGATAAAAAAAGTTTTGCTAATAAAAAAGGTATTAATTAATAAAAGATTAATTAAACAAAGGGGATTAGAGTCACTTATATGAATTGATCATGCTTTGTGTGACTTAATCGTGGTTTGTATGTTTACTTGTTTATGGAAAGTATTTAGTCATGTATTAAGCACTAAAAGTTCAAAAACGTGATAAGTATACGAGACTTGGTTTCCATAAGCAATCGTTCTCGTAATTGTTGAATATGTTCAAATTCGTCGATTCAGTCTTGATGAGGCCTGGATTGGTAAGTGTTCTACTTATTGAAAACCACTTCAAGATTGAGATACATATTCTATCTCTTAGAAGTAGATCTGTTCAAGATGTTGGAAAGCATGTGTGGATTCGAGATCTGTTTGAGATATGGGAATCCATTTGGGGATTCGTGTTTTGTTCGAGTGATGACGACTCGTGTGTATGATATCGAATATGACCTTGGCATTGGAAATGGCCAAAGGCAGAGTAGAATGCACATTCTAGGTTTTTGCAGTTCCACGAAAGGGTATATCAACTCAATATCTAGAGTATGCTTATCCTTGTGCACGGAGATTGGATTTTGGCTTGACCGAAGGGATCTTTATGGAAAATCTATATGCGAACGTTCCTTTTTGTTTTTTATTATACCATCTAATTTGCTATTGAATGTAATTATTGTAACCACTCCGGCTATGTTATATATTTATATTCTTCACCTAAGACATTATCTATTATATCATCTTATATACTTATCAAATGGTGGTTCTTTTGAGGGGATAACCGTTTTCGAACGGTCTCAAATGTACAACTATAAGTTCGCCACATATTTCTTGAGTTTCTCATACTAGACTTATGTCTGACACGTGGTTTTTGTTTTCACTAAATTCTTCGTTTTCTCTTTCGAGTAGCTTGAGAAAGGTAGGTTTTCGCTGATGTTCATTGGAGTTCAAGGAGACAAAGTAGATGTTTCACTTACTGAGTACCTTATTTCCACTGCATTACTATATTGTACATATCACCATTTGTGAGGATATGTTGTCATAATTGTCCTGGCTAATGATGGTATTTAGAATTGTGACTTTGAAATGCTATGTATCTTAGAGTGATAGTTTGTACCGTCTTTTGATATTATATGTTATCGTTGCATTACAAGATTCTATATTATGTTTCTTCATTCTTGTTCGATTTCCTTTTCATGTTATGTTACCCTAACAATTTATCCTTCTCGTACTTGAATGTTCGGCACTCGAATACAGTAGATGTATTAGTGTAGACATTCAAAGATCGAAAAGATGGATTTTATAATTGATATTTTTACATTAGTACGGAATTGGTGTAATTATTGTGCTATGTGTACATTAGTTTAGTGTTTGTGGTCTTTAACCCGCCTTATCAGAATTTCAAGGACAAAATTCTTGTAAGGAGCGAAGACTATAACATCCAATATTTTGGGGTGCCATAGCATGAGGAATTAATTAAATAAATTATCAATCAAATTAATCTATGAGATAAAGATAATGGAAAGTTGTTTAAAATGGAATGAATTTAAGATGAAGGGTTAGGCGAATTACTAAGAATATGCTAGAATGAGGTTTCAGCACAAAACAAAATTCCTAACTCCTAACCCTCCAGCTCTTCGTTCATTCTTCACTTACTTAGAAAAGCAAAAAAAGTAGCGATCGACCATAACTTCAAGAGAAAGAAGAAAAAAAATTATGCAAAAGAATGAGCTTTCATCAGTAAGAAGAAAATATGAAATTTTAACCAAGTCTAAACCAAATTTAGATGAGTAATTATTTCCCTAAACCTTCCGAATCCGTATGGGTTAGGAGTGTATGTCTTTGGGATGTTTTGAATGTTAGTGAACAAGTTTAGGAAGACTAGAAAATATTTGTTCGTGTTTGAGAATTTGAAGATGATGATTTTTGATGTGTTCAAGGAAAAAGGTAAGTCAAACCTTCTTCAAATCACTCAAAATTTTTATATGATATGTTGAATAATAATATTGGGATGGGTATTTGGTTTCATAACTTTCGGAAATAATTTGGAATTTATATGAATTTTCTAAGTTGAGAAAACGCCTAATTTTAAAAATTGATTATTTCAAATACTAAAAATAATTATTTTGGCTTGTAAATTTTATATGATGCAAAATATGATGATTTAGATTTTGATGAATTTTTGATATTTTTCCCATGCATTTTCGAATTCTTATAAATTATTTGGAAAAGGAAGGAGCTAAATACAAAATTGAAATTAATTTAGTAAGAAGGCAATTAATAATTTTTGAAAAGAAAAATACGTAAAGCCCTTGTAAACCAATGATAATTCGACATATAACTATAGTAGGTGAAAAGTAACTCCTTTTAAAAGAAATAAAATAGTTTTTAAGTTAATTACTAAATTTCCACATCAACTTGTGATAGCTAATATCATCTAGAGAATTCAAATTGCGATAGTTGATATCAACTAGAGATATTAACTTGTGATAGCTCAGTGTCAACACATCAACTTGTGGTAGCTCATTGTCGACTAGGGATATCGACTAGATATGACTATATCAGCAGGAGATATCAACTTGTGATAGCTGATATCAACTAAACACAATAACTTGCAACGAATTAATGTCAACTGGAGATATCAACAACCGATAACTTGATATCACTAGAAATATCAACTGGAGATAGCTTGGTGTCATCTAAAGATATCAACTTGCGATAGCTTAATGTCAACTAGCAATATCAACTAGAGAAATCAACATTGGTAGTTGACATCAACTAGAGGTATCAACTTGCGATAGCTAATATTAACTAGCGATATCAACTTGCGGTAGCTTAATGTCAACTATAGATATCAACTAGAGATAGCTGATTACAACTAGAGATATCAACTTGCGATAACTATTGTCAACTAGAGATATTAACTTGCGATAGCTTAATATCAACTCAAGACATTAACTGGAGATAACTAATATCAACTAGAGATATCAACTTGCGATACCTTAATATCAACTACCGATATTAACTGGAGATAGCTTAATCTCAACTAGAGATATCAACTAAAAACCTTTGTGGCTCTCAAGTGTCTAAACATGGCATTATATTTGGTGACGGAAGGTCATTGTGGCTACCAAATATCTGAACATTATATATGGTAATTTTTGTGCAAGGTCCTTGTGGCTACCTAAATGTCAGATCATGACATTAAATTTAGGAACAACTACGCCACAAAGTGAATCAGACAATATTGATCACACAACATAAGGTAGATTCTTTTTTATCTCATTTTTTACACAACATATGGAAAATCATCTATTATCTAACATAGCCTTTGAAATCATTATGTTATCGAGATTTCATGCATGTCATTCAGACAGCATTTTATTCATTATTTGATTGTAGGTGTCAAAAATTTAGATTTGGCTCCACAAATATGTTGCTTTCCCTCCAAATATGGTCATTTTTTTATTTTCATCTCATATTTTAGTTTTATTTTCAGATCATACATTTATGTTTTTTGGTTATAGTTATCAAAAAATTAAAATTTGCCTCCATAAATATTTTGATCTGCCTCCAAATTTGGTCAACGTATTACCTTTTCCCTCTTATATTTTAGTTTTTTTTTCAAACCATACTTATCTGTTATTTGAACAAGTTGTCAAAAAATTTAGTTTTTGGTCCATATTTTATACTACGGTTTCCCTCTACATGTTTCACACTTTTCTTTTTTTTGTTTGAAGTTGTAAAAAATAATAATGTTCGATTCATATTATACCTTGATTTTCCTCTCAATGTTTTATTTTCCCTCTTCTTATAATCATTATTTTTAACTTTCTCTCTCCTGATATTCTCTCTATCTCAAAATCCAATCGAACCCTAATCTCGACGATCCGACAACAAGACCCTAATCTCTGTGGTGGCAAAGTATAACCCAATTCTCATGTCTTATGTTTGTTAAATTATGATGAGAATATGGTGATTGTTATTGGTTATTATCGATTGTTTTATTGTTGGAAAATTTGGCTATTGTGCTTACTGCAATTGTATTTACTGCTATTGTTCTTCTTCTTATTGTTAGGCTACTCCTTGATGCTTTTGGTCTGTATCAATTGTTTCAACTTTACTGTTCGTAGTGTCATTTAGTATTGAATACAAAATGGTTTCCACTCAAATATAATGGTTTGATTGGTTTCTACTATATTGTTTGTATTTATTATTGTGGTTTTCAATTTCCCTTAAAACATGATAAACTTTGTTTATTTTGTTTAGTTGTGGATAGATAATCTTATTTGCAGAATAAAAATAAACAAAGTACATTTTGTTTAGTTTTATATGGATAAGTCATGGATGCATGCTGATAGACGTTCGCAAAAATTTGAAAAGGGATTACAACATTTTTTGAGTTTGCATTAGCTAATGCTAGGGATAAAAAGAATATACTATGCCCTTGTTTGAAATGTTGCAACACGGATGGATTCTCCATTTCAGTTATTAGGGACCATATTTATTTGAATGGTATTGATGAGGTCATCAGCTTTGGAAGTGTCGTAGAGAACTAAATACAGTTGGGTTGGAGCCCAATATTATAGAAGAATCTAAAAGTGAAGATAGGGAATGTCATAGTGGTATTTCGAAGGATGTGGTAGATGGAGAAGAATGTGAGGATAGACATATGTCAGATGACACTCGGTTGAGTTTTTTAAGTATATGGAGGATGGCCACTGTACCCTGGTTGTACGAAAACAACTAAATTGAACTTTTTTATTCTGATTTTCAATTCTAAAGCAAGGCATAACATGTTTGACAGCTGTTTTATAGAAATGTTGTTATTGATTGGTGGTTTACTTCCAGAAGATATTCTGGTTCCATACTTCTTGTATGAATATATAAAGAGTCTTGATGCATCAGGAACGAAATATGAAAAAATTCACGCTTGTCCAAATGACTGCATATTGTATAGAGGGCAACATGCAGCTGATGCGCGCTATCACATTTGTCGCTTTTCATGTTGAAAATTGGGGAAGGATGAAAAAGAATTAATAGGTGTTCCTGCTGAGGTTTTGTGGTACTTTCCATTGATTCCAAGGTTATAATGGATGTACAATTTGGAAAATACATCAAATTTACATGGCATAAACATAGAAGGAAGAAATATTGAATGATGCGACATCCAACTGATTCTACAACTTGGGATTCAATAGACAGAAAATCGCCGAAATTTGATAGTGAGCGAAGGAACCTCAAACTAGCACTATCATTTAATGGATTTAATACCTTCAGCTCCAAAAGTAGGAAGTATTCTTATTGGCCTGTTTTTCTTGTCACATATAATCTTCCTCCATGGCTGTGTATGAAGAGGAAGTTTATGATGTTGACGTTATGTATTTCTAGGTCAAAACAGCCGGGTAATGATATTGACATCTATCTTCAACCCTTAATAGATGATCTTAAGTTATTGTGGGAGGGTATTGATGGAATATACGATGCACTAAGAAGTGAATACTTCATGTGGAAAGCAGTACTTCTCTGGACTATTAATGACTTTCCCGCTTATGGGAACTTATCTGGTAGCCTTTTGAAGGATTACAGTGCTTGTCCAATATAAATCGATAAGACAAAACCAAGGTACATGAAGCATGGTAGTAAAATGTCGTTCATGAGGCATCGGAGGTTCCTACCATGATTTCATCCTTATTGGATGCAGAAAAAAGCTTTCAAACAACATGGTAGAGGAGGACTTGGCTCATGTTCCATTAACGGATGAAGAAGTGTTGGCAAGAGTGGAGGGTCTGAACTGTGAGTTTGGAAAAAAGGTAGATCCTCCTTCAATGATGGGTTGCGCATACCGTATCAAACATGTATGGAAGAAGAAGTCTGCTTTTTTCCAGCTAGAGTATTGGCCATATATTCCGTCTCGACATATGCTTAATGTGATTCCTATAGAGAAGAACTATGATGAGGCCCTTCTTGGTACCTTGTTGAATGTTCCAGGGAAGACAAAAGATGGGCCTTTTGCTTGTTTAGACATGTACGATGGGCATTAGTATAGATTTGGTAGCTAAAGATGGAGCCAAAAGTTCAAAGTTTCCCATGGCTAGTTGGAACCTTCTTGTGAAAGAAAAGAAAATTGTTTACAACTCTTTCTATAACATGACCATGCCAATAAACTTTTCATCTAATGTTAGGAATCTTGTCTTTATGCATGATTTAAGACTTGTTGCTCTTCAGTGTCATGACTGTCACACCGTATTGCAATTTCTTCTCCTTGTTTCATTGCGTTGTGTTCTAGAGAAGCCGATGAGGTATGCAATCATATGCTTCTGCCTATTCTTCAAGACAATATGTGCCAAAATGATTGATCCTTCGACGTTGGGAAAAATGCAACCTGGCCTAGTAGTTTCAATTTTCTTGCTTGAGAAATACTTCCCTCCTTTATTTTTCAACATTATGATTCATTTGACACTTCATCTTGTGAGAGAAGTAGTGCTGTGTGGTCCTGTAATTTTCCGATGGATGTACCCCTTTGAAAGATATATGAAGGTATTTAAAGGATGGGTGAAAAGTCACATACATCCAAAAGGGTGCATTGCAGAACGCTGCATAGTTGTAGAGGCTATTGAATATTGTATTGAACGTATGCTTGACAATCCTAGCACTACTGGAATTCCATAAAGTTTCAGATCAAACATCTGCCATGCCACCAAAAGAAAATCAGGTGTGTTATACTTAGCAGATTATGAAAAGGCATTTGATTCAAGTACATCTCTGTGCATTGCATAATATGGAGGATACAAGGCCCTACTATGCATAAGTTTTATGTTACTTGAATATACACTATTTTTTGAATATGTGGATTGTATTATAATGTCTTTTATATGGCTAATTTATTAGAATTTATGTTAGTCCAGTGAACACTTGAAGATGCTAAGGTTGGAAAATGCTAGCAGACCACCCAAAACAAATAAATGGTTGAAGGATAGACAGAACAAGACATTTGCGACATGGTTAAAGAAGAGGGTAAGTCGTCAATTTACTGATGATTAATGAAGTGCTTCTAGGTTGTGATTTTTTTGAATTCAAAGCTAACGCATAATGCGTATATTGTTCTTACAGTATCAAATGAACTTGACATCCCTGGAAATAAAGTTTCAAAAGAATTGAGGTGGATTTCAAGAGGTCCAAACCAACAAGTGCCTATCTTTGGTGCATATATGATTGATGGATTGCATTTCACTACCTAGGAGCATGACGATATTCGATCAGTTCAGAACAGTGGAGTATTTCTACAAGAAAATGTAATGCTAGTATCTAGTGATAAGGATAAAAACCCTACAATAAAGGATATGGACTTTAACGGTTTGATTACAAAGATTTGGGAGATGCACTACTACAACTTTAGTGTACATAAATTCAAATGTGATGGGGTCGATAATGTTAAGGGTATCAAAGTGGATGAACTTGGGTTTACTTTGGTCAATTTGAATAGGTAATGACATTTAAACGATTCTTTTTGGGTGTGCATGTGCAATAATTTTTTTTACATATAAGATCCTCTGGATCCTCTATGTTCAGTGGTTGTACGATGCTCCGACAGAAACTACCAAGGGGCTGATGAAGATGAGGAACTAGAAGATATTAAAATGGAGAAGCAACCATTTAATGCCACAATTCCATCGATGGAGACTTCCTGATGACATTATTAGTGATGAACATAGCAATTATAAGCAACGGGGAGATATGGAAATATATGTTTATGAGGGTGAACCTCAGAAAAAGGCTAGGGTTGACTATTTTTTCAAATTGTTTTGAGTTTATGTTCTTCGATATGGTTGAAATATATGAAGACTTCTCTAGATTACTTTGAGTTCGTGTTCTTTGTTGCGTTAAAATATATGCTTGTGTTCTTTAATATGTTTGAGTTTATCAAATTGCTTTGAGTTTTTACATACTTGTGCGGATTACTTTTGTCTCTTATTGTTTCCATGTTTATTTCACTTAATATGTTTTTCTAACTTCTTTATTTTCAGTTAATAGATCCGAAAAAACATTTGCAAGTTCAAACAAGTAAAGGTTCACCTTCACGCTCACCTTCATGCCGTAAAGTTCAAACAAGTGGAGCTTCACCTTCACGTCGTAAAGTTCCAAGCCTAAAAAAAGCTAAAAAGACAATAAAGAAGAAGGTTGTTAGTTCCACATCCAAGAATGTTGTGACAACATCCAAGAGTGCTACGGAAACATCCAAGAGTGCTATGGAAACATCCAAGAGTGCTTTGGCAACAATATCCAAGTCATTTTCAAGTGGTACCAATCATGGAAAGCGAAAATTTCCTGAGGATGAAGCTAAGAATGTAACTGGTGGATTGCAATTCCTAAAGCGAGGAATGGTAACGATGAACCTCATTAACCAATAAGTTGCTAGGAAGAAAGATGGAAGGCTGACTTTAGTGGAATAGGGGAACCAATTGGAAAGGCTGAGATGTGAATAAAGTCCTACATTGGGGTGCAAGCATGAACAACGATCTCAATAGCTATTTATGATTGGAGACTTGTTCCTCTACAAGAGAAGGCAATATTTTTTACTTGTGTACAGGTAAATGAGCTGTCAACTGATTACTTGTATATTCTTAACAATTAGTTAAAAATATTTTTATGTTAATTTATTCATATATATGTAGAAGGAAATTGTGGTGCCTAAAGAATGCAAGAAACTGATTATAACATTAGTGGGGAATAAATGGAGAGATTCTAGAGCATACTAGTCATTAAGTACGTGATGCCCTTTTTGGACTCCCCTAACATGTTGGAGTTCCCTCCAAATGATTATCGTTTCATTCAGAAGGGTGACTGAGATATTTTTATTGCAAAATGGATTACACAAGGGTTTATGGTAAACCTTCAAATTGCTTATATCCTTTTATTTTCTAGTTGGTTCCATAGTAGTTAAAACCTAAAAAGGCGCAGCTTGCACAGTGAAATTAACTTTTAAAACTTAAAACTTCAAATTAACTTTTAGTTGACTTTAATATTAACTTTATTACTTTAATATTAACTTTAAAATAATTTTAATATTAACTTTAAATTAACTTTAATTTTCCTTTAAGTTGACTCTAATTTCAAATTAACTTTGAAATAACTTTAATTTTAAATTTACTTTAATATAAATTCAAATCAACTTAAAATTAACTTTAATATTAACTTTAAATTAATCTTAAATTAACTTTAAATTAACATTAATACCAACTTTAAATTAATTTTAAATTAGCTTTAATATCAACTTTAAATTAACTTTAAAATAACTTTAATTTTAAATTAACTTTAAATTAACTTTAATATTAACTTTAGTATTAACTTTAAATTAACATCAAACTTAAAAATTAAATTAACTTTAGAAAACAGAGCCTTGATAACTATGGCTAGTTCGATGATGCCACGACATAATATAATGATACTTCTATGTTTAATTTATTGGAAATTAGTGAGGCCTAAAGAGAAAAATGGAAAGGAAATGGGTACCCTCTGTAACAACCAGGTATTTTCAACCATTCGCATCCATTATAAGTGCATAGGCAGACACTCATGCCGGAATTGAATTTCTCAAAATACCGTGTTGTAAATAAAATTTTGGCAAACCTCAGAATATACAGTAAATAAAAATCATAGATCTCAGACACAGAGTGTATAAAAATGCAGCGGAAGAAAAAGAGATAGTAGTTCATGAAGCTACTATATAAAATATAAGATACATCAGAGTTAAATAAGATACAACAGAAGAGTAACAGGATACATCAGGTACAAATCAGATACATCACTGAACCACTGGATACTGAAACAAAATAGATGGCTGGATCTTCAAGGAAAGCTCCAACGCCGAAGGTGAATCTTGAATGCTAACTCAATCAATCTGACTCGAGCGTAAAGCAAAACACAAAACACTCGAGTCAGGACATAAATACTTATAAACTGTAAATCAACTCAAGTGAACAGTAACAAAATGCATCAGTAACTTAAAGGATGCTTGGGACCGCCCATCCTCGAAGGATCCGTTAAACTATTTACTAGTAGTAATATACGCTATATACGGTAGTGTCTAATCAGTAAAGTATAATCATATAGAAAATAGCGTTAAGGGGATGGTGAACCTTAACGCGGTCGGATCTTTAAAACCAAAATCGTAGTGGGCTCGATATAAGGATATGACACGGCACGCAAGGAAATGCCAGGGTGGATACACCGTTTGCACTCCCGGACCGGTGGTGAAGGCAAGCCAGCAGCTTCCGCCCACCTCGAACAATACCCCCGAATCAAAGTGGCGCCACCGAATCGAATCACAACAGTAATAGAATAGTTTTCGATGGAGCATGCTCGATGAAAGGGTGCGACCCTTTGTGTAGCCCGGTATAGCTCCTGTTTTAGTCATATATGCCAACTCACGGGAGTTGGGTCCATGTAATATACCTCGAGAACGTCGCCACCATCCTACTTCATTCTGGAATCTCCACCGCGTACACGGTTGTTAAAGTGGTTTTCGGTATTGGCCGGCTATAAGACAATATCCGATCCCGGTCTCTTTAACAACCAATCGTTATTATAACCCGTAGTTATAACTTTAAAAATATTTTATACTTCAAAATAGAATATCCTTTTCAATCCAAATCTTTATCAAAATAAAGATTAAATCATTTCCAAAACCATTTCAATATATCATCGTAAAATATCTTTCAATTCAAATATTTATCAAAATAAATATCAAGTCGTTTCTAACCATTTCAATATATTAAATTTTCGTACCCTTTCAACACTACCTTTCAGTTCCAAAATATCATATCTTTCAGAACTTCTTTTTAAATCATGTTAATATCAAAATTTCCTATCTTTCAAACTCCGTTTTTCAAATCATTTAATATCAAAAACATCATATCTTTCAAAACTTCGTTTCCAATCATTTTAATATATCAAAATATCATATCCTTTCAAAACTTCATTTTCAAATCATTTTAATATATCAAAATATCGTATCTTTTCAAAACTTCATTCATTTCAAATCATTATTCATTTTATTCAATCTAAAATACCATTTCAATTCATATTTTAAAACAGTTTATATTCCAAAAATTCTTCTTTTTTTTCATTTCAATGAAGTTATTATGCTTAATAATTAAATTATTAAATTTCCAAAAATTTCAACTTCCAAAGTTCATTTATTCACTTAAGTTTATCAAAACAGTGAAAATTCACTTTTCGTGGCATTTAGAAAATGCTACGGAAAAATACATTCAAACAGTTCAATTTAACAAAAGACAACATTTTAAAATGTTGTAATAGGGTTTACTTAAATTTGGAATAAACTTAGTTAAATTCAAAAAATTATAGCACTTACAAAAATTGCTATAATAGCTTTTAATTCAATTTAGCTTTTTAGTTCATTATCATCAACTACAGTATTTACAATTGCTGTAATATCATTTACATTGTAATTAATATCATTTCAAAAATGCAGTCAATTAACTTCAAATATTCAATAAAATTTCTCAACCAGTTATATTTTTATTAAAAACATTTTTAACTTATAAAGTCATACATTTTCACATTTATAACATCATTTAATTTTCCTCAAGTTCATGATTTTACAGGGTTAAATTTCCATTCAAAAATCAAGATTTAATAATAATCCACTTATTAAAATGCAATGTTCAATTTTAAAATCCATTACATTAAATTTCAACTTAACACTTAAGTTCAAATTCTCAAATATAACTTAATTTATTTTTATTTACTTAACTAAAAGTTCACTTTTAAGTCAATTTCATAAATTTCCAATTCTAGTTATATTTCAAAGTTTCAACATAAAATATTTATTCATTTCACATTTCAACTTTATTAAAAAATCAAAAATATGCTAAAAATCATTTTAAATTCATTTAAATTCAAATTATCATGAATTTATCATAATTTCATACTCAATTAAATTTCCAATTAAAATTAAATCAAAATTTCCAAAATAACTTACGTTCAAAATTTCTAACTTTTTCACTAATTCATTTCACTTACAATTATTCAGAAAATAAATAATATTTTAAAAAAAATTATTTTTATTATATTTCAAATCAAAATATTATAATAATTAAATTTCTAAAATATTTTAAAATTTTTAGAAAATCATATTTTAACTACGGGCCTGTATAAAATTTTCTACGCTAGGTAAAGTGATACGGGTAATATATCATTTCAACCCGTAATTTACAAAGAAAAATCTGGGTTTTATCATTTCAAACCCACAATCCCAAGTCAAAATGAAAAATTTAAAACCATTCAGGCCTATCATTTCAGCCCATAACATTTTTTTTCTAACAGGAAACTTGCAGTGTAATCATATACAGGAATAATATAAACAAGGTCAATATCACAATATACAATCATATATCAGATGTCAGGTGAAAATTAACAGTTTAAACATGGTAATAACATGGTAATAACATGGCATAGCATGTCATATGATCATCATTAATTTGCATAAACATTTTATACTACTAAACACTTGTCATCAATTCACTTTTCATAAGTATAAATGTCAGAGTGAGAAAGACTCACTTTTTCAAGCTGAAGACCAAAACAACAAACACAAGTGTGATTCCAAAAGTATGACAAGCACGATACAACATGACTTTTGATTTGAATGAATGGAGAGCGAATCAAATCTACAACCATTGTGTACAACCCAAAAAAAAAAAAAAAAAATCAAAACAACAAAATTCAATACGACTTTAAAATGCAATAACATTGAAATAAAGGAGATACGACTACGCAGTCTTTTGCTTTGCCTTCTCTAATGTTTGGTATGGCTTTGGGGTCTGATGTGGTTCAGATGTGGTCAAGTTTTGGGTCAGGTTTGGGCTAACATAGCTCGGGTTCAAGGCAAGACAAGTTGGAGTTTGTACATGAGGAGGTGATGTGGTTTTGAAGTCAATTATGTGGTTTTTGGTCAAAACAAGGGCTCGGCCATGGGGATTGGGCTCGTCCTGTGATGTGTCATGACGAGACAGAGGTGGGGAGGGGTGTGTTGTGGTCAGGTCTGGGGAGTGGTGGCGGCTATGGTGGTGGTTTGGGTGGTGGTTGAAGTGGATGAGCATGTAGAGGTCAAATAAGCATGGATCTAGGCATCTAGGTTGTAATTTGAGGGGTTTGACCATCAAAAGGGGTCCAACCATGGTCAGATCTGATGGGGTAGATGGTGGTGATGGTTGGGAAGAGGTGTAGGAGGTGGTGGCCGTGGCTATGGAGGAGAGGCCAAGCAATACACTAGAGAAAACAAGGCAAAATATAAGAAAACAATGGAAAAAGAAGAGCAAAAAGAAGAGGAAAAGAGGAGCCATTACCAAACCTTTCTAGCCATGAAAAATGAAGTGGAGAGGAATGTTTTCATGTGAAAATGAGGTAAGAAATGCACAGCTACAATAAAGAAAGGAACGGTCAAAGGAAATTAAATCTATTAATTGGAAAAGAAACGGAAGAAGAAACGTTAAAACGGTTTTACGTTTCTTTGCTTTCAAACCTTTTAAACTTCCTATTTATATTCATATACATCTTGAATAACTGAAAACACTTATAAATTTCAGTTAGAATTCAAAAATATAACAGATAAACAAAATATTAATAATTAAATATTAATTAGATATGATTTAAAGTAAGAAAAATAGCACAGAAAATGAAAACTTGACTTAAGAATTAGAAATAACTTCAATGTACTTTGAAAAAATTTACTTTAATTTAAATACATGTAAAATGAATAAAATAAAGTAAAACACAGCAAATAAAAGTGAGTGCATAAAATAAATAAATAAATTTTAATTATATATAATTAAATTAAGAAAATGGCTTAAAATTGTAGACTAGGCTTTAAAATTAGAAATAAATTCAAATGAACTTTAGAAAAATTATATTATCATTTTAAAAATACTTAAAAGTCAAAATATACATAATATAACATATTATCACATATTAAAATAAAATATAACAAAGAAGAAGTAATTTATACAATTTAAAATAGTCATTGTAAATAACCCTATATACGCACAATATTGTAAAGGGTATAACTTCCACAGTTTACATCCGATTTCAACGAAACGAAAAGTGGTGTTCTTAGAATTTTATGTACTTTCATAATAAAAGAAAAAAAAAATTAAACTTTTAAAATTTTAAGTTGAAAGTCACAGTTTGACTATTTTGACCAAAATCAGCATTTCAGGCAAATATTCAACTTACACAAGTTTGGAATTATAACTCATATAAAAATCAAGATTATATTTAAATAATAAATTTAATCATTTCAAATAAGTAAAATAAGTTTTTTTTAAAAATCAAAATCTTACATTAAAAATAATTAAAATTTACAATAAAATAATTACAAAATACAGGGTTGTTACACTCACCCCCACTCAAAACTTTTCGTCCCCGAAAAGGAATGAGGTATGGAAGGGCACATAAAAGATAGAGTGAAATAGGATTAAGATAATATGACAAGAAGATTGAAGTTATACCTGATAACTGTTGTTATAGGTAAGTTTAACAAGGTGGAGGTGATCTTTCCAAGATCCTCCAGAATCAAGAACACAAGCACGAAAAAGGTGGATTCAAAATGATTACCAAAGGTCTATCAAAGATTATAGAAAGATTTCTAAGAAGAAATATTATAGAAAGATGCCTATACCGGTCTATAGCAAGATAAGGATGATAAGGACAACCAAAAGATAGTTTGAAAAACAAAATAAGGAAATGAATTTGAAAGCATGGAGATTTCAACTTAAACAGAGAATAAATCTTTACACAAGTTAACTAAATCTTAACTATCTCAAATTTCATTATCTTATTATCCAATCATCTTAAATTAACAATTTTTAGAACCATGGGTTTGAAAAATAATCATTTATTACACTCACATTGTACTTAATAAATTTAATTCTTCTTTATTCCTAATTAAACTTAAATTTATTCCTCTCAATATATTCATCACTGATGTTAAATATACTTACACTTATTATAACTGCTTTATTTTATTCTTAGTTCTTCCAACATTGTTTTATTGTAAGTTATTCAATTACCCTTTATTATTCTTTAACTCTGTTAATCGTTTTATAACTTAAAATTTAAGTGTATAGCATTTATTATAACCACTCAAATTTTATTTATACATCTTTTTTATATTGTATATTATCCAATTACATTTTTAACTTCTGAAATTTTGGTAAGTTATATTTGAATGCAATTGTATTATACAAATAAACCTTCCAATTTAATCATTTCATGCTTGATATTCATCCAAAATTTTGATAGATTGATTTTTTTTTTTTTTGAATTATTCTTTAAATAAAATTTAAGAATTAAATTTCCAATTTCTTCAAACCATTTAGAGATAAGTAATAATATATATACATATATAATATGTCAAATCAAATTTCAATCATATATCTATATATATATATATATATATTATAAATCAAGTCATATTTTAGAAATTCAAATCAATTTAATTTCCTAAAACAAAGCTGTAGCAAGACTACAGAACAGTCTCTTAACTTCGAAACTCGAAAATGAACGTCGATGATGTCGCGATCATCACCGAAGTTATTTTCCAGCGACAAAGAGAAAAGCACTAATTTTAAACTTTTAAAATTCTTTGAAAACAAATTCTATTCAAAATACTTTAAATAATATAACCTTTTAAAACTTTAAACCAAAGTTCGAAATAATCAGACTTGTTTTAAATTCATTTCATTTAGTTCCATAAATTTACTTATATATCAAAATTTATTTCATTAACCAAATATTTTTTTTAAATATACTGTGTCCGTTTGTTCTGTCAAAGTGTTTTGGAAATCTTATCGATAGCGCTGATCAGACGTATCGATCAGAAACCCAACTCAAACAACACAATATATAAAACATTTTAAATTTTAAATACTAGTTTACAAATACACTATACATGAATAGATTTTCAAAGAAGGATAGAGATTCAAATTTTTTTTTTGATTAACACAAATCAAAGGAGATTATGATTTAAAAATAAGTTGGAAACAAGGATGACATGATTAAATAACAGAATAGGAAGATGGATAAGCTTATATAAATCACGGGCAACCTTAACCGGGTCAACCGTGACTTAAAGAATAAGATCAATGTTGATTTTTCTAGGATAAATCTACATTCGACCTCAAGAGTTAGAGTTTGAAATAACAAAAGATATTAGCATCTAAACCGAGGATAGATAAGAATCTCTGGTGAATCGATGCTAACTGCAAAGGAGTTTTCCCCCTTTTTCAATTAAATTTGAAATTGGCGTGGCTGCCGACTCACTAGAAAGATCATTCGAAGCGGAGTTATGGGTTACTCCAGAGTCAAAAGAAGATGAATAGTAAGGGATACGAATGGATTTTGGAAATGTAGGGAACGTTCCAAAATTCAAAGGAATCGAGTCAAAAGAAAAAGATTCAACTCGAATGAAAGTGATTCTGTAATTACATCTACTCCATATGCTGAGTTTTGCCTAGAGCTACCAAAGCTCTGATACCAACTGTAACAATCAGGTATTTTCAACCATTCGCATCCATTATAAGTGCATAGGCAGACACTCATCCCGGAATTGAATTGCTCAAAATACCGTGTTGTAAAAAAATTTTTGGCAAACCTCAGAATATACAGTAAATAAAAATCACAGATCTCAGACACAGAGTGTATAAAAATGCAGCGGAAGAAAAAGAGATAGTAGTTCATGAAGCTACTATATAAAATATAAGATACATCAGAGTTAAATAAGATACAACAGAAGAGTAACAGGATACATCAGGTACAAATCAGATACATCACTAAACCACTGGATACTGAAACAAAATAGATGGCTGGATCTTCAAGGAAAGCTCCAACGTCGAAGGTGAATATTGAATGCTAACTCAATCAATCTGACTCGAGCGTAAAGCAAAACACAAAACCCTCGAGTCAGGACATAAATACTTATAAACTGTAAATCAACTCAAGTGAACAGTAACAAAATGTATCAGTAACTTAAAGGATGCTTGGGACCGCCCATCCTCGAAGGATCCGTTAAACTATTTACTAGTAGTAATATACGCTATATACGGTAGTGTCTAATCAGTAAAGTATAATCATATAGAAAATAGCGTTAAGGGGATGGTGAACCTTAACGCGGTCGGATCTTTAAAACCAAAATCGTAGTGGGCTCGATATAAGGATATGACACGGCACGCAAGGAAATGCCAGGGTGGATACAACTTTGCACTCCCGGACCGGTGGTGACGGCAAGCCAGCAGCTTCCGCCCACCTCGAACAATACCCCCGAATCTAAGTGGCGCCACCGAATCGAATCACAACAGTAATAGAATGGTTTTCGATGGAGCATGCTCGATGAAAGGGTGCGACCCTTTGTGTAGCCCGGTATAGCTCCTGTTTTAGTCATATATGCCAACTCACGGGAGTTGGGTCCATGTAATATACCTCGAGAACGTCGCCACCATCCTACTTCATTCTGAAATCTCCACCGCGTACACGGTTGTTAAAGTGGTTTTCGGTATTGGCCGGCTATAAGACAATATCCGATCCCGGTCTCTTTAACAACCAATCGTTATTATAACCCGTAGTTATAACTTTAAAAATATTTTATACTTCAAAATAAAATATCCTTTACAATCCAAATCTTTATCAAAATAAAGATTAAATCATTTCCAAAACCATTTCAATATATCATCGTAAAATATCTTTCAATTCAAATATTTATCAAAATAAATATTAAGTCATTTCTAACCATTTCAATATATTAAATTTTCATACCCTTTCAACACTACCTTTCAGTTCCAAAATATCATATCTTTCAGAACTTCTTTTTAAATCATGTTAATATCAAAATGTCCTATCTTTCAAACTCCGTTTTTCAAATCATTTAATATCAAAAATATCATATCTTTCAAAACTTCGTTTCCAATCATTTTAATATATCAAAATATCATATCCTTTCAAAACTTCATTTTCAAATCATTTTAATATATCAAAATATCGTATCTTTTCAAAACTTCATTCATTTCAAATCATTATTCATTTTATTCAATCTAAAATACCATTTCAATTCATATTTTAAAACAGTTTATATTCCAAAAATTCTTCTTTTTTTTCATTTCAATGAAGTTATTATGCTTAATAATTAAATTATTAAATTTTCAAAAATTTCAACTTCCAAAGTTCATTTATTCACTTAAGTTTATCAAAACAGTGAAAATTCACTTTTCGTGGCATTTAGAAAATGCTACGGAAAAATACATTCAAACAGTTCAATTTAACAAAAGACAACATTTTAAAATGTTCTAATAGGGTTTACTTAAATTTGGAATAAACTTAGTTAAATTCAAAAAATTATAGCACTTACAAAAATTGCTATAATAGCTTTTAATTCAATTTAGCTTTTTAGTTCATTATCATCAACTACAGTATTTACAATTGCTGTAATATCATTTACATTGTAATTAATATCATTTCAAAAATGCAGTCAATTAACTTCAAATATTCAATAAAATTTCTCAACCATTTATATTTTTATTAAAAACATTTTTAACTTATAAAGTCATACATTTTCACATTTATAACATCATTTAATTTTCCTCAAGTTCATGATTTTACAGGGTTAAATTTCCATTCAAAAATCAAGATTTAATAATAATCCACTTATTAAAATGCAATGTTCAATTTTAAAATCCATTACATTAAATTTCAACTTAACACTTAAGTTCAAATTCTCAAATATAACTTAATTTATTTTTATTTACTTAACTAAAAGTTCACTTTTAAGTCAATTTCATAAATTTCCAATTCTAGATATATTTCAAAGTTTCAACTTAAAATATTTATTCATTTCACATTTCAACTTTATTACAAAATCATAAATATGATAAAAATCATTTTAAATTCATTTAAATTCAAATTATCATGAATTTATCATAATGTCATACTCAATTAAATTTCCAATTAAAATTAAATCAAAATTTCCAAAATAACTTACGTTCAAAATTTCTAACTTTTTCACTAATTCATTTCACTTACAATTATTCAGAAAATAAATAATATTTTACAAAAATTTTATTTTTATTAACTTTCAAATCAAAATATTATAATAATTAAATTTCTAAAATATTTTAAATTTTTTAGAAAAGCATATTTTAACTACGGGCTTGTATAAAATTTTCCACACTAGGTAAAGTGATACGGGTAATATATCATTTCAACCCGTAATTTACAAAGAAAAATCCGGGTTTTATCATTTCAAACCCGCAATCCCAAGTCAAAATGAAAAATTTAAAACCATTCAGGCCTATCATTTCAGCCCATAACATTTTTTTTCTAACAGGGAACTTGCAGTGTAATCATATACAGGAATAATATAAACAAGGTCAATATCACAATATACAGTCATATATCAGATGTCAGGTGAAAATTAACAGTTTAAACATGGTAATAACATGGCATAGCATATCATATGATCATCATTAATTTGCATAAACATTTTATATTACTAAACACTTGTCATCAATTCACTTTTCATAAGTATAAATGTCAGAGTGAGAAAGACTCACTTTTTCAAGCTGAAGACCAAAACAACAAACACAAGTGCGATTCCAAAAGTATGACAAGCACGATACAGCACGACTTTTGATTTGAATGAATGGAGAGCGAATCAAATTTACAACCAATGTGTACAACCCCAAAAAAAAAAAAAAAAAAAATCAAAACAACAAAATTCAATACGACTTTAAAATGCAATAACATTGAAATAAAGGAGATATGACTACGCAGTCTTTTGCTTTGCCTTCTCTAATGTTTGGTATGGCTTTGGGGTCTGATGTGGTTCAGATGTGGTCAAGTTTTGGGTCAGATTTGGGCTAACATAGCTCGGGTTCAAGGCAAGACAAGGTGGAGTTTGTACATGAGGAGGTGATGTGGTTTTGAAGTCAATTAGGTGGTTTTTGGTCAAAACAAGGGCTCGGCCATGGGGATTGGGCTCGGCCTGTGATGTGTCATGACTGGACAGAGATGGGGAGGGGTGTGTTGTGGTCAGGTCTGGGGAGTGGCGGCGGCTATGGTGGTGTTTTGGGTGGTGGTTGAAGTGGATGAGCATGTAGAGGTCAAATAAGCTTGGATCTAGGCATTTAGGTTGTAATTTGAGGGGTTTGACCGTTAAAAGGGGTTCAACCATGGTCATATCTGATGGGGTAGATGGTGGTGATAGTTGGGAAGAGGTGTAGGAGGTGGTGGCCGTGGCTATGGAGGAGAGGCCAAGCAATACACATGAGAAAACAAGGCAAAATATAAGAAAATAATGGAAAAAGAAGAGCAAAAAGAAGAGGAAAAGAGGAGCCATTACCAAACCTTTCTAGCCATGAAAAATGAAGTGGAGAGGAATTTTTTCATGTGAAAATGAGGTAAGAAATGCACAGCTACAATAAAGAAAGGAACGGTCAAAGGAAATTAAATCTATTAATTGGAAAAGAAACGGAAGAAGAAACGTTAAAACGGTTTAACGTTTCTTTGCTTTCAAACCTTTTAAACTTCCTATATATATTCATATACATCTTAAATAACTGAAAACACTTATAAATTTCAGTTAGAATTCGAAAATATAACAGATAAACAAAATATTAATAATTAAATATTAATTAGATATGATTTAAAGTAAGAAAAATAGCACAGAAAATGAAAACTTGACTTAAGAATTAGAAATAACTTCAATGTACTTTGGAAAAATTTACTTTAATTTAAATACATGTAAAATGAATAAAATAAAGTAAAACACAGCAAATAAAAGTGAGTGCATAAAATAAATAAATAAATTTTAATTATATATAATTAAATTAAAAAATGGCTTAAAATTGTAGACTGGGCTTTAAAATTAGAAATAAATTCAAATGAACTTTAGAAAAATTATATTATCATTTTAAAAATACTTAAAATTCAAAATATACATAATATAACATATTATCACATATTAAAATAAAATATAACAAAGAAGAAGTAATTTATACAATTTAAAATAGTCATTGTAAATAACCCTATATACGCACAATATTGTAAAGGGTATAACTTCCACAGTTTACATCCGATTTCAACGAAACGAAAAGTGGTGTTCTTAGAATTTTATGTACTTTCATAATAAAAGAAAAAAAATTAAAATTTTAAAATTTTAAGTTGAAAGTCACAGTTTGACTATTTTGACCAAAATCAGCATTTCAGGCAAATATTCAACTTACACAGGTTTGGAATTATAACTCATATATAAATCAAGATTATATTTAAATAATAAATTTAATCATTTCAAATAAGTAAAATAAGTTTTTTTTAAATCAAAATCTTACATTAAAAATAATTAAAATATACAATAAAATAATTACAAAATACAGGGTTGTTACACCCACATTGGATGACATGTAAAGGATATGCTAATCTGATGCAAGAACTGGTTAGTGTTGCTTGCATCACTATGTGATATCTACAACTAGGTGGCTTATAAATGTTCACATTATTATATATATATATATATATATATATATATATATATATATATATATATATATATATATATACACACACACACATATTGACACATACACAGTTGCAAACCATTCCTAAGAAAGAACTGTCTTGCGGTATTCTATGGTTAAAGGCACGTCAAGACAAGAATGGAAACTTCAAGGACCCAAAAATGCACGCCACTGCCGATAGAATTATAAGTGTGATCAATATTTTTATCTAACTTTTACTTTGTATTTATTGAAATAAAAGTAGATGAATCCAATATATTTGCTTTTGTTGTCAGAAGGTGTTGACTAAAGATGTTAAAGCTGAATCCGTTGAGGTAAAAGTACCTAATGATGTTTTGACAATGGATTTAGGGGACCTCAAGTATCCTGGCAGGATATGAGGTGTTAGTGGCTTTGTCAAGCCTGAGGCTTACTTCAATTTGCCAATAGAATATCAAAAGGAAAGGTCACCATCAAATATAAATATAACTCCATCAAATGTTCAAAAGATTATGGAAGAAGAAAAATCTAAGTGGGTGCTTGAGAAGAAGGCAGAAATGAGTAAGCAATAGGCTTGGTTATGGAAAAGTTAAAGCAGATAGAATCAAAGATTAGAGAGGTAGGAGAATTGGCTAACTCACCTAAACTATATACACAAGGCAGCGGTTCCCAGGAGCATTTGCAGAAAGCGGCTGATGATAGTGAGCATCAAAGAAACAAGATATGAAGAAAGGGCTGCCAGTGGTTATTGAGGAATGGGTTAAGTCCCCAAAAAGAAAATTGACTAAAGACTTGGAAGTTTGTGAAGAAATTTTGGTAAACATCAATGATGACCCACATTTCAGAAGGTTTAATTCGACAATAATTCACACATGTCCGACTCAAACAATCCGAAATATAGATAATCAATGGGGTTAATTAAGAAAAATAAGAAAAGAAGAAGTAAACAAACATAAAATCACGTAGCGGAATGACAAAACATAACAATCAAATAAACAATTCGTGAAGTTGTCTATACCATACATTTGGTTATAATTTACACAACATTTATCAGAGTAATATACAATGGAAACAAAAAATAATGGGTGGAACAACATGATGCAAGGAATAACAATAGTAATACAATATACCAAATCTTCGTCTTCGTCCTTTGGAAAATAATCTTCAATGCGCTGAAAAACTCAGGATTGGCTCTACCGTAATGAAAAGACAAAACACTCAAGTCAGGACTAAAATATCCTTATGTGAGTCAAATCAATGTCACATATAACATGAGTGTAATAGCGTTAGAGATGTTTATGGGATTTCACATCTCCTATCCAGTGTATGATATGCATGCAATAACCCAAGAGATGTTACAGGACTTTCCATCTCTTAAGGATCCGTCAAATTATTTATATATAGTACTAGAATACACCATATATATAATGTCTAATCGGTAAAATAAATATTTTTCTTAGCATTTAAGGCTTTATATTAATACCCCTTAATGTGTTTTTAAGCATTGTCATATAGTTTGCATATAACACCCTAGTCGCACATTGGGAGATAGGGATGTGCCATGATACAACAACACTAAACCAAAATCGTAGTAGTCGCGTATATGGATAAAATTATGACAAGACACGTGAGGCAATTCCCGTAGTAGGATACCACCAGTTCGGATCGTAGGGATGGTGGTAACGCATCGTAGCCACAATCGCCCACCGCATACATTCATCCCATACCGAGTCAAAAGGAGGTTATCCAAAATCAAGGTGCACGAATCAAAGCCAAAATCAAGAGTAATAATATGGAAGAAAATCGAAGAACGTATGTTCGCTAGGAGTAGTAGCCCGCTTGGTCCTGTCAAACCGTCCTATTTTAGTCATTTCAAACTGGCACAAGTGCCGAGGTCTATCCATCCTTGTTCTCTTTCTTCAAATCCAGCAAATGTATGCCAAATCCAACTAATTCATTCCGGAGTCTCCACTGCGTATACAGTTGTTAAAGTGGTTTTAATATTGATAGAGAGTATGCCAGTAAGAGGCATCGGTCTCTTTAACAATCAAATGTCGTTTAACACACCAGTTCGTTCTTTTATATTTCGAAACGATTCATATTTGATATCAAAATATCATATTCGCTTCGAAATCAATTTCATATTAAAATATCATATTTGCTCAAAATAGGAAAAATTCTATGGAAAATTATTTATGCCTCAATATCTCGATTTTACTTCCAAAATCATTTCGAATTTCAGTTTAGCTTATAACTTCATTTTAACCCAATTCACATTTAAATCCATGATTCAAATATAAACTTTCCAACCTTGGCTAGTTTGAACTTTTAGAAAATAGTTTGAATTTTTTTTTAAATGGTTTGATAAAATAGTTTAGATATTAAAAATGGTTTTTATAGGAAAATAGTTAGAAAATTCAAAATTATTTGAATTTTTAAAAAGATAGATTTTTAACAGTTTATATTAAAATAATTTATTTAAAAATAGTTTCAAAGTCGAACTGATTCAATTCCAAATCTTTCAACTTTAATTCAGTTCAAATCGATTCGATTTCGATTTCAATTCGAAATAACTTCAATTCCAATTCCAATTCCAATTCTTATCAATTTCAACTCCTATTTTCATTTTTAACTTCAAAATTTTGATTCAACAAATCAACTTTACGGTTTGAATTTCAATTCAATTCTAATTTTAAACCATTTCAATTTATATCAATTTCAAGTTCACTTTCAGAATATCAATTTAAATCATTTAAATTAAACTTAACTTCAATGTTTAATCTAATGTTCAAATCTTTAAAATAATTCAATTTCAAGTTCAAATTCTAAAATATCCATTTAAATAATTCAAGTTCAAATTCTAAAATATCCATTTAAATTACTTTTGCTTGGATTATTTCAAAGTTTTAATAAAAGTTCAAATCTTTCAAACAAATCAATTTCCATAAAAGTTGTGATGCCTTATCCCGAGACCCACATAAACAAAGAGTATTACTGGATAATCCTGTCTGCAAATGCGAAGAATATGGCTGGTTAGGAGGACCATCTATAGCTTTGTCTTAAACATCTATTAAATACGTCAATTAAATGCTCCAAAAAAAAATATCTCGAGAGGATTGACATATTCAATAAATGCTTAATACAAAACTACAGGTGGCAAACGGATCTATTAGAACAAAATACAACCATTAAATGCACATCACATCACAGAACAGCAGATAAACATATATATACATATGCACTGATACATCCCCAGTACAATGCAAAATGATACACCATAAGCGGTTCGAAGACCACACTATATACAACAAGTCAAAAAAAATACATACACCAAAGTAAAAAAAAGGCTATAACACAAAAAAGGATAAGCTGATGTCCAAGCGGAATCATCAAAGTTATGTCCAAAAGCAAGTATCTAATCTGAATAACTCGGTCGGACCTGACTATAATCATATTTCAATTATAACTTCAAATTTCAAATTTACTATTTTAACAATTCCTATTAACAAGTTCATTTCAATATTTCAAGCTCAAGTTCGAAAATAATTCCATTTCCTTAAATTCGATTTTTATTTCTTAAAACAAAATCATTTTAAATAATTTCAAATCAAAATTTTAAAATCATTTAATTTAACTAATCCGGTGTCTATATATAATTTTATATCCTATGGCCAAGTGATCAGTTATTTCAGTTTAATTCCAAGGATGGATATATATCATTTCTATCCAAAAGAAATGTCATAAGGATCTTGAATTTGAGACTTTCTACACCAAAAATATTTTATTAAACGAAGGTATTCATGCTTGGATGGCAGCTCATGATCAGCCTCATGAAAACCTTATATTCCTTGAGAAGGTTCTACCCCGTGGAAATGCTCTTTAATGAAACTTTAGCTTTAGCTGATCATAACCAAGAAACCACCGGTTTCGCTTGGTGGGTCGGGAATGCTAGACTTATCATAGGTATATATCATTTCAACCTATTTCTTAATTTATTCGAAATAATTCAATTAACCGGTCCATATACTGTCAAATAACTTACAAGGTGATACAGGGTATATAAAATAAACAACGTCCAATCATCCAAAACATCAATCAATTGGCATCCATCAAATCAATCATCCAAACAGTTAATATATCACAATAGTTGATCAATTGTTAATAATCGAAAATTTTACTAGCAATTTAATTCAAATTTCAATTAACTGTTAACTCAAATTCCTAACATATAAATTTCTATGTCGATTTCTATGTCAGTTAAATTACCGAACAATAATCAATAAAATTAAATCACCTCAGGTTTCAATTTAGCTAATATAAAAATAATTTTGTAATTTTTGAGGGTTTAAAACGCTCACCTTTTATTTGAAACTGTAAATATTTCAACTTCAGATAAATTCCAATTTGATTCCATAGCGTAGACGACGTCGATACGATTCTAATATATTAGTTTCGCCTGAATCGGACTGCGCAAGGAAAGGTTATGACTTAATATACGATATAATTAACATAAAATTAACTTAAAAAAATAAAAATAAAAATAAAAAAAATATCTCACCTTCTCCCTCTCATTCCAAACCCAGGCAAGAACTCCAGGAAATATCACGTAAACCCAAAATACGACCTATCAACCCCGATCGTGCCACCTTATCGTCGACCAAAACTCCATCCTGCCGTTCGAAGCGCCCTGGCCTCCTCCTCCATCGCTCCAAGCCTCATCGCATCAGTCGCTACCGTCTTTGAGAAAACGAGAAAAACGCAAGCGACCTTGCTCTGTCAATTCTGGCGATCTCATGTAAGTTGGCGACGATCCAACCGGTCAACATATAGATCTCACCGAGATCTACGACTTTGCTTTTGTAAGTTTTTGTTTTTGCTAAGTGGATTTTGAGAAAATGAGAGGAAAATGTGAGTGATTGGCCATTAAACGATTTTAGAGAAAGCGGTCGCGTTTTATCTCGGTTAGGGTTTAGGTTTACGCATAAACGAAGTGAACAGCCTTATATATAAGTTTTCAACCCAATTGACTCGCGAAATTACCGAACTCCAAATGAAGTGTGCCATCTGGTGTTTCATATATTATAACCCTATTTCGAACGCAATGGAACTTATTTCGAGAGCCAATTCTATCATATTCAAAAGGTAGCATTTCAAAATCAAATTATTTTAACTAAATTTCTTTAATCAATTTCTACATGTTTCAAGCTCACACGTTCAAACGATAAGTTCGATCACTACGAAACTTGAAATCTTATAATAATTCACTATTACGGATCCGATGAAACTAGTTTCATCAAAATCCGAGACAGTGACCAAAATGGCTTTTTTAAACGTTAAGTAAAATGAGAAATTTTCATAAACCAATTTTATCACTTTAAATTCAATTTTAAAAGTTAATAATATTCATTCTTGTTTAAATAAAATTTTAATCAACTTCCGACATCATTTTCATTTATCTTAGATTCAGAATTCAATTATTCAAATAGTTTCCAAAATTAAATTTAAACAATTTAATTATTTAATAAATCATCCTATTATATATATATATACATTATTTAAGTATGAAATTTAACTTTTTAAAATGAACTAAAATAATAAAACAACTACTACACTTAGTTCCATTTCTTTATTTAAAGTATTCTAATAATTCAATTTCAATGAATTCCAATGCTAGAATTTCAATAAATCCCAATATTAGAATTCAAATGAATTTTAATTATCAAGCAATTATTTTGTTTTCATCTAATAATTCCACATTTATTATTCAACTCCAGTTATTGATTATAACCGCAGTCAATGCATTGAATTTCCATCCAATACTTATTATCGCCTAAATTTTCGAAATTTGTTATTTCAAAACTTTATTAAAGTTCATATTCAATAACTACACCGATAATTCATTCAATTTTCATTTCTGACAATTTTTATTCAATAATATTGCTAAATTTAATAATTAAAAATAGCTAAAAATACTGGCTGTTATATTCTCCCCCACTGAAAACTTTTTGTTCTCGAAAAGGGGTTAAGTGGAGAATTTAACGTTTGATATAGTTTATTTAAAATAATTAACATACAAACATTAAAATCTTACTAGAAAACCTTTAGTACGCTTCTCCTATGCCACTCCGATATTAGTTTTTGGAAATTACAACTTATTTATAAAACAAGTTATAAAATTTTAAAATCTCAAATTTTTTCCTAACACCCGAATTTACGAAAAATTTCGGCAGCGTCTCCTTTGCGCGACTCGATCGAAATTTTCTTACAATACAACATATACCATAAATATTCCAAATATATATGTAATATACATCTTATCTCAATGATGAGGCATTCCATAGGGAAAAATATAAAAATGCAATATGCAGTCCGAGATACGTACTTATTATTATTAATACGAGCGAGTTCGCTCATGTTAAGCAAGCAAGTAAAATCCGCATATACGTCCGAACAGCCTTTAAATGTACTAATCTCAACTCAAATTTGAATATTAGTCACTTATAATAAGATATAGAACATGTATGAGTTTAATAAACTATAAAACATGCATTTTGAATCCAAATCATATGCATGAGCACCAATACACACCATACAACAGTCATATGCAATCAAAATAGTTATAACAAAGATTTGCAATAAAAGAAACCATTCAAAAATTATTAATATTCATCTAATTAATCCAAATTATCACAATTTACATTTCCAATGTCAATATTAAATTTTTACACTTCATTCTTATTAACATCCAATTTTTATTAACAATTAATTGGTTACTTTTAATTTATTCACATCGATTTCATTTACATTCAATTTATTCAATTCAATTTGTTAAATTTCAGTTGTTTCTTTCTATGTCCAAAATCTCATATCAGTTCATTTATTCACTTCATTAGTTCGTTTCAATAATTCATATTATTAAATTACGTAAGTAAATTTTATTTTACAACTCAAATTTATATTAACAAATTTTCCTTTTTAACACAATCAATTTATATTTAACCTTTCATAATTAAATTTTAGTTTATAATTTATTTCATTAACTTATTTAATCAATTCATTCCATTCAACTTGACTTAAGTGAAGTTTCCTTTCATAGTTCAAATTTCAACTTTCTTATTTCGTTAATCATTTCTTAAGTTTATAATTATTTTATACAGATATATCTTCTTTTACACAATATTATTCAAATTGTTATTATCTCAAAAAGCTATAATTAAATCTTAAAACATCCTTTGCAAAAAAAATTATTATTATTTATTTTCAAACAATTTACAAAGATAGGATTTAATTTATTATTATTTTTCCCTTCTCTTAAGTGCATATATCTTAATAGTATTTTCTTTTTACTACTGAATTTATTCATTTAACATTTCTTAGAATATTAACTAAGTGTATAACATTTTTTTATAACAACTTAATTTAATTTTTATAAACATTTCTTTAAACAAAATTTCAATTTTAAAATACTTTTATTACTTAAGTTTAAACTTGTATAATATTCTACTATATATTCATATTTAACATTTTAACTTTTTAAACATTTCTGATATGTTTTTATATATGTTTTTAGAATGTAACTGAATGTTATACAAATTTATCTTGTTTATTTTAATTAACAAAATTTTCAATAATTTATATAAGTTTAAATTTCCATTATCTTGAAATTTAAGTGTAATAATTTAAATTTTCATATTTTATTTAAACACTTAGCTTCAATTTATTATCTCCCATTTTAGAAGTTTCCAATTATTCAAAATTTCACTTATTCTACCATTGAAAATCATTAATTAACATAACTTAAGAATTCAAGTACTGGGTTTGTTTTAAATCATTTTGAAATAATATATATACTCATATTATATATACATATAATCAAATTAAGAAATTTTAAATCAAAATCTATTTGTTGAATAAAAAACATAGCAAAGCTACTAAGTGGCCTCCTCGACCGTGAGACTCAAAAATGAATGTCTATGATGTGGTTGTCATCACCGAAATTATTTTCCAGCGATAGAAGAGGGGAGTACATGATTTACTTCCTTTTAATTCCTTTTAGAAACAATTTCTATTCGTAAATATTTTTAAATAATACTATTATTATTTTCAAAATCTTAGAAACAATTTCAAAAGCATTGGAATTTAAATTCTCAAATTATCATTTTAATTCCTTCTTTTAGTTTAAACTAAGATTAGATTTTTATTTCATACTCGTTACTTAAGTTTATAAACATCCATAAATCAAATTAGTTAAGTTAGTATTACCAAACATTGTTTTACAACCTATTTGCTTCATATTCAACTTATTTTAGAAATTTATTCATTTTATAATTTAAAATTATTTTTCATACCTCTTATGCTTAAGTGTATAAACATTTCTTTATTTAACATCCACTTATCTCATATTTAATTAGTTAATATTCGATTATTAAAACTCATTCCACCTGCATTAAATTTATTTACATCCAATTTCCTTTTATATATAATATATAATTCAGGTATAATTATTTCATTTACCCTATCTTAAAATAATATTATGTCGGCTTGCCTCGTTTAAGTGTTTAGAAACCCCTATCGGTAACATAGTATCTCACGCACTAACCAGAATTCGTAAACAACTCAACGGATAAGTAAACTCAATATAAAATATTTTATAATACTAACAAGTATGCGCTCTCGTACACACACACACACTCAAACAACTCATTCTAGGGTATTGCTACCCTATCTTTAATGAGTCAAACCCTACACAACTAAGGATATCGCTAAACCAAAACTTAAATACCAACTATGATGATCCACATTTCAGTAAGTTTAAATCGACAATAATCCACACATGTCCGACCTAAACAATCCAAACATAGATAATCAATGAGGTTAATTTAGAAAAATAAGAAAAGAAGAAGAAAACAAACACAAATCTTGCAGCGGAATGACAAAATATAATAATCAAATAAATAGTCCATGAAGCTGTTTGTACCATACATTTGATTATAATTTATACAACATCTATTAGAATTATATATACAACAGAAACGAAATATAATGCAGCGGAACAACATGATGCAGAAAATAATAATAGTAATACAATATATTAAATCTTCATCTTTGTCCTCTAGAAAATAATCTTCAATGCGTTGAAAAACTCAGGACCGGCCTGAGCGTAATGAAAAGACAAAATACTCGAGTCAAGGGTGGAATATCCTTATGTGAATCAAATTAATATCAAATATGACATGAGTGTAATAGCGTTAGAGATGCTTATGGGATTACACATTTCCTATGCTGTGTATAACGTGTGTAAAATAACTCAAGAGATGTTACGGGATTTGCCATCTCCTAAAGATCCATCAAAATATTTATATATAGTAGAATACGCTATATGTATACTGTCTAATAGGTAAAATAAATATTTTTCTTAGCGTTAGGGCTTTACATTAATCCCCTTTAACGCGTTTTTAAGCATTATCGTACAGTTTGCATATAACACCCCAGTGGCGGTCGGGGGATAGGGAAGCTCCGTGATACGACAACACTAAACCAAAATCGCAGTGGTCTCGTATAGGAATAAAAGTATGACAAGGCACGTGAGGCGATGCCCAAGGTAGGATACTACCAATTCGGGTCGTAGAGCTGGTGGTAACGCATCATAGCCACGAGCATCCATCGCGTACATCCATCCCATATCGAGTCAAATGGAGGTTATCCCAAATCAAGGTGCACCAATCAAAACCAACATCAAGAGTAATAATATGGAAGAAAATTGAAGAATGAATGTCTGCTAAGCTAGCCCGCTTGGCCCTATCAAGCCTTCATGTTTTAGTCATTTCAAATTGGCACAAGTGACGGGGTCTTTCCATCGTCGTTCTCTTTCATCAAATCCAAAAAACGTACGCCAAATCCAACCACTTCATTTTGTGGTCTCCTCCGCGTACACAGTTATTAAAGTGGTTCCAATATTGACAGAGAATATGCCAATAAGAGGCCCTGGTTTCTCTAATAACCAACCGGTGTCTTTAACAACAAAACATTAGTTTACAAACCCGTTGGTTCTTTTGCATTTCGAAAATGATTCACACTTGATATCAAAATAACATATTCGCTTCAAAATTCATTTCATTTTAAAATACCATATTTGCTCAAAATATGACAAATTCTCTGAAAAATCATTTCCGCCTCAATATCTCGATTTTACTTCCAAAATCGTTTCGAATTTCAATTTAAATTATAACTTCATTTTAACCCAATTAGCATTTAAGTCCATGATTTAAATATAAACCTTCCAACCTTGACTAGTTTGAATTTTTTGAAAATAGTTTGAATTTTTTTAAATAGTTTGAAAAAATGGTTCAGATATTAAAAATGGTTTATATAGGAAAATAGTTTGGTAATTAAAAATAATTTGAATATTTAAAAGATAGATTTTTAACCATTTATATCAAAATAATTTATTTAAAACTAGTTTCAAAGTCAAACTTATTCAATTCCAAATTTTTCAACTTCAGTTCAAATCGATTCAAATTTAATTTCAATTCAAATTAATTCCAATTCCAATTCAATTTAATTTCAACTTCGATTTACATTTTCAACTTCAAATTCGATTCAACAATTCAATTTTATGGTTTAAATTTCAATTCAATTCTAATTTCAAACCATTTCAAATTATCTCAATTTCAAGTTCACTTTCAGAATATAGATTTAAATCATTTAAATTAAACTTAACTTTGATGTTCAATTTAATTTTAAATCATCAAACTAATTCAATTCCGAATTCAAATTCTGAAATATCCATTTAAATAACTTTTGCTTGGATCATTTAAAAGTTTGAATAAAATTTCAAATTTTCAAACAAATCAAACTCCATAATTTAAATCATATTTCAATTGTGACTTCAAATTTTAAATTCGATTATTTAAACAATTCCTGTTAACAAGTTCATTTTCAACATTTCGAACTCGAGTTCGAAATTGAATTCATTTCAATAAATTTGATTTTTAATTCTTAAAATCAAAACCATTTTAAATAATTTCAAATCAAAATTTTAAAATTATTTAATTTAACCAATCTAGTGTCCGTATATAATTTTCTATTCTATGACCAAGTGATTGGTTATTTTAATTTAATTTGAGGAAAGGATATATATCGTTTCAATCTAACATAAATGTCATAGGTATATATCATTTCAACCGATTTCTTAATTTATTCAAAATAATTCAATAACAGTTTTATATACTATCAACTAATTTACAGAATGATACAAGATATATAAAACAAATAACATCGAATCATCCATAAACATCGATCAATTGGCATCCATCACAATCAATCATCGAAACAGTTAATACATCACAACAGTTGACCAATTATTAATAATCTAAAATTTTACTAGCAATTTAATTCGAATTTCCATTTAACTATTAACTCAAATTCCTAACATATGAATTTCTATGTCGAATTTTATGTTAGTTAAATTACTAAACAACAATCGATAAAAATAAACTACCTCTGGATTTCAATTTAACCAACATAAAAATAATTTAGTCATTTGTCAGCATTTAAAAACACTCACCTTTTATTTGAAAATGAAAATATTTTAGCTTTAAATAAATTCCAATTTGATTCCATGGTGTAGATAACATCAACATGGTTGCAACGCGACTTGTTTCACCTGAATCGGACCTCGCATGAAAAAGTTATGAATTAGTATACGATATAATCAACATAAAATTAACTTAAAAAATAAATAAACACAAAACCTCACACTCTCTTTCTCATTCCAAGCCCACGCAAGAAATCCATTCAACATCACGTAAACCCAAAAGCAACCTATTAACCCTTCATGCCTCCCTATTGCCAATCGAAACTTCATCCAACCCCATCGTTCGAAGCGCCCCAGCGTCCTCCTCCATCGCTCCAAGTCTTGTCGCATCAATCGCCACCATTTTCAAGAAAACGTGCATGACATTCCTCTGCCAATTCTAGCGATCTCGTGCAAGTTGGCGACAATCCAATTGTTCAACATGTAGATCTCACCAAGATCTACAACTTTGCTTTTGGAAGCTTTAGATTTTGCTGAGTGGATTTAGAGAAAATGAAAGGAGAACGTGAGTGATTATCAGCTATTAAACGATTTAGAGAGTGCACCCACGTTTTATCTCGGTTAGGGTTTAGATTTGCTCGTAAATGAAAGTGAGCGGCCTTATATATAAGTTTCCGACCTAATTGACCCACGAAATTTTCGAATTCCAAACAAAGCATGCCGCCTGGCGTTCAATTTGTCATACCCATATTCCAAAAGCAATGGAACTAGTTTTGTGAGCCAATTCCATCACATTCAGAAGATAGAATTTCAAAATCAAATTAATTTGATTAAATTTATTTAATTAATTTCTACGCATTTCAAGCTCGCCCACCAAACGATAAGTCCTATCGCTACAAAACTAGAAATCTTATAATAATTCACTACTACGGATCCGATGAAACTAATTTCGTCAAAATATGAGATAGTGGCCAAAATGGCTATTTTTACACATTAATTAACGATTCCAAAAATCAATTTAATCACTTTAAATTCAATTTTAAAAGTTAAAAATCTTCATTATCTTTTAAATAAAATTTTAATCAACTTCCGACATCATTTTCATTTATGTCAAATTTAGAATTCAATTATTCAAATAATTTCCAAAATTAAATTTAAACAATTTAATTGTTCAATAAATCGCCCCATTATATATATATATATATATATATATATATATATATTAGTTATTTAACTTATGAAATTTAACTTTTTAAAATGAATTCAAATAATTAAACAACTAGTACACTTAGTTCCATTTCTTTATTTAAAGTATTCCAATAATCCAATTTTGATGAATTCCATTATTAGAATTTCAATAAATTCCAATATTAGATTTCAAATTAATTTTAATCATCCAACAATTATTTTATTTCATCTAAATAATTTAACATTTATTATTCAACTTCATTTATTGATTATAAACGCATCAACACATAGAATTTCCTTTCAATACTTGTTATCGCCTAAGTCATCAAAATTTGTTATTTTAAAATTTTAATAAAGTTCATGTTCAATAGCTACACTAATAATTCATTAAATTTTTATTTCTAACCATTTTTATTCAATAGTCATATTAAATTTAATAATTTAAAATAGCTAAAAATATGGGCCGTTACAACACCTGCTTCCCTAATTTCATTGACGGTGTTAACTTGATTAGATGTGATAAACCTTATATGATACATAATATTTTTGGTGCAGATGCAAGAACCCATGTTTGGCAACAACAATGTTGAGTTCTCACCCACAGTTGATTCTGTGGATAATGTTGTTGCATTTGGAACCGACACTAAAATCAGTGTCGATGCCGCAGACCAGAAGATCCTTGGCATTCCACTTGGAAAAGAAAACGCACATGTCTCCATGACCAAAGCTGTTGTTCTTGATGCCTTGCTGCCAATTCCTGTTGAAGGTGAATTTATGACAGTGCAAGATGCGCTTGGTGGTGCATATATTGCTAGGTCGACAAGCTTGATCTCCAATGCAGTAACTAAAAAGGTAATTTCAGTATCTATGCATGTTTACCATGTATTAACTATATATTGATAGACTTCACATATTGTATACTTTCAGTGTCTTACGTGAATTTGAAAATGAAACTTTATTCAAATTATTTTGAAAATTATTATTCGATTATAAAATGCATAACATGAGCAATAAGATTGCAGTAATCATTCGTAGATGATCCAAGAAAAGTAGACAACTTTGTTTCGTATGGTTAATTCATAAGTTTTTACATAACCAATGTTTTACTTACATTAATATTTTCTTGCCTAAATCAGTTGAGTGTTATTTACGTAACTTGGAGGTTGTTAAGCCTCATGCATTCAGGAAGGAGAAGAAGATATATGAACTCTGTAAGCCAGATGATGCTGAAGACCTCGACACACTGCTCGCTAAACTGCTTGCAGCATTGAAGGTACTTTGCTAATGGGCCAACACATCCTTGAAGAATGGGGTTAGCATAAACACCACTCTAAATGAGGAAATATTTAGTTTTCGAACAAAAGTGGCTATCTTCCGGAGAGATGTACACCCCTAATTTTAAATGATATTATTTAGGAGATTTAATTAGATAAATTAAATAGAATAATATAGAAATTAGAGTGATAATGGAATTGAGATTTGAAAACCAATTAGGGTCGTACCTTAACTAAATGAATTTATAAGAATGGTTCATAAGTTAAATACTCAAGAAAAATAAGGCAAAGGTAATATGGGGAACAACCGATCCCCAAAATCCCCCCAAAACCCTTGCAACTAATCCATTCTCCTTTCGTTCTTACAAAAAAATATAAACTAAGAAAACGAGGTCAGCCATTACTCTAAGAAGTGGAAGAGAAAAATCAAAATTTTAAAGATTAGGTTCAAGCTAGGAAGATTAAAGCAAGAGAAAATCTCAAGTTCCTTATCCAAACATGTTGAATAGTAATATAAACCATATCATATATGTTTATTGAACATTTTAAATTTCGGGTTTAAGGTTTAAAATCGTTTGGATGGATTGAATGATGACATGCTTTGATTATATGCCATGTTTTGATTTAAACAAGGATTTTTATGTATAAGTATAATTCAATTTTAAGGATAAAATCATATTAAATGAGTTTCGAATGCCACGATAGTTGAATATGTTACGTAAAACATTATTTTGGGGATGAGTTTAAATTTTCATAATATTCCAAGCTATGGGTAATTTATTATGAATTTTTGATGAAAGAAATAGTTATTTGGGTTTAAATTGCCTAATGTAAGAAAGAAATGTTTTTGGGTCTGAAAATTAGTGTATGTTAGAAAACATGTTAAAAGCAACTATTATGGTGTTTGGGGATTTTTCCTAAGTGAATTTCTATGGAAATTAAATTGGTTAAGTTTGGAGACATAAACATTTTAATTGATTTATTAAGGAGAAGGGCTTATTTGTTAAAGCATTTCCAATTATTAATTGATGAATTAGGCAGCCTTCTTGGAAAAGCATTTTTGATAAATGATTGAAAACCAATCATATTTTGACAAATTAGGCAAGTTAGGTGAAAAAGAATTTCTTTCATTAGCATATAAGATTTTTGTTTTGAATTACTACCTTTCCACTTCCTCTTACTTGCTTCCGAAACTATGCCCAGTGGGCCTTTCGAACCCATTTGAAACCAATGCGTTGGGTATCAAGTAATTAGTACATAGTGTATTGGAGAAACGCGGAAGGGATAGTGTCGAAGGCTTACTTTCGAAGGAATTGAGGCCACTTTTAAATAGTTTTCGAATTAATTGTCGTTTGCCTTTGTTATAAAAGAAGTTTTCAAAAGAGTTGCCACTTATTCTATTTTGAAAAGGAGCTTTCGAAACGGAAGCCTCTTTTAAACCTACTCAAAACTTAGTTGCCGCATTCATACCTTTCAAATTAGTTACAGGCGCTTTCTTTATAACTTTGAATCAATGCTTTCGAAAGGAAAGCTTTTGCCCTTGTAAAATTTGAAACCGCCTTCTCAATGCTTTCGAAAGGCTAGTTTGTGCCGCTTTTATTAAGAGTTTTGGAGGCAATGGTTTCGAAAGGATGGTTTCGAAACTATCCTCTTCCCAAGTTCTTTTACTTAAAATTAATGCATTTGAAAGGGTTTCTTTCGCTTTCATTTCCTTTGACCTAGAAGTTATATTTAATGTTAATCCAACGATTTCAAGAGAGAAACTTTCAAATGGTTTCAAAGTTATGCTTCCATTAATTTTACTTGAATTAAATACCTTCGAAAGGTAAGCGTTAATTATTTCGAAAGGAAAGCTTTAAGTGTTTAAAAAGGTAAGTTTTAAGTGTTTCGATAGGTATATTTTTAATGGTTTCAAAAGGTATGTTTTCAATATTTCGAAAGAAATGGCCTAAGGTTGCGAAAGCCTTAGTTTTCAAATTAGAAACCCAATCTCAATTTCTAAAAGTAAATCCATGGCAATATGAAAGAGTTTTGAAATGAAATTTAACTATGGAGTTTTTGAAGATGCTTTCCTTGCAAAAATAGTGGGTTAAGGGATTAACCATGGTTTATTTGAAAAATGATTACAATGAAATTAAACCATAGATGTTTATATTATTATTATGATCAATTATCATGTATGCTTCTTCTGTAAACATATTCACTTTATATTGATCCATAATTGCATTTTGGGGGTGTCAATAGCAGAATAATCATCTAGGTTGACCCAATGGTGAATATATGTTGAGTTAACTTTTATATGAGTAGAAGTGCATCCAGGAGGACAAGCGGACCAGAATATAGGATGCCCAAAGACTGATCAAAGGATTATTGGTTAGGCAGGATCTTAGTAAGCCTATGAAAACTATAAACGGAAATAGTTATTGGCAGGACAATTAGGTTCTTAGCGATCCCATGAAAACTATGTCTGGAATAAGTTCTTGAAAGAGATCAATATGTTAATGTGATCCATGAAAACTATGACATGAGAGAAGTTATTGATAGGTACCAATAAGTTTATGGAGATCCTATGAAAACTATGATTAGATGATAATATTGGAAGGAACTAATAGGTTCACAGTGACCCTATGAAAACTATGAAAGTGGATAGGAATTCCATAAAGAATCAACATGTTATTAGTTAGCCCATGAAAACTAATGGGTTAATAGTGATCTTTGAAACTGTAACTTGAGACATATAGTCAAGCAAATGTGGATGATAATCCAAAGCATATTTCATGTTTGCATATCATCACAATACTTTTTATTATGTTATGTTTTAATCATTGTGGATATAGGTGCACAGTATATGGTTATTATAAATTGGGTTAAGATACTAATGCTGGGAAACTCGTTGCGCTAGACGACATAGTCTCACTAGATATCTATATGGTTCGAGATGGTAGGTTATTATTCATACCAGACTTTTTGTCTGACTTGAAGTTTATATTTTTCCCTTAAACTCTCAGGTGCTCAATTGATTTTGAGTAGTTTGAGAGTTAAGGTTTTTAGGTTCTCCTTTAGACGAATAAGCTTTTGGAGATGTGCAGGAAACAAACTAGCTAGTAGAAGTTCTTTATGTTTGATTTCGCTATGTTTTAGATGTAACAGCAAAACTTTTAAATTACCTATATTTAGACTCTAATCAACCAAGGGGGCATCTTCATATGTCACTCTTGGCATATTTTTAATAATTATATTTCTCTGAACGTGGTTTACGAATTGGGACTATGTAATGAATTTGAAATGTGATTTGAAGTGGAACTAGAAAATTGTTATATGATTTTAATTTTTTTTCCATATTCATATGTTTCTATTATATCAATATATCTAACATTACCGCATTTGGCCACCGAGTATTAATAATTATGCATGACCGGAGCATCTGTAGCAATTAGTTTTGGACTCCAAGTGAGGGATGTTAGATATATATGCAATCTTAATTTTTTTTCTGAGACATCTGATTAAGTAATTGATCTTTATATGAGGTAGGTGTTAATTTTTCTTTTAATGATGCATTGACATTGCTTATGTCATTATTGAGACTCTGCTTAAGTGAAAAAAAATTAATGTTGCATTTGGTGTTAATTATTATTTTCTTATATGCTTTTATAACCACCTTCATGAAGCACTAAAGAAATCTAAGATAACAGACATGATTGCCTTCATATATTCTACTTATACAGATGCACGTAGATGTGGAAATTCAGCTAAAATAGGTTTTGGTTTGGCCAAACGGTATGAAGAATGAATCCCGATCAGATTTTCTTGGTGTCGTATAACTCAATGTATGTATAGTATGGTTCTATGTTGATCGATCAAATTTTGTACTTGATTCATTTTAGATATACTTTGTTATGAATGCTAGTGAAAATTCCAAAGTTAGTAATCATTGGTCTTTAATGGTCGTGAATCCCACTGAAGAAATGTGCATTTCATGGTCCATTAGGAGGACGACTGTGTGGTGATGAATGGATGAATATTGTGAACAAGTATGTGCAATTGTTATTTTATATTCTAACTTTTCGAGTGGTTTGGTTATTTATGTTTGTTTACTTTGCAGCTCCATTGCAATTTACAATTAGGACAAAGTGAAAGGCAAAAAGAAAGTTTGATGGATGCCTTATTTGGTGCGTACTCCATGTTTGTCAAGTCTGATGACTTTTCTTCCTAAACATGATTGATTAAATTATATGTTTACTTGACGTCAATATATGCTTCAGGGAGCTCCGAAATAGAGAGGTCAACTGACATGTGGATTGTGGGTTATGCGCCACATGAAAGACATCGTGGGGGATAAGAATCAACTGTGGGCTGCTAAGGTAATATATGTAAATGCTATATTTTCATTAGGCATACATCGAGATCCATGCCGAGTAAAGTAAACTTCTGCATTTCCTATTTGTTGCAGCGAGAGAAGGATCAAAACAATACCTTTTCCAATAGGATATTGATATCGTTCGGGTGGAGTAGGCAATGTTTTTCTACAAGTTTGGTGAATCATAGTGTTTGAATTCAAAATATGCCTGCTAATATATTATGTAAATATCTGCACCTTGAAACTGAAACCTGGCTACTTAGCTTTACCAATGTTGGTTTTGTTGTATTTTGTGTATCTATAGGTTCAGTTGCATAGTTTATGTAGTCAGTGTTGAACCGCTGCTTATAGGATATATCGATGTTGGCTTTGTTTATATTGTATTTAGTAGAAATGTGAACTGCTTTGCGTCATTTCATTTAAGAAAGAACAACACATACAAAAATTGATTTGTGTTATCTTAACTGCTTTAAAACAACATTTATTGTTATAAGAAGCCGGTTGCAACAATTAGTAGAAATGTGCATTTTTACAAAAATCTATTATTTTATTATTTATCAGACAACGTATAATATTCATCTCTACTATTTGTAAAATAAGAACAACACATCAGACAACATATGACTTTTTTATGTGTTCTGTGTTAGTAATTATAAGACAACGGTGCATATCTGTGGTTTGATGTGCAATAGGATGGCATGGGATTTAATGACAGATAAACATGTTATCACACAACGGAGCATGTATGTCATGTGATTCATTTTTCACCATAGTGAGCGGTGGTGGAAAGCCTTAGTGGCGAACCCTTGTATATTCATGACAATATACATGAACGAGAGTATAAGATTTTATAGCATCAAGATGTCCATTTGCGACAATGTATGAGTATGAGGCCTTGGTGATAACTTAATTATCTATTCATGATAAATTTGTCAGGAGAGTAAGATAAACACTTAAGTGATAACCTTAAGTGTCTAGTACCATTATTTAGCCAATAAGAGTAAGGGTTGGATGGTAATTTAAAATGAGCCGACTATAGAAACTAGTCGAAAATGTTGTGAAGGGGTAACTCACACTTATGATGAAAATGTTGACTTATATTTGATTATGCTGAAATGCTATTTTCGTAGTATTAGTATTATGCAATTGATGATTAATTGTAGTAACGAGGGGAAAACCCATTTCATGACTATATGATTGTTTTTTAGGGCAAATTATTAATCATACGAGACTTTATGTCTGATCCATATTTTTGTTATTTCTCATAAACTCACGGGTACTCATTGGGTAGGTTGAGTTTATAGTATAGACATGCAGCTTTTGAAAAAGGCGAATAAGGACTCCGAAGACGAAGTAGGAGGCTTATTTTGCTAGTAAAAACTATTTAAATTTCCACTGTGTAAAAGGAGAATTTATAACTAATTATGTGGCCATGTTGGCATCCTCATTTGTATATCTACATTTTATTATATATTTACCCATACATGGAAAAGAGATGGGTTAGTGTTGATGTAACGACTTTTGTAAAATATTTTGATATAATGAAATTATTTAGATGTTTTATTTACTTAATGTTGTGAAAAATTCATACCGAGCTCACTTTGTTGGTCAAAAATAATTTTGGCGATGAATGCAGCATCATCGGCGTCCATTTTCGGGTGTTGAAGTGGATACGTTATAATTACTCAAAGGAAATTTGATTAGTCAAGTGTGGAACACTTAAAAAGTTTAATTGAATAGACCAAGTGTAAATAGTGTAACTAAATTCGGCCATGAAGTTAAAAAGGGATAAATTCGAATGCTTTAATAAAGGGGTTATATATTAGGGGAAATGACTTAATAAGATTGGGCATAGAGAGATTTTTGTGCAATGCCAAATTATTAAATCTTATACCCCTAACTTTATCACTCTCTTCATCACTTTCATTTCATAAAACAAAACTAAAGAAAAAAGCACAACGAGACCAACCACCATTACTAAGGAGAGAGAGGGAAAAAAAACAAAGGAGGATTAAAGCTTTCATTTTCAATGAGAAGAAGACATTTTTAATCAAGTTTTCTAACTTAGGTGGGTAATTACAATAATTACTGTATTCATACCCTATCTGTTTAGATTTGGTTATAACTTGTGTTTGCTGCTTTAAGTGCTGATTATCATGTTTTGAAGATAATGAATTTATTTTACATATGTTGTAAATATCATTGTTTTTGATATGTTTAAAGAGTAAACGTGAATTAACATTCTTTAAATGCTTTGAAATTTTAATATGATACTTTAAAACAAAGATGAGTTTTAATTTTCATAACTTTGAATAAGAAATGATTCTTAATGAATTTGCTAAGTTGAAAACGAGATGTATGGCTGTAAATTAATATTTAAAAATACTAAAATTTAATATTTTAATCTGAAATTTTTACTGAAGGTCAAGGAAAGTATTTTCGAATTTTGGTGAAATTTTTTGTTTTTCTTCGTAATTTTTCAAATTGATATGAATTAAATGGTAAGACAGAAATTATCTCTAATTAATGAATTAATTATAGAAAGCGAATAATTAACATCGTATTAATAGGATAAAATCATAGCTAGGTTCATAAATTTCTGCCCAGCACAAAAGTAACGAACAAATAGACGACATGTGTAAAAAAGTTAGCAAATATTAGTTACATCATTAAGGAAAATATTAGTTTTTGACTTAATTGCATATTTTCCATTTTAGACATGTGATAGCTATTACGATAGTTATAAGTTAGATACATGCGTAACTATTATAGTGGAGATGAAATTGCTATTAAAGTAAGATTTATGGTAGCCTTAGAACTGTGATAGCACTAGACATGCAATGACTATTTTAGATACGTGATAGCTTAACATGCGATAGCATTTGGGTTGGAAGTGCGATGGAAGTTATGATATATGTGTGATAGCACTAAAGTTAGCCATATGATAGCTTAAACATGCGATAACTTATGTATGCGATAGTTTAAGCATACAATAATTTAGAAATGTAATAGCTTAAACATGCGGTAGCTTAGATTTGTGATAGCCTAGCTATGTGATAACCATATATGTATTAGCAAATTGAAATTAATCTATAATTTAAATATGAGAATTTTGGGCAGCCTATTGGAAGCCAGGTTCCAAAATATTTAATTTGAATTTCCTAGCAGTGAAATTGTGAAGAGAAATAATATTTTAAAATGTAGTAACTTATTGAAAATGAGAAAAACGGTTAAGCTTAGAGAAGCTAAGAAATTATAAGTTGTATCACTTAGAAATTTGGATAAAAATATGTTATCTAAATACGAAGATCTGTAAACGTGTAGGGTACACAACTAATGAATGAAAGAAATAAACCGAATCTAAAATCTTAAAATATACCAACTCATAGGGATATTGAATGACCGAAGGATCAAGGCTTGGTAAAGTCTATACTCAATAGAATATGGCAAAATGCCAAAACTTAGAAAGTCTATTGGGTTCAATTGGGAAATTTTAACTCCAGCATGAGTAATAACATTAAAATGGATGTATTTTAACAAATGAATCAACAACGTGAAACAAAAATGTTTCTGGAAGTAGGAGGAGCTACTGACGGTTAGAACGTTTGTTAGAATGTATTCAGGTGTTTGCATTCAACCTCTTGTGATAGCCAATGTGACTATAATCAAAGTGGATCCCACGGTGAAATGAATGGCCGTTTCATTAGTGATGTTATTCGAGAAGAGGACAAATTAGTGATAGAAATACCTATGAGGTAATCACCAAATAAGGTGAAAGATAACTTTAAGTTTAACATCTAAATAAGAGTTTAGGTGATGAATGTAAATGTGTATGTTGATTATATGAGATACTTCATAAAAATTATTGATAAGTATAAGGTATACTTAAATTGAAACGGATGAATATCTATGACATGGTTCACATAAAAGAATAACAAGCATAATGGATATTTATGTTTGAAATGATGCTATAGGTATGATTATGATATGATGATTTTGATGCTATTGATTTAGTTGAACGGCGTAGTCTTAGTAAGTGTTATGTTTAGAAAATGCATTATTTATGTCTAGTTTTATGTTTGATTCGTAAACTTATTATTGTTTTTTTCATAAACCAACGTGTATTCGTTCAAATATGCTGAGTTTATGGGTATAACTTTTCACTAAAACACTAAAAACGAAGTAGTAGGCTTAGTAGTTGCTAAATTTTATTTAGAAGATAAATAAAGTTTGTAATTGCCTTCCTAGTTATACCGTTGAAGATATAATTTTTAAACATAGTCAAAAATGAGATGTCATAAATTGTTGACAAAAGATTTGAAAACAAAATGAACAGTTAAGATAGCTGGAGTCAACATGTGCGTCTCCATGTTTGTTCTTTATTTGGTGTTTACCTCCATGCTACTACTGTGCGCACTCTTTCTTTTGGGCAGTTGACACGCGCACTATCAACTTCTAGAATTATTAATGTACATTTGCTTTGACTGGCCCGCAATTTCGCTAAAGTCATCAGTTGACTTATGAACCAAATCATAAACATTTTATATTGAGATTCAAAAAACAAACAAAAGCGAAAAGAGCATCCTAGCAAAGAGGTTAGTCAGTCCCAGCAAGGGATAGGTGAGTTCAAAAATGTTATCGATGGCTGTCAAAATTGTTTTAGTGAACCTCACAGTTACTAAGTTATATGACATTAATGTCACATAATTATATGGTCAAGAGTAATTGACTTCCACGTGGATTGCACTCTTTCATAAATATTTATCCAACATTAAAATGGTTCATCGTAGATTATTCAATAAAGTGACTTTTGATGCAATAACTACACATCAACGAAAATTATACTTAATACATTTTGTCAAGGTTCAATTGGTTTTTAAATCAGATCTTGTAGATTATTGTGCCCATTTTAAATTTTGAAAACACTCTACATTTATTATCGTGATTTTACCATCGAATGACAACCTCCAACATCACTCCTTTTATGACTATTTGTTGACAAAATTTCACTACTAAATTATAACCGGCATTATTGACAAAATTAATTGAAATAAAAATGTTATAACCATCAGAACTTTTATGCTTTATAATCGTCCAATAATTTTTTATTAAATAAAAAGTAACTCCTGCAAAATTAGATATATTATATTATATATTATAAGCTTGGAGCGATCAGTACTTCCTTGGATATTTCAGCATCACAGATGAATATTAAATTTCTACTTCTTGTTGTTCTATTGCTGTTTAGCTCTTGATGACCACCAAAGTGATTAAAACAAACGCATAAGTTGCTATTTGAGAGAAAACACACATATTAAAGTTTTTTTTTTCCTTCCACCTACGTGCTTTATTTACATGCAAATTCATATCTGCGATACAAAATACCTAATAAATCGAGACATGATAAATTTTCCAATGTTTATTTATAAGTTCCACGACATTGATGCACAAAGAAACATCATTTTACTTCTACGTTACAAATCCAAAAATGACTTATTCCAAGCAGCTCAAACTTTGGAACAAAGCGGATTAGTATTTTATAAGTTGTTTTATAAATTGACTAATCTGAGAAGCTGTTGATTTATAATTACAATATTAAGTGCAAAATAAGTGAATCTTAGATTGAATTTTCTTCTTCTTTTGTTTCCAATTTTACTCACAAAATATGATTAAATTTTTCCTTGCGGCAAAAATAAGATGAAATTGATAGAGTTTAGGGTATGCCCTAAGGACAATTATGTAATTTGTTACATATATCTAATTCATTAAGCAATGTTGTTCGAAATAAAAGTATTTTCTTTCTATTATATACTTGAAATACCGTGATTATATTAATTAATCAATTTAATTAAAATTATATTTAACTGAAAATCTATAAATAACATATTTTGTGATAGTAGTTATTAAGTGTTGTTACCGTGAGTAATTTATTACAATAAAACAAATATATCATTTTAAATGTTTCTAGTCAAGATGAATCGAGACTGGATATTGATCTATCCTTTGAAAATAGAGTGTGTATCGCTATTCAAATATTGGGCAGTGTATTACTCATGACCGTTAGGGGGTGTCTAGAGTTACATACTAATAATTATTGGCTAACTATATATGGAACAACTCATTCGACAGTTTTCTATTGGTTAATATAACTAAGGTCAAACAGAAAATATCGATGCGACTGATGTACACAGTTTTCACGACTTGAGAATATCGTGGATCTTCAATACGAAAGCTCCGCTTTGATTATAGTCAAATCATGGTATGACATTCCATCGAATGACTATGGTTGAGTTAAGTAGAAATATTGGAAGTCAAGCACTATTCAAGAGATGATTGTCTCCTCGATTATATAGAGTTAGTATCATGGTCAACTCAAAGTCACAATATTTGGACAGAGTATTTTGGTTAATAATAATTGTTATTGTTAAACCAAAAACTTTATGTTTGGGCTATAAAGTTGAATGTGAATGATATTGGAATTTTGACCACTACCAGATTTCATAACTTCTAATATGATATAGTTTTGACGAAGAGAATTGGTGTAAATGATTGTCACTATTAGGTACCGCTTATAATAAGAAAAATTGGATTTTACCAGATGACATGTAAGTGATGAATTCAGCTTAAATATCACACCACTTGCTAAGTGATGTATGAACGTTAATATTTAATTATTCAATATTAATTGCTGATTGAATTTATACCTTTGAATCGCACGTAATAATGAATTTTTCGAAAAAACAACGTGATTAAATTAATGTATAAAACGTTGTAAATTAATTAAATCAATTAGTATCTTATTTGATGTTTGAGAGTTATTTGTAATTAATTAAATGCATTTATGTGCATTGATATATGATATCATTGTAATTAAATAAAAGATAATTACATATGTTAATTTATGGAATCTTATGTCATGATGGGATGTAAAGAGAAAGTTATTCAAGAGAATCAATTAGAGAAGTTTTAATTAAATGAGAAATGTTTCATTCTTTCAAATAAAACATATTCTCTACTTCATTCTGCATAGACAATTCATTTTTTTCTCATTCGTTCTTTTTTCTTTCTCTCCTTCTATTCATGGCAGAAAAAAAAATTTCTAAAATTCTTTCAGCTCCATATGAAAACATCAAAAATAAACAAAACAAAAGTGGTTCATCCATCTCTTGTAAGGATAGGATGAGGATCTTGAAGATTCGAGGAGATGTCATCATCCAAGGTGTGACTTCTATGCAACATCCTAAGGGGAGCCCATTTTTAAGATGTGTTGCTAGGCTTTGGATAATAAGGTATGTTCTTCATTAATGGATAATGATATTAGATGTAATGTTTGCTGAAAGAGAAATTTAATATCATAATTTTTATGTACATATCACTACCTCATTTAAGTTGATTATTGTTTGTGTAGCGTGTATCGTTTGTTGGATGAACCAATTGGTGTTTTATTTAATAAATCAAAACTAATATTTGTATACATTTAAATATAATGTTTTATTTTGGAACTATGTTGTAAACATTCAATTTAAAGTCTAATTTTTAGAACATAAATTTCGTATCTTCAATTTATCAACAGGTTTCTTATTTTGTTAAGTTAGAATAGAATTTATATATGCTTGAATATAATGTTTTATAATTGATCTATATTGTAAACACCCAATTCAAAGTATAATCCTTTAGGTCAAAAATTTTATATGTTCATATTGTTTTGATTCAATTTCACTTTAACAAATTAAGCTAAAGTTTGTTTATGAATATTACAGAGTTTTATTGAAAATTCATGTCTTAAATCATATAAAACAAAATGTAATTTTTGATTTGAAAGTTAACATGTATGTATTTGGTGTTTGTATTGTTTTCAAAATTAAAAAAAAAAGAGGAAGATGTTTTGGCCATAAATCTAAATTTTAATTTGATTACTATAGTCTCTAATTTGTATTAATTAGAGATGTTTTATTGAATACTACATACATACAATTAATGTTTTGACAGTAAACCGACTTTTAACTTGATTGCTATAAATCTCTAATTTTTATCAAGTAGAAAGATTTGATTTAATCTTATATACACAGGCTTAATTTTACATATATGTTTGCATATATAAAATTTATTACATGTATTTCGTATTGTCAAAGTATGATGAGATTTCTTTCGAAAAGGAGAAAACAATTTAAATGAGGCAATAATATATACATATATTTATTTTCTTCTATTTATATCCATATATTATGATGCCTATAATTTTTCACTTATATGCTGCATTAATTAAGTTTACAAAATGGAAAATTGATTCAATCATCATTGTTACCCTTTATTTATTTTCCAATTTTCCTTTATTTGATTAGCTATTTATTTAATTTTGTTTATATTCTACACATTGCCATAAATTGATAACGCCTATCATGTTGCACTTGCATAATTTACATTATAACATATTTTTTAAACTTATATCCATGGTGTGTGTGTGTGTGTGTGTGTGTGTGTGTGTGTGTGTGTGTGTGTGTGTGTGTGTGTGTGTGTGTGTGTATTGCTAAATATTGACATTCATATGATCAATCAACTTAATTAACGAGAGAGAAATGAAAGGTTTCTTTCTCCATAAAAATTTATGTCCATCATTAGTTGAATAAGTTAAGGGGAAGGAAATAAAAAGTTTTCCTCTCTAAATAAATTTGTACTCTATCATTAGTTGAATAATTTGAGAGATAGAAAATGAAAATTTTCATTCTCTAAATAAATTTAATAAGTTACTGTTACACACCATGTACATAAGAGTATATTTGATATACTCTAATTTACATACACATTAAATTAAAGTAAAACTTTATTTATAAAATTAAATAAAATATTGATTTTGTTTAAAAGAAACTTAGAAAAGTTCTAATATATTTAGCTTTATAGGCCCATTAAAGATCCAAAATGGCAAAAAAAATTGAAATCCACCCATTTCTTCCGCTGCGGGCTAGCCAACAGAAAGTTGACGTTTAAATTTGACTTTGAATTTGATTTACTTTAGTTTATTTTGTATTCAAGTTAGTATACTGAATTTTGGTTGGATAACTTGATTAATGTAATTAGTATTTTTTTGCTACTGATCTATAGAAATATTTTAATGAACAATGAAAAATATTTCAAACATCTTCTAATAGTGTTGTGAAGTGAATGAAACACGGTTGTTCCAAACTTGATAACTCGAAGTCATATTCAAATTGATCTACTGAATCTAGTCTACGTCATCGAAATTTCAAATTATCATCCAAATGATTAAGACATATTTAAAAGATCATATTTACAAAACAATCCTTATAAATCTTCTATGCAAATGTTTCCACAAATAGCGCTTCGTGGAATAGGTTGACGCTTCAGTTGAATGTGTTTTGAAAATTACAATAATTGATTAGAATATGGTGCGAATGAAGATGTTGTATATTGCTTACCATGCTACTTTTTTCATTCACAATTAATGAGTAGAAATACAGGTAATGTTTTTGTTCTAGGTAAGTTAGGTAATGCAAACGTTATCAAAGGCTTCAAGTGCATGCTAATCCAGATGTTTATAATGTTGCATATTTAAAGATCGAGAATTCAAAATCAAAATTAATATATTGGAATGGTAATTCATAAACAATCAACTCAAATTCAAATTGATTATTGACATCATCTAAGTTTAACTTTGATATCTATTATGCTATGATTTTCTTTTTTGTTGTCATGAGAATAAAAATGATCTATGAATAAGGGAAATTTCTTAAATTTCCACAACGGCTGGTGAATGAAAAGCCTTTAGTCGATGTTATTGTTTCAAAAAATCCTACAATTTTTTAAATGACATCGTTTCACTCTGCATTGTTAAAGCGCTTAATGGTTTTATAGTATTAAAGGTGCAGAAAACTACACGGTAAAAAAGCAATGGAGGTGTAAATATCTTTATTAGAATTAAATTAAATCTTTAAAGTTGATTTAATATTGTCATCCTACATTATCGGTGCAAAAAAAAATATCTTGTAGCGATTTTTTTTTATTTGAGCGGAAGCGGTTTATTTGTTCAGAATCTAGTATTGCCTATTTAGATACCAATGACACTTAAAAAGAATTATGCACTCTCACAGAAAAATAACAGAAATAGAAGACAGAAGATTTAACGTGGTTCGGATATGAATATCCTACGTCCACTGAGACCCAACAACTTTTTATTTCACTAAAGAAAAGAGTATAAAAGAGAGAGAGGAAAGAATAATGGTGGATTCTACACTTGCTTGTTCATATGAAGATAAAGTTCTTTCATTTATATAGACTTGATAATGAAGGGTTGCTTGGAGATTAAGCAAATCAATTTCTTGATTACGCAGATATCTTTCCAATTTGCGTGATTTGTTTTTAGTATAAATAGATGGCGTAATCTTCATTTCCATATCTTTCCTTTATTCTCCATGCCTAATAATTTATTTCTTCATATAGAAGACTAATTAATTGATTAACTAATTAATTAGTTTCCTTAAAATATCCTTCCATATATCAGCTAAATTAATTGATTTGATTGAATCAATTAATTAATTTCTTTCCCTTTTAATGAATATTTGAATCATCCAAATTCAACATATTTTTCACTCATATTTTACAAAAGCAAAGAAATCATGATCCATGATGTTAGATTTGATAATGAATAGAGTTGTAGTTTATGTTGAATGCTTATGACTTGAACATATACCTTTACAATAGATTTAATGATTTGGTTTATAAATGAACTGGTCGATGTTAGTTTTGTTTATTATGTGGCATATGTTACTGTTGTGCACCAGTTTCATTTAAATAATTAATGAAAAAGACATCTGAATATTTGATGGAAAAATTCTCATTGCAATTAATAATTATACCGGTCCCAAAGGTTGCTTCAGAATATTTATAGACCTCTTTTTTATTTGAACTGATGACATTCCAAAATTAAAAAATTCTTCTGTCCATTTTGTATTTAAGGGATCATTTTGGACAATTTTTAAGTCTGATATTTTTCTCAAAAGGAAAGAGGAAAAGAAAACACAAACGGATCTCTATTATCAAAGCCAAAGAAATCTATTAAATATTAGTATTAACGCTTTCGCCTAAAGAATTCTTTACTTCAGAACTATAAGATTTAAATTCCTTTACTATTTTATTTTGGATTTATGGATTCTGGATTGATTGTGCTCTAATCACAAAACATATTACAATCTTGTTAATCTCTTAGATTTGGTAACAAAGCAATCATAAATTCATATTAAATGCAACTTTTTATGCAAAATTGATTTTTAATGGTTCATATATAAGCTATAGAGATTCAACTAATTTATTTATAAATATTTTCTTATAATTTTGGACGAAAGATTTGAAAAGAGAAATTTTTTTTCTACTATGCGTGCGCACATATGATAATCAATGTATTTTCCATGGAGATGTAATGTTGAAGACCTTTACCCAAGATGCATCATGTCGTGAATCACATGGGCACTCCCATTTTGCTATGTTGGATCCAATTCAACTAAGTTTGTGTGAAATTTAGGTTCAAACTAGATCATGACCAAGAGTTTTGATATGTTCATATATTTGCATTTTGAATCTGTTATTATTCTCTATGATTTATTGTATATTTTTTTATAAATAATTTAAACCATTTAATATTTTTTAATAATTGGTTGTTGTCGATTTCTATCAACTTTGAATTTTAGGTGCCGCTTTATTAAAATGATTTATGTGATTTAAAGTCACAATTATGTTTTACTTTTAATAAATTATGAACGGTAATTTAACCAGCTTTAATTGCCATTTTGGTTTATTAAGTGAATTTATTTATTTTAATGGTTCAGTTTGCTTCTGTCCAATGGTGATACAAATCGAATTTTATAAAATTATGTTTTAACATTTAATAAATTATGAATTGTAATTTTATCAACTTTAATTGTCATTATGATTTATCAAGTGAATTTATTTGTTTTAATGGTTCAGTTTCTTTTTATCCAACGGTGATATTAATTGATTTTCATGAAATTACATTTTTGAATTTCATAAATTATGAATGGTAAGTTTACTAACTTTAATTGCTATTATGATTTACTAAGTGAATTTGTTTGTTTTAATGATTTAGTTTCTTTCTGGCCAACAGTGATACAAATTAATTTTCATAATGTATTTTAGATTTAATAGGTTATGAATGGTAATTATACCAACTTTAATTGTCATTATGATTTTTTAAGTCAATTTATTTATTTTAACAAGGGGCTTTTTTGTATAAAGGACGAAAATTTGTATTTTTTTGCCTCAAGGACACGGCCTCAATATTTTAGCCACAAGGACAAATATTCTCCCAAAATTAGTGATAAAGCAAACATTATCCAAAAATTAGTCATAAGGACAAACCGCCAAAATTATCAACTACCACTCGTCACACCACCACCCACCACCATCATTTGCACCACCAGCCTCGCCGTCACCCCCATTAGCACCCCCGCCATCACATGCTACAGATAACTTTTAACATGAAAACTGATATCTAAAACAACTACCGATAACTAAAAATCGATACCTAAAAACAGATGCCTAAAAACTGCTACCGACAACTTAAACTGATACCTAACAGCTGATACTCAAATAAACCATATATAATCTTTAAGGTTCTCAAATTTATCAAATTCGATCACCAGTTCACAATCATATTTAAAGAACAAAAAAAATCACCCATAATGAACATCTATCATGCTCATGAAATTGCATCGTTATTTCATATAATGACACTTTGACTCAAGCTTCTCCATTCTCCGATGCAAGCCAGATCGAGGGACTCCACTCTAGCAAAACATGGATTGCATTCAATTAAGGTAGTGTGCACAATGGCATGACACGATAGAGGTTTATCTCTAGGTAAAAAGTACATAGTTTTTACAAAAATGATGTCTACTGTCACTAAAACTAACACGTAAAAACCAATCCTCAAATTAATAGTAAAACGAATATTTAAACAAAATTCATTTAAAATTTGATACTAATGAAGCACTAATTCAACTCACCGGTTCATCATATTTACTCTATAACAACTTCATTTTTATACATAAGCAAACCAACAGAGCAGTAAAAAACTTTCACACTGCATTATGTAAAAAATAATACTCGGAAGAGAAAAATGATACCTAAATATTGATCCTTACTAAACTCAATACAACAATACATTATGAATCAAACCAATATTAATGCAAAAAATAATAGTAATTAAAAAATGTTTTCTTAAAAATGTGAATTCATTACAATATAATAATTTTGTATACAACAAAAATCACAAACGCAAACATAACAAATATTTTCAAAAATGATACCTACAAACTGAAAAAACTTATACATAACAGTTAATACCACTTCTTATATCCTAATTCTTCCATGGCTTTCTCTTCTTCTTCCTCGACTTGCTCTTCTTCTTCTATCATCATAATTGATATAAAATAATAGCCCTACTACAATCTTTCAACAAACTAGCTCATCGTCAACACTATATCTCCAATCATGTTCAAGTCACGACATATTCAACATAACTCACGAAAACAGTATTTCAGGCAAACTTCGGAACCTAGGCATCAATTTTAATTCGGGCACCAAAGGACGAAGCACAATTCTCAAGAAATTCAGCAAGACATCTCGACCCTTTAGATCTTCAGATTTTGGCGATGACTATAAAATTGATAATGACAGCTTCGACGTTCGGATGATGAGTTCTTCGGCGATCACTTTCCCATCGATGAATTTTCTTCTGTTGTCCTCGTTGTTAATATTTTTTTCCTACAGCAGAAAAAAGATACGAGAGTTGTCCTTCAGACTAAAAATTTAAAGGCGAGTCTTTGAGGCTAAAATGTTGTGAATTTTTTTCCTTTACAGTATTTTCCTATTTTAACAATTGAATTTGTTTATGCCCATGGTGATATGAATTGAATTTTATGCAAAGAGCTGTTATGACAGGACTGAAATATAATTGGGCATTTTATTATTTATTTCAATATAATTACTATTCTTCCCTTTATATACAGTTGATTTAATGTTGTTATACAACTTGTGGATTTATTAGTTGATAATAGTAGAATTTCAATTTTTTGAATATAATGCAGCATTGAATAATGTTCATGCTCAAATCTCTAAAATAGTACCATTGAACGGAACTAATTTTTTTTGGAACTGAGCTAGCCCGCAATGGAAGAAATGGATGACTTTCAAAAAATTTATCATTTTGAATCTCTTGGCCTGATGAATTTTAACGGTACATATATCCAATCAAATAAAGTTTTAAAATAAAATCTTATTTTATTTAAAAATTGGTTAAAAAACGTTTTCGATTAATTTAAAATTAAATATACAATGTACCAAATTCACCCAACAATTACTCATAAGAGTAAATTAAGAGACAGAAACTTTTCATTTCTTTCTCCAAAACTTATGTAATTTAGAGAAGGAAACCTTCTATCTATTTCTCTAAAAGTAATGAAATTAACTAAAGGCATACTATGCTTTATATGGAGAGAGAAACCTTTCATTTTTCTCTTTTTAATTAAATTGATTGATACGTTAGCAACTAATACATTGCATAAAATGTAAGTTTGTCCAAATATATTCCGGTGTGAATTATGAATGTGCAACATTATTTATATAGATGATTTGAATTTGTACATTTATTTATACATATGAATACTAATACAATTGTGGTATAAAATATCAGACTTTCTAAC